>CM042074.1:62446344-64946344 GCA_023509865.1 Trypoxylus dichotomus | reverse complement strand
AAGACAAGATCGAGACAAAAAAAATGTAGCAATAGTGCGGGATATGACATATGACTTTCATCTCGATCAGATGAACGACGCATTACAGTATCGTCCCTACGGCAGAAGATGGGATGAGAATTAGAATGGAAGGGATAGGATACATCCTCAAGAAGAATTTTAACGGATTTTAGTTTAGATGCAAGTGTATTAATAGAACAAATTCAGATACGAGCACTACGAATTGATTACTTACAAAAAATCAAATAGTATCGCGACCAGAATCGAGCCATTGTTTATATAGAAGAGATCTACATTCATAGTGGTCATACATCTCCCAAAATGTGAAACGATGAAAGTACTAAAGGTTTTTTTAAAGACATTTCCAAAGGATCAAGTCTCATAACACACCAGTGGAAAAAAAACCGGTGATTATTATCCAGACATGAATGCAGAAAATTATAGCAGACGGTTAGAAGAAAAACTTATTCCAAACTTGCCTACGAATTCTGTTATTGCAATAGATAATGCTGCCTATCACAATGTTACAAAAAGATTACGTTCCAATGAGTTCGAAAGCTGAAATGATAGTTTGGCTAATGCAAAAGAATTTTCACTGTGGTACTCTTTATTTAGAAAACTTAAATAAATGACAATAATTGCCCTAGCTCCGGTGCTCTGCCAGAGGCACTACACCGGATGTCTTCGACTTAACAAAACATATTGAACGCAAATCTAGCTAATAAATCCACGCTATTCTTAACATAAAAACAATAATGCGGGCCTTCCCCGCGCCTTACTTTACTTAGATATTTACATTATATCTCCTAACCCAACTGAAGCAGATCCGAATAAATAAATGCTCCACTTATATATTTTATTGTATTACGATTTTAATCGTAAGTGTGATACAAAAAAAAAGACGCGTCTTCTCTAATGTTCGCTGCTTCTTAAGGCTTGGTTCATCTCGCTGGTGGTCCCTTTGGATTGAGAAGATCCTAGGCGTCTGTTCGCGATCGTCCAGGTGGTCGTCTCTTTCCTCGAAGACCATGAATAACGATCGTCGTGCCTCTAGTTGCGGTTTTGACCCCTGAAACAATGGGAGATCGGTAGTCACAATGCTCAATGAAATCATGCCTACTATCATTCACATCTTCCCGCACCACATATGTGTGGATGCTTATGCTTGTCAGCATTCATTATCTCTTACACAAATCGCCCCCTCTCGAAGTTTGACCTCTCCAACTTTCCTCCGCTGCCCTAGGCGTTACCTGAAAAGAAAACCGCGACGTATTCCACGTCCTTTAGATCGCAGGACCAGACAGTACCGCAGAGCCGCCAGCTCTATCCCGCAAGACGCCCACGCAGAACCATCCGAAACCGACCCCCGCCCTTTATACAGTGAAGCTGTTGAAGCAAGGTCCAGCTCGAAATGGTCCAACCCACGCAGTTTCTCTCGTCGCAGCCCCAACAGCGCTGTTTTTGGCTATCAAGGGTTCTGCTGTTCGCGGGGGCAATCCCACGGCAGCCACTCAGTGTTTGCCGCTTCCGCGTGCGGGCCTGGACAGCATGTTTCGTACGGTACCGCACGATGCGCCGCGATGTCTGGTCCCTCTGCCCTGTCTGTGACGGGTCTGTGTGACGGGATGGCAACCGACCTCCTTGAAAAGGCAAGTCCCAGTTAAGTTGAGCAGCTCCTTTGCGAGCTACCTCCCACTACGGGACTACTCGGCCCCGCATTCCCTTACGTTTCGCCTACCTTCGCATTCGCGTGTACCGCTAATTGTCGTGCCGCAACCGATCGAGTTTTTCAGCCTCTCTGCTAAAAAATGTCCACCATTCCGCCGTTTCATTATTACTGATTTATTGCTTCGTTCCGTGGCCAACGTAGGCTCGCGTTAATCGCCACCGTCTCCGTATGCAGCCTCCGTGTTTCTATTCACACTTCCCTAGTCTGTAAGCTACTAAGTCCCTGTAGTCCTACAATGTTAAAGCCGCAGCTGTATCAAATAATTAAACAAAATAAACATTGATATAGTCCAGGCACTCTAAGTTCACATGCACGTCATCAATAAATCGTCAGGTTTTACACCGTTGCCGGATACACACACAAACTCGCTATTAAACGTAACCTAACATACTAATGTAACCTAGTCTACGAACTGTAAAAATTTAAAACTGGCCGGACCAAAGATAATCGACAACATTGTATTTCATCAAATATAGCCAATAACAGCAACATAAAAGTGCTGCGATATGGAAAACATAATAATTAAGCAATTAACTATTTCTTTTACATTTTTAACTTTGATAGAACGAGCGTTTGCATTAAAAAACAGTGTGTTGCGTTATCTATTGAAATTAACTTTAATTATTAAGTATTATGTTATAATTATGTACTAATATAAAATACTTTTAATTTATCTGTGTGGTCGCATTGTTTTTTTATGACGTCGTTTGATTATATGTATGACGTCGCGTTAATGACGTGCATGTGAACTTAGAGTGCCTGTAAATTACAAGTTCGATGAAATTTTACCACAAAGGACACAGTTTTCAAGCTTCCGCTATATCATCCAGACTTGAACCCTATAGAACTGATATGGGCTACGGTGAAGAGTAATGTCGCGGCAAGAAATACCACTTTTAAGGTGGATGTAAATTAACAAGAAGAGTTTCAAAAATATCGCAAGATTCGAAATAACGCTGCAAATGCGTCGATATCAAAAATAAATATTTACAATGAGAAACTTTAGAGCATGAAACAACCGAAAATTTAATTATTAATGTAAATAATGATAGTAGTGATTACAATGATTTTAGTGTGTAAGAGATTTAAATTTAATTTATTGACTTAACGGTTAAATTTTTATAATTTGTTTTCGCATATTGTATGTTATAATATTTAAGTTTAATAAACCAATTAAATAATATTCTTCCTTTGTTGTTATCATTACTATGTCTTTAAAAGAAACAATTAAGGAGATTCTATGCGTCGTGACAGTTGTTGGAATTTCTTAAATGCTTATCCAGTCATTAAAATCTCGTTATAACAATCATTTTTGTTGCAGTTCGTTCATATCTTCCATGAATAAATTATAAGCAGTAAACATATCGTCCGCAGATTTTCTATTCTCATAATAGCATTATAAGTATATATTAATGTTGCATGATTAAATATTAACCGTTACGCCAATAGCCAATGTCTATTGCAGCGCGAATTTACTTCCATTGTTCGCCATCACTTGTGCCGACTGCAATATCTAAGTTAATTCACATTTTGAATGGAGATTATATTTTTAGATTTAATTTCACACCAACCAAAGAAGAGAAAGAAGCTGTTTTGATGAAGTTTGAAAACGACCTTGTCGTACCGTTAAATTTCGAACAAACTCAACCTGGCCACAACAACATTGTAAAGAGTCTAGCTAAATCAGATCAACGTAAGCTCAATTCACAAACTCAGCAGCTGTGCAAAAGGTTGGAAATTGACGATCCTGTAGAGTTGATCTGGAAACATCAACCACCTTCTTGTAATGTAGACGATACTATTGATATATCTGTGTCAGATTCTTTTATCAATGACAGTGATATGATAGAAGAAAACGATGACTTACCTTTAGATAATTCGCCAATTAATAAATCATCGAAATTAATCTTGCCTGATCCTAAAAATCCTGATGGGTTAAATATAAACGACTCCAATCAAAGTGCAATTACATTACCTACATCAACTCAACGTGATTGCAATCTACCAGATGAAGATTTTGGAAGGAATGAGGAAAATGACACCCCTCTTAAGAAGTTTAAGAGAAGAAATGCTGACATGTACTCTACTTTAGAATAGGTTTTATTAAATTGTCAATAGTATTCAAACTTAACGTTTCAATTTAGAGAATCCATTAACTGATCATGTTGAACATATACCAGTTGTTATAATCTGAGACTACTTGAAATTCTGGCGTTGCTTACAGAATTAAAAATTCTAGATCTAATGATAGCAAAATTGTACTATCCTGCTCAAATTTGCGTAATATTGCTGTCAAACTGTAATTTTATCTATCAACACTAAACGAGCAACACATTTTATGACCTTTAGGTATAAATGGAAGATATCTAATGTATAATACTAATTTTATTGATTTTTGATTCAGAACTTGCGGTCACGAGAGCTCATATTTGAAATTGGATAACTTTTTAGTATATATATATTTTTGTGTAGTATTAGAGTAAGCAGTATTCAGAAATGTGAGATATTTTTCAATTATTCTTGCCAAATATCGTACTGCTACAAATTCCAATAAATATTTAACTAAAAAAATAGATTATCTTGTAAGAGTTTCAAATATTGGGCGTTGAACATGGACATTCAGAAAAAAATCTTGAATTTTAGTTGTACTAAAAACAGCTGGATAAATATAAGAAATACTGAAGGAAGTTGACATGAGTTGAAGAGATGCATAAAAAAATGCAGTAATATACAGGTATTCCGTTTAAATAAAGCGGCTTACTTCGTGAACGGTAAAAACTAAACACTTTGTATAATCAATATAATTTTGTTATTTTCCCTAAATTCGATAATAGATTTTATTAATCATTTTTTGAGCTATCAAGTAAATTCAGAAATCCTAAGTCCATAGGTTTGGCTCTAAATTTATAGAAATTTTCTATATGGACACTACAAAACGTAGTGTAAACACGCGCATCAAAGAACAAAAAAGAAAAGACCCTGACTCTTGAAACTTCCTTACAGTTAGATAACCATGTCGTGTAAACATGCAGAGGTAATTGTCACTACCCTTTTTGCACGGAAAAGATGCAGAAATTGATAAGCACTCCAACAATTTAAATACTAAGGATTAACTGTTTGGAAATCGCAGGAGTGATTGAATGACGTAAGCAGCACTTTACTTTGATCGAACGATAGCCGAGTAAACGATTCTATCTACCAATCAACAAATAGTAAACAGACCGTCAACGAATAAGCAGACGTTATCGCTCGACCCGGTTAGTTGGAAAATGCCCGACGATAGGGTTATAAATTAGGCAGTTACGTAAATTAGTCGTAACCAGTCCAGTATAGTCAGCAGACGAGTGTATCCTGAAGATGGTGCCTGTGATAACTAGTGAAACACTGAAAGTTACTTCTCATGGAACACGGAGAAGGTTGACTTCTTCAACATACGTCGGACAAAATTTGAAACATTTGGTAATTATAGTTATTAAAAAAATAATAATTTAGGTAAATAGTATCTCAGACTTTTACGGCCGTTTGACATAGTTGTAACGGTTGTCGGGTTCCTCCATGTCACTAGGTTTTTGTCCCTGACGACGACAAAGGTACCTTCAAAAATACGAACCGCAGTAGTCCGCGAAACGTCAGGGACAAAAACCTAGTGACACGGCGGAACCCGACAACCGTTACAACTATAATAATTTAGGTATTTGTAACTCAAATTGTCAACTTATCAATTGTTGGTTGATTAATATTAATTAAGCATACTTCACCCCTTTATTCATCCGGATTAAAGGGAGCAATATTCAAATATCTTTGAATTCGTACTTGGTTAAATGCATTCATTTTAACGTACAGTCAATTTCCATTTAATAAAAACATTTATTTATTACCATACTTGTGCGTTCGCAAAAAAAAGGCTAGCGAACAATAATGGATTTTATTATTTATTTTATAATGTCCAATTCTTCTATTTTTTGAACGAATGCGGGGTTCAAAACTTTCCAAATACGGTTGACAAAAAAAGATTAATAGCATTGTTTACTGTGTCAGTTTATTTCGCATAATCTGATTTAAGAGTTTGAATTTACTGTGAAAATTACTTTTTTATATGAGGTATGCCTAATTAAAGACAATCAGCTAAATATCCACAATCGTCACGTGCAGGGCGACAAAAGCCTGTATGTTGTAATTTCAGTGAAACGTTAACAATATTGGGTACGGAATAACGTGAAATTAAGTTTTGGGCTGGTTTGAATTACTTAGCTAGTAGGTTGAATTGTAATGATTGTGACCGTTTCTTATAACATTCATTGTCTAATAACTATTATGCGTTCAAAAAAAAACTATCATCTTTAAGTCCGTACAAAAGGAGTATCTCATGCTCACACAATGAACACTCTTTAAATATAGTGCTTGTGCAACTGAGGTTTTAGTCATTTTGAACAGCTGTAACTGTCCTTTTTTAATATTAAATTTTGTACATAACATCTTAAAATACCATCTAAGCTGACGTTTATATACATTTTTATGTTTGCTTTACATGGCGGGAACTATTTTTAAATTTACGGAATAGCTTTAATAAATGGTATGTATAGGTGCGCTATTGTAAAATAAATGCAGAAAAAACAATTCTATCGAATTTACAGCAATAACTGGTAACACCAATAAATTTATATTTTTGTGATTATGTAAAAATAGGAAAATAAGAATCATTTATATTAACAATCTTTTTCAGCAATTTGTCTAAAATATTGAAGTAATAAAAATGATGTACGTAACTTGAAATATTATTTGTCGTTTCTGCAGAAATATTGGACATTTTTGTCAGATATCAATATCATCTATTGATTTATTACTTGCATCATCCAAGTTGGGAATTTGCTACTTATAATTTTGGCGATTATGTTTGTACAGCAGTTCACGTACTACAATTAACAGTAATAATAATTTAGTAATATTTAACATAGATATTTTATTGCATATTTAATAACATAATTACAATAAAAATATTTTTCTTTATAATTCTTCTAAGTTATTGTTGCTATGGTCTATACTATCACATCACAAATTCTTATAATTTTATCAGTTATATGGTTTAAAGATTCTACATATGGAGAGCCTGGTAATTCTACAAAAATATCTTTCCCTTCATCACAGCACCTTGCTATTTTAGGATCTAAAGGGAGACTTCCTAAAAACGGAACATCCATGTCCAAACACATTTGTTTAGTTCCTCCAGTTTTTGCTGGAAATATTTCTGTTACACTTTTACATCCAGGGCAAACAAACTGCGCCATATTTTCTATTACGCCTAAAATATTTACTGAAACTTTACGACAAAAATCTATTTCTTTTCTAACATCCAACAAAGCAACTTCTTGAGGAGTTGTAACAATAATTGCTCCTGTTAGTCCTGCATTTGATAAATAAGTAGTTGCTGATAAATGCTCATCTGACGTTCCTGGTGGTGTATCAATCAGTAAATAATCTAAGTTACCCCAATCTATTTCACTTAGAAATTGACGAATCATTCCATTTTTCTTTGGACCTCGCCATATGATAGCATCATCAGGAGATCCTAATAAAAACCCTATAGACATAACAGATAAATTATCTTCTACATAAACTGGTGACCAGCCTGATCCAGACTGATGCACTTGTTCATCCAATACACCAAGAACTCTGGGTTGGGAAGGACCACAAATGTCTATATCAAGGACAGCTATATTTTTATCATCATTTACTGCCAAAGATCTACTAAGCAGGGCTGTCACAGTACTTTTTCCTACGCCACCCTTACCAGAAAGTATTAGTATTTTATTATGAACATTCTCTAACGATTTCTTCACCATTTCTAAACCAGGATCCACAAGTTTTGTTTCTCCGGATGCACAGATCCTTTGATTTGGACATCCGGCACAAGCTGATGCTTTTCCTGCATTATCGCTTTGGGTACCAGGGCAATGTTCGGGTACATTTTCTTCCATTATAAAATATTTAATTTGTTGAAATTTGCATAGTCAAAGTACAATACACTGTTATCAAGCGCTGTCAAATTTTAAGAACGTCTGGTTGGTGTTGGTACCTGCCTGCAACAACACAGATTGGTACCAACGTTATAGTAAAATTGTGGGAATATTTTACATAAATTAGTCCCTATGGGCTTTCGTTCTTAAATTGCTTTATGTTGCTAGTGAATTTTATAAGTAGAAATAAAAGCATTTGTTGGTTTGGTAATATATTAGAGAAGAAATAAATAAAACTACTGAAAAACTGCATCTGTATAACTTTTAAGATCGGTAAGATAAGTTCATAAAGATATTTTACGGAACTTACCCTGCAAGCTGTCAAGCGCTAAATGACAGTTGATCAACCACCAACAACGTGAGACAGGTAACCCCAATGCTTTGCAGGTGGTAATTTTTTGAAACAAAGTTAATTTATTTGTACTAAAATGGAAACAAAAACAATATAGATAGAAAGATAATGGATTCTTCGGTAAGCTGAAATAATATAAATATATGTACGCATATGTGTGTGGAAACTAGTAATTTGTGATTATTGCTTGCTTTTGTATAAAGTATGTTTTATTACTATTTCAGATAGAATTTTTAGATTTAAGCGATGTCGAGGAAAAGGAAAAGTTATGGATATTAAATTTTTTACATTCTTGGGATGAAAATGTCCAAGTCCCTTGGAAAAAAACAAACCAAACCATTAAAAGCTCTGGTAAATTATATAAGTTTTTTGTATTGAATTTTAATAATCAAATGGCGACTGTTCCAGAAGGCGTTCCAAATAGTTTACAAGAACTGCATTATTCAACTAACAATGTTTTATCAGAGAAAAGTATGCATGACATGAATAATTTGAATCCCATACCACAACAACATGTTTATCAATCTTATACAGTAATACCATATCATAATCAACCAATATACCAAAATGTTATTTACCACGGACCAGCAGAAACTTCTATGAACGTTACAGATTATTTTCCACATATTCAAGTTAGACCAAACTCTGTTGCCAATAATGATGAAAATTTTTGCGTTAATAGTGCACCAGAGCAAGCCAATGTCCACCACTTAAATAGGCATATTACTGAACAAAATACATCTCGATCTAGCAATAATCATGTAAATATAATTGAAAATCATGTTGGTGAAAATGGAGAATGTCAAAATAACTTAATACTGAAACAAAAAGATGAAGATAAAGTTGTTGAACAAAGACCAGCAAATAAATCATGGGCTAGTTTATTCCAGAAGATACAAAACAATCAAGAAGCTAACGGTAAAGCCAATGAATCATTAAACGACACCACTATTAAAACTGATATGAGTACGGATGTAATACTACCTGAAGTAAATAGTAGCTTGAAAAGTAATTATGATGATCCTGTATATTATAGATTGGGAGGTAAGTTTTCGAAATACGCTGTATTAAAAGTTTAAAAGTAAGAGCTCCGTGTGCTTATTAGTGGATTTCATTGGAGTGTGAATTTTACATTTTACAAGTATTTTGTTTTGTTGATAGAATTTCTCGCAGAACATGAAATTGATCATAGGACAATCAGTTTACAACCTAGAGGTTTAATCAACAAAAGCAATTATTGTTACATAAACTCAATATTGCAAGCGTTACTTGCATGTCCACCTGTTCACAATCTTTTAAGCGGTTTATCGGAACGAATAACTACAAATGCTAAAAGGAAACTTACTCCAGTTATCTACAATATGTCAAAGTTTGTGAGGGAATTTAATCATTTGCCGGCTGCTCAACGCGTTTCCAGACGAACTGACAAGAACCAGAAACAGGATCCAAACTCTTTGATAGATTGCGACGTCCCGTTCGAACCTCATTATATATACAAAATGCTAAATGGTATAAGAAGCGATACGTTTGTTGTTGAAGGTAGGCAAGAGGATGCTGAAGAATTCTTAGGATGCCTTTTAAATGGATTAAATGATGAAATGTTAGAAGTAAGTTCTTTGACAAAGCATTCGTATTTAATTTGTAACTTTACTGTTTTTTTAGTTAATAAAATTAGTTAATAAGCAAGGACCAAAACCAAGTGAGATAAAAATGAATAATACTGATAATGATCAGGACAGGGAGTGGCAGGAGGTGAGTAATTGTTAACTACCTCTTTAAATATTACTTCTTTAATACGTTTATATTTGTAGGTTACAGGAAAAAATAAGGGCTGTGTTACACGTCGGACTGAACTCGTTCATACACCGATTAGTGATATATTCAATGGTCATTTACGTTCTAGGGTGCATAGAGCGGGCGATAAATCGACAGACAATGTTCAACCATTCTTTACTCTTCAGTTAAATATAGAAGTAAGTATTGTTTGCAAGCAAAACATATTACACATAGACTTTAGCATCAAAATCATTATTGCTTTATATATTTGTATTTCTTTATTTATTTCTAGAAAGCATCTAATGTAAAGGAAGCTCTTGAAGGCTTAGTGTGCAAGAACCAATTAGAGGGAGTAACATCGTCGAAAACAAATGAAGAGGTTGAGGCATGGCAGCAAGTAACAATAGAAGATTTGCCTTACGTATTGATATTGCACTTGAAATGTTTCGATTATAAATTAGATGGCTGTACAAAAATCATTAAAGCGTTAGAGTTTCCAATTGATTTGAAAATTGATGGAAGTAAGTATTATAAAGTTATAATATTTAATCTATTAAGCGTAACCTGTATTATATGTATTATATTCACTAAAGTTATTCACATTAAACAATATTTCTACGCATAAAAAGTCAATTCTCCGTCAATTGCTCATAAATGCAACTACGAGGGCGACCTGAAATGTTTCCGGAATCGGTAAGATATGGCGCACGAAGGTGAACCGGATTAATTGGTCAGACGTCTACTGTCAATAGTTGTTTAAGAGTGTGTTTTGTGTAGCAAGTCAGGCGGGTTCGCAAAAATGGATAAAATCGAATTTCGTGCAGTGATAAAATACTTCTGGATAGCTGGGAACATGGCCTTCTGCTTCTGGGTGAGCGAGTTCAAACGTGACCACACAAGCACAAGTAACGAACCATGCAGTGGACACCCAAAAACCGCTACCAACGATGAAATGGTCGACAAGATTCATGATGTATTAGCCGATCGCCGATTGAAGCTGAAAGAAATAGCAGAGACAACAGGCGTCTCAGAAGAACGCGTTGGCCATATCCTACACGAAATTTTGGGTATGAAAAAGCTTTCGGCGCGATGGGTACTGCGTTTACTCACACCGTAGCAAAAACGAAATCGGGTGACCGTTCCGGAAGAGTGTCTGGCCAACGCAATCCAAGGGATTTCTTCTTGCGTTTCGTAACCTTGGATGAGACTTGGATGCACCACTACATATCGGAGACCGAGGAACAATCGAAGCAGTGTACTTTTCCGAGCGAATCGGCTCCGAAGAAAGCAAAGACCGTTTCATCGTACGGAAAGGTCATGGCGACCATTTTTTGGGGAGGAAAGAGATTTGCCTCAAATGAGGTTATCGCCGCTACAGATGACTATTTTGCAGACCTCGAAACATCCTACTTTTCCAACGGCCTGAAGAGACTGGAGCACCGTTTAAAAAAGTGTATTGATCTTCGAGGAGACTACATCGAAAAATAAAAATAAAAAACCACACTAATATCGCCCTCGTAGTAACATTTGCAATAGCTTCACTCACATAGAATTATCAAAACATTCCTGCAGCAGAACTCAAATCAATCAACAATCAAATTACAAGAGATCTGCGGAAACATTTTAAATTCGGGTTAAGTAAACAATATTATCAAAGGAGACCCACGCACGAATGAAAACTTTCTCTTTTTTAAGTGGAATTTGTACCTTTTTAACTCATTTTAACGTGTTGGCTTGTCTGCAAATAATACTGTAAAGTATTATTTGTCTATACTTAACAAATAGAAATCACATTTTTTCAGATATCCCGCCCAAATTTCAAAATTACAAGTTGTACCAGAGGAAAAATTGCGTTTGACGCAATTTTAAAGCTGTGTTTCAATTTTTTTTTCCGGTGCAACAACTTGATTGTTTTGATGTTATATGCACTTTCATCCCAGTAACAAAAATGATTAAAAAATTGAGTTTTATCTCTAACGAAGTACAGTAGACGCTCAATAGTGTGAATCAAATGAAACCCATACTGTTTCCAGTAACGATTTGTTCACATTAAAAGCACTTCGGAATTATTTGCAACAACATGACGTAATAAATCGTGATCGAACGCGTCTCATATAGATGCTGAAAGAAGTATTAAGGCATCAAGGGGTATTGCATAAACAATGCGTATCATACAGTTTGTATAATAAGAAATGCAGGCTAATATCTAATCTATCTAATAGTTATCTAATTTTAGTGAGTGTGTTCGTGCGGCGTAATGGTACATGACACAAAATTTATAATTTCACAAAAATGTGACCCTCCCATTCCTAATCATTTTATTCGGTTCAAATTTTGATATTTTAACTATTTTGGTTGTACTTTGACTGTATCATTTTAAGCGACGCATCTTGCATAATAATCCATAAGCTAAACCTGTTTATTTCGGAAAAATAACATAAATAAATTTCCTCATACATGTCTTTAAAATGTTATTCAAAAAAGTATACAGAATTGGTATATTTCTATTTTGAAAAATAGTATTTACTGTTACTACCAGTACATTTGTTCACTTCATGGGTTCTCCCTTCCATACTCTTAATTGGGTCTTGTAAATTACATCTACCTTTTATTGTACATTCAAGTTCCAAAAAAGTAGCATACCGCTTTTCGTTTTCATAAATTTTATATGCAACAATTCCCCAAAGGTTCTCAATAGGACGAAGATGCAATGAATACGTTATTGAAGCACCTCAGTTTCCTTTTATTACAACTACTCTTTTCAATGTTGGCATTATTCCCCAAATTATATTAGAACTTTTCCATAGTTCAATATATGTTTGTGATGTTATTCATGGAGAGATCCAGCAAAATACTAAAAGCCATCCAGAGAATCACATGTCCGTTGTTAAAATTCTGATTTATAGTAACTTGCTGTTTTCGTGACAATATGCTAATAAAATTAAAATCCTTCAGGACCATCAAATTAATTTTTGCCTTATTTGCGTTCTAAATCACGTGAATTTTACCGAAATTATTCTAGTAATACTGCATTGTCTCTCTAACTGTAGTGTATAACATTTTCGTCCACTTGTTTTCATTTTCTATTGGGATCTTCTCTTTGTTATTGAAATCTCTAATTTGTGAGAAATTGCAAATCGTCTGATTTTAAGAAATTTAGCATTGTTCGAAAGATCTATTAATTTTCATTGCTATTGACTGAATAGCTTACTGGTGTACATGCATGTACTGGTCTACTATGCCTTCCGCTACATGGATAATATACTCACTGCTTTGTAGCAAAATATACACTAGCAATTATGTGGGAGTATAGCAAGTTATAATAGTATTTGTAATTGTAATGAAACATCAATGAAGCTATAACGAATTTGAAATTTGCGTGTTGCGTGAGAATTAATGTGAGGAAAAATTTTTGTTATAAAACAAAATATAACAAAAAAAATGTGCATCCATATATTCTAATATTAATTCTGAGAGAATATTATAAAATTATTCAGTAGAGTAAAAATTTAGAAAATAAATTCACAATAATGATTGTCATTTAAGCGCTCCTTAATACTTGTTCTATTTTCTAGAACTGTTATCTTCGAAAAAAGATCTTTCGCCAAAGGCAAAACAGTACAAACTCTTCGCCATCGTCTATCATGACGGAAAAGAAGCAAGCAAAGGTCATTATCTCACCGATGCGTATCATGTGGGATATGCTAGATGGCTCAGATATGACGATGCATCAGTAAAATCGGTCCCGGAAGAACAAGTATTGAAGCCGCATGGAACCAGAGTTCCTTATTTGTTATTTTATAGAAGAAGTGATTCGATTAGGAGTAAATAAAATCTATTGGCCTCTTAATTTATATATACATTATATATAAAATTATAATATTAATTATCTTGTTTCCTTTGTATCATTTTTATTACCTAAACTAAGAAATAAAGTTTATATAAAAGGTACATGATCGTATTTGCTTGATTCTTGCATGTACATTCCATAAAACTAAAATTTACAATATTGCATTACAATTGCAATAAGTTCATCGTAAATCCAGTGGCTGCTTTACCATAAAACGAATTAACTGAGCAATTGATTTTTTCAAGCGCTGTTAATATCTACGTGAGTTATAATACACTCTTTATTTTAATAACTTCATCTATATGACAATAAATACCCTACCTCCGGTGCTCCGCCAGAGGCACCTTACATCGGTTGCCCTCAACTTAACAGTACAAAACAAGTACAAATCCAGCTAACTAAAACTATGCTAGCTTAACCTAGGATGAAATAACGTGTGCCTAGCCCGCGTCCTACTTAAACTAGATATTACATTATATCTTCTAACCCTACGGAGGCAGATCCGAGATAAATATTTAAGTGTTTCATTGTATTAAATGTATTATCAACAATAGGGTAAAATATTAGAACACGCGACTTCTCCATGGCTGCTGCTTCCTTAGGGTCGGTTTGATTCGCTGGTGATCTTTTTGGTTCGAGAGGCTGCTCGAGCGGTTGTCTGTGTGGTCCTCTCCCTCCTTCGGGATTACCCGGGTCATTTCACTGTCGGTTGTCGTCCCGAGCTTCCACATTACCAATAAACACGCGGCTTGCCTCGTGGCTGCTGTTTCCTCATGTCGATTTATTTCCCTGATGGTCCCTTTAGTTCGGAAAATTCCTGGACGGCCGTTCGAGTGGCCTCCTCTCTCCTCGGGGATGGTTGCTCGAGCTTTCTTATCGGCGATAAACACGCGTCTTCCTCTCATGACTGCTTCTTTCCGGTCGCCGCCTCGAGCTTTTTAGCAGCTTTTAGTGGAAATCGAAAATGCACAAAAAAGACATACATACATGGATTTTTATATGGAGGTACAAACAGGTTCAGCTACACATATTTTTATTGATTTTATATATTTAAAAGATTTTCTTGCGAATAACGATGTTATGTTATTTGCAGAACTCGATAATATCTGCATTTTCTTTACGAACAGTTATACTTTGTTTTGTATATATACGACAATTGTTATATATTTCTTAACTACTTCACGGGGGTGGTTATTCGTACTAACTAATTAGAAGTGAATTTATATCAATGCTACATGAATCATTGGTTACTTGTTGAGAAAAATGTGTTATCAAATAAAGTTTTAATGTAAATTACAAAGGGCAAGAATATATTATATTCATTCATTATATATGAAAGTTCAGTTGTAAGTCATTCCTTTGCATATAGTGTGTTTGATTATTTATACTAAAATAAAAGAAAAACGTTTGTACTAATGTGAATACAACCCACTTGATAGGTGATTTCTAAAAATATTTAAAAACAGTTTTGGCGACAAAGTTCGTGGTTATAGAAATTTACGTCATTATGCTTGTTACTTGTGGTTATCACCTCCTAATCATAATTACTCGCGAAGAAATCCTTTTAAAGTTCTGTAATTTGTTTACGTCTTAGTATTGTGCATTTTGAGACATATACATGCGAATTTTTCTCAAGTTAAGTACGTAACATTATCACTATCGTTTTGTTGATTCAGATAATCTAACACATTTGCTGTTGTCTTCAAGTTGCAATTAATATGGTTATATTTTTATACCTAACCCATGCGAGACAGTACATTTGCGTAATTTTACGTCATTTGTGTAATATGATTATATATTTCATCATTAACCATTACATGACCTTATTAGACACTGGGTCAGGCCGACACGGCGTTTAAGAGTGCCGAGAAAGCGGATATCCATGACAGTCGATCTATATAAAGGTGGACGGCACTAGCTGATGATGTCGTGGTCAACTTAATCTATCCAGTTGTGACGGATAGGATAATGACAGGTTTTGGTACTATTATCAATTAAATCCTTAAGCGCCTTGGTTTAATTACGATTAATAGGTTCTCACTCATGGTTCACTTTGATTAAATTTTAAACCAAAATAAATCATTTATTCACAATTAGTATCAGTAGTCGCGAACTGATATATGAGTATAGGTAATCTGTAAATATGTGTACGGATTTCAAGTGAACTGGCAAACATATTGATAAGAGTATATTTTCAACTTTCTTTTACTTCTTCAGTTACGAGAATCGCTACGGATTGCTCTTAAAGAGACAGTTCTCTGTATATACTGGCTGTTCGAGTTAAGGGAGGTGTACTCTATGCATTTCATTGTTGCAAAAATACGTGATTAATTCCAGACATGCGTTCTTATGCGGTTGTAGAAACGCATTAAAGTGAATTAAGAAATATGTTGCAAATATTATGTTATTTTGCGAATATCTGTTTACTAGTGCAAATGCACAACATGCTACCTTAAAATATTTAAATAATGCTTACGTGATATAAATTTAATATTATAATGTTTTTAAATATTATGTACAATGAAAGCAATTAAATGATTATTGTGATGACAATACAATTATATTTTAAATATAGTAGCCGCCATAAGTAAATGAACAATCAGTAAATGTTTGTGTATGTTTTAGTAACATTTTTGGGAATTTTGTATTTTGTTTATATAAACAAACGATGAAATTGTCAGCATTGGCAATGGACGAATTGTTTTTTGTTGACATAATTTACTTAAGTGTACTAAGTGTAAGATATACTTATATATAGATCTGTCATTTTCGGAAGACACCAACCTGCTCGAGTAAATTGTGCAACATGAATATTAGCGGCCCGAAAAACATCATATAGCTTTATTTGGTATAGTTCTAGTATAGTATAGAACCCTCTTATTAGACAGCAGGCGAAGATTCATCAGTTATCTGAGTGTGGATGTAACAGGATAATCGAGAAGCCGGGTTGTCCATTTGTGATCTTGTTAAATGTGTAGGACGTAGTGTCGGTACGATAGCCGTTTACGGCCCGCACGTCCCAATCGTCTCCACTGATCTTGAAGATTAGTCCCTTCGGCTTAGTTTTCGTCAACAAGGGAAATTGGCAGTACATGGGGAGGTATCGACATATGCCCACACGATCTGTATATCGAAGAATTCGATTTTTTAGGTTTAGATCGTACCAACCTCTAATTCAGCGCAATGAAATTGTACGGATAGAATAGTGTAACGAAAGTTTCTACTGGAATGAAGGATGGAATCGAGTTGTTTTCAGTGAGTAATTTCAGTTTTGCTTACGAGCTCATGATGGTCGTAAAATGATCAGAAGAAACTTGCAGTTTTCTGTGACTTTAGCTCTAGGTGTGATGGCGTGAGGGGCTGTCTGCCATGGGAGTAGAACTTCTCTAGTAACAATGGAAAGAACATTAAATGCTATTCGTTCCATCAATATTGTTCTTGAACCAGTGTTAATACTATTTTTTTCAACAGCTAGTAAATCCAATTTTTTAGCAGGATAATGCGTGACTGCGTATCGCGAGGATCACTATGGATTTTGTGTATAATGCTAATGTTGATCGCTTACCATGGTCTTTTCGTTCACCAATAGAATACGTGTGGGATATGGTAGAACAGAGGATCGGTAATTTATGACCATTTTCAAACAATGTAGATACTCTGCAACAAAAGATTGTAAAAGTTGAGGTTGAATTTTACAGGCTACCATTGATTCGCCAATTTTAAATATAGACTAGGTGAATGCGGAAGAAATAGAGAACAGATACATCATTAGTATTTAAAGGAATTACTAGGATCGTATTTTGAACAAATAGAATGTATATTTCCTGAAAATTTCAATAAAATATATGAGTATTTTTTAAGTGTTCATTTATTTATGGCAGCTAGTATATTATAAGGACATTTATCTTTTATTAAATTTTTTTGAATGGTTTTATTACTCCGCTTATGTAAATGGAGAATATTATCTTAATGTAATCTTAACATCATATAACTTTAATATTCCAATTGTGTATATTAAAGGCGAGTGAAAAAATATTAATGCAGATATGTTTTCATCCAAATAACCGATTATATCTATTCATGTTTATTCATGTTTTATCGTTTTCGTCGCATATTGTGGACAACATTTTGTTTAAATTAAACTATTTAATAATTTAAAACATAATCTTCAGGAATGCGTCCTTCGTATTTATATAGGGTTATCCGTTTTAGTACACATTTTTTCCTCTTATGTCACACATGAATTTTTTATTTGGGTACTTCCGCCAAAAGTTGAAGAAATAAATTATTTTACTTGGAATAATTGTTTATCAATATTTAGACAAATAAATAATTTTTCATAATATACCCTAATTATTGTTAGTGTAACTATGATACATATTTAAAACATACATAAAAAATAATTTATGGTAGATATTAAAAGATCTGTTGGATATAATATATGTATATTTGGTTTTTCATATAAAATAAATGTTTTTGAGATCCTATACCCACATAAGAAAATTGGCTGTGTGCTGGCACACCTGTGTTTAATTTAATACAATTTATCTACGTCACTCTTTCTTGCAATATATGCTTTCAGTGTACAAGATTATCAAATCCATTATTAGTAATTTTACGAATTGTTTGTTGGTTAAATGGAACGAACTGATGGACATGAAGTCAAGATCTACATTGAGAAGAAGGTAGCTGCGATGCCAACGATACGTCAACAAGGTCCTATCCAGGACAGTCAACAATCCCGAGAAAAAGGTGACAACATGTAAAAACAGAGCGATGGATGAGCTATAAGAGAGACACTAAAAATCAGAAATCTAAATTTTATTGTCTAGTTGATTCCGCGTTAAAGTCACCGAAATTGTGAAGATATATTTTTGTATTTTAAAGTAGACAGTGAGAATGTAGTGAGCCATTGTAAAGTGTAAAAATGGATGAGATTATTCGATGAAAGTCTGGACAACGTCCATGATGAATTGTGCTCTGATCAGCCATCTGTTCGACCTTGTTCAGGCAGTCGACACAAGAATTCAGGAAAATGGGAGATTTACCACCACATCTGAAGTTTTTCCTGGGCGCCAACCTTTTTGAGCCAATTATTCACGGTAGGTTCAGTTCTACCGTGAATAATTGGCTATTATCACACGAGGTGGAATTCTACGAGAGTGTCGATAACAACGCTGTTCGTTACGATAAAAATGTTTCTTTTTAATATTATTAATTATACATATATATATTATTTTCTTAATGACAAAAGTATATACGGAGTGTATATATTTATGGTATATACACTCCGCGACCCTTGATTAAACGCAATACCTATAACTTTGTTAAAAGAATACTTTTAATTTTCGTGTTTTATGCCGGCAATCCACTGTTATTTTAGGCAAGTATTCCAAATAAGAGTGAAAACTGGTGCGACATTTGATTAAACGCAGCAAAATAAAACAACAACATTGTTGGCAAAAACTTTATTCAATAATGGATATGGCTACCGTTCTTACTTACATTTTGTTTGGCAATGAATTATACAAATTTTGAATGTACTCCAACAGAAGTCCTTCCCATGCTCTCGGAATGGCCATTTTCAACTGTTCTTTATTTGCAAATTGCTTCCCACCACCATAAATCCTTCGGGATAACCATCCCCATAAATTTTCTATTATGTTGAGGCAACGGTGGCCATAGCAATAAAGCTATTTCATTTTGTTCTAACCATTGTTTAGATTCTGGATTATTTCTAGATATTTCAGGGCATTTAGAGATCCCTCGATGAAAATGATTGCCCCTGAATAAGAAATTGCACCCCAAACCATAACACCTCCGCCGCCTTGAGATTTCCGTGATATCACCTTGGGTTCTTTCCTGAAGTCGTGCCAGTAATGTTGAAATCCAGCAGGTCCATCAGGAATAAATCGCATCTCATCCGTGAAAACGACCTTCTTCCAGTTCTACTCCATTAAATGTGTTGTCTTGCGAAATTTAATCGGCCCTTTCTGTGCCGGGCAGTAAAAAGCGGTTTTTTTCAGTTTTAACTGACGAATGCGTGGAGATTGCTTCAAAACCCTTTGCACTGCCCTTACGGATGCAGCACGTGCTCTTGCCGCGGAATTCGATGCTATTCGAATGATTTTCCTTCTCTCCGGTTGGGTAATGGCTCTTGCTGTCTGTCCCTTACGTTCTTGTCTGTAATTTTCCTTGTCGAGATAATTGCGCCAATTGGGCAATCACTCCGATTTGATTGCTGAGTGATTTTTCTTATGGAATAATTTTCATTGTTTTCGACTTGCGCTCTGTCTGCTTCCGTAATCGTTTGCCCACGTTCCATAACGATACAGCTATTCAACATTATTCGTATACACTACCTTTATCGCCAATTTAACTAAATTATCACTGAAAAATGATTACTTCTATCAATTACACAGAGATAACTGAAGTGCGTTTAATCAAACGTCGCAGTATGATACCTCGTTCTTGCCGCTTGCAGGTACCAGCCGGATTTCCAAGAAATATTAGAAAGAGCATAATACTATATTTAAAATTCTATAGATTCGTATAGAATATATGTATATATGTATATTGTGGTGGAAAATTTCAGGCTCGTTAAAATTTTTAACTGGGTTCTTTGAATTGAAATTTTGACTTATTTGTTTTGAATTATGTGAAAATGTTTTCTAAATTAAAATACCAAATGTAAAGTTAAAATAAAAACAAATATTGATAAATAAAAAATATATATATCTATATATACCGCTTTTTTTACAAAGAAAATGTTTTTACAGAAAACCTAAGGCCATCCCTGACTAGCTAAACTTGAAATATTCTAATTAATTTATGAAAACCACTGACTATAAAAACTAGTCTAGTCAACGACAACGATACGAAATTGGATGAGGTCAGGGTCGTACAACAAAAAACTTACGCACAAATTGTTAAAGATGAGAAAAATGAATTTCGTTTAATATCACATAAAAGAAGACGTAGAAACTCTGAAACAATAGGTACCGCTACTGTTGACGATACTTTTTCTGGTATTCCAAAGAGAGCCTGGTTATATATAGGACGAGTATATAAAACAGTTAAGACGGAGGACGTACAAAACTATCTGAAATAGAAGTTTCCAAACATCGTTTTTGAATTAGAAAATCTTTTGAATCTTTTAAACTTGGATTTGATTTCTCACACCTGGAAATTGTTAATAAAGCTGAGATGTGGCCTTCTGGTATTCTTCTAAGATTTCGTTTTTTTTCGGAAAAGGAGCAGCCAAGAAGATGCGAATTTGATCTCAAATTAATGGAAGATTCACCTAGATTTCAGCGATATCGGCTCTATATATCAGATTCATCAACGACATTCCGACCACTATATCTTCTAGAACTCGTCGGGGAAACTAAAGTCGCTCAACAGAAGCTCACAACAGTTGAAGTTTGGCTACCAAAATGTCCGTGATGTTTGCTCTAAGCTTGATGATATCTTATCCATCAGTGCCTTGGTCGATTTTGATGTTATTTTATTCACCGAGACGTGGCTACGTTCGGATATCTCCGACTCTGAGGTCTTTGATTCTTCTTTCAATATATACAGGAAGGATAGGAATTTTAATGCTATTAATCGTGTTACGTGGCACTCTAACTGCTATCTCTAGTAGTCTTGTGTCTGTCCGGTATAATGTTATCATATATCCAATTTAGTTCCATCGATCGATCTACTTATATGTAAATGTTACCTTGATGTAATGACTTTGTTTATTGTTAATATTTACATACCTCCTTATGTTACCTCAAGTATTTTTTGAGTCCTTATGTCTAGAACTTCTTAATAAACAATTATTGATATGTAGTGACTTCAATTGTCCAAATTTAAATTCTTCTAGTGGTATTGATCGAAAAACCTCTATACTTAATAATTTCATATCAACCTTGAACCTGAAGCAATTTAATGATATCTTGAACTGTAATGGTTAATTGCAGTATCTCATGATACTGATCCGTTTGTGTCCGAGGATGTATTTCATCCTGCGTTGAGTATAACCCTTGACATAGCTAATACTAAATCCGAAAAAAACCTTCCATCTAACACAAACCTCAAATATAATTTTAAAAATGCTGATTTCCCGTCATTGTATGATAGTATTATGAATGTGGATTGGTCCTTTGTTGAAGCATTTTCTAATGTTGATGATGCTGTTGCGCATTTTATGATCAGTTGTATGGCACCTTAAGTCTTTTTATTCCAAGATGTAGAAGTTCTCAAAGTAATTTTCCTCCGTGGTTTAATGTGTAAAGTGGAAAAGAACTGGGTCGCCTGCCTATAGAAGAGATTTTTCACGGTTAAAGTCCTTAATCAAAACACAAGTCAAAATAGCCTATAAAGAATACCACAAAAGGATTGAAAACGATATTGTTGGTGATCCAAAACTGGAAATTTATGAATACCAAACGAAACTCCTCCAGAATTCCCGGGTCTATGAAGTATAACAATACTGTTCTTGACCAGCCTTCTGATATTCTGCAGGCCTTTGCCAGTGTGTTTTCAAATGGATATACCACTAACTTCTCCAATAACACTACCATATCCAAGTCGGAAGTCAACATCTGTTCTTTCAATATCGGGTACTTCTCGGCGCGGGATGTTTTGCGTGCTTTGAACAGACTCAAAACAACTTCGGTTTTTGGACATGATGATATTCCAAGCTTTATCATGCATGATTGTGCTTCGGTGTTATGCGATCCTCTTTGCTTTATTTTCAACTTGGCTATTCGCACTTCTACCTTTCCATCTTACTGGAAGGTTAGTAGGATAACACCAGTTTACAAGAAGGGCGATAAGGTTGATATTCTTAACTACAGACCAATTAGTATTCTCCCTAATTGTGCTAAAGTTTTCGAGCAACTTCTGTATACTAGGTTGTACACCGTGTTAAGCCATACCTCTCTATTAATCAGCATGGCTTTGTTAGTGGACGGTCAACTGTTACCGATTTAGTTGAACTTACTCAGTATGTCAGCGAAGCACTTGACAATCGTCGACAAGTAGATGTTATCTACACGGATTATACCAAAGCATTCGACAAAATTGACCATTACATCCTAATAGATAAACTATCTGCCATTGGTTTTTCTCCTAGCGTTATCTCTCTAATTCAATCCTACCTTCACAACCGATCATGCTTTGTCCATTATAATGGGTTTGTGTCACACATTCATTGATTCTAGCGGCGTACCTCAGGGCTCCAATTTGGGACCACTCCTCTTCAATATCTACATAAATGATCTTCTATATCATTGGATTGTAATGCTCTTGCATACGCTGACGATCCTAAAGTTTATAGCACAATTAGTTCTTCCTCTGATTCTTTAAGGTTACAGAGAAATGTTGGTGTCATTAATGATTGTGTTATATAAACAAAATTCAGCTAAACATTAATAAATGTGCAGTACTTACCTTTACTCGGTCATCCAACCCGCAAATATTTCACTATAGCATCTCTAACGCCTTCATCCCAAGAGTTGACGTTTTTAGGGATCTTGGAAACTTATTTGATTCCCAACTCTCATTCTCCCCACATATAGACGCAATGACTGCTGCATCTAGGTCGCTCGGATTCTTGTTCAGATCCTGCAAGAATTTTTATAACACCTGCGCCTTGAAGCCTGTTTACTACTCGGTTGTCCGCTCGAAACTTGAATATGCTTCTATTGTTTGTTACCCATGTTGTCACTACCACAAGTTATCAATTGAACGAGCTCAGAAGAGATTTCTTAAATATCTTTCATATAAATCTGATGCCGTTTATCCTCCTCGTGGTGCTGATTATATCAATTTACTTTGTAGGCATGATTTCGAGTCGCTGTCGCGTCGCAGAGACGCAGCTAGCGCGAAATTTCTTAATAAATTGATACACTAGCATATTGATTTCCCCTATTTACTATCTCAAGTGGACTTTAGCATACCCCATTACAATCATAGATCTGTTGACACTTTTTTTATCCCCACGGCACGAACCAACGTACTATTAAAAGCACCACTAACTCATATGTCTAGAAACGCCAACGTCTTATACAGTGACCCTTTTTTTCTTTCGTGAGGATTTTTTTTTATTTTTATATACTCTTATACCATAGGGTAATAGTAATATTTAGTATTTTTCAGACATTAAATACATGTAACTTAGCAATTGTTTTATATACATATATATTCGTTTTTTTTCTTTTTGTATTTTGCTATCATGCATTTTAGTGTTTCCTGTAACTGGGTAATGTACCTGTTGGAAATAAATTACTATTATTATTATTATATCCAGGGCAACGCATTGGTTCGCCTGTACGCCTGTGTGGTAGGCCACTCAGTATACACCCACATACTCGACATATGTGATATTATAAAGGAAATTGCTGCCAGTCGTGCCATCCTTTCGTCGTACGAGATATTTCGAAGATTATGAGTACAATTTCGGAATAATGCATATTCATACAATATAATTGAAATGTGAAGATGAAATTTAGAAAAAATTATTTACATAAGAAATATGTTTACGAAAAAGCGATATATAAGATGAAGAATAGTAAAGTTTACGTCTCCTCTGCAAGTGTTGTTGAAGGGACTCTCTTTTTTTTAACAAGGAAAATTGTGAATAATTAGTTATTAAAGGATACCCAAAGTACATATCTGCAAAATCTTTAAAAGAAACCTGTACAGATTGAGTATCTGTGTTTAAAAATTTCATAAAGAGGGAGTACTGACGGTACTTCGCCTCCAACTTCTAACATCAACCAACATAAAAATTAACAGTGACGAAAAATATATCTGCAATAGGTGAACTGGTAAAATGATAGAAGAAAAGTATTGGTAAATAAAGGACAATTTGTATCATTACAATATATATATATATATATATATATATATATATATGTGTATATATATATATATATATATATATGTGTATATATATATATATACATATATACACATATATAAAAGTCACTGTCACGGGCATATTATGTCCTCTACGATTTGTAAGAAAACCAGGATTGTCCCTGTCCTTAAGAAAGACGATGCTTCTAGCATTTCAAACCATCGACCTACCTCAATTACTTTTAACTTCAAAGAATTTGAGCACTTACTATACGCTTTGTTATATTCAAGCGTGAGTATACTCAAATTATTAATGAAAATTAATTAATGTACTTTAGGTAAAAGGAAGAAATTTTACACGTTAGTATATATGCTGTAGAATATGTAATGTGTATTAATAAATACGCTAGGTAAACACTATTTCCTAAATTTGCTTGTTTGTATACCGGGTGAAAAGTTGCGAGGTGTTGATTGCATTCTGGGCGACTGGAAAATGAATCGAACATTGGCTTCACTTGAAACGAATAACGAGCGTTTAGCGATATATCCCCCTCATCTTCTCAGTAATACGGAATAAGAGCTTAATTGAATCAATTCAAGTTGAAAAGATCGTTGTGAGGATAGGATTTTGTAGTAGTAGTTAAACGGTGGGGAATACCGTTAAACAGAGCTAGCATACTGACACACAATCGCCCTGCAGAATAGCAAGCGTATCTCTCGACTTTGTTAACTTATAGAAATCTCATTTCATCCTCCTCTTACTCACAATTACGCCCATCGACACGTCGAAAGTGCGCTCATGGTATGTTAATCCTTAAATTCTTAATTACCTACTCAAATCAAGTATTAAAGGTAGATTTCTTTCTTAGGCGATGACTATCTGAACACCACTTCCAGCATTCGGTTTTTTTTTGAAATAAAATGTGAATATACATATTATTTATAATTTATTTCTCATTGCATTAAAATATATTTACGTTAGTGTTAATTTTGAAGAAATTTAATAGTTGGTAACCAAGCATATTTAAACTTGAATATCTTAACTATGTTTTGCCACATAATAGAACTATAGTAAGAAACACGACAGAATAAACTATTTTGGAGTCGGCGTAAAAATTTGGAGTAACATATGTTGCACTACATTATGTTAATTTTACACATCTTTAATTCAAAGCAAGAATTTCACTTCACTCCTATGAACTAGAAAATTAGTTATTTTATACTTTGAGTTACTGTGTTTATTGCAAAACCTTATTAGCGTTGACAATATATTTTTACCAAACTCAAAAAAATTGTGTGACATGCTCATAAATTATTTTGTACTTATAAATGTTCTAGTGCGAACGTAAATATTGTATGGAGGAAGTACTATTCGTCAAATGGATTTTTGACGCATATCATAAGACATACGAGGTAGGTGCCATAAATTCTCGGCCTGACAGGCTTATACAGGTTCAAGCGTGTTGAAACTTAGCCACGGCATGCAGGTTTACGTTATAAATATGACGGTTCGAAGAGTAGTAGTTTTAAGTAGCCAGCCAACCAACACGACTAACGTATGAAAATGTCTGAAGTAATAAAAATTGAGTACCGCACGGTCATAAAATTTTTAAGAAAAGAAGGCAATACGCCCAATCACATAAAACAACGTTTAGACGGCGGTTACGGTGATTCATCTTCTTCTATTCCATTATAGAAAACTGGGCAAAATGTTTCCGTTTAAAGCAAGAATCCCTGGAAGATATTGAACGGTCGAGTCGACCAATTGATGTGATGGTTCCTCAACAAATTTCAATTATTGAAGATTTAATGTTAGAAGATCGCCGTTCGAAAGTGAAGGCATTAGCAGTGATAACAAACATATCCGAAACAAGTATTCACCGAATTCTCCATTACCATTTGGGTCTGAATAACATTAGTGCAAGGTGGGTACCGCGACTTCTTTTTGGTCTACAACGTGAATATCGAGTCGAATGTGCACGGTCGTTCTTAAACAAGCGGAGACGACCCAAAACCAATTTTGGAGTCCATTGTCACAGGGGATGAAACAATGGTTCTGTTTTACGATCCTCTATCGAGAAGGGAGTCCATGGAATGGCGGCGACCTGATGAGCCTTATCCCTGAAAGACGAAAGTCGTTCAATCAACGAAAAAGGTGATGGCCACAATATTCTGGGATTGTGAGAGCATTTGGCTAATTGGCTTTAAAGAGTGCAATACAACTGTGAACGGCATATATTATGCGTCTTTATTGCATAAATTAAGGGACAGTATTCGTACAAAACGTTGTGGAAAATTGACAAAAGGTGTGCGATTATTACACGACAATGCTTCCGTCCATACCGCCGCCATCTGCGTTGTCTTCTTACAAAGAGACCTTAAGGGACTTCGTTCTACGGACGGCAGTAGTTGTAAGCAACTGTTACAGAACATTTTGACGGAAAAGCTTCAGATTATTTTGACAATATTCCCGAAATATTAATTAATCGTTATAATAAATGTATAGAAGTTGGGGAGGTTACATTGAAACATAAAATTTCTTATATTGTTATAACAAGTATAGTTCGTCAACTGGATCTTTAGACATACGTCACTGTTTGATGGTATAATCAAAGATCGCTGATTCATCTAACTATCCTTATTTAATATCTATACATAATATTCATGCACGGAAGGTATGTACATATGTATGTCTTATGACGTGCATCTAAAGATCCATTTGACGAATAGTATGTACTACGTTATAGTAATATATGTACATAAAAAGTGTAATAATGTTTTCTTTAATTATTATTTATGTTCGTACGACTATATCTGACAGTTTTTATGACAATACCAATTTCTAGACAGTTTATGATTATTTTCATATTACTTTTTCGAATTTTCCAGCAATAAATCTCCAATTGCAGCATTACTGCTTCCAAAATATCAACATGCTTTTCAATTTTTACCATTTTCTAGCTTGTCGTATTTGATTATCCTCTCGCTTTTTGGCCAAGCTGCTTTCCTGCAGTAAATGTGAGAAGAAATATAAAGATTTCTTTCCTTCTATAAACGACCAAATACCTAAACAAAAATTCGACTAAGAAAAAAATTCAATATTAAAAAATTCAATGAATGCCACTCTAAATTAAAATTAGGTACACGTATGTTTTTTTCTGTAGATAATTTGCAAATTGTGTATGCATATTTACGCATATACATATATATATATATATATACATACATATATATATATATATATACATATACATCGTAAATTAATTAGAATATTTAAAGATTAGCTAGACAGGGATTGCCTTAGGTTTTCTGTAAAAAAAGCAGTATATGTTTATTAATTTGACAATATATGTATCTTTTCAACTTTACATTTGGTTATTTTAATTGGAGAACATTATCACTTAATTTAGGAACAAATAGAACAAAATTTAAATCAAAGAACCCATTCAAAAAAATTAACGAGCCTGAGATTTTCCACCACAATACATATAAATATGATATATATATATATATATATATATATATATATATATATGTTAATTTTTTGAATGAGTTCTTTGATTTAAATTTTGTTCTATTTGTTTCTAAATTAAGTGATAATGTTCTCTAATTAAAATAACCAAATGTAAAGTTCAAAATATAAATATATTGTCAAATTAATAAATATATACTGCTTTTTTACAGAAAACCTAAGGCAATCTCTGTCTAGTTAATCTTTAAATATTCTAATTAATTTACGAAACAAAAATGAGATCGAAAGATACAAATAATTTTGAAGAACTTAAGAAGATTCGACGTCTTTGATCTTTGAAATCGTACTCACTCGCACTTGATTTCTCGTCTTTAGGATGGACTGGTTTTCGGCTTCCAAAATATGTGTCTGGAACTTCCAGATTTCATATGTAGTATCCGCTGATACACTTTATGAATGGATATAAACGAAGATCTTTGTAAAATTATAGAGTTATATGAGAAAATAATTAATTATTCTCAGGAGAAACGATGACATGTGTGACTTTGACACGATGTTTTTGCTTTTTTTGTTTTATATCCATAACAATATTGTTTGCGTACATGGTAGGCCACACAGTACACATACTTGATATGAGTGAGATTATAAAGGTAAATGCTACCAGTCGTACGAGTAATTTTGAAGATTATAAATATAATTTCGTAATAATGCGTATTTATACAATGTGATTGAAATGTGTGAGTACAGTGTATTAAACGTCTTTTAAGAATTAAATTTGGAAATATTTATTTATATAAATAATATCTTTGCGAAAAGCGATATATATATAATAAACGATAGTAAAGTTTACGTCTCCTCTGGAAGTGTTGTTGAAGGGACTTTTTTTTTAAACAAGAAAATTTGTGAATAATAAGTTAATAAAGAATATCCAAAGTAGATATCCGTAAAACTTTAGAAAGAAACCTGTACAGATTGAATATCTGTGCTTAAAATTTATAAAGAGGGAGTACTAACGGTACTTTGCCTCCAACTTCTAACATCTACCATAATAAAAAAAATAACGGCGTGCACCAAATAGTGACAAAAAAATATCTGGTATAGGTAAACTAGTAAAATTAAAAAAAAATCATTGGTAATTAATAGACAATATTTCTATCATTACAGTATATATATATATCACATTTATATGTATATATATATATATATATGTAAATATGTAATTCTTAAAATTTTATATACACATGGAAACAAACTATGTATAGCACATCCCAAAAGGATCGTGTTACTTAAGCTGTCCCCTTAATAAATAAAAACAAACTACCTACCGTTAATGCCCTGTCATCGTCCGTCAAGACTATATTTCTATGCATACTGTAGAATATTTCTAATACTCTCCGGCTTAAACGAGCGTTAAAATTTATTAGAGGACTTCACTAAAATTTCATTAGAATATATCATAAATATTAATGATGATTTTGTAAGATGTATCTACTTGGTCGAAATCCAATATATTATTCTTGTTAGGTAGTGGTATTAAAGAACACGTGTAACGTTTGTATTGGATTTACACGTGTTTTATTTCTTACCTAAATAAAAATATTAATATGGTCAATAGTTGATTCCTATTATTCTTAAACTAATTCTATTACCTTCACTTGAATATCGGATATTATTTTAGATTAAGCAATTAACAAATGTTACATTAAAAAAAACCTTTTTTCTTGTATATAAATCATAGCAGGCTGCGTATATGCGTATACTTATTCTATGTACATACATTTAGAAATTATGTGCCAGTTATTATTATTATTATTAAATTACAATATTAAAGTCTTTATTTGTTGAAAATGTTCAAGATAATAAATCGGTGTCTGTAACGATGTTCTCCAATACATAAGAATTGGCTGTGCTTGTTGAGGAATGCTGGGACATTATCTATGAAATTCTCGAATCCGCTTAGAAAAATACAGATTTTCTTTGAACAATTAATTCAGCTTTGGATAGCACTTTCTAATAGTTTCAGCTATAAGATGTAAAGCATGAAGTTTGCATGTTACATGCATTTAGTGACTAAACGCATTTTTAAGAGAGCGATCCACACTAAATATGGTTACGAAATCACCATTATTTTTTATGGTAAAATTTGTCTCAGCACAATGGTTTATTGCACACTGAAGACACTGGAACATATCATTTTTGCACTCTCGTGCATTGAGTCGGGAAATTCTTGTAAAGCATTTTATTCATCTTTAACAACCTGATCTATTTTAGTAATTCTAGCACTAACAAAACATTCTTTTGACATAATTATTATTCATATTACTATGCAATACTCAAAATTGTTACAATATAACGAATATCGCGTATCACAATCCTCTTACAGTTGTTGCGATCTGCTAAGGATGTGTCTCGGAAACGCTGGTTTGCCGAGATGACTTGCAGCCATGACTCTAGTTACACGGATAATTCTTCTTATATAGTCATTGTTACATTGAATTTAGATAACTCATTATGATCATATTATTTATAATTTCATTTAATTCCGTTTCAAGTTTTAAAACAAAATATCTATAAAACAGATATTTACTTTATACTTATCATAGTAGATAATTTAAATGATTAAGAAACAGAATCCAACAGTAATGGTATGTACACTACCATCCATAAGTTTGGAAGCAAGGAAATGAAATTCTTTTAAAATAATATAACTGATAGGCATATCGTGAAATCGTTAATCCCTATTATAAATAATTGTATGCAAATATGAAATTGTTACATATAATCAGTAAAGTCCAAACATTTAAGCACAACTTTCACCCGATTGCACTTTATTACTTCTTTTCAAGAATATGACTATTGTTTGTCCTGCAGTAATTAGTTTAGGTCAAACGGTTTAGTACTACTTCGGTAATCTTTAAATGCATGTGGTAAAAGCATTTATCCTGAGCGGAATTAGTTTTTTGAAATCAGTGTACGATTGTAATAATTTGGTAAAGTACGTACTGACCGTAAAAATGCCAAAACGCAGACAGTTGATTGTAAAATAACGTAGTAATATTTGTACTCTTCGCGACGAAGAATATACTGAGAGAGAGAAATTGCTGTACGGTTAGGAATTTTATCGAAAGGTGTGCATTAACACATGGGCTGAAAAGTCCCGGGCCTAACACATAGATGACGCTAGTTTTATTGCAGTCACCTTTCTCTCAGTTAGTACTAACCTTCAAAAGACAGCTGATAAAATTTAATGATATTCTATTCATTAGTTTGTGAGTTATTGTGCTAAGAGTCACGCTACTTTTGTTATTTTCAAAACAACGGATCAAAAACAATTTCGTGTTTTAATTTTACACTGCTTCTTGATGGGAAAAAATACCGTTCAAGCGAAGCAATGGCTTGAAAAGTGTTATGGGGACTCCGCTCCATCAGAAATAACAATAAAACGTTGGTTTGCTGACTTCAAACGTGGTCGTAGAGACACCGATGATGCAGAACGCAGTGAATGTCCAAATGAGGCGGTAACACCAGAAAACATAAAAAAATCCACAAAATCGTTTTGAATGATCGAAAAGTGAAGTTGCGTGAGTTAGCTGACATCGTAAAGGTATCAAAAGAACGTATTGGCTTTATATTGGATGAGCATTTGACTATGAAAAAGCTCTGTTCAAAGTGGGTGCCGCGTTTGCTCACTGTTGACCAAAAACAAGAACGTGTTGATGATTCTGAGCAGTGTTTGGCCATGTTTAAACGTAACAAACCGGAATTTTTGCGTCGATATGTGACAATGGATGAAACATGGATCCATCACTTCACTCCGGAATCAAAACGATCGTCATCTGAGTGGACAGCAACTGGTGTATCTCGTCCAAAGCGCCCGAAAGCACAACAATCGGCTGGAAAGGTTATGGCCTCGGTATTTTGGGATGTGCGTGGTGTAATATTCATCGACTATCTTGAGAAAGGAAATACCATCAACAGTTAATATTATATAACGTTATTGGAGTGTTTGAAGGCCGAAATTGCAAAGAAACGACCGCATATGGCAAAGAAAAAAATGTTGTTTCATCAAGACAACGCACCGTGTCACAAGTCAATCAAAACAATGGCAAAACTACATGAATTGAACTTCGAATTGCTCCCACATCCACCGTATTCGCCAGATTTGGCTCCCAGCGACTACTGGCTGTTCACAGACCTCAAAAAAATGCTCGCCGGTAAGAAATTTCGCACGAATGAAGAGGTTATCGCTGAAACTGAGGCCTATTTTGAGGCAAAAGATAAATCGTTCTACAAAAGTGGTATTGAAATGTTAGAGCGGCGCTGGAATGATTGCGTTGCTCTTGATGGAGATTACGTTGATGAATAAAGCTAATTTTGAACTAAAAAACCGTGTTTTCTTTGTTAGGCCCGGGACTTTTCAGCCCATGTGTTATACATTAGCCCGTTGAAGAGAGACAGGACAAAATCTTGATAGAAGATGAACTAAGCGGCTACGGGTGACTTTTGGAGCTGAAGATAGATTTATAGTCACGACTTCAAAACGAGATCGATGTCTAATGGCACCGGATATCGCAACGCGCGTTAATACACAACGACAAACAAATGTTTCTATTACCACCGTCAAGAGGCGGTTATTGACAGCAAGTTTAAGGTTATGCATCCGGTGCAAAATACCGTTTTTGAAACGCGCGTATAAAGAGAAATGAATAACATAGGCGAGAGAGCATGCAAACTGGTCACTGCATGATTGGAACGCAGTCATATGGATCAGAGCAAAGAGCTAGTGAGGCCTGCTTACTGCCGTCCGTCAAAAACGGAGGTGGTAGTGTTATGGCTTGGTGTTGTTTTATTGGAACAATTACGAGTGATTTAGTGAAAATTAGTGGTATAACGACGAAAGAAGAGTATTTCGATATTTTGCAAAATCATGCTATTCCGCATGAAAGCCGTTTTGTTAATGAGTCGTTTGTGTTCCAGCAAGACAATGATCCCAAATATATGCTTCAAATTTGTAACAACCTTTTAGAGGAGAAAGCAGCAAGAAATGAACTAAAATTAATGGTTTGGCCTCCTCAAAGTCCGAATTTATCCCCCAATGAGCTATTATGGAATGAGCTTGATGGAAGGGCGAGACAGCGACAATCGCAGAACACTCAGCACCTTTAGGAATATTTACAGAATCCATGGGAACAAATTGACGCGTACTATCTCAAAAAATTGTTTCGTAGAATGTCTAAAATTTGTGCAGATGTTATCAAAGCCAAAGGAGGTCATATCGACGAAAATAAGTTTACGAGCTAAATAATGCATAAATATTATTATGTTTGAATTAGTTTACTTTTATTTGACGACAGTCACTTACGTTGTATAAATTCATTAATAATCATAATAAAATTTTACTGTATCTGTGCCTTTTTGTAAAATCCGTTGCTGCTTCTAAACTTTTGGACGATAGTACAGGTAACAATTAAGGCCGCAGAATAGAAACCGAACCGCACGCATCTCTAACAGCACGTGTTTCTGTAGCCATAGTAATAACGAAACACACCAGAGATATACCAAGTAATAGTTTTACTTACTCCATGTTGTCAGAATTATACATAACATTATACACATAGGTACAAGATATACCGGAAATCTTATATTGTGGAACTCAATGGCGATTTGAAAATATTAAAAGAAAGAGCGTTAGGATTATAAAATAGGGAATACACGCAGCTACAATAGTTCTTCTCCATCCAGCTTGTTAAATGCCTGTATGGGAACTATACAGTCAGAAAAAATATTATTGAAGATATCAAGCATCGACGTTGCGACTTTTAAAAAAATTGCGTGAATCGATCACATTGTGTTTATTGCATATGCAATTCTGACAGTGTTGCGTTTCTGTATGTAATATTGTCAGAAATTGTGCGGCCGAGTCATGTGCACATGACGTTAGTAAAAGACATAACAACAATTTGCGCAATCTGATTATTAGTTTTCATGCAACTTTTGTGCAAATTGCATTAACGTGAATCCCACTTTACACATCTTATACAATTTATATAATCTCAACCTAGTATTAGCATAAATTCAGTGGCATACCAATATGCTGTGTTCTCTTAAAAAAAAGAAAACTGGAATGCACTCAAGTTGAAAAATGGAAACTTGGACGAGCACATTATCCATATAAAGAATATTAGTGAACTTTATTAAAGTGTGCACTGTTAACACATGGGCTGAAAAGTCCCGGGCCTAACAAAGAAAACACGGTTTTTTTGGTTCAAAATTAGCTTTATTCATCAACGTAATCTCCATCAAGAGCAACGCAATCGTTCCAGCGCCGCTCTAACATTTCAATACCACTTTTGTAGAACGATTTATCTTTTCCCTCAAAATAGGCCTCAGTTTCAGCGATAACCTCTTCATTCGTGCGAAATTTCTTACCGGCGAGTATTTTTTTTGAGGTCTGCGAACAGCCAGTAGTCGCTGGGAGCCAAAGCTGTCGAATACGGTGGATGTGGGAGCAATTCGAAGTTCAATTCATGTAGTTTTGCCATTGTTTTGATTGACTTGTGACACGGTGCGTTGTCTTGATGAAACAACATTTTTTTCTTTGCCATATGCGGTCGTTTCTTTGCAATTTCGGCCTTCAAACGCTCCAATAACGCTATATAATATTCACTGTTGATGGTATTTCCTTTCTCAAGATAGTCGATGAATATTACACCACGCACATCCCAAAATACCGAGGCCATAACCTTTCCAGCCGATTGTTGTGCTTTCGGGTGCTTTGGACGAGGTTCACCAGTTGCTGTCCACTCATATGACGATCGTTTTGATTCCGGAGTGAAGTGATGGATCCATGTTTCATCCATTGTCACGTATCGACTCAAAAATTCCGGTTTGTTACGTTTAAACATGGCCAAACACCGCTCAGAATCATCAACACGTTCTTGTTTTTGGTCAACAGTGAGGAAACGCGGCATCCACTTTGAACAGAGCTTTCTCATAGTCAAATGCCCACGCAATATAAAGCCAATACGTTCCTTTGATATCTTTACGATGTCAGCTAACTCACGCAACTTCACTTTTCGATCATTCAAAACGATTTTGTGGATTTTTTTGATGTTTTCTGGTGTCACCGCCTCATTTGGACCGTCCACTGCGTTCTGCATCATCGGTGTCTCTACGACCACGTTTGAAGTCAGCAAATCAACGTTTTATTGTTGTTTCTGATGGAGCGGAGTCCCCATAACACTTTTCAAGCCATTGCTTCGCTTGAACGGTATTTTTTCCATCAAGAAGCAGTGTAAAATTAAAACACGAAGATTGTTTTTGATCCATTGTTTTGAAAATAACAAAAGTAGCGTGACTCTTAGCACAATAACTCACAAACTAATGAATAGAATATAATGAAATTTTAACAGCTGTCTTTTGAAGGTTAGTACTAACTGAGAGAAAGGTGACTGCAATAAAACTAGCGTCATCTATGTGTTAGGCCCGGGACTTTTCAGCCCATGTGTTACTTTGCAACAAATGGTTTATCGTCAGCTGCATGTTTCCAAAGCCAAGTCTGTTAAAAATCAAATTTTAATAAATCTCGGAATAACTTGGCAACACCACACGTTACAGGAAACCTAAAACTATGATTGTATACATTTGATAGTCTTAAATATAGATATGGAAAAATATATAGGTGTTCTATTTAAAACAAATAGCAACTTTAGCATGGCATTTGACATGATAGGTCTTATGATATCTCTTACGGTATAAGAATATTGTTCTTTGCGAGACAATTGGAGTACATGTAGCCAGGTTATTTGCGATTTTAAACCATTAGAGTTTTATGTGAGATATTCCGAAAATTTAATCCAAACACGGATATATTGAACTATCTTTTTTTAAATTTGCAATTCCTACTTTTGACTGTTCCTCCTATATGTTCTACTTTTAAAAATACTGCTAAAATGTACTCTACCGTTTATACAAAAAAATAATATTTTATAAGGATAATAGCAGAAAGAGCTACAGTGCGCATTTAATTTGGATCAGTCTATAGTGTTGTCACAAAAGAAATTGAGACACGCAATATCATGATAATTGCAAATCTTTACTCTTTGCCATACGTTTTAAGTTTCGGTGGCGTGCGTCATGATAAGTAGCGAGGTCGGTCATACGTTGAGCCAATTTACGGTTCAGCTAGCGTTCGAAGTTGCGCAAATTGCACAAGTCTTATGGTATGTAAAAGGCACACGTGCAAAGTCCAACTGATTTAATTTTGTAAGATTTTTGATAAAAAAATAACGAACGCTTGGCCTGATTAATGCACCATGGCTTTCAGCCGGTATTATAGGCGAAAGGATTTGGAATAACATCTTGTACTATGGCCCTTATATCATAACAATAGAAATATGAACTTCCAAAAGAATGTACAATTTGTGTCGAAAACATCGCTAAAGGGGACTAGTGGTTCAGTGTCTTGCGCGTTTTGAGAGTTAGTCTCGGGCTCCCAGATTCCAACCCAGTGCTGTTTTTCAGAGTTGGGATTTTCTGTGGTTTCTTCGCTCCATGGAGAATTCTAGAAACCAATACCTTAAGACGCATCACAGGTACTGGCGTAACAATAACTCTTGGTCAGCCGATGTCCCCATCGGCATCATTTTGAACGAAATATCTTTTTCCTTGTAATCAGCTCTTTTTATAGTGAGCTTATTTTTGAAAGGCAAATATTTTACATTTTTCTTTATTTTCTTGTTCAGATGTGATTGATTTTCTATGTGTATTAAGTGTATTGTTGATAAATGTAAGTTTATCTAGTCTGCAACCCAAAACTTTCAGCTTTGCAATCCTTATTACAATATCACTCTATATATGCCATAATTCGTTTGCTACAATGTTTGCGTTTTGTGACAATAAGGCCTTATTAGATAGAGACAGATTATAAGATTTCATAAATGCATATTGAATCTAAAACTTAACTTAATATCCGAAGGTACATGCATTGTTCTGAAATAGTACCAGACGTTATGTAAGTGGTGTATTAAAATAAAAATATGTTAATCAGTTATATCACACGTTTATATTTAAAATTTAAATATAAATTAATATATAAAATACTTCTTTTGCAGGCATACCATATAGTATATCTTAAAACTAGAATACAGCGAAAATTGGTGTTCTATATATAAAACTATTACTATCTCGCTGCTACTTTATAATTTAAATATGGACGAGCACCTCTTCGTTAAACTTCTTTGACATTCCGCTCATAAATTAAGGCGTCTACTTGATGAGTACCAATAAATATGTGTTTTAACTAGGCGAAACCAAACAAATTAGTAGTAATACGATATATCCTTATCCCTAATGACTGACTGACTGGGTACTTCATTCCAAGACAAATCACGATCGTTGCCAACATCCGTAGATGAATCACATCGTTGAAAGCTAAATGGCCACGTCTGAAAAGTAAACGAAAAGTAATAAAATTAAAGATATGCCGATAAAAATATTTGCCTGCAGTTAATTAGAGATAAACAAAGGTTACAATAATTTGCAGCAATGTACGGAAGTTCAAAATTAATTCTCGCTATTGCTTTTAATTTAAACATTAGTTTTGGGTGGAATTCCTGAGTTTGGAAATGAATTCTATTCGTTTATTACTACTCTATTACAGAGAACTATTTAATACCAACAAATTTATTTTTAGGACATTTCTATTTTAAACTAAAACTATGCACTTGTATAGGATAATAAAATTAGTATAGCCATTTGGCAACACAGAAAACGTTAAAAATCCATGTTCTGAAATGGAAAATGAAAATAAATGAGAAATTAATTAACTGATTTGGAGAGAAAAAAAGGTGTTACCAGAAAAAAACATACTTATATATGTAAATCTACATACCATTGCGTTTTATAGGTATGTATGTACCTATGCAGGAAATATATACGAAGTTTGTTTAAGTAATAACCGAACATTATGAGTTTCGCGCCAACAAAGATACTTAGAGGGGAATATCGACAATCCGAAAATCCAGATTTCGATGAAACTCTAGAAACAGAAGGGGCACGTTGGTACAGAACATAATTTTTCAAAAATTTGCATGATTTTTAAATTCTTACTACATTTTTTCTCGGAAAATACAACAAAAATTCTATTTTAGAGCATAATTTGAAATATATTACAATAGTATCAAGAATGATGTAAATTATTTTCGGAAATATACAAGGAAAACGAAAAAACTTAATTATATACAGTAGAACCCGGTTATGACGACAGTCACGGGATTGCGAATTTTTTGACGCTATAACAAGGTGACGCTATAGGCGAAGTTTTTACAAGTTCCATGTTTACATACAAGAATTGGTGGGAAACAATAGTACGGGTGGTAAACAGATACATATGTGAATTTAATTAATTTAATGTACTTAACCATATAACCTTACACATGTAGGTACATACTAACTTGTTTGTCTAATGAAAGAAATCTGTATTTTTCCGTTACACAGTTTTCGCACGCTAAAACTGTTTTTCTATATCCATTTCTAATTCCCTCACTTTATCAATAATTTGAGGTGACGTTTCTCGCTGTCTATAACAAGTTTTTAAAGGTGTTATGGCACTTAGGGCTTCTTCGTTTGTCGGTACACGTTCTGCTTTGTCGCATGAATCTCCTTCCTCTTCGATTTCATTACCGTTGTCGTTATCCCGCTGTTTTATGTCTTCCACGATATCAGAATCTGAACGCATTCCAGACGTAATAAGGCAACTGTCCACTGATGCAAAGTCCTCGAAACAAAACTGGTTTTCGTCACTCTGATTTTGCTGCCACTTTTTAATAAGTTCACATAACGGAATGCTGGACAGTTATCGACTAAAAGCAAGATTTCTTTATCTTTAACCGTAAATTCTTTATCCCATTTTCGAATTTCATTTTCAAAGATATCTGAAATCATCCATGCTCCTTTGTTTGCGCAGTAAATTGTTGAGAGTGTTTTTATGTTTTTGAAGCAGCGTGGTTCTTTCCGATGACAAGAATTTTACGTTTCTCCGTACCGGTCATATTAGCACACACAAATGCAGTTAACCGTTCTTTGGCTAGTTTATCGCCTACACATTTTTCGCCTTTAAACCTCAGAGTCTTATTTGGAAGAAGTTTATAAAAAATTCCCGTTTCGTCGCTATTGTAAATTTCATTGTCTTCATAACCTTGTCTTAATTAAGGCCACACTTCATTTACCCACGTCTCTGCTTCTGTCATATTAACGCTTTTCGCTTCACCGCTCACTTTTCCGAACGTTATTGAATATCTCCGTTTGAAACGCTCCAGCCATCCATTGCTGCACTTAAAACTTGTGTCTCTAAATAAACTTCCAAATTCTTCTCCCTTTTGCATAAGCATTAACGGGTAAATTTGCACTTCTACATTGCTTAAACCAACCTTTTCGCACGATCGAATTTTTTTGACTTTTCTTTTCCTTGCACAAAGGTATTCATGATTTTATTCTTATTTTTCACAATTGCACAAATCGTAGAATTAACTAAGCCAAATTCGCGACACACGTCCGCTTTCTTCCTTCCACTTTCGACTGCTTTGATTATCGCGACTTTGTCGTTCACGCTTAAACCTTTTCGCTTTAAACCTGACATTTTCGATAAAGAAATCTCGGTGTTTCACTCACACGATTCAAATGCCGACTGAGGAAATTTCTTTCGAACTTTGCCTGGCGCATTGCAAGAAACGGTAATATTCTTGGAATCCCCGAACGGTCGAACGTTGCAGGCTAGGTAAATTGAAAGAAATCTTAATTCAACGAATGGTAATATTCTTGGAATCCCCGAACGGTCGGTTGCAGGCTAGGCAAATACCGGGAATTGAGCCATAAATGATAATATAAAATATAAATACATACCTCAAGTGGTAAATATTTGTCGTTATATCAGGGGCTATTGACGCTAAAAGCGGGTTTTTCCCTGTACGTTTGAATAGTAAAGTACGGGACCGCTTAAAATTTGACGCTAAAAAAGGAATGTCGTTACAGCCGAAGTTATAACCGGTTTCTACTGTATTTTTATTTATTTATTCCATATAAAGTGGAGTATTGATTTTAGATTAGAAGTAAAGATTTACAGCTCCGCATGTTGCTTTATAGAGCAGGGCCAATATAACTAACACGTTTGTAATAATAATCAATTTTCGCAAAACACTGAAACAGAATTAAAAAGAAGGTACAATACTTATGTAACATTCAATGCATTATATACTGTAATGTGATTACTGATATTATAATATAATTGTGACTAGTACTACTATATATAGCAATTATTAAAATAATGTTAAGTCAGCGGATATTGTCTACATCACAACGTACAAAAACAAGTTTCTCTACAAAGGGCACAAACTCCATGTCCTTTGCAAAACAAAGTATTACAGAATCTTTAATATGTAGATCTCGGTCTTTCATCCACGTATCATAAATTTAGATATGCCAATTTTCCTTATAATTTATAAGAACTATATGAAAATAATACAAACTTGATTCTCATCAACATAAAAGATTCTTAAACTGCAGTGGCACCTACAAGAGCAAAGTTTAAATGCAGGCGACGTATAGATATCGATTTATGTATTAGTGGCATATCAGAAACAAAAATCGCAGACTTAATCGTTGTTATTCTAATGTTTTTGAAAATGAAAGTTTAACTATAATACATTGCTAAGATATTTTAACTATACGACGCGAATATAAAATATCAATTTAATTTCTTTAAGAAATAGAAAGTAAAAATTATTAAAATTGGATTGTATCGGTTTGCTATAATGCTGACTATTTTTATTAGGTTATATAATATTTTATTTCGGTTATTATGAGCAACCTAAACATGTAAAGTAATGTTGCTTTTTGGGGTAATTTACATCGTCAGTTAAAGAACCTTTTAATTTAAAATTAACTACACGTCTTTTTACAACATTCTAATAATTGCGTAAAATAACATTACACTTATTAGATTATATCTTCCACATAACGTTGATGTAAATATAGGAAATAACGTGGTGTTTATCAATACTTTAATCATAAATTTGAAATGCTGTTTAATTCAAAGTTCACTAAACAACGTTTTATCAAGTTGCTGTGACTGTACAAAATAACATTGCTTTTGGGGATCTCAATACTTGAAGGTACGGTTTGGTTCAATGTTAATTTGGGACGTTTGTATAACGACGTTACTGTTTAACGTAATTTCAAGTGTCGCAATGATAGCAGCCAACATCGTTTTGTAAGATAATTGGAACCATTGGTTCGGATTATACGTTTATTCGACGTTTTTCCGGCTGTTGGTAGAAATATTTTTATAAAATTGACGTTATTTTTGTAATGTGTAACATGCATACATTGCATCGTTATAGTAACGGTTATTCAACCAATGTGTTTCTATTAGGTTTAGATAGTCGATTTTCAGTTTTTACGTTGTAGCGCACGTATCGTTGAACTTTTTTAATTTTTCTTTTTATTTAGAAATGTAGGTTCTTGCCGTAAAGGACCCTTTGTTCGATTCAACCGACACTGAATCTCACCATTTACGAGAATTGTAAAACGTGAACTGATAAACCCGAAAATAAAATTTTTTGGTCTACCTCACTTCCGCGTCATCCTCTTCTCCTGCTATCTCGGTTCTGTGTTGGTTCTGCGAATGTGACTGAGGGAATGTTACATATCATTGTTAAATGAATATATTTGTAATTAATTAATAATGTTTATGGTATGGATGTATTAGTCGAACGAAAAAAAAAAGAATATCAAAACATCGTAAAAATCTTAATTGACAGTAAAGACGAAATAAAATTAAAATAAATCCAAATCGCTTTTTGTATAATATTCATAGAATGCGATTCACGAACAACCGAACAGCTGTTTCCATTTGTCTGTACGTTTAATAATTACAGTGACATGACGTCTGCGGTGTTTATTTTACAGGCGTGTGCCCGTATGGACACAACCGTCTAACATAAGCAAATCGCTAAATTTATACGGAGCCACTTAAACATGAAGAGTGTCCCGATAATAAAAGAGACTCTCCTAAATAATCATATCCTGTGCTTTTTACATACCAGAAGGGAGTGACATTTTCATTTATTTATTTATTTAGAGTACTGTTACTGTTAACGTGTTATAAGATCTTTTTGTCTTTACTTTAACTAATTATCAATTAGCCATTATGTTGTTAATTACATATATAATGCAATATAATATGATTTATGAATTAAAAAAAATGAGATTCTCTATAATTTATTGCAATTGCTTCCATATATAATTGTAACGTATTCCTAATATTAAAGATGACATTTGAAAATTATTTTTTTTATATGAACGTACAAATAAAGCAGCAAGAACAATTATAAACAATTCTAAAAGCTGTTAACAGTAATCGTGTAATTTATCTATATAATACCCGCATATTTTTAAGTTATCTGTAAAATACGCATACATATATAGTGAAATTCCCCTTCGCGGACACCCCTCTTACACGGACACCTCCCTTAAACGGACAGTTTCTCATGGTCCCGATCGGCTTTCATATAATTTCCATTGTATTAACTCTTCCTTGGACGGACATTCTCTTGGACGGACGCGGACACGAGAAAATGTTCTCTTAACCGGACAAAAAATAAAATAAAAAGAAACGCCTTATCTTATTTTTATATCGAGAGTATTGCTATTGCATTTCTCAATCGCGCCGAGCGCCAATTTCGCTGGAACTTCTCCGAGTAAACCGGAAATTTACCGACTTTAATCTTTCGGTACAAACGCAGCCTATGTCGTGCATTTCTGCCTGACGTGAAATAGGATCTTCACCAAGTTGGTCGGGGATTTACCGTTCTTATTCTTTGGGTGTAGCTTTCGATTGAATCTGCTTTCAATATTAGTCTGATGTCTATGCGGAAAAAACACAGTGGGCGACACATTTATTGTAGAAATGGCTCCAAATAGAAAAATTCTGACGCTTAAACAAAAAATTGAGATTGTTGAAGTTTACAATAAAGAGAAATTAAGTGTAAGGAACTTATCCAAGCGTTTTAATATTGGAAAAAGCTGCAGATATAATTAAACATAAAGAAATCCGAACAGTAATTTGAATGAAAAAAGAAGTTTTTCGACGGGTTATGGTACTAAAATTGACAAATTGTGTTATGACTGGTTTAGAGCAGCTCAGCATAAGGGGATTCCTTTAACAGGTATGCATATGATTTTTTTTAGATAAGGTCTTGTATTAATGCGTTGATTTTCTTTTCATATTAAATTCTAAAATAGATAAAAAAAAGTGAGATTACCAATAGGTTTGTCGTGACAAAAACGAAAAAAACTTATTTTCTTTTTAGGTCCGGTAATACGATGTAAAGCAAGAGAAATAGCCGCTTCTTTGGGATGTACTACATTCAGTGCTTCTTCTGGTTGGTTCAATAAATTCAGAATCCGCCACAATATAAGTTTTAAAGCGATTTCGGAAGAAGGAGCTTCGGTTAATGCTGAAGGTATTTCATCGTTTTTAAAAAAATGTCCTTCTTTGATTAAGGGATATTCACCGAGAGACATCTGTAATGCCGATGAGACAGGCCTGTATTTCAGGACTCTACCCGACAAAACGCTCACATTAAAGAAGGAAAAATGTGTGGGGGGTAAGTATCCCAAAGAGAGGTTAACAATTTTGTGTTGCGCAAATATGGTGGATGAAAAAGAAAAACTCCTAGTCATTGGTAGGGCAGCTAAATCCAGAGCTTTTAAAAACATTAATATAAATAACCTGCTTCTAACTTGGAAATACAATAAGAAAGCTTGGATGAGAGGATAAATTTTGACAGAGTGGTTGCAAGATCTAGATTGGAAAATGGCTAAAGAAAAAAAGAAACATTTTGTTATTTTTAGACAATGCGGGATCTCATCCAAAATACGTTCGCTTAAATAATATAAAAACATTATTTTTACCCCCTAATTGTACATCAGCTTGTCAAACACTTGACCAGGGGATTATAAAGAATTTTAAAACTTATTACCGAAGTCTAATACTCAAACATCTATTAGTAAACATTGAAACTGCTGGTACAGCTTTTGAGTTAATAAAGAAAATTACACCACTGGATGCAGTTTATTTGGCAAAAACCGCTTGGGACCAAGTAACCAAAGAGACAGTTCGAAATTGCTTCCGCAAAGCAGGATTTAATCATGTAAATATGCAAAGTGAAGACCAGTTAACTGAGGCTGATATATCTGACCTAAAAGATGATTTGCTTCTTAGTGTACTTTCAGATATCATCAAAAATAAGAATTTATTGCAATTGACGGATAATGAAAACCTTAATGATTTTTTGAACGTAGATGTAGATTTGTATGTTGAAGATCCAGATTCAGAACAACAAATTGCAAATCCAATACGAGAACTTTTGGAAGATTCTGATGTCGATGAGGTTCCAGTGCCAACAGAGGCTATCCCAAATTATGGTAAAGCTATTACTCTGACCAAGCAGCTCAAAGATTTTGTTCATTTTAAAGAAAAAGAGAAGACAAACAACAATATATGAATTTTTGCGTCCTTAAAGTGACTATTCATTTCATTGTTTTGTATTACATACTATATCTATGTATCTATGTACATATATTATACTTTTTATGTTTATATCTAAAGGAAATAAACTTTTTTCTTAAAGTTTCTTATTTATTTTAAAAACATTTATATACATATACGATTTAAATGTCCCAGTTTCTTTAATATATTAATTTTTCGTTAAAACACGATTTTTATTGTATCTACTACATATTTCCTTTATGCAGACATCCCTCCTGAACGGACATCTTCAGCTGGTCCCGTTGGTGTTCGTTCATGAGAGATTTCACTGTATTTATATTTCATTTTGGTGTAATGCATTATTTTCGTCTAGAAAACATTTGAACAAAACACTAAAACTTCTTCATAGTATATATTATGAGTGAAAGAACATGATGTATTGTGATAATAATATGAATACTTGTAATAGATTAATTAGTAATATAAAAATATTAATTTTCTATGATGCGAAATAAACTAAACGGAAAAGAAAGAAATAACCAGTGATACAGCAGTTTTTGCAATTAGCCATATTAAATGGCAAGTTAAGTTTAGATATATAGAATTGAAGATGAAAGAGTGTTTATCAAAACATCGAACTACTTTAGGTTCTTCTGAGGACCAGCTATTATCCATGTGGATTAAGACCCGGAAGAAGTGACTGAAACCACCGAAACTACAAACAAAGTATGTAGGCGTAAACCTCATAGTATATTCGCTTGAATTGATATTAATGGTTCTACATACAATTAATCAAATTCGTAATGTTAATTATAATTACAACTAATAAAAGTAAGGCATAGTGGATTTTAAGCTATTTTTGTTTTAACAAGTATTGTGAAAAGTTGTTTAGCTTTCCTTAAGAGTCCCAGTCTTGTCAGGAATGCATTGTGCAATTACAATTTTAATTTGTTGGAAATGCTGAGAATAATACGTTGGTAGTTCTGCTCAGATCGTCTGTGAAATTTTTCGGTATCTTTGCGAGATTTGAGAAGCCCTTTTTTAGTATTTGCTATTAATACATTCACCTTACACATTTCCGAATAGTTCGTGCCACAAGATGTAAAGTATAAACATTACACTTTATATGTGAAAGTCTCTTAGAACCCCCTTTAAGAGAACGAGCTACAGATTGCATTGCCGTGGCACTATCACTCGTAATCATCCACAATTGTTTGGTTGAAAGCTGTAGTGCATCCAGAATTACCTATATACTTTTTCACTGTTTTAAGTAGTGATATTTTTTACTTTACCATACTTTAGACATACCTAATTATATATTTATAAAGCGCAAAGAATACAGTGCTAAGGCGATCAGCTACCTCACGTCAAGAGTAGAAAGAAACGGATGCAAATACAGTTATATATCGGCAATCAACGGTTTCTCCGTTGCGGCTGATGGTACGTACTTACTACGAACCCGGCAAACTAACAAGGCTGACCAGTCTAATGATAACCTTCAGGTAAATAACTGCAGTTACCCGAAAACAAATAGACATGCCCTGCTTTCGATCTAAGAAAACTGTTAAGAAAATGATATCAGAAGTATAATCACTTCATTTTGGCCTTCAGTACTAATAGTTTCATAGCTATATTTTATAGAACACGTCTTTACTTGGTGCTACGGGAAGCATTGCGCTGAAATGCAGATATAAGCACCAGCTTTACGTTCAAATTTTTATAAAAGGTTTTTGCTTTGTACACAAGCAAGTTTTTCAAAGTATGAAGAAGCTTTCCTTCTTACTCATTGTCAGTGGATTCAAGTTTTTCCATTAATGTACTATATTCTGGGTAGGTTCCTGATTTTGGTTTGCTGAAAGAAAATCTAAACTTTTCTACAAAATACTTTCCGTAAAAATTATATCTAACTTTAGGATCGTTTTCTTGGAGTAAAGCATATGTTTATGATAAATATTCATGTCTAACATTATCATTTCTGCTGCAGTGTCTGGAAAAACTGTTGATGTGTTGCGTAAGTATTCATAGATGATTGATATGTGCTTATGTCCAGTCCATAGCTGACTCTCTGTACGGTGAACAAGGTTATCTGCGGGAGATATCATTATGGGACGGTAAAATATGAATGCCATCTCCATGTGCTAGTATACTAACGTGTCGATAGGCGTAATTGTAGTAGGATGAAGTAAGATTTCTATAAGTTGACAAAGTCGAGAGATAAGTGTGGTGTGTGCCAGGGATCCAATTTGGGTCCTCTTTTGTTTAATATTTATTTGGATGATCTTCTACAGGGGCTGGACTGCAATGTACTGGCATATGCGGACGATCTTATCTACAGTACCATAACCTCCCCGGCAGATTGTTTGTTTTTCCAGAACAGTCTGGATACTATTGTTAGATGGTGTACACAGAATGGAATTCATTTGAATCTGGATAAGTGTGCTGTTGTAAACTACTCTAGATGTCATAAACTCTACAGTTTTCATTATGCTGTGAGTCAGGCTATTGTTCCTAGGCACTCGTCTGTGATGGACCTGGGCGTGCTGTTTGATGCAAATTTGTCGTTTGCAGACCACATACTATCCGTACGAAATTCTGCGATGAAATCCTTAGGATTTTTCATACGATCCTGCAGATCATTCAATAATCCTGCCTCGCTAAACGCATTATACTATTCGCTTGTCCGTACTGGGTTGGAGTATGCCTCCATAATTTGGTATCCTCACTATCTCCATCTGCAAATACTACTTGAAAGAGTGCAAAAACGATTTTTGAAATACCTGTCCTTCAAAATTGATGGCACTTACCCCAGACGCGTTGTTGATTATGCGGGTCTGCTGACGAGACACGGATTTGTATCGTTATCGGATCGAAGGAAGGAATTTAGCAGCCAATTTCTACTTAAACTGATTAATCACGCTATTGACGCTCCATACCTTCTCTCCAAAATTAAAAAGTATGCTATTCTCCAGGGTGATTGTGTGTCAATATGCTATATCTGTCTAACTGTATTCTCTACCCTTGTTTAACTACTACTACAAAATCCTATCCTCACATCGATCTTTTCAATTTGAATCGATTCAATGAAGTCCCCATTCGTTACTACTGCTAGGTAAGGGGGGTATATCCCTAGACATGCGTTATTCGTTTCAAGTGCAGCCGGTGTTCGATTTATTTTCCAGTCGCCCAAAATGCAATCAATAGCTTACAGCTATTCATCCGGTATCTAAAGAAAGGTGCAGAGAATAAATGATGTTCTTAGATCCGAAATTCTCTGTGTATGCATCAATAAAAAGGAAGTGTTTACTTCAACAGTCCTTGCAGTGTTAAGAAATAAAATATTGATTCAACTAAATTATGGTGAAATAGATGATAATGCCATGTTTTAAATAAATACGTTGTCATTGTTGTCCACTTAAGATTGATTCAATGAAAAACTTGTTGGAGCGGCTTCAAGAACTTTAACATATTTATGTAACTATATGTGTATATATATGTATATATATTGCTGCCTCAATGTTATAGAAATGTCTTTTTTGAATTTCAAGCTTACTTAACTTACTACAGCCATATTGCTAGGTTGATGGAGTACTTTATTGAATATACCAGCTATACACATCCTCCGCTATCCATCATATGTGTACGTTATACCTTAACTATAAGAAAAACACTGACTTGAAGTCTTATTATCATTCAGTGAACTATTGTGCGGGCACAACCGAGCAATTTTGTATGTCATAGTGTTTTTAGGTTACAAATTTCAAATCAACTTAATCCATATTTAGTTCATTCCATTGGTACCTCTTAAGCAGTTGGAAACCTCGAACTTAGTGGAAATCCCGGCAATTTTCCGATTTATTTAACTAACGTCTTATTAATTACCACTAAATTGTTTCTTCATTCTCATTAAAGTACTATTGCACTATGACTACGACGTCATTGGTAAATATCTAGAACGTTTCTTACTGCAAGGGCATTCAGGCAATTCCCGATAAGAAAAGTTGAGGTTTCTTTCGACTAATTCCACAATTTTTGAAGAGAACAACACGTAGCTTCAACAATATAACATGATGCATAACTGCTATATAGTTTCAATCTGTTCGGAGCAAGTTAACTTGTATTCGTGTATTATTAACTAGTAAGAGTTTCAATCCGTTAATAAGCGGGTTAACTCGTTATTCAGTGTATTTTGTAACTACCTGTAAATAGTCCATTTATAAATTCAATTTAAAAACGCTTTACAAAGAAACAAAACTTCTCTAAACAACCACAATAGTTCAACATTTTCTCTATGCTTTGAACAAACACTGAAAGCACATTCCTCGTGTTCAAAAATAAATAGTGTTAACATAATATTTTGGTGGTTAATGTAACAATTCTTTTCTTTCAGTATACAACATATTTTCCGTGTTTTTTTGTACTATACCTATTATTTGTTTTGTTAGAATATATTTTTTGGGGAAATACTGTACCAAGATCGATAATAAATATGTGATACTTTAGGGAAATTGAATATTATGGAGACGCAATAAGTTTAATTCAAGACTAAAATGTTGTACTAACGGCTTAAGTAACTTAAATAGAAATATTTTCACTTAATAAATACATTTTAACAAAAAAGTTAAGTGTTAAATGGGCAGTATATATCCGTGAATATATATATATATATATATATATATATATATATATATATATATATATATGTACATTTCGCGCAAATTTTGTTTGAATTTCTTTCCCTCATTGTGAGATGTATATGTAGGTGACTAATTAGCTGTTATCCTCAAAAAGTACTTACCAAAGCTAACGGATGTTTATGCAGTTGATCAGCAGGCACCGGCTGATCCATTAATACCGCTCTTAGATGGGCAATATAGCTGGTAGCAAGGCGTAAAGTGTCCAATTTCGATAATTTCGTGTCGGCGGGAACCCACGGCAGTGTTGTCTTGAGCCGGCAAAACGCCTTGCTGAGAACCCTCATACGGGCCCTTTCCCTAGCATTGGCGGCGTTTCGTTGGGGATGTTTCGCGTCGTCTAGTTCTTCATCCGAGTCTATAGATTCTGTTATGCGTCGCTTGCGAGGCATGACTAACGTAAAAGTTCTGAAAGCATATAAAATGTACAAGAACGTAATAGCACAGCATTTAGATACATGCATATACATTTTCTTCTAACAGCGCAGAATAAGTTATATTATGGATATATAATATGTACCGCAGTAAATTTTATGGCGTAGTGGTTGTTAAACACTTACTCATGAAACTAGTATTAACAATTTGAATTAGTTAGACTAAACAATTGCAACATTGCATAAGCCTGCACATTCTTTTCGGAAAATGTTCATCGCACTACAACAATGTGGTTGTGACCGTTCAGCGTTTAGTCATGCAATGTTAGCGCAGTTAAAATGGTTTTTGAACTGAGATAACAAATCTGTCGAAAAAGTATTACTGTATATTTGTCTTGATTTGGCAAAATCTAAGTTTTTGCATAATATAGTACGATACTTTTCTAGTATACAAACATCTTTCTCGTCATTTAAAATACATAGTATTGTTCGTACCTCATCCACTATTTCTAATTGTTCTACTAATGAACCATTTTATAACTTTTTTATGGAAGTTCCTGCCAAATTGTAATTCATATGAATAGTTTGTAAATCCATTTCAATTTGAGCGTTTTAAAATGTTATCTTTGATTTCTTTCATAGTTAAATAATGCTTACTATCAATGCAACAAAAACCCGTATGTATTTAAATCGAGAAATTTACTCATCATATCGAAGGAAATACTTATATAATAAGTAACCCTACAGCTACCGGCTTCGTCTTATTCGATCCTATGCTATTTGCGCCTATGAAAACTGTCTAATTTGTGAGCTGCAGTTTTATTCTTTTTATTTTGAACACGGTGAGACAACGATCTGAGTAGGAAAATTTTGAAATTAAAATAATAATCATCGTGATGAGAAGGCTCAAAAATTATAAAGAATTTGGAGCAGAAAAGTTACCTGACCTTCTTTTGTCTTAGCTATGCAACAACCTAATTATTTTTATTGTTAATAGTTTGTTTGCTTTAGATATCAACAGAAAATGTTATATTCGCACGAACGTGATGTTATCTGTATTAAAGCGAAAATGAAATATATTTAATATACAGTAAGATAGAGAAGAATCCGATAAAAAAGAACAAGAAATGGTGCCAGTAGTCAAGTTTATTATTGGTATAATTCCCAAAACCCGCTGTATTAACTTGCCCATGCACATCAGCTTATTGTACTATCCATTATCTTCAAAGTGTAAATTAAAGATAATACTAATAATAATACTTAATAATATACTATTTTGTTAGTATCATTTACAAAACTACTTTTGATCATTATTTGGGGTTAATTGATAAACAATAGCTTAATGTTATCTGAAATATCTTTAACGAAGATGAGAAATATATTGGCTAAGTTTTAACTCTTGTGCTATTCTTAAGGTAGAATAGTATACATCAGATTCGGTACAATCTACAGTATTCTGTTAAATAAACTGAATTTAAATATCTGCAATGATAGTAACAACCCCATGACCTTTTTAAAAGAATGTATCTACAAGTTTTGTTAATTGGCATACATAATATCTACCAGTTAGTTTGGCGACCTGCGTCTTTTAATGCCCGAAAATCGTTTATTTTGTAAGTGACATATTTTTTCTGAAAGACACTTAAAAAATAGGATAATACTTTAGGTACAGGAATTTTTTTTATAAAAAATCCTTTAGATAATTTTCTACCAAGTTCTGGGAAATATGAAGGGTATTCAATTTAAAAATGAAATAGAATGCATTTAATTTTACAACGAAAACCATCTTTTAGAAGCTGGATAGTTATAAAAAATGTTAATATACGTCTGCTGCAAATTTTAAGAAATGCTTATTCAAAATGATTTGGATCATCGACTATCATTTGAAGCTTTTAGGATATAGCGCGCTCAAGAAACCATTCACATTTGGCATGAAAATGAAATAATCTCGATTATCTCAGAAGAAACGGAAGTTAAATTGAAATAGCATCCAAAAATACAGTATAGGGTGTTCGATAAAAGAAAAAGCCTGTCCCATGTACAAGAAAAGGTGAATCCCTTGCATACTCGAATATAATTTTACATCATACAAGATTTGCTTTTGATAAAACCGAGAGTTTTGGAAGCAGACGAACACATTGATGAAACTACTTTCGGAATTGTGAACGTGTCATGATGAGATATATAGAAATGAAATAAGAGTAAGAGGAAAAAAGGAATAAAAAGGAAAGAGAGACAGGAAAAAGGGGAAAAAGAAAAAAGAAAAAAAAAAGAGAAGAAAAGAGATCCCACCTTTCTCTCTTCTTCTCTTTCTTTTTTCTTTCTTCTTTTCCCCCTTTTTCGTGTCTCTCTTTTCTTCTCTTACTCTTTTCACCTTTCTCTCTTTTGCACCACCCTTTTTCATTTTTCTTCTTTTATCTCTTTTTCTTTTTATTTCTTTTTCTTTTTTCCTCTTGCTCTTATTTCATTTCTATATATCTCATCATACGGAAGTAGCTCGTTTATTACTGACTCTGGCCATGGAAGCCTACGATGAAATATGTAAATGACGGCTTATTATGAAATAAAACACCAAGATCCAAAGTTTTGATATTGCGTGGTATGGCTGCATCATTAATCTGGTAGTTATAATGTATAGTAGTGTGAGTATTATTATAGGAAACCACAGTATACTTGTTGATGTTCAAGGGGAGATAATTGCCTTTACTCCAAGTATTGATAAGAACAAGATTGTTTTGTAAATGTTTGCAATCATAAATGCTACCAACAGTGTTAAATATTTTTACGTCATCTGGGTATGCTAAAACGTGACACGTAAATAGGGATAGTAAATCATTTATATACAAATTGAAGAGAAGCGGTCCAAGATTTGAACCTTGAGGAACACCCGATGTTGGAGAAAATGGCCTAGAGGAATAACCATTGCAGTAGACATAACACTCACTTCCAGTAAGCTAAGACTCAATCAACGACAGGAAACCCAGACTGAAACCCATCAAATCAAATCAACCCCAAATTTCCATTTTTTGTAGTAACTTGGCGTGGTGATCATTTAATAAGGAAAAGTAACAGAAAATGTAGTAATGTGTAGGATGTGCTATGTGAAAAAGGAAAAGCGAAAAGACGTCGCGTACTTGAACATAATTTTATCCAATCCAAAGCTTGGCTCTGAATAATTTGTATTTCTTCAATCTGTTCAGAGAAAAGTTATCCTCCACCCATGCAGGCGTGTGAATGTAGAGTGGTAAGAAGAAAGCGCTTATAATTTATTTTTTTAATAAAGGTTCATTTTCTTTTGTTTATATTCTAAAAGTTCGATTATCTTGACGATTACATCCTTCTTGTTATTATTATTTCACTAAATTCGTCTTACACTTGACGGTAGGAACACATAGGATTAAATAAAGTAAGTATCGCTTATTTTTGAGGAAAATCTGTTTATTGTGCAGATAAGGTTAAAATCGCATATATATGTATATATATTTCAGTAAATCTAGATTTCAGAAACGGCAAGCTTGGTGAATGACTTTTCTAACAAACCTGTTCTTCTCTTATCCTTGTGTTCTTTGTTCTAACAAAACTAAAGCGCTTTAGTGTGCAGCAATATTTTAACATGAATTAATGTGAAATAATGATATATAACTAGGATTGGCCAAACCTTCGGCCCGTCAGGTCCGTACTTACCTACGCACGACCGATACGAAAATTGGCCCAGTTTGTTGAACCAATCTATCTCCGTTTCTCTGCTGTATATGCGTGTATGGTACATCGTATTACGCGTTATCATGTATTTATACTTCATTATATGGAAGAATACTTTATCGTACCGATCCTGAGTGCGGGCGAGTCCGGACTTGGCGCGTAGAAGATTTGGCCAACCTTACATATACTACTAAAAAAAGTTCATTGTCACAGTACTTAAATACCTGCGGATATGATTGTTATTATTCAAAAAAGTTACAAAGCAATGAAGGAAATAAATTACTTTTGTCCGGAACACTTCTTCATGCAAACGGAATTTAACAAGTTCTTTTTCAAACTTGCATATGGCTTTACAAATCACTGTAGAAACTGTTTTACTGTAGAAACAGCAATTTTCTACCTATTGTACGTAAAAAATTATTCAAAAGAATTATTCATTATACCCTTCTCTGGAAACAGTCACGATTTGAACTCGAAAACCGCATGCACATTGTTTCGAAAACAGTTACTAGAAACAAACTAAGAATAAAGCAATAACTAGTAGAAGGGGTCGGATTAAAGATATTTTAGCAGAGTTTTTATAAAATTTAGTAAACTCTATACCGAATGGACAATAGAAACCTATCTATATATTAAATGGAGTTATTATGTTACTAGAAACAAATCGGGTTTCAAATAGGTGATTAAGCGATGTTTTTATTTAATCAGCAATTATGCATATATATGTATTGTAGCGTATGTTTTCGCGAGTAAAGGATGTCTTGAGGTCATGATTTCGAAATCACGACCTCAAAAAGAAGAGGCATGCGATACGTCGAAACGTCAAGACGTACCTGGTTCTTCTAATAACGAACGCCAAACGCGGGACAAAACCCGAGAGAATAAGAAGACATTTTATTACAAACATGTATTACTTAAAATAGAGATGATTTGATTTTAATTATAATTCAAAAGGGTTTTATCTCTTCACGTGGGTTACTACGCCTACGCGTTCTCACTCTGCATTTATATCGAATTACTTCCGCAAAATTTCATGGTACGTATAGAAATTGTTTAAACCTAACTTCTATTTCAGTAGATTTTTCCCTTGCTCCCGCCTTCATTTTCCTTACAAAACTAAAACGTTATTTTTATGTAACCGTATTTTAAGATAGAAGCTATGGAATAGACCGTTATAAGGTGATTGCCATTAAACTAGACAATAATAAATAAGTTAGTGAATTACTTTCGTTCGGGTAACTTTCTCGCGCACACTGTATTTTGGAAGTTAGTAAGATATTGATAAGATCTTTCAGGATTTTAAAATTTGAACATGTTTTTAAGAATTTGATGGAGAAAGAACCATTTTTTACTACGTAAATTTATGGACGTTATTTCTGTAAATATTCTTTTGGACTCCATTTGTTGAAGTTTAAGTTCATAGAAAGGATAATTTTCTTTTATTTTTTTGACCGATATTTTTAATTTCTTTGTGTTTTGGTTTTTGGTTTAACGATTCTAGGACGTTTAAATGCTACTCTATACCTCTCACGTTCCCTTCTTTATTTATTTATCCTCCTATTTTCGTTCGTAGTTTCGTTGATGATGTTTCAACTTTTTTGAGTATTATCCCTATCAGGTTTCGTTCATTTAATTATGTTTAAGATCTTTAAATACTCATATTTTTTGCATTGACTTTCATTTCTTTTGTCTTAACATCCACTTTCGTTTTTTTTTAAGCAATGGAAAACAGGAACCAACACATTTTTGAAAATTATTAAAGAACACATTCTCTTGTAAAATATTAATAACTTGCACATATAATGTAACTGTGTTACTTAACGTTGTTCTAATTGATATATTGGCAATACTTTATTAAAGGTGTTAGACAAGAAAAGAAAAGGAAGTTATTAAAAATATTGTATAATTAATTTCTGAAATTCACTAGGGTTAATGCTTAAAAAAATGGAAGCATGATCCACAAAACGTGACAGATAAAAAGAACTGTAAAAGGTGTAGCTCGGTATTTAAAGAGCCCGGAATAAAAATACCTGTCAATAAAATAATTACAAGAAAAAATGTGTTTGTTTATAGGATCTAAGTTTATAAAAGGACAAAAGGGTGTCTGTTTCGAGAAATAATTGAATAATTCTGATAAATTAATTAAACAAAATATGTACTTACCGAAAACAAGTATTAAAAAATCACTGCTATTCACACACAAACTTAATATTTAACTAATTGCTCTCCTGAAGATAAGTTTCGCAGACGAGGGCGTGAAATACAACGGTAACCGCCCAATCATTAAACAGATGAAAATCGGCAGCCAACCCTGGACCGGCAGACAAATAATTCGGCAGGAAATTCTAAACATCCTATTTTTATCACAACGCTAAATCGTTAGCGAAGTTGAAAAGGAAGACAAACATTTGTTGTAACATATACGGTTTATTAATCCCGAATACTTTTACTTTTGAAATATGTTGGTTGATGTTCTTCTGTGCGGAAAGGTGATATGTCCTCTGTATCTCTTGGATCAAGAATGTTAAGTATTTGGATCGAAATCAGCTGATATTAGTTTATATTTTATACAGCCTAATTAAGCAAAAGAAAAATAGTGAAGTTATTGTGCGATTACCTGTGATAATGAAAAAGAAGAAAAGTGTATTTTTACGTATTCTTGTTTATTTTCATTTAAAGTAATTTTCGCGAAAATCAATTTTGATTGTTGGAAGGGTATATGTTTTCTTGGAATTAGAAATGTAAGACTGCCATTAAAATGTGTTCGCGATGATATTTGGGAATATGAATGTATAATTGATGCGCGCAAAGGATCTTTATTACTTATCACTTATCACAAATAAAAAGTAATAAATGAAGCTATAATCGAGAATATTACTGACTTAATATTAGATAATCCTGCTTTAAGACAAATGTTAAATACGAAATAAAGGAAGATTGTGTTTGAAATAATCAAATTAGATCTGAAATTTCAACAAAATAATATTAAATAAAAGAAACTCTAAACCTCGGTAACCATTTAAGAGAACCTGCAAAAGGAAACTGCGATGAACATAGTATTTCTGCCTAAAGTAGAATTTTAAAAGAGGTGCTTCGAATTTAATGCTTCTTTAATCCTGGCGGCATTATTCTTGATCTTTTGAATATTTTCATTACTGCCTAATTCTTTAAGATCTTGAATTTCTCTAATTAATCTAAGATCTTTTAGTATATCATGATCTGTTTGAATAGCAAGTTGACCAACTGTATTAGGATGTTTTAGTTTGAAAAGAGCAATATGCTATTTAGGTTTTATAAGCTATTTAGTATGTCTGTATTTAACTTTTGGCGTAGTTCAATTCTACCGTTTAAGTTTCGTGCAAGGTGAGGCGAGTGATATTATCACAACTGACAAGAACCATTTATTTTTTTTGAGATCCATAATGTAAAAGATACAAGCTAAAATATCTGTTTTTATCACATTCCTTACCATTAAGCTTTGGAAATAACTGAAACGTTTTGTTTATTTATTCAGAAACTTTGCCAAATTCAAACCTATACCCTACCTCTTGCAATAAGTGAGATTTCCTCAGTAACACGCGAATTTGAAACAGCTGTAGACATATCTATATTTTCTCAATGGTGTTAGTGCTAGTATGGAGTGCAGATAAAATGTATTAAATTTAATTTTGGTTTGGGTTAATTCACCGGAGTATTTTGATTAAGGGTTGTGTAGAATATAGGAGTAGGCAAGAAATGTTCTTGTAATATATTTTCAGTATTTTTATTAGTGAAAACATACTGCTAAGTACTAAAATAAATATTACAAGTAAACAGATCGTATGCATACTAGGTCTATATACTTGAATAGAAATATAGAGTTGATTTGTAGTAATACTTAATAATAGATTATTGACAACGCAAAAAGAACGTTTAACAAGAAAAAGGAAACATGGAAAAAAGTTTGGAATTTGGATTCATCTGTCCATAATACACAATTGCTTAAGGGTCCAATTCTTGTGTTGAATCAAGCATTCCAGTCTCTTTTTCTTATTTTGTTGTTTCAACTATTGTTCTCTTTTAACAGCTATTCTTTCCCTTAGACCCGCTGTGAGAAGTGTCTATTTAACTGTAGTATGAGATATTGGTGTTCTTCTTGAGTTGAATGATCTTTGGAGTGATAAAAAACTTATTTCGTTTCGAAGATACTACAATAATTTGATTTTCAAAGGTATTGTTGCTTTCTTTCGCTCCGACCTTTACTTTTTAACACTTTGTGCTATTGAATACCTTTCACCGCGTAAGGTTATAATGGCTGAACGTGTTTCAATTAACATTTATTGTTGTCTTGGCATTTTTAACAACAAATTTTACACACACGATAACAAATTTCAAACTAACGCTTTATTCAAAATACTTGCATACACTTTTATAACCTATATTTTGTATTTCGGGTATTTTTATTATCTCTTTCTTGGAACTGTTACAAACAATTTTTTGCTAGAATTTATCTGAATCTAACTACAGTAGGGATTAATGCAATTCCATCTATCTTAAGATGTAAAATAAGGCAGATGTAAAATCCAAATTCGTTTTAAAGTGCATTATGTTAGGGTATAATTAACTTTCTCTAGTTATTTACACCCGAAAAGGCTTAGTAACACTTCTTTTATGAATGTGGACATACATATATGTACATATGTAGCATCGTTGGGTGTTAATATTAACTCTTTTTAATTACGTATTTATAATGAGTGTGTTTAGTAGAGAGGTTATAAGGATACGTTGCCTTTTTTGTTATCATTCAATGAAATAGACTTTCGTACACTGTTATCATCGTGACAATGAAAAATCAACAGCTACTGCGATAATTAATACCTCGCACAGGAACTTATAGAAAATGTTGCGGACCTAAGAACAACATTGCATACAACACCAGAAGCGTCGTCTGCATTACTTATTAGCTATCTACGTTATTATACAAATTCTTATCCATAAATGCTCTTTCCTGAAGCAAATCGAATTTTAAGGAACCAATCTACTAACTGTAAGATACTCTATCAATTTATACTTAGTATATATTTTAAAATCAATTTCAAATTACATAGACTATTTGAATTTAACAATGCCTTAAGTATTCCTTTTTTAGGCAAACCAGCATTAATTCACGTGCGATTTAGTGAAACGTGTATATCTTTTTGTTTTAGCCAACAATATTACGTCCAGTACTTTCTCCATTGAGTAGGTTCTATTCAGAATAGCTTTCTTATTTTATATTATTATGGTTAGGTTTTTTTGAAATTGATGTGCTACCTTAGGAAACTAGGTAAATGATTATTAATAATTATTGCTAGAAGAACAAGGAAGAGCTTTGTATATGTTTTTTGCAAATTTATCTGAAAGTTGTTTTCTTGATATTGCATACAAACAAAGGAATAGATCTAAAAATATTATTCTTTCCTACGAAAATAAACGGGTTACTTCCTAGCTTCTGTAGTAGCTCCAGCTGTAACTAATAGCTGAAGCATATCTTCTGGAGGTATTATGTATGCAAACATAGAAACTGAAGTAGAAGAAATATTTTGTTGTTATTACATCTGCAAAAAAGTTTGTGTATTATCGAAATATACATACACTATCGTCCATATACATATATGGGGACGATTATAAAAAGTATGGAAATGAATTTGATAGATTTACAGAGCAATTTACATAAACAATACCCTAGTATAGTACACTTTAAAAGTTTGCATTTTACAGCATTTGCTTTATTTTACATTTTACTATAGCTGGAAGTGTAATAATCCCTACCGTCACCAGATTCAGATAAATTCTAGGAAAGTATGGTTTGTAGTTCAAAACGAAATGGTTCCAATAATTATATTATAAAAGTACCCGAAAAGAAAATATATGCAAGTATTTTGAATAAAGCGTCTGTTTAAAATTTGTTATCGTGCGTCTAAGATTGTAGTTAAAAATGCCGATACGACAAAAAACATCAATTGGAAAACATTCAGCCAAACCTTTGGTTTTAAAGGTCGATCATTTGTGAGGGGGCAGGCTAAAGAAAGAATGAGTGACCAATGTGTGGTTCCTACTGTGGAACATGGTGCAAGTAATGTGATGGTTTGGTGTTGTTTTGGCGATACAGCTGTAGGGACTTGACAAAATAGATGGGATCCTGCGTAAGAAGGGTTATCTGAGAATCTCACAGGAAAATACTGTGCCATGTGCGGTCAAAACTTTATCTTCTGAGATGATAACAATCCCAAACATTCGTCTCCTTTATGTACAACTTATTTGATGTTACTCGAAGAAGAACGCAAGTTGATGCGGCTGTGTGTGGGATGAATTGAGCCGAAGAATTCGAAAAAGAGAAGCTAGCAGTGCACGAGATCTTTGGCAGAAGCTCCAAGTAGCAATAGACTGAAATGACATGCGATTATTTGGAGTCTATGATTAGAAGAATGCCCGCCGTAATTTAATCTCGAGGTGGGCTTATTGAAGAGAAATCATTTTGAATTAAAATTTTGTAATATTTTCTGTTTCTTTTTCGTTGTTAAACAATATTTTGCGTTTTCAAATATCCATTAATAAATATTACTACAAACCAATTCTTTATTTCAATTAAAATCAAAGAAAACGTTATTTTTATAGTCCTCCCCGTATATATGGATGGTGCATGTGTAGAATAGTCTTGTTATTACCACAATTAACTGTCTACTAAAGTTTAGTTATTATAAATTAAATTAATTTGAAGATTTCAGATGACTCTCAGGAGATACAATACAAATTAGGTCGTTACTGTTATTGTATTTATTTTTCTAGACAATAACTCTGTTTACTTGCTATTTCGAAAATTCTTCATTATGCAAAGCTTAAAATGCTTTATTGTTTATACCTAGAAATAGCTATCGTTATTTAAGGTTAATAAGTCGCCGTGAAATCGCTTTACCAGGTGTTTCTTCTCATTCCGTTAAAATCAGCTTCCGTTTAAAGTTGAGCACAAGAAGGTTGTCCGATATACGTACGTGTTCCTAAATAGTTTTTAGATTTTTTTATATTTCCGTATTAATTTATGTGTTTATTACTATATTGTAGTCGGAACATAAAGTAGAAATATCAACATGTTTATTTTTATTGTTAAAAATGCAATAGGAAAAATAATTATCTAAAAACGTAAAGTCAAGATACTTTTGAAAACACAGGTATTTTACTGTAATTTGTCGAATTGTTGTCACTATCCTTTGGTTTTGATGCTTAATTACTATTACAATAAAACTTACAGAATCAAAGAGAATTGAGTCTGTGGATATGGTGGCCGTCAACGTTCTGTTTACCGGGACCGCCATACCAGTAAAAGTACTGTGTATCGGACAATTTATGAAAGCGAAGTATTTCGCTAAGTAAAAAAAAATACTAGGAAAATGGACATTCAAGAAGAGCAACCGAGGAAGAGATCAGTGTAATTACTTCTCTAGCAGTTCAAGAATAATACGAAATAATCGTGTGTCTATAACGGAATTGGAATAAACTCATGAAATCTCCTAAAAATCTCCCCACAAAATTCTAAAATCTTTAAAACAGAAACCCCTTATAATACATATTGGCCATAAGTTGACTGAAGATAATCTACATTCCAGACTACACTTTTATGAGATAATGATAGAATTTAACCCAGGACAGCCTAATTTGGTGAATCAAACTGATGAAGCAACATTTTATCTTAATGGTATTGTTTACAGGCACAATTATCATTGTTGAAAATCCTCATGGAATGGGCGACATCCGCATACAGCATACTCAAAAAGTAAATGTATGGGCTGATATGGTTGGAGCCAACATAATGAAATCATTTTTTGTAAGAGAACATTTAAATGTTGACAGTTATTTAAATTTATTCAGGATGGAGAATATGCCAGCTCCTTTCACCACCATAGATTCTTTCAGCAAAGCATTGCTAGCAATGGTTGGTTAGACATCGACATTTGCAGTAGTATTTACATGGTTTGATTGTGATACGATCAAGTAGTGACACCGAATGTTCCTGTTACTCTGGTAGCGCAAGAGACTGACTGTCCTAGATTGTATGAATCTAAAATTTCCGTAAAAAGTTAACCGTAAAAAGTGCTAATACATAACAACTCATCACATAAAGACAACATCGAAACAGTATTGCTCTCAAAAATATCATCAAATCCGTTAAGGCTGGTATTAGTCCATAATTGTTCCAATACATTCCCCAAGCCACTATCAATATCAACAAACACATCACAGCCATCTTGAAAGATTTGGCTTTCACTACTGGAAAACGTTAATGATCCGCAGTTAACGGCGGAGATTCGTACACTCCTCATGAGCGCTAAAAGTACCTACAACCATCAATCAAATCAATGTGAGTAATTATAAGTTATAGCAAAGATTCTAGATTCTTTTTAACAATAACGACATTTAATAAGTGTAATAGATCTGACAAAGTGTATTATGTCAAAAATAATTGGTCTAATCCTAATGACATATGTGTTCAGAAAAAGAATACGTGCACAACGTTTCAAAGTTTGACTACATTGGTAAATGTTCAAACCAATGTTTCCATCAATTATTATTACGACCACCCCTTTTAAAATTATTTTTGTGAGACTGTTCAATGTGACCGGTTCATTTAAGAAGTTTCTCTTAGTCATATTTACGTAAGTACATCATATTGCTGTCTAAAACCTAATGTCCTTGCGCGATAGATTTAGTTTTTCTGAGTTGTTGTAGTTCTGTAGCTATAAATATATTACTCTCTATTACCATTCTTTTTCGTGCACGAACACTCCATCATTAACAATACTAAAGTATATTCGTTAAGAGATAGGGTCGTGATATGTAATTTATTTTATTTTTCATAATTTGGGCTGACTTAAATGCTGTATAATAATTTTATCGTCTAAGCTAGGAAATACTTATAAATATATAATAGCTTTGTTATTCTGGATATGCCACGTACGCTACGTAACACATATATTCAGAAATAACTAGAGGGTGGCCCTAATAGTCTCGTACATTTATTTCTTTTTTTAGTTTTTTTTTTTCTATATTCCTACTGGTGATAATAATAAGTATTATACTCTGTTAGAAAATTAGCACATGTATCTATATTACCTTAGATGTTTACTCAATTTCGTAGGTGATTGTTATAATTGGCATATAGTAATAAGCACGATAAATTGATACACTATCATGTCACGTTCTCAAAATGTAACCCATATATAGCGAAAACTATTTTTGTATGCATAAATTGTATATTTTCTTCTGCGATCCCTAATGCCTTGTTTGTTTTACTTAAGAATACCAATAATAAAAAGCCAAAGTACGTCCTGTATCTTTACATATTTCTATATTTTCAAACAGGGGCGGTGATCTCATGTGGAAAAACAAGATATTTATTTGTCTAGGTCAAAACAATACAGAAAAATGAAGAGTAAATATCCGATAACCAAAATATTTGACAGTCTCGGCTAAGAGAAAGAGAGATATGTACATATACACATCACATACTACAAATGTATCTGTTTATTGTTCAAAAATGTTCCTTCTGGTTCCTGATATTTGATAGTTTGGGTGTTTACGAGAAAGTGTATTGAATAATTAGATTATTTGGTTATTGTAGATGATACTGTATGATATTTAATGTAGTATAAAAGAATGATTTAGTAGTTGAATATAATATTGCTAGTGGTGAAATTGTAAAAACGATTAATTAGCGACGTAAAGTGTTGATTTCAAGATTCGTTCTATCGAGATAGTTTACACGTGTGTCTTTCAAAGGTTTTTTTTTTTGAATTTACGTAACAGTAAATTACAATAGCATATTCACGAATATGTCAGATAAAGAACTATTCTATCAATATTAGATTTCAAAATATTTTTATTTTGTATTATCTTGGTTGTACACTACTAATCATACTTGATAAATAAGAAATTTGATGTTTTTACTTGTTATTATCAACTACTGATTTTAGTGTGAGTTGAGCAAGATTGGTATAGCATCAGGATTTAATAAATTTATCTTGTTTTCTTTCAATAATTGATTATGTTGAAAGTATTTTCTCCATTAAATAAATTGATGAGTCATAATAATGTTACGGCTTTTGTACTTTGCTAGATATTCCCTAGAAACATTCATAATTACAATAGAGTACTGCAGAAAATATACGTATTTTTGAGTAGAAAAGTTTCCTTACCATTACGATTTTCAAGATGATCTTCAGCTAAACAAATAATTTTTACTGAAAGTCCTGACAATACGATTTTCGTTTTTCTATATTTCAAACAAGTTTTGATATACAAAGTGAAGTATATTGGAGTAACATCAACCTTTTCAAACAAATTTTCATATTTCTGGATCCTGAAAGATAAAAAAAGTATCATGCACAGTGGCGTAATTAGTAGGACAAGTGAGTGGTGTGCGATGGCAGTAGAGACGGAACAAATCTTGCATCTATATGAATTAGGTTATTAAAATGTCATACTTTTACATACATTTTTAACTATAGGATGGCACAGGGAAATTGAAAATTTTGAATGTAGTAGTGGTAGTCCTGTGGAGTTGGTAGTAGTTGGTGAGTTGTATCCGGTCGCGCACAATTACTTGCCATTTAGTAGTTATGGACCAGTAGGTAGGTTCGTAATGTGCATTTGCTATAAAAGGCATGTCACAACAATGATGACAGCGTAACAGCTGCCCAACGCGCATTTCGACATCAGTATAATATAGACTATAGGACGTCATGATGGTGTTTCATTTTTCCACGCCATCAATTTATGCGTTAGGAATTTCGATGAGACGGGTTTAGTCATCACAATTGACAAGGAAATACGCAGCAGGATTAAATTTAAATCGAATAACCGTCCGTCCACAGCGATTTGAAATTTCCCCCTTACAAAATTCAAGTTGAACACACCCACGGAAGTGTTTTAACCTAGTAATAAACGACTTCCGGAATAACTTCCGGAATTGGACCGTATCATGATGAGATATATAGAAATGAAATAAGAGTAAGAGGAGAAAGAAATAAAAAGAAAAAGAGATAAAAAGAAGAAAAATAAAAAAAATGAAAGAAGAGGGGCGTGAAAAAGAAAGAAAAGGTGAAAAGAGTAAGAGAAGGAAAGAGAGACAGAAAAAAAGGGGGGAAAGAAAGAAAGAAAAAAGAAAGAGAAGAAAAGAGGGTGAGATCTCGACGTTTAGCCTTTGTCATAGGAGGTTTTTTCAGGAGAAACAGGGAAACCAAAGTGGCACGGTAACTCGACGTGTAACCACTCTGGGGGCGAAACCAGTTTGGCAGAAGGTCACGGTAACTCGACGTGCTAACCATGCTAGAAGCGGGTTTCTATTGAACGACCTGTCTAATTTTTGTATACTAAACCACAAGAGCAGGGGATTTTGTAGACCCCTTTAGAGCATAGGGTCTGAACTTGATCCTTAGGAGAAGAGAGAACGTTAGCAATTTTCGAAGGACTTTGATGTTTGGTTTTCCGAGGATTCTGCCGATGCGTTCGGTAACACCGTGAATGAGAGGAAGATACACCGTATCTTCGGAGATTTCTGGATCTTGGGACCTGCCTGCGGGTGAAGGTTGTATGTGTCTTTTGATGACTTTCTGTATATTGCGACATCGGTACCCATTATTTTGAAGCCATGACTTGACGTGCTGTGTTTCGATAGATTGCCAGGTTTAGAAATAGGAACAGCACGACGTATCAGGGAATTTACCACACTTAACTTGTGCGCCGGATGATGGTGGGAATCGGCATGTAGATATCGATCGAATCCCACCATCATCCGGCTCAAAAGTTAAGTGTGGAAAATTCCCTGTTTTTCCTGAAGAAACCTCCTACAACGGAAGCGAAACGTAGAAATTCCATCCTTTTCTTTTCTTCTCTTTCTTTCTTTCTCCTCCCTCTTTTTCTGTCTCTCTTTCCTTCTCTTACTCTTTTCACCTTTCCTTTCTTTTTCACACCACCCTTTTTTGATTTTTATTCTTTTTACCTCGTTTTTTTTTTATTTCTTTCTCCTCTTACTCTTATTTCATTTCTATATATCTCATCATGACACGGTCCAATTCTGGAAGTAGTTCGTTTATTACTGACTCTGGCCGTGGAAGCCTTCGTATTCCTGTTTTAACCTGTTATGTAAAAATGTCAGCATTCGCTTCTTATTTTTAAAATATTAGTTCTCGTTTGGTGCGAAGCTTAATGGCATACAATTTCCTTTTTTCTATAACAATAAAACTTGTAAATTCGTCGGTTTTATTTCAGTGACGGTAGTAATTCAGTACATATGTATGTACTGTGCGTAGGGTAGAACTTTGATCTGTTTAGTGCCAAATCCATAAACACAAGTGTGCACTATTGGTAACCGATATTCCACGAATTTGTGCCTGAATCACTGCCATTAATGTTAAACTTATTTATTAGTACTGCTACTCAATTACTCATAAAATTGTGATTCGTCAACATAGATAGTTTTGAAGGACTTAACATTTTATTTCACAGAAATATGTTTATGTTATTGTATGTGTGTTATTTATATTACATTTTTCCATGTATGCAAAATGTATTCGCAAATAAATGGCGGAAGGGTATGATAGTATCCCGAAACTTTATCAGAGGAACGGATTATTTTACAATACTGCTTCAGATGTTCTCGGTCGAGAGTCGAGAGACGAGTCGACCTAGTCGACATGTCCATCACCACAATTGAGAACAGTTGTCCGCCGAGGCGAACAATCATCCAACTCGACGGAAAGATGCAGTTCCTGTCAGTTAGTAGCCTGACTATTCTCGCTATCGGTGCATAGTTTACACAAAACCTAGTAGGTATCATCTTCGCTTCTCCAGGAGGCAGCAGCACGGAGCAGATTGAGATGGTTTAGCAAATATGTCCTGTAAGGAGGACGTCTTGATAGTTGCTAGTTGCATTTGATATACTTGTAGTGGTTATAGACTATTTTGCTACTGCCTCGATGAGATAATGAATTTATAAAACTACATTTTAAATAATGGTAACAAGGCCCGCTAAGTATAAACCAAAATCGGTAAAATACGTAATAGTGAAGCAAACCATTTATTCAAAATAAAGTAGAACTTAGCGTATCGATTTCCAAGTTCAAAATAGTATTCCTTCATAATTTATAAAACCCATAGCATAGTTAGAAATCATCCTTTCTGTCCTTACTGTCCCACTCACGCAAGAAAACAGTAAAACTTCGTGTGCCTCAAGTGAAAAGCCAAAACTAAGGCTACAACTTCTAACCATGTCTTATTTTACTTTTCCTTGATCCTTATCTTTTGGTACAAATAGATTTTATTTCTGTTACGTTTTTATTCAAGTGAAGTTTGAATTTGAACATGTTAAATAAACTTTGTTTTATTATAAGATGAATCTTACTCTTCCTATATTACCAGGTGCATTTACACAAGGCGTTGTTAACCTGTAATGTCATGCCGTGATATCATAAAGTTTATAGAGCGAAGATGGCATTGAAATAGAAAATATATGTCTGAGCTTAAACCAGGTATTATAACCAAACGGTTTTGAAAATTATTTTGATACTGACATTGACTGTCATGCATTAATGTATTAGAACTGCTGAAAGCAAGTTTGAATAAATATGGTTTACAATGTAGTGCAGAAAACGTACATGATTGAAACCTATTTTAGAACTGGAGTGCGAAATTGTGGAGGTTGGGTGCTCAACCAGCGTGAATGTTTGGATGAGTTTAGATATTACGTCCTAGATTTAGCAGCAATTTCAAAAATTTTATAAGTGCCTTTCCAATTATGTTGGTGTATCTCGTGAGACTGGTTCTGTGGGCCATAAATCACATGCTGATGTTCGTTGACGGATGGAAAATTAACCCAGAAAACCTTTAAAGCGTCTTTCTTAAGAGATTGGATTTTCTTATGGAAGATGCTAGAAAACTGTAAAGAAAAACTCACACATGTATCTGTGTAAAATGAAACCATATCAGGCTATTTTACCGGTTGATTACCCTATAGTCCGTCCCAACCTCCGTATTCAGTATACGTCTTATGGGAATTTGTTTCATGGTTGCCAAATCATCCGATCGGCTGTACATTACTATTTCCGGTTAATTATTTGCAATTTCACCTGATCAATTCATAACCTTTATTAACGTTTATTGACGTTGAAGGTGCAAAATTATTGACATTCATATGACATTTTGCTTATTATTTTATTAAAGTAACTAACTTTTAACAGAGTGCATAGCGACTTCGCTGCACGTAAAATTATAGGAAAAAATACTACAGATAAAATAGTTATATCTCAATATTTATTAACAATACTATACACACATCTATAAACAAATATACATATGAACGATATCTATGCAATGTACAGTGAATATTTGCTTCGATATTGGGAAGTGCTATGCAATTTATTAAATTAAAAAGAAGATGATCCTTATATAGATACAAATAATAGTTTCCACTTTTGTAACAAAAAGAACTGGAGTCATAGAAATACGTATATGTATAATACAATAATATTTAAGAAAGGAATAGCAATTACACACATATATCTATGTCTTACGTTAATTTTTTCTAGTCAGTCGAAGAATCACTTTGATCTTCAGATGATGACGAATATCTTACGTGAATAATAAATTCTTCGATGTCGTCTTGCAAATTATCCACTATCCACATTTCCTTTTCAATATTGTTTTACATGTTTGATGTAGTTTTGCCAATTATTAGTTGTTACAGTGCTATACGCTCGTCGAATTAATTGCTCCATATCTTTTACCTTAAATGTGGTATTATTCATTCTTACGTAGTTTTAAGTTGTGCCCATACCATTTCAATGGGATTTAACTCGCAATGGTAAGGTGGTAATCGAAGAACTTCATGACCTTTTTCTTTTGCAAATTCGTCAATCCTACTTTTATCATATTGCGGTTTAATTTGTGACACGCAATACAGTAAGTCCTTTTTAGCATATCGGTACTGATTTGTATTTGTTTTTCATTGAGCCAATCAATGATCTCGTTTTCCTCCATGCTGTTGTTGGAATTTTCTCCAATTTTCTGCAGTGGTAGGAAGCATTATCAAGAACAATGACTGACTTCTGTGGTATATTTGGAAGTAATTTATTTATAAACCAATCCTCATCGCTTTCTGAATCCATCTCATGATGAACATCGGCAGTGTTTTCTTGCAAAAGAAATGTATATTCAGCACCAGAACAAACCCATTATCACTGCCTGCATGAACTAATGCAAAAGCGAGGTCCTAGCCCGGTTGGTGATTTCAAACCAGTGCTTAGTCCTTGAATAAAGAGCTTGTCGACTACTTTGAATAGCAGTATCTGTCCAAGTTTTATTTACCGTATGTCCTGTATTCACCCATGACTCATCAGTGTATATAATAGTTCGACCTGAAATATAAAATTACAGCCATGTTAAATAGCAAGAGGTAAATTTTACCTTCTTCTCTAAATTTCTTGATCTCTCGCAAGTATTTGTGCCTCCATCTAATAATCTCATCTCGTTCAATGAGTATACTTTTAAGTCCTACTTTTAAATTCGAAGCCCATATCGTGTAACAATCTATGAAAAGTTGTTCGACTGAAGTTAGGGAGATCATCGTCAGCATTGACAGTAGTAAGAATTGTATTTAAAGTAGGTGGCATATTCTGTATAAAAAAATCCATGCACTTTACGTCGAATAGCTGCTTGCGTGTTCTCACCATATGTATGCAGTCGATCATTTACTTGTATGCCCTTCCTTTTTTAGGTTTTTTGGACTTGATAATAAACCATTTTGTTGCTCCTGTTTTACATGATATATTGCACGGCCCGAGAGATGCCCAAAGCTTTACTTGCTTCTAACGAGCAGCACTCACATTCATTGATTTATTGAAATAATTGAAAACATTTGCAATCATACACTTCTCCTTACGGTTAAATTTGTCTCCTCTGCGCCGTTTTCTTCCTATAGGCTCCATTAATGTAGTGAAAACTGTAATTACATTTATATTCTGTTATAACATTTATAAAAATAAATAAAAATACCCATATTACCCTGTGCACGCTTGAAAAAGATAGAAGTGTTCTGAAAAGAACAATTTGTACAACTATATAAGCAAATTAACAATTTAACGAAATATTTCAAAACAAGGACGATGACGATTGACAGTTGATGCTAATAGACAGATAGTATACAACTGTTGTCGACGCCGACAGCATATGTAAATAAGTTGCAACATAGCAACCGGTTGTAGAGATAGCGCTAATGACAGCAACCAAGGATAGTAAGAGATAAAAGTTGCTATTCTATCCCATACTGAATACGGAGGTTGGGACGATCTATAGATGCCTTGCTTACTGCTAGTGGTTTGTAAATAAATTAATGCGAGATGATGACCTGCTAAATTTGACATTTTTCTCTGATGAAACGTGGTTTCATCTTTTGGTTACTTCCAGGAAGATGGTGCAACGGTACATACAACACAAGAAAATATTACTTTTCTTCGTGAGTTTTTTTAACGATCGGATTATGAGCATACATACAAACGATGAATTTTCACCGCGATCACCTTGTTTGACAATTACGGACGACTCACCTAAACAATAGAATATTTAAAACTCCTGTTGCTAATTTGCAAGATCTACACCAAAGAATTATTAAAAAATGCGCATTAATAACGCCCGTAATGCTGCAAAATGCCTTTAATAGAGACATTAAACTTGTGAATTGAAAATAATGGACAACAATCTTAACACTCGCATATTGTTTGCTGTATCTTTAAATTAAATGACACATTTATTGGCGTAACGATGACTCCAAAATAATTTTCAAATGTTAAGGTTGAGTTATGAGTAGTGTTAAGTTTAGACATACAGCTGTGGCCATATGTATTCGCCACTCTCGTTTTGAACGTGTTAAACGAATATTATTGTATTTCTAAGAAGCAGGGTCGATGACGGACTTAACTAGGTACCTGGTAATGAGGGTATAATAGTTTATTGTAGGCCATTCTGAGTAAATTGGAAAATCAACGTAAAATTGTAATTTCTGAATATTTCTTCATTCTTTCTTAAAAGTTGTAAGAGTAAGGTTGAGCTAGTTAGAGTGAAGATATTGTGTCTGTTATTTTGTCTGTGTAATACGATAGTATACAGTAAAAAGTAATGCCGAAAACACGCGAATTGACGGAAGTAGAGCGAGGACAAATTGTGGTGTTGGAAAAGCAAGGGTTGTCGGTGTCTGCTATTTCCCGACAAGTGAAATGTGCGCGACCGACAGTTAGAATGACGATAAAACGATACAAGGAGAGTGGATCTTTGACAAACAAACCGAAAACTGGTCGAAAAAGGAAGACAACTAGCAGAGATGAGCGAGTCTTAGAGCGGATGTCTTTGCGAGACCGGGAAAGTGGGTCTAAACAACTTTCCAGTGAGCTTTTCCGGCTACATAATGTTGCTATTTCTCCTCGCACGGTCAGAAAACGCCTTTGTGAATTAAATTTAGGTGGATACAAAGCTCGACATAAACCACGGTTGTCTCCGCAACAAAATAAAAAGAGACTGCTGTGGGCTAAAAGTCACCGCGACTGGACCATTGACAATTGGACCAATGTGGACGGATGAGTCAAATATTGAGGTAATACATAATTATTGTATTTGCGGTATTCTGTATTCAATTCCTGGTTGTCTACAGTGTTTTTATTCTTTTTAATGGGTTCCAAAATGTAACAGTATTCATGTTTTTGTGGGTAGCTTTGTGGTAAACCTGGGCCTCAATACGTGCGACGCATGCTAGGAGAGGCCTTCCATCCAGACTGTATCATCCCGATTGTCAAGTTTGGGGGTGATAGCATAATGGTTTGGGGTTCCATGAGTGCAACAGGCGTCGGAGAACTGTTCGTCTGCGAGGGCCGAATGAACAGTCGGACGTACATCGACATGTTGGAAGAAGTTCTCGAACCGTGTGCGTTAAAATTATTCGATAATGATGAGCCAGAGTATTACTTCCAACAAGATAATGCACCGTGCCATAAATCTCGCGAAGTAATGCGCTGGTTCGAGGAAAATAACGTGCGGGTCCTGGAATGGCCGGCACAATACCCGAACTTATCGCCAATTGAGCATTTATGGTACATTTTAAAGCGAAATGTAGCTAAATACTCATCTACCATAAAGCAATGCTTAAAAACAAAAACATTCGAAGAGTGGAATAAAATCACCGCCGAGCAGTGCTACAACTTAGTGAGCAGTATGCTCCGACGAATTCGTGCGGTGATAAAAGCCCATGGAGGAGCTACCAAATATTAAGCAATATCTGTATATATCTGTATACACTCACAATGAAACATTTTCATCGATCAATTTTCTTTTATTTCTTACATATTCGTCGGAATAAAAAACAAAAAAGGGTGGCGAGTACATATGGCCATAGCTGTATATTTTCTATTTCAATGCCATCTTCGTTATAGGAGCTTCTTAATATCATGGTATTTACTTTGGGGTTGTTAATAGTACATAAGCTGTATTCACATTCACGATTTAAAATCAACGACATTCGAAAGTAGCCGACACAAATCAGTTTGTTCCATAGAACAGAAATTAATAGAAGAGATTGACTTTATATTATAGACGGTTCTTCGAAGAAACACGCAAGCAAGGGTAATATTCTATATAGTAGTTTCTCTTTATAATGCGTAAATTTATGCAAAATTATCTTAGTTTTTCCCTACACGTCATTTTATTTTTTAAATACTTTAACATATTCAGATATCTCAGAGGGTTACAAATGGAATATTATTTCCAATCTTCTTAGACAGGATTTTCTATATCATTTAAAAATTTAGAATTAAGCAAATATGAAAAAGTACGTCCGTTGTATTGAAATAATAAAAAAATATAAAAGCAGCAGGTAGTAATATTAGATTTATTATAAAGATGTAAAAGATACTTGTATACTCTATACTTTCTAAATAAATACATTTAATAATTTAAATCAAGTACTGTAGGAACCATTTAAAGATACTAAATACAAAAAACTACGTTCGAATACTCGAAACAAAAATGAATTTGTTATTTAATTTTGCTTAGCATATTTTCCCACGATTTTACGTCTTCTTACTTATTTTTCGATCCTTTTTTCTCTAAATTAACGTTCTCCAAGAAATCATTACAAATATGTACAGCGGTAAAAATGGTATTAGCAGTATCTCACTAATGCAACAAATCGTTAATGGATTTTACACATTTCAAAGTAACCATAGATTTACAATTCCTTATAACAATATTCTTTTCTATGGTATCTTCTGTACTTGTAGATCGCTTCGATCTATAAGCGTATTCTGATCTTTTGGGCAACGTGAATGTTACGGGCCTGTCCAAATAATGACCTGAAATGCCTATTTCACTTCTCTGCCATGGATCCTGACCAATCCTAGAGTGAAAGAGTGAAATTACGTTGCTTTGAAATTAAATGAAGCTTACCACATCAAGAAATCTGGAATTGTACTTCTCATATATTGCTTGAATGCTACTACGATAGACGGTACAAAACTGCAGGTAAATAAAAGAAGAACGACCATTATATCAATACCTATACTTGCGAAAAGATGCTCCTTCGCATACTCGGATTTCTAAAATATTTATGTCCATAAGAAAACAAGTATCAATCCCATTATGTACCTACTTGAACGTAATTGTTTAATTTTAGTGATCCCCATCTGAATATTTTTATTACTAAAAACCATACTCGCATTAAATAGAAATAAGTCCAATGAAATCCCAGTTCCTAGAAGTAGATTGTCATTTAGTGAATAATGCAAGATAGAACATACCCTGTACAGGCGAATTCTATATGGTGTCATCCTATGTGTTCTTCTATGAAATACTTTAAAGATTAGTGCAAATGCTCCAATCATAAAAATGATTGTTGGGACAAGAGTTATAATTCTTGAATCTAGTTCTGATGCTGTTTTCATTTCCAATATGAACCTTATGTTAGTCTTTAGGAAAGAGTTGCTCAAGCTTGTCATCGACATGTCTACTACTTGGTAATTTTTTTTGTCCTTTCTTCAGGAAACATTTAACCAAACGTCAGGTTTTGAGTTGCATGATTGAATGTTTAGTTTATCTGACAGCTGTCGTTGTTAGGTCAAGTAATTACAAAAACTGACGTTTTCTAAAAATTGCAAAATTTTTTTTAATGAGCTAAAGAGACAGATTGTCAAGCATTAGCTTCTTTTGGTGAAAGAAACAGCGGGGAATTTTATATTACATTATAGTTTTGAAGGCCTTTTCCATAACAGCTTCCAAAGCAAACATTTTAAAATTTCGCGGCCGATTTATGTTGGTATTTTCGAGAATAAGGGTTATATTTGTTAATTTTTCAAACAAATAGCTGCAAATGTGGTCTTTATTGATGAAACTGCCAGCTTAAATCGCTTAGCTCTGCTTAAGTTAATGGTTAATAAGAAAAGAATTAAAACACTATTATCAGCCAATGCTACTTCCTAGAATTACACATAAACCACAAATTTAAGAGAGTTTTTGGCGTTATTTTTGCCGTAAGAATTGCCCAACTTTATAAAACTGTTGATGAGATGATGGGGAATATTGGCAAGAGAGGTGTATGCCAATAATAAACAATACCATAGCGTCAAAGAACTAAAATCTACGATAACGAGGTGTTCGAATGATATTCCTATTTCAACACCAAATTCATAGTCAGCATGAAGACTCGGATGTTTGAAGTTATTTTGAATAGAGGAACTAACACTCAGTACTAAGTTTAGAAAGAATTATATTTTGTTATCTATGTTCTTTATTTATTATTTTTGTGTTAATGGACCTATAGAAATTTTGTTGTTTCAGGTTACTATTATTGTTAATATTCTCATTTCTATTATCAATAAAATATAATAAATTATTTTAATATCATTTTCTCTTGTTCTTGTGTTTCTTTGTAGTTCGCCATTAACTTCGATGCATAATTTGTCGAACATATTAAGAAAACCAAATACACTGTTCATACGGAACCATAGAAATTTCGCTAAGTGTAGTTGAAGCAGAACCATCGTTAAAAGGAAAAGGTATGCAGTAAATACCTTCCAATTCTAGACATTTTATAGCAAAGTTTATGCAAAAGAAACACTGGTTGTTATTTTATTTGCAAATTTGGGACATAATAAATTTGAAAATATTTCTTTTGTATATTGGAAAGTAAATACCGCCCAACAATATTTATTAATTTTTCCTTGTGTCTTATAAACAGTAATTAATCCATTTCAATAAAGCCGCTGTTTTTATTCAGCTGCCATAGGTAGTTAATATTCTAATAAAAGATAGAATGCTTAAACGACAACGAGGATCCGGAATTCATCCAGGTAAGGGATAAATTATCTGTTGTCATCCTGTTAGTGGTGTCTTTATCCTGTTATTACTCTCTAAACTTTAAGGAGAGATAATTAATACTAATTCTTGTTGTGAAACGCTTATAAAACTGTGTTGCGCAATATAAAACAAGCAACAAGGGATGGAGCATTGTTCTCATTTGCGGTAATGGCCGCCCATACACTGAGAGAATACAGAAAATGGTATCACGTTATGCAGAATGTATTATGTATAAAAAGTGATTGACAATTCAGCGGCTAACCGTCGCTAGACAATGTGTTAAAATAAGGGCCATAATAACAAATTTTGTTGAGAAACTCTAACCAAATTTTCTTTAGAATTTCCAAAAGTTTTTAGATCAAGGTTGTTGAGAATCTTGATTGAAACTGCAAGCTATCGGCAACTGTCTGTGCGAAGAGTGCCGGGAATGCTGACAGATGCTCATAAAGATCACAGACTGCTTCAACCATGCGGGAGACGAATATATTCTCCAATGAGAAACAACAATTCCCGCCAATGCGGGATGAATATTTACAATTAAATATTCAGGTTTACCTAAGTTGAAAAAATTCGAACAAAGTCGGCCTCAAAGGAAAATCATATCAACTGTATTTTGGGACTAAGGGAATGTGGCTTTAATTGATTTTATTTTAGTATGAAATCCTTTCTAAATTGTGCCATGCAGTTCAAACACGACGATAGAAGATGCTGAGGTCGGGAATTATTCTTCTTCAGGATAATTCATATCCGCACATGGCTGCTGTACTACGCAAACAATTCAGAAATTCAGATGGAAGATTTATAATAGTCCTAATTTCGAATCCAGTGACTACAATTCCTTCCGACGTCTTAGGAATTGGTCTCTAAAAATTTTGAGGAAAGTGCAGAACTGGAAATGGTGCAAGATTGGCCGGTGGAATTTTATGCAAAATTTTTAAAGAACATTGTTGTATGGTATGAAAAGTGTTTGGAATGACACAGTGAAACATAAAATAAATATGTACATTTTTTAAGTTATTAATAAATTTATTATTTCTTCAATTGTTTTCATTTTATTACACTGATCATCCCCCTTAATATATTTCGCTTTTTATTGCATCGTAAAATTTTTGAAGGTTAATAAATTTTGAATTGGTGTAATTCTAAATAAAACTATATTCAAAAAATAAATACTTTATTAATGTAAAATTTGTCAAGGCCCCTTATATAAAAATAATTTGCGAAAAATCATAAATTACATAAAGTAAATGGTAATTTTTATAACTCGTAACATTTGGGAACAACTTATACAAACGTTATAAATCTGCTTACTCAAACATGAATCATATTAAATTTACTTACTGAAGTAGTTTGATTTGCAACTGAACTTTCATTTTAATCTACGTACAAATATGATAAATTTGAGATCTACTAGTTTTAATAATATTAACAACAAAACAAGTCACTTAAAATTAATTCCTGATGTATTAATGCAAAAAACAGTAATAATGCAAAATGCTGCGCATGAATTACAAGATTTTGATGGCAAATTATTGTCTATTTAAGTTAATGCGACATATTAGTCGTAATGCATCTGTTTGATAATGACTGATGTTATTAAACAGATTGCATTGTAGATATTTCTGAAAATATGGCTGAAACTTTTAGAAATACCCGGTCCGTAGGAAATCAAAGTGATGTACTATGATTTGATATCAATATCAAAATAGTATTTACATTGATCTAATGATAGAGCTAAGCAATGTTACAAGGAAATACACAGACGAGTAACATGTAATGTAGCTATAAATGCACCAACAGCCAGCTTTTATAGATTACCTAACGTTTTCTTTTATATTTCTTGTAAGTACTATTTTGAAAATAAATATACCTATAGCAAATGGAATTGTAAAATATGAATTGAAAATATCTATGGCTGAAGATATTTTCAATAATGATAAATGGATAAAGTGGGAAAAGTTATCGATGATCTTTCGCATATTTTGTTACACGAATTCTTTCCAGTAATACATATTCTCTACTTAATTCTAATTTGATTATTATATACCTTATGTTTTATTCGTTTCATCTTATACATCAAAATAAATACTTAGGTATACAAATATTTTTTGTATAGAATTGTCTTAGAAGAAATATTTACGTTTAAAGGCAATTTTTAGTGATACGTAGCTAATTATTTGTTACGATATCTTAATAAGTACTATTGTAATTATAGAGTTTAGTTAACACTTGGACAGAGATAACATTGAATGTGGGTTCTATTAGCAAGGAAGTAAACGTATTGTAAATTAATCAATCTGGGTAAAATTAGTGTTTTTAACGTTTTGCTTGTTTTATATTTTTAAAGCTGCGCGAAATTCTTTGTGCTTAAACAGATTTAGAAGTTCAACAGTCTATTAACAGATTTGATAGTGGGCGGAGGATAGCCCCATCCCTTTTGATAAATGAAAGGAGTAACTATAAAGCCTTTTTATGCTTAGATGCCATTAAACATATTTGTTTCAAAATGTAACATTTATTTTGATTACAAAACATAAATCTCTGCTATAAAATATATTTATGTCATATTACCTGCAACACACATTTGACTAGCTTCGTACATATAACAATTTGCTTTACGTAACTATAAATACATCCAACAAATAAATACTTTATACAATTGTTATTACTTCTAATACCTTCTGCATTGAGTACGCAAGACTTTAAACCTAAACACTTAATATGCCTTATATTGGGGTATGGCACGTCTACTACATACACACAGATTTATACAACTATATATGATCTTACAAATGCTAATATTTAAACGTTATTTTAAAAGAGGTTTACTTAACGAATTAAATCGGATAAAATATGGCTGTTATTTTATCCGACCAAAAATTCTAACCAAAACTTAAACTAACCACTCGAACGTATAGCTTCCTTTTCCATTTTGGGGTCACACTTCAGTACCCCCGCAGTAGGTTAGCGTACTGTTTTCTGAGGAGTGTTCCGGTTTCCACATCATCTTCCATTTCTGAGAAAAGATGGCGAAATCGGTTAGTATAGTTTCTAATTCTAACGACATATTTTTACCTGTAATACGCTTCCTGGTGTTATTACAAATTTATACACTATGTATGCAGGGATACACACGATGGATGATGCAGTTAAGGCCCAGCCGACGCTAAAACTCCAGTCTGAGTATTTATATTCATCCCCAAGCAGTTCAGCATGATTTCGTAGTGAAAATATAAAAATCACCAGTATAAAAATTGGACTGATGTATTTCCAGCACATTCTCCAAAATAGGCCTGGTCTATGGCCAATCATTTTTTCGATGTCTCTAGCAAAATTTTCTGTGCCGTAAAGCCAACAGACGCCGGCTGCCTCAACGAATACAACGAATAAAATAGATAATGCCGGACCGTATACACTCAACATGTTGACGAGATAGACGCCGCCCTAAAATATGTAGTTTCATTAAAACATATTGTTGCAAAAATTACTTTTAAATACATGACATATATAATCTTCGATTATTTCTAACGTTCCTCGTATTTAATTATTTTTTAGGCGCGCAAATATTGGAATTTATCAGTGGCAATAGATTTCGAAGAAGTAAATCATTTAGAGCAGCGGTCCCGAAACTTTTTGATGGCTTTTTTTTAATCAATTCCTGTGATATACTTCTTTAGATCTGCAGTAGGTCTTTTAGGGAAATATTTAAACAATTGTGTAATGCTTATGCAATGAAATTGTACTTCGCGAATTTACTATAATATTTCAATTTATTGTCAACCATCACCAATATATATAGAAATTTCTTCTAAAATTCAAAAAATCAAATCATTTCTGTTACAACCACGTTTCGCTAAATTTAAGCTAGACATTTTTTTTGAACTGTACATATTCAGTAAAGTCACTAAGTACCGACGCTTTCTGTGACGGAAAATAATGTTCAAAGAATTTTTTTTAAAGCTTCAAGGTGCACTTTAATATTGTTCTGTATTTGTTTCTTAAATTTTTTTAAGTTTCTTTCTTTTCTCCGTTAAAGTTTTTCCTAAACACTGATGATATCATTACTCAACAAGCATTCGACGAACCCAATCATATGTTTCTTAGAATACTACACTTTGGCATTTGCATAAAAACTGCAGCAATTTTTCTGTTCAATAATAAGTTTCGTTTATTTTGTTTAAGATGTCGGCCAATTATACCCGATTGCATACTTAGTCTTCTTCAATTAAAACCAATAGCCAATAGAGCGCTGTTTCATAAAAAATGCTGTTATCTCTGCTAACAGTTCCATTAAATGTGACAATTACCTTACTTTAGTATACAGTAGGAAGGGGGTGGAAAGCATGGTGGCTTTGCGTACATTCACATATTACTTTGATGAGCCTTCTTTTAACAGAGCTCAATTTTATACAGTTTGTTATGTTTGTGCCATTTTTCAATACTAGCATAAATCCGGATGGCCCGTCCCAGCATAGTGACCTATCATTGTATTTGCACCACCAATGCATATATCCGTATAATTTTTACACGGTATTTCATTTGAGGAGAAGAATTTATCTAAAGGATTAAATATTCTACCATTTCATGGATGATTGCAAATAAAAAAGATTCTCTTGATTATTTTCTAAGTAAATATAATGAACCAATGCCATTAAAACACCAACCTAACAATTCATTCATATATCACATTTAATTCATTCATTTGCAGTGTGAATTCGGTGCATCTGATATGACTGATAAGTGTCTTTCTGACGTCAATAGCAATGCCGCTGATTTGCCCTGCAGTGGTACTATTCGTAATATTAAATACTTAACAAATTTTTCGTCAAACACGACAATATCGGTTATTCAAAGTTCAATAAGAATCTCTGTTAAGATAGGAGATTCATCAATTCGCGTTAGACGATAACTAATTAGGCAGGAAGTTTCCAGTACCTTTTGACTATTGGTTTTAGTGTTGCCATTGTATTCTCTGGCATCCATCAAAACTTTTGTTATACATGCTCTTAAGAGCACTCAAGAAAGGGTGACCATCATTTGTTCAAAAAACGTTCTTCTAATTTTTATTTCCTTTGGGACTGCCTTATTTCTGTCACGTTTTGCAATTAGACAGAAATGGCGTCGCAGATTTAAAAAATAGTTTCTTTTGCAGAGAGTTTTGACAAACAAGCAATGAAGCGCATTACTTGCTTAGCATCTGTTTTATGATTGGCTCTATAGCAAGATACTGGTTTGTCTTCTTTTTCAAATTTAACATCGTTCGTTCTTTCAAAATATCTACTGAAGTCGTCGCAGTTGGAGTTTAGGAGGGTTTGGCTGTAATGTACGTGCGATATTGCTTTTACCAGAATGTACTTGCTTTGCTCTTTGAATTATAGATATTACACTAGATTTCGGGTAAAGCTATATATATATCTTCAACAAGTACTTACGTATGTTGTAGTGGGCAAGGCACATATATAAATACACAATAGTAGTAGACCAACGAATACTTCACGATGCCTACCCAACACCTTAGGGTATTCATCGCAAAGGGCCGTTATCATTGCTTCTAGTCCTCCAAACGTGCTATCTAAACCCAGAGTAATAAGCATTAAAAAGAATATAATCGACCAAAACACAGATCCAGTCATAGTTGCTATTGCCTCAGGATATACGATGAATACCAAACCCGGACCTTCAATACGTAAGGAAATTATGATTAAAAACTATTAATAACGGAAAACCAAAACACAACAAACCTCCCAGTCCTACTTCTTCTATAGACTTGTTCTGCTCTTTAGCCATGTAACCCAGTACAGAAAATATTACGAAACCGGCTAAAAAACTAGTCAAACAATTGATAGTACTGGTCAATAAAGCATCTCTGTAGCAATTATTATTGAATTTATTGTAACTAGCTAACGCTAGAAGAGTTCCAAATCCAGGTCCAAGAGAGAAGAATATCTGAGATGCCGCGTCAATCCACACTTTGGAGTTATAGAGCTTGTGCCATTGTGGGGTTAGGTAATACAAGATCCCTTCACCTGCTCCAGGAAGTGTTACACCGCGAACTAGTAATATTATTAATACAACATATGGCGCCAAAGCTGTTATCCACACTGCCTGAAATTAAACGTATACATTAAGTTTAATCCTAGTTGCAACTAACCAAGTTTTATGACTTACTTTACCAGTACTTCTAACACCTTTCCATAGCGAAAAGTATACTAAAACAAAAACGGCGAACACACACAATGCGAGAGTTGGTTTTATAGGCCCCATACGGTCTAAGCCATCCGATTTGTATTGTTCTAAGACTTCCCGTCTAGAGAAAAAAAAATATGTTTTAGGTTTGCTACTATTTTGGAATTCGTTGGATAACTCCACTACAACTTTTAAAAAGAATTATATATTTAATAAACACATTGAAATACTACAATATCTCCATAACCACTACACTGTTGTGTGGTGGTCCTATGATTAGGGATATATTGAAGTGTACGGTGTACCAGTGCCACAGTATTCAAGTTTTGTCATTTAACAAACTAATATTCGCCGTGTAAAGGATGGCGCAATGGGTATTGACGGTTTTTAAAACGCCACTGTTCGAGTATGAATAAACTGAAGGGTACAATCCCTATGTAATGCAGTTTAGTAGCCATCTAAATTAGAACTTTTATTAATTTACTTAACCCAAATGTTTTAAATAATTTAATAATGTGTGACGAGGTGCATTTCCATATATCGGGATCTGTAAATATGAACAATTTTCGGTACTGGGCTGCCGAACAATCTCAACAAGTCCACACACACAAAGTTACCGTGTGGTGCGGTGTAGCTGCATTCGAAAAACTGGACTCGTACTTTTTCGAAGAAAAGATCATCGTACAGTGACTGTAGCTTCTCAATGGTATTTGGAGATGTTCCAAAATTTTCTACCAGCTGCGTTGCAATGATTTGGGGTAGAACATAACGACTTACAGTTCCGGCAAGATGCAGCAACGAGTCATACTGAGCGAATGTGCACGGTTGCTCTAAGAAACATGTTTTCTGGACGACTTATATCCCGATTGTGATTTAATCGGCCGGATTTTTTTTCTATGGGGTTATTTAAAGGCTAGAGTTTCCAAAAATATTCCTCGAACGCGATAAGCTTTAAAGGCCAACATTTCCTAAGAAATTTGCACGAGAAACCAGGAGATGCTGCAACGAGTTTTCAGTCACGACTTCATGAATGTTTAGGAAAGGGTGGTAGCCATTTAACAGATGTTATTTTCAAAAAATAATTTTTGTTGTTAAACTAAATTGTGTGTGCAATAAAGATAAATTTTTTACTTGGGTCGTTTTGTTTGGATGTCCGTAATAACCCCCTAAATAACGCCAATACCCATTGCGCCATCCTTTATTTAGCGGCCCTGGATTCCAACAAGTATAATGTGGTGGTAACAACGAAACATATCAGGGATATACGACAAAATAATGATCCTCACACTGTATCGTCAAAATTATATGTTACATTAGAATAATACGCTTTGGAAATTTTATAACATGAAATCTAGAATGATTTCAAGATATCTCAATATTTACAACGTTTAGGTAATAAAATAGAAACACGAATGGGATTGGACCGGTAGCCCATCGATATTTTGAAAACAAAATGGATATCGTGAACAAAGGTTCGATATTCGACATTTTTCTTCAGTGATGTGGTTATGATATGTATAGAGAGCAGCAACAGTAATATATATGGTAGGAAAGAGTAGTTAGAAGAACGGGTGGAAGACCTAGAAGGAGGTAGTTTCGAACTTAAATACAAAGGAATACATTTAAGGAAAAGTTTACAATGTATAATAAATTTTCAAAATCATGTCTAATTATAGCATATCCTTCTTAAGTTGATATAAAAGTTTGGACATTTCGTTGTTCATTATTGAGTAAATCTTCAAATAATTTTCACGTAGGCTCTATTTTTTACAGTTTTTATTTCATTTGGGGCCAATCTACCAGTAGAAATATTAGTTTTTGTAATACTTACTCAAAAAATTCTCTGGCAGGACTAGTAGCATTGGCAAACAAGTGTTGTTCTCTGACGGGTTTACAGAACTTTGTATTCCAATCATTTTCACAGGTTGTCCAAGGCAAACTAGATTGGAAAGACGCCAGTAAATAATAAACGGCCCAACCAATAATGGTGTTGTAACACATTCCCATGTATAAATTTATCAAACATATTGCGTATCCAACACCTGTAAAATACGTATAAATACCAATAATTTATTTATCTACAAATACGATAAATCAGAAAGAAGTGGAATTAAAAAATAAAGCCCACTAAGTCAGCGTTTTCAAATTGTAACTCTGACATAACTTTCAACCTCATTAACCTATAATATATACAATGTATGTACATATAAGTACTAGAGTCATAATAACAAGATCATTCATGGTGATTGCCACAGAGGAATTATTATTCAATCTCCCACTGAATAATCAATAGTTACCAGACACTATTCATTTAATCAGCCTCCAATAATTTTATATGTAAATAAGAAATAATGTATGAATGTCTGTATGTAATATAGGTCATTTGTAATTTCGGATCCAAGTAAAAGTACTACATGAAAATATCTAAGCAATATGATGGTTATCAAATATGAAGCTACATCTAAATTATATAAGGCAGTATCGTATCTCTAAAAATATTATAAACTGTATAATGAATTCAATATAATGGATCTAGAATGTAATAAAAAAAAGATTCAATCAGGGCCTCCATAATTATATTCAAATTCCCTCGATGATATAGTTATAAATATTAGTGGTTCGATATCAATTCTTTCAAAACCAGCTTAGCTGTTCCACTATTTTTGAATTATTTCTTCAGTGTGTAGAATAATTTTATTCTAAATGTCAGCAGTTGTTTAGTACTCCTCTCCATAATTTAATTACACCTTTCTTCTGATCTGCTATATGTGCTGACATTAACAATAACATATGTTTTCATTGTATCCCATGCCAATTCGATTAGATTAAATATGCAATGGCAAAAACGAAGACGTAATACAGTACGACCATATTAATTCACACATTGCTAATTCAACAGCTTCAGGTATAGCTAATGGTTTATGTTGTCAAACTAACTTCTACAATTGAATTCTGAATACAGCAATATCGTAATAAATATTATTATTCATAAATCATTTCTGAATTTCAAACTTGCTTCAAACTGGTTAAACGTTAGCGTAGGATTTTTGTTTTTAGCAGTTATATGATGGTTAGCATTACCTGCTATGATAGCAGAAGGCTTATCCAAGCAGTTAATTTTCAATCTAATTTAAGAAATTATCGTTCTTCGTTGAAAATATTAACTACTTTCCAGATGCAAATTCATCAGTATTTCCAACTTTAGTTTTATAGATCATCAACTATCATCTTACAGGAAATCTATAGAAGATCTAGATCTATATTTGAGAAATGCTGTTGCACATTATTAGAAAAAATAATTACTGAAGTAGTTCACTATTTCCACGTTGCCTGGTAAAATTCGGTCAACAAAACTTAGTCTCAAGGGGTTCTACCCTAATGCAATTCTTCTTCTTTACATTCGCAAGAGCCCATATTGGCTAATAATTTACTGATTGTAACATAAACACTTCATATAGTACTCTCTTTTCATAATTGTAATACGCAATCTGTTTTCTTTTTTGTAAATATTGTGAGTACACAACGATGTACAATTGAAATCTCAAAATGCTTAAACTTTCTAGCTTTTCCATATCCACATTCCCCTTTCTTTCCATTCAACAGGAATTTTCATAGAATTTAGTAAAAGCGTAAATATTTGTTCACGAGATAATTTTTAATATCTTTGTATGTTGTTGGCAACTTTAGAACAGTAAAAAGTGAAAGTAAATTTCAAAATGCGAAATAACCCTTATCCTCGTTAAGCATACTCAAAAGTTACGACTCCAAACAGTTTCTGTTTAATTAAGATTCCTTCCGAAAACTTTCGAACAAAGTTGCACCTGCAGGAAACGCAAAATACTCGTTAGCGTTAAATCGCCGTTTAGTTTGTAGTCACTCGTATATATCGGACGTGTCTAAGCGTATTTTAGTTTTTGCTGGAATAATGATAATAGTAGTAACAATATATTTTCAACGGGCAAATACAGAAAATTTAAATGGAAAGTTCAATCTATTCAAGGCAATAAAGTCATGTAAAGATAGCTATTATTACAATCTCTGTACATCAAATCATTTTTGAAACTTCTAGCTGCCATTACTACCTCACTACTTGGTGTTAAATATTTTCTTGGTAGGAGATGCTAGTATATGAGCTCGTAATATTTTGGACTACGATCTCGTTGGTTGTTCTGTTTCTTTTCAAATTCCATAGTATCGTTTCAAATGAGTTTCATTATATTTCCGTGGCTAGAGCTTTGCATGAAATAAAACTTTTTCCAAATTAATAACACTTCTTACTAAAACTAAGGAACCGCGATGGGTACCGGCTTATCAGCTTTCATGACTAACCGTGAGTAAATTTGAAACTGACCCTGACTGATACTTTTCACTTATTTTCCACGGCATTGGGTGAGATACGTTGACGACATTTTCTTGCATCTTTGACACGAGCAAATACTCAATTACCGGATTTTTAGGACAGCTAAATTTAAAATTTCGATCTACTAAATTTATCTATGAAACAGGAAATAGGAATAAGCTAGAAATAGACATATATAAACAACCCTATTAATAACTGTAGATTCATCTTTGGAGATTCTAATCACTTATGGGAATATAAACTTTCGGCAATTGATTTTCTCAATCATCAAATTTGCAAATTTTAACGGATTCTCCGAAGATATAGGCTACATACTATTAATACTACTAGAAAATACTAGCAGTAGTAGTAGGAAGTATATAAAGTTACTATTTTATCCATGCTACATGAAAAAAACCTTTTCAAGACCTTTCATTCTAACCTCAAAAACTTTTTAGAAGACCCTAAAGACCAACTAGATAATACGGAAAAACCAGAAATATACAAAATATAATTGAGCATTTGGCTCATTTTTAATTCAGAAAGATTGAAAAATCTAGTGTCGGCCTGTACATACATGCTAGAAAGAAATGATAATGTTGATAGTATAAAGCTAATTCAAAATGTAGACAATGTTTATTTAAATTGTTATGAAGGCATGGAACAAACACAGATTTAGGCCCTCTAAATTCCAGCCTTTACTCTATTAAATCATGCATGACCGTAGTCAGCCGACCGTAACTCTAATAGAGTAAAAATACTCTAGTTTTAGTTTGGTTTGTTCGTTCAGTATTATTGTTGAAGATGATAGCTTAGCTGTCGAAGCGTGCGAAGTTTTTAGTGAAGTGTTGTGGTTAGGGAGATAGTCAAATATTTCAGTGTATCAGTGTTACCGAGTTTTGTGATTTATATTAGAGATGTTCAGATGACCGAGGCAGAATGTTTATTGGCCTACCAGTGCATTACATCTATTGCATACCACATGTTGGCGATCAACATATCTAGGCATGAACAATGGCATTATGATAAGTTGGTTCCCTTTTGCGACAATACTAGAAATCTGGCGTACAGTAATGGACAGCACATTCAGGTAACCCCCATATATTATAGGCATGTTTTTGAGCGTTTTCCAGTTTAAAACGCCTTTGTACTAATCAGCACAATTAACCTAGTGCGTCCTTGTATATTATGATAACAGAACAAGCTGCATAGTATCGCGTATAGAAAGTACAGAACTCGTGTACGCGATTTATTTATGGCATAGGAAAATCTAACATGTCTCACACAAACTTCAGGACTTACGATCGCTGAACATGAGGAAACGCGCTGATTAATAGGAAATTTATCCATTATTTGCGTGTTTTGTTTTAACAAGGATACACTGAACTTATCTTAATATTTCACACCCCCACAACTTTTTTACAGATGTTATCTACCTTTATGTCGAAATTTGTTATTCTCAAAATTTATACAATTTAAGCTGTTAATGCCGACACTGTATACTGAATTAGTGAATGTTTCTAGTCTTTTCCCAGTACTTTGATAAACAATAGTATTGCATTTATTGTTAGTATAACCACGAATAACTTCACAAAAAAAAACTCAATTTTTTTTAACAAAACCAACATTGAAAAGAAAACGTCAATTTTAGTAAAATAATCGGTATTATTATACGCTTTTCAAATTATATGAAAAAATAAAAGAGACATTTGATATACGTACACTATCGGCCATAAGTGTCTACCCATCTTTAAAATATTGCAAAAACAAGTCAAAAAGTAAAAACAAATCTTTATCCTATACTTATACAAAGCACTGCAACAGATATAAAAACAATGTGGTTATCAATTTGCTAACAAAGATAATCACGGATTAATTTAAATGTGCGATTGGTCAATGTGTCCACTTTTCCCTCTAGCAGCTTTGTCATTGTTAGCAGCTCTATTTTCCTTCACATATCCTGTAGTTGCGCCCAAAGTATTGGTGTCGAATGTGGAGCAGATTTTTGAACCTGTCGGTTGTCAGAAAAGCTCGGTTGGATTTAGATCTGAACTTTAGGGCAACCACTTCATAATAATTTTCTCTTTGTGCTCCAGTTGTTCCAAATACCCGCGGCATATCTTTGCAGTGTATTTTGGATCATTATCGTGCTGAAACATGAAGTTTTCACCGATTAATCTGTCTCAAGTGCCCGCTACCGCTATTTTCGTATTTTATGTCGGCCGTGATAAACATTTTCGAAAAACTGCTCTTTATTTAGTCCGTCTACATGGACGTGCCTGATTCCACAAAAAAGATCATTTTCGATATCTTAATGCCAGTCCGTTCATTACGTACACACAGAACATTACAGAGAAATATGTATATCATATAAAAATGAGATATATCTACAGTGATTTTGTATGTTTGAGGACAGTTTAAATTTCGCGCGGTGGATTCTAGGGGATTTGACATGTTAAGAGTGGCGATTGTGAGTATCGGTCCTGTCAACTGCCTGTGCGGCACGTTATTTATTATTCGTTGTTTATATTAATTTTATTCGTTATTATTTGCTTCATTTTTACTTGTAATCTGTTCTTCTTAGAGCTACTTTTTATCATTTTATCATCTCATTTTCCATTTTGCTTAGAAAATCAATATGAAATTGATTTTTTGAAGATCTGTTGTCAATATTTTATCACCCATCCAAAATCTATTTGCTACGCTACTGGTTACGAATTCAAAACCAAATCGCCAACGTGACAAAAATTTAGCAAGGCGCGAAATTTAAACTGTCCTCAAACATTTAAAATCACTCAGTATATGGTAATAATAATAGTAATGATAATTATATGTATTTTTCCTGATTGATTATACTTACGTATATACTATGAGCCATGTCTAAATAATTTTTTATTGCGAGAGAAACATAACGATATTACGCAATATCTTTAATTCCCTAAAATCGAGAAAAGAGAAAGAGGACATTGTGAGAAAAATAAAGATTTATTACCTTGTCAGAGAACACTTAAGGTTTATAACATTGCATAAAATAGACAGCAAAAGTATCCCATGCGTATGTAGTATTGCAATCGGGCTGATAGTAAAAATTTGAAATTGAAATGCGTTCTTGATGAATACGGCTCGACCAGAAGTAGCTTGCTATCCGCGTTCGTTTATACTAGCGGTGAATGTCAAAGATAAACTACTAATGAATTGAACATGAGCAAAAATTTGATTCCACTCGCGGCTAAAAGGTTTCTGTTGTTTTCATTACATCTTCAAACGCCAATTCACTTTGGATGAATTGATTTTCCCCTGCATTTCAATTGCTAAATCATTTAATGTTTACGTAACGAAAACGATCTTGTTTATTACCAGATAGTAGAAACGACGCGCCGCGTAAATGATTGCGATACACTCCCTCAATTTAGATTAATTAAATCGAATTAAAACGAATAGCATTTACAAATTTCAATAAGTTCCTGTTTTTTGTATTACTTTTTATAATACCGTACGCTTTGGTTTTGCTTAGTAAATGATAAATTATTTACAACATATTTGTCTGTGCAACTTTATTAGCCTCTAGAGTTCTGACAGCTTAATGCTAGATAATAGGATATAGCACAATATTTCAACTTTTGAAAGTTGAAAACGTATTGTATAATGAACTGGATAAGCAATTTTTAATGTTTAAATATACTGGCCTATTTTATTAGTTTTGATACAGTAAACGCTTGCTCATATAAATACGCGGTAGTGGAAACGTTGCGGTCATGTAAACAGAAAATTATTACTATAGGATCAAATGAAGCACCCGGTAATGTAAACAATCTTGCACTACGTACAATTCGATAATGTAAACGGTTTAGGATACGGGTTATTTCCCGATTTACCTGCTTGAATCGATCAAAAGAATGTTTACGTAAACGTTTTCAGCGCCGGCACCGGTTGTTTCCCCCATTTATGTATGGAATTTCTGTAAGCGTTGGCTCTCTTGCCTCTCGTGAAATAAAGTAGTGTGCAGCTAAATAGCATCCACATCCAATAAAAGAGCATTTTTAAAATTAAGTGACAAAGTGTAAATCATCGATGAGATTAAAAAAAGGTGCGGGGGTGACTCAATTGGCAAAAAAAATGGAGTATCTAGAGCCACAATCTGTAAAATTAAGCGACTCAAGTCACAAATTTAACAACGTGTGTCAGATACATATAAAGGCTCGGGAAACCGCAGAATTTTAAAAAATGCCCAAGCACCTAGAATGGAAAATCGTCTGTATAAATGGTTTTTAAAAGAAAGGGATAATCAGGTGCATCACATGAAAAATCTTATCCGGGTAGAAAGGTGGAAAGGCAACGCATAACTTTTCTAGTGTGCACTAATGCTAGTGGTACACACAAAATAAGGCCACTAGTAATAGGAAAGGCAAAAAATCCACGATCATTTAGAAATTTTAAGAGTCCCGTTGATTATAACTATTCAAAATCCTCTTGGATGAAGGCATATTTCTGGAATGGTTCCAGAAGCACTTTGTGCTTCAGATATGCCAATAAAACTGTAATAATAAGTAATGTAATTTAATGATACATATTCAATTTGTAGGTGAAAGATTTCTTAAGAAAGAAATCTGCGGTGTTAATCTTGGATAACGCACTAAGTCATCCTCCGGAGGAACAATTAAGAAGCAACGATGGCTCAATTTTTGTTATGTTCATGCCGCCCGACGTAACTCCACTTATCCAACCTCTGGATCAAAATGTAATAAAAATTACTAAATTGTGTTATCGAAAATTTCTACTTTTATCTGCGTTATCAAAAAAATTCCTAAAAACATTTCTAAAACCCTAAAGCAAGTAACTTTACGTGAAGCAATTTTAGATTTAGATATGACTTGGAATACCCTTAACCAGTAAACAATCAAAAAGTGTTGGAAAAATTGCATTACTCCAGTGATGATTATAACGATGAAGACAATGGACCGCTAACCATCATTAGAAAACAATTACTATCTGATGCTGAAGTTATTGATAGTGCATCGTCGGACGTTCTCAAATTATTAAATGTAATAAATCCCGATATTGTTTGCACAATTACCGATGTTAGTTTATTTATATTATATTTTTCCAAGTTTTCCCAAACGAATTGGAGGATTTTACAGACGATGTTCCGAAATCACCAGAGCCAATTTTATATGGTCGAGGTGGCTACAATTCAATTCTGATGAAGCTGTAGCTATTCAGGTAAGCCAGACAAGATTTTAAGTTACTTCCGTGAAAACGGAATAAAAAACTATTTAGAACGATTATAAAGGATTGCTTGGTGCAATAGAAGAACTGAAAAATACTGGATTATCATTAGTGGAGTCACCATAAATAGTGCACAAAGTAAATACATCGCTGTGCATAGTCGACCCCCCATAAAAAACGATCGCATAATAGAAAAACTCGATAATGCAATAAAGAAAGGATTCTTGATTTTGTAAAGTTACGATAAATGTTAACTAATTTCAAAAACTATTTTAATTGTTCCTGTGTTACATCGGTAGATGTTGAGCGGTCTTTCTCAAAATATAAGAACATTTCACCACGACGAACATCGCTCATCGCGACAAATGTAGAAACCTACGTAAACTTTCAACCAATTTTATCTAACTTTCGCTATGTAATAACAATTGCCAATAGTATTCTTATTGTCCACTCGGCTATATACTATACATTTGTTTATTGATACTTACTAATGGATCCTACCCTCTCGCGTTGAAAGAAATTGAGGAGTCCACCTATTACCCAATTTTCCATTGTTTGTCGAAGAGTTGTAAAAAATTTTTACACAAAAATTGTATCAATCAGTCGTGGTCATCCCTTTCTGAATATAAATTCCTATTCGTATTCGTTGAAGGATAAAATTAAGCATCCTATTATCGAACAGGATTTATTAATATTATTCAAATGAATACATTCTGCACGAGGAAACGCAATCCAGATTTTATAGGGGGTATACGCACTTAAGTCGAATCTCTTTGCAGTCGATTAACTCTCAAACGTATCAATTGGCGTAACAAACGTGGAAGGATCCTATCCTTTTTTTGTATAGAATCCCGTTTAATATACAGATTATACCAAAAACCATCGAATAGACTTCATACTTTTAATGTAATATGTAATACATACACCACCGCTCATAATAGAAGGGACAGTTTAAATTTTAATAATAATAATATTTTAAAAAGAAGTACTTTTATTCATGTAATAATTCTATAAGCATGTACACAATTTACTAATTAATGAACTAAGCTAATAAATAACGAAACTGGAATATTACTTTTCAAAATCGTAAAATAATTAGGTACAGTACAAACAACACCAGGTACAGATATTTTAAGTAATATACGGGTAGAAATTTTATGGCACTATAAATGAAACCCGAATTCTAAGAATTGAGTTCTTGCAGATTTGGTATTCACCCCATAAAGTATACATAAATTGTATTAATAGTAAATTTAGTTTATCATTCGATACCATTACGCGCAGCTCGATATTATTCCTTCTTTGTGCGAGTAGATAAGTTAATTCCTGTGTAAAAATGTCTTGCGGAAAACCGCTTCGTGTTGAAATACAGTCAGCAATATTAACGCTACATCAAGAAGGATATTCTGTCCGAAATATTTTTGGGTGACTTAATATAAAAAAATCCGCAGTAAATTTAACTGTTCGCCACTTCAAACAAAGTGGTACACTTGCTAGGCAAAATCGTCCAGGACGTTCTTGAGCAACATCCAGAAGCGACGATGGATGCATAAAATTGCTTAGTAAGAGAAATAGACGATTAACGGTTCGTGAAGTTACGGTGGAAATGAATAGAGCTAGATCCAAGAAGGTATCCATTAGCACAGTGAAACGTCGTTTAAGAAAAGCAGACATCCATGGCTGTATTGTTGCACGAAAAACCGTCGTCGGAATAAAATTGGACAATAGAACAATGTGAAAACGTACTATGGAGTGATGAGTCCAAATATGAAGTGTTTGGTCAAAATCGCAGAACATTTGTCAGGCGCTCGAAAGACGAGAAAAAGCTTCCTGAGTACGTTACACCAATAAACCACAAGAAACGTGATGGTTCTATTCTTGTATGGGGTTATTTGTCGTTAAGTTGAGCAAGGGACTTGGCCTTCCCACAGGAAACTGATAGAGCTTCTGTAGCACAAACTGGACAGATGAATTAAAATAGAATGTCCAATGTCCAAAAGCCATCTCTGGACGATATTGCAGAGGGTGTGGAATAATATTTTTCAAGATACAGAGGGGAAATTGGTAGAAAGAATGCCACGAATTGTGCGAGTAGTTATTAAATCAAGAGATAGGTTTTCAGATGAGAAAAAAGTATAACTTAGTTTATGTTTTCTAATGTTATTATTACTTTTTCTTTGGTGCACACATGTGCAATAAGTCGTAGATGAATAAATATTTTTCTTATAATTGTTTTGTCTAAGGTTTTGAAGGATGCGTCAAATTTTGCATAAAATAGGAAGTGTCCATACTATTATGAGCGATGGTGTACATCGCATCAAATGTAGGCGAAATACTGCTGTGTCAGTAGGGGCATTGATTAGACGGCCTCCTTTGTACTGCAATTGCTTATCACATGCCCACTGGACGTGCCGTCGATATATTCGGTTCATGATGTCCCAATCTTATCTTGAACCTATCAGTTTCACTTGGCTTTAAGGAAACTGCTTACATCAAGAACAACTATGATTTTCTAAACGGCTGGTGTGCAATATTCCGAAACGGCTTTATTAAAGAAAAATGTAATCATCGATTCATTAATTGTAGGTTAGATATGACACTCATGTCGTCTATAAACATATTGGAATTAAGTCATCACCTTAATGAAGTACTGGTTCTCGATTGACGATGCGTTCTCATCCGCTGTATTTAATCGTCGCTTGGGCGATTTGGTTTATTGAAAAACAGTATATTGGTATCCATATTATCTAAATAAGTCTATAAATCATTTTGGTTTATACGTATAACAGGTCCTAAATTCATGGATTCTTGTTTATTTCACTCATTGTTTAGATTTATTATTTTGATTCAAAGAAGAAAACACAAAGAAAACAAATGTGTCCACTCACATTTTTGAATTTTGTTGAAAATTTAAATTGGTGGTTCCGACAATAAAGATCATATTCGCTAACTTTTAGACCTACATATTAAAATATGATATTTCCTACTACAAATTATCCCCGAAATTTAAAACATTTTTACTGGTAAATATCTTCGAAATATTAATAGCTAAACGCAGTATAGCGAATTCGTTTCAACTTTGATAAGTAACACCCACGAAAAAGGGCACCGACATTAAGACTTGATTGATTCGTCCAGGGGAAATTAATAATCGATGAACTTCAAAGACCATTTTAGAGGTTTCACTGATCTTAGCAAATTACTCTACTGTTAAATTATTGACGTGAAAATGTGAAATGCGGAATCTAAAAATAAACTTTTTGTTTAAGAGCACAAAGCAGTAATTCTGCAAACAAAAGTTTCGATTGAATAGTGGGTGTTGACCGACCGGATAGAACTCGGAGAGTTCTTCAATTGCGGAATTGAAAGCCGCAGTTATTTACTATTGTGTGTAAATAGCAAACTGACAATAAAAACGCAGTCTCGTCTAGCCTTTATGCAAAGGAGCGATAATTGTCTAATGATGTGGTGAAATGCTTAATGCATTGCAAATACTCATTCACGCATATTTCAACCCGAAGAATTCTTATCGATCTTAAAGGTAAATACAAGCTAAATACGCAGATACCACATTGGAAAATGTTACTTAGGTAAGTAATGCTATTGAAAGTGGAACAGAAGGAATTAAAAAGTAGGTGTTCTTAATGGTATATACAAATCCGCAAAAAATCTTTTCTTTGGATAAAAATACAGTGTAAATCTTTACAATGCTCAAAAGTGAGTTTATAAGTACAATGAGGAATGCTTCATACCATTATTTTACATATACATTCAGCGTACGTCAATTGTCTGGCAGAATTTAGTTTTTTTTTTATATTGTCATGGATATTAAACAAATTTTAAGAAATTATAGAGCTCAGCTTGTAAACTGTTTTCAAGCAGAGGAATAGAAAACATACAGTTTATTTCTTTCAAAATTTATAATTTCTTGGAAAACGATAAACACGATAATATAACCCACTGACCTGAATAGCCATTTATTGATTGACTATTCAGATTCTATCAATTTTAACTCGTTCTTCGAGTTTTGAAACCGAGTGTCCTGCATATTAATGTAATTGAATTTATATTAACAATACGTTTCGAGTGCACAATATGTCTAAAACGATTATTTTCAATAATTTACAAAGTGGTATCGGCTACTAATCTAAGTATTTCTATATTTAATTAAAGTTACTTTGCTTTATTACGCATTAGAAGTAGCATAAACATACATATAGATCACACTTTTGCGAATTAATGACGGAATTCGTCAGAGAGCAGCCTAATTTGGCGAATTAAATAATTAAGAGGTACAATTGTCGTTACTGATCAACTGAAAACTCTTATTGGACGGAGGAAGTCAGCATCCTCAAAAAGTGAATGTGTAGATTGGCCTGGTTGGAAACAACATAATAGGATTATTTTTCATGAAAGGAAATTTAACTAATGACGACTATTTAAATTTAAGAAGTACGGAATTGTGTGTCAGCACTTACAACTCAATTTCCAAGCAGATCTAATCATTTAAACAAAAATATTTGGTTCTAGCAGGATGGAGATTTGAGTGGTATATTTCATGAACAGTGGATCGAACGCCAAGGGGCAAATGAGTTGGCAGCTTGTTTTCTAGATCTATTACCAGTGCATTTTTTGTGGAGTCACTTGAAATATATACTATACTAAGAATTTTAATGTTGTTATACAACACTAAAACTGTTAGTTGATTAGTGAACAGAAGTTGTAGGTTCGAATCCCGTCAGAAATCATGAAATTTCTAATTTCGCAAATTGAATTTTAACGTAGGAAAATCAAAATTACTTACTGACTTATTAGAATTAATATTGTTTTAATCGACCGAAGAATTGACATTAAGGAAGTAGTAGTAGCATCGTAGGCACATTGATTTAATGCGTACATCACATTTCATACTCACGATTTTGGATGCTACGAATTGTGAATTCGTCAAAAACATAAAAAATCGCAAACATCAAAGAATAATTTAAAGCTGTTTAAGAATGTCCAAGAAAACTTCATGGTTCATGAAATTTGGATTTAGCATTATGTCCCTGAATTTTAACAGTGAACGCATCATACCAAACCTTTCCCAAAGAGAGACGAAATATTTTCGCTGACGCCTAAGGTAATGGACATAATTTTTGGATTTCGAAAGGAATATTTTATATAAAATTCTATAGAGAATGATCTTGACCAAACCATAAATGTGTTACTAAACACATTGGAGGAAACTATTTTTGAGGAATGATGTGGAACACCCGGTACAAGAATTATTGCAATAATGCCCCATTTCACATCAATCAACATTTTCACAAAAAATTGACCATTTACGATTTCAAATGGATGAAATTACCAGGTGACTTCCACTTATTTTCAAAATTACATGTGTTTGTACTGGAATAATGTTTTAGTTGAATAAATAAGTTACTGCAACAATGAAGCAACATTTACGGGATCTCGGGAAGCATTATCACAAAAATGGCATAATGGTACTACAGCACTGTTAAATGTGTTCAAGCTGACATGGAATATGTTGAGAAATAATAAAAAAGCTCCATATTCCGTCAAATCATCCTCATAAAAACATTATTCTGATCTTAGCTGAATTATTTAATGCACTCCTGCCAACTATTTGGTATTAATTTTGATGTAGAACACTGTTATTGTTGACTGTCGGAAATCAAACTAGTGTTTCTTAATCGAACAAGTACTTAGCGTTGCACGGATAATTTTTCTCCGATTTATTTAAAGTACACATTTCGTGCATTTGAATTTTAGATTTATAAGGCATTATTTCTTTTAAAAACATATTATTGTAAGAAATTCGATCGATGCTAAAGTCTGACGAACTACAAGTGACACACATTGCCTCGGACTCCCGCTAACCAATACAATCTGCAGCATGCATATCGTTTGTCAGAGTGTTAGTCTAGGGATAATTTTAATTAGTCGTGTCAATATGTTACTGTACAATGTATTTATAAAAGCGGTTAGACTGCTGACGATACTTTTACTTAGCCTAACGGAACTTACCTTTCAAGGCTGGGCATATCCTTTTCCATATCGTTAAACAACCGCTCCTGTGAAATTGTCCTAAGGCCAGTTCCATGTAAAACAAAGGAAGACCGCCGAAAATTAACATAATAGTGTAAGGTATGAGAAAAGCACCTGTAAAAATATAAAAAAAAAATATATGTAGTTTTTGAATTAGTATTGCTTTTCTATTTATACTTAGCAGATTTCATTAAATTGCATGAAAAGAAACCTCTGTTTTTTTCTCATACAACCACTGAAGCTACTCTATCAGCAAATTTTCGTTTTCAGCTACAGTTTAAATGTTCTGATTTATTTTGGTAATGGAAATACTCTATTTGAGAGTATAATAGATTGATAATATCGATTTTATCCCACAGAAGCTACTAAAATCAAATTAATTAGATACAATACGTGTCTATATTTATTAACCAGCAACAGCTACTAGGTCTCAGGAAAGTCACATCAGGATTACTTGTGAACATGGGAGATTTCTTTATTAAATAGCTTTTTAATTGATATGGGATGCTATACTGCGTGTTTTCATAAGTATATTCGAATTAAAAGCATTGGTAACATTCTCAGCGGCTTAAAGTAAAATTAATCCATTTACTAGTAATTATTTAAAAAGAACTTGGACACGTCAGTTTCTACTTTTAACAAACTGCAGAAGGTAACGCCGCACTTTGACTCTTTCAAAAAATTTAAAAACACATTTAAAAGAATGCATAGAAAATAACACCAAGATTAGAGAACGCTGTAAATATAGCTTTCTCATGGTATTAGTGAAATCAATTCACGAGAAAGACATGTGAAGAGACATAAAACGCTAACGCACGGACATCTTTCTACCTATCCATCTTTTCTTTGGCACTAGTTAGCGCCAGGAATATTCACTTGTATCGTAGGGTTAGATATGGCGACAGAAGCAGCGAGAGAATTACATGGGTTGAGCATAAAACCGCTCGAAACCGCGCTGATGACGCCGACTAGGCAGAAACATGTCCGTGTGTTAGCATTTTATGTCTCTTCACATGTCTTTCTCGTGAATTGATTTCATTAATACCATGAGAAAGCTGTATTTACAGCGTTTTCTAATCTTGGAGTTATTTTAAAAAAATTGATTTTGTTATTTTGGTTTTATTTTTTCAGTAGGCCGAGCGGTATATTAATATATTTAATTCCAGCATCACGACAATTCGGCCTATTATGAGACAAATGTGGTAAAAACCTCATACTTATCTTCATAATCCAACACTTTCTTGTAAACCCAAGATTGTCTTATTTAGCCCCCTTAAAGTAATGGGTGTCCTGTTTTTCAATTTGTTTTGTTCAGTGCGCGAGCACAATCGCTAGTCCTATCCGTGGGAATTTAATCGTTATGCAGCGCTTTACGGACGAGAATTTTACAAAAACTTTTCAGGCGAGGTGTGTTTTTGTGGCGATGTAAACAGGCAGAACTGAGTTCAACACATCCAAAACCGAAACATGAGAGGCCACTACACGCGCCAAAGAGTACTGTTTCGATGGCAATTACCGGCCTGTAATTTTTTGAAGGTGATAGAGGTCGTAAAATAACAGTAAATTCCGAGTAATAAGTGGATATGATTAACAACCTTATTACCCAAGCCTTGCAGGATTTTAATGGCTTTAATCGGAACACTTAGTTCCAACGAGATGGAGCGATACCTCGCACGTGTATAAGTCTTTACCAGTTGTGACAAAAAATGGAAAATTGATACCCAGACGCCAGGGTTGCCTTAAATCAAAAGTATACAACAACACTCTTGACTTCCTGAATGAAAGAGAATATTCGAAGGGAAATGGCGACTATCTCGGGTAATATCTATCGAGTGGTTCTAAAAAAACCACATGTTTATAAAAGTGCCAGTAACGGAATACATTTAAAACACATAATTTTTAAGAAATAAATTCCAAAAGCCTGTATTTTAATAAAAAAATAAAAATAAACATTGATTCATTAAACCTAGTCATTATTTTATTATTATTATTCTTTTCATTTTTGGGACACATTGTACTACCTGTGGGATTGTTTGAATAGTATGGTATAAGTGAACCAATCTGCAAATGTTGTAGAATTAGATGCAAGTTGGTTAGAAATTGGATGATTATTTGTTTGTGTATTTTCACTTCATCATCAATTTCAATCCTTACTTACTGAGAGCGTACTTTCCATTAATGTCCTCAACATCCGTTTATAGCCATCTGGAACGATGTTAGTATGTCGAGTTTGAATAAATCTACTATTTAAGATTTAACAAGTAAACATAATTAATAATTTAAGTGTGAGGATATGTACTTATTGAAGTATTACAAAATTGAAGTAAATAGCGCTCGTATAAATGAAAATGGAAAGCACTGCCCCTAGAAAATACATCAACTTGTAATAGAAAAAAGTTTTAAAACGTTCGTGATATCTTCGTCGTAAAGAAATTCCTCCGAGGAGCTGCTTTTAATCAACGAAGCACGTTGGAATGGTTACGCATAGAATAAGAACGCGGTTGGGAAATCTTTCACATGTATGTACATGCATGAAAAATAAATGTACCATCCACAGACGAAATAAATAAGGAGTATCTAACTGTTGTGACCCCAAATATGTTTGTGCACACAGCACGTTAGAAGCTTCTGCGTGTTTCATTCAAGTTTCGTAGTAAACGATGCCCCAATATAATATAACTTTTTTAATTTATTGGCATTTATGTTTTTTGGACTAAAAATATTACAGTTAATAAACATGGAAATGTACAGGACGAAGAACACGTCTTTATTGTTAAAAATTATTTTAGATATGGTGAAGGTTATGCAGGAAAACTCACATGTGTCTTTTCAAAAATTGGTACAAAATTCAAGGAAAGAGTAATTAAGTACGATAAAGGATGAGAAAAGTAAAACACTCCATCATAGTCATCGTTTACTAGAAAATATTGTAGCTAGTAGCATTCTCGAAAATCCAAAAACATCAATTTGTTGTCAGCAATTAAATACTGTAGAACCCGGTTATATCATCGTCGGGAGCGAGAGTTTTTTGACGTTATAACCGGATGACGCTGGTCAAAAGGTAGGCGAGTTTCGAAAAAACAATAATTTAACAAATTTTCACATAACACATAACATTATACAGTAAATATTATGGTACATACATACACTACCATCCATATTAGTTCGGACACTCAGTGAATTGTTCTGAACTCCACTAAAAGATAATATAATTGCATTTATATAAAAATAACATTTATATTAGGTCCTTTATCAAGTCTATTGTTTATTAATAGTACAAGCAAACTTTCAAGGATATCGATTTAGGAATGATTAAACAACCTATTATATTTTATGATCCAATAAAAGTAATTTTCAGAATAACCCCCTCGCCACAAATAGGATTATTTTTGGGACAATGTTGCAGGTAATAAATTTACAGTACTCTTTGGGATGGAGGTAGGCCACCTAAAAGCGTATTGTGTATTGATAAATGCTTTAGTTTCTAAATAAACCTGCTCGCGCATGCGTTAGTATTAAGAGCGTATTTTTTTGTGTGGACTTGATTAAAGTTATTACAATGCCGAGAGGAAAACCGACAAGTTTAGAGAAGCGCTCTCTAATTGTTGCTTTTCATCAAGAAGGTTATTCAGTGCGTCAAATCGAATGTTAGCGATATCATTCGGAAACATCAACGCACGGGCAGTTTAAGAGATCGGACACGTTCAGGTCGTAAGAGAGTAACAACTCACGCAGACTATGAGCGTATAAAATTGCTGAGCAAGCGAAATAGAAGACTGAGATCATCAGAAATCGCCGTCCTAATCGCACCACTGTGCAAGAAAAATTTCTGTTACTACAGTGAACAGAAAATTAAAAACTGCAAATCTTTACGGCCGCATTGTAACAAGAAGAAAAACCCTACTTCGACGGGAAAGCAGGGAAAAATGGCTACAGTGAACGGAAATACATAGAAATTGGATGATTGGGAAAGGATGTTGTGGACTGTTGAGTTAAAGTTTGAGGTGTTCGGGCAATCAAGGCGCGTTTTTGTAAGAAGAGCGAAAGGCCGAAGAATGTTGCAGGATTGTGAAGTACCAACTGTCAAGCAAGAAGGAAGTTCTGCGCTTGTTTGAGGTTGTGTTTCCTACGTCGGTACAGGAGACTTGAAGTAAATCGAAGGTATTTTGCGAAAAGAAGGTTATTTAGAAATACTACAAGAAAATGCAATACCATCGGGGCAACGTCTAATCGGCGAAAATTTTGTATTCATGCAGGACAACGATCCCAAACACTCAGTGATAGGTAAAAAAAATTAAATGAAGAGCAAGATAATGGTACTTTACAAATAATGACACGGCCGCCGCAAAGCCCCGATCTAAACCCCATCGAGCTGTTATAGGATGAATTGGACAGGAGAGTCCGAAAAGTATGCCCTACTTCTGTAGGCCACCTGTGGAACATTTTACAAAAGGAATGGGTTAATATACTAAATAGAGTCCTTGAAAAACTAGTGGGGCGGATGCCTCGGATTCTGAAAGCGCAAAAGGGAGTTTCTTTGATGAACGCAGTGTTTAAGAAGTTTTTGTTTATTTTTCGTTAGAATTACTTTTATAGTTTAATTTTAATCGCTATTAGTAAAATGCTATCAATATTTTAAGTTTTGGAAAAAGCGAGTGAATGTTTTCTCGTTTTCTTTTTTTAATTTATTTGCGTGTCCGAACTAAAATCGACGGTAGTATACATAGGTACAACATACCTATTATTAGATATATATTTATATTTAAAAATAATCTGTAATTTTGTTATGCATACGTGTCTATTAACCACTTCTTCTGAATTTTCATATACCTCTTTTTTACATTCAAAATTCTTTTCACAATTTCTTCTAATATTTCTTTCACATTAAAAATTTTGCATTTTTTATCACTTTCTTGATTTCGAAAATCATCCTTACTATCTAATAAATGAGAGATAGTAGCACTTTTTTCTGGGACGTCTGCAGAACATAGCTGCATATTGTTATTTTAGTTGTATCGAATATGTTCTTCTTATGACTAAAATAACCAGGACTTTATTGATATTTTTGCATTACTGTGTTGATAAGCAGTTATTTATTTGCACTTAACTTCGCATGACAAAAGCAAATCTTGAAAATGCCAACTGTATTAGTATTTATTATTATTTATAGAATATCCGTTTTAAGCAGTGTATTTAAACAGATTTTTACCATTTCTATTTCAATATTATGCTGTCACGCTTGTCACATAGTCTCCCATAGTACGAAGGATCAGCATCTGCAGATAAATTCCCACCATATCCTCCTAGCTTACATCGTACTAATGTTGTGTTACAAAAGATGTGAAATCCGTGAAGCGTAAGCGTTACTCTCTAACGTCGTATAAAGTGAATTAACTCCGAGCAAACATCTTTATTCCTGTCTTTAATCCAATATTATATGCAGTGAATAGAAGCCTAAATACTCACTACCGCTACCATTACCAAGACGAAATTTGTGTTATTATACATGCGTATATATGTTTATTAAATTTCCCTAAAGTCAAGACAACTTTCTTTCGCTAATTAGAGATTGAAAATATCAAGTTCTCCCGTGAAAAATACAAGCCGCGTTCAGTATCGTTTGAATTCGACGGTCGTGTTGGATAATTGGTAAGATTAAGGAAAAAATGTTAGCGATCCAGAAATTGCTTGCGAACTTTTTATTGCGCGTATTCGATATCTATTCCGACGGTTTGATTTGAGACGATGCTGAATTTCGTTACGGAATATAGCCGGCTGTTCATGCGGATTGATTGTGTCACTTCTATAGAATATAACTTCAATATCCATGCTTTTCAGTGCCAAGCAGAAACGTATGCAACGTATAAAAACGCAGTAACATGAGTACACATGCACTTCTCGAAAGCCTAATCCTGAAATAATATCGAATGTAAAATCCGCTCTCCACAGAGTGTTTTTGTGTCTACTGCAGGACGTATTCGTAGATACTAAATTGCAGTTTAATTAAAATGTCTCATATTGTTTAATACCTTTTTATTTTGCCCAGTGGGAAAAGTGTCTGCCCAAAGGTAAATATAGTTTTAAAAATTGCATGAGTTCCTTAATGACTGTACTACTTACATAAACGAATAAATACAGTATCGTCTATAAGTATTTGGTCACTTATGTTTTTGCTTAATTTTTCGAATTATCTACCACAAATAACGATAGTACATATAAACAACCCTCTTACGTATACATATTATCAATAAGTTTCATTAGTATACGCTCCATTAATAAGCTTCTATCATAATGAAAAATAAAGATAAAATTCTCGCATGAGAACGGACAAGCTAAAATGTCAAGCGATTATGTAAACCGGTTCGAGGAAGAGTTGATGAAGCTTTACTACGGTGGTTTGAGTATCAACGAGCCAATAATATACCAATTAGCGGTCTTATTCTTCAAACTAAAGCAAAAGAATTTGATAAATTATTCAACGACAGTGAATTTAAGTGCACAGCAGGTTGGTTACCCTGTTTTAAAAAACGTCATAACATAAATGCTAATTACATCCATGGCGAAAGTGCAAATGTAAATTCCCCTAAGTGATTTTATGAAAGACTATCACATAAGTGACATCTTTAATGTTAACAAAACATGCTTGTTCTACAAAGTTACACCTAATCGTACACTAAAATTTAAGGGTAATAAATGCGTTGGAGGCAAGCAATCGAAGCAAAGGTTGTTGGTGTGTGCTAATATGACGGGAAATGAGAAACGTAAACTTTTTATAATTGGAAAATTTAAAAACCCAAGATGTTTGAAACACATTAAGAAGCTCCCTTGAACTTGTGCTGTTAATCGTCGGGCATCGATGAAATCTAAAATTTTTTAAGACGAAATATGAACTTGGGATGAAGACCTAACAAAATAAAACAGAAAAAAAATTATTATTGGCCAATAACTGTCCAGCTCATTCCCGTATAAGTGATCTTAAAAATATTCGTCTGGAGTTCCTACCACCGAATTCCACCTTCGTGATGCAGCTAATGGACCTAGGAATTATTCATACCTTAAAATCCTATTATCGACGCCTGTTAACACATTACGAATTCGAATACTGGAACTTCTAATGAAGTAAAATTGCTAGAAGTGATAGAAATGTTAGCCAAAGCTTGGCAACAATCTCGCAAGAAGCCATAAAAAATTGTTTTCAGCGCGCCTGGAAAATTGATTTCTATGAAGACAACGGTTTACCGTTGTCTCAATGGCTTGTCAAATATAATGATAACATCGATGACGATAATTTGCCTTTAAGTGATTGGTTACAAAATAATTTGCAGGATCCTAGTATCGTTAATCTAGAGATAATACATGAATTTGTGTCAGTGGATAATAATTTTATTACTTATATCCTCAGTGATACAGATTTTGTTGAGGAAGTTTTGAATCAAGAAAATAACAGCGATGGTAATGAAGTAAGCGAGGAAAAAGGAGCATCTGAATTTGTAAAACCCAGTTATGAAGATTTGCTTACCAGAATAAGGGCAGTTATATAATATTTAGAAACTGAAAAACGTACTGTCTTAGTAGTAGTTTTAAATAATGCATTAGGTATTGAACTTTTTTTAGGATCTATTTGTTCGAAAAAATCAAAACGACAGACTCTTGTTACCGATTTTTTACTAATTTTGCATGTATTTGCATATTACCTATTATTATTTATTACTATTGTGTATCTTCTTATAATAAATAAAAATAAATTGTGATAGTATATACATAATCTTTGGTTATATTCTTTCACAACATAATTCTATTTTAACGTACTGTTTTATATGGTCCCGACGATTACGTTATAAGCGAGTTTTACTGTACATAGTACTGGAAGCAAAATTTGATTTAATGTTACATATCTATTTGTGTGTGTGTTTGTATAGCTTTATGTAGAGCTAAATACGAACAATGTACTATTAAATAATAATATCCACGACTAGTTGATGTTGTATGGAGTGTATTGAAATGATTCTGTCTATTATACGATCTCACAGTTCTTGCAATCATTACAGAATAATTCAGAACTGGGATTTGAATGGTATGGATAGATTGACAATCGTGATTTATGTTGCCCAGCAACGAGCTCTCTACATGAAACTGACAATATAGGAAGCAATTTGGTGCTTTTCTTTTAGCTATCTTTGCATATTGCCAAAATCGCTATTGCTACTACCCCTATAATTCTTGATATTTTTTAAATTAAATTATAACGTATGTAACGTGAATCCGGCCCGCGACAGCCAATGGCTTATTGTTGTTATTGTTGCTGTGATAAGTTAGATAAAAAGCACTGAATAGTAATTATTTTTTTATATTTACTTGCTAGGTAAAGTTTAATGACAAGTACAATGTGCAGAAAATTTAACTTAAGCATAACTAACAAATAATTGAAATGAACCCCACTAACATTATAAACTAGTGAAACATGCCACGGTTTCAGACATGGACAAAAAACCTAGTGATACGGCGGAACCCTACAACTGTTACGACTACGATAATTGCGCTTCTTGTATTTTATTACACTCTTTCCTGCATCGAGTAACATTCTTTATTACGGAAATTTCAACATCGATTACTTTAAACTTAATAACTGCTTCACGAGCAATACCTAACATAATAAGGCTGCTTAATACAGCTACTCATCGTACTGGTTGGAATCATTCATGCGAGGGGCAAGGTGGAGAGAGAGAAAACACTAAAGCGTGGACATGTTTTTGCTTATCCAGTGTCAGCAGCGCGGTTTCGAGCGATTTCAACACCTTGCAATTCTATTGATATCACCATATCTAAACTAGCCTAAGTGAGCATTTTTGGCGCTATCTGGTGCCACAAGAATAAGACACTCGTCTGTCGGTTCCAACACAGTGGAAACAAACGGATGCAGTTTCCCAACTCTTCTCTCGAGCAGCTCATAGACTGCTAAACCTGAGAGGGCGCGCACATGTGAGTGATCCCTCAGGTTTTTTTTTGATTTTTGATTTAAAAGTTACAGATGTATTTTTTCCTTAAATTACTAAATTTGTGGTACAATCTAAAGCAGAAATTCAAAGGAGTAAACACACCTGAAGTTTTGAGTAACATGCAACAATATTTGGACAACCAAGACCATCAAAAACTGAAATAACTCCGGTAACCATCAATAAAATTAATTATATCCTTTTGCGTGACCAAAGAATTGAGATCAATGACATAGCTAAAGAATAAATATCGTGAAGATATCGACTGAATACGTACAATACTTTTTACATTTGGCCATGCCTAAGTTTTTTGCGAGGTAAATGCTGTGAATATAGAATTATGATTAGAAACATGAAAGAACATGAAGTGATATCTTGAAGTTCATTCAAAAATGTTGATGAAGTCTGGCTTCACCACTATGCTTCTGAATCTAACCGAAATCTTTAACAGTGGGCACACTATGTTAATTCTCCGATAAAGAAAGGTCAAAGGATTTCCATCGAGAGGTAAGGTAAGGTCCATGATTTTTGGAGCCTAAAGGAAACAAATATTACAGAGCATCTTACAAAGAGCCAAACCATTAACTACAATATGACGATCTGGTGTCTTCCCTTCTATCAAGACAATGAGCCGTCTCGTGCTAGTCTAGTTATTCGCGATAACGAATGAATTAAAATTTTAGGTTGCATCTGATCCACGTCATGTGCCAGACCCTACCCATTTATTCCGTACACTTAAACTTTTCCTTGGTCTACGTGATTGAATCTGAAGTGGAATATGTTGGAAAATAATGAAAACTCATTCCTTTCGTTAAAGTTTTACATTTCTTCAAATCATAGTCTTACATATGGATTCCAACATATCTAGACTGTAAATTTGTAAACTTACCGCCACCATTCTGATAACAAACGTAAGGGAATCTCCATACATTGCCCAAATCGACAGCAAATCCGATAACAGCCAATAGAAATTCCACTTTCTTATTCCAGGTTTCTCGTCTTCGGTCTGGTGTGAGTGCGACCACGACGACCCTCGTGCAATCCTTGTTCTGTTTCTGTGCAGATGTTTTGTCCTTTTTGCCGGTGGCAACGGTCTTGTCGTTTCTGCTGGCATCGTTCGCGGCATCCGTGGGTGATTTGGCTTTCGCGTTTTCGTTGCGATTTTCGCCTCCTTTGTCCTCGACCGATTCGGTCGCAGCCATTTCTCACACCTTCGCCGATCAGACGAGAAGCGATCTTCCTACCATTATTGATAGCTGAAAACGAAACCATATTATGAAGTACAAAGTAAAGTTTATTCGTTACTTATTACTTTCACGCAAAATATCATTAGCATGTTGTAATTAAAGTATTAAAAATATCATTTTCAATAAAGCATTAATTCTAAATGCATATTTAAAATAATTTGATCATATATTACTAGAAGAAAGCAATACTTAGTACTAAAAGGTACCGAACATAGAAAACGTCTTTCATTCGACTCAAAATGAATTATATCTACGCACTAAACTCGCTGTATCAAGATCACTTCACAAGTTTCGAAATTCTGATAGTTTGTTTACATGGCTAATATTAAATCATGACTACGAATATTGTGTTCGAACTATAACATTATTATACCATAAAGAGTATTATATGATCATATAAATTTACTCTGTAGCAAGCCATGAAATTATTTCTTCAAATGCAAATTTAAACAATCATATATTTTCAAAATACAATCTAAAACTCCGAAAACAATTCTCGTATTTTTTGGATGCGGTTTCGAAATTAGTTGATTTTGTTTATAATGGTGAAATACTGAAAGGTTTTGATAAAATTACTTTTGAATTCAACAACTTCTTTATAAATATTACTGTTGTCTTAGTCCAATTAAATCATTAACAGTTTTAATGAATTTGCAGGTTTAAAAATAAACTTTTCCAATGGGAAGAAAAACGTTGAAATGACATTTTTCGTAATGATCACCAAATATTAAATAACATCCACAAATAATATTGAACCAATACATGAATGTCGCGCAAAAAAATCTAAAAAATAACTTCATGTGCACGTCGCATAATCATTTTGAATCATCAACGCAAAAGCAATGTCACTTTTAAATGTAACTTTAATGCCATCTACAAATATTGAATCAATGTACGTACACAGGGAAAAAATTCCGCGTTAAATTTAAACCTTAGAGTGGTTTATAAAGGTCTACACTATTTTTGTAAATTTTATACTGTGAATTTTGATAATGTTTAACAAAATGATATGGCAAAAGCTACATACTAAAACGTATCAATGTGCTATATTTAACAGCGCAAAGTACTAGGGAATAAAATACACCGTTTTGTGTTATTTTTCCACTTAACAGTGTTCGACCGCTTGTACGAGGGCGAACCAAATATGAACCGGACTTTAGTTTTAAAACATTTATTGGTACAGTAAAAAAATGTTGAATACACCTTATTTTTCTATATAGGCTCCTCTTTTATTCACACATTTTTTCCCACCCTGTCTTCCGTTTTTTAATTTCGTCATGAAAGAATGAATCTAGTCGTATCTGTAACCAATTGCGCACGAACATTTCGTCGTCGTTAAAGTGATGACCTCCCAGTTCTTCTTTGAGTGGCCCAAACATGTAGCAGTTATTTGGTGCCAGATCGGAACTCTAAGGCGGATCTTCTTGTGTTTCCCAAAGAATTTTGTCCAACCTATTTTGGGTCAATGCAGCTGTGTGTGTCCAGGCATTATCGTGAAGTAGAATTGCACTTTACATCTCCCCTCCCCCTCCTCTATCCGAACACATATCAACACGTCACGCCACTCACTTTACCTACAGGGCATTAAAGGAAAAAGCTAGGTTCGTATTTGACTCGCCCTCGTATATATGTATTTTATGCAGTACGATAATTATCGCAGCAGTGTAAACGGGACTACAGAAACTGCTGCAGAAACAGATTTGCAGAAATGCGTAGGCGTCGATGTGCCCCTCTTTTTCGAATAACACCTTCAATGGCATATTTTATACCTCAGGTGTAAAGAAATATATCTCTTAATTAATTAATTTCTGTGATACTACATAACTTTGATCAAATTTGGTGTTACTTCTAATACGCATATTTTATACCACTCACTTTTAAGTTAGTTAAGTTACACGCAGAAATTTGTATGTATATATACAGAAAGCAATGTCTCGCACAACAAAATCGTTTAGAACCAACGTGAAAAAGTAAGGTTACGTAAAATATAACTTTAACATCATATTTAAAGCTCGAGAATCGTTTGGAATTAATATAAAAGTAATGTTATGTATAAATATAACTTTTTTGTTTTTCGCTAGCGTTGAATTAAATATACCAATATCCCATAAAAATGAACAAATAACGCTTCATACAACGTTGTAGTGTAAAAAGAGCGGCGCATCTGTTGCTGAAATAGATGGTTACTCAAATATGAAATTTTAGATATGTGAAGTAACTTTTCTTCATTGTAATTTAAGTGGATCAGAATAAAACAATATAAATTTGATTCCCATCAACATAAAAGATTCTTAAATTGTAGTACCAGATGAAAATATAAGTGATTATATCGTGTCTAATCAATATCGTATTATATATTAGCGGCATCTCCAAAACAAAAAGCGCTGACTTAAGTATTAGCATCTTTTTTGTTATGTCGGATTTCTATCGGCTAATGAGTCTTCCCCCTTTCCATCTATACGCACTGCACTGGAACCGCGTTAACCTTACTTGAGCACATATTACATTTACATTTTACGTTCCCAGAACCCTCATGAACTTCTCTTTACTGACGATATGCTTTATTATCGCGTAGACGTAAAGGCTAAGCTCATGGTTTCAGTCATAAAGATCTTTTCTGATTATGCCAGATAGAAGCTTCTTAATAGCTTTACTTGGAATTATAATTGTTCCCTGGATGTTAAAAGTTATTTGGAGTATCTTTCTCCTAGTGGTTAGAAGCACTACCTCGGATTTCTGCGGCACCAGTTGAAGACACTGTTCCTCCATTCACATCAATATCCTTTGTCGTGTCCGTTATATTCGTTAGCGTTACTTCGGTCATATCGCTACCACCTTTAAATCATTAACAAAACTAGTATGTCAGAAAGCGTCAATTTTGGTTGATCAAGCAACATTAAAGTAATTTTGCTTTCTGGTATAATTTACATAATTAGTTGAAAGAACCTTTTAATTTGAAAATTCCGTCACAACATCTTAGTAATTACATATAATGACGTTCCATTACACATTGGGAAGGTTTCAGGCCACATACGGCAAACTGTATGTTAATACTGAAGTCATCTGACCACTTACGAAATTTTTTATTAGTGTATGGGAGCTTGTAATGTAATTTAAAGAACCTTTTGTAAATTTACAGTGAGCTGTTTTAGCATGGATTACTCTAAAAATTCCTATTATTTACATCAATAATTAAATACACCATTCAATTGAACATTAATTTGTAAATGAAACAACGTTATTGTTTATTAACACTCCACTTATATGTTTTAAATGGTATTCAATTCAATATTTGCTAACTTGATCTCGTAAACCAGTACGGTTTGATTCCATGTTAATTTGTAATGTTTATATGACGTTGATGTATAAATTAACGACAACGTTATTATTTAATGTTTCAAATATTGCTTAAAAATATTGTTAATTTAACATTACTAAAACGTTTTTTTCTGTAACGTTAATATAAGGACAGCAAGCAACGTCGTTTTCTAAAATAATTGATTGGTAGAAAGGTGCTTATGAAATTAAAGTTGCTTTTGTAGCGTATATACAATGTTATAATAATTCAGTCAATATCTTTCTATTGAGAGTGTTTTAAACTTTGCACTATTTTGTACAAAATAATTTACCCTTACACTATACCACGCAAATACTCAATTCAATATAAATGTAGTAATAAGAATATTTTCACGTAAACTTAAGGTAAATATTCAAGGATGAATTCGTAGCAAAAGCTAGGGAAAACAAAAAACAATAAATAAGAAAATTGAGAATAATCGTCTACATTAACCTTGAACTCCGTAACCAATTTATGAGTAGTAGTATTCCACAATTTCCATGTTTATATTTAGGGCGAGAAAAATATTATATGGTCGTTTCAAGCCGGTGAATGGAAAACTAATATAATAAAAGTAAAATATTACGATTTTATTGTTACGTCATTTTTCATCGTACGCTCGGAAATATGCGTGCCTTTATTGAAAAAGACACCTGGGGACCTTATAATAAGAAAAAACTTGGAACGTGCTACATCGCTTACTTATTTTCGCGTTATAACTTGAGGGAGTTTGAAAAAAAATTGCAATATTCTAAGCTTTACAGCCAACCATATATTAAGCAAGTAACAATGTATTACTGAATTATTTCAACTGAATGCGAAATTTGTATAAATTTGATTGAAACTTGTCTAAAGTTTTTGACTAAACAGATAATGCTCTGTAGGTGACTAAATAAAAGGAAAAGACTAGAAAAATATACTTTTGTTTGTATGTATTGTATCCAACTAGATTGGTTGTTCAGCAGTGGCAGTAATAACCAGAACATTGTTATTCGTTATCAAAACGGCAGTTTTCTAAGTAACATCTATATTTTCTTAATGATACAAGTACGATTAATATAAATTTAATATTACTACTGAATTATCAAATTCAAAAAAAAAGAAGCAAAAATACCACATGATTCTACTACGAATAACAGTTAAGCACTAAGAATGAAAAAAATGAAGGAAGACAGCAGCGTCTTTCAAATATCCGTTATTCTATAAAAGATACATACTACCGTTCATGTATATGGTGACAACTACAAAAAGTATAGAAATACACAGAAATGTTTTTGATAGATTTATAGCACAGTTTATACAAATAATGCCTTAATATAATACACTTCAAAACTGATTTACATGTTACAACACCTGTCTTATTTTACATTTTACGATACCTGGAACTGTATTAATCCCTAGTGAAATCAAATTCAGATAAATTCAAGGAAAAAATAGTTTGTAATATAACAGGAAACGGTTCCAAGAAATAAATTATGAAAACATCAGAAATTGTATGCAAGTAATTTAATTAAATGTGCGTGTAAAATCGTAGTTAAAAATGCCGAAACGTTACACATTACGTGGTGAAGGATATTCAATACCAGAAATCGCTAAAAAGTAAAGGTATAAAAAAAACGAAGTATTTATGATTTTTAAGAGAATGCAGGAAACAGGTTCACTTCGCAATAGAACGGTCAGGGCGAAAGAGAACAGCGATAGCCGTTGAGAATCAGTTTATTGTAGTATCTTCGAAACGAAATAAGCTTCCGACTTCCCTTAACAACTCAACATTTCAATATTTCAGTGGAGCCTTCTCACAGCAGGGCTGAGGGGAAGGAAACCTGTGGCAAAGCCATTGCTGAAACAACAAAATAAGAAAAAGAGACTGGAGTGAACCATTTAACGCAAGGATTGGACCCTTGAACAATCGTATAAAGTATTTTGGACAGATGAATCCAAATTTCAATTTTCTAATTCACAACATCGATCGTTTGTGAGGCGGCAGACTGGAGGAAGTGTGAGTTCTTACTGTAAAACATGGCGATTTGATAAAAATAGATGAGATTCTGCGTAAGGAGCGTTACTGACAATCTTACGATAAAATGCTGTGCCAAGGAAGATTATTCGGTTAAGAAGATAACAATCCCAAACATCCATCTCTTTATGTAGAACTTATTTGATGTCACTCTAGAAAGAAAGAAAGCAAGTTAATGCGGATGAATTGGCCACCCCAATCTACAGTCCCCATATATGCTACCGCTCGTAATAGTATGGATACTTCCTATTTCATACAAAATTTGACTCTTGCATTAAAACTTTAAACAAAACAATTATAAGAAAAATATTTACTTATCTACGACTTATTGCACATGTGCACACAAAAGAAAAAGTAATAATAAACATTAGAAAACATAAAGTAAGTTATACTTTCTTCTCATTGAAAAATCCAGCTCTTGATTCTTCATTCGTCTTACCAATTTCCTCAATATATCTTGAGGAATGTCGTTCCACTTTTTGTGCAATACCGTCCAGAGATGAGTGTTGGATGTTGGACATTCTCTTCTAATTCGTCTGTCCAGTTCGTCCCACCGATGCTCGATCGGATTAAGATCTCGACTGTGGGGGAAGCCAAGTCATTAGTTTTAATATTTCCTTATTCTCTGGATCAGCGAGGTAATTTTCGCAAAATAACGACGTGTGCTTCGGACCGTTATCGTGTATCAACTCAAAATTGTTGGCTATTAAGCGCAATCTGGGTGGTAGAGCATTTTCTTCTAATATAATTCTCTTTCCTCATTATTCCATCAGTTTTCACAAGGTCCTCTGTTCCACTTAATGAAAAACAACCCCATACAAGAATGGAACCACCACCTTTCTTTATTGTTGGTGTAGTGCACTCGGGAAGTATTTTCTCGTCTTTAGAGCGCCTGAGAAATATTCTGCGGTTTTGACTTATCAGTCCACAATACGTTTTTCCATTGTTCTATTGTCCAGTCTTTGTGAGTGTTAGTCCACTGGAGACGTTTTTGTTTATTCTCATGACGTAGCAACGGTTTTCGTGTAGCAATACGGCTTCTTTTAAACGACGTTTCACTATGATAGCGGATACCTTCCTGTTTCTAGCCCGATTGACTTCCACTTCAGAAGCCGTTAGTCGTCTATTTCTCTTACTAAGTAATTTTATGTGTTGATCCTCGCCCCTGGATGTTCTTCGAAGACGTCGTAAACGATTTTTGCTAGCAAGTATACCAGTTTCTTCGAAGCGGCGAACAGTCAAATTTACTACGGATTCTTTACATTAAGTCCCCCGGAAATATTCCGTATAGACTATCCTTCTTGATGTTGTGTTAATATTGCTGATCGCGTTTCAACAGTAAGCAGCTTTCCGCGAAGCATGTTTACACAGGAATTAAATTATTTACTCGCATAAAGAAATAACATTATCGAGCTGCACGTACCAGTACGTAATTTATCCATACTTTACAGCGTAAATACCATCTCTGCAGGAATTCAGTCAATTCTTATAATTCGGGTTTTATTTATCATAAAATTTCTACCCATATATTACTTAAAATATCTATACTTAATATTATTTATACTGTACCTAATTATTTCATGATTTTGAAAAGTAATATTCCACTTTCGTTATTTATTAACTTAGTTCTTTAATTAGTAAATTGTGTACATGCTTATATCATCATTATATGCATAAAAATACTTCTCTTAAAATATTTTGTTTAGTGTCCATTCTATTATGAGCGGTGCTGTATATATATATATGGACAGTAGCGTATATGGTTACAAAGCTATATATAATTACCGTGTAAAGTAGCTAACAAATTTCGTTTTTTCTACATTTTTTTGAATACAAGATATACCGGACATCCATATTACACCTATTGTATTGAAACGAACTGCTTAATTAAGTTAGCCATAAAACTATCGTCGGATTGTGTCACGTTCAATATAATAAAGAATTTTCAGCAACGCTATTTTAATTACTCCAAAATAAACAGTAATCCTCTCTTCGTAGATTTAGATTAAAAAATTGATGAATGTATATGCATATTAACGCACTGTTTATAAAATATATTGTATTCTCTAATGGATAACGATTCATCATACGAGCAGCAACGAAAATTGATTTCGTTTAGATAAAAATAACCATAGAGTAATTAAATAAAAATGTATGAAGGTGCGTATAATGTTTATTGAAAAATCGTGTTTGGCTAATGCAAACTGTTACAATGTCAATTTTAGAAAACGTTAAAATATGAAGTAATAATTTACTGCTACTATTTTCTGTAAAATATATATAAATGATAGCTAATCGCAATTAGATACACATCATATGAGTAAAGTACGAAGTAGGCGTAGTAGTTTGGAACAATATAAGGAATTTTATTTTTCAATGTAATCTCCCCCTAACTTCTATACATTTATTACAACGATTAATTAATAATTCGATACCCTTGTATAAATGTTCTCTAACAGCTGCTTGCAACTCACAGTCGTCCTTGAAACCACGTCCCCTAAGGTTCTCTTTGTAATTAGAAAACAAATAAAAATCAAAAGGAGTCATATCCGTACTATACGATGGATGTTCTAATTCTTGAAACCCACATTCGCAGATGGCACCTTGTGAAACGGCGGCAATATGGACGGGAGCATTGTCGTGCAATAATCGCGCATCTTTTGTCAATTTTCTACGACGGTCTGCGCGAATACTGTCCCTTAATTTATACAATAAAGGCGCATAATATGTGCTGTTCACAGCTGTATTGCGCTCTTTAAAGTCAATTAGCAAAATGACCTCACAATCTCAGAATATTTCAGTCGTCATCGTTTTCGTTGATTGACTTTCGCCTTTCTGGCACAAGGTTCATCAGGTCTTCGCCATTCCATGGACTCCTTTTTCGATAAAGAATCGTAAAACAGAACCATTGTTTCATCCCCTGTAACAATGGACTCCAAAATCGGTTTTGGGTCGTCTCCAGGCATGTTTAAAAACGACCGCGCACATTCGACTCGACGTTTGCGTTGGAGAGCAGAAAGAAGTCGCGCTACCCATCTTGCACTAATTTTATTCATACCCAAATGGTCATAGAAAATTCGGCAAATACTTGTTTCCGACATGTTTGTTATTACTGCTAATTCCTTCACTTTCAAACGGCGATCTTCTAAGAAGAAATCTTCAATAATTGAAATTTGTTGAAGCGTTATCACTTCTAGTGGTCGACACTACCGTTGAGCATCTTCCAGGGATTCTTACCCTAAACCGAAACATAATCCCTACCTTTTTACAGTGGAATACGAAAGAGATGAATCGGCGTAAACGTTTGTTAAAAGTTTGATGACCGCACGGTACTCAATTTTCATTACCGCAGACATTTTCATGCGCTCCATATATTCGTTGGCTGACTACTACAAATTAGTACCCTTACAACTGTAATATTTATAGCGTAGGCCTCGTATATGTGCATGCATGCCGTGACAGAGTTTGAACACGCATGAACTTGTAAAAGCCTGTCAGGCCGCGAATTTATGGCGCCTATCTCGTACGTACAACTTATGTGTAATTTATATTAATAAAACTGGTAAGACATTTTATGCATATCGCCTTGTCATTTTCATTTATTGAATTAACTGTAAAAATAATTGGGAAGAAGTAAATTTAAGTGCAGGAAGTAGAAAATGTGTTTTGTCTTTTGCAGTTTCAGATAGGATACATGGAAATAAAAAACAGCAAGAGTTACTATTTAAAAAAGTACTTTCTCTTAAGTGTATATTTCTATGTTTAAACTGTATTTTGGTAATATCCTGTATAATTTTTTTTATATTTATTTTTGTAATAAGCAAGCATTTATATAAAACTCTCAATAGGGGCTCTGCGAGATAAGGTCAGAAAGTATAGTATAAGTGCACATCTTCTGCACCCCCGATTTATGAAAGGATTCCGCTTCCGATGTCAACCATGTTGTAACAGTTAATTCTTATTGTGAAGCATTTAGCACACGAAATGGTGTCGCCCAATACAGAATGCAGAAGCATGCTCAGTCATGAAATTGTACATGTGTCATACCAATGCCCGCCCGCACACTACAAATGCGGACTGCCCTGAACTTTGGACGGAATGAATTTGATCACCCCTTTTACAACCCTGTCCTCACACCCAGAGATTTTCATCTGGTTTTACACTTTAAATCTTTCCTTTCTAGATTGCGAAGGTAGCATTCTCCTATGAAAAAAAAAACACAAGAAATGGTGCCATGTTATGACAAATACCTGAACAATAGCACCAACACATAGAAAAATAGTTTAAAATGTGTGCTAAATGATTAATTAATTAATAATTAATTAATTAATTAATATTAATATAAAATATATTTCGAATGTTTACATTCTGGACATAAGTAATATCGAATAACAGCATGCTATGTCAACATTTTCGAAAAAAACTTAATTTCTCAAATTCTTACATTTGCCACTAATAGAAATGCCATAAAGAGGAAAATCTTTAATCACTCAATAAATTCGAACGCCGACTTTGCTGATCTTTTGCTATAGTAGCCATTAAAGTGTAAAACGGTTTTAGTGAAACAAAACCTTTTTTTTTTTCATATGCGGCCGTAATTTCTGTCTAGAGCTTATCAAGTAATCACTTTTTCGGCCCATTTCGGAGCAGCGTTTGTCATTTTCGAAACCTATTCACCCTTCGCAGTCTGCTGTATCGATTGTGCCTGCTTCCTTAATGATGCATCCAAGTTTCATCTAGCGTTATTAATCCGCGCAAAAATTCTAACTTATTTCTTTTAAGCTGCTTCAACTGGGCTTTAAGAATGTACATTCGAATGAGTTTTTAGTGCAAATACAGCATGCAACGCTCGGCTAGCCTTTTCATACCCAAATCTTCAGTCAATATGAGATCCTCATAACCTTTGCTATCTCTCTAACTTTAATTCAACGATCGTTTAGCACCATTTGATGAACTTTTCCGATATTATCGGTAGTGGTTGCGGTTTTTGGCCACCTAGAACGTTGATCGTCGATCAAACTTGTACGGCTATGTTTAAATTCACCTGCCCCAAATTTGAATGTGTTGCTGTAATAGCTTCCATATCTCTTTAATTTATGTAGACGAGCTAGCTTTCAAAAGCGTGGATTGAATGTCTGTTTGATATTCGATTTTTTCCATTTTTACAGATACACTAATATCCACTGACATAGACAACTGTTAAATAGCAACTGAACGAGCAACACGGTTAAAATGGTTGAAAGTGACTATCACAACATACGTTGTTATATCATCAGAACATTTTTGATTAGCAATGGCATTTGCATGTTGAGACTTGACACTTTTCAAACTACCTCCTACTTCTACTACTACCTTTTGTGTGCTACACACAGGCTTCTTTAGGTACATACATATTTATGTACATCCAACCAGAAAGTCGTATATGTTCCTTCCATTAAAATTACAGCGTGGGCAAATTAAAGTTACATGGACGCTGTTTAATTTTAGGCAGGAGAATTTAAATGTAATCGTACAAACTTGGTCGACGATGAATGTTTGGAATGGTCAAAAACTGCAACCACTATTGATAACATTGAAAAAATCTACCAAATGATGCCAGACGATCGTCAAATTAAGATTAGCAGTAGAAGAAGCTGAGCGCATTTCAAAAGAGTGTGTTTGTTGTGTACTGATTAAAAATTTAGGCATGAAAAAGCCCATCGCGCGTTGGGTCCTACGCTTGCTCACTTAGGACCAAAAACCCATTCAAATGAACCTCTTCAAAGCCCTGTTGAAGCAGTTTAAAACACTAAATCTGGGTCTTGACGTGGATCAATACTGGTAAATGAAACTTGAATAGACCAGTACGCTCCAGAAACTCAGGCACAATCGATACAGTGCATTGCAAAGGGTGAATCAGCTCTGAGAAAATCCAATATTGTTCCGAAATTGATGGAAAAAGTGATGTTGGCTGTATTTTTAGGAGATTTGTGCTAATCGACTACCTTGAAAAAGGAAAAACAATAACGGGTATGTTCTACGCATCATTATTTGGCAAGTTGAACACAGGTATTGCGGAAAAACGATCATTTGAAGAAGAAAGTTTTATTCCACTAAAACACGCACCATCTCACTCATCAATAGTCGTCATGCCATCAGTCACTTTTTCCTATTCCCTAGGTTTAAAGTTTCGCTCGAAGGACAGAAATTTTCATTAAATGAGGAGGCCATCACATTTGTAAACGTCCATTTCACTACCAAAAGTCGCTGAGGCTTGAGAAGTAAAATTGAATTTGACAAAAATACTTATTTGCAGGAAAGTTTTCAGACTGCCCTCGTTATGTTGAAACTTGCTATTTTATTGATATTTTTTACAACTGAATACAACTGATAATAACTAATTGTAAGCCGCAAAACAATACAACATTGGAAAATGCGAATTAATATCAGAACCGCTTTGCTATGTTTTGGGTTTTAATTCCCTTGTGTTTTCGATATGTTCGTGGTAATTGTCTGTATAAACACTTAGTATAACAATTATAAAACTACAATACAGTCATAATTTTGCTTACATTCCAAGGATAGAACTAATTTGTTGTGTGAGATACAATACAATCTATAAACGCTCCGGTAACCAGCGACATAGTATCAATTTGTCCACTAGCAGTCGCATTATTGACTTCTGCGAAAATTTATGTGTACGTACATAACGTGAGCTTAACGTTAATTTATTAAGCACACATTTAATCCGTTAATGGAATTTCGTAATTCAATATTGTTTGCGTTACTGTAAGCACTGCGACAACATAATTATATTTTTCATGGGAATAACTTGTTGAAAAGGTTTAAAAACGTACAGTCTCCCAATATACACGTGTATAGTATATTAGGCACAAGTTGTTACGATTACTTGCAATATCCTTTGAACAACTAACGTTATTAAAAACTAGATTTTGTTATATACGTATGTTGTTTATTATAACTATTATGATACGTTCGACTGGTCCAAGTAATTTTTGATTAAATTTCAGGTTATTGTGGCTTACGTTTAAATTTACTCTTATGAACTTTCAAATATCAAATATTTGAATTTTCCAGTAAACTTTTTAAATTTTATGGAGGATTTAACTTGGTGGCTATAAATTTTTGTACGTAAATACGTACAAATACGGTCTTTATCGGCAAGTAGAAATAAAAAAGTCTTAGAAACGGTTTATATCGAAGAGGAAAAACTAAAATTAAGAGAAGTATAAGGAACAAAGGAAACTAGCTAAAAGGATGGTGAACATAGCCAAGTAAAAACTATGCAAAGGAATTGAAAAAAAGGAAGAAGCATTAGTAATACAGATGGAGATATGTTAAATGACGGATTACATAGAGCACAGACAATTTACCGAAAGATGTGGAAGAAAAAAGACAAAATAGAACACGGAAACGTTAGAAACACAGAAAGAAGATATAACACTGGAAAAAATTAAAAAAGCATTAAGGAAACTGTAAAATGGAAAATTACCAAGGAATGATCAAATAGCTACAGAAATGTCAAAAAATATGGAAGCAAAGGGAAATAATTAAGGTTACCAAAAATAATGAATACGGCGTAGAAAGAAGGAAGAAGAAAGAATATTAAAAGACTGGAAGGAAATACGTAGGTATGATACTCACAATAGCCAATAAAGGAAATAACAAACTCTTACAGGCGGATATAGATCTTTGGAAGCAAGGAAAACATCATGGAATTGAATACAGACAAAACAATACTTATGTAGTAACGAAAGAACAGCATGATTTAAATGTATAGGTATACTGCATTATTATAGAGCGGGTACAATATTTTGAGTATCTAGGGCTCATAAGAGAGAAAAGAAGAAAGCAGAAAATAGAATTTGATAAAAAAATTGAAAAATCTGAAACAAACACTATGGTGGACAAAAAGTGTACTTGCGCCAAATAAATCTTTCAGAACTGAAAAGCAATATCTGAAGTGTTGTTTACATTTTTTAGCTACTTTGCCCAAACGTGTGAAAATCGTTATATATATGTGTAATGGCGTTACAAAATACTGAGTTTGTTAATAGAGGGTTATATAGAAAACATTTATACCGTTGTTTTACTTCAGATCCATGCTCCCTTTATTTAAAAATATAAAAGTGCACTTAGGTATTTGTTATGGGAAAATATGTCTTACTAAATTATATTTATGGATACTTGCTTTTCTGGTTCATCTATTTTAAGAAAATTGTAAATTGTATATATAGTTTACATAATCCGTAATTATATACAAACATATAAAACAGATATCGATGACTGCTCTTACAGCCAGATACTTCAGAAATTGAAGTTTCCAGCAGCACCGTTGCACTTGTTAAACTGAGACATATATTAAACAATGTTTGTTATATAATTCACATTTTACTACTCATTTGCTTTTTTGGAACATGATTTCTATAGCTTTTAGTTATGCAGCTACAAATTATATTACTATAACCTTCTCCATTTCGTCATCTCTTGTATAAATTAAATTGAAATTCTAAATTATTTCAACTCATACATAAAATGATTTTATTAGTAATGGTTAATAGGTATCATATCAAAAAATCTACAAGTTCACTTTTATAGTTTTGGTTTTCAGCGTTTCATTTCAATTGTGATGTCAAAGACGCTGCTTAATTTCAAATTCGTAAAAAACAAAAGGATGCAACCAAGACTTTAGGTTATGTTAGTAGGTTTATATAATATAAATATCTATATAACATTTGTTTTTATATTCACTCTTCTAACGCTATTCTCCTCCATCTCCGTAACTTTTTACGAAAGAACAAACTTGTCAATGTCTTCATAATTTTAATTATGTAATTATACCTGTTGAGACATGTAAAACGGTTTAATAAAATTGATTACTATAATATTCGTACTCAATTCGGTGCTTAATTAAGCGCATCAATCAATCCACTTTCATATGAGACAAATTTTTAAAATGAGGGAGACACGCAATTGAAATGAAGAAGTGTATGCGAAACGAATGTTACACCGAAAAAATATATCACCATCTGATACAAATATAACACTGTGTAGTAAAATTTATAGTAGTACTTTTTTTCTAAAAAATTACAAAAGTTGTGGTAATTTTTACTTGGTACCGCAACTCTAGTATCTGTTTTACAAGAATATGTGAATTTACAGTAGTACCTTTTTCGAAAAAATACAAAAGTCGTGGTAATCCTTCTAACTTGCTAGATCAATACTACAAGGTTATTTTATTAACATTTAGCAAGGCAACTCTAATACTTGGGTATGTACACTAGTAAGAAAGTTATATTGTATGGAGTTTGTAATAAGTTATAATACTCGATCATATATTATAGAGGAAGACTTGTTAGTTTGCAGAATTTTGTATACTCTATTGTAGTATCTCGTAAAATATAGTAGAATTTGCGATAAAATGAACATTACTAAAAAAAGAAATATTCGAGATTGCGGTAATTTAGCATTTAGTCTGTTAGCAACCAATCCTGGAATATTTTAAACATAATTTTATAAGAAGACATACCAAGTCATTTTTATGTATACTTTTGTAACGCGCTGTATATATGGAATTTACCTTTTCCAAATACCTTGTGATTATGGAGATTCTTCGCATATACTTTTTAACGATCTACAAATAATATTTACCTTTTTCCTTTATATTGTTTTACATTATCACCGCATTAATTTCAAGGATTAGAGTTATAGTTGTGTGGAACCGCACATACAACACGTAGTTTATGTACTTAACGTTTAAGTCAATACTGACGAAATACACGAACCATTCTATCTCGTTTTTGCCTTAATTGTGTTTTAATTTGAAATACGCTGAATAATATAACAAATTGTTGCAAGTTAATAGGTATCTAAATTTATAAAGAAGCCGAAAAAATTCGAGGAAACAATACATAAGCGACCATCCAAAAGGAGTGTAATGAAGTTGACAATCACAAAATATAGAAAGAAATCTACTAGGCTGTTAAAAGCATCTATAGTTTGTCAAGCAATTTAGATAAGTTTCGCGTAAAATCTTGCCTGATTTAAATTAAAAAAAAATTAAGCTACATTTAACCTTAGCAAAATAAACACTTTTCTTTTAGAAATATAAATATTTAAAACTAAGCAAAGCGCTCTAAATATACTTTCTTAATAATGATAATATGATCGACGAATTATTTATAAATCAAATTTATGTGGATGTATCTTATAAATAAATTATTAGCCTGGATGATTACTTAATCCAGGACCACAAATTAGTTCTGTCTAAGAGTATTATTAGTGTTGGTGTATCACTAGAAATTATTTGTACTATGAGGTTTAATATTGAAACAATAATTGAGACCAAATTTAGGTAGCGTTTGTTGGTGACCTTACTCTTGAAATAATAAATATTACAATAAAAAAATGTTGTCATATGTAATAAATATGTAAGGAATTTTGGTATTCCGATATTTTGGTGGTTTATCTCATTTTGGAATACTCGTTAAACGAGAATATAATAATAATAATAATAATAATAATAATAATAATAATAATAATATCTTTATTGCCCAACAGAAAATAATTCCATTTACAGGACGAGGCGAAAATAATGTAACCTAGCATATATATGTAGTAACAATATACAGCGCAGTAATAAATTAAAATTAGTCGAAAAAGATACAACTGAAATCATAAACATAATAATGGCTCGGTGACACCAGAATGCAAGAACAAAATAGGACGACAATGTAAATCCATGTAGGCTCTTCAACAAAAAGGATCGTGAAGTAATTCATTGGCATTTCTATTCATATGCGTAAAGGGTGCTTTAAGCAGAACATTAGTTTTGCATGACGGGACCTTAGAATTAGGGAAGGACCTGGTATCGTACTGAGGTACCATAAAATTAATTTGGGAGAGAAGAGATGGAGCGTCAATAGCGTGATTAATTAGTTTAAGTAGAAATTGGCTGCTAAATTCCTTCCTTCGATCCGATAACGATACAAAGCCGTGTCTCCTCAGCAGACCAGCATAATCAACATCGCGTCCAGGGTAAGTGCCATCAATTTTGAAGGACAGGTATTTCAAAAATCGTTTTTGCACTCTTTCAAGTAGTACTTGCAGATGGAGATAGTGAGGATACCAAATTATGGAGGCATACTCCAACCCAGTGCGGACAAGCGAATAGTATAATGCTTTTAGCGAGGCAGGATTATTGAATGATCTGCAGGATCGTATGAGAAATCCTAAGGATTTCATCGCAGAATTTCGTATGGATAATATGTGGTCTGCAAACGACAAATTTGCATCAAACTGCACGCCCAGGTCCATCACAGACGAGTGCCTAGGAACAATAGCCTGACTCACAGCATAGTGAAAATTGTATAGTCTGTGACATCTAGAGTAGCTTACAACAGCACACTTATCCAGATTCAAATGAATTCCATTCTGTGTACACCATCTAACAATAGGCGATACGTCAGCCTCACATGTCAAAAGGCTTTCGGAAAAAATCAGAGAAATAGGCAACGAATAAAAAAGTTAGAATGGATACTAAAACCGTAAATATAATCTAGCCGAATCTAACAAGTACAAACAACATAAACCAGAGAACCAAAACTGCATATACTATATATTATATGAGTGTGGAAGGGTATACAGAGGAGGCAGAACTAAAGAACAACATAGATTATTCCGACTAAGAAAAAAGTAAGAATTCGCGCTTGGCTCAAGACACTCAGGAAGGGTACCATTGTATGGAACAAGGCGATAAACCTAGACAAACAAGATCATAACACAAAAATAAAATTGTCAAAAACAGCTCACATGACCATAACACCCGTTATCATTAGTATATCAAGCCTGGAGATTAAAAATGAGTTCAGTTTATTATCAACTACCACTCTTGCGTATAATAGAAAAAAAATGTTTGCTGCATATGCCTTTTTACGTATATATCTGTAGCTTCAATACGAGTTTTAAGAGAGCAGTTGCTGTTTTCCTAATAACACTAATGGTCTAGTGTGCTAGACTAAAGAGATTCGAAAATTTTAGACTGAGTTTGAGCCAATTTCAGTAAAAGATCCTGAATAGCGTACTTACAAAATAGCTTTAACTATAGTTCTTGTTTGACGCGGCTATTTTGCGCAAACTTATAGGATCTGAGGATGTGATACTATTTTCTTTTATCAAAACGAAAGAAATATTGATTGATCCAAGACGGCAATTATAACGGTTATTCAAAACTTAGATTTGTTCGCTTAAAGAAAATTTAATTCGGATAATGTAATTGTCTGTCAGTATACGAACGTGTTGCCAACATTTTGTTACTTATACTAATTATAAAAAGTTTCACTCAGGTCTTAAGTTTCTATAAACAGATTTGGCTAATCTGTGATCCGTCACTGAGTGTTGGAGAATTGTGTTCATTACACTTGAAATATTTAGACGTGCAGCACATTAGGTATCAGTCAAGGAAATGAATCAATCCAAAGAAAAAGACGACACTTAACAAAAACATAACATAAACTCATGATGACCTTACATTCGTGCGAATATATTAGAGGCTTGCGCTGTGGAGCACAGAAGATTATTACTATTAGAAACATTTCTATTCAAATAACGGATTAGTAGCTGGAGATTAAGATTCTGCTGAAAGAATTTGATATTAGCTATATAATGTTCGTAAATAATAAAATGCGCGAAGGAGCTTAGCAGAGTTTTTTTGGACATCATTTGTAGATATTAGCATTTTTATACACGTATTTATTTTGTGATTGAAGAGACAACTTACATTAAGAACATCTTTTATGTTAATAAATTTGCGCTAATCTTTCAGAGATGAAGAAACAAAAAATTGTTGTGTGTTTTGTAACTGAAGTTGTTTACATTTTCGAAGAGCTCCTGAATGAAATCCAGTAGACTCCTTATTGTCATTGTCCTGTGCTCCAAGATTCTGCTGGAGCTTAAGTACTTTAAGTAACCTGACGATTAAATATTTTAATTATTTTCGATCATAAGATATAGCTTTTTATATAAAGTATACAGTGAGCATTAAGGTAAATGTAAATTGATAGAAATATGAAAAAAGTAATACGAAATGTTATTAAAATGAAAGACGATTTAACTGATACTTCGCGGTTCAGTAAAGAGACACCAGTTTAAGATGATAACTTAAATAATGATTTACTAGCTTTTTTTCTGGAAGATAAATACTTAAGATGTAATAATTAAAATCACTTCTTTTTTTATTAGTAAGCAATCTCTAATTGCAAATAAAATAAAGTGAATGATGTCAATTGAAAGCAGCAAAAGGTCTAAATACGCTGGCTAAGCAAAAAGGGTTTTACTAATTTCTAGATGTCGAAGTGTATGTTCAAATTAAGATAATAGTCCTTAGTACTCTTGGCAGTTGACTATTCACGTAATGACACCGCAAAACGTTGCTTTGTGTCGTCTCTTTATCTGATTTCTGTATAACAGCTGGATGTTCCCCTGCCTATAGCTTCCTTCTCTAATCGCTGACTGCGTAATGAATTGTTCTGGTCTACGTTGCGGCCTTTAATGCGAACTTTGCTTAATAACGTAATTGATTACGTTCTATGTTAGACCCACAAACTGTTTCGTATTTAGTCCAACAGTTATTAAAAATAAGGACGAACTACAGTGCGATATACGATAATGAGAGAAAAATGCATAAATATTCCCAATATTCCTTAGTCGGAAATGGCATGCAGACAGTCGACAAGGAACTTTAAAGCAATTTACTTCGTCTCAGATATTTATAATTTTCAAGTAGTTGTATTATTTTACTTTTTTGTTTGAATATAGAGGCTAAGAACAAAGGTAGTCCCCGATGCTTAGTATTCTTAAATAGAATTTTTAAAAGTAATATATATATTGGTCAGTTTCTCTTAGCGTAGAAGGATAGGTTTCGTTATAGCAAGTGCGAACAAACATATAATATAAGTACAGCCAAGTTCCAACATCCGCCTTTTATTACAACATAGCAATATAGCTTCTAGTAAATTCATTCTTGTAAAATTGAATAATTATAGGGAGATCATTAAATTTGCGAAAATGCTGCATAAGTAACATTATGTAAATTAATTTATTACCTGCAGTAAACCAAAATTGGTTATTGCAACTAATGAGGATTAATTAGTGCAATAAAAGTTTCTCGAAGTTCTTGTAAATGTCTTTCTGTTAAGGATACTTTTAATAATGATGTTTTAATGACATCGGACAAGTTTCAAGATAGATTATCGAAATTATGGAAAAGCTTAAACTGGGCTCATGAACATCAGCATTTGACAGTTGAATAGTGGAGTAAAGTCCTGTGGGCCGATAAGCCAAAGTTCGAAATTTTCAGTTCAAAAAAACGTATTTTCGTTCGGAGATCTACAGGTCAATAGAATAATGTATTATTCCTACGGTTAAACATGGCGATGGTTCTGTGATGATTTGGAGTTGTTTTGGTGGTACGGTTGAGGCTGATATTCCAAAGATCGAGGGAATATTAAAGAAAGTACCCTTTGGAAACATTTTGAAGAACAATGCTGTTCCTTCAGAATTAAGACTCTTGGGTCCGAACGTTGTTATATAACAAGATAATGATCCAAAGCATGCATCTAAACTAAACAAAGACTATTTGCAGCACTTCGAAGCAGATGTTCAGTTATGGAGTGGCCTCCCTAAAGCCCTGATCTAAACCCCATAGAGTTATGTGGGAGGAATTTTATGATGCGTAATCCTATTGTCAGATGTGTAATTAGTTATGTATATGTAAGTAATAAACATATTTTCACTTTTTCATTACTGCCTTCAATATTTTCTTTTAAATCTATGGATGCCCAAATGCTTTTGAGCGGTAGGGTATATGTATGTGAAACATCTTATTTGCATGTTTTTTTTAATCGTATGTCCTTTATACCTTGCGGCGTCGGACTATTTATTTTCTTATTTTTATCTTCCACAGGTTCCTGTTCTGAGTCAGTTGTTTGGCTTCAATCCATCCCATACTTCTCTATTCCAATGTTCTATACACCTGCTCCTTCCAGGTGTTTCTGGGTCTACTTATTCTGTTTTTGCCCTCTGTTTTGGCTTAAAATATCCTCTTTGGGATTCGATCTTCTTCCATTCTGTGTAGATGTCCAAGCCATCCCAGTTGTCTCTCTTCTATGACCACTTCTACTGGCTTGATACCCAGACTATTAGTGATTGCCGTGTTTCTGATTCTGTCTCTTCTAGTTACTCCTTCTATTCTTCTTAGGAATCTCATTTCCATGGCCGTAACTCTGCTTTTGATTCTATTCGTGGTTATCCATGACTCACTACCATATGTTAATGTTGGTCTGACCACTCTTTTATACACCTCTGTTTTTATTTTTTTGGTATTTCTTTTTTATCTAGAAACGAATTTCTCAATATGTTATATATTTTTGCGGATTTCCCTATCCTCCCATTTACCTCTTTCTCTATTCTCCCATTATATTCAATGATTGTTCCTAAGTAGTTGTACCTTTTAACTTGTTCCAATGCTTTTTCCCCGATTTTGATGCTATGTTTTCCTTCTTCTGCTGCTATTATCATCGTCTGTTTTCCTCGTGTTTATCTCCATGTTTGTCTTTGTTAGTTCTTCTTGGTATATCTTCAAGTTTTGCTATAATGTCTCTTCCGAGTGTGCTATCAGTACTATATCATCTCCAAACATTAGTTCCTGTACGTTAATTGCATTCATTTTCCAGTTTCCAACTTTCATATTTTTTCCTTTTTGTTTAGCTTTTTTAACAGCGTCGTCTATTAATATAGAGAATAACAATGGGCTCAATACGCTACCCTGTTTTAATCCAATTTGCGATTCGAATTCAGCTGATTCTGCATTGGAAGTTCTCACCTTATTCTTATTGCTTTTATACAATGCCTTTATCATCTCTATCATTCCTTTCTCTAAACCTCTCCTTTCCAAGCTCTGCCATACATCTTCTGTTTTTACGTGGCAGAAATTGGGTAAGATTGGTGAAAAATTTGTAGCCCTACGTAGATTTCCATATTTGTCTTGGTGAACGATGTTCGCCGTAATGCAAAAATGTTCTTATATTTTGAGAAAGACAGTTCGACATTTACGGATGTAACACAGGCATAATTACACAATCTTTCAAATTAGTTGACGGATCTGCGGATGCACCATCATTGTTGTCACTTTGTAAAATTGGAATCCCGTTTTATAACATTAACAAACTGTTCTTCTGCGCGACTAATTATTGGACCGACGATATTGCGCAGCAATGTATTTACTTTATGCAGTATTTGTATTGACACCAGTAACAGCAACTCAATATTTTCCAATTTTTCTCTTTCAAGGAATCTTTTATAATTGTTATAAATAGATTTCTACTTTTAATAATACTTAGATTAGGCATATCAAATATTTCGTGATCGCGTGATACACAATACTTACATGAATTACGCCGGAAATTCTATTAAAAATACAGATACATCTGTATGTACTACAGTTCTATGTTCTAACCACTATTATAAACTGTCGTTCTATCCTATTATTTGTCTAACAAAAATAAATTCTAAAATGTAAATATGTCATTCCGTGAGTTCTATAAATTAGTGTAAAAATTCGTCAGCAAAGGTTTATTCCAGGTTCATAGTTCCGTCATGTAATACAATTTAGTCGGGTTGTTCGACATTATTCTACTAGGCGCGTGTACACATTCATGTTGGTAAAAGGTTATTCCATTTTCAGGTTCACTGCAGACGGTTTGGGGTTTGAAATAAATGGGGAAACGCACTATAAATTACTAATTTGCACAGATAATGAACATTGAAAATGAAGCAATTAACATATGAAGTAAAGTTAAAAAATATGAATAAAAAGTATTTTTATCAAATAAGATAATTTTTGACTTCTTTTCCCTCTCAGTATTAATGGTAAATAACAAATTGCAGGAAGAAGCTGAAGACCAACAAAAGATAGCGAAAGGCAACAAGCGCCGGCAGCATGCATGATTTATTAAGGTCTGTCTCTTATATACAAAACAGATAATATTTATGCCAAACTATGTTGTATTTGCGCAAAGATAATAAATAAGAAAATGCAAACCTATATTGAAACGTAGCTGTAGATAGATGGCAGATATTTCGAGGAATTTGCGAAGGAAAAAGGACTGAGTGGATGGATCAAGAAATCGAGACCATCAAGATAAGAAAGTTACGATGGCTGGACTATATTATGTGTTGGCGATAAACGGGAACCAGTTAGGAGGGGAAAAGATGACGGGTCATAGGCAAGATAATACTGGCCTACAAATAAACGTTTTTTTCTGCTAAGATCTCACACTTGTAGGAAGGCTAATGCCAAACATGCCATATTCTCCTTATTATGTCACGTTCTTCTTCTACGGCATTTCTTGTTTGTCGAAATTGGGTCTTATGAAGCAATATGATAAAGCTCTAGATTTGCAAGGAGACTGTTTCAAATACATTTGTTGAAAGTTTCCACGACTAAGTGACGAAAAAAATTGGGGTATTTGATGGGCCTCAAATTAAAACTTTAATAACAGATCCAAATTTCATCGACTTTATGAACGAAGCTGAGAAGAAGCTCAGACTTCATTCATTCCAATTATAAAAGTGTAGTGAAATCAATCCTTCAAAAATTTTACCGCCTAGATTGTAACATGAAGATCAAGTTTCATTTCCTTTATAATCATCTTGATAGGTTTCTTGAAAATTTAGATACTGTAGGCGACGAACAAGGCGAGAGATTTCACCAAGATAATTCAAAATACACAGCAGAAAGTGCAGGAAACTACAATTTATTCCCTGATTATTGTTTGTGTTTTAAAAGTGCTCTTGTAGCTTTTTAATAATCATTAAAAAGTCACATCATGACTGATATTGTATTTAAATAAATAAATTATAAAAATTGTATACTTTGTTTATATCTTATCAGTTCGTAAGTAACAACTTTGCAGCGTTAGGGCTGAGGCGAGTCGTGTATATCAGGATTCGCTCCAGTAGAAAATAAAACAAACTTCATAAAAACGTCGAACTACTTCAAGTTCTTCTGAGAACCAGCTATATACACGGATTAACACCAGGAAGAATTATGTTTCCTATTTCATCCGCGACAACCTTAAAGTGTTATATATAGTAAAAATAATAATTTACTAAATTAACTCTCATCTAAAATTTAGATATGTGAAATCAATTAGATTGTATTGTAACTTTAGTGGATCATAGTACATCATACAGTACAAATTTGGTTTCCGTCAACATATCGAATTCTTAAATTGTTGCCATCTGGAAGATGAAAGAAAATTTAAGTGACCAATCAGACAACGTGAATGTCGCTTGCCATAATTACTGCATCTCCAAAATATTGACACTTTGTTGTCATTTTATCGGTTTTGGAATAGGTAGTTAAAATTTCAACTATAATACAATATTGCAAGATGCAATTAACTGCATGAAGGGTAAATAAAATATAATTTTTATGTCTTTAAGAAATATGAAATAAACAAAATATTATTATTGGATTGTATGGAATTGCTATAATATTGACTATTTTTATTACCTTGTTATATTTTATTTCGGTTACTACGAATAACCTAACTATGTAAAGTAATGTTGCTTTTTAGAGTAATTTGTATCATTAGTTGAAAGTATCCTTTTATTCCGCACTAATTGAAAATTTCTTTACAACGTTGTAATAATTGCGTAAAATAATATTTCATTTAGGTATTATATACGCTGATAGTTTTACCAAATATTTATGTTTATCAGCATTTCAATTATAAGTTTGAAATGCTATTTTATTCAACGTTTCTTCACGACGTTGTTGTGACTGCGCAAAATAACATTTGGGGAATCTGGTAAAAAACACTTACAAACAGGGTTTGGTTCAGTGTTAATTTGTAATATTTGCTGTTCATCATTTCAAATATTGTTTAAAAACGCCGATTCATTATACATTACTAAAAGCTTATTCTATAACATTAATATGACGACAGCAAGCAACATATTCTTCTAAGATAATTGGAACTATTGGTTACGACTATATGCTTATTTAAAGTTTTTCCGGCGTTTGGTAGAAATATGGTTATACGTAAAATTAGTACGTCTAAAGGTTATTCAATCATTGCAACATTATAGCAACGGTTATTCAATCAATGTATTCCCAAGGTTAACCAGAAATAAGCAAGTTGCCAGTTTGTAAATGGTTAAACGGAGAAGTATTGCATTTTATCAAATTTCATTTTAAAATTATATAAAGAATGCCAGTATTGAGTAATATAAAAGCGTTTTAGTTTAAGGTTTTGTTAAGTTGTGGGGTACTAATATATTTTTCAAGAAAACTCTTCGCTTGTACATTATTTTGTTTAGATATGTACAAGGGCGACCTGAAATATTTCCGGAATCGGCAAGAGATGGCGCACGAAGATTGAAGTCTATTCATTGGTTGGAAAGAGCAACCTCTTTTATGACAACTGTCAACATTTCAGACGTTTACTGTCAATGGTTGTTAAGAGTGTGTTTCGTGTAGCAAGTTAGGCGGTTTCGCAAAAATAGATAAAATTGAATTTCGTGCAGTGATGGAGCACTTCTGGATGGCTGAGAAAACAGCCACGAAAATTCAAAATATTTTGCTAGAGGTTAATGGCGGATGTACTCCATTAGTTTCGTCCATAAGCTTCTGGGTGAGCGAGTTCAAACGTGGCCGTACAAGCATAAGTGAGGAACCACACAGTGGACGCCCAAAAACCGCTACCAACGATGAAATGTTCGACAAGATTCATGATGTCGTGTTATTGATTGAAGCTGAAAGAGATAACGGAGACAACAGGCATGTCAGAAGAACGCGTTGGCCATATCCTACACGAAACTTTTGATATTAAAAAGCTTTCGACGCGATGAATACCGCGTTTGTTCACACCGGAGCAAAAACAAGATCATGAATTTCAGAGGAGCATCTCGCCAGGATCCAACGTAATCCAAGGAATTTCTTCATGTGTTTCGTAACCGTGGATGAAACCTGGATCCACCACTACATAGCGGAGACCAAGCAACAGTCGAAGCAGTGGACTTTTCCTAACGAATCGGCTCCAAAGAAAGCAAAGACAATTCCATCAGCCGGAAAGGTCATGGCGACCATTTTTTGGGATTCCCAAGGTGTGACTCTTATCGATTATCTGCAGAAGGAAGGAGCGATCACGGGACAATACTATAGCGATTTATTGACTCGATTTCATGCAGTATTGAAGGAGAAGCGGTCTCGTTTGTAGCGGAAAAAAAGTGTTTTTCCACCTCGACAATGCACTGGTTCATCCATCCCGAATCGTCGTGTCATCATTGAATAAGTTGCCTACGAATTAATCCCTCGTCTCTTATATTCACCGGACCTACCCCAGCGACTTTTCCGTATTCTCAAACCTGATAAAATCACTGGGAGGAAAGAGATTTGCCTCAAATGAAAACGTCATCGCCGCTCCAGATTGCTATTTTGCAAACCTCGAAACATCTTACTTTTCCGAGGGCTTGAAGAGACTGGAGCACCGTTTGAAAAAGTGTATTGATCTTCGCGGAGACTAAATCGACAAATAAAAATAAAAAGCCACACCAATACCGTGTTTTTCTTGTCGATTCCGGAAACACTTCAGGTCGCCCTCGTAACTACAGTATGTACTAAAATTCGTAGATTTCGTATAAGCACAAATATGAAACACTTTCCGTAAAATCCATTAGGAGTCTAGTAACACCTGGACGCTAACAGACAATAATAAAGGGCAGCAATCAAAATAAGATTATAAGTGCGTTACTAAACACATTAATGCTGGGTAACACAGGATATACAAAACAAATAGTTCGTTCCATATTTCAATTCCTTCACTTAAAATTTAGGAGAATTCCGTAATGAGACTAAATCCATTACTGAAGGCTGAAAAATAGGGGTATAAGCATTGTGAAAAACCATACAAAATCCTTCCGATAAAATTTGCCGCCGTGTTAGATTTTAGTTTGGAAGAAAAGAAGACGACATGGAACGTGTTCTATTACCATCGTTTCGTGTTAGCCAACACCTTTCGCCAATTTTCTGTAGATCGGGGATATAAATGTACTGCTGCTTCGATGCCAGGATTGCTATTATAAAAATCGAACTTTATCCGTCCGATTTCTACGATATCCTTCAGAATTCCTCTGAAATGTAGGCGATAGCAAAATAAATGATCGCCCTGATTGTTAAAACAAAATGTAGTTGAAGTAAAAAACATGAAATGTGCTGCGTATTAAGGGATTAATATTTATCGTGCTGAAAATTAGTGAATGCATAAAATAACGTACAATATTTATAACGCATAGAAAGGAAGACACATGGATACAGGACAAAATTAAAAATAACAATGTGTAGCAGTGAGGCTATTAAACGGTCGATTGTTAAATTATTTATATAATTGATGTAAATAAACAGTGTTATTATTAGTATTATTAACACAATACATCTTTAATTGTTTTAAAAATATTTCAATTGAACGTTATAAAAGTATATGTTGATTTGTAATATTTTTATTCTGGCACTTTTATCATTGTAACAATTTTACCAACTACTTAATTAAGTGGCGTCCCACGATCGAGAGTCTGTATGTAGACTCTCGATCGTGAAATATTGAGTACTTACTGAAACAATGTGAAACACACGTTTATAGTACTATTATGCAAACAAACTAAAAGCTCATAGCCTTTCCGGTGACGTCGTTACAGCCGGATTGTGATGTGTTTACATTTCTTAGTGATCGTTCAAAATGTTTAAGACAATTTCTGATACCACCGACTGTGAAGTGCGTTCTGTAATACGGTTTTTGAACGCAAGGAACGGTAATCCAGCCGAAATTCATTGCCAACCTGTAGAGATTTATGACGAAAATGTAATGACAGGTGGAATGGTGAGAAAGTGGGTTAGACAATTCAATGAGGAACCAATGTTCATGACGAAGCACGGAGTGGGCGGCCTTATGCTGTCAATGATAGTTTGGTTAAAAAAGTTAATGAGCAGTTGCAGTGTTCTGGGACAGACAGGGCATTGTGTCAGTTGAGTTACTTTCCAGAGGTGAAACCATCAATGCGGAATAACATTGTGAAACATTGAAAAATCTTCGGCGCGAAATTCGAAACAAAAGTCGTGGAAGACTAAGTCAAGGCATTGTTTTGCTTCATGATCATTAAACCTTAACGAACAATTCGGGTGGTAGCAGTTCGATCACCCGCCATACAGCACCGATCTCGCATCTTCTGACTACCGCTCATTCTTGAACTTGAAGCGTCATATTGGAGGAAGGCGCTTTGACAAGGATAACCACATAAAAAAAGGGTGTTTTGCAGTGACCGTTTTCAGTTGCGGTATTTTTCTGAGAAGAGCGTATAGAAAAATTGGTTTTCCACTAAGAGAGGTCTGAGCAATGGTGGCTATATAGAAAAATATGTTTTTTCATGTAGAAATAAATTTTGTTTTGAATACAATGTTTTTTTGTCTGAAACGGTACTTACTTTCCGCCTTGTACTATGAGATATTTATGGCATGGGAAAAGTAAATTTGTATTCATGATTACTTATTAGTATTATAGAATATCTAGATTTTCTTTAGTTAAACATGGTGAAATACTTCACTGTCACATGCGCACTGTACGTCAGTAATATTGGACGCACGTTTCGCTGACTAACCATAATCTTCAACAGTAATACTAGCTTAACAAACTGAACTAAAAACTTCTTTTTAAGTCAGTTTCGAGTTGACTTAATAAAGGCTAAAGGTTGGAATCTAGAGGTATTAAATCTCAATTTATTAAAATGTTTTTGTTAAACCTTCTGAATTTAAAATACAGAAATGGCTTTTATAACTAACAGTGATTGATTTTTTGTTTCTCCAATATATAAATAACGAATAATATTTTGTAATTGCATGAGGGTCATGCAATTACAAAACATATGATATATTTTAAGATGACACGAAACTATAGAAATTAGAGCTGGCAACAATGCATTTATAAATACCATCAACGTGGTACATACGATTTATCATCGAATCATGGACTTGTCAGGTTTAAGTGAACAACAACGTTTTGAATGATTGCTACTCGCATTTAGTGATGAAAGTCCTTTACGCACAACTGTGTTCCGCTGGTAGAGGGAATTTAAAAAACGACGGATATCCCTTGGTGATGAGGCACTTATCTCTTGGTGATAAGGCACGTGCTGGTAGGCCCTGTTCGTCAGGGACCGCTGGAAACATTGTGACTTGCAGTTCTTGAGGGAGTTAGAGGGTTAATGTTGCATCACAACAATGCAACGTCACATACTGCACAGCAGACAGTAGAATTTTTACGTGAAAATAACATAAAAGTCATTGAACATCCGTCCTATTCGCCTAATTTGGCGATGTGTGATTAAATTAACATTTACGTGGTCGACTTTTCATGATGGAGGATGAGACAGATGAAGAAATTCATCAGGTTTTTGAGAGCATTCCAAAAGATTACTGGCTTCAAGTTGTTACGTCGTGGAAGCTTTGGTTACAAAAGTGCATTAATGAATGATTGAAGATGATTGATCGAAGAAGGTGATTATTTTAAGCATAAACAAAATCATTTTCGTAAAAAGACTGGTATTTTTCTTGTACTTCAAAATATATAGTGTGACCCTCGTTTTATAGACTACATTCTCAGAGAATCTGTTCAATTTTGCAATTATAATGATTTCGTTGGGCTCATTTTGACATCTACCTTTAATTAAGGGGAAATTATGTAAACTATATACCAAAAAATTAAATGGCGCATATATTCCAATAAGTAATTATAATCTATTGTTAGTAGTAGGTTTTATTCCTGTTTCTTATTACTAACATATCCAACAAAGAAATCCTTTTGTGACTTTCGCCTTCGAAGGTAAATTTAATAGAAGGAAATTTAGGCTTTAGCTATTCCAAAAATTCAATTATTGCGTTATCAACATATCTTGTTCAAAGTTGTAGAAAAAAAGTTAAAATATTCCTAAGGTCAGTTCCGAATTTTTCAATAAAAAGATTAGCTTTAGAAGGAGGTTGTGGTCGGTTGCTTTCTGCAGTTTATTAATAAAAGGTGTCACCTTCGACACTAACAGACTAAGTGTGCATCATTGCTATCTCCATTAGATGGTTCAATTACCCAAATTACTGAAGTCTTTAGCGGTGCAATTAACAAGAAATAATTTAAATTTTCATATTTTTGAATATATTTAAAAAAGTCGGGTATTAAAAAAGATAATAACACAATATTGTGCGCTTCAATTTATATAAAACTTCTAAATACCTTGATATAAGTTTATCTAAAAGTTAATAGTTCGCCAATTATCTTTACCCTTTTACTTTTGCTACCCACAGCACAAATGCTATAACAGCAATAAGGTTTTGTCAAATGGCCACACCTCAAGTAAGAGAGAATTGCTAACGCGGAAGATACCCCAAACGTCTTTCACTAATTAATTTCTTGTAGATACCGTAACCCTGCGTCAGAATCCACAATCTATCTTTGCCCTTTTGACTTTCCCAGTTTGAGATATAGATTCATTAAATATTATCGTTGCGCTAGTATGTTTTCACTACGTACCTTCGTTTGAATAATTATTAGAATTATAGTTTATATGATTTCTCGTATAAGTATTTCTAATGCACAGACGTCTAGTTAGATTGTCAATACCGTTACTATTAAATTATTCAGTAAAGGCTAGAGTTATATAACCGTTTACTGCCTAATAGTCGATATTTTAGTAAAATCTCAATTCCGATTTTTTAACATTTTAGTAAAAATTATTTTAATATATACGAACTTGTATATCTATATAATCTATATTAAACAAGGATTTCGTTCTCACTCAATACCGTTTGAAAGCTAAAATATTGGAAAGACCTTTTTCGCAACAATAACTAAACAATAGGTAACATCTGCAAGCTGAGCTGAACAAACATATGGATGTCCCACAAACTAACATGAAGAGTAAATCCTTATGCAATATCATACAATTGTTTAGAGACTGTAGACCTCCTAAATAAAATCCGTCAGTTGAATGTCCCCCTCCGCTTCATCGTTAACGTTATTACCGACTTACAAATTAGCTAAACATCTGACTAAACTTCTAAAACCCTATACCGGCGGCACAAATTCTTTTATTCGAAATTCATCCCATTTTGTGGATCGGACCCTAGACCTATAGGATATTCTGATCAACTTCGATGTGGAATCTCTATTCATAAAGGTTCCTGTCCCTGACACCGTTCAAATCATCACCGATACTTTATCAATCCACGACAATCCCACCTATTTCCAATTCTGTGCTTATGAACTGTTTTCTGGACTTGCCACGGGTTCTCCTTTATTCCCGGGCTTCGGTAAACATTTCCATGGAAGCGTTCGAACAACAAATCCTATCAATCACCCTACCATTTAAAACCGAAATGTTGGTTTAGATACGTGGATGATATCTTCATCATCTGGCCATATGGACGAGAATCCCTACTCGAATTACTAACTTTTCTATACTCCCAACATTCCCACATACATTTTACCATGGAGGTTGAATCAAACGGACGACTCCCATTTTTAGATGTCCTCATATCTCACTACCCTAACGGAAAACTGGGACACACAGTATCTTTAATGCCGACCCATACGGACTGTTACCTTAACGTCCTTTATCACCATCATCGCTCTCGTCTAAGAATTAAACCATGTGACTGACTGTGATTCTACAATTGACTATACTAAGATTAGAAACTTGATTGATTTATTGAGAATAGTGCTGCAACGATATAATGTGAATACTGTTCTTCTATATATGACAGTAACGGCAGACATGAGGTTTGTCGAGTTAAAGCAGAACAGCTGATACCAATAAGTAAGATTTAAATAGTAATTTATTTGTTAGTAATTCAGCTGCCAAGAAAAGTCGTTAGTACAAAATCTCGGAACTCTGTCCAGGTTGAAAAGAGATGTACATAAACTTTTTTCAATAGAAAGAGAGGATAGCTTTCCATTAGATCCGTACTGACTTTTAAAGTGCGAACGTACTATAGTCAAGATCCCGCAGTTACCACCGCTCTTTTACCATTCATTCTAGGTGTTACCGACAAAATAGGCAAATTGCTTCAAAGAAGAAACATATTTTTCGATTTTTAAACCCCTATTAAATATTTCCGATTTCTTCTAATTTCCCATCTGCAGCTTTTAAAATGAATCCCTCAGTTGCTTAATATCAAAAATTAAATAGAAGATATTTTTTTGTAGAATCATATTTTGCTTAAATATTTAATTTTCACGTTTGTATAAGTTATTGAACACGTGCCTTTTTAGAAGCAAGTACCTTTATATTATTTAAGAAAAAAGAAAGTTCTGTCAATTCTAACTACATTCACTTTGGGAGTTAATCGAAATTTGCTGTTAAATACAATGCGTGATGCATTTACCGTGTTACTTGATCCAAGTCAAACGCAAACAATTTACGTTAACTCATTTAATGTAGTGTCTAGCATTCCATTGCACTTACAAGAGCGCCGAGAACAGAATAATGGCAATTAGAAAATGAATTTCATTTTGAAATAAACTTTTCAAACAAGATAGAACATAAATGTAGAAGAAATGATGCGTAGTGACGGTGTATTTGATTCTTCTTACTACGAAAACAAACCTAGATATAGTCAAAATAGTAATGTTCAAATCCAATATAAAATTGAGTACCTAGTAGTAAATATACATACGACATGTAACAATTTAATTCCCGGACTAGTCACGTCATGTGCGTTTTTGTATTTCAACATGTTTGAACTAATACGTGCATAAATTTCAACTTTATAAAGCCAGTTATTAATTAACTACTGCGAAGGTAATACATATCTGCGCGTGCACTCTGGCGTAACAATGGGCGATTGAAATTTAGAGCAGAGTACTAATATCGAATTTGTGTGAAAATCGGCAAATGCACTACTGAAATGTTACAACTGTTGCGGTGCCATTTGATGAGAATTCTATGATAAAGTCGTAAATTTGAATGACATAGGAGATTGAAAGAAGTAACGCATAATCCCAGAAGCGGACAGCCGGAAACAACAACGACAGACGTTAATATTATGTTAAATTTGGGAACGATACCGAAAAAATTGCAGATTAATTGAGAAAGAGTTACTCTAATTTTATCTTACTAGTTGGATATAAGAAAAAAAGCTGCAAAGTTTTGTGCCTTTGATGAATAAACAGAAGCAGCGTGACTGATGTTTCGTCAAATTCGTATCTGTTTTCGAGAATTACTACGAGTGATATAACATTGACGGTACTTTCAACACAACTCGGAAACAAAATGTTTCCATACATACAGTGAAAAGCCACGGGTTCATCGCGCTCGTGTTATGCTCACAGTTTAAGACCATGCTGATGCTTTTTTTAGACCATACGGAATTAACCCACCAAAAATTTATTTGACAGCAACAAACAGTCAATCAACAACGCTATTGAAATGTACTGAAAAGAAAATGAGATTCTGGTGGAAGAACAGGACTCCAATTGTGAGCTGACAAAGCATTTGTTGTGACAATATGCCAAGTCTAGCGTCTCTTAATCAGAAAGTCCATGAGAGAATTTTTGGCCTAAAAACGAATACTCAATTAGATCAACTTGAGTCTCTGCGATTTTTGGATACTTTCAAAATTAAAAACTGCACTGAAAGGACGAAGATTTTATAACTTAACTGATATCCAGCAGGTGCATTCTGGGAATTAAATTATCGCACCTCGTATATTGCATCCATAACTAACAACTTAACTCTTTTTTGTAAAATACTACTAGCGTTAGTATCATTATGCTATTTAAATTGGAAAATGGTGTCAAATGCTAGGGTATATGTTTATGGAAAAATTTCGCGTTAGGTATATTTTCACATATATAATTTACAACCTTCGTATTATATAAGAAAAAGGCTTAATATAAAATGCGATCATCTCCTACTAAGTCTTATCAAGTTATCGCAGAGATCGTAATTTCCATAAGGTCGTTAGTGCTACTTTGCATATCTGAACCACATTAGAAGCGTTTTAGGGAGGCTGGAAATGCGTTTACCTCAAAATCGAATTAATTTGTTATCTAATAATAATTATCACAAAAATCGATGTAACTACCAGGTCTACAATTTTTGTATTGTAATTTCTTATTCTCGAAACCACTATTTGTGTTACATTGAAAATGACAATGAAGCAGCACATAAAACTAGCTATCTCTCATAAGTAGTAAAAAAATGAGTATTAATCTCAACACTCAAAGATGATGCAAGTAATTCCACGGTCACGTGAACGATTTTACTAAACATTTTTGCGTGCAAGAAATTGTGAAACTATTTCTTATAGAAGTTAATTCTTCCCATAAATTGGATGTACATTTTAAACACTGGTATCTGCAAATATAGAGTACCAGTGTTAATTGTGTATACAGAATGTTTCACGAGAAGCTGCATCGATCGGTATATGAAAGAGTATATACTGGAAAATTTTCATTAATTTGATACTTAACTTTGTTATTTTAAATGAAACAGCCTACACACATTACGTTATTGAATTTATAGTTCACTTTTAAGGTATGTTTGATAAAACATAAAACTGCTTTTTCTAACTGTATTCGAAAGATTTGCATCTTTTGAAAATGTTTGACAGATGGACGACGGCGCGTATAAAGTCTTATAACTGTAATTGAAAATATTATAGTTCGACAGTACATATCTGCTTTAGTATACTATCAAGTTTTTCCAATTCTACAACAATACTCTTTCATATTTCGATCGATGCAGTTTATCATAAAACACCCGGTACAGTTTTATATTCAAATGCCGTACTGGGTGTAAAATATATACTTCATGGTGTACATAATAATAGTATTCCAGTAACCATAATATTACATTTGCCTATACTCTTTATGTATTTTGTATAAATATGATATTCCTGAGTGTAGTTTCTATTTTAACTTTCACTACTTGAATATTTTTCACTGCAAATATAATGTACTTATTATGTTTCATTATCAAAATAATAAGAGGCTAAAATACAAATACATATATTGACCCTAAGCATATATTTTTATTCATAAAAATACTGGAAACACAATACGAAGAAATTTTTTACTTACTTTTACTTAACTAAGAAACATTGTACATAAGTCTTAGTCAAAATACACAGTAAATCACCCCAGAAGTAAGTGAAGTTACAATATGCATCTTTCATATTTTCACACCGTCTTGATATCATTGAACTAGTAAAAATATATGTGCAGCTGTTATAAACTCCAGAATCGCGCTTATTACAATGATTAGAATAGTTTGAATTTCACAACGCTGCTAAATGAACAAGCAAAAGATTTAGATTATTTCCAAACCCTAATATTGAGTAATATGGAGAAAACAGAAATTTCGGTATAACATCAGATTCTCTCACAAAAAATAGATGTACTTGGTCTAATGAATACATAACAGTAAAAATAAAATTTACTATTGTAATAGATACTTAACCCATAACTCAATACCTAACCGACAATGAATGGTTATTACAACTATAGAGTAACTAAGTGATTATCTATGAACATAGATCGCATATATAGATGGTCAAGGGAATGCTAGACAACGTGTCTATAGAGCCTTGTAGTTAAATTTGGTCTAGCGATGTCAGAAATGGTGGAGGCGCCGGGTATCCTGTGAAATTTGTAAAAGTTTAATGATATAGAAATAAAAGAAGAAATACCTATTTGTAAAGAATGAATGAACGTATGTCAAAATAGCATAAAATGCAATATCCAACATCTGGAAATTAACACTATGTATCAAAATCGATATCGACATGAGTGAATCTACAATCAAAATATGTTATGTAGCACATAGAACTACGAGTGGGGTTAATTTCGTAACGTTTTCAATTCGTTTAATCACAATTGAAGAAGAGATTTTGGTAATCGGCTCTACACGTACACGTTAATTTGTTTGTATATATTAATTTGATAGGATCCATCCTGTTGGAAGTAATAGGAACTCTCATTTCCATTTGTTTTAAAACTGTTAGGTTCTAACTTGTCTGTGTATATCACACTATTCCTTCGTTCACCATGCGAGCTCAAAAAATAGCACTTCCTCCTCTATGATGTACTACAGATAGTACACATTGTGAGTGGTACTGTTTACGTCTCTTATGATCCACGTACTGAATGCAAGACGAATATTTGCGTGGTAATAGAAAATATATTATATTTTAATTTAACAACGAATTAAATTTTAAAGCTCATTGAACTTACTTGTATACTACGTCTTTTTCGACCAAACGATCTTTGCGCAGTCGTTACAGTTCCAATTTTTATAGTTTATCACCCAGTGCAAATGTTTCTTCTTGGTTTCACATTATTTTCTATCTCACAAAGACATTTGTTGCAGTAAACAATCTTTTCTCAATATAATTATCCATTTTTTACAATTTTTGGCTTGTTGTTACAGCTCCTACTTTTTCTATAGCTTTTCAATGTTGTCTGTACCGCGAAAACTTTTGTATTTTATGTCAAAACAATATAAGATAAAATGCATGTTCAAAGTGGCCACACCTTCACGTGGCAATGTTTGCAACGATACTATTTATATAAAAAACAATCTATTATAATTGTCAATGATGATACAGCGCTGTCAAGATTATCAATTTTCTGCAAATTTATTTAAAAATTATGGTAATATTCATCTTTTTAAAAAAAAATCTAGCATAATATTTTATAATAGTGCGATAAATAAAGAAATTAAGAGTAGTAATTTATTGAATTTTTATTAACATACTTTAATAATTTATATAAATATATTTCTACTAACGATTTATCCAAAATGTAATTTAATGCATTTTTACATAATTAGAAACAATAATACATCTAGTTTCGATTTCTAGTCACTCCGTTAGATATTTTCTCACTGTGCTTATGAAAATTTTCTCGATAATTTCAACGAGTCGATTCACTGTTAATAACATAGTAATAATGATAATAACACTTGTTTATTGCGCAACAGCCCAAGGGCCAATGAGAGGACAGATTTACAATATATAATAATAATTGTTTAACATTCAAAAATACGATATAAGTTGCCTGTGACAATATTTACACAACAAAAGAAAAAACTACAAGGAAAAAGGGAGACTGACAAAAATGGATCTAGATCCCGATTTGTGTTCCTCATCATCTGGCCAATATACGTCTTAAGCAAGTTAACTCGAAGTATTTGAAAGATATGAAAGAGTATGGTGAGCAGGGACTGTAAAGTTGAATCGATGGTGAATCGATGTTATCTTTTAAGATCTTACAGAGCAATTCCGCGCTGTAATGTTCACGGCGGTCAGTAAGGTACGAGAAATTGTGCTTCGAAAGTAGGCTATAATGTTCAGTCCGTCTTTCAGGGTGTACATTGTTCATTCGAAGGGAAAGATACTTTGGAAACCTCTTTTGAACGTGCTCCGCTATAAGATTTTGGTAAAACACCAAGATCCAAAGTTTTGGTGTTACATGGTATGGTTGTGCCATTAATCATCTGCTTACGGTAAAACGTGAGAAGTAAATAGGGATAGTAAACTGTTTAGAAACAAATTGAAAAATTTTGAGTTCAGTGCGCACATTTTTGGTGAAATTATTACACGAGGGTGATCTGATAATTGAGGTAACTAACACAGAGATAGTGTGAAATCATATGTTAAAAGACAGCTGTAAAAGTTTCAGCCAAAAACGTTGCGTCCGTTATCTGTTATAGTTTTTTAAAGTAAACGTGTTACGTCATGTTGTAAACATGGACAAAAGAGAATTTCGTGCTGTGATTAAACACTTTCATGTCGCCCAGAAAAAGACCTAAAGACATTAAAAGGGATAATTTTCACGGCGAATCTGCACCATCATTTAAGACAATCTGTTTGTGGGTGAATGAATTTAAACGTGGCTGTAGGAGCACCGAGGATGAACCAAGAACAGGACGTCCGAAACCGACTACCACTGACGAAATAATTACCAAAGTTCACGATCTTGTTTTAAATGATCGTCGATTCAAGATGCGTGAGATAGCAGGCACTATAGGTATCTAAAAAGGCCGTTGGTTATATCTTGAATGATGATTGATGAACACCTGGGTATGAGAAAGCTCTCAGCAAGATGGATGCCGCGTCAACTAAGTGTAAACCAGAAACGAATGCACTTAACAACCTCTGAGTACTGTTTAATCACTTTTAAGTATAATTCCTTCGAAATTTTGCACCGAAATGTTGCCATTGATGAAACGTGGATACATCACTATACCCCCGAAACAAAAGTTCAATCGAAACAATGGGTAGAAACCGGTTGCAATACACCAAAGACAGCAAAAGTTAACAAGGTTATGATCACTGTATTTTAGGATGCTCGTGGTGTTATCTTTATAGATTATCTGCAAAAGAGGCAAATTAATAACAGGCATATACTGCAAGTCGTTATTGAAGCAGCTGAGTGAAAAATTAAAGGAGAAACGACCGCATCTGGAACGAAAATGTTGTTTCATCATGATAACGCACCGGCTCGTGCATCGAACAATGTCGAGACTAAATTATTTGAATTGCGATTCGAAATGCTTCGTTATTCATCTTACAGTCCAGATTTAGCCCCATCTGACTTTTTCTTGTTTCCCAACTTGAAAAAATGACTAAGTGGAAAGAGATTCTCATCTAATGAGGAGATGATTGCAGTAATAGATGATTATTTTGCGGCGTTTGATTCAACCAATTATAGTGAAGGCCTTAAACGAGTTGAACATCAGTGAAATAAGTGGATCGAATTAGAAGATAAAGTATCTTCTGTTGTACTACTTGCTTTATTTTTTAGACCACCCTCTTTCTTGTAATTTTTGTGTGAATGGTTTTCTTACATTAATAACGAATCTCAACTGTGAGCTTACCTTGTATGTACCCAGTAAATGCAGAAAATAAATATGCCATTTTCTCAAAATATTCTCTTGTTAATAGAATTTTGTCGGAGTTGAAAACTAAAAAAATTATTAGAAACTTTTTAACGAACTGGCTATACGAGAAGAAAGATCCGTATATATAAATATTCAATTACGAAGTACAAAGGAATCCATTTTTCCAGTACACAATGGTCGATTTATTTCAAAAGTAATAATGTATTCGCGCCAGGGTTAACTAATCTAACAAATTCCGTATCTTTATGGGGGCACACTGTGCGCGGTGTGAATAAATACGTATGCCGCTAACGCGATCTTCTCCAATTGACGTCAACTTCAAAGTTTATCGCACGGAAGAATGCGTACTTTGTGTCGCGAATTATTCTCGTCGAACCTCCGAAAAAGATGCAAATTATCGTCACGCGGAATACGATACGGATTAATGTTTTAATTATGTATACGTACAACAGTCACCGCCGATTTATCTTACAATGTTTACTAATTATAGGAATAAGAATCGCAGGTACGCACCTTCAACTCCACAACTTTGATTTGTTAAAATTTGTAATTTACTGGTGGAGAAGAATTACAACCTGTTAACTTGCTATAGGTTAGCAGATTAGTGATGAAAAGCTTAATAATGAAAGTAAATTGAATGAAAGTTGATCCATTGCAGAATATATGTCGAGTGTTGCAAAGTGTTACTACAAAAATTTACACAGCTTTCAATAATTTGGGATTTATTTCTTTTTAGCCACATAAAATTTCAAAATTTGTTTAAACAGAAGCTATTGTTTAAATATACGTTGGTATTTCGAATGGGACACATTTTTAAATTCTTTTGTATTAAAAAGTGTTCTAGCTTCTTCATATACATGCAGAAGAAAGAAGAGACAAATGACCAACGACCATCTACTAGAAATGTAGTCAATATATGATAGGAATGAAGTAAGAAAGCTTTACAAGAATGTGAAAAGCATGGGAAACAGTTATCAATCTACAGAAACGATGTGCAGGGAGAAAAACAGAAATATGTTGGTGAGTGCTGAAGAAGTGGTAGACAGATGGAAGAACTACTTTGAGGAGGTACTAAACTAAAACAAGAGCAAGGGGCGAAGATGTAAGGTTGAACAGGAATTTAATAACGGCTCAACCAATAATGAACACACCAAGTAACCATAATAAAAGGATAGTATCTCTATCCCAGTGGAAGAGATCCAGTAAGGAGAGGGGAGAAACTCTTAAAGAAACTACATAAACTAATACGAGTGCGACCTGAAATCTTTCCGGAATCGGCAAGAGATGGCGTACAAAGGTTGAAGTGGATTCCTTGGTCGGCAAGGACAACCTTTTTTATAGCGGCCGTCAAAATTTTAACCATCTCTGGCAGTAGATAGTTATTGTTTAAGAGTGTGTTTTGTGTGGCAAGTCAGGTGGTTTTGCAAAAATGAATCAAATCAAATTTCGTGCAGTGATAAAACACTTCTGGATGGCTGGGAAAACGGCCACGGAAATTCGAAATATTTTGTTAGAAGTTCATTGTGGACATGCTCCATCATTTTCGACCATCAGGTTTTGGGTGGGCGAGTTCAAACGTGACCGCACAGGCACAAGTGACGAATCATACAGATGAAATGGTCGACAAGATTCATAATGTCGTGCTGCAGTCGATCGCCGATTGAAGCTGAAAGAGCAATAGGCATCTCAAAAGAACGCGTTGGCCATATCTTACACAAAATTTTGGGTATGAAAAAGCTTTCGACGCGATGGATACCGCGTTTGCTCACACCGGAGTAAAAACGAAATCGGGTGACCGTTTCGGAAGAGTGTCGGGCCAGGATTCAACGCAATCCAGGGTATTTCTTCGTGCGTTTCGTAACCGTCATGGCCAACTATTTTTTGGGATTCCCAAGGTGTGATCCTCATCTGCTATCCGATTCGATGCAGTATATAAGTATATAACAGCTTCGTTTGCAGCGGAAAAAAGTGCTTTTCCACCACGACAATACACCGGCTGCGCTACGAATTAGTCTCTTGTCCTCCATATTCACCGGACCTAGCCCTCAGCGACATCTTCCTATTCCCAAACCTGAAAAAGTCACTGGGAGGAAAGCGATTTGCCGCAAATGAGGAAATCATCGCCGCGACAGATTGCTATTTTGCAGACCTCGAAACATACTACTTTTCCGACGGCTTGAAGAGACTGCAACACCGTTTGAAAAAGTGTATTGATCATCGGGAAGACTACATCGAGAAATAAAAATATAATTTTCTTGTCGATTCCGGAAACATTTTAGGTCGCCCTCGTAGACAGCATATGGAACACAGAGGAAATACCCAGTGAATGGGGGACTGCAATATTACGCCCCGTAGATAAAAAGGGCGAAAAACAAAATTGCGAAAACTACCGAGGAATATCGCTACTGCACACCACTTATAAGATTTTCACAGATATCCTAAGGATGAGAATAACACCATACGTTGAAGAGCATATTGGACAATACCAAGCCGGTTTCCGAAGCGGGAGGTCTACAATTGACCAGCAGAGAAAACATGGGAATATGATGTTGGGATTTACCTTCTGCTATCAACGATGGTTTGTTTGAAAAAGCACGGCCGATACGAATATTGACCGAGTTCGTTGAACCATTCTCCCTGCTGTGTATCCAATTTTCGTATTGGTTTTGCATGCGGGCGAGTTCGGATCTGGACCGCCGAAGATTTGCCTAACTCCATTCATCACTCATCAGTGATATTTACAAAGAAATCATTGAAGGCGTCTGTAATTTTGTGAGGATCAATGATCCAACCTTTATTTACAATATTCGTAACAGTGCAATTACGAGTATTGTTCCGTTCTGTGTTACTATTGATAATCTTGTAGGTGATCTTGGTCTTGTTAGTTGAACAAAATCTATTCGAATAGTATTACCTTTTTACACATTTTATAACTGATCTGTAAACTTCTTTTATAATACCCGGTCTTTTTCATTTCTGGAAAAGATTTCATGCTTATAAACCGGTTTTAGGATACTACAGCATTTTTATATACCGGCCGTTATCCAAGATTCCCGTTGGGGTTGTAGAGGAATTTTCAGGTAAAGAATAATTGTGACCCGTAATAACAATGCGCATATTTTAATCACCACATTTAGATTCCAAATTCATTTTATGTCATTAAGACTTAATTAAACTATGATGAAACCGCAACTTCAGAAGAAGAGAATTAATTAGAAAGCATTCAATAAACCCCTAGGTACTTAATTAACACTTTACTTAGAACAGAGATGTATAATTTCAAACCGTGACGGTAAAAAGTCTGAATTAAAATAGAAAAACGGCTGAGATATTCTCAAAATTACTCAAATTGGGTAACGTACATTAGTTATAACTAGAAAAATCTACGACTATTTAGAGTTTTTCTAGTTAGTAGGAATTATTGACTTACTAAAAAAAACTTCTTGTAGTTACAAAAAACCATTAAATAAACGAACTCATTATTTAGATTTCTCACAGTAAAAAAATATAGTATTAATCAAGATTGCATTGTCAGCGTGCTCGTTATTTCAAATATCAACACATTTATGCTGCGAATACCAAAATCCTACATCATTTCCGCTACTATTTCTTTTTAATACGATTGCCGGCATAAATCCTGTTGTCATTATTTTTAATTAGTTCAGTAAAATAAATAGGACTCTGAACAATTGATTGAAAAGTTATACAATCTACTTCTGGTACAATAGCAAAACTAAAACTTTTTTCTAGGCAAAAAGTATCGGCTACCTGTTTTTGCTTGGTAATATATTTTATAATAATAATATTCATTTATTATACATAAAAGGGCCACAAATTTGAAACGAAAAAGAACAAAACATGAATGAATTCAGATTTGAGTCATTCTTTTCATGACAACGCCTAGTTTCCATTTCTGCCGTAATTATTATGGGTAGATAGCTATGGGCTAAGATGCGCAAATGACAAACTTAAGATTTTTGATACTATACAAACAAAAAAAAAACAGATCAAAAGCAAAAAGGTTACAATTATGTTATAAATTTAAGCCATTATAAGAATCATACGTTGTACACATTTGAAGAAATGAGTTAGTAAACTTTTTACGTAACCCGACGAAGTATTACACAATCGCGCGACGTTAAACGAAAATAATCTGTCAAAAAGAATGGTGCGAAGGGCAGAAGGTATAATGTAGTGAGGGAATTTACAATTGATGTTATACACATCAAAAAATGTCAATACGAGGAAGAGATGCGGTGGTATCTTTATGGCTACAATTTTAGATACGAAAAAATCAGAACTGATGTAGCCGGCAATGAAAACTCATATTTAACCAGTTGGGTTCTGCAATTTTATGTGAAACATGAACAGCTTTTAAACCACATATAGCATCCGTTCAAAAAAATTTTACCTCAAAGTAGCGTTTAAAATTATAATTATGGCTTGTCACTGAAACAATTTCCGTCAAATATACATCTGAACGAAACTCTGTCAAATTGACAACTAATACAACTGAAAATAGTACATGTCATGGCAAAAGTTCTTATTGAACTGGACTACTAGACGTCAAATTTATTTGAACGCTTTCCGGACGCTTTCGTTCGGCCAAACTTGAGCTTAGTTCATCTTCAAAGCTTCTTACGTTACAGCAAGAGTGATTAAAATTTTAATCTAGAATGATGCACACTATAAAATGGGGAAACTAAAATCAAAAGTAACTGTAATTAATTGTAACTTTTAAGATATTCTTTTAACGTTGTTGAAGCAGTAAGTCAATTGTAATCGAAGCTTTACTTTGATTTCTCTTCAAGAAATACGTTAAAGAAACTAATTTATTGTTTAACATAAAAGTTAATATACATTAAATAATGTATTTCTCGATCGACAATGGAACAATCACTACGTGTAATATTTTTGATCGTTTTACCGACTGAATGCAACATATAATTCTATTATTTGCACTATTCTACACATTGTAAATCAAATATCGATCCGAACATAATGTTTTTTGTCGTACGTTAAAGGGACTTTATTATCTAGTAAATTGCAAAACTTTTATGAACGATAATGTTTGTATTGATTTTGTAATTTTTCTACTAATAATAAAATATTTCAGGGTTTACTATTCGTAAATGAAGACCGCATTAGATTTTACAGGCACTAAAATTGCAAGGTTCCTTCGATAGCATTTTGATGACGTAAATTTGCCCCGTTGTGGTACTTAAAACGAAATTCACTCACAAAAGGAGTAATAATTTTTATACTAATTGATCGTATTTACATTTTGATTGCATTAACACAATATTTTCGCGTAAAAAACTGGTTTAACTCAACTGTGTTTTCTTCTTCATAAAAGAAAAACAACAAATAGATATTTAATTCTTTTTGTTGTTATGTATTCGTCAAATTAAAGGATTCAGCTCATTGGTTACTTATTTTACCAACTGTTGAATGTGTGTTGAATGAAGTAATATTTTAATTACTCGTTAAAAGAATGCGTTAATATACTTTGTAACTTTTGAAACGTTACTATAAGTAGAACATTTATTTCTCTGCTAATATTTTATCAAATTTGAAGTCGCGTTTAGGTTTTTACGTTTTCAATCTATTCATAAAAAAATGTTGAAACTTATTCAGTTTTGTTTAGATATTTAGTGGAAATAAATAATAATGGCGTTTTCTATTTCTTTTTTTTATGAAATATTCCATAGATAATGTATAATATATAGGTTATTATTGATTAGTTTGCTAAGTTTGGCGTAAAAATGAATTACGTATCAATCACTAACAATACCAATATCTTAAGTATATATAGTCGCTGACTATCAAATCAGAACGATTTATCTTTATTGCATCAAAGTATTTATCATAATTCTTGCTTCAAAACCTGTGCTATTGTCTTACAAATGTCATTGGTCAAATTAAGATCACTTCAATAATTGGTTTAAGAAATGTTATTCTGAATACATAAATGCATAATACTCGAAATTCTTTTGTATAGAGTATTGTCTACTATTACTCAGTCAATTTATGATAATACATATGTTCAGGAATTATTTTATCGCTTACAATGGAACACAGGTAACCCAAAAAAATGAACTTTATGGGCTTAGACTGATCTAGTATTAGATAATTTTATAGGTGCCCAGTCACCCCTTTTTGTGGAGTCCATCCTTAGGAATTTATTTTATAGCACCGAAACTGTGGCAAATATTAAAAGTGTGCTTTAGACAGTTTTGCACCTGTTTGGAGGGGAGTATATGACAGGATTAATAGTTTTCCTGTAGTCATTGCCCTGTTTAGTGAACCGCCCACCATCCCCCACTTTTTTCAAAAACCAAAATTTTTCTATTTGCTGCAAATATCGCGATGGATTCACGTATACATACGTATTAAACTTGCCCTAATGATTTTTAATTTGGAGAAAAAGAACTGTAGCAAGATCAAAATTAGAAGACAAGGACATAATCTCAAGTTAACTTAAAATGATGAAGTCATTTCATAAATCTGTATGTACTTTAATATGGCTTATTGCCCAGAGTATTAAATATTATGCGTAGCATATCCATCATGCTTTTTATTTTTGGTTATATGCACGTTTTGATATCATGCCATAATAATAATATTTCCTTATGATGACATTATTAAACTGAAATGCATAGACAAATAGAAATAATATCAGCAAGGAATTTGATCTTATCGTGCTTTATACCTGTGATTTTATCATGCGGCATATACATATATTATTTTTAATGTAACCTTTCATTGGTTTTTAAATAATAATTTAATTTCCTCGGTAACAACGTTAAACTTATCTAATTAATTTGTGAAATTAAACATTTTTCACGATTCTGGCAGGATCTACAGCTCCTGTTCGCTTTGTAAAACGCGTCTGTCTAGCGAACAGAAGCTGTAGGCTCAAACCCTGCCGAAACCGTGAAATTTTTAATTCCACAAATTAATTGAATAAAAAATTGACGTTGGTAATACCAAGAAAATAAAAATATACACATATAAAGGACACAGCATTAATCCATACAGTTTAGTGTTTACTTATAGCCGCAAAGGGTAACAATAAATATCAAAACAATGAGAATCAAGACTGCCAACATTTTTAATTTATTATATACAACATTTCTAGCTGCAAATATAGCCATCATCTCTACAACACGTTAAAGCTAAGAGGTACCTCGCGATTTAATGGAACATTATTGTGAAGCCTCAAGAGGAACCTACCTATGCCTTCGAAACGGAAGTAGCACTCTGCGCCCAAGAAAGGAGATAGTGTTATCGATATAGCATATAAAATCAAAAGTTGTGAAATATTGGACAACTGGAAACTGAACAGCATCGATTTAGAAAGATAAAATGGATTGCGTAACTTTACAAATGAGAAGCACTGGTAGCGATAGAGATAAATCTAGATATCAAGGTTAAAAACAATCGATTCAGGTTAATATTGATGAATTACGTTCAACAAGCGTTAAATTTATTAATGATGTTAAAATTGTTAACATTAAACAAGTCAACGTTTATAATGTAGGTGAGGGTAGGTTCAATTTGGAAATATGTTCCGGCAGAACTTTGTCTGCGATGGGACAAAAAAACGATGGAAGCCGTTGTTCAATCTTTATCTTTTATTATACATAAGTATGCTATTTTACCAACAATTTCGGGAATGGGCTCCTCTCACACTACAACTTCGACATCAGGAGAACTAACATCGCCATGCTTTAAAGATTGGTTTGTAGATACTTTTTGCCAAACGTTGAATCCGGAAGCGTATTGCTATTAAGAGGGAAACTCATTAAATAAGTCACAAACTGCTCTGGGAAAGCTAAAAATAGCAGTAAGCCATTTTCCTATTTGTCACTAAGTGTCAACACAAGTAGATAGTGTTAAAATGGCGATCGTGCTTGAAGAGTACTGTGGAAGAGTAGCGTGCTGTTGTGCATTTTTCTGGGCAAAAGGACTTCTTGCAAAAGATATCCGTGAGGAAATGTTTCCTGTTTACGGTGAAAAGTATTTGTCGCGTAAAACAGTGTATCGAGAAATCTAGGTCGAGAAATTCTCTCAAGGGCGCTTGAAAGTTATTGACGATCAGCGAACAGGCTGCCCAGATTGCGACAGATGCAACACTTCTACGGGTGGATGATTCGAACTGAAATGTGGGTAACAATAAATAGTATAGCAACTGTGTTTGAAATGTTTGCTCGGTGCGTACCTAGACAACTGAGTAAGGAAAACAGAAAGATTCGTATGGGTTTATCGTTGCAACACCTCTCTCGGTACGCAGAGGAAGTGGAGGACATGCTTAACAGGGTTGTTACTGATGATGACTAATGGGTTCACCACTACCAACCTGAAAGAAGGAATGCTCCAATGCAATGGAAACATCCTTCATCACCGTCAACGAAGAAATTTAAGGTTGTGCGCTCAGCTATTAAGGTCATGCTTACCGTGCTCTGGGATTCTCAAGAAGTGCTTCTAGCCCATTTCCAGAATAGAAATTGTAACGTGACTACTGAATCATACTGGGTTTTATTCTTGCTTCGGGATGCAATTCGACGGAAATATCCAGGCCTACTTATGAGAGGAATATTGCTGCACCACGATAATGCCAGGCCGCATTCGGCCCACTTGACCCAGACGAGAATTGCAGATTTAGGGTGGTAACTTGTTAAACATCCGGCTTACAGTAGCGGCCTAGACCCAAGCACTATCATCTGTTTGATCCACTCAAAAGACATATTGGTAGCAAACAGTTTGAGGGTGATAACGATGTTCACAAGAGGTACGTACATGGTTCAGATGAAAACACAAACATTTTTTATGCAGCAGGCGTTGGGGCATTCATATAGCGGCGGGATAAGATGGAGACCTTTTTATAATAGCTTTCTGTTACCTACTTATTGACTTTCGCTCATAGATTCATGAACTGGTAATTGTCCAAGTGATATTCAACTCGCAAAAAGAAAGTTAATATATGTACCAAGCAAACCAAGTCAATGGTACAACCTTTAGATACTTGTGGATTTAGAACATGGAAACATTTTTTGAGAACATTTCAGATGAAGTGCTTCTTACGTATAACGTATACGTATAATATAAATCTGCATTAAAGAAATAGAATTATCCTATTACACTCTAACTCATAACCGATTAAGATTCTTCAGTCTATTTAAATATACATGATATAAAAAAGAATATATCCAACGGCCACTACGTTTAAAGAATCCTATAAACTTCTGCTTTACAAAAGAAATACAAAATATACCACAATCCGATAATTGTACCTGACAGTTTGGCGTCTTTTTGAGACTAACTATGAGTCAAAACAAGACTAAAAATACTTTTTAAATTGAAGCACAAAATGTGTGGCATCGTTGAGTTTGTTTTCCATTATCTTTCAAAAGATGTAAATGACATACTCAAATGACGATTGCAAGGACTGTGTGGATGTACAATTCACAGGTATAGCAGTAAACTCCACTCACACAAATTAATTAATTATGCGGAACGCAGCGTTTCGGGAGCACGTGGGCTCCCATTGTCAACCGTGTTACCGACTGAGTAACACGGTAACACGTTGACAATGGGAGCCCACGTGCTCGAAACGCTGCGTTCCGCATAATTAATTAATTTGTGTGATGGAGTTTACTGCTATACCTGTAAATGACATACTATTTAAAATGATAGAATTTGCATCACTTATGATGACATGGGACATGAAATTAGACAGTCAATAACATTGAAAATTAGATTAAAAAATAAAAATCGATGCATTTCTTCTAATGACACTAGTCGTTTAAAAATTGGCAGGGGAAGGTGGAATCTCATTATATGCAGTAACAGCCATACAGTTCGCTCCAATTGTGACCATTTTTTTATGTCTACTGTCTTGAAACGCAAATCAAATTTGTCGAACCACTATTTGTTTTCGAATAAACTGTGTTTTTAGAAACTATCAAAATTAAAATAATACTTAGTCGTAGATAAAATTAAAAACGGGACTAAATCTCATAAATATCCTTATTAAAATGAGGCTACCGGTTTCGTGTATATATCATACATTTTCAGGCCCAGATGTTCTAGATAAGACTACACTATTGGATTTTCTTGTGCTCTTCTATAGAATATTCGGACCTGAAGATATGTGATTTACGCGCGAAACCCGTAGCCTCATTTTAATAAAGATATATGCGAGCCTTAGTCCCGTTTTTAAATTTATCTACAATTATTACCATGAACTCACACCGAGTCAAGAACTTTACTATAAAATAATTCTATTCTTCGAAAATGTATGTTTAATTATGATAGGCTGTGGGTACCATAAAATTCGCCCCAAATGATTTTTTTTTTCATTTCCGCCTTATTTAAAGACATAATTATGCTATTAGTTTGTACTTATCTGAAAACTAGTAAATAAATTGATTTTGAATGGATGACAAAGACTACACTCAAATTTTCTTGCCATTGTGTTAAATTTTAATAATTATTTAATAACGTAACAATTAATATTTGCAACATATCAATTAAGATTAAACTATGTATAAAAAACAACGAAAAAAGTCAATTCTTTCGTCTTATTGAATGCAAGAAATTGCCCTATCATACAATTACCTGACTACATTGCTTAAAAATACTGGTGTGATTTGTTTCGTATATTCTCGTATAGTGCCTTCCCAACGATCAACAACTGGAAATGATAGGTTGGCGTTTGCAAATTTAATTTTTAGAATATCCCTATAGGAGAAGTCGAACACAATCGGACACTTGTAACATACTGGCGAGCGCGGAGACCATACATATTCGGAATACTTTAATTCAAAAAGTTTATCTAACAAATTACCAATATCTTTGTACGACGGATTGAAGTGGGAATGTTGAAAAAACATTTCTCTGTATAACTCACGTCTTGAATTTCATTAAGTAACCTATTTTATCAAAAACATTAATGTTTTGCGGAATTTCCATCTAGAAAAAGAAGAGACAATAAGTATATTGCTAAGTATTCCATACTGGACATTGTTTTTAAAGAAGCATTGATCATGAACTTCAATAACGATGTGCAACAGATCATCATCTACAATTTTGAGAAGTTACTATTCCGTTCGATGTAAATATTGCTTCGTCGCTAAACAAACTAAATTTAGCAAAATATATATCCTCTTCTGAATCAAAAACTGAAACCAAGGCGCGTTGCAAAATCCTTATGATTTATAGTATGTACAAACTTTGGCTTGGATTTACTTTTTCTCAATATTCTATGAATTGACGTAGTTGCAACAACAGTCTGTATTACCTAGTTTAAATTGTCTTTGTAAGTAATCCAATTATTGCACATTTTTTTAATTCATTTTCTACCGAGTCGAAACGCTTAAATTTACATATAACTATCCATTGTTTTATGTATATTTTTATTTGGATGCCACTTATAATTTTCACCAACAGGTAACACAGTTTTAATTTAATCTTGTTTCGGTAATTATAGCCGCATTTGAAATAATTATACACGACCACAATTAGGCAATTCTTAATAAATTGCTAAATATGGCAAGTATTTTGCCACGTTCAATACTCGAGAATTCATGGCAAGCTCAATGCATTACATCGTGATAACATATTTCCTGTTGTGCTGATTTTTTAATTCATTTAATGCAAAAAAGACTCACTATTTCACAACAACAAAATAAGTTGATGCTTTGAGAAATATAGCATACAACAATTTTAAAGTGTAATTGCTATATTAGTTACTAAAGGTATCTTGCACCAAAAACATTGAAAATTGAAATTGTAATTGTACAGATTACTACAAGTGCCATTTACTCTGAAAGAAATAGTAACTCATCAGATCTGATATAAACTTATTTAGTTTTTAGACAAGCACAAACCAATAACAGAATTATATTTTTAGGAAAAAAAAATTCTTATTTCTGCGAAATTTATGGTGGTTATTGTATAACCGTGTGGTGCTAAACATTTTTTTGTCAAGTCATTCTAGAACGATAAATAAGATCAATACTAAAGCGTAACCAATTAAACTATAAACACATGTTTACTTTCTAAAGATTTGCTTTTCTTCTAACGCGTCAAAATATTTCATATTTGTACCCTAAATTTACTTACCTAAAACAATTATACGTGATTATCTTTAATAAACATTGAAAAACATATTTGTTTTGATACGAAACTCTTTTGGTTAAAATTTGACACACGATAATAAAATTTGGCATAAATCCTTCATACTTCTTGAAAAATAGTGTTGTTTTGATTTTGTCTGTTCCTAAAAATTCTATTTATTTCAAAACAAATAGTAGCCCGTCAGATCTGGTATAAATGTATTTAGTTTTCGGGCACGCACATGCTAATAACAGAATTATACTTTTTAGAAAAAAGGAAATAAAAAATGTCTTTATTTGGTCCTTAAGGTGAAATTCAATTCCAATATTTCATTACTTTTTAAAATCTTTTCCATAAGTGACCGATGATAAGTAATATTTATGTCTTCAAACTTGCTAATATCCAGAATATAAGTAAAAAATAACTTTCTTCCAGAACTAATAAATTTAAAATGGTAAGTGAAAGCTAACCGGTAATGTGCAGGAAGTTTACACGGTATCAAATTTTATTTCAAACTAATATAGTTAGAGATCGATCTGATAGGGAAGATCACCGATGTGTGCAAAATAATCATGCAACGTGATTATTACCTTCAAAGTGGCGGTGTACCGTCAGGTGGCAGCATGGTTAACCGCGCGGAAGTGCGTGAACGATGATGGTGCGACAGTGGTAGCGGTTGTTCGGCGAGTGCAGCCTACCTCAACAAGAGCTGGTCTTTTATACTTTCTTCTATCTATATGTGTATACGATGTTTTATATACGTCGGTATAGGTATCTCTGCTCTCTCTGTGTTCAGGATGAGACCAAATCACCCACTGCGCTGTTCTATCTCTTCGCGCGGACGATTCATCCCTCGAGGACCTATTCTGTGTGGCACCTGCGCCGCGACGATATACAAAGAGGATCCTTCGATGACACGCTAAATACAGAGGTTAACTCTCTTGCTGCTGACCCTTGCGATTTTTGCTACAAGTTATCACCAAGTATCATCGAGTGTTCTCTTTTCCCTAAGCGCCGATATGATAATCCATCTACCACTGCCAGATGTTATGGGTCGATTCTCGATTTTGTTATTGACATTTTGCATACATTGAAAATGCGTGACACTAGCACGCAGAAATTTTTATACAAGACTACGTTTTGTATTAAATTCATTCATTAAATTATTTCACAACATACAGGGTGAGAGAAAACAACCTTTAACAAGTTTGAGGGAAGGGACTTACAGTCTGCAAGGTCGATATACAGTGTAGAAATGTAGTACATCAACGGAGAAACGAAATGCACTCAGCGAAATTTCTATAGTTCCATTTAATTTTGTAGTTGCCTTATAAACATTTAGCAACGGTATGAATTGGAAATTATCTAGAATTATATTTCTGAACGTAAAGAAATAGGAGTGATATTATTTTGTCAGTATTACAGCTGTTGGATATGCAGGGGAAGTACCTGGGGTATAAATCTATAAATAATTCTACAGAGTTAGACCGACATCTTACGAAATCATTGGGGAATATTAGTAAGAGAGGTGTATACCAATAATAAACAATACGGTAACGTCAAAGAACTAAAGTCTGCGATAAGAAGGTGTTGGAATATATTCCTATTTCAACATTTTTCATTTTTTTTCAAATTGATAGACAGTATGAAGACCCAGATGTTTGAAGTTATTTTGAATAGAGGATCTAACGCTCACTACTAACTTTAGAAAGAATTGTAATTTTTTATGTATACATTTGCTTTATTAATTTTGTATTGATGACCTACAGAAATTTCGCTACTTTGGGTTACCTTTATTGTAAACACTCTCTGTATAAAATGTGATACATTTTTTTAATGTTATTTTCCCTTGCATTTGTGTTTATTTGTAGTTCAACGTTAACGTTGATGCATAATCTGTCGAAGATTAAAAAAACTATATATTCTATTCAAAAGTTTATTTGGAACTATAGAAATTTCGTTGACTGTACGTTGTATATGTAATAGTCATTTTTTTTTATAAAATCGCAGAAACACGTAAACTTCAGATCGAAGGGAAATAATTTCTCGCGAACTAACGATCTTCAGACCTTCCACCCTTTATACAGGAATATCAAACTAACATTCTTAAATGACGTTAAAGGTTGAATGACAACTTCATTCCTTAACTTTCAAACGATGAAATCAATCAATTCGTTTTTGACAAATTTGAAAATATGCTACAAAACAGAAGTGTTTGCCGTAAAACCAAAAAAAAAATAGAATTTTCCTGCATAATCCTTTAGTTTAATCAGCGAGTTAGTCCAGAATATTATCACTTTGATCAGTTTTGAGAACGCGAGTCTTATGGATCAGTTTCCCTGCTCACGTCTTTCGGGTCTGCGAAATACGTAATACAGCTAATTACAAAACTTATAGAAGCGGGTTCCTTACTGAATAAGAAACATCAACAAATCAATGGATGATGAAGGATTACAAAAAACAGTGTTAGGAGTCATATATGCGGATCGTCTGTGAGGTGTGAGGCAATTTGCTTCCGCTCTGTAATTTTCTATATACACTAGGGTGACAGAATAAAATAGACACCTACTAATTAAAAAAAAGATTATATTCTCGTTATATATACAAAATATTTTTAAATTAGATTAATATTTTGTCGATCCACGTTTACTTGCGTGAACTGCTGCGAGTGGTCGTGGCATAGAATCTATTAAATGATTAATAGTGTCTTCTGGAATATTTAACCACTCTTCTGTAACAGCTGCCACGAGATCTTCCTTATCACTGGGTTTTCGGGGTCGTTTCGCCATATTTGTCTGGATTATGTGCCAAAGATTCTCTATCGGATTCATGTCTGATGATTGGCCTGGCCATGGTAAAATCCGAATTCCCTGTTCCTCTTTCCATGTGGTTGTTGTTCTTGCTTTGTGGCAGGGTGCTCCATCCTCCATAAAAGTGGCGTCTTCTTTAGATAAAATGGCGTTGGCGAATATTGGTAGTAGTCCTTCTGTTAATATTTGGATATATTTTGCCGCATTTATATTTCCGTCGCAGATTACTAATTGCGATCTGCCACCATACCATATCGCGCCCGACACCATGATGTTCACACCGCCGTATTTCACCGACTGATGCGAAAATTTGTCGTCCAGTTGCTGTGACGAACGTCTCCATACCCACGTACGACCACTATCACTGAATTGACAGTATCTGCTTTCGTCTGAAAAAATGACAGACCGCCAAAACTCTTCGGGCTTCGTTCGCATTTCTATTGCTCAAGCCATTCGGCGCCGTTTTTGAAACGCCGTAAGGCGAGGTTTTTTCTTTGCCGCCCATTTATACATCCCCACACTGTGGAGGTATCGCAGAATGGTGCGCTGACTTTTCTGTGAAGTTGCCGCAAGATCAGCTGTACTTTTTCGCAGTTCTCTTAACACTTCGCGCACAAGCACCCTTTTACTTCTTTGAGAAGGTCCCGCACGACCTGGTGTCGGCTCCACTGTTGTTTTTTCCTTGCGCTTAAATTGTGTAATCATACGGTTAACTGTGGACAACGGAATATTTAAAAATTTACTTATTTCACGTTGCGAGGCGCCGCGTTCACTCTGGCCAACGATGCGACCCCGGATGAAGTCGCTAATATCACTCGAACCTTGTAAGCGAGGCATAGTTGTAACGATACTAAACTATGACGAATTCCTTCCGATACATCTACCCCTACCCAAATGACAAGAGAAAGTTCTTAATTCGTTCTTAGAATTTAGCTGTTTACATATTTATACCGCTTTACCTGGTGTCTATTTTATTCTGTCACCCTAGTGTATCATATGTGGCCAACAACCGGCCCGCTGTAAGATTTGAACCGGCCCGCGAGAAAAACCCAATTAAGAAAAAAATTCACGATTTAATTATAATGTACCTATTGTTTTCATTTCATTTTCTTATTTTAATAAATTGCATTATAATGACATTGTCGTATTATTTCATGTCTGATATCTAGCGCTAAATATTATGAACACGTATTTGAACACTAAAGTTTGGCCAACATGTCAAAGGTTGCCCATTACTTGCTACATATAGTATATACACAATAATTTAAAGAAAAGCATATTTTGTCTGTCGAAGACAATATTTATTCTGAGAAGAATGAAGAAACCTGCATCACCACCGGTTATAATTCTATGAAATTATATCAGAACGGAACGAAAAATCAAAATTATCAAAGTTATATCTGTTTCTCAGATGAATAACACATGGGCTGAAAAGTCCCGGGCCTAACACATAGATGACGCTAGTTTTGTTGCAGTCACCTTTCTCTCAGTTAGTACTAACCTTCAAAAGGCAGTTGTTAAAATTTCATGATATTCTATTCATTAGTTTGTGAGTTATTGTGCTAAGAGTTACGCTACTTTTGCTATTTTCAAAACAATGGGTCAAAAACAATTTCGTGTTTTAATTTTACACTGCTTCTTGATGGGAAAATATACCGTACAAGCGAAGCAATGGCTTGAAAAGTGTTATGGGGACTCCGCTCCATCAGAAACAACAATAAAACGTTGGTTTGCTGACTTCAAACGTGGTCATAGAGACACCGATGATGCAGAACGCAGTGGACGGCCAAATGAGGCGGTAACGCCAGAAAACATCAAAAAAATCCACAAAATCGTTTTGAATGATCGAAAAGTGAAGTTGCGTGAGTTAGCTGACATCGTAAAGATATCAAAAGAACGTATTGGCTTTATATTGCATGAGCATTTGAGTATGAGAAAGCTCTGTTCAAAGTGGGTGCCGCGTTTGCTCATTGTTGACCAAAAACAAGAACGTGTTGATGATTCTGAGCAGTGTTTGGCCATGTTTAAACATAACAAACCGGAATTTTTGCGTCGATATGTGACAATGGATGAAACATGGATCCATCACTTCACTCCGGAATCAAAACGATCGTCATCTGAGTGGACAGCAACTGGTGAACCTCGTCCAAAGCGCCCGAAAGCACAACAATCGGCTGGAAAGGTTATGGCCTCGGTATTTTGGGATGTGCGTAGTGTAATATTCATCGACTATCTTGAGAAAGGAAATACCATCAACAGTGAATATTATATAGCGTTATTGGAGTGTTTGAAGGCCGAAATTGCAAAGAAACGACTGCATATGACAAAGAAAAAAATTCTGTTTCATCAAAACAACGCACCGTGTCACAAGTCAATCAAAACAATGGCAAAACTACATGAATTGAACTTCGAATTGCTCCCACATCCACCGTATTCGCCAGATTTGGTTCCCAGCGACTACTGGCTGTTTGCAGACCTCAAAAAAATGCTCGCCGGTAAGAAATTTCGCACGAATGAAGAGGTTATCGCTGAAACTGAGGCCTATTTTGAGGCAAAAGATAAATCGTTCTACAAAAGCAGTATTGAAATGTTAGAGCGGCGCTGGAATGATTGCGTTGCTCTTGATGGAGATTACGTTGATGAATAAACCTAATTTTGAACCAAAAGAAACGTGTTTTCTTTGTTAGGCCCGGGACTTTTCAGCCCATGTGTTAGCTGGTTCTCAGAAGAATTTTAAGTAGTTCGACGTTTCTATGAAGTTTGTTTTATTTTCTACTGGAGCGAATCCTGATATACACGACTCGCCTCAGCCCTAACGCTGCTAAGTTGTTACTTACGAACTGATAAGATATAAACAAAGTATACAATTTTTATAATTTATTTATTTAAATACAATATCAGTCATGATGTGACTTTTTAATGATTATTAAAAAGTTACAAGAGCACTTTTAAAACACAAACAATAATCAGGGAATAAATTGTAGTTTCCTGCACTTTCTGCTGTGTATTTTGAATTATCTTGGTGAAATCTCTCGCCTTGTTCGTCGCCTACAGTATCTAAATTTTCAAGAAACCTATCAAGATGATTATAATGGAAATGAAGCTTCATGATCTTCATGTTACAATCTAGGCGGTAAAATTTTTGAAGCATTGGTTTCACTAGACTTTTATAATTGCAATGAATGAAGTCTGAGCTTCTTCTCAGCTTCGTTCATAAAGTCGATGAAATTTGGATCTGTTATTAAAGTTTTAATTTGAGGCCCATCAAATACCCCAATTTTTTTCGTCACTTAGTCGTGGAAACTTTCAACAAATGTATTTGAAACAGTCTCCTTGCAAATCTAAAGCTAAAAGGTTAGTAATAAAATTTGGGATATGAGACTCCAACTTTTTTACATGTTAGATTACTTATTTGCACAATAATTTGAGCAATTAATTCTTGGAATATCGATGTGAAAACATGTTGACGCGATTAATGTTTTTAGTATAAAGTACTTTTAGTAACTAATATAGCATTAAACTTTAGAGTTTTTATATATTATACTTCACAGCTTTAACATATTCTTAACTTAACAGAAGGTGTAAAATAGTAAGTTATTCACATTACAACAACCAAGAAATCAGTCTAGTATGCGGTATTGCATAAATTTAGGTATTTGGGTTCTGTAAAAAATGAATGTAGAAATCCGTACAAAGTAATCGAATTGGTTACTTCGGGAGACAATCAAAATGAAGAAATATACACTGTTGCCGAAACTCCAAAAATTAGTGACCTAGAAATAGCACAAGCTAATGAGATTCCTTGTACATCAGCCGAAAAAATACTGGGGAAGCATAAATTCAAGCTATGCAAAACATTTGTGCACACACTAAAATATGGAGATTTTCAGGAGCGTTTAGATTTTGGCTTTGAGTTTTAAAAATATTTAGAAAAGAATTGATCGTTTAATTAAATTTATTTTGTTTAGTTCTCAAAACTACCAGTACCTTACGCGCTTGGCTATTAGTCTCTGGGTCCCGAGTTCGAACGTCGGGGGCTGTTTTTCAGGGTTGAGGGTTTCTGTGGCTTTCCTTACTCCACGCCGAACATTGAGAACGAATACGTTAAAACTCACATCAGACGCACGCGTAACCATAACTCATAGCAGGTCGATGCTCCCTATAATTGTCAAAGATGTTAAAGGATGCGAAGGCATGGATTATTATTATTAAAATCGTAGATGGTGGGCTGATGAGAATCTGCACTTCTTTATTCAAGCTCATGGCCAATATTATTTTAAAACCAATGTCTGAGGTGCGATTTTTAGCAATATAATTATTGGCCCTTATTTTTCTTAGAGAGAGCTTAAACTTCGAAACGTATTTACATTTTTTACGAAATCAGTTACTCTATGAAATGTAAGGTATAGTCTTTGAGTTAAGCAGAGAAAAAATGATAGTGCTTTAGTTCGTAGTATAAGAGATGTTGGTAATTTGTTAGAGAAGCTTTTTCTAAAGAAGCACTCGCCGCATCTGACCCCATACGACTTCTGGGGATATCTTAAAAATGAAGTTTATTTGAGACAAGTAGCGCAAATACAGCAAAAAAAAATATCGCAGACGAAGAATGATGCTATTGAGGCTCTAGATGACAAAATTACTACAGTTAAAAGTTTCCTGTAGATACTGTTTTAGTTGAAAAAGGAGTATAGAACTTATTCGAAAAAAAGTAGAAGTCTAACAGCCGAAAAAGGAAAGTAACAACGGATTAAAAGAGAAAAGCTAAATCGTTAATTATGCAGTGCGTGCAAAACTTGTTATTAGAATATCTACATGACAAAGAATGTATTCAACATGTGAGTTAAGAAATATATGTGTATGAAAAAACATGTTTGCCCAAACTATACCATTGTTTCATTACAAATATGTAATTCTCTTTCGCGGAGGAAAAAGTGCTGAGAAAATATTTCTATTGGTTTGAAACAGTAATTCTATTGTGGATATCTGACACGATTATTTTCTTGAATGAAGGCGGACACTCTTGATGCAAGCAAACGTCTATATGCGTGTAGTTGAAAATTCCAAGGATTTAACATATCTTGGTATCAAGATAATGCTTACAGGTGAATATGATAAACAAAAGTTAAATAGACAAATAGAAGAAAATTTACAAAGCGTAGATTATGCATTTCAAGCATAAAAATACAATCAATCAATATAATCAATATAAAAAAAAGAAAAGAAGATAAAGGGAAAGCATGAAAATAGACCTTCTCCCTCAACTTTTGAATTAGATTTCGATCATCTTCTCGTTATCAAAAGTAAAGATCACAAAAGATGATTGAAACATCAAGTACTACAAACGAAAAATGTAGAAAACACAGTACAAACCAGAGAACCGAAGAGCAGCCAGCAATGATAGCTGTGAAAGCCTGAATATTATGCCCGTTCTTTTTCAGCCTAACGTAGGAAGTGTTTTCAATATCGTCATAATTTAAGTACAAAAACTGCTTCTATTTGCTTTCCTACAAAATGTATTGAATTTTACTTAAAAATTATGCTAAAACTTATCCTTCATAGGATTTTGCTGGTGCATTATTATTTTTTTTTATTTTTATTATTATTTATAAAACAACTTAATAGGTAAACAAAAGGTATAATACTGACAAGTCACGCCAAAGTAATAAAAATCTATTTAATCTTCAATAAACAAGTACTGTATGATCATATAAATTTATCTTCTAGCAAGCTATGAAATTATGTCTTCAAAATGTCTTGTTGGTAGTGAATAGTGAATTGACTGTAACAAATAAAATACATTTGTCATGTATTCTGTATTGGTTTATTGACACAAAAATGTTTACAATAAATCACAAAGTTTTCATTATCGAATCACACATCAGAAATGGTATAAAATTAGTAAACCATAAATGGAGAAAGGTGGAACTCTTTGCAGCCATGTGTAGATGAATTTCGGTCAGAATTTCTAAATTTTCCAGTAACATATGACAGTTTGCAGCAAATTATTCAAGAAACAGTGGCAAAATTTCATGAAACAAGGTCTGTGTCCCGAAAACCAGGTAGTGGTAAACCATCAAAACGTACAGCTGAAAATATAGAAGATGATGAGAAACGAATAACTCAACCTTCATATGGGACATGCCAGGCAATCCTAAAAAGAAGATCTACAAAAATTTCCATACAAGTTCCATTGTGTGCAGGAGCATTTACTCATTGATCACGCAACCCGGCTTAATTATTCTCAATGGTTTTTAGGTACGATGAATAATGATGATCGTGATATATAAATAAATAAACAATGCGCATCTGGTCTGGAGAAAATTCACATGAAATTCTTGAGAGACCCTTGCATTCTCCAGAAATAGGGATTTGGCTTGCTGTTTTTCGTAGACGGATTATTGGCTCAATTTTCTTTCGTGATACCATAAATGTGAAACGACATCGTGATAATTTATTACAACCACTTTTAAATCAATTACAAAAAATAATGCAACACCCCATAGGATAAAGGAAACGATGGAGTTATTACACGAATTCTTTGATAATCTAATAGTAGACTTTCCACCGCGATCTCCCGATTTGGCAATTATGAATTATTTCATATATTCACATCTAGTAAATAGAATACTTACAAATCGTCCTCATAGAATTGACGAATTTACGGAAGCTATCTGAAATTACACCACATAATTTAAGGAATGCCTTCAATAACATCAAACGAAAAGTAGCGTTAAGTATAGAAAATGAAGGAGTTCACTTTAAACATTTAATGTAACCATTCCTCATCATTTTTTCTTATGGGGGTATTTAAGATAGGAAGTCTACGAGAATCGATCTCACAGCATAGACGATTTAGAAGAATCAATCTCGACTGCGATGCAACAGATTGATTTATTATAAATCCTGAAGAAGACTATGGAATCTCACTTGGGATGTACAGAAACTTGTTTACTGAACGATAAAGCCTATCTCAGTGATACTATTTTTAAAACGTAGTATTGATATAAACTTCTTTTCTATAGATTCTCGAATTATGTACGTATTATTATTTAAACAATAAATTACTTATTTTAGAAGTTTACATTGTTTAATAAATTCTGGCGCGCTCATATATGGTAATACACCGTACAACGCATTGTATTGTGTAGTTGGGGAATTTAGTACCCAGATTGTCAAGAAAGAGAAAAGATATCAGTTTCAATTCCCGCTACCCTTCTTCTGTTAAAGGTGCATTTGAAACAGAATTCCGAAGGTGGAAAATACGCCTTCGCGCTTGCACCGTTCAAGTAACTAAATTCCCCAACTGTACATATTTATTACTTAAAATTTTTTGCTTGTGAAAATCGCAAAATTCGTAAAAGGTAATGCTCAATATCAAACAAAAAATGCAAAGCAAACAATCAGTTGAAGTGAATGTACGTTTGTATGTTATTACTTTATCACAACTTAAATTCAAATTACAGTTATATATATTAACATATCTAGTGATGTCTCCTCCTCCTCCTGCTGCGGCGTCTTCTGCCTCCATGCTTGGATCTCCTTCTACGTCGACGGTGCTCCCTAATGCCCTCCATTACTTCGCCTGGGTGGTATCGACCTCTCAATTTTTTTATTGCACCAAACGCAATACCTTTGTTTATTGTTTTATTCAGGTACTTACAAATATCTTTGTTCGGTAAGGAAAATTCGTTGGCGAGGTGTTGCGAGATTGCATCTTTGGAAATACCATTTGGCAACTCATCAATAGTAGCGATGAGTAATTTGGCTGTTTTAACTGCTCGCGGATCTGGGGTAGACATCCTGTCACTTTCAACTTGAATTTTACCACATCCAAAATTTTATTCACCGCATCAGAAGAAACGTTTTACGCATTTAATGATTTGTCACAATGTCATTTTGTTAGTGATTCAATTGATTTTGTTTATGCCTAGATACAAAAAGATAGATTGATTTTGTTGCATAAAAGCTGTATGAGATACTTTCGAATACATGCTATTTTTGGTTTTGGGAATACATATTTTGTTTAAAGATTTGAAAGTAACAAGTAAATGACAGATTTAAATAGACATTTATTGTTTAGACTTTAGGACAAAATTTATTTTGGATCGTGCTTGCTATAAGTATGAAGGAATCTATCAACATTTACTATCGTTGTTTTTCTTCGACAAACCGTCGAGTACACTTCGTAATTCCAAACATCGATTGCTATGGTAATTAACCAAACTCTACCAGAACTTTATCGAATCCCCAGACCCTACCGTTTTGCCTTCCTTTCCGAAAAGGCGTGCTCTGATTTTTATCCGTAACTAAAAACTAATCATCACAGTCGGGGTTTATAACCGCATCTTCGGATCCTCGAAAATCAAGTACATTAACGTTCGATCAAATTTTGTCATGCGTTGAGTGTTAAATAAACAGGGGTTAGAATTCAATACAAAAATAAAAATACACTCACCACATTTTTTTTAAAACAATCGAGTTTCCAATTTTGTATAAACACTGCGTATATAAATTTGGAATTTTAAATTCTTCAATTTGAAAAGATTAACAAAAGGAGAAAGAAATTGTAATTTTATTAGTCACTTATTAGTAGTTGTTTCTAAGACGCATAGACAAGTTATTATTAACACGAGAAAAAATTTACAAAAGTTTGTATACGCACTCTGCAGACGCATTGCGCAGCATAGAGAAAACTTCAAGATATCCATGTTCATAAGCTCTGCGAAAACACGTTTATTTCTTTTGTGCAGATCAGTTTCTATTTACTTTCAGGCGAACATCCAACATGAATTCAAAAGTCCTCACATCTCATGTAGCCCATATTTTTATAGTGTGCCTGCTATATATTTAAGATTTTATCATTTTTTTGACATAAGTCAAACAAGCTAACACAGATATTTATTGTTAAATTATTTCTCCACGAAGTTTAATTCATTTTTGCATACGCTCGAATCAACTCTGGAAGGAGATATTTCATTCGTTTGTTGGTACAACCAAAATTGCGTTTTTGAAGGTATCGACAGCTCCTTCTGACGACTGGAATCTTTGACCATGTAGAAAGGTAAAGAAATTGTTGGGAATTAGGTCCGGATTGTATAGAGGATGGTCTAACAATTCGACGTTTTGTTACGTTTTTCATTATTTGTCTAGCGTGCTGTGTGGGAACTTGCACTGTCTTGATGGAGAATAATTCGTCGTTCGGGGTTGGTATTTCGAAACTCAGCGATGACTTGCGACCAAGAAATAGTTGTATACCAATCGGCAGTAACAGTTCCTTGATCTTGTAGAGGAATTGTTGCTACATGATCTGCTTTGGAGATAAATGTTATAACCATCTTTTTCAAGACACTTCAAGAACAGATGAATTTTGTCGGTTTTTCTTCACCTTGGAACACCCAAACAGACGACTGGCGTTTACTTTCCGGCTCGTATGAATAACTCCACATTCATCACCACTAACGATATTGTACATGTTTTTAACGTTTTTAGAGTTTCCGGCGTTAAAGCGGTCTAGAATTTTTGGACATGAATTCACTCTAGCTGCTTTCTGTTCTTCGGTCAACAGGCGGTATGGTATTTATACATAATTCTTTATGCTTTTTTTTTAATCGAGGTCTCTCCAATAATGCCTCAATCTCGCAATATGTTACATGTCAATCTTCGTTGATGATATTGGGTACAGCATCGACGTTTTCTTGAGTGACTACCGTGACTAGTTCGTCCACGTTTGAATTCACCATACTAACGAGAAATTGTTGACTGTTATGATGATTCATTGCCGAAAACAAAAACCGGTAATCCTGCAGGATCCAGTTTCCATTTAAAATTTCCGTTATAAGCATACCGAAATAGCAACAACGCTGCCAAACTTTGGTAGCTTTGTTTTTGTACCTTCTGTCTGTGTATATCAAATTGAAATTTTTAGGTAATTAGCCAAATACCGATTAATCAAAAATATTAATAACTGTCAGCATTGTGAAGTACTAACGTCAATCATCAAGAAAATTTTGTTGATCCCGACGATCATAATATTCGTGCACAGAGTGTTGCGAATATGTAGATGCGAGTGAAGAGGAAGCTTCGACGACGGTTTGGAATGTCAGAACACCTTTTCGAATCTTATCTGCATGAGTTCTTATGGAAGAGCTAATAAACAATTAATGAAATATAGAAAACACTGCAAAATAATATTTATTGATCAAAAACACATCATACTAGATTTCGATTTTATCGTATCTCTTTTTAATGAAAATTTCTGGATACTGCTCTATTCTACTATAATTCTTATTTTTATATGATTATTTACAAGCGAACAACAATTTAGACTAATATTAAATATATTTGACTTCCAGAACTAGTTGCTACTTACTCCATATCCACGAAAATGTTTTACATGGAGAATATGTCAGCCGATTACTTTTCAGAACTTTTTTATTATTACAACGCAAATTTAGGAAAAAAATTAAATACAAATGCACTCAGAAAAATACATGATCTAAACGTCAATCAGTTTTAACAATATGGCGGCCGGCAATATATCAAACATATCGATAAACTGATCTACAGTTAGCCTCCTTTTGAGCAATTTAAAAACATCCGAATTAAAAAATGAAGTATATTCTATTCTATTTCAGTTTTCGTTGTGCACTTATATAGGATCGCTTTATTAAATTAAGCTCTTGACTAGGTTTTCTGTGACCATGTTTTTCCCTGGTTGTTTTGATTAACTTACAAATCGCACTATCACCAATATACAGCTGTGGCCATATGTATTCGCCACCCTTTTTTGTTTTTTATTCCAACGAATATATAAGAAATAAAAGAAAATTGATGGATGAAAATGTTTCATTGTGAGTGTATACAGATATTGCTTAATATTTGGTAGCTCCTCCGTGGGCTTTTATCACCGCACGAATTCGTCGGGGCTTACTGCTCACTAAGTTGTAGCACTGTTCGGTGGTGATTTTATTCCACTCTTCGAATGTTTTTGTTTTTAAGCATTGCTTTGTGGTAGATGAGTATTTAGCTACATTTCGCTTTAAAATGTACCATAAATGCTCAATTGGCGATAAGTTTGGGGATTGTGCCGGCCATTCCAGGACCCGCACGTTATTTTCCTCAAACTAGCGCATTACTTCGCGAGATTTATGGCACGGTGCATTATCTTGTTAGAAGTAATACTCTGGCTCATCATTATCGAATAATTTTAACGCACACGGTTCCAGAACTTCTTCCAACATGTCGATGTACGTCCGACTGTTCATTCGGCCCTCACAGACGAACAGTTCTCCGACGCCTGTTGCACTCATGGAACCCCAAACCAATATGCTACCACCCCCAAACTTGACAGTCGGGATGATACAGTCTGGATAGAAGGCCTCTGCTCGCCTGCGTCGCATGTATTGAGGCCCAGGTTTACCACAAAGCTACCAACAAAAACATGAATACTGTTACATTTTGGAACCTATTAAAAAGAATAAAAACACTGTAGATACCAGGAATTGAATACAGAATACCGCAAATACAATAATTATGTATTACTTACCTCAATATTTGACTCATCCGTCCACATAACATTGGCCCAATTGTCAATGGTCCAGTCGCGGTGACTTTTAGCCCACAGCAGTCTCTTTTTCTTTTGTTGCGGTGACAACCGTGGTTTACGTCGAGCTTTGTATCCACCTAAATTTAATTCACAAAGGCGTCTTCCAACCGTGCGAGGAGAAACAGCAACATTATGTAGCCGGAAAAGCTCACTGGAAAGCTGTTTAGACCATTTTTTCCGGTCTCGCAAAGACATCCGCTCTAAGACTCGCTCATCTCTGCTAGTTGTCTTCCTTTTTCGACCAGTTTTCGGTTTGTTTGTCAAAGATCCACTCTCTTTGTATCATTTTATCGTCATTCTAACTGTCGATCGCGCACATTTCACTTGTCGGGCAATAGCAGACACCGACAACCATTGCTCAACCTTACTCTTGCAACTTTTAAGAAAGACTGAAGAAATATTCAGAAATTACAATTTTACGTCTATTTTCTAATTTACTCAGAATGGCCTACAATAAACCATTAAACCCTCATTACCAGGTACCTAGTTAAGTCCGTCATCGACCCTGGTTCTTAGAAATACAATAATATTCGTGTAATACGTTCAAAACGAGAGTGGCCAATACATATGGCCACAGCTGTACATATTATAAATATACTTTTATTAGTACTCGATTTGGTAACGCTACTTCTAAATTTCTTATTTTTGATTGGTTATGCGCATGGTGCGGCGCATTACTAAAACTATAATGCACAATGCTCGACGTATTGATATAATGCAATTTATGCATTTAACATGTCCAATAGTATTTGAACAATTTGAGGCGTTTCAAAATCTCCATCTTTTAGCGTGTACAAATTTTGCCTTGTATGGCTTGAATTTACTCTTCTCCAATATTCGTCAGGTTGATGTACGAAAAATCGCATTAATTTGTACTATTTAGTGGACGCTTATTTTCACCTTAGTTTCAACGACAGTGTGTATTATCTTGTTTTGATTGTCTTTCGAAATAATTTAGTTAATATGCGACCTTTTAAACTAATGTTATACACAGCCTAAATATACGTAACACTGTTGTATTCATTACATTTTTACCCGGATCCTGTTGATTAAAAATATTTATCAAAAAATCATTATCTTCGAAAAACGTTCATAATCTTATTTCTGTTTTTAATACGAAATTCAGAGTTTAGTTAAAATTTAACCAGATATCAATCTAAAAGGCAACACTGTTTTAATAAAATCATTTATTTGTAAAACTAGAACTAATTTAACACAAGAATAAGTAATAACAAACAAACGAACTGAATGAAAACACTACTTAAATGACTATTTATGTGTATGACTACTTAATTATTTATCTGCATCCTGTATTTATACTGTCATATCTTCTGTGCGACGCTCGTTGAACGACTGACTACCTTGAGGGTATTGTCCGGGCTTCTATGCCCATCCTCCTCCAGTCCCGGGACCTTGCTGGTGGCTTCTGGTCCTCTTCTTAGGTATTCGAAGTCTTCAGCCTCGACCTCTTGGCTCGCTCGGGGGCCTCCTATCCTAAAATAAACAGAACTAGTTGAGGTAGCTTGAGTTAATAGAGCGATACTTCCTCTCAGGTTATAGCTTTCTGAGGGTTTCAGTAGCCGTCCTCTGTCTGGTCGTTCCAGGTCTTTTACGTGATCGCTGTTTGGATGGTCGGGTTGCCGCTGGTGATGGCTTTCTCGAAGAATTTCCTGTTCAGTTTGTCCAAGAGTTCCTTCAGTTCCTTGGCTTGAAAGGGCTCTCAGTGTAGCAAGCGTGGAAGTGTACGGGAAGTGAAATGCTAACCACAGGGAGTGGTTTTGCACACGCGCAAGGGGGTGGAAGTGTGAAGAGGCTGCCGCAGGTTAGGGCCTTTTACCTTCTATAAGCGGGCCATACTTATAGTCACCGACGAATGTCCTCGAAACTTCCAACGCGTTTCGGGCGTATTCTCGCACTTCCCAACTTTCAGTATTATTATGAGATTGACTGTCTCTGAGAATGCTATTTATTTAATAACAAATAATAGTTCATCACATCTGATTTGGGTTTATTTAGTTTTTTCAAATAAGCTCACGTAGGTAGCACAATTGTATTTTTTAAAAAGTTAAAATAAAAAATATCTCATTTGGTTTGAACTTTATGGTGGACAATACATATATTAATAATTAAGGAAGCACCGGAAGAATATATTATTTCAAGAGGGTCTCAAATCAAACAGACAATACTGTTTAGATAAAAATGATTTCTTAAAAAGAAAACTCAGCAATTTAACACAAAAATAAATGTGTTATAGATAAAAATATTGACAATAAATGAATATTTATTACCTGTCTCGCGGCGCTTTTGATACAGTTGTGGGAGTACGCCGTATTTATAACGGTCTATATTTTCTCGAATATCCTAGTGCGTTTCGAGAATGTTCCCGCGCTTCTTGCATTTAGGCAGTTGTTTATAAAGCTTGTAACAATACAAACACTATAGTTATAGGTCATGTGCTTTATTCATATTACATACAAGTTAGAGTTGTATGTTTTATGCCAACGCAAACCAACAGTTTCTTAACACAAACCAACAATTTCATCATACATTTTCTTCTCTAAACAAGACGGCAAAAATTATAGCTGCGGGAGTAACATAAAAATAAACATTTTCTTTATACGCCAAATTTTATGGTAAATGTCACATTTGAAACCGATATAATACTAACAGTATAGTACGGCATTTAGTGCTAAATTTGGACAATTAGCAATATATAATAGCTAGACAGTAAAAAATAATCTAAATCGATAAAATGTTAAAATCTCAATGGCTAATGAATATGACCATTTCGTCTTATTAATCTTCCAGGGGGAGTGTTAAGATACTGTATCACTTGACAGCTAGTTTGAGCAGCCAAAGGAACCTCCTTCAATACCAATGGAAGGTCGTTTTCTAGGAATTTTGAATAAATAGACACTGTACAATGTGATAACACGGCGGGTCCACTTAACTGATTGTCTATCATACATATATACATTTACAGAGAAGCGTTGATAATTGTTTTCCACAATGGTATGTGGATTTTCGTTAAATCAGCTATGTGATACAATTACTGTTGATACCGTTACCAGCAAAAAATAGCTTCCACAGTGAACAGTATTGATGGGATAGCACAGCGATGGTCACTGACAAAGTTCCAATGGTCTAGTTTTATCTTCTGCGTGCAGGTATTGATTCCGTTGCAAATGATAAAGATAGAAGCCATGCATGCGTAATTTTTGCCATTTTTTTGCACGTGGAACACTCATACGTGCTAAAATCCAATACACATAAATACGTCGTTAAAAGACGAGTTGCACGTTAATACGACACATTTCTAGATAAGTCTATTTCGGAATTTCGCTACGGTAGTGCTGTCGTCGCAACTTCACGCATGCGTGCTAGTCTTCCACAAAAATAGATCTACAGTCTTTTGAGACGGTTGGCTCATTTTAGTTGAGCATTAAATGAATAGACCCAGTTGATATTAGCAAACCACGAAATATTCAGACCATTTCTTTCTAGATAGGATTAGTTTCAGATTCCGGTGGAACACCTATAGATATATTTACTTAAAAGACCAACATTTCTAATTATAAATTTTATTAAATTGCACAATGATATAATGAGGGTTGTTACTTTAAATATATTACAATGGACTTATAATTGGGATAATTTTCAATTTTCGTAAAGTGCACTTTGTACATATCCAATTAATTAAACGAACATGATTTTATTTTCAATCTGTAATAAATGTGTGATAGACTAAAATGTCAATAACAAAAAAATTATCCCCACTGTTCTTCGTATCTACACAAAATGTATCATTTCCTATACACTAAGTTTCTATATATAAAGAAGCTTGACGACTATTCTTAGATTAAAAGTTTAAAGAAATATATAATAGTTAATAGGATCGAAAGTATACATAAAATAGTTATACAGATAGAGGCAAAAAGCTAACATCAATGATTAAAAGAAATCTTTTGCAAAGATTTAAACAGATTCAGACTATTGGATATGTTCATAATTCTTGTTACACTTTGGTGACAGCTTCAACATGCTTATATTTTTATATATATATTTTTTTTTCCTTTACGAAATTACATATCCTAAGATTCACTAATTTAAAACAGTGTATCTTAATAGATCTAATAGGTTCTAAGAAAGCTGGTCCACTTGATCTGAGTACCGTGATTAAAGAACTACTTTCCCAAATTTCTGTAATTTATGAATATATATAACACAAAAATACAGAATTAATTGATCAATCTTCAGTATAATTCGAGTTTTTATAAATGTATATAATATATATTTATTGGATAGTTTCATATTCTGCAATGTTGCTTTATCATTGGAAATTATCAATAACTGGATGCACTAAAACAATTCCCTGTTCGTAGCTCTGGCGAAATTGTATAAAGAATATTATAGATCCCATAATACATGTTTATACGATTCAATAAAAAAATACCTACTTATACAAAAGAAAACAATCATGATTTTAAGTATATGTACAATTTGCTGGAGTTTCTAACTTTCTTCTAATTTTTGTTAAAAAGGTACATGCTATAATCAAAATAATAGTATTCCATTCTTTCTGTATGTACTCCATCAATACACTTAATTTAAGATTCTAAAATCATCCTGTATGATAAAAAAAATCTATCACTTAATCTAAGTTGGTACAAACTTTGTATCCATATCAAAATTAGTATTAAAAACCAAGCTGTTGCCAAAATTATAGATATTGCATGTATGATAATTCTCAATATTGTAGGTTCTTCGTTTACATAGTAGAATCGTCCACCTCAATTATTTAGAACGTGCGCTTTATCGAGAATTACCAGGTACAAATGGATATTATATAAGGCACTTCAGGAGGAGAAGAAAGTCAAAATAAGAAACGTAAAGAGATATGTTTCAAACGTGTCAAAGTTTTAATCTCGATCATTTACATCGGGGTACAAGCAATATTTTTCAGATGTTTTAAATTTCAAGCAGCTTTAGAGGTAAGATATAATGCACTTACTACGTATGTTGGTTTATTTTGGTTATTTTTATTTTCTGACTATATCCTCCAAGTACTGTCTAAACGCAACAGACCTACATCATAAGACTTTCTCAGTAAGCATATCAGAGGAAAATAAATTTTGCGTGCAATTATACGGAATTCGTATCTTTGGTAGTGTGTATTTCTTATATATCAATAAGAGGAATATGATATGAGTATATAATAGCAGAGCCATTTCATATGTTATTAGAGTACTCATTGAAAATTAATGGTATACTAATCGGTAATTGGCTTTAAAATAAAATATGGAAAACAGTGAAAACGTTTTAAAAGAAGATTAAGTAGAAGGAAGGAAAACTGGCTAAATAGCAATTGGTAAAAGAATGTACACGTAATGCTTGCTTCCATAAAAATTTAAAAAAAATAAATAAGAGACATGAGTAGAGTAGATATTCTAAATTACGGAATAGATAGAAAATTATTTAATTTTAATTATTTAAGTTATCACCAAATTTAGTTTCAAGTTTTAGTTTAGTTCAAGATTGATAAATAAAGCAAGTAAAATGCAGTCATTTGGCAAATTCTAATGCCATATCAATTAATAAAATAAGCCATTTGTTGACCATTGTAATAATTTGAACTATGATTAATAATTTACTACTGTTCTTATCTTCCCTGTAATACAGTTCGTTTTATCGAGCTTTTATTGTCGAAAGATGTCTTCGGCTAGTTGTTATTTTTGTGTACTAACTTTTAATGTCATACAAAACACCATAACGATTTCGGTAATATATTCCAACTATGTAAAAACCGACAAATTTCTAGGTAACATGATCGCACTAATCTGTCAGTAACATTCAAATTAAGATTTATAATTGCGGGCTATAAATTGAAACGGATACTACATATTAATATGCCCTTAATATACCTTTTTAAAAATGTCAAAATATGCACGTCTTTTATTTGAAGTTAGAAACTTTATGAAAAGTTTCTTCAATTTAGGTACCTTAATAACAGCCGAAACGATTCCGCCAATTTAACTTAGGAAACATAGCACCTGTTAGATAAGCAGGTACGCACCACCGACATGAATAAATGTATATCTAGCCAAATACATGCCAATAGTAAATTAATATAAATTAATATAAATTAATTGTAAATTAAATGGAATGTAACGTTAATTTTAAGTAAGTTATAAAGTGTATTTCTACTAATAATAACGGGTTATCATATTGCCATCCATTTATTGATTTTAGAAATGTTACTTTTTTTTAAATCATTTACCACATTTTGCCTCTACCTATATTACCTGAAAATAAAATGTAGAACTCCTATGGTGTACTTAATTTTACTAAAACAAAAATAAAATTAACTCGTAAGATAAAACAATTAAAAAAAAATTCTTACAAGGAAAAAATCAAAAACAAAGTTGAATATGTAAGCTCAAAATTGAATAAAACTTGATTTCATAATATCCACTAATTTTATTAAGCTAGATTGCAAACTAAAAATGAAAAAAAAAAACGTGGAAACGGTATCTAAGTATACATATTAATAATGATAATTTATTTTTCATGAAACAACAATAATTTCAATTAGTATTTCACACATTATTAACAAATGGCAGTATGTACTCTATACCTTTTTGAAGGGCTTAAAATATATATTCTTTAATGTATACCTTTTAAAAATTATAGACATTTTTTGTACAAATTTTGCCAATTACAAATCATTTCTTCACACTTGTATTGTAACACCAGATGTCCTCACACATTTTACATAGCAGTAGAAAAATAGAGTCAATTTAATTTTCGTTATCAAAAGGCATCTGGCCAGATACGTAACTGGAAAAGATTAAGTGCATAACACGAAACAGTCATTAATCATAATGATGATCATCAATATGATAATAGCTACACATAATCTTTGCATTTGCAACTAACAACTAAACTCTTAATAAACAACATTAAAACAAAAAACCTTAATTTGTACCATTTTCCTGAAATAATCCAGGACATGAGTTTTCTAGTAAATGGATTTTATCCATACACTTCAAAATTTTTCTGACACTCCTCGCTTGTCCAATGTTGAACCAATGTGTCGACCTCCTTATTTAAAGCTTCTTCTATATGCTCCAGCATATGTTGGCGAAGTTGTTTTTTTGTTAGTGCCATGAACTAAGTATTGATTATAGATTAGTAAAGGCCGATATAAACAAAATGATTACTAGTACCTGTGGCGATTGATTAGAAATAGTTTTTACGATAGAAACGAGTTCCTGTTGAAATTTATCAGGCCACAATACTCGTGTTACCATTCCTAACCTTAAAGCTTCTGCTGCTATTAACTTCCTTGACGCATAAAGTAGTTCGCTGACCTACATCATTAAAAACTGTATTAAAAGTTAATTTCCAAGAAACAAGTGGGAATGTGTTAAAAGCTAGTTTTTTAAATGATAAAGTGAAATGTAATCTTTATTGAATAAAAAAAAATATTTATATCGTATAATCTCTTGATCTATTGTAAAATGTAAACATACATTGAAAGAGTCTAGCTGGATAACTATAGCGAGATAGCCTCTCAAAGAAATTGGTAAAACAATGTAGGTACCTTTTAGCTCCAAGTTTCAATTGTTTTTGACGATGCAATTCCTACATGTAGTGAAACTGTTAAGTCAATGATTAAATGTACTCTTTTTTTTTGTAGTTTCCTTACCGCCACAACAATATTTTATGTTTCTATAAAATGATATTCGACAAGAGTGATCAATAAATATTTATTATGGCTAATAATAGTTACTGCAACTGCTATAAGTGGTGTATCTAATAATTTCAATTAACTAGGCGTTAATGAAAAACAGTTAGTGCAATATTTTCGAGAAAAAATCATAAACTTAAGTAACATTCCCAGGCACATGGCATGTTCTACCAAAATCTGCAACAACCAATATTTGGAAAAGCACGCGTTGAAGTACGAAAACTATTTTTAAATTACAACGAATGCAAAGACTGTGATTGATGATTGTATAAATCAGAGGTATCGCGATAAACTCTACAACACCACACGAATTAATCATTTATTCCGGATGTTTCATTTCAAGAGCGCACGGACTCTCATTTTCCAGTGGGTAACGCGATTGACAATGAGGCACATGGAATCGCCTTTGAAATGCTGCGTTTCGAATAAATTATCAACTCGTGTAGTACGGTGTTTACTGCGATACCTGTGAATTATTTTTAAATTAATTAAAGTTCAGAAGAAAATCCAGTGGTCTGTTAAAAAAAAAAACACCATGTCTTCCATAAACTCTCTTACATTTTTAATATGCCTTTAGAATATTTTTATGTGGCGATGTACGATGTATAATTTTATCCCACCTTTGGCGTTTTGAATTTTTTAAATATTGAAAGCATCCTCTCCCTCTACCCTTTTCCGGCCTCTCATAAATTAAATAAACGTATTCATGATCGTTATATAATGAATAGTGTGGGTACTGCGAACATTTGGTCAGTAGCGCGCGCTTAGAAAGCAATGAGTTTAACATGTAATACTGGGTGTCCCAAAAGTCATTTTCAATTTGTTTTGCTCACTACGCGAACACAATCGTTGTGTTTTATGGGAGCCGAGCGTGCGTGTTGTGTGCGGGAGTTTTACAGAAATCCGTACTTTTTTTGAAAATGATAGAGGTCGTATAGAAACAGCAAACTCCGAAGGATACGTGAAGATAATTAACAACTGTTTTAAGCTAGTCTTGCAAGATTTTAGTGGTTTTAATCGGAGCACTTGATTCGAACAAGATGCAGCAACATCTCACACGTTGAACGTGTCCTTAGCACTTGTTCGTGAAATTTTACCTGGAAAATTGATATCCAGACGCGATGACATAAACACGTAACCCCAATTTAACACCAACGATTTTTTTCCTTAGATTAAAAATCAAAGATATACAGTAACACTTCTCATAGCGAATATATACCGAGCAGTTCGTGAAAATTTTGCCTCGCGTTTAGAAGAGTGCCAACAAAATAACGGAACACATTTAGAAGACACAATTTTGAAGAAATAAATTCCCAAAACCTGTATTTTAATAAAAATATAAACATTAATTCTAGCCATTATTTTATTATATCCCTTTTGTTTTGAAAAAACCTTTTGGGACACCTTGTATATATAAATAAACACTTACCCCTCCTATCAGCGTTTTCAATATGCAGATGCGCAAAGTGGATAAGATTAGTTAAATATTTGCAGCATCAGGTATGCTTTAACAGTTTCTTCATGTAACCATATTCGTCGTGAAGAATAAGTATTCTTATATGTGAAGAACAACCGTTCGACATCTAATGATGATATACTTGCACAATTAAAATAATCTTTGCAAAATACTTAACATATCTGTAGACCTATGTATATAATCAAAAATTTGTTTTAATTTGGTAAAATCAGAATCTTTCGATAACCAGTACCCACTTTAGCAATAGCATTATTATTTCTTACGTCGCTGTTTGTATAGTGTCAACTTTTCACATTTACTCCACTAATGACAACCAATAATTTTGTTTTCCGAGTGCTACTAGTCCATGGCAATTGTAATCTTATCAATAATTTGTAAATCGGCTTCAACTTGAACATTTTGCAATATCTTTTGACTTTCTTTGATGGCAGCATTTGAATCAGACTGTGAAACTACAGCCTTGATGTTTTGGAAGGGCTGAAGGTAAGAAAATGCTGCCTATAACCATTTCTTCCAGCATGTAAGAATCGGCGATGGAGGTTCAGAGATGCCGGGACATTGTCTGTGAAATTCGTAAATATAAATTACGGGATTTTAGAAACCGTATACCTCTGGATAACGCCTTCGAACAGTTTCTACTACAAGTTACTACAACGTTATTTCAGAGACCGGCGGTCATAATCATTAGGAGTTGGTTTTTTGGATTTTTTTCCACCGTATTTAGCACCTCTTTTGTAATGACTAGAGCTGTACATTTTTCTAATCTTTTGCTAGCTAGTAGAATTGAAAGTGGTTTCACTGTACCTACCATGACATTAAAAACAGATTTTTTGGACGATCGGTTGACTCATCCACACAGGCTTTATTATTTTTTTAGTTCTGATTTACTGCCGTTTTCAATTTTATCGCGTATTGATTTTATTTTTTCGTAAAGTTGTCCGACTAGGCAATTTCCAGTTTGAATACTTATTCTAGAAAGAGCAAAATGATTCATTATCTATGTTAAATGGTACATTACACATAATCAATGTTATTCTTAAATCGAATATAAATTGGCTATTCAACCCAACGCCTTTTTTTATTTGTATGCTATGTGACTTATATTTAAATTTATTCTGGAAAATGAAAACGTTGTCACAAACTTTACACACCGTAGTGGTTTCATCATATAGTGAATCTCGAAATTCACCGATAAACTTTGTAAACCCATGATCTATTGCGATCTGACTATTATAACATCTGCTAAGTCGGTTCCACTTTTTCGAAGCACGCGCTACTGATCGAACGTTTGCAGTGCCAACTCTAATGATGACCGATGAAAAGATACATATCATGAATTGAAGTAATAAAGTTGTCGAAATATAGTACAAATTTTCTTTACTTGTGATTACGTGACACCTGAGAGATAAAGCGTATATGAACTGCTCATACGTCAAGACCTCATTCTTTTACAAAATCAAAGTGTATTAAAAACTCTTGCAAAATACTCATTAGATCAAATTACTTGTAATCTAATTAATTATTTTGCATAATGTGCGCACAATATATTAAACTTTCATTTTTTTACATTACTCTAATTTTGGATTAGGCTCCGAAAGAGTAAGTTATTGTGTATTAATATAAATACCATAAGCTGAGGGAGATCACTATAAGAAAAACAATAATTACATAAAACATTTTATACAGCCACTCCGCCGCTCACGGAATTTGAATCTTTTTGAAAATTGTTCAAACCTCAGTAACCAGCAACAAACTAAGTGTCTTAGTCTTAGATATTTGCGTAATATGTATTATTTGTACTTCGTAGGGAATTAGCCCAATATCACCCGCCTTCGAAATAACTAAAAAACGCTGACAATTATGTATCGTGGGCATTATGAAATTAATTTAACGCAATGTAATTCTTGCACACTGTATAAGAGAAACTTTAACTTACATTATAAATAACATAAACTCCAAAGATATATTAGAAAACTATAAGAGAATGAATGATAGGTTGATGTTTTCTTTGCAAAATGCCCATATATTTTTTTACAAAATTTAAACAATTTAAGGATTGTTGTATGGAGGTATAGGAAATCCTACACAGACACCTTAGAATTTAGAAAAGCCAGACGTGTTAAAATATTTTGGCTGGGTTGCCTCCATTATCGTTAATACATCATTTTCCAGGTTTTTATAATGTATGTTATTTAAACATTGATTGTTACAGTTCTCGGTAGAACAAAGTAATACGCAATAATATGTATCATTATTAAACGCACCATACGCAGTTTTTGCCATTCAAACTGAATCTTCAATGAATTATGAATTGGTTTTTAATACAAACAAAAAGTGTTAGTTGTTTTTCAATTTACAACACTTCATACATTTCAGGAGAAAAGAAATCCCTGAATTTCTTCTACTTCTGTATCACACATCATCAGATACATAATTTTTAATTACATTTCTTACAGACACTTTTTTATACAACTTGAATACCTTCTCTGATTTTTTCATTCATCTTTAGTTTTAATATCTTTTTCAAATTTTCGGAGAAACGTCAAGTAGACTTTGAAATAATTTGTTTGTTTCTCCTTTGTAGGGATAAAGTGCATGCAGTATCTACCTTAAAAAATAATAAAGGATACTGAAAACTAGCGTATTTTGCAAAAGTAATTCAAGATTAGCACTGATATACAAAAAGGTACTGAATCAATAGTAAAGAATTCACAAACAGTAAGACCATTGCATTTTAATTATGACCTATGTAGTCTTGTCATAATTGTATTACGTAAACTACAGCGTAGAATGCTGCAAAAACTGATCCGTAGAGATTTCCAACAGTTTTACATGTTTATATACAGACATTATTTTTAACGTATTTCCAAAACAAGAAACCTTAATTGGTTTAAAGCTAGAAATTTGGATTACTATAAAACATGCTCACGGTTACCGTTGTTAAGATTGTTACTTATTAAGTCAAAGTTGAGAGGTACGGCTCAATCTTATTGAAATCAATTGTTATTTTTTTTCAATTAATTGCAAATCATCAAGTATTTCTCCTAAATCTGATTTAAAAGTTTCAAAACATACTTATTGTGCAGTGAAATTCGGCTTGATATTTTGAATTAGGTTTTATTTTTTATAGAAACTACCTGTAACAAGTATAAGAATTCTATGGAAAATTATAAGCTACTAAAAGCCTTTTCATTACACTAAGTATTTCGGCGAAATGAAATTCAATAGCTGATGTTACCTGAAAATTTATTACAAAGGACTCTCATCTTATATAAATATTTAATTATTTATTAATTTTACTGCAGGTTGTGAACTACTCGGTTTAATATTTATTTCAGTTCATTAATTTTTTCTTTAATACTGAATTGTTTATTTGTTTTCCGCAACTAACCTAGAATACGTTTTATAAAATGCACTTGCAACTATTCTGAAGTCTACTTGGCATTTTATAAACAAAATTAAAACTCAAAAAAGAAAAAACAAATCAGAAAAAACTTTCAAATTCTATATGAAAAGGTGCTTGAAAAAAGTGCAATTAAAATGCTCCATTGATTATGATAAGGAAGCTTTTATGAAACACAAGCAACAGTTTTCTCTCTTTTTAATATTAAATGAAATGAATACATGCTTCCATGGCCAGAGTTAGTAATAAACGATCTATTTCCAGAATTGGTTTGTGTCATAGTAAAAATGTAAGTGAGAAAAAGAAAGAGAAAGAATCTACGGAGAGGAAATTACTTTTAAACTCCTATCCTTTCTAAATTCTTTAGGCAAACAAATAATTCTCAATTTTCTCTAAATTCGCCAAAACATCTTCTGCCGTACTAACTTAGCGAGAGAATATGATTTTGGTATGTGATCACATGACTTCACGGTAGCGATACTTTGGAAAGTTTCTTTGAAGTTGAAAAGAACGGTGTCGTCCCTTTTCTCAGTGTTGTCGTAATACGTAAACCTAATGACCGTTTAAAAACCCATGCACAGTGATCGATATTTATATTAATTGAGATTAGTAAAGTAAAAAAGGTTGTTCAATTGAAGCACAAACGTTATCTTAAGTTCGGACATATATTCTTATCTGCGGTAGCCGAACATCTTGAAACAGGTCACAGCGTTCTATTTGAGAAAACTTCAGTCATCGGCAAATACCCCAAATTCTATGGTAGAAGAACGAGAGAGGCAATGGCAATCTATAAACATCTCAACAATATCAACAGGAAAGTCGAATGTTATCTACTCACGATCTGGAAGCCGCTGTTACAAACCTCGCCCCCGTGAACTCGCAATCAGCCACTTCCATCCTATATAATCACAGTACTTTGCGGTGCACAAAGTTTTCGCCTTTAGCGTGGTTGACATGTAGAGTTACCGTAACCTCCTTCCAAAAGTGGTTTCGCCTGTAGTGTGATTTATACGTCGAGGTACCGTTTTATTTTCGTTTGTCCCTTCAACGTCAAGATCCTGCGTTTTTCTTTTCTATTATTTTCGTTTTCTTTCTTCTTTCTTTCTCTTACATTTTTCACTATGACACAATCCAATCCGGAAACAGTTCGTTTACTACTAACTACCGAAATAAATAACGTTTTGTAAGTAGAACAGTTAATCCGTCCATTTACAAGACAATATATCTAATTTTAACACCTAACCCCTGTATCTCTTGTAATAAACGAGGTTCCTACACTGGAGATATTATTTAGGCAGCTTTTATACAATTTTTAATCGTACTTTGCACATGTGAATAAGCACCAGTTGAATTCGCCATAACTCCGCTTTATAAAAACCATGTTTATTTATGATTGTAATTAAAAAAATTCTTACAAAATACTCTAAACCAATATTTGGCCTACAGTTTTTCATTCTCGTTCTTCTGACTTAAAAAGTGATGAAAACTGCATTTAAGAAATTACATCGTCGGCAGCCATTTTTTTTAGTTGTTCAGACACTATTGAAGCCGGAAAGTAATAAATATTAAGATACCGTGTTCTTATAACCTGCTAGTGTTCATATATACCTTGTTTAACTACTTTCTTGTGGAGAATTATTTTGCTATGCTTACCTCCCCACCTTTCCAATGCCTTCGACCATTAATTTCGAAAATATTAATACATATGATAGTGTTAACTAACAAGAAATATTAGAAATTTAAAAACAAAGCAAGGATTTTTGCAATTTTAGACAATTCACAGTAACTATTATTGCAGAAATAACATAGTATCAAAGTTAATTAGTAAAGAGTTGTTACAATTTGAAAATTGTTACTTACTAAAACATTGTGCATTAGATGTGGCAATGATAATAACGATCCTCCTTCTGCAGCGCAACCTAATCGAGCGTTTGGTATGCTAAATGTTGCTGTATCACTAGCAATAACCATGTCAAATAAAGGTAATACCGTAACACCGACACCAACCGTATCTCCGTGCACACCCGCTACCAGTATTTTCGGAAAGGTGGCTAATACTCTTAAAAAATTACTGAAATAGAATGTAACATATAGCCTATTATTAAATCTCCTTTTTTTTAAGATTCTTACGTTACACATGTTGCTAATTTTCGAGCAAAGGTTTTTCGGCCTTGTTCTTTATCGCCCAGTAGTGTTTTATAATTTATACCATGGCAAAATGACGAAGCTGATGAACTAATAACTACAACTGTGCAATCTGTATCATCTCGAAGTTCTTTCATTATGCAGCATAGTTCATTTAGAACCTGCAAATTGGAAAATATTAAGGTAATTGCATAATAAAGAAATTCAATTCATTAATTCTAAGAAAACTCTACGACTTACCTCTGGTGTTAAATAAGCTTCATTATTAAATGAAGGGAGCAATATTATTTGGACCATTCGATCTATTTGTTTAACGCTGAAAGTTTTGTATTTATCATACTTGAACTCAATATCTTGAATTTCTATTAATTTATTGAAATGTTTTGAAGTTTCTTCATCCGTTTTACTTCCTTCACCAGTAGTTACAGATTCTTTGTCTATACTTCTCTTTACCTTCTTTAACTTAACACCTTCTGTGCCGCCAGGGGCAATTCTTTTTTTGCCTACTTTTTCGGGATTGACTGGCACGGACGTTTGAATAGCATCACTGTCAACTTTTTTGTCGACATCAAAGTCCCCTTCCATACTGGAATATGAACTACTAGAGTGTCTTCTGATTATTCTTGAAGCTTCTGCATGATTTGAATACATCATACTTGGCGAAGATGGTGGACTATGTAAAGAACTGCGGCTCGAATCTTTCGACTTCTTTCTAGATACTGAAGCAGGAACAATTTTTTTTGTTGGGGTTGGAATGGGACTGTCTTTTCTCCTAAGAGATTTGGGGGAGATTTTATCACTGTTCGTCTTGAGATCTTTTTTCAATTCATTTGTTTTATTTAGAAGTTCCTTCTGCGCTTTATCCAATGAGATAACGTTAATTTTCTTTTTTTTAGTTGCATCGTCAACATTTTTTACTGCATATAACATGTTAACAGCACCTTCATCCATTAATAATTTGTCAACCTCTGACAGACGTTTTTTGATTTTCTGGGAATCGGGACTCTTTGTTGGTGATCTGACAACATCAGGCTTTACTATGGTTTTCGTAATAGGCTTCCTGTCAACTTTGGTTAAAGTCGCATCAGACTTGATTGGCCTCTCTAATTTAGAAGAATCGGCTTTAGGTGATCTTGTAGCTAGACTTCTTGCAGTGCTAGGTTCATCTGGATCCCATATAACTTTCCTTTTAATTATTCTGGAACTTTTAGTAATGTAAGTGTTTGGTGGAATGCCGGTACTTCTCTGAGAAACAGCTATTTTCTTATCAGGTACACTAGATACAAGAGATACATCTTCAGTAGACTTCCGTTTTCTAGTATAAGTCTTAATTGGTGGATTGCCAATATGCTTACGTTCAATAAATTCTTCTTTTGATAGTGGATCATTTACTTTACCTTCTGTTGCCTTTGCAGAATGAGGTTTAATAGGTAATTCAGATTTTTTCGACTTATCACTTGATTTTGAGTTAACTGATGAAGTTATTTGGTTGGTCTTTGAATGCGGAGTTACTGCTACATCGGTAACTTGTAGCTTTTGATCCACGTCCTTTGTTTCAGTATGACTTTCTGCCTTTTGCTTTGCGTCATTTTTTAATTTGCTAGAGTCTATTAATATAATTTGTTCATTATCTGATGTCTGTCTATTTTCAAGAGTTTTTATATTTGAATTTTCTGCTAACTCCGCCTTTGTTGTGGACTTTTTATCTTCACTGTGAGTTTGCTGCTTGACTTCCGATTCTGCCCTTTTTAGTATATTCTCATCTATTTCGCTTGTTCCTGGTAGTGACTCGCTTGCTTTCTTTTGTTCTACATTTGCTTTAGCTTTCATCGGCTGCAAGTTATCAGAGCTATTTGTTTTAGCTTCTAATTTTTTTACTAAATTTTCATCATTTTGAACTGAAGTGTTCCTTGAAGATATGCCACTTTCTAAATTCAGTTCATTTTCAATTACTGTTACTTCAAATGAGTCATTTATAGTTGCTTTACATTGTCGACGTTTTGTTCCCACGGGCAATTCTTTTAACTGTCTTAATGCGATTTCTCTTTCAGTCATCTTGGACATTGCTAGTTTTTGTTTTCTATCAGTTTCGGTTTTCTTCAATGTGCTTTCTTTAACAGTTGAAAGTATTTTACCTGTACTTGATCCACTATTGTTTGATTCTGTAGAGCTTATTCCACTTGCATCTTGATTTTTTTTCTGTTCGGAATCTTCTCCATCTCCTTCTAAAATAGCTAACAAATCAGAATTATTAATTGTGTCATCATTACGGGCTGTTGCAACTGTCACCTTCTCTACTGTATTAGTAGGTACTTCAGTAGGTGCAATTTTTTTTGCTAATCTTTGCGTTAGTTGTTTTGCAAATAACATTTCCCTTGTTGTTTGACCAAGCCGTTTATACTTTTGTTTCTGCCTTTCCAAAATTTCCTGAGCTAATTCGTCTTTCGATACAATTTGACTCGTAAGGTTTTTGTATGGAATTTTAACACCCAGTCTTGGCTTTGGCGGCACTTTTCCATTTCGAAAAGTATCAATAACTGGATTGTCAATATTTCTTCCAAGAATATGACTTGGCATAGGAGGTTTTTCTTTAGACTTCAGATGCTTCTCTTGTATTCCCTCAGGATCATCAATTTCACTTAAAACCGTCACTTCAATTGTATCAGGTTGTTCAAGAGAAGTAGGTATATCATTCTCCACTACTATAAGGTCTTCAACTGATTGCACATAATATATTTGTCCTGTGGTATCAGTCACTGTCACAGCTCCATGTTGCTGCAGTTGTTCACTTATATTAACCCCAACATCATCATGTGATACTTTGACATTTTCTTCTTCCTTAGATGTTTCTGGTTTATCATCTTCACAGTCTATCTCATCAAAATCCCTAGAAATAGCTTCAGCAATTGAGATTGCTTCTTTAGATTTTGATGTTGGCGGTTGCTGCTCTTTTTTGATACTTGAAAGTTCCGTTTTCTCATCGTTATCATGAATTAAGATTGTTTCAATTTCTGCTGTACTGACAGCATTATTAGATGTTGTATCTAAAACTCTAATGTCACTAGAATTATTATCATTAGCGTTTTCTTGAACAGTAATGTCTTCGATAGATGCTCCATTTTTCTCAGTAGCTTCTTCGCTTTCTTGAATGGCAGTAGAAAATTCTTGGTCAATAATTACACTAATGTTATCGTTGCTAATATTTTCTTTTTGCAAATCAGGGCAATGAATTGACTGAATCTGTTCTTCCACTGTTTCTAATTTTTCCAAATCAGTATTTACATCTTGCACCAATTCTACACCTTCCAATATTATTTGTGGGTGTATACTTTCACTAGATTGTTGAATATTTTCGTTTGAAACACTTCTCAAACTAACGTCAGTTTCTCTAGAAGTAGCATCAGCACTCAACACATTAGCTGAATTAGTCTCTACAATTTGATCATTGGAATTAGATAAATTAATGTTTTCCATGCTAGATTCTATTAATTTTTCTAAACTTGTGTCTTCTTTATTTTGCGTTACAATTTGTTCCTTATCAATATTTTCATTTTGCGACATAATTTCTTCCTTATCAATATTTTCATTTTGCGATATAATTTCTGCCTTATCAATGTTTTCATTTTGCAACACAATTTCTTCCTTAAGGATATTTTTATTTTGCAATACAATTTCCCCGTTATCAATATTTTCTACCTGCCCTAATGAAGTTGATTCTATTTCGTTACTTCTCTTTTGATTTGTTTGATCGGTGCTTATTAGTCCTACTTTAACATCATTAGATGTTTGCATGTTATCATTATATTTACCAGTAATATCACTTGCATTAGATGATGAATTTAAAGACGTATCCAAACAATTAATAGAATCGTCTGTTATGGATGTAGCAACCATTGTTTCGGTACCACTTGTAATTACTTCCTCTGTTTCAACATCTACAGATTGTATTGTATTGTCCACCACACTTTTTATAATATTCGCTTCACTGTGCATTACTGAGATTACCATGGTGTTATTATGTAAATATTCGTTTGTTGGAATATCATTTGTTTGAACTGCATCTGGCCCTTTTTCCTCATGAAATACTAAACCTTCATTGGTAATGCTATGTGTTGTTGTATCTACAGGTACATCTGATTCAATAGAAGAAGTCACTGTCTCTATAACTCCAATATTTGTATCCATTGTAAACCCTGAAATACACAACCTATCTTATACACTGTATAGTATAAATCTAAGAGGTTAAGTTTTTGTTTATTTCGTGGGTTCCTTCAATAAAACGCAATTAATGTTGAAGGCACATTGGGAAAAAGATAACTAACAAGTAATAAAAGTAAAACCGATTTGAAAGAGAATTTTAAGTAGATTACAGTAACTATTGTAAGCAAAATAAATAAAATACTCACCCAGTGAGGATTACCAATAAATTTTAGTCTATGTTGTACTTGTTACGAATGTGATTCAAATATTTGAAATGTTTTTATAGTAATAACTTCTAGGAATTTTCTAATAAATATACACAAAATACATCAGCCATTTTACAAACGCTTAACAAGTTTATAGTAACTTGACGTCATCAAAACATCTCCTAAAATATAAGTACCAACTGAAAATGCTGATGAGGATATTAAGTGATAGTAAAGATATTATGAAACAAATTTTATTAAGTCGTAACAAGACTTTGATATTTACGTTTACGGAATATATTTCACGTTAAATCGTGATAAGTCCTTAAATAAAATATCAACGACCTTGGTTTTGACGTTTAATACTGCGATAACTTCTCGTGTTTGCTTCAGCCATGTTGTCCTGTACGAAAATTATTTTTCATTTTTATAGTAGTCCTTAATTATATGTTTTAAACTAACATAATGCCCAAGTGCGATGAAAAGACAAGATACATACCGGCAACATTTGCTTGGACATTATTGTTGGGAGCTACTACACTTTTCTTTTATTTTCCGTGAGTTTTTCTCTTAAAAATCCGTTCATACATAGATCAAATATATTTTACAGGGCCCAGTATTATATATTTCGTTATCCATGGGTGCCTGCATATCAAGGCGTTATAACTTTCTTCGTATTAGCAAATTTTACATTAGCAACTTTTATGGATCCTGGTGTTATACCAAAAGGTAAGGTGTTAGATCTTGTAGAGGAATATTTTATTGTTTTAATTGTCCAATAGCACCTCCTGACGAAGATAGGGAAGATGATTTTAGAGCACCGCTCTATAAAAATGTAGATATTAATGGAATTACTGTTCGAATGAAGTGGTGTGTTACTTGTAAGTTTTATCGTCCCCCAAGATGTTCGCATTGTAGTGTTTGCAACCACTGCATTGAGGTTAGTGTCAACATTTTTCATTCACTGCTTTTGTGCTTATGATAATTGACCTTTTTCTTTATTAAAATAGTTCTTACCTCCTACGTACTTATTTTGTTTTTGGACGAATTGCAAGTATAGGGTCTATGAATATCATTAATCACAAAAACTTGCATGTTGGTAAAATAACCTACCACAACTATTAAACAAATGGTTGTAGAAATTGTTTTTAAATCTTAAAAGCTCATTTTAGTTTGTGTTAGCTTACTCCATTATATTTTTACACTAAAATACAATTGAGATTGAAAATTCTTTTTTTAGTTAAATCTTGGATTTGTTATTTCTCTGTAATCATCAAAATGGCATTATCAATATTACTAATTAAAACAATATTTCCAGAATTTGGATTCATGATAGCTCTACACCGTGTTTTGCATTTAATCATGGACTTTGGCTTGTTTCTCATTACTCATCACTAAATTATTTGAGACATTTGGTATCTTTGATATATTAGAAATGGTATTAATTTTATAATCGTTTCAGTACTCTTTGAATTAGTTATTTAATGTTGAATTGGAAAGCCTTTTAATGAAATGCAAAACATCGCCGTGTAGCGTCCTCGCATTCAAAAATTTGTTCAATAAAAAATAGGAGAAACGCAAATCTTGAACCTATAGCTTTAAATAGCTCTTAAAGGCATATACATCATGAATTTGCTTTCAAACTAAATTAAAACCTGCTTTAAAGACTGTTGCAATTACATTCTCTTGATTAAATTAAAATTTATATTTATTAATTTGAAAGAAAACGAATTATCATAGGTGTCATTTCTTTACATAACATTCATGTCCATTCCTTTTGTACATATCTAAGTAAATAAGAAGCAACTGAAATGCGCCTAAATAACATGCTATTATGTATTTTAACCACAATTGGTAATTCAACCAACCTCTATTTTTTTATCGTTTGTTTTGGACGTATTCTATTACATTAAACTGAAACTTATGTTTCTTAAATTAGGTAAGTAAATGATCCTACTTTTTTAATACCTATATACTTTCCAGACATTTGATCATCACTGCCCATGGGTGAACAATTGCATTGGTAGAAGGAACTACAGATTTTTTTTCTTCTTTCTTATATCATTAAGTTTACATATGATCAGCATATTTACCCTTAGCTTGGTATTTGTACTGAATAATAAGACGAGATTATCGGAAGTGGAACCTATTATAGCGTATCCTTTTCAAACTTAACGCCTTCCATTCCACTTATTAAAACGTATTCCTTAACATACTTTGTAGTATGGTTTTAATGGGAGTTGTATCTTTGCTTGCAATTCCAATATTTGGACTGACAGGGTTTCATATGGTGCTTGTTTCTAGAGGACGAACAACAAATGAACAAGTAACTGGAAAATTCAAAGGTAAATTCAATGCTCAACGCATGTATTTCTAGACATTACATCAGGGCTCGATCTAAAGAGTAGGGCAAGCTGGGCAAATGCCCAGAGTGGCAACATTGAGCCCGGCTAACGGCTAAAAGTTGCACTAACTAATTGCAAAAGCCGGCAAATTTTATATTTCACCCGAAGCTGCTGAGTAGCTAGATCGGACCCTGCATTACGCAAGTGATTGACATTAAGTACTTACCATTACTATCCCCCGTTTGTTATCGATCCTACAATGTAGGTTAGTATTAAATGTAGTTTTAGTGCTGACTAAGATGCAATTATAGCATCGTGGAAAACAATCAAATTTTAATTCTTTAAATAAAATTTTCCGGGTGTTTTCTTAAAATTTGAATGGTAATTTATGACATAAAACTTAGTTAACTATAATTACAGCTGCACAATTTTGTCCGCATCACAGTGCAGGCTAGTAACTCGTAATGTCGCCTAGCTAGAGAATCATTCTTATTCCAGTTTTGCGATCGATATCAAACATTGTACAATGTGCATTTTGATATATGTTGTTGCTGTAAAGTGCTCTACTAAAGTGTAAAGCACATCACTTAGAGTAAATACATTGTTTGCGTCTTTTTGGGAAATCTAATAAATAGTAACAATTAGTATTCAGCGCCGCTTAGATAAATAAATTTGAAATCATAAATCATAATCTTCACGTTGTGGAACGGTACATAAAATAGCAGATGGACAGTCTAAACCACTCCAAACATCGGATACAATATTCGCACATGCGTATTGAGCGTAAAGTACCAAGTAGGATGGAGATATACCCGTGACTCGCTTTGATTTCGAACATTTCAGAAAAGTGCAATGTAATAGTATTACATATGTGAATGGTACACCCACTTAATCTGGATCATTTTTATTGCCAAAGTAATATCTATAATATGGAAAAAGTATTCCTAAGAATAATTTATAGTTTATTGTCGGTATATCACTATGTGATTATTGTAAGAAATATTTTTGACAATAGCTAGAAAAGTGTCTATTCATTTAACAATTCTTATAATTACAAAAGAGGGTCGATAGTGTGAACAGCGGGGAATGGAAGTTCAGGATAACCCGAATAACCATTTTCATAATGTATTAAAAGAAACAAGAGAAACAGCTGTAACACAAAAAGTTAAAAAAATCGAAAAAAAACAAACAAAAATTACACAATATTTTTAGAATGTTTTTTTTTTTCAAATTAAAAAAATATGCAATTATAAATGAGTAAACAGTTATTGGTGTAACAATGCCTATTATTTTAAGCATAAAGTCAGCCACTCATTTAATGTGAACAAATCGTTAGTGGAAACAGTCTGTGTTTCATTTTGTTCTCACTATTGAGCGTCTATTATAGTTTTATTGTTCATACGTACTAACAAATAGTAGTAATAAATAAAATTTTAATTGGAATATATTAGATTATGAACTATTTAGATTTAGATTTATTATGTGAAATTAGTAAGTTTAATTTAAATTTTAATATAAACAAAGTACACCATGATATATTGTATAGTTATTACTCATTTTAACTTCATAGATGTATTCATGCATTCAGCATTTAATTGTCACAGACGCATTTTTTCTTCACTCTATTAGTATTCGGTGTGTCCGTGAAATAAAATAAAAAAGTATGAAAAATGAAAAGATTTAATTATATTAGACTTAAAACCAAAATATCTTTGGAAAATTCTTTCTCAAACGCAAGTGATAATGATATTTAAACCAAAAACATTCACAGCCGAAATATTCGTACGTAAGCATGTTATTGAAGTGTATACAGTCTGCTTGTAGGCATGCGAGTTGATTGGATAGATGTATTATATATACACATTCTGCATCCATACACGGTACATTTTACAATTTCATAAGGCTTTCTTTTTAATTCTGACGTTCGCGTCGTAATTGATTTTTTTGGATTTATGTTCTACGTGATTACACCTTTTCATTTTTCCGTACTTTTTTTATTTTATTTCAAAGACAAGGTGTATAGAAGTTATATACATTCCAGCTGCTATCATATTTCATTTTTCTGATACCGTTACCTTCTGTTTTAATTGTATTGGTTATCGATGGTTTATTCTTTTATGAACATGTTCAATAGGAATATAAATACAGTACTAATAACCGTTTAGTGCAATATTACACCTAATCCAAATCTGCAACTTACGTAAATTAATCAAATTTTCAATTTTAGTGATATCGAATCGTATAAACAATACAATTAGCTCATTTTGATGGCTTAATATTATTATGATAATGAGATATAAATTTTCCTGGTAAATTACAGTGATTTTGTATGTATACATTACGTATATAGAGTGATAAAATATAGAGCTTTATTTTTAATTCAAAATAATGTACACAAAATATGACGAGAAACAAAAAACCTACACCTAATGAAAGTTGTACAGCAGATATTCAGATATTAATTTAAGAATACCCTATGAATATTAATTTCTTTGAAATACATTGGATATTTATAATTTGTGCTTATATGATCTATATATTTATGTAAAAGTGGACAGGTAAATTAGAGTACCAACATATCAAGTGGATAATGTTGATAATGTTGTATAGCATATAAAAAATATATCTTACAAGTGGCATTAAAAGTAATCAATGATTTTTCTATTTCATAGGTGGCTATAACCCGTTTTCCAGAGGTTGTTGGGAAAATTGCTGTTATACACAATTTGGCCCGCAATTTCCGAGGTAAAATTATCAACTACTTATCTAACTTTCTACAAATGAATAATTTAAGTGTTTTTTACAGTTTAATCAAACCTTCAAAGTACAATGCCAAAAGAAAACATTGCCCATCTCATGGGCCCATATCGACAATTACAAATGACAGTCAAGTAAAGACTTATATGGATAATAGTAATGGTGTACGAAATATGAATTCGAATGCTTATAATAAGGTAAACATTTTTTTATACTTTAATCATTCCAATGTTAATTTAAGCAAATGATCAATTTTTTCTTAAAAAAATAAATAAAATCTCGATAAACGGTCATTTAATTATGATTCAAGTTTATATGTAGATTAAATTACTTATACATATATACACTACTGCTTATAAATTTAAGACCACTTTGGGAAAACTATGTTAACATTTAGTTGAAAGGAAAACAATACGTATTTAATGACAGAAAACATGTATATTGGTCAAAATTGTATTTCGGCAAACAGTATGCTTTTCTTTTATATGAAATACTAAAGATATTCTTGTTTCATATAGTTCATAATTACAGAATTTGTGAATAATTACATACGATAATTAAATTTTCATTCATCAACACTGTTCTACATCGAGATTATGTCAAATAAATATCATCTCACTAAAGAGATAACTGTGGTGAGGTAATTTATTATTATGCCACATGTTACATTCATAGTTTTGTTTCCTTGATATTGATTTCTTAACGTTGTTTCTCGATAGGTGAACTTAAACTTATGAGGATATCGCAATACAATATTGTTCTCTGATAGAAATAACAATATTTGTGAAATATAACATATTTATTTGATGTTAATTGTTTTCTTTTTTCTTGTCTTCGTCTGTGCATAGATTTTTCGGGGCGCTCAAGTTTTTGAGCTAGTTAATTATTTCGCGCTCGTTTCATCATCATCGCATACCGCTTTTAATGCTTCAGTTTCTATTTGCGCTTTCTATATCTTCGTACATAAACGATCGAATAAGGCGTATTCAAAGCACTGAAATTTCATCATTAGTTTTGTCAGCTGTCATTCTTCTTTTTTAATTGCATCAAACTCTCGACAGAACGTTTCGTCTAATCTCCGTTTGTCGTGTCCTCTTATCTTCGTTGTCATTCGTGTTCGTATTTCGGTGTTATCCTTGTTTTTGATGGCCTTTTTTGACCCAATCGAAATACGATAAGACTACGTTTATATTCCCAATCGTTATTGCTTCTTTTGTTAACTCGTAAACTCTTTTGTTACCGTTGATACCTACATGCGCGCGCATACCTCTAAATTTAACGTTAACTTTGCTATTTAATCTACACACTTCCTACAATAGTTGCGTTGGTTTCCGCATGCTTTTTAATACCTGTAGTACAGATAGCCTATCTGTAAACAGAGTTGCACTCTACATTCGCATCTTTTTAATGTGCTTTACCGATGTGCTTGCCCATCAGCTCTACCAGTAATAATTGCACTTGCTCGCTAATTTAAAATTTTTCACGTCTTTTGTTATGTGAACTAGGAATGCCGCATCAGTTTCTTTATCGTTTCCATCTGTCCGTATACATACATATTGATTCTCGGCCAATCTCGCACTCAGTATCCTTCATAAACTTGATCTCTAAAAGATGGATTCAAAAACTAGCTGATGACTGATTTCAATGTTTCGCATCATGATGTCTATCCCCGTGGATTTCACATATGTTTGCGCTCTTTGTATCTCGTGAGTTATTGTATCTGTCGGTAGCAAGCTCAAAGGTGTTGTCGTCGTCCCGGTCAAAGTTGTCGCGCAAGCTTTTATAGTCTTAACTGCCAAAATTATCTGTGTCTCTACTACTTTCTTACCTCTAACAGTTTAGCCCATCCCGTGGTGCAGATATCAATGATTCGATCGCATCCTCGTTGATTGTTTTTGCTGCCGTTCATATTTCATACGCTATTTCTTGCATCTTGTTTCACCAAGCTGACTGACAAGTATTTAAAAGGGCATTCAAAACTTAACGTTTACATTATGACCAGCAAAAATATATCCCAAGACAATTAAGGGTTAAAAGTTGTATACTCTTTTTTTGTGTATGAAATAGTTCTTGAAATATCTGAAAATCAAAATATTCAAACTTTACAAGTACTGTACCTATGTTTTAGAATTTCAATAGCAGGCATTATCTCCTATCAGTGAAAAAAAAATAAATAAAAAGAAAACGCGAAACAACTTTAGTTAACAACAGGAGGTCCTTTTGAAAGCATCTTAAAAATCTTGTGGATTTGTATAGGCATTGAGAAATTTCCTCTTCTCCGTCCCCTTTTCCCAAATTGAATTTCATATTTTTTCACTGCAATGAAACTTACTCGTGGGAAATAAAGAGCTCTTGTGTATTGAATCGAAATTTGAATGTTTGACCCTATTAACCAATCCAATCATGCATAATACCAGTCTTCGACTAATTGTGTAAGCGTTTGACTAGGAAACAAGATCGCCATATACGTTAACTTCTGGTCAGTATTTTCATATGCTGTTAATTGTTAATTGATGAGTCTTGGAAATTCGCAGAAAAACCGTACGTATACACGGTCTCTACCACTTATGAGTGTTTAGTTGTCAAAGTATTAGATTAGAGATAAATTAGCCGCGCTAAAATTTTACTTGAAACTGTACATGTAAACATGACTGCACATGTGCTTAAAATGCCACTTGGTTTTGCAGTAACCATTCTTTAAACTGATGGCTCGTATTAATGCTGTTAGACTATTTTTTGTGAAGCCATCTCGGAAATTTAGTTTGTGAAAGTGTATCTTTGAAGTCAGACGACTTAAAAGATCAGATTTATCAGGCATTGTACTTGCCCTGATTCATGATGCGTGTTAAGATGTTTTGAAACTTATGTCCACGATGTAGAAGGCAATTTTAAACCTATACTACAAATTTACTACTTACTACTAAGAACAGCTGTTAGCTTCACTGTTATATAAAAGATGTAATATATTTATTAATGTAATAAATCCTTAGATTTTATTAAGGGAAATTTTCAGAAACATATTATTGTATTCGGAATAAAGAGGGAATTTGTGTTTAATTTTAAAAAATCAGATTTTGTTTTTGTCTTTTGTTATGTCGAAAATACAGTCCGTATAAATTGTGGGGCACTTGTATAATTTGCTTCGTTTGTCATATATATACACATATACATATATATATATATATATATATGTATATTATTTCATTACTGCAATATAGCATAACTGTGATTTGCTAATAACAGAAACTTCCCCAGTTATCGCCAGGTCGTGATATGTCAGATCCGGACTTGGAACCATCAGCTTCCCAATCACAAGATTGCGAACCGACGCCGCCGTTGCAAAGACACGGCTCAAAAAGTAACTTCTTCCTGCCTCCCGTAGAAGGCGAATCCCCCAGGCACCCCAGGATGCAGTTTTCCAGACACAGCCCTCATCCTAGACCCAGAGGCCTAGATCCCAATCGTAGTGGTACGCCAGAAAGCTTAGGCCCCCAGAGACCTTCTCCTACAATGCAGCAACGCATTAAAGCATTAGGAGTGCCCACACCTTTAGCTATGTCTAGTCCAGTGCGCAGGTAAAACTAAACGCTTCGCTGTACACGGTCAGCCTAAAATTAGTTTAAAATGTACAGAGTGTTATTATTTGTAGAATCGTTGTGAATGACGTGAGGCAAAAAAAATATTTAATAAAGCAATTGGCTTGTACATAATAGAAGTATTCTTGTAAATAATAATTCCCTGTACTGTATTTTAAATGTCATCTGTTTTATTTTGGCTGTGCATGGTTTTATTGAATCCCATTGTTCATACTCTAATTAACAAATTTCTGATTAACGTACCTAAATCTAATAGCATTAAAACACTTTAAATATACAAATTATTTAATGTTATCGACATATTAGCCTCTGAGTAGCTAATCAATCTACAATACCAATTAAATTGCTTCTAGTAATGATACAATTTATTACAGAAAATTTGAGTAAAAGACACATATTAAATTCTACAATTAAAATGCCTAAAATATAATTTGCTCATAATTACAATTGATTTAATGTCCGTGCTCAGCGTACTAAACCTGTATTTTGTAGTTATATCTTCATAGTATATGGTAACCCCAAAAGTGTGATACCGAAAAAAAAATTATTTTGGATTTCAAAAATAAATATTGTCAGTGAATTGAGTGATTTATACTTAGACAATTAGATTGTCAAAATCAACTAATGCTATTTTTTAGGAAAGTAAATAAGCGGTTGACGAATTTTTCTTATAATTCTTTGTATTGCAACTTTCTTTACAGTAGCCTAAATGTGATTTTTCCATATTCAAGTTATATGAGTAAGTCAATATAGTAGATAGATACATGATTTGAGCGTTAGAATGTTTATTTGTTGTTTATTTCTTGCTGTATACTATATACTCTACGACTAATTTCGGCCAAATACGATCTCGAGCTAGAGTAGTTAAGACGGTAAAATTAACTATTAAACAATTATTTGTAGTTGAAAGTTACATGTCTGAAATGAAATTACAAAGAACTAGAAAAGTTAAAATGAGAAAGAAGTCGTTAAGATTGGAATTCTAAGATAAATACGAAGGCATATTCTTGAAAGGGTAAAGATATTTTGAAAAAGTGAATAGGATTAGCCACATGTTTACTTGTTGAGAGCTGAGGAACTCAGCTAGTAGGAAGCAAGGGGCAAATACACTTTCTAGTATTATGAATCATTTTACTGTTAAATCAAATTGGTTGTGGATTCTTTCTTGTGGGAATGTAAAAAACTAAGTTAATAGACAAAGATTTTTTAGCAAAAATATTCATTTTGTTCATATGTACACGAAATTCTAGCAGAATTGTTATTGTCTAATGTTTCATTCAGTTTTGTTATTCCTTTTGGGGATTTAATTTTTTTTTATATATATGACTTTTGTAATAAACTTTTCCCTATGTTGGGTAACAAGTTTGTTTTTCACCCATTTTTAAAAACACAAAGCCTGAGGTCTTCTTACAACTTTTATCTACTTTATCTACTTTATCTACAATTTTTTAAGCATTAACGGTTACAACAACTTAATTTTTATAAATCTATAGTTAGTCTATAATAATGCCAAGGAAGATTTAATTACGAAAGAAAAAACAAAGGCCGGTAAGGAAATGTACAATATTAATCAGATAAAATATATTAGCCTTAATGTAATAATTGGTTAAGTGCGTCGGTAACATTGAAAAATTTGTATAACAGAAAATAGAAAAGCTTGTACATTATAGAGTATATCCTATTTACTTTAATAACTATTATCAGTAATATGTTAAACAATTAGCTCACAGAATGATAATAGACAAATTAATGGAAAATAAGAATTGTTATAAATTTGTTAAACTGAGAGGTATACACAAATTCTTAAACTTAAGTGTCTATTGGAATTGCAATTTAAAGTTTGCAATCAATGCTAAATTGTGAAATACAATTCGATAATACATTTAGAATTAGCCTGATTGTAATGCTACTGAATATAATGTATTTTGCTTAGTTTGAGAGCTTATGACATATATTACTATAAATATAAACAGATAAAAGCCTAATATTCAAGATTAAAATTAACTCACGCATCGTAAGTAGTATTGCGTTAGCCGCCTATAGAAAATTATGTTATAAAACCCGCTCTAAAGGTTTTACAATCACTTATATATTGCATGTAAAATAAAATTAATCAAAAACTATACTGTTTTGTAAGATGCAAAAAGGTATATCATCTTTGGAGAAAAAGGATTCATACCAGGTATCATTAACATTTATGATAGTTATTCCAACGGATGTGTAACAACTCACCAAACGAAAATCCTTCTTAAAAGAATTAGTTACGAGATTTCTATTTGTTTTCGAGTCAAATTTACTTTTTAAAAATTACATCTGCCACGTGACATCATCAAATCTCATTATATTGCCATTTAATACTGATAGCGTCTAGCGCAGTTAGTATATTATAAACACTTTTTGTTTAGTATTTCACATTAGCTGTTACCCTATTAGTATTCTAGTGTTTATTTCTTTCGTTTTGTTTTCCAAAATACTGAGTACCTTGAGTATCATCAGACGTCGGAGAAAATAATATCTGAAATTCACAACACTGCATTAAAATAGCAAACGCAAGAGAATATTGGACATTTAATTTGCCAAAACCTCATATTATTCCAATTTGTGCTGTTTGCTACCTGCATGATTTTTATTTTTGTCGTTGTATATTTTTTTCTGTTCTAGCGGTTATTATTACTATTTTGGTATCCTAGTGTTTTTATATTGTTTGTGTGTAATTAATGTATTATCACTGGATTTAAATTCAATTCAATTGCTTTTTATTTATGGAGGCACGTGAAATGCTTATTTGATGAATATGAAACTTGTAACGTATTAAAACAACAGCCGAGTGGCAAAAGAATGAACGGTGTATGAGCATCGTGACTATGATAAGCGAGAATAAAGGAGTGGCGAGACTGACGTATGATCGTCTTCTTACCAAAAGCAGCTACCAGCAGTAACACAGCCGCAACGCAATTACAATTTCAATTGAGCTGGTCTTATACAATAATCAAAATCAATTGTTTCAAATATCAATTATGTAAATAAAAATTCAGTTGAATATTTTATATGCTATACCTAACTGTTTAAAAGGTTTTGCTTTTGATTTTACTTGCAATATCGACTATTTGCTACAGCTATACCTATAAATACATCGAAAAATGCCTAGAAAACAATACCTAACATAACAATGGTACTAAATACAGCTACTCATGGTATTGGGGAATCATTCACGGGAAAGACAACGTGAGAAGAAAAAAAATGCTAACACACGGGCATGTTTCTGCCTACCCAGCGTCATCTGTGTGGTTCTGAGCGATTTTTAATTCAACACAATTCCCTCTCGGCTACTATCAAAACTAACAGCCTAAGTAAGCTTTTTAAGCGCTGTCCGGTGTTACAAGAATAACACACCCGTCTGTCGGTTTAAACACAGCAAAACATTGTCTTTTCCATGAATGATTCCACCAATACCATGAATAGCTGTATTTAGCACTATTATGTTAGCTACACTTATACTCGAGCATATATTATATTGCTGATCCAGGTGTATGGCGGATTGGTCATGATATATAAGTATGTTTTTCTTGCAACACGAACCATATAATTTAAAATTGTATTTATTTACGATCTATTTTATCCGATCTCCGATTTTAAAGTAGATTATTCAAATGAACATGCAATTTTTTTCTTTCAAGAATAGGTTTCTATCTAGCGGATGCACAATTTTTTCGAAGAAGCACATGAATTTTAATGGCATCTTGTATATGTACATCGCCGTTCACTATAATGCCATAAACAACCAATGTAGCTTGTACATGTATATGGTCTATGTAACACTAAATTCATCTAGAACAATGCTCAGTCTTCGAAATTTTTGTAAAAATGTTTTTATGCACAAGCATTAAATGCCCTATGGCAGCTTTATTTTAGTAGAATTACAGTTATGTATTTTTACTTTTCCACGTTCTATTTTTACCTTCCTCATATAATGCCCTATTGGAAAATGTAACTACTGATCTGATTAGATATTCGTAGAATCAATACAACTATAATATTTTGTTGTGTATTGCTTTCGGTTATAATGAAAATCAACTAACTTGTTTATTATAAATGGAACATCCTGTGTGCTACTGCATCTTTGAATTTTGATTAAAAGTTTAAATGAAGTTCGTATATCTGTATTCAACTATTTTCAATTATTTATTCGTTTAAAAAGGTGTACAATCTATGAGGGGCGTTAAATATTTATCAAGACAAATGGCTGTGGACAAAAATCGTTTTATACAATGACAATGAAACATACATTACGTTTCAACGACCAATATTATTTGACCTTGTTGACGGAGCCATTTATATACAGCTTTGTCGACTGCTTTGTTGCCTTCAAACTTGGTGCCGAGTAAAAACTATTTGAGTGGGCCGAACGGATGAAAATCAAACGGCGCAACATCGATACTTTGAAGTTCAGAATAAGTGCAAACACGAGTGCCTATAAACTTCAGCCTTGAAAGGAATTTGGGTTGTCATGAACACACAGTTCCAACACTAGCATTACACAAACTAGCAATTGCTGCGATCTCTACGGATATGTAAACGCGAGAAAGTTCATTTACAGCGCGCCAGTCGGGATTTCAATCGTTTGATGGAAACGATGAACATCAGTAACACTTTTCGTCATACTGTTTCAACATTATCGAGAAAATTTGGATTCACATCTTCCAATAATAAAAATCTTATTACTGAATGTTACTCTTCTAGTGTACGTGATTCGAGAGAAGCTAACAGTTTTGAAATCAAAAAGAGTTTGGTTTTATTGCTAGTTTGACCTTCAGAAAGTTTCATCTAATAATATTCAATACTTTTCCCACTTTAGCAATTTGTCTTGTTAATTGTTGAACGACCTTTGTGGTGGAAATGCGTGCACCCTTAAAGTACGTAGAATGAATTTTGATGTATCATAGTGCAAGACATTTTTCGCTACATAAGGTACATCAAAAAGATGTTGAAATAAATCGATTTAAAAGAAAAAGAAGGCAAATACTTCGTGACATCCAATTTTTTTGATATATTTATATATGTATTATTCACAATTTAAAACTGCTCATCGAATGTATATAATATAAAATTGCATTTCAGAGACATCACACTTATTATTATCCATTAATTTTTAAAAATATTTACTGATGTTTAATAAAATAACCTAATACTCTATAAACTTATTAATATTGAATTTATATCAAATTGCAGTTTTGGAAGTGTTATTTGAAATAATAATGGGTTTTTGCTCTTTAAAATGTTATGAACTACGTCAGAAAGAAAAACAAACGGTGAGATATTTGATTACATGATACATACATATTAATAATACTAACCAACGCTAATTGGCGGAAGTATAATAGCGTTGCCCAAATTTGACGTAACTCTTGGTCTATTGATAAAATTGAGATTTATTAAAAATATATCATCGGTTTGTGTAGATGTACGTCGTAGACCAGTAATTATTACTCAGTACCATGCAGAGTACGAAACAAATTGTAGAAGTTAATTGTGTCTATTGATAAGGGAAAGTATTCCTTGGTTTTATATTGCATCTTGTACTTGTATTACATTTTAGCACCCAGTACAAGTAGTATAGAAAAGCTGAAAAATATACCTATGTTATTATATTCGCTAAGCACCATATGCTGCTAGAGTCCCTTAATAATAAGTTTGAAATTGCGTGAGAAATAAGATATAAGGAAGATAGACTTCCGATAGATCCACGCAAAGTCACAACCTCAACATTGATTTATCTATTAAATAATCCTGTTTAAATTTGTAATTTTATGAGAACCTACCAGTAGCACGACAATTATATAGTACTAGGCATTTATTTTTTTATCACTACACTTAACATGATTTTTACCGAAGAAAGCGAATGTAATTTGAGTGATTCTATTCACATGCAGTTTATGACTAATATTAAACTCATTGTTCAAGTTTCGAAGTGACTGTGTTGTGGATGTCTATATCATCAAAGAGATTTTTCATTGAAATCTTTACCAGTGTCTATTGCTATTGCTTCTGGTTGGTATTCGATTAAAAAAAACATTGAGGGATATATCTATGTTGACGGTTAAAGTGGTGTGTTATTCTAAGGAAGTTGTAACGGGAATTTTAGGCATTAATAAATATATTCACATATTATTATACCAGCAGTCCATTGCTATAGTTGGAACAATACTGCAATAACATATTCTTAGTATTCCTCTCTTTAGACAATTATTTTATTGCGATTAGAATTCATACTATATACTATGTCCTGAAACAATACAGTAAGGATAAGTTTATTAGTTATTTGTATTCAATATCTAGAAAAAGTCAATTTTATCAATAGAAATTATATAACAAAAGAAGCTGGCAAGGTGTAATGAATGAAGTGCATACTTAAGATATTTAATGAAAATTTTAACTTAACGTAATCAGTAGATGATGCATTGTCGCAAACTTAAAAATAGGTTTATCATAAATGTTACGCAGTATTTAAAGAATAGCAATTTAGGGAAAAATTTTTCAGGTAAAAATTATTCAGTGATAAACCTTTCACTTCATATGATACAATTTTCAGATTTTTTATGGTACCCACTTTATATTACTACATTTGTAGATCTCTTTTCAATTGAAAACGCCATTTTCTTTATCAATCTAGCACGGTTTCGGAAAGAATTGGAAATTACGTAGGATTTTTACTGAATATTTATATCTTTGTTAATGCCCAATGTTTTAAATACTTTATATCTAAGCAATTGTTACAGTTTTCACTAGTATATCGAAGATTTTTTTATAATACATTTCGTCTCATTAATAATTGAACGGTTTTCGTATTAACAAATGTTTAACAAGATACAAAAAATCACAGGAGAATGATTGTGGAGTTTCAGAATAGAAAACAAAATAATGTTTCTACAGTACTTAAGATATTTTAAGGAAAATCCTTGGAGATACAAAAGTTTACACTATTTGATCGCAGCATAATTTTTGAAATGACAAATTTGACTGGGTAATTTTGTATTTAATTGAATGACTTTACTAAAAGCTGATTGGCATATAAACAAAATTTTGATATACTGGTGAAAACGTCGGAAAACGTATCACCATCCTAGCAAGATATATAGGACGTTAAAAAGCTTGATATGTCTCAGAAATCTATAATAAACCCAATTATCCCAAAAGCTGTGCTAGAAAGATGTACGGAGTGTTAACTTAACATGAAATAATATACAGGTGCTGCATTTAAAAGAGCTACCACGAAAAAGCTCAAAAACGTACAGTTAAACATAATTTTATAGTATACGGAATTAGTTTTTGAATAATTTTTATCTAAACATGTTTTCTCAAAATTGTGGAGGAAATGAGTTATCTTCCATACAGCGGCATACACAAGCTGATAATTTATCATTCCAAATTGGAATTCGTTTTTTCCCCGCTGTATTATTGTAACTTCTACACAATAATTATTAGTCTTATGCTACCTCCCTTCTGTTCTTTTTTAAATTTATATATACATTACACTATATTGCATGCACATTCTGTCATAAGGCTTGTAATGCTTTTCTAGGTGATCAACGCATGGCTCAGCTTCTGCGCAAATTTATAAATTGCTAGATTTGTAGTTGCTTGCTGTCTACAGATCAAATCCGAGCACACCAACTCAGCCCCGTCGGCCAGACTTCATTAGTGTAACAGCCAACCACCAGGGCAGCGGAGGTGGTAGTTCCTATTATGACTTCCAGACGCAGACCAATACACAGACGGGTCAGCGTCCTCCTCCACCACAAGGTTACGGCAGTCCACAACGACGGTTTATGTCCGAGGGAGAACTAGTGCGGCAGGAAGCGCAACTGTCGTATCCGCGGTCTAACAATACCGTTGATAACATCCGAGAATTAGCGAACTCGCCGCAACGTGGAGTTTACATGTGGAAAGATACCTCACCCGGATATCCTCCGCCAGCTCAACATCCAGACTTTTACCGATCAAATCCTACCAGTCCTACTCAACAAGCGTACAGTAATCCACCTAGAACATATCATCCCGCAGTTCGAGGTGGTGTTTCCGTTTATCCACCGCAAAGTCCGCAGGTGCATCGTAAAAATCAACTAGGTGCGGGAACGCCAACCGTTCCAGATGCGAGAAGGCGTCCAATGTCGTTTGTAAGAGCGTTAGAAATGTCCGATTCGGTAGAAATGACACCGAATGCGCAATGCGCTACTCATAAATCCGGTCGACCGACAACTCCGGATCGAATCAGTGTGTATGATCTGAATTACGAAATTTCAGTATAGGACCGGTGTTGGCACTCTCGTATCGACGAATGAGTGCTCTTTCGTTTAATTTCTCTGCATCAGAGACCCTTTACAATGTCGGAGTAAACATTCCGAGTGTATTTTATCGTTTTATTTCGGTCGTTTATCGTCCCATCTCGCTCCCCATTTTCCCTGCCCAAAAGAAAGAGATAATTGTTCGAATGTGAATTATAATAAGAAATATATGTAAAAAAAACAGGACAGACTCTAGACAATTAGTGTGTGTATAAGCTAAATAAATGTTATTTGTTGTTCATCTTGCGACTGTTTAAATTTGTGTATTTTATTCGTGTGAATGTTTTTTTATCGCCATCACAATCTATGGCCTGTGACATTATCGTTGTTTTCTAGTTTTTTATTTGTTGACTATATTGTTTCCTTCTTCTTTTTTATTTATAACCTCATGTGAAGAATACCTACCTGACTATCTTATAGTACTAATGATGAGATTATGTAAGTATATTATATATTACAGTGGCTCAGGCGTTATTTACAATTTACATTTTTTTTTATAAACGATATTTGTTGAGTGTAAAATTAACTTAAATGGTGTAAATATATACATACCTATACATTAATTTACAGTAATTATTTTACTTATCCTGTGAAGAAAATGTTATGTTTTAAGAAAAAAAAATATATCATTTTGAAAATTAGTTTGTTAGTTTTAACTCTTCTGCGATCAACATACAGTAAAACAACATTATGTTTAATAATTTAATGAATACACGTATAAATAATGTATTATAAATTACATAAAAATAAATTAAATTGCACTGAGATCAATCAATTTACATTAAGTAGTAAAACTAACTACAGGTTTAAATACAAATAAATATAATTGTACGTGTAAAATTTACGATCAGTAAACATATAAATATGTACAAAAACTTTTGGGTACTACTTAATCTGCAAATGGAGGCAGATACATATATTAGGATGCTTCTATGATTTCTCCATTTCTTGTGTTATTCCTTCGTAGGCCGTTTTTATAACTTCGGCATCGCCTTACTAATTCAAATTTTCGGTATCTCATACAGTGCCATTGAGGTACTTGTGACATCACTTCTATTGCCTACAATAAATTTAAAAAAAAAAGTAGTAATCATCCAGTAATCAACTCCGCTTAAATTTTGATATGTTGCGACAATATTTATTTTTAATCTAACGGTGAAAAGAGAGTCCAGTTTAACGTTTTTTTAAACAGAGACTTTCGACGGTTCATTCTAATACTGTACTTAATATGTACAGTAAACATTTAATCCGAACCGCGGAAATGTATTTGATTTATCCATAATTATTATCATTAATTTTATAATTTTGATTATGTACGAGGGCAACCTGAAATGTTTCCGGAATCGGCAAGAGATGACGCACGAAGGTTGAAGTGGATTCATTGGTCCGCACGGGCAACCTTTTTTATGGCAACTCAAAATTTCAAATGTCTCCTATCACTAGATGTTGTTTAAGAGTGTGTTTTGTGTAGCAAGTCAGGTAGTTTCGCAAAAAAATTGATAAAATCGAATCTCGTGCAGTGATAAAACACTTCTGGATGGCCGGGAAAACGGTCACGGAAATCCGAAATATTTTACTAGAGGTTCATGGTGGATGTACTCCATCATTTTCGACCATCAGCTTCTGGGTAAGCGAGTTCAAACGTGGTCGCACAAGCACAAGTGACGAACCACGCAGTGGATGCCCAAAAAGCGCTACCAACGATGAAATAGTCGACAAGATTCTTGAGGTCGTGTTAGCCAATCGCCGATTGAAACTGAGAGAGTTAGTAGAGACAGCAGGCACCTCAGAAGAACGCGTTGGCTATATTCAACATGAAATTTTGGGCATGAAATAGCTTTCGGCGCGATGAGTACCGCGTTTGCTTACGCCGGAGCAAAAATGAAAGTGAGTGACCGTTTCGGAGGAGTGTCTGGCCAGGACCCAATGCAATCCAAGGGATTTCTTCATGCGTTTCGTAACCGTGGATGAGACTTAAATCCACCACTACATACCGGAGATCGAGGAACAGTCGAAGCAGTGAACCTTTCCGGACGAATCGGTTCCGAAGAAGGCGAAGACCGTTCCATCGGCCGGAAAGGTTATGGCGACCATTTTTTGGGATTCCCAAGATGTAATCCTCATCGACTCTATACAGAATGGAAGGACGATCACGGGACAATACTGTGGCGATTTATTAACCCGATTCAATGCAGTATTGAAAGAGAAGTGGCCTCGTTTGCAGCAGAAAAAAAGTCATTACCATATCTGTTGTATATTAATAATGAATTTTGGTTAATCATAATCACCTTAGTTTATTCTATTCTAATAGACGTCATATACCGATATAATAATCTTAATGAATTGAGGTAATTATAAAGATACAAAAAAAATTCAATTGTTTTAGCTGGACGATAAGATGTATGACACTACAAGGATTTGAAAAAATTGGGATTTCTTTATAAAATAAGAATTTACGTAATCTGTTATTCTACGTGATTTTAAAAATACGACTCCAAAAGATGCATCATCTAAAAAAACAACTAACCAAAGAATTTAGATATTCAAGCTTTAAAAGTAATATTTCCATAAACAGTGTCCATTTCTCGTATGATGTTAAAAATTGTTTGAACTTATATATTTTTGAATAATCAGACACCTGGTAATTAGGTTTTAAATCAATTAATACAGCTTTACATGAGTAAATTGAGAACAAAATTGGTTTAATGTTGATAACGCTAGATTCATTATCCTTTAATCGTGAGTGAGAAAATCACAGCTTTAAAATAATTATTTATCCATACTAAATTTAGTAATTGCAACTAGTGAATATGAACGCGATTTAAAGCACGTTTCACTAGAAAGGTTAAAAGTCCAATATAATTTGCAACCGGATGAATGTTGATATTTTAAAGTGAATAATTCATGATCTGCACGTCACGCGGTTTGTTGCGCTTTCATGTATATAGAATATATACATATATTTACAAATAATGAAAATATACATAACATTAAGAATAATAGAATAAAACAATCGTTAAAAACATTAGCATGTATCTAAGTGATCATTTAGAAGCTAATTATTACAAATGATATATATTAAATTTGTGGTTTTCATATACTTTTATCTTTATAGTAATTGTTATATAGGTATTTGCTACTTACCGCCTCAGGTTGACCAACAGGTAAACATAAAATATTTCCCAAAACCGCGAAAACCATTCCTAAATAAAACCACCTCACTGTCGGACACTTCATTTTGAACTTCAACATCCAATGTTAAGCGCAATATGCAACTGATGTGCAGTTCTTAGTCTCCCTGGTTATATTTATATATTTAGATGCTGAAATAGTTCAACCTAGTTTAATCTCGCTAATGGTAATTTTCTGAGGCTGAATTACCTCCTAACCTAGTTATCCGATACGTATCATCTTCTGATACGCATCCAATTTAATGCATAATGCAACATTCCAATTATGTCTTTTATTATGTATATCTTCTGTATGTAGGTCTTGTTAAGGGCATCTGGAACTTTTAGTTGACCTGAATTACTAATGCGTAAATTTGAAATTAGGATTGCCATTGAATCTTGTTTATAATTATAGTGTTTTGTAGATCGTATTGCATTAATTTAAGGTGAAATTGTGGTAAACACTTTTGTTGTATGCAGTAATTTCCATTTAGTAGTGATCTACTTTTTAACAAAGGTATAAAATGGTATTGGAACTGCTTTCTGAACGCAATATAAAGATTTATATATACCTTCTGTAGTATACCGCGTGGTTGCATTTTGTTTACGTTTGACGTTCACTATAACCTCAAAAACTTGGCGTGTTTGTGTTCATGACAGAAACATAAAGTACATATTTTAAGAAGTTGAATACAAAAAGAAGTAATGGTGACGGAATCTTCTAAACCTCAAGCTATATTTAAAGGTGGCGGATCGATTGTGGAATTGCCACCTGTGTATTCCCTGGATAACCAGTAAGTTTTGGCAATTCTAAAGGTGTTACATTGTCAATAGAATTCCAATTTCGTTCTAGGTTTGTGTACGTTGCATGGAAGAATAGGATTGTAAGTTATAGCACAAAGACCGTCAAACGTATTTGTGAATTTAAAGATGCTAAACACCCAATTGTTGGCTTTGGTTGTACCTACAGCAGCAATGACGAATATATCGCTGCATGCACCAATAATGGTAAAGTCATACTCTGGAAAGCTAATACAGCTCTCAAGTTAAGAGAAATGGTGAGGTTCTAATGTATTACAAATCTTGTAATGTGTATGAATTGATTTATAAATCTATAGAATCTGTACCTAAACATGTAATAGATATAGGCACATAAAATAGACGATGTGCATACTTGACAGAGACTCATGTTATGTTCTATAACTTACTGTCAGGGCAGATAAATATAAGCAAATTTTTAATTTCATGATTAGAAGGTGTAATTGAGAGGAAACTAATAAAAAGTGCGCAGGGACGCATATATTAAGAATTTAATTCCAAAATAGATGCTGATTGCTCTTTATAAGGTATTGAAAGTCAAAGCTAGGGAAGCATACTCTGTTAGCTTGAATGTAATAATGAATTGCATTCCATTTTGAATCCACGTAAAATAAAAGAACACCCGAAAGCTTTGTGAGTGAAAAGATTGAATTATAGAACATGGTATGGAGATTAGATCTCAGTTTTTTATTCTTTAATTATAATTTTGATCATAACTCATTACCATTAATTACAGCTACCAATAGGTTCCTTTAAAAAGAGAACCTTAGCTAGAATTATTTTATTCTATATCTCTTTAATACTTAAATTGTTTTTCCTTTGTTATGTGCGCTTTAATTTGCAAGTTTTAAAGAAATATTCGGTGACAGTTAAAAGTTTTATGTCAATATGAAATAGTTTATTATACTTTTTTAAGGAATAAGGGAAAATCACTAGCTTTTGTACTAAACTCTATAACACTGTAAATAATATAAACTATTCAAATTTAACGCATCATTATAGATATTGTTCCTGTGTTTTTTGTTATAGCGATCATTATTCAGTTTAGTATTAAGATAGCGAAGGTAATTAAACAATATTGCCTTAAAGATACAATTTTGCATTCATGAACCGTGAAGGAATAGGAACTAGTTCTGTATATGCACCTTCTCTAAACATTCTTGATCTACCATTAAATGCTCTCTATGGAGAGATAGTACAATTACAAGATATTTCTGGAGGTCTTCGCACAATCACCTGTAAATTTTAGGTCCGCCCTGGTTTCACCTGTGTATAAAGCTTTCTTCCAGTCATCGATAATCCACTGTATATGATTTTTAACAAATATCTGTGTGATCTTTGATCTATGGTAACTAGAGACCGGATTATATGCAAAGTGCATATATTTGATGGTATTTATCAAATTAACTAGCGATAATTAACTTTAATCAGTGTAAGACATCTACAAATAGACGTAATGTATAATAAATAAATACAATCAAATATATGCACTTTGCATATAATCCGGTCTCTAGTGGTAACCAAGGGTGCAGTAGCAGGTCTTCTATTTGGCAATCAGATTTCTTTTGATCTTCTTGTAATGATTAAAGTAGATATTCGGTAGTTTCATTTCTGACAATTAAAAGTTGAATCCTTAGTTCTTTACTTGTACAATTCCTGTTTTTATTATTGCCAAAAGAAACGCCAATCAATTCGACTTATCACCTTTTTTTGTCCTGGACACGTTTTCTATGGGGTGATTCTCTATCTCTAAACCTTCTAACCATTCGACTGATTGTCTACCATTCGCAATACATTTTCACTGAGAGTGGTTTGGGAACGGTATGCAATATTCACGTTCTCCCATTTCCACTACAGAAACCATACACCATGTATAGATGGACGTATTCATTGAATGACCAATCCATTATGAGTAAACAAAATAATAATGATTTCCCGGCAGAGACCATACCAACATACTTAACTATATCTAACGGATAGCACCGCTGTCTATGAGGACCGACAAAATTCGGTCCGTGTACGCAATGGGGGACACAATGTAATTATTCCCAGCAACGAGGCGGCAAAGGTATTCGTATGCAAATCGCAAATGCGCACTGCTTCGCGGACGCCTCGAAAGATACAGGAATTGGAAATTGGAAAGAGGGAGAAGAAGAGGTGTGCCCCTCCATTTTTCAGTAGAAGTAATTGCCATCCACACATATGCGGAGAACTTTATGGACTACGCGCATGACTTTGAAGTGGTGGAAGTCCTTTCGAATAGCCAAGCCGCCCGTAGAGCGCTACAAGCTGTCAAGTTTGACCCTGAAGTAGTGTTGGGGCGCCACAGAAAGTTGCAACAACTGGCAGAACATCGCAGCACTACGCTGAGATGGGCGTCAAGCCACTCGGGGATGGAAAGAAATGAAATAGCTGACTGGTTAGCAAGAGACGCTAGTGGACGACCGTACCTATGGCAGTATTATGACTTTTGTTAAATCCGAGTTTGCCCCCTATCGCCGGTCCTACTGGAACGGTCTAGCCGGTTTAAGACACTGCAAACCCCTCGGAATCTATCCAGGCGAGGGAAAACTGCATAAGGCAACCCTTATGAGCAGGACCAAACTCAAAGCACTTATAGCGATCTTAATTGGGCACTGCGCACTGAATAAATACATGCATCGCATGGGCTTAGTAATCCCTTTTTTATGTAGAAAGTGTGGGAGAGCGTGCACGTCTCTGTCGACTGCTTGGTAGTCTGCAGGAAAAGATAGGCTCACCTTGGGGATGCTTAGCTTGATGAACCCAAGTTAAGAAAATTACCTTTTAAGTGGATTGTGGACTTTGTTGTTCAGGTATAATCTGGTCAAGTGAATTAAAATCACATGGCGTAGTATATAGGCGAGTTATTCGTCGAGTTGCTCTTCGGGGTTAAAACCCCCGCCCATAAAAAAAAACATAATAAAGCAACGATAAAAAACAGGAGCACAAGAATTAAATAAGCGAAAAAAAGTGGAAATATATTTTATTAAAATCACATTCGAGTACAAATTTATTGCTCTACAACGTTTCCAAAACTTTGAAGTCAGAAAAAATTCTTTATTCTAAATTTCAGTTATCTCTATCAACAGATATTGAACCTCGTGAAGATATATGAACCATGGTACAATATTTTAATGTTAAGAGTTTCGATTCATGATCGAAAGAATAATGTTGCTACTTGCAGCTTTTGTGCTAATTTATATATACCCTATGTAAGGAGCGTCGTTCGAAGAAAAAAAAAATGTAATCCAAGATCAGATAACTGTAGAGCTACAAAACAATCAAAATGTTATAATGCGCACATCAACTTTTGCTCAAAACGACTAATAGTTGCGTTTGTTAATGTGTTATGATGCGCTCTATATATCTGTGTAATACATTGAAAATTCCCGCTGTTTTTATTTTTCAGAAACTAAAGTTTGACGGAAAGATTAGAGTGAAGTACTTTAAGATAATCTTAAACAACAAATTTAAAAGCGAAACAGCAGAAGCATTGGTTTGTTTTGAAAATGTTGATACCAGTATGTTTGAGTTCCACTTATTAAACTTGGAAAATGGGCGTCTTGAAAAGCAACATCTAAAATTGAAAATTAATGTGGAAAATAATCAACCCATGTTCATCGATGTTAGCGCAGTAGGTAGACATTTCGTTGTAGCGAGAGGCCGATACATGTATTACAACACATTTGGATCCAAACATACTAGGTAAGCATGTATATCAGAAAAAGCTGAAAAGTAACGTTATTTTTAAAAGCGAAAGCTAATTGCAAGGATTAAATGAATTATTATGCCAGGAATCAATTTGTCGTAGATGCACTTATTTTGTGGCAAATCTTCTTTCATACAATTTCATTCATTTAATTATTGTGCTAGTTTCATTCTCGATACTTTAAATATGATTGGAATTACTATTAATACTTTATTATTACTATTTGTTTTTTTATTATGTTTTATATACTTTATCATGACACGGTCAAATTCCGGAAACAATTCGTTTATTACTTAAAATGGATAATACATATTAGAACTGTATTTTCCATTTTTTCTTACTATTTTCGATATTGACCTAAGATTTTACATTTGCAGGTTTTCTATCAAAGGCAGGACGTTTACGTGCGTTGCTTGTCATCCGGAGGAAATGGCAGTTTTAACAGGTGATAACACGGGTAGAGTTTTATTATGGCACAATATGGAAAATAAAAAGAACGCAAGCCAGGCAGTATTCCATTGGCATACACTACCAGTACAAGCATTATGTTTCTCTACTTCTGGAACGTATTTTTATAGTGGTGCAGCAGAATGTGTTTTAGTAAAGTGGGATCTGAATGATAACAATTTTAAAAACTTTCTACCACGTTTACCAGCTCCCATTAAACATATCACAGTCGCAAAAAATAACGTGCTAATTGCTGTTGCTACTGAAGACAACGGCATACAGTTAATTAGCCCTCAATTAAACATCGTGAATACTATTCAACATTTGGTATTGGCACATGGTAATTCTGCTGGAGTAGTGTATGATTCTAGAAGCAAATCATTAATATTGAACGGCATACCAGGGTATGTACAGTTCTTTTCACCAAGAGATATGAATCTTATGTACAATGTAAGTTCCTCTTACTCTTACAATATTACTTTTAATGAGAAGATAGTTGGATGTTGTAGGACAAAATAAATTTACTAACGAACGAAACAAAGATATTATAAATACGATTGTTAACAAAGTTGCAATAAATAATTCTGGAACATGGATGGCGACTATTGAACATAGGCCTGATCCAGAAATGATTGAGTATCGATTGAAGTTTTGGTACTATGATGCAACAAAACAAAAGTACGTATTTTAAATATTATTCTTATTATATTGTTACGGAAAGATCCAGCGAATGTAAAATACACGTATTTATGGATATCGTCGGGCAATATATCCAGGAACTGCATCAGCGGCTTTACTGTTCTTGAAACGCTTTCTTTATTACACAAATAAAGATACGCAAACTCATCATGATTAAGAGCGATTTTACACGGTGTCTTTATACAATCTAGTTTTTTTTTTATATTCCACTTTATGGAAGTATTCCAATAGTTTTAGTTTCCATCGTAATAATCTGGTGTTTGAGGTTTGAGTGATTACAACCAACATAATGAATGTCGTCAACATGGGAAGACTTCGTAAATATACTCTAAAGTACTCAGCTACCCATACAGCCGCAAGGGATTCGAGCTTAGATACAGTATAATTTTGTCAGCACTTGTTACTGTGCGAAAAATGAATACTAAAGGGTAAAAATGATCTATCTGGGTCTCGATTTGTGCTATTAGATTGTAATGGTTCAGTAAAGGCAGACTTACTGTTTCGTACCCCATACGAAGTTTGATTTGGTGCCTATTATATAGTGTAAAGGTTTAGCTACATGCGCAAGCTTTTTAATGAATTTCTTGTACTAGTTTCGCTATTCTAAAAAATGTTGAAGTTCTTTTACTTTCGTCGGGCAAAGGTGGGAACAGTAGTGATTTAATTTTCCTCGGGTCTTATACCTTGAGGGCACTGTAAAACCTAAGATTTTTGTTTTTGCAATTTAAAATTATATTTACGACGTTTCGGCAGTGTGTCTGTTGATGTCTTTAGGACAGCCCGGGGTGAATAAGGACTGTTGCTTTCCAGATTCGTTTAATGGTTTTGTCTGATTATTATTCCCACCATTTTTTTTAGTGAAACTGTCTCGTATAGGGATCGAACTGAATTTGTTTTTTCTCGAATTTCGTGCTCCAATGCACTTGACTAATAAGCTAATCGAGCACAAACTGCAAAAATGTCGGACTATGTGAGTTTCACAAACGATGGAAATAGCCCAAACAACAACTATAATTATGATATAATATAAAAAGAGGAAAAGATACTAATTAGAGTCGCCATGTTATAGTCACTACAATTTAGAAACATGATTTAAACTTACAAAATTTTACTGTTCCGAAAAATAAAAAACCCTCTTCTCTGTCTATTTATTTCCTTAATTTTTACCCTACTCGCTAACTTGCTTCTCCACTTTCCTTACATTCTACTTAATTTACACATTTCAACTATCCGTTTGTTTCATAATCGTGGGTCAATATCCTTTCCCTATCTTCTACATTTTAATGAATATCGTCCTTCCGTACACCTTTCCTATTTTTCCATATCTTTTGTTAACATCTTCGCTCTCCTATTAACCAATGATATCCGTAAATTCGTGTATTTTACATTTGATGGAACTTTCTACAGCAGTATTATATAGACTTTAGTAACAAGTGAATTGAGTACTGTTAAGGATCGAAACAAATACATTTCCGATTGCACTAATACAATCAGTTTAGCTGAAAATTTATTAAACAATAATGATACTAAATTAAAGCACATGTAAGAACAGTAGCCATATTTATTTTAGCTTTTGCTTAAATACATCTATTGAGTACCCCCACGAAGACAAAGTGCTTGATGTAGTATTCCAACCAACAGGCAACGATTTTGAATTGCTATGTGTCACAGCTGGAGGAGATAAAAAATTTAAAGTATGGAAGTTAGCAGAAGTCTCTACTGTTTATTGTAAGTAAATCTAATTTATCTATGACCTATGCATACTTTTGTTACTAAATGATATACACAATTTTCGAAATTCTACACTCGCAAACTTTTTTTTCTGAAATAAAAGCCCAAAGAAAGATGTGAAGAATCATGTACACCGTCTCAAAAAATGGTTTCCTCGCGCCGACGATTATACATCAGCACGTCAAAGAAGTGATTTCCGATAAATTATTCCGGCTTCGATCAAGTAATGAGAATAAGTAGATCAAAATCGAAAATCGTAAAACCGATTGTCCATAACTTCAATAGAAATTCATATGAACTTGCGTATACAAAGTGTTGATAGAGAAAAGTGGCTTTTAACGGGATTGTGTCCGCAAGATCGCGAAAATATCAAGTTAAATACAGTTAGGTTTTTAAAAGCTATAGCACAAAAGTATGCACCAAAAACCTACTTCAATTGATGTCTTGTAGCTATCATAAAAATCTGTGAATTTCAAATGAAGTACTTCCTTTTCTTTTTAAGTCTGGAAGATGATAGCATGTTCAGTAAAACATCAATGAGATGGCGAATAATGTGCTTAGTTTCACATACTTATAGTGAGCCATCACATGTAATATACAGTGCATCGATTTTTATTTTTTTACATATCAAGTTCCAGTACTGCTGGCAAGTAGAATCTGTTGCCAGTTTCACCGAAAGTGGTGCCACGTTTTTCGAAAGATAATGGAAAAGCAAATCTAATCCTAGAGGTATTTATAGGTTAAATTAAAAAATATGGATTAATCAATGTAATCACAACTTCAATAACGTCAACAATCTTACTACTTAAAGTATTTTTGTTATTTATTGTTTTATCTTAATTTTTTTCATTTTTTTGAGTTCTTCCGCGTTTCCTTATTTCTACTGTTTTATTGTTCATTGTTTTAAACATCATTCTGTATGGATAAAATTTAAATATTTTCAACTCTTTACACGAACAATTTGTCACAGCTCCGCTACAGATTCTCCAAAAATATTAAATTTATGGATGGTCCTATACATACAAGATAAAGCTGAAGCAACTTTAATTTGGAGTACCCACGAAAGCATGAAGAAGATTATTTAATGAATATGACTCTAATTAACCTCTGAAGCGGCGATGTTTAAAATAAATTTGTACCTAGACTACTAGGTAAATCGAAGAGACTTATATTAAAAGTAACATAATTAAAAGTGAATGAGGGAAAGGGCATGAAAAACAAATATATGAAATTAATAATTAAAAGCAATAAACAAAAATAATTTATTCTTCTAGAATTGAGATTTGAGAAACAGCAAGCTCTTTACATCTAAGGTCGCTGGAGGCAATATACCACTCTTCTAGTTAACTTCGCATAAAAGGATCACTACCAAAACTATTATTGAACTGTATTTTCATAGCAGTGGCAATATGTTGTAGGCTTCCGCGGTATTTTTCTTTTAAAGAATTTACGTTTCCGGGACGAAACCGCATTGTAGCTGCATAACTAAAGAAGAATTCCCCTTACAGCCGGAAACATAAATTCTTTAAAACAGTGGGCATATATTGAGTTACAATAATCAAAATGAAACAATACTAACCTGCTAGACATCAGCATTTTTTAGGACGATATTCGTGGAATGAGGCTGAGGAAAAATGGTTTTTAAATGACAGTATGTTCGTCTGATATTAATATTAGTATTGTCAAAAATTTCAAATAGTTATCAATGCGCAGACCTAAGTTCTTTACACAAGATTTGCGAATTAGTTCTAGAGTACGATCCAAACCTGATATTACTTGATACGCGCGAGGCGTGATGAAAACTTTGTACTATCCAAGGCAAAAGTATCGGAACCAAAGCGATCGTATAAATTTTCCGCTTCTTTCGAATACAAACACCACGGAATAAGAAAAGTATATAGTATCTCCACCGTGTACAACAATAACGTATCAAACTATTCCTCTTTTAATAATAATTGCTTCTTAATTCCTTAGTAAACATTATTAGAGTGTTTCTTTCTTTTAATTTGAAAAATTACAAAAGCTATAGGGTATTATTGGATGCTTATTTCTCCTAAAATACACACACGTGCTGTATGTTTAATTGACGTTTCCATTTGAAATCAGTCTAATAAGTCAGTTTGACATCATTGTGCTGTGATTTAGATAAAATTAAATTGAAAATAATAAGCATATAAATAGGGCGACACAATTTCGTACTAAATATGTTATTGTATTTAGAAAATTATTTTGTTGTACGCGAAAGAATTCAAACTGCTAGTTTTATTTTTAATAAGCATGTGCCAAAAATAAATTAAAAAGTAAACCTAAATTCTAAGTAAAATAAATTAAAGAACTTTGATTTTTCCAAATTTTATTAATCGTTTTCATCTGACGAATAATTAAAGACAGTATCGCTATCACCGTTACGATTTACATTAATAATAAATTCTTTATGGCAATCATGGATTCTGTAAAAAAATTAATAAAATTGTGTATAAATTACGAAAAATGCATCGAAACGCTGCACCGCACAAAGCAAGAGCCAAACGAGAAATGATCACACTAATGTTTTCTAGTATGATCCTACCCGCGCAACCTGAATATGTTTCCCTCATTTTGTACTACTTGCTCGCTCTAATACTTCAAATCGTGTTCTGCGCAAGTGTCATCAGGATTAGATCGGGCTCTACACCTACAGTAAGTAAATTGATCTCACCCATCAAGCAACTTTTGTGTTGCTTCCATAAACAACAAAACAGGATTTATTTTTATTAATCGGTAGGCAATGTTTATTAACAATAAAAAAAATGTTTTCCAGGTCTCGATTCATACCTTCTACAGTAATTATATCGTCCACGTCAAACAATATGTACAATTGTGTCAGACGTATAAGTGAAAAAAGAATAAAAAAAAAAGTAAAATAAATGAGAAATATAATACATACACTAAAAATACACTTCAAAAGAGCGAAATCTGAAGAATAATTATTAATCACCACCTGCTGACATCTATCCATCAAATAACTTGCAAGATGTGTACTATATATGTGGAACAAATATCAAAATTCTGTTATTAATATTGTTAACAGAATTTCGTGCAATTAGTAATAGAATAATTTACAATGTCCATTATTTTTGCAGATCAAGGTTATTCTTGGAGATGTTCCGGAGAAGTAACATATAAAGATCTAAATCTGCAGGTAGCAACGTTTTCCAATGATGGTTCGTTAATAGTTACTGGTTTCGAATCAATAATAACAATTTGGTTGTCTAGTGATTATAAATTAAAATATTCGTTGAGTCATCCCCTCCAGCACGACAACGTAATTCATTTGTCATTCGGCAATCGGTCCGAAAGTCATTTATTATTTTGTGCAACCTCTAAGTATGTCAGCGTATGGAACTTATTATCTCTATCATTAACGTGGACTGTAAGAATAGATGTTTCTTTAGTTGTCTCTGATGTTTTAACACCATTTAAAGCATTATTTACTAAAGACAAGAAACGTAAGTATTGGAAAGTAAAAAAAATCGAGAGATATTAAACTAATGCCTTCTTTTTCAGTATTTATAGTAGATTTGAAATCATCGAAACCAATTTATTCAAGTAAGAGAATATTAAAAGATATTGGAGAGATTCAAGCATCAGCGTTTATTCCAAAGAACTTTATAGGTTCCGATATCAATTTAGCCTGGTACAAAACATCTTGTATATATCTACTAGATTCTAGATATGTGAGTATTCATTGCATAAAGTATTTTCAAATTACACTTGTCACAATACGTAGTATAATGCTGCTCAATACAGCTACTCATGGTATTGGTGGGATCATTTACGGGAAAGACAATGAGAGGAGAGAAAAAACGGTAACACATGGACATGTTTCTACGTATCCGGCGTCTTCAGAGCGGTTTCGAGCGATTTTCTCAACCTAGGCAACCTGTGACATGTTGTGGGCCAAACTTTAGTATGCAAATACGTTCGCGGGCCGCGTTTAAAAGTAGTGCATTTTAAAGTAGTGTTCATAATTTTTAGCAATAGATATCAGACATGAAATAATACGACAATGTTATTATAATGCAATTTATTAAAATAAGATCACTCGATCTTCCTCATTTGGAGTGAGTATGAGTAAATAGTGCAATATATTTCTTTTATTGGGTTTTTCAAAATGTCTCGCGGGCCGGATCAAATCTTACAGCGGGCCGGTTGTTGCAAAAGTGAGCACTAACTGCGCCAAAAAGGACACTTGCCTGCCGCTCATAAACAGCAGGTACAGTTTCCCAGCCCTTCCCCGAGCAGCACATGGACTGCTCGATGTGTTTTTAAGACATCGTGGAAAACTTGAGGGATCTGTTACATGTGCAGTTTTACCCAATGCACTTTCTGTAGTTTAGCAGTGCATGTGCTGCTCGGGGGAGGGTTGGGAAACTACGCCTGGTTGTGTCGCTGTTTATGGGCGGCAGACATATGTCTTTTCTTGGGGCTAGTTAGTGCTAAGAAATGTTCGCTTTTGGCTGTCCTTTTATTTAGAGTAATATTGACAGAGGAAATTTGCAGTGTGGTTGAGAAAATCGCTCGAAACCGCGCTGATGACGCCGAGTAGGCAGAAACATATCCGTGTGTTGGCTTTTTTTTCTCCTCAGATTATCTTTCCCGTAAATGATTCCACCAATACCATGAGTAACTGTATTTACTAACATTATATTAGGTATTGTGTTCTAGGCATTTTTTTGATGTGTTTTTAATACACTTGTCACCACTATGCAATTTATTGTTGAACATCTAGATAAACTTGGACAGGCTGATGTGATTTATACGGACTTGCTGCTGCTTTCGATTTTATTAACTATGGAATGTTGTTGTTACAGTTTAATGCTTTTGTTATGAGTACAGTTTCTCTTCGCCTTATAGATGTTTACCTTAGCAATCAACAAAACTATAACTCTATAACGGTTTCTGTGCTTATGAATTTGTTGTTACTTCTGGCACTCAATAAGGCTCAAACTTCAGTCCTTAGGTTTTCATAACTTTTATTAACGGCTACTTTTTAACGCTGGGCGGAGACTTACTTCCCACATTGAAAAGCTTTTTCTGCTGCTTGCAGAACGTTAAGATTTTTTATGTGGTTCTCAAGATATTTCTCTGACCCTAATCTTAAATGTTTATTTTTTTATCTTTGTCGTTAGTAGCCTGGAGTATCCATCTGTTGTCTGGTCTCTTTATTACATGTGTCATTGATTATCTATTGAACGCTTACAGTGTAAATTTCTGAAATTTCATATCATATAACCTAGATGGTATATACGCTCTAAGAGGATCAGATTACAATACTCTCCTTAGCACATATTACTTTCAGTCGCTGGCTTCACGACGTAAAGTTCATGGTACAGAGTTCATTTTGAGATTGCTTAATGGAGTTATTGATTGTCCTTCCTTGCTGTCTCAAGTGCATCTGTATGTCCCGTGCTAGTACTGTTCCTACCCCTACAATAAACGTCCTTCTTTGGCGTATGATACGCGAGGCTTATTTTCTTTTTGAAGATATTTTCAGGTAGTTGGATTGTCCAGTTGTTGTAATTTGCTGTTTATTGTGGTTTTCTGATTCATATTTATAGTCATGGTTAATTGAATTTACTCTGCATTTTTGTTTTAGTTCGCGTTATATTGAGTATAAAGTATGGGATGGCTCCTGGTTTTCTTTATTATTTATTTTTGTTTAGTTTTGCGTATGCAGTTACCGATTTTCTTGTATATTTAATACATTTTTAGTTCCTATTATTAATTACTACACTATTGGTTAGGGTAGTTAAGAATTTTCTTCTTTATTTTTTTTTATACGGTGTATAGTTTGCATTTCGTTGTTGTAAATTTACTCTGTAATTGGATTCTGTTGGGTAATAAACATTATCATTATTATACTTCTACCTCATGTAATTTTACTAACAAATATATTTATTCACCTTATAATTTTGTATATCTTCATTGCTATGTTTTGGACATAATTAATATAGTCTGACATAGATACAAATGAAATGCTATTGCCATAATCTTTAATTTTCGTTCCTTTAATCCAGTAAAGGCTGCATGCTTTATTAATAAACAAACTACTTCCAGAATTGAACCGTGTTATGATGAGATATATAGAAATAAAATAAAGATAAGAAAAGAAAGAAAAAGAAATAAAAAGATGAAAAAAATGAAGGCGGGGAGGTGAAAAAGAAAGCAAAGGTGAAAAGAGTAAGCGAAGGAAAGGGAAACTGAAAAAAGGGGAGAAAAGAAAGAGAAAAGTTGGATCTCGACGTTTCGCCTCCATCATAGGAGGCTTCCTCAGGGAAACCAAAGTGGCACGGTAATTTGACGTGTAAACCACACTAGAGATGAAATTACTTTGGCAGAAGGTCACGGTAACTCAACGTGTTAACCACGTTAGAGGCGAAAACCTTCTCACGTGTACCGCTGAATACCGGGTTTATATAAGACGCGCTCGACCAGAAGCTTGAACGTTTGGTTGGGTAGAGGGGGGCGGAGCTTACAGGAGCGGTTTCCAAATCGCGGATAGATGATATCCGCTTCCTTATTGATATTACCGGGGTGTTTTTGAATCTCCATTGCCTCCTTGATTTTTTCTACCATAGAAATGAGGTCATTCCTATATATCTTATGACACGGTCCAATTCTGGAGGTAATTGGTTTATTACTGACTCTGGCCGTCGAGGCCTACGTATTCATTACATGCTTTATTCGGTTGTTCATCGCTAGTAAATGGTCTACTTCATAAGTTTCTTAAAATAACACGGAAATGATTTAGGTACAGGAAGAAGTACAAAATGTTTTATTTCCATTTTTATTCAAGTAGAGTACGCAAGGACGGTTAAAAATAGAAGTTGCTACTTCAAAAAATAAAATTATTGGTGTCAGTATAACATTTTTGAAATATATTTGTCGCAAGTAGACCCTCATGTTAATCAAAATTAATCAAATTTACAACTTTAGAACTGAAATTGATAGATTAAGTAATGATTGCTTATAACAATTACTGTTGTAATATATCGTTTAATAAAACTTAGGCAGACATTCCCACATATTCTTCCAATATGAAATATTTTTACCTTGCGTATGCATGTAAAACCTTGTGAATGTATTAGATATAGGAAACTTAATTCAAAGAAACCTTCGCATAAACACTACCATGCATATTTACATTCATTCTCATAATTTCCAAATAGAAAACAAGAAATTAAAAAGCTTCCCATTTTAATTTTGTAGAAATACTATAATTTATTTTATCTGGTATTCATAATGGCTGCAAATTTAAATTTCTATTGTATTTTTTAAAAATTGTAATTGTAATTCAGTTTGACAAAATATTGTAGTTTTGAAAAAAATGAAATTTCCATGAAGACGTCGGTTCTTACACGCATCTTTCGCTACAAAATTTTCCATTTTATTCCAAGTAGTTAACTAAAGTATATGTTAACTTTTATTTTATAATTCCCAATATTTTAATATTCTAGGAATTGTATAGTATTGAAACGTTGGATGGATCGGAAAATATTGAATTGTATAGGGATGAAACGAATACCTCTTTGTATAGTCATCTAATCCCCAAAATAAGTACGAATATACCAAAGACAAGCACAACACACATGTACGAAAAAGGAAATAGTGCAGATCAGTTTCGTAAGGTAAGCGTTGGTATAAATTGAAAAAAGTATTTTATCAAATAATTTCTAAATAATTGTTACATTAATCATTTGCTTGTGCATTATTTTAGTTTCTTGACACACCAGTAACTGCTCTTCCACCATTACATCTACTTTGCGAAGGAATTCTTCAATCGATGATCTTACAGCGTGTAGATCCGGATCCTGAAATAAACGAGAATAACCAAGCCAAAACGCAAGACAAAGCTCATGAAAACGAAAATAGGAAAGAAAATGAAGAATTCCCTACAAGAGAGGAAGAACTATCTAAAATTTGCAAGGAATCTACAGATTGGGTTTCAGTTTTGCTGGAAGATTAGTATAAATTATATATTTTTTTAATATCAAAGTATGTGTATCTTTTGAAAAACGCATGTTTTCCTCCCTAATCTCCCAAATCGGAATCACTGATGAAATTACTAAAATAACCACTGGCTACTGACTACATAGAAAGTTAGTTTTTAGTTCTGCTCAAGAAGTTTTTAAACGTAGAGAACGTGGTCTTCCAAGGATGTAAAAATTTCAAGAATAAAGAAGTAATCGACTGAAACGTAATTCAAGCTTTTTTCTAGACTCTATATATCTCATATTTAATAATATTTTTTCCCGTAATAATTATAAAGTTATTGACTGAAGAACAAGGACCAGTATAATCTTTTCAGACGCTTTTACCTCATTACAGGCTTCCACATAGCTTAACTACAAAAGTTTCAAGTTTCGTCGTAATCGACGATTAAGGGCTAAAGGACTTTCCTTGTTAATGTAAGTTGGAAAGATTGTTATTTAAGCTATAATTTAATAATTTTATATTTATTGTATTGTAACAAGAATGTATAAAATAAAGAATGAGTACAAACTTCTAACATTAACGAATTTGATACATCCCAAGACAGAGAAAGCCTGTATATGGACGATATCTCTTCTGTAATGGTAGTAGATAGAAAGATTGAAACTCATTGTAAAACTTAAAATCTGGTTCATATCTGACGGAACATGTGACAACAGTATAAAACAAGAGCGACAATCTATACAGCGATCAGTTGTGCGTATGTTTGTGCGATATACCGGGTGAAAAGCTACGACCTGTCGATTGCAATCTGGGCGACTAAAAAATGAATCGAACACCGGCTTTGCTTGAATCGAATAACGCATATCTAGCGATATACCCCCTCACTTTGTAATACGGAATGAGGGCTTCACTGGATTGATTCAAATTAAAAAGATCGATGTGAGGATGAGATTTTGTTAAACAAAGGTAGGACACACCGCGCACACAATCGCCCTGCAGAATAGCATACGTATCTCTCGACTTTGTTAACACATACAAATCTTATTTCATCCTCCTCTTACAATTACGGCCATCGGCACGTCGACAGTGCGCTCATAGTATATCTGTTATGACTGAAACGGTCGAAGATAAAAATAGAAATGATAATATACTGTAATAAATTTTTCTCCCAGGGCTCGAAAAAGTTAACGAGTGAGTGTTTTATCAGGGAATTCGCTTAAATTGAAATAAATTTAGAAGATGTTAATGAAATTAAATGAAATAATTGGAAAGTAGATTAGATTAAATAAAAGAAAAAAAAACTAACAATATATTATTAAATTTAGAATATATCACTCACATCAAGTATTCAACAAAATATCTATCGCAATCCCTAGCTAGCTAATAAATTCTGTATTTTAAATTTTTAAATAATAAATGACCACTAAGGGTGAAGCTCTTTACTTTCTGTGCTCACACACGCACTTTTATATTGTAGGCGCGCTAACGACGGAAGGTCCAAGGTTATACCAGAGTTATTCTGCTGAACTATTCAGTGGCGTTTCACCCAATATTCGGGTACTACAAATGTGGTGACACGTCCACTACAACTTTTATATAACTTTTGAGGTAATTTTCTCACAATAATATGCGAAATTCGCGTAAATACACACAAACACTGTTGATGCTCATAAATCTTATACCGACGCTATCCGTCAGTTGTTCCGCGTATCGAGTCCCGATCATGCTCGTAAACCGCTACTAGATCCAGATATTAGGCGACAAATGACTACAGTAAGGTCATCATGGCAACGAAAACATCTATGTGTTTTCAGGCTTATGTAGGCCTTAGATGTGATAAAAGGTAAATATAACAAAACTAATTAAAAAATAGGCATGTTCTTGTGGAAAACAGGGGCCTCAAAAAAATCCCATTACAATACAAAGAGAATACTCTCTTCCACGATAATTACATTCTTAAAATAAATTCTATCTCTCAATTAACTGCTTATAAATAGGGTTGGCCAAATCTTCGGCGTTGATGGTATGTGCTGATCAGGAAACGGATTGTTAAATAAATTTTCAATTTCTGTGTACGTATGACCTGCACAAAATCATCTTCTTTCTCTGGTGTTTCATAGACATCCATTTCTTTATTTTCGCTTAACTTGCAACAATTAAAGTAACCGATAAAATTATGTGAAAACCAATACCTAACATAGCCTAACGGTAATTGCACTGAAATATGAGCTGACGAAATCCAGTTGAAAATATTCAATATATCTTACCGTACGGTGGTATGTCTACTTGAGGGAAATGATTTGTATAAAAGGCAGATGCCCTATAGATACTTATGTGAACATAGTATGTTAATTTAGAACAACTATTGTACCATATCACTTTTCCACGAAAGTGAATTTAAAAATTAATATTTATAATGGCTTAAATATAAATATCATTCCTCAAAATTTTTAATACATGCACATCTAACAAAGTCGTTGTATGATGTAGGGTACATTTTGCACAGATATAGCAAACAATTGTATAGATACAGCATACAATTTGCACATAAGAATAAACCACAAAATTTGAATCTCTAAAAATGTGCGCATATTTATTGTTTTTGAATTTTTTTTCAAGTTTATTATTTATTGTTGCTTTACTGCGTTTATCGCAGAAATATTCCGATTTAAGGAGTGTTAAAGAGTATATTTTTTCAAATCTAGTAATTTTTTCTTGTGTGTAGATAATAACACGTAAGTTACATAAATTTAATACAACATTTACTGTTTAACAAGTGTTCGAAGAAGGGAAACTACTATTTTCTTTTGGATTCTGTTTTTTAATTTATTTGCCCACTTCCTTATTGTCTTTCGATAAATCCACCATATCGCTCTCGCAAAAATACATAAATTTTTATGAGGATCTTCCTTCACGTTACGTGTTGGACTATTACGTCCAAAATGAATATCTGAAAAAAATTAAACAATTCTAAAATCTGTTCCAACGAAAGTTCCATAGATCAAATATCATTTAGATTAACACGTTAAACGCCAACGTTATAATGTGGAAATTGATTTAAAAAATATTCTTGAGTATAAATATACTATCACGAGATAGCAAAAGATTGTTAAACTAATAATATTAAATCACCGTTGGTATTAGTAATGACAAAACTATAATTTCCTTGCAATTTAGCAATGTAATTAAATTCTTGAAAAATATCAGTCTCGGTAGGGTTGACTCACGACCTCTGCGTTACCGGCGCTTAAAAATGTAAATTTGTGTAGAGAATTAAACACAATATTGTTGAATACACAAAAATAAGTATTACAAATGAAGTTAGGTTCTGAAATTAGGAAAATGAATCAATATGCAAAACTGTTCAATTCTAATTCTGAATTGAATACAACGCGACTTAAAACAAATAAATTGAAGCGCTCGAAATTTGTTGCATTATGCGCGCATTGCAGGCGAGTGTTTTGGACGACAGTTTTCGATAGGTATAAGGAAAAATGTGTTGCAAATTTGGTATCATTTTGACAGATGATAATGCTCCATATTCATAAATAAAAGCAAGTTTTTGGAAGGATATCTACATAACTTTTACAACAAATTATTTTCTAGAACCCATTTTTTGTTAACTGCGCATAATTGTAGCGAATATCTATCAGCGCGTATGTGATGAAACGTCACATAATTGTTGTTACTCATTGCTGACTTGCGTGAAATTATTTACAATGTTTCCAGTGATGTTCATAGAATACACTGAAATGTGTATGTCGCCAAGAATTCTAAAAAAACAATATTAATAAAAACACTTGTTCTTTAATGTATGCGATATGCGGAGTGTACAACCCCCCTAATATATTACGTTAAGCTTAGAACTATTTTAAAATACGGTATGCGGCAAAATAAACAGTACTGAAATGCGCATGCCTCAAATGTGTATGTGTCATGTGCTGAAACGTACCGAGTGGTTTACGAACGTGGTTACAACGTTGAATGTCTTTTTAATGTTAGTTACTTCAGGATACTCACTGTTGCAGAAAAAGTTTTTATCGTGAAGCACTATTTTCGGTCATACGGAAAAGGGCGCGAAAACGGTCCAAGCTTAAAAGAAGTTTCCGACGCATTTAGGTCTAGGTTGTTGACAGATTTTGTCGCACGGGAATATACGAATCACTTGCGTGTTTTGAATCAAGTGCTGCAATCACCGAAATGAAGCCTCCGAAGATCATCATTAAAATTGAATATTAGTGATCGACCGCTCCGTCGAATGTTCAAGAATATTGGTGGGTTTGCATAAAAAATACAGACCGCACAGCATACTTGTGCTGGCTACGGTTTATAAAGACGCGTCTATCTTGTCGAATGTTTGGTTTTCTGACGAAAGCCATATTCATTTAAACGGAAACACTAACAAGTAGACAACACGGTTTCTTGGATTCGAACGCCCCGACATAATTCGTAGTGACTGTGTTACCATTTGGTGTGCTGTATCCGCACATCGCATATTGGACCCGTATTTCGTTAAAGCAGACGATGGAACACCGTTAACCGTGAATCAGGAGAGCTACAGAGAACATGTTATCACACCATTTCTGCATGATTTTCAGCGATTTTGTCCTGCCAAAAACCTACGACATAATCAACAATGGTTTCAGCAGGACGGAGCAACCTGTCACACGGCTAGAGAGTCTCTTCGATTGCTGCGCAATCATTTTGGAGATCGCCTTATTTCGCGTGGCACTGATTTCTCATACCCATCGCACTCACCAGACCTAACACCACCTGATACGTACATGTGAGGAACAACCTGTGTTCACAGACATGTTTGCGAACCTTCGCAAACGCTACGAATACTGCTTGAAACTAAACGGAGAGCATCTTAAACATCTGTTTTATCGGGAACGTCGTCGTCACATTGGTTCGACAAAATACCAGCGAAGTAGAATATACTGTATGTCACATTCATTGAGCAACGAGTATTTCGTCGAAGGGATTTTTTTTTTAAATAGAACTTCTTTCATTTTTGGCATTACCTCGTTTATTTATGTCGTGGCAATGCATTCGATAGAATACCATTGACGCAGTGTAATCTGCATATCACACTTATCGAGCACCAAGTATTCTGCCGAGAGGATCTTTCTAATGATAACTCTTGCTGAGCATATTCCTATATTATATTTTGCTGCTGGTGTCCCGTTCGTTTGTGAGATGGCAAACGATCGGCCCAAACAGGTTTGAGACAGTGCCTATAAGGACGTATACCGTGCATATTACATTTATTGAGGAACGAGCCTTTTAGCTAGAATTCTAGGTGGCCTACATATTTTAGTATTCTACGAACGTTGCTAGCAACGCTATAGCTGATTTCATACAAGTATTGACCTACCGCATAGCCTAAATCCGGTGATTACTATATTATTAATCGTATTACGATGAACTCAGTTATTTATCGTAGTTAGTTGTTACTCTTTTAGTATTTTAGTGTTTATTTCGTTCATTATGTTTTCCGCTAACTACTTCACTTGAACTAAATCCAACTGATTTTTATTTGAAAGGGCTAGAGAAATGATACCTATACTTAAAATTGTATCCATTTCTGGGGCGATGCTTATATATATATAAATATAGATGTTACCTTGATGGGAGTACAATAGTCGCTTAGTTACGACGAAATGAAATTAGTGATGTGCAAAAATTACAACAGTGCAATGAAAATTAAACAATAAAACTCCAGTGATGCGATCCTGCCTTTGTCTGTCCGCCTTACAAAATAAATGTGTTCACGTGCATATGTGTAACAAAGAACAATTTAATTACAATATGTGTTTTTATATAGTACTTTGTCATATAAGGTATGTTTCAGAATAAATGAGAATGATTAGTTTTACAGTGCTTAATTGAATGTATCTACAATTCAATATTGTCCTTTTCAAAGTATGCTTCTTTGGAATGTATACAGCGAGTTTTCCATCTCAGGTAACAATTCTGAAAGTCATGTTCCATTAGACTGTTTAGAACCTGAGTCGTGACTCTTTGGATGTTGTTTATGTACTGTTTTCTAATGGGAACCTTTCAATTTCTGCGTAAGCGTTCGAAAAAGAAAATAATCACATGAAGCCATGTCTGGTCTGTAGAGCAGGTGTAGGAGTACTACCAAAAACTATAACTGGGGGCATTATCGTGGTGCAAGATCCTCGAGCTGGCAATGTCAGGTCGCACACGCAAAATTTCTTTCCGCAAACGTTCAAGGACCTCGCGATAAAAGGTTTGATTCACTGTCTGGCCTTACCAATGCCCAAAGTACCAGCTTATTATCGGTTAGAGAAATTTTTCTCAATATCAACTTTATTTAAAAAATAATAAATTATAGGTATTAGTGTATAATTGATTGCTTATTATGCCCCTTGATAATTTTCTATTTAGACTTACACATAGGAAAAATGCATGGGTAATATAAAAAAGAGACCAAATCTGGTAAATTTTTGAGCCAATTTTTGTTGAGGGATTTGCCTGACAGAAAACAAAATTCCAATAATTGAAATTTTTCTGATTTTCCATTAGCATTTCCTTACCTTAGTATTTCGATACTAAAGGGCACAATAAAGCATCGTTTTTATTGCAAGAACGTTTGCTACTTCTTACTAATCGCATACTACTGATACATTTCAGACGAAAACTGTAACCTGTATCGGATTTATACATCAGACGCATTGTACTGAACGTATGCACCCGACTGCGAATCTATCAAATACTTATTATGGAATAAGCCGAGTAGGTTTCTTATATCTCTGTTCTATTATATGAAACTTCTGTGAATACTTTCTTAGAAAATGAGTTTTTATAAAGCAGGTATACAGTATAATTTGTTAAAACGATACTGTCAACCTGAGACACATCAGTACGTATCTACAAAGTTCATAGTTTTATGTAGAAAAATTGAAAACGGATGATTTTATTTGTTACTAAAAATTTCTTTTCAACACAAAATACATTTTATTAGCAATTATAATACGGTTTTCTAGAAAAACATCGATAGTTTAAATGAATAAAACACAATGCATGGGTATATTATTAAAGGACGCTTTGGTTACCAAATTTATTTCACATGCTTAGCGGAGCCCTGGAATCAGACTTTTAAAGCAGTTCCAAGCACTTCTCATAATGCCTATGGCTGAGCTAACAGGACCGGCCCTTGTTTCGACTTTTTTCTTCTTTTTTCCCCCTTTTCGCTTTTGAGGCTTGGAAGACTGCTTCCTGCGATTCTTATGATCTAGAAAAATATGTTTACTAAATTTTAACAGATAGCAGAAGATATTATGTATAATGTAAGTTTTCCTTGGATTATAATTAAGAATTTTTTTCTTCTAACGAATACAATTTTTATGTAGATATTTTAATTAATACATAGTAGTATTCCAAGTCAATGCATCTACACGCGCGTGCTGGCGTACAGATAACATGTTTTTTATGGAATTGTATGTAATGCATACGAACTTCAAACTCGGTAGTACATTACGTCAGTCTATGACTATCATTATATTCAACAACACCAAGAACTGAAGATAAAGTTGCCAGAAAAGCCTATATTGAAAAAGCCAAAAAACGAAATTTCTGCAGGAAAGGAACTAGAAAATGTGCCTTGCTAATTCTAACTTAAGAATTTACAGACATTAAATAATATTCTGCACATTAATTATTTATATAACAGTTTAATATTAATTTTATTTCTATTTTATAGTACTTGCAAATGCTATTATAATTGCAGTAATTTTCACACAATTTTCTGTAAAACGCATGCAGACCTGCAAATTTTACTGACACAATTTCTTCGACAATAATTGAGAAGCTCGATACAAAAAGTTGTTGTCACATAGTTTCGAAATATTGTTTCTTGAATATTTCAATATATTTATATCATAGTATTATGTAAATCGCAGAAAAATAGACATAACTTTTTCAGTGAGCCCTTCTTTCGTTTTGCATCTTAATTACCTTTTATTCGTGGCCCACGCAGGATAATGTTATCTTGTAAGGAGGAACCTGAGGAAAAAAACATTTTTTTAGTGTTACTATAACAAATATATGAATGTGTTCTTACTTTCATATAAATCGTGATTGAGGGTAGAACTATCCTACTACACTATTAAAATGCATTTGTTTGAAAGCACAAAGCCGCTAGTTTTATTTGTTATTATACTAAGTGCCCCAAAGGGGAATGAAAATTACAGAAAGCACCGAGCAGATTACAAATAGAAAACACGGATTACGTTGAATTGGAATAATTTGCCGCTATTATCTTATAATAAATTACTAAAGCTAACCAGTTGATAGTTGTCTTGATTACTTATTAATTACTTTATAATCCAGGAACATAAGAAACTTTCGAGACAAATTTTATAGCCTGTTATAATGTTACTAAATTCAGTTTTACGTTCATATGTACATAGCTCAATTACAAACAATAAGCATGAAAATATAATATATACATAATACGAGGGGTCACGCTATATATTTTGAGATACAAAAAACCTACAAGTCTTTTTACGAAAATGATTTTATTTACGTTCAAAATAATCACTTCTTGGATCAATGCACAGAAACTGCGCGCCGATAAAACAATCTAACAAAAAAATATGTCATCATAGCACTCTATGTGTGAACTGTTAGAACAAAAAAAAATTTGTCCTAGAAACTTCATACTTACTTTACTAAAAAAGGACATTCAGGATGTATGTACTATTTAAGAAATTTAAAACATTAAGAATTAAATTTTGGAGGGCTGGATGGTCATTTTCCAAAAACGAGTCGATTAAAAAACTTTCGATGTACTACTGGATCTCCAAAAAATACCTCATAAAAAAAAGAAATTTGGATTAGCGCTGTGTCATGTGCGGAATTTGAGATATCTGGTGGTACCAACCATGAAGAGAATCCTGTATACTCAAATATAATTTTATTTTATGTTGTCTCTGAATAATTTTTATCTGAAAATATTTTTCTTAAACTACTAAAGGAAAGATTTATTCCGCTGCATAGAAAGTTTTGAAAAAATACTTACTAAAAAATTTCAGGAAACACAGAAAAACCAGCTGACAAAATAATACTCAGCATTCCAAAAGCTTTTTTCAATTTGTTTTATTCATTGCGTGAACACAATTCTTTAGTGGCCAGCCTTGGGAATTTACTCGCTATGGAGCGTTTTACAGGAACGGAGCATGCGTGTTGTGTGCGCGAGTTTTATAAAAACAATAATTCTGTCAGTATTGCGCGGCGAAACTTTTCTAATCTATATCATTAGACAAGCAAAGCACCGTGTACTCCACTCATTAAATGGGTACAGAAATTCGAAAAGGCCGGTTCGACAATCGATGAACCTTGGACCAGAAATGCCTTAAATGTTCCTAAAAGTTCTATACATCGCATATTGCGTAAAGATGTATGTCCCAACCCCTACAATTTGCAATTAATGCGAGAACTACAGTCATTTGATGCTGCTGAGAAGCTCAACTTCGATAATGAAATAATTCAACGGTTTCGGTCCTCGAACAACATTTTATTCTCAGTATACGCGACTTTTCACTTTAATGTCAATGTCAACAGGCAGAACTACAAGGTATGCAGCAACACCCCTCACTCTCCGAATAAATTAAAAGAGAATATTCGAAGAGAAATGGCGGCCGCCGTAGAGAATATGTACCGAACAGTTAATTAAGTTATAATTTCGTCTCGTGTTTAAAAGAGTGCCAATAAAATAACGGAACACATCATTTTTAAGAAATAAATTCCCAAAGCCTGTATTTTAATGAAAGAAAAAACATTTATTCATTAAACCTGGCCATTATTTTATTATATTCTTTTTATTTTAAAAAGAACTTTTGGGACACCTTGTATGTCATCTGTATAAACACGTAAAACACGACACTTGATGTTAAATAATATGTGTCATACAGCTAATATAGTATCAGTAGTTTCATACAATCCAATGAATTAATTACGTATTATTATCGTCCTTTCCCTTTCATACTTGCTGTTATCGTATCGCGGCGGCTATTGCTTTAAGGCATTGCTATAAATCTTGTCCCATAAAGTAAGTATTTCATGGGCCTTCACAAAACATAACTGAATTTAAAGCGGATGATAATATGTAAAAGGCAAATTAGAAAACACATCGAAGAAATAAACACTATAGAACACTAAAAGAGTAATCTTATCACAGTTAATGATAAAACAAAAATACAATAAAAAAATAGAAAAACAACACTATATTCATGAGCAATAAAACGATCTGTATTCGTATCAGTCTCATAATTTATTGTTAGATTATGCAAATAATTATTCTAAAAATATTTTGTATCAGTTTAGAGACCTCTACGCACAATAAAATATATACTTAACTCAAAAATTGTAATAATTTGCGGAATGGGGCTAACATACTACATAGTTTCTTTTCACTCGATACTCCATTTTTCTTAAAAATTCTATTTTTTCTTCATAAAATTCTGACGAATTCAACTATACAGAATAATGTAAAAGTTTTAGGTAGATATATAAAAATTGTAGACGCAAAATGTTGCCAAAAATTAGTACATATTTTACAATGAATAAACCACCGTTCGTTATATAGGTTCAAATTGTACAAAAAAGTATTACCTATAATATTTTCTGGAGTACGTACACCGATCTGTTCTTCGGTTGATGGATGACCTGCGACAAAATGATGTTACTTTTGTTGTACCTGTTATTACAAATAGGAAATTAAATTCTCATACGACAGCGCAAATTTTTAGAATTCTTTGAAATTTACTTCTTACATCGCATTATCTTTGTATTAGGTTTGCTAAAATAATAAACTTATTTAATTAAAGTGTCCTTGCAGTTATGTACAATTGAGAGAGACAAATTTATGAACAGATACAAGTAAGACTTCCTATTGGTTAATAACAAGCCGAAATCAGACCATACAACATTCTCTTTTCGCTGTAAATGGTCAAAGATTTTGACATCCTTAACATTATTTATATCACGTTTGCATTTCGATAGTTTTGTTCATAATTTGCTTTTGCGGTAGAAATTAGTTCTTCTCCGAGCTTTAATTTGAAATTAATTGATTATATATGTAATACACAAATACAGAGAACTTTAGTTGTACTGAAATTACAATTATGTAGTTGAAGTTTTCGAGAGTAGTTTACTAAAATATTACATTATTTACCAGAGAATGTTGTCGTAGCGATGGACAATGCACCGTATCATAGCCGTAAAGTTGAAAAGACACCAACAACAATGTAGCAGCGGACATACAAAATTGGTTGTAAAATAAGGGGATAGAGTATGAACAGGATATGGTCAAAGCAGAATTGAGCCGAATACGGCAAACATGGTCAAAAGTAAATACAATTCATATGTAATTGATGAAATTTCATAATCAAAGAACATGACTGTTTGCATACCTCCATACCACTGTGAGCTCAATCCAATTGAACTTGTATGGGCACAAATAAAAAATTAGGTTGCTGCACACAATAAAACTTTCAAATTAAACGAAGTTAAGCAACATTGACATAATAGCATCATTAAAGTAACAACAACTTGCCAGGAGGTGTATAAATTACGTTATCAGAAAAGAAGCAAGTATGAAGCATCTGGATGGAATTATCGATGAAGCTATAGAACCATTTATAATTTCTGTTGGGGCGACGATTTCCTCACAAACGTCAGATTAAATTCAAAAATCTTCAAATAGTTTATAAAATTAAATGTTATTATTAACTTAATCAATTCTAATTTTAAATAATTCTCATGCATTGTTGTGGTTGTAAAGTTTAAGCTATTTTCAACTCCATTGCTTATTATATATTACCATCCATATAATGTTATCTATATAATGACGTACTATTTTAACTTTTTTCAACAAATAAATGAAATATGTGTTCTCTAGACAAATTTATTCACTTCCATGTGTTGTAACTACTACATCTACCATCCTGTTGTCTTAATTGTAGAATTATATCTAGAGTTCATTCACAATTTTCTTTGGCACAGATTTTATATTTCAGAAGTTCAAATTTAAGTTTACCGCGTAAAATTGATTTCACAAATTTATAGATTGTAATTTGGGTTAGGGGTCTATTCAGAATTTTGTCTCTCTCTCCATTTGAAATAAACTATAGCATAAATCGTGGAAGTGCATATAGCACTAATCTAACTTCCACACTTATTATCCGTACCTTCTAGGTGTATTGCACTAAACAATAAACGGCTTAACGCAAAAAGTGTGTACTAGCTCATCATAACAAATCAAGCTATTATTTTATTGTGTTGCCGTATAAATAGAGTGACTTGTTTAGAGTCCATAAAGATTGGTATAAACAGTGGTAACATTGCTCAATGGACCCGATTTGACTATGTATCATCAAGCTTCTAGTGACATCACTTGCGTTTCATTCGTATTTGCGAGTATTATGAGAATTTGCTGCCACGTTATCGATTTTGGCGCGGCAAAAAAAATCAAATTTTATCAGAGGTGTGTGCCATCAAGCTCAGCCTCAATTTGTACACAAATAAATCAAATTTTTAATAGTTCTTTTGATACCCTGGAGCTATTTATACTACTTACAAAACAACAATAATGAAAATAATTATATTTTAAAACTCTTTTCACTGTTTGTAAGCATCACGTAAGAGGTTACATGTTTACCTCCAGTGAACTTTATCTTCTGACGTTCTCATGTTACACTCTAAAATCCAGCATTCTTCATAACGTCACTCGAACAAGTTATTTGCTTTTGTTTGAACAATATTTATTTGATTAACATTGATATAACTAAAAAATTTATAACGGTTCTTAGGTGAGTACTATATTGAACATTATAGAATTTAAAATTCCACAGAATGACATTGAAATGCTTCTACGATATACACTACCGTCCATATTAGTTCGGATACCCAGTAAAACGTTGTAAACTCTACTAAAAGATAATATAATTGCTTTTATATATAAATAACATTTATATTGAGTCCTTTATGAAGTTTATTGTTTATTAATTGTACAGGCAAATTTCCAAGAATATCGGTTAGAGAATGACTAAAAACCTATTATATTTTATGGCCCAATATAGTAATTTTCAGAACAATCCTCATCACTACAAATAGGATTATTTATGGAACAATATTCCAAGTAATAAATGCAGAATACTCTTTGGGGTGGGAGTAGGCCACCCGAAAGTGTATTGTGTATTGATAAATGCTTCAGTTTCTAAATAAACCTGTTTGTGCGTGCGTTAAAGTTAAGAGCGTATCTTTTTGTGTAAATCTGATGAAAATTATTAAAATGCCGAGAGGAAAACCGACAAGTTCAGAAAAGTGCTCTGTAATTGTTGCTTTTCATCAAGAAGGTTATTCAGTGCGTCAAATTTCCGATAAAATACATGTTAATAAATCGCCTGTTAGTGATATCATTCGGAGACATCAACGCACGGGCAGTTTAAGAGATCGCGCACGTTCAGGCCGTAAAAAAAATTCACGCCAACGATGAACGTATAAAATTGCTGAGCAAGCGAAATAGGACACTGACAGCACCAGAAATCGCCGCCGAAATAAATCGCGATCGTACAAGAAAAATTTCTCTTACTACAGTGAAAAGATGATTAAAAGCTGCAAATCTTCACGGACGCATTGCAACAAAAAGAACACTACTTCAAAGGGGAAACAAGCAAAAACGGCTTCAGTGGGCAGAAACACATAGAAATTGGACAGTGGATGAAGGGAAAATGGACTGATGAGTCAAAGTTTGAGCTATTCGAACAATCAAGGCGCGTTTTTGTAAGAAGAATGAAAGGCCAAAGAATGTTGCAAGAAAATGCAATACCATCGGGGTAACGTCTAATCGGCGAAAATTTTGTATTCATGCAGGACAACGACCCCAAACACTCAGCAGCGATATGTAAAAATTTCTTAAATAACGAATAAGACAATGGCCGCCGCAAAGTCCCGATCTAAACCCCATCGAGCTGTTAAATTAGACAGGAGGGTCCGAAAAGTATGCTCTACCTCCATAGGCCACCTGTGGAACATTTTATAAGAGGAATGGACTAATATACCAAATAGAGTCCTTGAAAAACTAGTGAAGCGGATGCCACGGATTGTGAAAGGTGTTCTTCGCGCAAAAGAGAATTTCTTTGATGACCGGAATGTTTAAGAAGTTTTTGTTTATTTTTCGTTAGAATTACTTTTATAGTTTAATTTTAATCGCTATTAATAAAATGGAATAAAAATTTTAAGTTTTGGAAAAGTAAGTTTGAATATTTTCTCGTTTTTTTTTTCTTTTAATTTGTTGCGTATCCAAACTAATATGGGCCGTAGTCTACATATATCGGTCGCTTGGATTTCAAGATACTACTATGGTTAATCTGAAATATTATAAATCAATTCTCTCTTACTTATTTTGGTTAATCTATTAAATTTACAGTACCTGACTGGCTTTCCTTTACGATACGTAACGCAAGTTGTTGTAACGACGCTACACCTGCAATAGAACGACTAAATATTAAACTTTACCTCGCATATCAACGATTCTTAAGCTTTAGTTCGCAGAGACCTTGAGGGGCGCAATCTCACGCTAGAATTCCGCAAAGTTTTAAAAAATATCGGACTTTTTATTCTAAATAATTGGAAGTCGACAAAAGCAAAAAATGTTGAAAGGGGATCAGTAACAAACAAATAAAAGGTTAAAAACCATTGTTGTGTATGTTATACTAAGCACGAATAAGTACATAATTAGAAGAATTTTTATTATTGTTCAAAATTATATTTCTGAGAGTTTTAAATTTCCCTGAAATTGAGCAAATATAATCCTATTACAAGAATTGAGCCTTTGTTACAAACTCGTTAGTTATTCATAAAATATGTAATAGACAACGTGAATCAAAGTATAGAATTGTAATACTAATGCTTCTCTTTTTTCGTTCTTCTTGTATACCAAATTGTTTGACACTATACATTTTTTCATAAGAGTATTGATTGAGATTGATTATTTTTAGTGATTAGCGGTTTATATTTATTATTCACATCTGGTTTTATGTAGAAACGGCTTTATTTCTAATATAAAAAGAAATAGAAAAAGTTGAGGACCGGAGGTCTGGCACCCATAATTTTTTCCAAAAATTACTGGCAACATTTTTGAGGTCTCGTAATATACTTCAAAGTATAAAGGTAGAAGTAATTTTTTTTCGTTTTCTAGATTAGCAGACTTTGAATTTATAAAACTGTTCAAAATAAAACAGTTTTCATATTTAATGCTATTGTAAACATCATTGTGGTCAGTGTGTATAACTAAAGTATCTTGAGATTTTATTAATTCGTTGTACGCTTTTTGTGGGCCCAAAATGCTTAATACAAATTTTGTGCCATTACTAGAAATTAGGTAGAAACGCTGTTGAAACCGCTCGTATGCTCATTGAAGCAGGTCGCTTTGCGCAAGACATCAGAAATGGTCGAACTGATCTTCGAAGGGAACAACGTCCCTTGTATTGTTGATCAAGAGGTTCTTTTGACCAAACAAGTGAGGCTACTCCGGCTTCTAATATGCTGCAATTATCACAGGAGCTTCGCCCGTCGCAGTGGACAATAGGTCATCACCTTCACAAACTGGGGAAGGTAAGCAAATGATGCAGATGAGTGCCTCACGAATTAATTACACAAGAAGCACAACGATGAGAGCAAATCTGTAAGTAACTTCTTGCCAATCTACAGAATTTCTAGTTTTATCAACGAATTGTAATATGTGACGAAAAATGGATCTATCTCCATAATCCAAAAGTTAAATCAGTGACTAATCCGTAGCGAGTGTGTATAAGTTGTGGTCAAGCGCAAGAGCTTTGAATTGTTGTTAAAAGGTAGGGCGTTAAACTCTGAACTACAGTACGAGCAACTGGATCGAATATATGTAGTTTTAAGAGAAAGATATCCTGCATTAGTAAATAGAAATCGCATACTATTCCATCAAGATAATAATAGTACACATATTGCCTGCAGAACTCTGTAGAAACTGGTATAACTGGCTTATAATCCGAACATTCTCGCTGGACATGTTTGCTAATACGGCATGATACAGGCGTGAAATCGAAGACCTTGCTAAAGAATGATAGAAAACTATCGATGATAATGGATTATATTTTGAATATTAATTATCTTTGTGTTTTCTATGCCGTTGAATTAAATTTTCTTCTCAAAAAACGAAAGAACTCTTGCTCCGCCTCATTATACTACAACAAAAGTCGTACCTGCTCTAGTTTTCGTGGTATTTAAAAACAGTATAAGGGGCTTGAAACTATAATTGACCTATTAGACCGGTTAATTTATGTATTGTTGTAAAGTAAATGTGCTCTACTAATCTATTAAGTTTCATCCAAATATGAATTATCGGTTATCAGTATTTATTTGTAAGCAAAAGAATATCATATGGAATTTTAAAGATCCTGGTACTTTCTATGGCAATATTATCAGGTTAAGTTTGTATTACCTGTTTTGTTTCCACTTAAGTTATGTACAACGACATTTTCCACAGCTGATGGATCTGCAACAAAGCAATTAAAGGTTATAAATGTAGTTGTGTGCACATCGCAGTTAAACTAAACACGCTTATCTCACATAAAAGCTTTTGTTCGGTATTAACAGAAAAAATAAAACCAACATCCGGAGGGAAACTTCTTACTTAGAATTAGTAGTATTATAACATACTGTGTTGTTTTGATTATTTTGATCAAATTAAAAGTATATTTACAACAAAACGATTTTTTAAGAAAAATGTATAGTACAAAAGCTGCTTACTTACGGTTAAAATGCCCCTTTGATGCGGATGTGAGTATATGTGAATGCGAAATTCAGATTGATTTCGTAATTTTTTTTCTTGATCTTCCGAATGGCCGCTTTATTCATTTTTGTATATCTCTTGTTCAATCATATCAACAATATTCTTCTTACTGTACAATGGATTCTATCTATTTCTTACTGCTAAACTATATTTTAATTGCTCTAAATGTCTAAACCGAAGTGATAAATCATATAATACGGGAATTGCTCAAGGCTGTGCTTATAATTTTGAATATCTTGCTTTGTATAAATTTCGCTTTTTATTTTTATTGATACAGCAATCATAGCAAAGAGGTGCAGCGTAATTTAGTAGTTCACTTAAAACAAACTGGTACTATATACTGTCCACATTTTTACAACGATTGTATAATTCACAAGTATCGTAGTAAACTCCACTCCACACAAATTAATAATTTATTCAAGAGCACGTGGACTTTTATTGTCAACTATGCTACTGACTATCGGACTGCAGTCAGTAACACGGTTCACAATAAGAGTCAGAAAGATTGTGAGACAATGAGTGCTCTTGAAACGCTGCGTTCCGAATAAGGATTATAATGTTTCTCTAATTCCGTTCTATTGTTTCGAAAAATGATTATTGTTAGTCACATTTATACTGCCCTAAATCCCGTAAAATAAGAAATAAATGAGTAAAAGATATACTTTCTCAAGAAAATAGTATTCAGGAATGAATAATACTTTACACAGTTGATATATAATTCTATAACATGTTTTCTAAAATGCATTACTGCTATTGTACCAATATAATTTCGGAAATATGCCTAAAAGTTAAAAAATCGCGCAAACTTTGGAGGGAGTTGTAGCACTCAAACGAGCTTTTCCGCTGAAACAAATCATAGTGCTTCTACGAGGGGAGGTCCAGAAGTTAGTGGAATGGAGGGGATGGAGTGGGAATAGAGGCGCTCGCTAGGTGTCATTCTGATTGGCGACTTATCATTAGTATACAAGTTAAGTTGCAGCCCTATAGCGTCAGTCGTTTACGAATAGTTCCCTGCTAAACAAGGCAATCCGGAAGAAAACTGAAACTATGGAGGAAATTGAACACCGTGCTATGATAAAGTTTCTTACAAAGCAAGGAAAGAAGGCTCAAACCATATTGAATGAAATGGAAACCGTTCATGGGGAACAGTGCCCTAGTAAATCAATGATTTATAAGTGGCATGGTCTTTTTAAACATGGTCGGGAGTCGATTGAAGACGACCCTCGCCCAGGACGGCCAGTTGAGGCCACCACATCAGACATCGCCGAAAAAGTGCAAAAATTTGTACTGCAAGATGCCCGTTTGAAGAAAAAACAATTATCTGCATTAGTTGAAGTATCAGATACCACCATTTTGCGTATCCTAGATGACCACCTGGGTATGACAAAAGTCAGTGCAAGATGGGTACCGAGAATGCTCACGCCGCTGCAGAAACAGCAGCGCGTCTGTGCGTCCAAACAATTTTTGAGCTGTATGGAGACAAACCTGCACAGATTTTGGAGCGAATTGTTACCGGAGATGAAACATGGGTTCATCACTTTGAGCCTAAGTCCAAACAGGACTCCATGCAATGGCATAAAAGGTGACACCACCGCCAAAGAAATTCAAAGTGTCAGAATCGGCTGGAAAGTTGATGGCTACTGTTTTTTGGGATTGTGAGAGGATATTATTGATTGATTACAAAGAAAAAGGTAGGAGCATAACCGGAAAATATTACGCAGCGATATTCGAAAAATTAAAGGAGGCTATCAAGGAAAAACTTCGAGGAAAATTAACCAAGGGTGTGTTGCTCTTGCAAGATAATGCGCCGGTTCACAAGAGCAAAGTTGCAATTGCTGCTCTGCATAAGCATGGCTTTCAATCAATAGTCAATCCAACCTACAGTCCAGACCGGGCACATAGTGATTTTTATTTGTTCCCCAATTTAAAAAAAAACACGTCGAAGAAAGTTTTCCGAGGACAATGAGGTAAAGGAGGCAATTTTGGCCCATTTTGAGGCGAAAGATAAAAAATACTTTTATGATGGTTTAGAAAAATAAATTTATAGATCTAATAAATGTATTGTACTTAAGGGTGATTATATTGAAAAGAAAAAATAGATTTATTGTTTTATTTTATTTAAAGCTCATTCCACGAACTTCTGGACCTCCCCTTGTACCAACCAACCCTTTCAGTCTGTAAAATGTCATGGAATTCTGAATATGCCCGTTGTCGGTGTTCTCATGTGAGATACCTGTGAATATCCACATTTTCTGTAACTTATTATTTATGCAGTATCTGCTGATTATGAATGTGCAACCACATTTTTTTTTTCATAAAAACACTAATCCTGAAAACAAGAACAGATGAAGGTAGGTATAACAATAGGAAACAGTGCAGCATTTAATTCCACATCACAATGCGTAAAAATATGTAAGATACCCAATTTAAAAGCTATTACTTGAAAGATACATCAATTATAGATTTTGAATGTTCTTTGTAACTTCATTCGCTAGTTAATGATATGACCGGAAGTGCACCATCCATAAAAGAACTCTTTTTTAAATATGTAGATGCCAGACAACTATGTTTAACTCGAAGCTTCTATGACTCCGGTTTACTCGGGGAAATCCCTGCGAAATTGGCGCGCGGCGCGATTGAGAAATGCAATAGCAATACTCTCGATATAAAAATAAGATAAAGCGTTACTTTTTATTTTATTTTTTGTGCGATTAAGATAACATTTTCTCGTCTCCGCGTCCCTTCAAGAGAATGTCCGTCCAAGAAAGAGTTAATACAATGGAAATTATATGAGAGCCGGTCGGAACCATGAGAAACTGTCCGTTTAAGGGAGGTGCCGTGTAAGAGGGGTGTCCGCGAAGGGGAATTTCACTGTATATACCTATTCATTTAATTTATTCCTTAATTTTACACACAAAGTTTACAACATTGGTACAAACGTTCATGAATACTAAATACTAAAACTATTGCAATTTTTGTTTCATGATTGGCAGCGATTGCAATAAGATTTTAAAGGCGTTCAACTTAATAGTTCAATCTTCTGATTTTATCTGATTGTTAATTGTGGTTTTTGACATCGTCATTGATGTACACATTTTAGTAGTCTATTCCATTCTTTAATTTAGAATGCAGTACATTGTATTCGTTGTTTGCGGATATCTTGATAATGAAAAGCAATATCCAAATTTAATCAGGGGCTTATTTTTTTTCTACAATATATACCTTAAAGTAATATGTCAAATTGTAGATTTTATCCTTATGCTTGTAATCATGTCTCTTACACACAACCACGATAATTTAATGTAGTTTTTGTTTATAAATTGACGAGAAATATAAAGTAATATTTGTAAAGTCCTGACCTTATAAACGCGAATTGCGAAAAGTACATTTTGCAGTCGTTCTTTTCTTCTCTCAATTCCCGCTGTTTCCAATTATCATGCTAGTTGGCAATGATAATAGTAATTATTTTTTTCCAATTAGATTATAGCAGATTTGTTTATAATTAACGATATTCTTCGGAAATAAGAAGCAAGGCAAAAAAATCTACGCTGATGCGTTTTTATGACAAACGAAATACATTAATTATTTATCTATCCATTTCACACTTAAAGGTAAAGAATATAACAAGCAACTATGAAATTCTGACAATAGGCGCCGTGCATAATATTTTACACGTTCAAGCTTCTATAGGCTATGTCACCCAGGCTTTGAAGTATTAAGTCTTATGGAGTATGGCCCTCTTCTATTACCTTATATGGAATTGCATGCAATTATCTTTTTTTGAAATTATTGGCGTTGCTAATTTATTTGGTGCGTTTTGTATCAGGGCTTTGTTTATTGTGTCTGCCGCCTGTCAAATTTACAATATAAATAATCTACAAATTCATTTTTTTTTGCAGAAATATGCAGAATAAAATTGTGTTTCAAATTATCGATAATTTAAAAAAAACTTAAACTGATATATTTTCGTTATTTTTTTCTCATATATTTTAGTTCCACGTAATTTATACAAAATCGGTTCATTGTTAGAATCAATAACCTAATAGAAACTTTCCCTAATAAAATCTATTAAAATGGAACAATGATTGCACGAAGTAGCAACATATTATTTAAAATAACCCTTGTATTAGAAATTTGGCAATGTTAGTACCTATCTCCATAACAGCAATACTTCGAAACCTGGATGACAGTCAGTAGATGAATTCGTTAACTTCGCGCCATATTCACATTCAAAATAGCAACTAATAAGAAGAGCAATAATTTTGATTTCATAGACAATTGATGTAACAGCCTTTAAATACTATCTCAGACTTTCACGGCTGTTTGTCATAGTTGTAAGGGTAGTCGGAAGACTACCATAAAATTTTCTATTGTTGGTTTGAATATTTTAACTTATGTTGCCATTCTTAGTTTTCCCAATATAAATTACACACTTCTCCAGCGCTGGATATCACAGGTAAGGAAAGCAAAACTGCAACACTTTTTTATCTAAAATTTATTACCACTTGATTGATTCTTTCACAGCGTCATTAATGATAGGCAATTACATTGGTTTTATTTGAGGAATTCTGCGAGAATACGCGTCATAACTTGATTTCCAACCGCAATTACGTCAGATATCGACGAGAAAAATATATGTCCTACTTGGAAAAAACTGCTATGTAGTAAGTCAAATATGGTATGGGAATCTTGAGCGTTTATGAGCGCATTATCATTGGGCATTATGATTGGATTTGGTTGTGTTGTTGTTTCCTTTTCCTGTTTCCTTTCATTCTGGATGATCCCATTGTCTGAAACAGAATCGTAAATGTTTCATAAAAATGTTTTATTAATATTATTTAATTTGTATGTATTGTTAGCAGTAGGGCATAAAATGTCATGTTATTGAATATATGCTTTTATGTTACTGGGATTAAATTTAAACTGTGACAATTAAGTTTCATGAATTAGAAAATACTAAAATTCAACCAGCGTTTGATCACGTGAATATCTAAACTTGTTTATTTTAAATAGCACTATTAAGTGCCTATAAAATGTAAAATATGAAAATTAAACTTATATTTAACAAAATATACGACATTTATCAATTTCTATGCTTACTCGTTTGGTAGATGTAGCGAACTTTATGTAGTTACTACAAATATTGTAGGTCCTGAGCATTTTACAATTATTAAGAACGTTGGAGTGTTTACTTTGACGTATTATTTCGGACACTAATATGTAGAATCACCCACTTTGGCCGGTACTTAGAGCGGTATAGTAGAGATAATGGCCCGATGCTGAACAATAGCAGCTACCATGCTTTGGACGCGAGCTATAGTATCGTGTAATGGTGAAGATTTAATTCTATTCTAAGAACTATTGGTAGCTGCTCGAAATAATGAAATGCTGTCTTCAGTCGTGTTCTCGCTCTCGTATTAATAATATATATAGGCTTGGATAACATTTTTGAATACAGCATATGTAGAAAGTTACCATACTTTTGTTTAAAGCAACGGTCTTCGAAACGCACTGTTATGACACTATCAATCAGAACTATTAACACTTGGTTTTTTGAGAGGCGAAATTTTCTAATTCATTTAGCGTCACCCTAGTAATTGCTTCGATAGTACAAATTTCTAACGGTTTATTAACAAGAAAGAGTGATGAGTCTGGAAGATTTTTCGACCTACTAATTTCGTGATGGGATTATATCTATCCGAGGTAATGGTTGGTCAAGTAAACTATATGGTAAATCACACGTCATCAAAATTACGTTATAAAGAAATAAAAGAAGAAATTATACAGCTGCAAGAAAGAAAGATGAACGCATTCGAAATATTATTCAAAACGCTACAACAAATATGAGACAAAGATACAATGAGAGAGAAAGTTAAAAGAAGGAAGGATAGCTTATGGATAACGGAAAACATAAAGCAAATTCAAGAACGAAGCAAACTACAGCTGAGGCCATATGTACTCGCCACTCTCGTTTTGAACGTGTTACACGAATATTATTGTATTTCTAAGAAGCAGGGTCGATGACGGACTTAACTAGGTACCTGGTAATGAGGGTTTAATGGTTAATTGTAGGCCATTCTGAGTAAATTAGAAAATAGACGTAAAATTGTAATTTCTGAATATTTCTTCAGTCTTTCTTAAAAGTTGTAAGAGTAAGGTTGAGCTAGTTAGAGTGAAGATATTGTGTCTGTGATTTTGTCTGTGTAATACTATAGTATACAGTAAAAAGTAATGCCGAAAACACGCGAATTGACGGAGGTAGAGCGAGGACAAATTGTGGTGTTAGAAAAGCAAGTGTTGTCGGTGTCTGCTATTGCCCGACAAGTGAAATGTGCGCGATCGACAGTTAGAATGACGATAAAACGATACAAAGAGAGTGGATCTTTGACAAACAAACCGAAAACTGGTCGAAAAAGGAAGACAACTAGCAGAGATGAGCGAGTCTTAGAGCGGATGTCTTTGCGAGACCGGAAAAAAGGGTCTAAACAGCTTTCCAGTGAGCTTTTCCGGCTACATAATGTTGCTATTTCTCCTCGTACGGTTAGAAGACGCCTTTGTGAATTAAATTTAGGTGAATACAAAGCTCGACATAAACCACGGTTGTCTCCGCCAGAAAAGAAAAAGAGACTGCTGTGGGCTGAAAGTCACCGCTACTGGACCATTGACAATTGGGCCAATGTTATGTGGACGGATGAGTCAAATATTGAGGTAAGTAATACATAATTATTGTATTTGCGGTATTCTGTATTCAATTCCTGATATCTACAGTGTTTTATTCTTTTTAATGGGTTCCAAAATGTAACAGTATTCATGTTTTTATTGGTAGCTTTGTGGTAAACCTGGGCCTCAATACGTGCGACGCAGGCGAGGAGAGGCCTTCCATCCAGACTGTATCATCCCGACTGTCAAGTTTGGGGGTGGTAGCATAATGGTTTAGGGTTCCATGAGTGCAACAGGCGTCGGAGAACTGTTCGTCTGCGAGGGCCGAATGAACAGTCGGACGTACATCGACATGTTGGAAGAAGTTCTGGAACCATGTGCGTTAAGATTATTCGATAGTGTTGAGCCAGAGTATTACTTCCAACAAGATAATGCACCGTGCCATAAATCTCGCGAAGTAATGCGCTGGTTCGAGGAAGATAACGTGCGGGTCCTGGAATGGCCGGCACAATCCCCAGACTTATCGCCAATTGAGCATTTATGGTACATTTTAATGCGAAATGTAGCTAAATACTCATCTACCACAAAGCAATGCTTAAAAACAAAAACATTCTAAGAGTGGAATAAAATCACCCCCGAACAGTACTACAACTTAGTGAGCAGTATGCCCCGACGAATTCGTGTGGTGATAAAAGCCCAGGGCGGAGCTACCAAATATTAAGCAATATCTGTATACACTCACAATGAAACATTTTCATCGGTCAATTTTCTTTTATTTCTTATATATTCGTCGGAATAAAAAACAAAAAAGGGTGGCGAATACATATGCCCACAGCTGTATATAAAAACACATGAAATACCCCAATAACAACATGACATGACAAAGATATTACGCTCAAAAACACAATAGAATGTATTTAATAAGTAATGGAAAAATAGAGTACTACGAAAGAAAGCACAAAAATAATCCGGCACAGATATGTAAATTGTTAAAAGTAGAAACGAATGCAAAATAAGAAAGAAAAACAAAACGGAGAAATAACGTCAAATCCGAAGGAGTTAGCAGAGGAAATGAATAACTACTTTACAAGTATAGGGAAAAAATTAGCACAAAAAAATTTAAACCCGACACTAAACTACGATGAACAAGTAGGAATAAATTTTCAATTGAATAGGATGAAGACAATGCAGACAGAAGCAATAGTTTAGGAACTAAGAGCAAATAAAGCACCAGGATTTGACGGGATCATTACTAAACTAATCAAAGAAAACCCAGAGAAATTGACACCGATAATAACGAAACTGATAAATGAAGGAATATATCTTGAATATTTGAAAAGAGCGACGATTGTCCTAATACACAAAAAAGGAGATAGTAAGATAATAGAAATAATAGGCCAATCTCACTACTGACAATACAGATGCAGTTTATTTACAAAAGAACAGAATAATAAACCAAAATTAATATGCAGTCCAAAACCATTCAGGAACTGTTTCTGTCACTACTGACCTGCTGAATAACATCAAGAAAAAAATGGGAAACAGAAATACAGTAATTGCAGTTTTCATTGATATAAAAAAAACGGTTTGGTACAGTATGCAAACCAAAACTGATCCAAAAAATAGAAAAAAAGCCCTGAATATGGAATACCACAAAGTGGAAATTTACCCCCAATACTTACATACATAATATATATTAACGACATATACGGTACTCTCAAGCAAAATAAAGACATCAAAATTCAACATAAAAATAAAAAAAAAAAAACAGAAAATAAAAGAAATCAACAAAGTAAAATACTTCGGGTTAACAATACAAAACAATTTGAAATGGAACAACCACATTAACGAATTAATTAATAAGAATGCAATGGCAATTGGAAAATACGACAAATAATACCAGAATTTGCTGGGAAATCTGTATTCAGTGCAATGTTTACTTTACACATGAATTACCTAGTAAATATGTGGGGAGATACAAGTAAGCAAAATGTAAACAAACTACAAAGGCAGCAAAAAAAAGTAGTAAAACTAATATACAAAAAAAACGAAGATATATTACTGATATATAAAACGAAAAAGAAACTTATAAAAACGACTACAAAACTAAGAACTACTAGAGGCATCCATGCATATGGAATAAGAAGAATATCACATATACAGTATTAACAGCGAAACAAAAAAGAATATGGAAAAGTTCCACGAGCAGACGCAATAAAAAAATTACAACAAAATATCAAAAGCAATAAAAGATCTAAACTACATACAATACAGAATAAAAATCAAGCAGAAGGTGTTAGAAGAAGAAATATAAGAAAATAACACACAGAGAGAAAGAAATAGAAGCAATAAAGGAGTCCTCAATACCTCTACTACAGGCCGGGATCGCAGCACTTCTAAACCACCCGAAAGAAAGACCGAGGACCGAATCCATTGCTATACGGTATACTTTGTATGTTACATTGTTATAGATGAATATACGCAGATTTGTGTAGTAATTTATACAGTAATAAATAAATATATATCTGAAAAAAAGTCAAACAGAAATTCAGTTCTCGGTTTTACGCCTCTTTTCCTAAAGTTCATGCAGTCCCAGCACAACGAAGGTTTACCACAAATTCAACATATTATTTTTACACCAGCGTCTAATCACATAAATAAATTTCTCGATAAATTTATTTAGGTGATCAACAAATGATTATTTTTTATTTTTATGTACGTTCAACATAATTAATTAATACCTTATAATGCTAAAATCCTAGCATCAAAATCCACAGTGTATTACTAACACATCAGCAACTTCTGCGAAACTCAATTAATCGAGCGAAGCTTCACCGCTTCGTAAGTGTTTATACACAAAACTGTTGAAATTATTGTCTTGTTAGTGTGTTGAAGTCAAAGCAGATTTTCACAAGATTAAATGAATTCGGCTTGAACGGATCCAAGTCACGAAGAAAATCGTGGCTCTTTGAAGTGAATAAGAAAATGCGATCAAGCATAAAAATTGAAAGCATCATGACTGGGCACATATAATTTGGTTGTATAAATACACTAGGGTGACAGAATAAAATAGACACCAGGTAAAGCGGGGGTAGACATATCGGAAGGAATTCGTCATAGTTTAGTATCGTTACAACTATGCCTCGCTTACAAAGGTTAGAGTGATATTAGCGACTTCGCCCAGGGTCGCATCGTTGGCCAGAGTGAACGCGGCGCTTCGCAACGTGAAATAAGTACATTTTTAAGTATTCAGTTGTCCCCACAGTTAACCGTGTGATTACACAATTTAAACGCAAGGAAAAAACAACAGTGGAGCCGAGACCAGGTCGTGCCGGACCTTCTGAAAGAAGTAAAAGGGTGCTTGTGCGCGAAGTGTTAAGAGAACCGCGAAAAAGTACAGCTGAGCTTGCGGCAACTTCACAGAAAAGTCAGCGCACCGTTCTGCGATACCTCCACAGTGTGGGGATGTATAAAAGGATGGCAAAGAAAAACCTCTCCTTACGGCGTTTCAAAAACGGCGCCGAATGGCTTGGGCAATCGAAATGCGAACGAAGCCCGAAGAGTTTTGGCGGTCTGTCATTTTTTCAGACGAAAGCAGATACTGCCAATTCAGTGATAGTGGTCGTACGTGGGTATGGAGACGTTCGTCACAGCAACTGGACGACAAATTTTTGCATCAGACGGTGAAATACGGCGGTGTGAACATCATGGTGTGGCGCGCGATATGGTGTGGTGGAAGATCGCAATTAGTAATCTGCGACGGAAATATAAATGCGGCAAAATATATCCAAATATTAACAGAAGGACTACTACCGATATTCGACAACGCCATTTTATCTAAAGAAGACGCCACTTTTATGAAGGATGGAGCACCCTGCCACAAAGCAAGAACAACAACCACATGGAAAGAGGAACAGGGGATTGGGATTTTACCATGGCCAGGCCAATCACCAGACATGAATCCAATAGAGAATGTTTGGCACATAATCCAGACAAATACGGCGAAACGACCCCGAAAACCCAGCAGCTGTTACAGAAGAGTGGTTAAATATCCCAGAAGACACCATTAATCATTTAATAGATTCTATGCCACGACGAAACAGCAGCACTTCACGCAAGTAAAGGTGGATCGACAAAATATTAGTCTAATTTAAAAATTTTAAAATATTTTGTATATATAACGAGAATAGTATCTTTCTTTTAATTAGTAGGTGTCTATTTTATTCTGTCACCCTAGTGTATAATATAGAACTAAGTTCAATATACTTTAAACTTTAGTTTTCCCCCAAATTAAATATGATACTATTGTCTGTATTACCACAAATAATTTAAGATTCTTTAGATTTTTTCTCATTCTGGGATTCAGTACGTGCGCCAGACACAAAACTATTCATAGTGTGACTCTAGAGTAAAACATGAAGAAATTGCATAACGGCATCTGAGGTTCAGAAAATATTTATTTGGATTATATGAATGAATAGTGTGAAGTGCAGAGGCTTGTTAGAACAAGCCGAATTCAATGTTTGCTACATAGAAATTGTTAGACTGGTCTCAACAATTCTCTGATACATCGCCAATCGAACATTTATTAATAAAAATCGTGAACGAACGTCAATGCAAACTTATGGTATAAAATTACCCCAGCAATACGCAGCACGTTCGTGACCGGTGCCCGAACGTGTGCGAACTCATAAAAGTGAAAGGAGAACCAACAAAATATTAATAATTGTTATAATAATGAATTATACAGAATGTTTCAACATTCTAATTTTTGTTGTCATAATCCTTTGTCTGGACTTCCATATTCTATTACTGGTTTTTTTTTTTCTTATAATAAAACACATGTTATGGCACTAAACATGATTAATTATGAAATAACAATTGTTTTACATCGTTACTGTAACTCAATAAGATACAAATACGGAAATTACTGATAGTGATTGGAAACGTACTGTATACAATTACTGAAACTCCAGTTTTCATCATCATCTATTTTGCTCCATCCTGTCACTCATTACTGCTGCTAAGGCGAGGTCCCATAAAAAATTAACTCTTTGTGGCTGTCAAGCAGGCTGTACCTGACAAAATATTTTTACAGTTCTGGTCGTGAATAGTGCTTTGGCCTACAAATAGTAAGATAACTAAATTATGATAAGGAGACAGTTGGGCGATGATTTCTTTATGTGTTTTCTTCATTTGTTAGATACGAGGGTAAAAAATATATTTTACTTTTCAGCATACTTCCCATCTAATTGTATATATTTAGGCCAATGATTCTCAACGTTTTTAAGCAATATAAAAAAGTCATCTTTTAGAATCTCGTTAAAGTAGACAGTTGTTTCGGCTACAACATTCTTTTTTAAATAAATGCGTCTATTTCTATTCAGTTCGGGATTGTGCCTGTGCGTCACAATAATATTAGTAAGTTATTGTACTTCACTTTTGTAGTCAATAAAGATTTCCCATTTGAAATCCCAAAAAAATGGTGGTGCAGTTGGTAGTACATTGCGCCAGTAACGCAGAGGTCGTGGGTTCAAATCCTACTTTTACTGATATTTTTGCAGGAATTTAAAACTTTGGTTAAATGCAAGGAAATCGTAATGCTATCATTACTAATACCGACCGTAGTTTCATATTAATATTAATATTAACTTAATTGGTAGGGACTTGCCTTTAATAATATTGTGTCTGCTGAGATATTGCGATATACCTACAGACATTGTGACATCTAGGTATTGAAAACGATTTGAACTCACATTCAGTCTCGTGGTGCAGTTGGTAGCACATTGCGCCGGAAACTTGGAGGTCGTGGGTTCAAATCCTACATTGACTGATATTTTAGCAGGAATTTAAAACTTTGGTTAAATGCAAGGAAATCGTAATGCTATCATTATTAATACCGACGGTAGTTTCATATTAATATTAAGATTAACTTAATTGGTATGGACTTGCCTTTAATAATATTGTGTCTGCTGAGATATCGCGATATATCTACAGACATTGTGACATCTAGATATTGAAAACGATTTGAACTCACATTCAGTCTCATGGTGCAGTTGGCAGCTCATTGCCCCGATAACGCAAAGGTCGTTGGTTCAAATACTACCTCAACTGATATTTTTTTCAGAAATTTAGAACCTTGATTAAATGCGAGGAAATCGTTATTTTATTACTAATACCAACGCTAGTTTCATATTAATATTAATATTAGTTTAAGATGCTGAGTGTCTTTAGCCGTCCGTCGAGATTACAAGTTGTATTAATCTTTATTTTTTTGTAATTATTATTGCAATAAAACTTCTGTAAAATTGAATATTTCTGTATTTTTCTTATACTAAAAATGCAACATTTTATACTTTCCCAACAACAAGCTCACATTAAAATTTAGCCAAACAAATTTATAATACAGAATGTTCAGATATTTGCTTACAAACATTGAAACTAAAATACTAAAACTAAAAAATTGGCGAAATTAATTCATTATCATTCTTATGAAATATCCATTCATTATTTTAAACCGTACAATCCGTTTTAATAGGTAATACTTGACTATGAGATGCAAGTATACTGCTTACCATTGAAAATGCGTATCCTCTTGAAAGTAACAGAATTTCTATGAATAAATGGTTAGAATTTCAAGAAAAATATTGTTTACTTTTTTTGGTTAAAATTAACAGTGCGCAGGGCTACCTCGCTGACTGCTATGTTCTTGGACATTTACGTTTATACATATTTTTAATAATTTTAAAAATTGCTCATTTCCTCATGTTCTAGTGTCTGCATAAGAAGCGACAACATTAATTCTTTAACTTATGATATACTTGGTATGTTCGAAGGACATGATGATGTGAGTGAAATGTGGGTAAGAAAGCTAAAAGGGGGTTCACGGACGCCATGGAAATAATCGCACATGGTTGACTCTTGTTTCTTTAACCGAAATTTCGTTACGACGTTTACGTATTCTAAACTTTATCTTTTCTTCTCATTACATCCACTGTTTAAAGTAATGAAGCATTACTCAGACCAATAAGATAAGAGGTTAAAGTTGGAGAAATGTACAACAAAAGAAATAAAGAATTGTTTTTATTAGCGTGAATGTTTTAGTTTTGTGGATAATGCATTTTCAATAGTGGTCAGTATATATGTATTATAATAATGTATATAATTCAATGTCTTTCAGCATGTACGAAAAGTACGAATCTTCATAATAACATGTTATTTCATATATCAGGGTTTGACATATTACAAGTGTAATACATGAATGTCTATATACAATACGTTTGTAAATGCACCTTTAAAAAATTGAAGCACACCATCTTTAAAGCAATAGAAATAAAATGGGATTGAGCTTATGAAAAATTATTAAAGTACTTAGAACTGTCAGAATTGCAACTTACTTCTTCTCTAGACAAGATTAAGATTTGTTATTATTCAAAATATTTCGATATAAAACACATTTTTTTATTATTTACTAGTTACTCTTGTTTTTGTTTGTATTACCTACTGTACATTTTTAAAAGTTTTAATGCTTACAAACATATTATATGCGCAAGTATATAGAGTTGGAAATGATTCAAATTCCAGATCAACTGATTTATTGCGAAGTAGTAAAAGTTCACATCACAATCAGTTTTACTTTAGAGAGTACATTCCTAAATTGCAGGAAGTTTGTTAGAATTCCAGTAATAATAATAATAAAAAAGAACATATTACCGATAATATTAGTTTTTTTCATTTTGTCGTAATAAATTATCTGAGACATAAAATTTGAATCACTTATACATATACAATATGTGAATGAGGAAAAATTTGGAACTTACCATTTTATTCAGCTTCTCCTTTTACGGCTTTCATGTAATAGCAGCACTCGTACACAAAACAATAACATTATAGAGGAAAGGTTCACAAAATTATAAAGCAATTACGCACACTGTAAATGAAGTTGTTCTCGCATTTTGGAGATTACAAAATAATTAACCTCCTCCTGCAATTCCTTTGTGTATCATTACGGATTAATATAAACATATATTAAATAATAACTAAATTTAAAAAACAAAACTGCTTGTGGAAAAAATAGAAACAATAATGGTGGATTTATTTCTTTTTACATGAATGAATGTAAGGTGATGATCGGGGAAAAAACATGGCTGTATTTGCACAATCTGCGAAAAGTGAAAAAATAAATCATCTAGTTCCATATATTTACACCACCGCTCATAATAGAATGGATACTGTAAATTTTAACTAAATATTTTAAAAAGAAGTACTTTTGCTAGTTTATCATTAGATACCGTTATGTGCAGCTCGATATAAAAGAAATAGATGATTAACGGCTCTTGACATTACCGCGGAAATGAATCGGGCTAGAAACAGGAAGATATCCGTAGGCATAGTGAAACATCGTTTAAAAGAAGCATTCCATTAAAATACTAGTTCTTAATTCCTGAATTGAATTGAATTGTTTTCCGCCGCTGCATACACGATGTGTTAAAATACTCCAGGCATTTTCGATTGTATTTAGGTCAGGCGCCCAAGGCCAGGCCGCCCAAGAACTAATACTTCCTTTCGAAAATAATCTTTTACAATTTGAGCACGGTGCACAGCAACGTCATCTTGCCGGATCACAAAGTCCATGCATGCAATCTGTTCAGCATGTCGTGATATTAGATCGTCGATAAGATTTATATAATTAGCGCTATTCATTCCGCCGTTGCAGAACTTGATTTCAGTTTTTCCGTTATACCCAATACCTCCATATATCATTACACTACCACTACCAATCTGCGTACGACTCAGAACTACCTCCTCCTTTCTTAAATCATTGTAATAACACTGATTGTCATCAGAACCACCTAAATTAAACTTTTTCTCACCAATAAAAATGATTTTTCGTCAGAATTTACGTCAATGTAAACGCACGATTGCAAATGCTAATCCGGCTCCTTTATGCTAACGCGTTAATGTAGGTTTTTTTTGCAGTTACTTTCGTTTCAAGTGAGCTGTTGCTTTCGGGAGACGTTGAACATTTCACAAATTGGTGTTTGCACCTACCGTTTGTGCTATTTGTCTAGCAGTCATTGCTGAGTTTGATGCACACCTTAAAATTGCCGACGTTCACGTACTGTTATTGCTTTGGGTCTTCCACATTTACGTGTTTTTTCCGTAATTTTCGCCTTTATTTGAGAAACTGTGAATTACATGACGGCTGCTGCTCAAATTTGCTGCTATGTTTGTAATTGACCAATTCTTGTCGCGCCTAGTACGAATTAAACCCATTTCAGTGTTAGTCAATTGTTTCCACGAGGCATGTTGATATGTAGAAAGTAGATTAATACACTAACATTTAATACACCATGTAAAGACTTTACTATAACGTATTTTCCTTATTTGCACTGTATCCGTTGGCCTATATTTTTCTCGCACCTGGATGTGTGATTTTCCCTGAAAATCTTTGCTCATCCCCATTTTCGCAATGCCCGTACATTGCGCATTGCCAGTACAGAAACTACTGCGACCAGCCTTATACCTTTGCAACACGCGCTGCTTACTCGAATTTTTCAATATAGTTCTTATTATCTTTAAAATTTATGGGTGACCTATACTATTGCCGCGGGCTGTATCTATTAACTCTTTCAAAGATGACGTCAACATGTGTTTAAGCCATTGAGAAGTATCTTGTCTTATGCACCTAGTGTGCGCTGAAACCAGATGTAGTCAAGTTAGATTTCACATGTTTTAACTCTGATGCACCTGATCTCGATTTAAAACCAACAATTTCAACTACTCGGGTCAAGGGTCAAGGTCAAACTCTTTAAGAAAATAATTGTTATCGGAGATGCTTACCAAATTGAGAATACATGCATGATATTATTCGCCAAACAAAATTATTTTTAGAATAAGTAAGTTCGCATTTTGAGAACTGCAAATCAAGTTGTACGGAACGCATCGGCGGTTTATCATCATCGCTATTTACTTGACTTTGACTACCTAGCGCAAAATAGTATTCTATTGATCGCACTATAGAATAGTGATTTTTACTGCTTTAGTTATTTATCATAATTGTGTTACCCTTTTAATATTCTGATGTCTGTTTCTTTCGTTATTCCTTATTTTGAGTATTATCAACTGACTTCTAATTGTAAAAATTAATAGAGAAATTAGGTTTCCAGGTTGAAACCTCGTCGTAATTGCATGAGTTTGCCTACGTTTCGCTTTCAGTTGCATGGAGTTTCTTTTGGGCTACTGCATGTTTTATCGTTGCTGTGAGAAGAATAATCGCGTTCGTTCGGGGCCGGTTTTTATAGGATTAGGTAAGGGGAGATTTTCACTGAAAATGTAACGGGTAACCGTCGTCTCTGTTGAGATTATTGTCTATGGATTTCGATAGCATCTCGGATTTTTTTAGAAGTCGCGGGACAGAAGCTTGATTACGTTAAACAGATTTATTTCCAGCTTGTGTTCGCCTAATACAGAATCTGATATCCGCAACGATCTAGTGCAACGCTCGTGTTCCGCCAGACATGTGCTGACTGACCGGTTTGTTTTGCCGGCGTATACATTTTCATAGGAACAACGAATCCGATAAACATCCTAGGTGTGGTGGTAATAAATCGGAGATTTTTGACAGGGATTTAAGAATTGTTTTGATGATTTTTCTCTGGAGTGGTTTGGTTGTTTTATATTTCGAATTTCATAAGAAAATCTTTAGTTTGCATAATGCTTTTCTGAATATGTGAAGCTGCCGTATCTGGTCTGAAAATTCACCAGATGTAATGCATAAAGGAGTATAGCAACCATTTAAACTGACTATCCAGTGTGTATTTCATGTTGGAGAAATCGTTGGATATTACATATTAACGATCCTGGTAATTTGGTTAATGTGAATGGAACTCGGTGTCGGTTAATGGTGGTTGATTTTTTTTTGGCCCGAATTGGATGCTATCGACTTGGACAGCATGTTGTTTCAACAGGACGACGCCACTTGTTCCATTACCATATAAACAAGTCACTTACTATAGGAGTAGTTTGATGAATCCGGTATTTCCAGAGACGGAACAGTCAATGACACTTCCAGTTCATGCTCTAACTCTTTTCTTTGTGGAGTTTATCCACTAGTTTATGGCAATAAATCACCAACATTACACCCGTAACACTAACAAATCAACAATGAAGGTGCCATTTACGTAAAAAAGTCATGCAAAGTTGGGTAGTAATGTTGTATTACATCAATAATGGTATTAGCTGTACTACACCGAACTAAAAATGATCTTAAACTCCTCATTTTGTTTGTGAGACTTATTTTGTAGCAAAAGGCACTGTTCTTAACGAAAACCCTTCTGTAACTGCGGGGTTTTCTTTTATTGTTTTCTTATTATACAAATTAAAATAAGCAGAGAAAAATGAGCAGTTTACGTCATTTAGGTGGGTATTTTTGCAAATTCAATGCGACAGCACGATCGACGATATCTAATTAGAGTAAGTAGACTGATTACTCACACTACTCTCGTCATACGTGATGTTATAAAATAAGATTTGGTAGGAGGTGTCTAGATGTTCTATACTTAAAACCATCGAATAGTCATATCTTACAAGTTGGTAATCTTGAGTTTATGTAGACATCGAATTTAAGTACATACGTATAAAACCAGATTAATATCGAATAAATATGTAGGCTTTGCGAGTAAAACGTAATAAATTTGCAGCATTTTAATAGTATGTTCAGAAAAGGTTAAGTTACAGTTAAATTTTCTCCAGTGTTGTTTTTATTTTATTAAAAAGCAAGTAGAGAATAATTACTAGAGTTCTACAATACTTACCAGCCTCGTTGTGCTCTCTTTCATCATCTGCAACGAAATAGCACAAATTGTAAACAAAATAGATAATTTACGTATAACATATTATTGGCCATCAGTAAAATAATAAAGAAATAGGATCTGATTTATTTAAAACTTGTATTTTTCGTTTTCTGTTAAGCAATTGTTGTTGACTTCTTGTTGATGTTCTTGAGTCGGTGTGAGTTCATATCAAAATATAGGAAAAAGGAAAGAAAACGGGACCAACTTCACAATATCTAGACAATTTAACCAGTCAATGGTTACTGGTTTAGTGTACATCTGCAAATCATCAAGCCAAGACTGAAAAACAAGTAAAAGTGATAATCAAAAATTAAAGTAAAAAACTGAAAAAGTCGCACACGTGCCACTTTAGAAATGGACAAAATAAGTATTACAACCAGTTAGCTATTTTTGTGTATTTCTTAAATGCGTTACATTTATATATACATAAAGTATAGTACCAACCTCCATTGTTTTATCACATGTTGTAGCAACTTCTCCATCAACATTTGCAAAATTACTAATTTTATTATTTGTGTTGTTGCGCATTAATACAATAAATAAAGTCGAACGCAGAACTATTATAACATTTACTACAAAACAAGGAAACAATATCGGCTACATGTAGCAGCCATTATACTTTCAAATCAACTATTTCTATGTAACTCTTTAAATATGGTCGATTTATTACAAGAATACTCCAGACACTATTAAAGGTACTAAGTATTTCGTTAGTTTTGTTAAGAATTACAAAATCCACGGTTTTCAAAGTTCTATATGAGTAACTAAGAATGACAGAAACATTCCTCCTCAAGCCCTCCTTATATCAACCTTTGCTATTCTAATGCACTTGCGCCTTATAGAGATGAATCAGATTTCGTCATTGATGATCCTGAATTTTTGTTTATCGGTGGTGAGTGACCCAACGGGGTTATAAACTCTTTTTAGCTTGTCATAACCTCGGGAGTCTTAAGGTGTAGGAAAATGCGTGTAGATGTTCCATGGCCTTGTTACTGCACCCCTTTGCCGTAAAGGGTGAAGCGCCGTTAATTATTTTCCGACCGGCGAATGGTGACTCGGGAGCATACCGAACCCGCCCGAAAAGTACCGCCACTGTACTCGTCGGACGCTGGTTTCGAACACCCGACACCTAAGTTGCCAAATTTAAGTGCTGGTCCTCTTACCACTGAACCACATTGATAGTGTGGCACGACAACGACTCCAGCCTTCCTAAGAAATTGAAAATTACCTTTTCTGCAAGAAAGATAACGTACGACAAAATATGTTTTAGTGCTTTAGGACAATGCGAATAGCTTCGAAGGAATTAAAAATTCGCCTTCAAGGTAGATATAAATACAACCCTCCGAGACGAAGTAGTGTGTTTTATAATGTTTTATAATTTTTACAGAACGGTTTAGGTCTTACAAAATCTCTGGGTAAAAATATATGTACATCTCAATCAGACAATATTCTAGTATCTTGATAAAAGGTTATCTATGGATCCGCAAAAGAATGACATTTTAAAACCCAAAAAATGTTACAATTTATTTTAAAAACAAGTGAATTATATTGGATTTACAACAAAAAAATAGTTGAAAAATGCTAAATCACCGTGTATTTTATAATAGAATTGATTAATTTTTGAATATTTCTGAGTACCTGTTAGAATTGATCCGTCTGTTTCTAAGCATAGTTAAAATTTACACAGTATTGTCTGTATTACTCGTTCGAGACTTTCTACAGTTATTTGTAATACTGCCGCGCTAATTCTGTCTTTAACTATGTTATTGTTTTGACGAGTCTCTGCATAAACTTCTCTTCAATTAAACCCCAAACAGAAAAGTGTACAAAATTGGCATTGGAAGATCCCACAGGCCCGTATCCAACTATTCGCTAACATATTATCGAACGAAACCGTTTCCTTTCTTCACAGTCTATATTTTGCAATTTAATTTAATTTCTTTTGTTGCAATACTGTAAAAGATGAACTACTTATTGTTAGCTCAATTCTGATGGCCAATAATTATGCATCGCACTGTAATTGAAACTAGCTAATATTTCGTACCTTCAAATAATTGTTCCTCGGGTGCTTCAGTTGGTGCTGCTGTAAACAAAAAATATATAAGTATAACTTGAGATAATGATTTAAATCATAAGCAACTATTAAAATAATAGAACAATGAGTTAAATTCGTGGATTTTATTATCCGTGGAAAATGTTACATATTCTTTTGTATATTTCGTACAATATATCAAATCCAATAATATGCGAAAATAGAGGATGAAACGGGAGTATTAGGAAAAAATGACATGGTAAGTTATTGCAGATATCTAAGGAAACTTTAAAAGAATGCTGCAGAGCCCACTTCGTAAACATGCAATACGCTAAAGTTGCACTTAATATATAATTTTGTACATTCGTATTTGACGCTGTAAGTTTGATATAACTACCAGGTACCCAAATAAGTTCGGACGGTTTTTTATGGTAAAATATATATATTTATTAAGAAACAATAATACACTGTTATTCATCGAAACAATTACCACCACACTCAATGAACCTTTGCCAACGTGACACCAATTTTTGTATGCCTTTTGTAAAACTCTATGGTTTTTGAATCAAAACATTGACGGACTGCATTTATTAAATCAACTTGAGTTCTGAACTGTCTATACGTCATACAGTTGTCAAGAGACAATAAAAGATAGTAATCGCTTGGCGAAATGTCAGGAGAATATGGAGGGTGTGGCAACGTTTCTCGGCCAACTTCAAACATTTTTCCTAGATTAGTCTTGCGGTATGCGATCTGGCGTTATCCTGTAAGAATGCCACTTTTTTCGATTGACTAAAGACGGCTTTTCTTAGATGAGTGCTACTTGCACTCGCTGAAGCTGTTAACAATAGAAGTTCACATGGTTTGACCTCTTTCCAAAAACTCGTAAGAGACTATTCCAATTCACGGGTATAGCAGTAAACTCCACTCACACAAATTAATTAGTTATGCGGAACGCAGCGTTTCGAGAGCACGTAGGCTCTCATTGTCAACCGTGTTACCGACTGAAAGTAAAAACTGTATCACACATGCAAATTATTTTCTACGCAGGCTCTAAAATTTCTAAAACATATGACTATTTACAATCTACTCGGTGGTCTAATGCCTTTTACGGGAAAGGATGGACCGAAAGCGAACCGTATCTTTAACAGGGCCTATGGTAATAAATCCATCAAACTCGGGTGTGCAATTGGGGGTGGTTCTCTGTTCAATAAGTTTCCGTTCTTTTTCATATATACCGTTTCGTACACGTCTAATTCTCTATATTATATATATATATATATTGTTTGAGTGCAAGATGTATTGGGAGTGTGTCGTATTAAATCAGTATGCGACAACCAATGATACGAATGCTTGAGTACAATATCTACTTTTCGTCGCAGGTTAACAACTGATCAAGAAATGATTCATTATCATTGCGCGATGTTTACCGAACAAATGGTAAGACGACTTAATTTATCATTTGACAATTCACGTGGGACCCATTTGCTTAACTTCCACGTCTTTTCTAGTTGATGAAGGTGCAAACGAATGGTTTCATCACTCACATTGAACCTATCTGCAAGCTCTATGCACGTTGTACTGGAATTTGTCTCAACAGCTTCTTTAAGATCCTGGCTGGTCTCTCTCTCTCTTCGGTCTCCCAGAGCGTGCTTCATCGACCAGGTTGAGATCTCCCGAAGAAAATTACTTCTATGCTATGCGATCAGTAGCAACATCATTTTTGAATGCGGTACATATTTTTCGTGCAACCACTGCAGCTTTGGTACAACGTTTGTACTCATAGAGTAAACAACCTCGAATTATTATTGTATTCGTTACCATTTTCAACTATTCATATTAGGAATTAAACAATTGTCACTAATTACGTATGTATCCGACTAAAGAAGGATTCATATTAAAGTAGATGATAAATAACAAACAATTGCTATCGGTCTACAACTTAAAAAATATTCATGGCACTCTGCTGCGTACAAAAACCGCATGAACTTATTGGGTAGTATGCAATGTTACCAAGTTATTCCACATTTTATTTAAACTTAATTTCTTGGAACATTTGAGAAAAAAATGAGAACAGCTAAAGGAACCGTTTTTGGGATCATAACGGTCAACAATTGTAGGCCTTCGTGGTCGGTGTCTGTATTTTTCCGGATGTCACTGTATATAACTAGTTAACCTCTGAAGTTTCGCCCTCGAGTACGAGAAGTGTCGACGTTTCTGAAACGTACTGGGTAAAGCAGCTCAGGTTCGTACCTGTTGAATTAATCGACATCACTATATTTCATAAATCGTTGTAGTTCACTGCAGAAATCATTTTCAATGGCGCTAAAATAGTTTCCATAATCTAATGAGATGGGCTTGCCCTGCTAGGTAATGGTCAGCTTTCCTTCTTGATGCAAATAATAAAAATAATATATTTGTTACAAGAATTGAATTGATACGGAAAGGTTTTCACAAATAAGAACTAAAGAAATAAATCCTCCGGAACTAATAAAAAGATTTAGCTCACGCCAAAACCAATAAAAGAACCGGAGGAATACAAGACTGAACATAAAAAGTAAGTTTGCAGTATAAAATAGTGGCATTGAAAACCTTCGTGTAGTAGCTTCCATTACGCGTATATAAAAATATCCAAAGGCATGAGAATTTGCACTGTACAGAACGTTTATTTGGACCGTGATCCTGTTCTCTGAACAGTTCAAAAGTAGTTTGGTAGATTTCGAAATGGTGATTTCAACTTGGAAGAAGATCAACCTATTCTAGACTGCCTTTCGGTATTGATGACTCGATTGGTGGAGTACAAAGCAAGGATTACAACTGAAGGGATTACAGGAAAGATGAGCGCGTTCCACCATTTAAAAGCATGGATAAATTTCAATCGAACTTGGAAATGGGTACCGCATTTTTTGATTGAAAGCAGCGCGTGAATGTGGCAATTTTTCCTTGCACGTAATGAAAAAAAATTCTTTTGGATCGCCGCAGGCCACGAAAAGTGTATTATATACAACAGCATACACCAAAACAACTGGAAAATAGCATGTATAGACTCAGAACCCGTTGCAAAAGTCTCCAAAGCATCCAATTAAGGGGTTATTGCAGGCTTGGTGGCATTGTAGGAGGATTATTTATTTTGAGCTATTCCAACGCGATGAAAAAACCAAAGCAGCCAATTTCCGTGAGCAACTCTCTAGACTCGATACGACTATTCGAAGAAAATGTTGGGTTTTGACTAATCAGAATGATATCACCTTTCACGACAACAATGAGAGCACATGCCGTCCAACAAACACTGCGAAGACTGCGCGAGCTGCAATGGGAAATTCTACAGCAGCCACTATATTCTCCAGGTATTACGTGTTCAGAATCCTAATCCTGAGAAAGCTGTCAAAAACTAACTCACGAAATTTTCAATCAATCCTTCTTCAAAAATGGAATCGATAAGCTTATAGATCGCTAGAAAACAGTCGCAGAAAAGAATGATGAACACATAATTGAATAACAAAACTGTATTCATTAAAATTTAACCTAGGTATTACATTTTATTTTTAAATCGAGAACGAACGAGCAACCACCCAATGTTTAAAAATATGAAATAACTTTTGCGTTACTTGTTTATGGAACACCTGTACAGTCGAAAATAATGTTGCGAGGTGGGCCTATAACATTCATAGAAATAGGTAAGAAGTGAAAAGGAAGTTGCTGTGCAAGTCAATTAACATAACAAACGTGACAAAAAGGTATAATGCAATACCGCAAATTTAATTTGAACTTACCTTCAGATACCTGCCGAATAGTTTTTCTTGTGTCAACTATAACAAAAAAGAACGGCAATTTTAGAAACAAAAAGATATTAAAATTTAAGCAATTGTTGCAGTTTATTGCATGAATAATAAATCCTATCCACAATTTAGTAGACTCTGCTACTTGTTACATGTGTATACTTAAAAATGGCAAATTGTTCATCTGAAACGATTTTTAGCGAATTTATGACTTGACCTGATTTATGTTATCATTTATTCAAAAATTTATTTATTAAATTAATATTGTATTTCCAATATGTGTATACAGTAACCACGATAACGTTTCACTTCATTTCAAAATTGAAAAATTAAATTTAGAATCGTTTTTTGAAAGACAAAATGTCAATTTATTATAGTAAAACTAGAAAGTTTGACACGACCTTCAGTGTTTGTGATACAAGACACGATATAGAATTATATAATTTTTGTATATTGCACTTCTTAAAATTTTAATCTGTAGTAAACAGGGAATTTATTTCAAAATTGTATTAGTACAGTTTTGAGAAGGGGCACAAATTTGAATGCAGATCAAAACTGAAATATACTATAGAGATAGGAAACAATATAATAATTTGAATATAATTCCACAAATTAGTGTTGATTAGTTCAACACTAATATATATTTGAAAAAAGATTGTTGGAAAACTTTGGGATTAAGGCAGCCATATGAATGAGAAGTGGTTCTAGCATGCGTGAGGATCCATGCAGCGTCATTGAAGGGTTTCTCACGAAACAAATTGGAATGGACAGAGAAGATTCACAAAAAGAAAATAGGAAATACCTCCAATCGATAGAGAATCTCAGTACTCCTCTCTGCCAATATTTCAAAATATGTGTTTTAGGCCAATTATCTTTTTCAGAAGTAAGTATAACATAACCTACACCGAAAAAAATATTATCTGACGCAATTATAATAGTGTGTAATTCATAGCCCAATGGTTGTTATAATAGTATGTAGTACAATTTATAGCGTAATAGGATTCCACACGTAGTTTGAAGTCCTTTATTTAATTACAGAGGAAAGCTGTATTAATCCTTGTTGTTATGTAATCAATATTTCAAGAATATGAGGCTAGTATAGAAAATCAAATACTTTTCAATAAACGACGGGATCGTATAGGTAATTATATGATTATTATATTTCTGGACAGAAGTATCATGATAGCATCCTTTGTAGTAGTCTTCCATGAATTTCATGTCGATCCAAAAGTTAGTTTTATTTTGATAGTTTTCGTAAGTAAATAACATTTTATAAATTAATGGAAGAAAGTTAATTCGGAGTGTTAATTAAAGATTTTGTTTTATTTTTACTTTTCGACGCAGTCTCCTCGAAGATCAATACACTTTTTTAAACGGTGCTCCAGTCTCTTCAAACTGTCGGAAAAGTAGGATGTTTCGAGGTAAATCTCCTTCCTCCCAGTGATTTTTTTCAGGTTTAGGTATAGGAAAAGGTTGCTGAGGGCTAGGGTCGATGAATATGGAGGACGATAGAGCTGAACTAATTCAATTTGGACACGACGATGCGGGATGAATGAGTCGGTGCATTATTGTAGTGGAGAAACATCTTTTTCCGCTGCGAACGAGGCCATTTCTCTTTAAATACTGCATCGAATCGGGTCAATAAATCGCTGTAGTATTGGCCCGTGATCGTTCTTCTCTTCTGCAGATAGTCAATGAGGACCACACTTTGGGAATCCCAAAAAGTGGTCGCCATGAGCTTTCCGGCCGATTCGTTCTGAAAAATCCACTGCCTCGACTGTTCCTTGGTCTCCGGTATCTAGTGATGGATCCAAGTCTCATCCACGGTTACGAGACGCATGAAGAAATCCCTTGGATTGCGTTGGATCCTGGCCATACACTCCTCCGAAACGGTCACCCGATTTCCGGTGTGAGTAAACGCGGTACCCATTGCGCCAAAAGCCTTTTTATACACAAAATTTCATGTAGCATAAGGCCACTCTTTCTACTTCAATCGGCGATCGGTTAACACATCATGACTCTTGTCGACCATTTCATCGTTGACAGGGGTGGTTGGTCACCTGTACTTGTGAGGCGTTTGTACTCGCTCTCCCAGAAGCTGATGGTCAAAACTTATGGAGTACATCTGCCATGAACTTCCCGCAAAATATTTCGAATTTCCGTAGCCGTTTTCCCAGCCATCCAGAAGTGTTTTATCATGCACAAAATTCGATTTTATCTATTTTTACGAAACCGCCTGACTTGTTACACAAAACACAATCTTAAACAACAGCTATTGATAGTAGACGTCTGAAATTTTGACAGTTGCCATAAAAAAGGTTGCCCTGGCCGACCAATGAATCCACTTCAACCTTTGTGCGCCATCTCTTGCCAATTCCGGAAACATTTCAGGTTGCCCTCGTATAAGTGGTTTACAGTGAGTTTAAATGTAGCCAAACAAACATAAATTAAACTCAGCGCTACCTTGAGAAAGAAATGAAACATTTATCTAAAATTTTTTCTCCAAAAAGTATCTGGATTTTCACTCGATCTTGGTACAAGACATTAGTGAATAAATGTTTATTTTTGTATTAAAATACAGGTTTTGGGAATTTATTTCTTCTAAACGCGTTATTTTACTGACATTCTTCCAAATGTAAAGCAAAATTTTCACAAACTGCTCGGTACATATTCTCCGTGATAGGCACCATTTCTTTCCAAATCTTCTCTTTTAATACATTCAAAGAATGAGGAGTAGTACCCTACAAAAAAAATTCATTGGTATCAAGTCGGGGCTACACATCGGCCAGTTTATGTCACCGCGTCTGCATATCAATTTTCCAAGGAAAATTTTACGAACAACTGGTAAGGACACATTAGACGTGTGAAATGTCGGGTCTATTTTGTTGGAATCAAGTGTTCCGATTAAAACCATTAAAATCTTGCGAGGCTGGTGTAAAAGAGTTGTTAATCATCTCTACATATCGTTCGGATATGTAGAGATATTACACGTTCAAAGAAGTAGGGGCCGATAATTCTTTGAGCCGACATTGCAGCCCAAGCAGTAGCTTTTGACGAGTGAAGTGGCCTCTCAAGCTTCTGTTTTTGGGTTTGTTGGGCTCCAATAACGGTAGTTCTGCCTGTTTATATGGTCATTAAGGTGAAAATGCGCTTCATTTGAGAAGTTTTTGTAAAATTCGCGCGCACAGCACGCACCCTTGGCTCCCATGAAATGCTCCATAGCGCTTAAATTCCCAAAAACAGGGCTAGATATCGGCATACTCCCCACTGAACGATTGTATTAGCGCAGTGAATGAAACAAATTAACACAGACCTTTGAGATACCCAATATTTCGTTAAAATACTGCAAAGCAACCTTACTAAGCTCACGAGTTAAATAATGCAAATCATATAACGGCTATGCAGGGAGATTCGTTAATCGGTACAGGTTTATATGCTCTATTATAGTAAAGTATCGTATATTTGAATGCATACAACATTAATGCATGAAATGAATACGTAGGCTTCCACGGCCAGAGTTAGTAACAAACGAACTAATTCCGGAAGTAATTTGTTTATTAACATTAGTGTATAATCTCAGGAAAATATAGTATAATTTGTTATAAAATAAACATTATAGTAAGATGCAATAATAGTCAAAAATGCGATAGCGTAATTGTAAGTAATATCTTCGACATAATTTTATAAGTATCAAGGCATTTTTTCCATGTATAACACATGGGCTGAAAAGTCCCGGGCCTAACACATAGATGACGCTAGTTTTATTGCAGTCACCTTTCTCTTAGTTAGTACTAACCTTCAAAAGATAGCTGTTAAAATTTCATGATATTCTATTCATTAGTTTGTGAGTTATTGTGCTAAGAGTCACGCTACTTTTGTTATTTTCAAAACAATGGATCAAAAACAATTTCGTGTTTTAATTTTACACTGCTTCTTGATGGGAAAAAATACCGTTCAAGCGAAGCAATGGCTTGAAAAGTGTTATGGGGACTCCATTCCATCAGAAACCTCAATAAAACGTTGGTTTGCTGACTTCAAACGTGGTCGTAGAGACACCGATGATGCAGAACGCAGTGGACGTCCAAATGAGGCGGTAACACCAGAAAACATAAAAAAAAAAACACAAAATCATTTTGAATGATCGAAAAGTGAAGTTGCGTGAGTTCGCTGACATCGTAAAGATATCAAAAGAACGTATTGGCTTTATATTGCATGAGCATTTGACTATGAGAAAGCTCTATTCAAAGTGGGTGCCGCGTTTGCTCACTGTTGGCCAAAAACAAGAACGTGTTGATGATTCTGAGCAGTGTTTGGTCATGTTTAAACGTAACAAACCGGAATTTTTACGTCGATATGTGACAATGGATGAAACGTGAATCCATCACTTCACTCCGGAATCAGCAACTGGTGAACCTCGTCCAAAGCGCCCAAAAGCACAACAATCGGCTGGAAAGGTTATGGCCTCGGTATTTTGGGATGTGCGTGGTGTAATATTCATCGACTATCTTGAGAAAGGAAATACCATCAACAGTGAATATTATATAGCGTTATTGGAGCGTTTGAAGGCCGAAATTGCAAAGGAACGACCGCATATGGCAAAGAAAAAAATTTTGTTTCATCAAGACAACGCACCGTGTTACAATTCAATCAAAACAATGGCAAAACTACATGAATTGAACTTCGAATTGCTCCCACATCCAGCGTATTCGCCAGATTTGACTCCCAGCGACTACTGGCTGTTCGCAGACCTCAAAAAAATGCTCGCTGGTAAGAAATTTCGCACGAACGAAGAGCTTATCGCTGAAACTGAGTCCTATTTTGAGGCAAAAGATAAATCGTTCTACAAAAGTGGTATTGGAATGTTAGAGCGGCGCTGGAATGATTGCGTTGCTCTTGATGGAGATTACGTTGATGAATAAAGCTAATTTTGAACCAAAAAAAACGTGTTTTCTTTGTTAGGCCCGGGACTTTTCAGCCCGTGTGTTAATGTTGAAAAGACAAAATGAACCTTGAATTTAAACAAATGGTCGCTAGAAAATAACGTACCAAATTTGACTTGGATTTGTTTAGTTTTCTAATAGCAGAGTTAAATATCAAGAAAAGACAACAACGTAAACCTGCCTCATTTAGGGCAAACGTTATGGCGGTCAATGTATTATGGTTTTCCATAAAAGATTTAAATCTTCTATTGCATACTAGTTTACAAAACTGAATAGTAACTTTGTACAGTAGCATTGGTGTTTTAACTTCAAAAGGATGAGGTACTAAAATTGAAACATTAATCATTCTTACCACGTGGCTCCTGATTCACTATCTGAACGTTTGATCTTTGGGCTATAATGTAAAAGTAACATATTAAATATTTATATATATATATATTATGTATTTGAATATATTTATAATGTAAGAAATATACTCTTGAAACAATTAAGGGGTATGTTTGTTATAATAATGTTTTCCACTTAAACTACAACAACTTTAAATTAAATTTTTAATTGTTTACATGAAGTTGAATGTAAACACTGCGAATAAAAATTAGAAAGAACGGGTTCTACATTACTTTGCGGTTTATCTTCAGAAGCTACCGTTGTAGTATTTATGTTTATTTTTTAAATATTATCTTTATTTTCCAGAATATCAAAAGTTTATCGCATAAGAAACACAACCCGATAAACTATTTTACTTGATCGGGCAATGATCTATTGTTAGTACTTCGCACATTTGAAATAATTATTCACTATCATTATACGAGAGTAAGCTGAAAAATTCGGTAGCTAAAGCATAGCAAATAGCAATATTTCAATGAATGTGTTTGATTTATTTTTTTCGACATAATCTCCATCAAGATCGTTTACATTTATTTAGTCGATGCTCAAGTTTCTTTGTGCCTTCACAGTACTCACTTTCCTCGAGATCTTCAAAATAGCGGTCCACGGCAGCTATCAGCTCCTCATCCGAAGCAAATATCATACCGCCGAGGTGTGTCGTAAGCTTGGGGAAGAGATGATAGCCCAACGGAGTTAAATCCGGTGAATCAGGGGGATGTTTAAGCGCTTCGAACTTTAATTTGGTTAATATTCTTCGTATCCCAGAAAGCGGAAGTCATCACCTTTCCTGCCGATAGAATGACTTTGGCCTTCTGGACCAGTTCACCACGTTTAGTCCACTGTTGTGATTGCTGTTTACTTTCCGATGTGTAGTGGTAGATCCACGTTTCATCGCAAGTCACAAATTGCCGTAAGAAATCTGTTGGATTTTGCCGAAACCGCTAGCAAGTGGCTGTAGAACATTCTATGCGGTGGTCTGAACAAACGCGACACCCATCTTGCACACCGCTTGGACATGTTTAATTTAACATTTAAAATTTGCGTCACTCGCTCTCTGGAGATACCTATAACCTTGGCAATATTTTTCAATGTTGATCGGCGGTCAGCTTCCACAAATTTCAAAACTTTTTACACATTTTCTGCAGAAATGATAGTTTTTGAGCGTCCATAACAGGGATCGTCACTTACGCTCGTACGACCTTTTTTCAATTCATTGATCCATTTGCAAACAGTCTTAAACGAAGAAATATCCTCGCCTAACACATTTACTATACCAGCATGAATTTCTTTGGTCGAAAAATACTTTTTCACGTGTATTTAATCATTGCGCAAATTTCAATATTGTCCATTTTTAAAAAGCGTTAAAAGTGCTCGGCTTTGAACGAGTGTACGCAACAAACTACTTGGCTGATCGACATGAAGTTTAACAATTATGTCATTGAAACATCAAGCTATACAATAGCGTCAAAGATTGCCTTCACGTAGGGCTATCTTATAGTTAGTTACCGAATTTTCAGCTTACTCTCGTATTACCAATTACCACAAAACTATGTTCGATCCGCTAGCATCTCGTTTCGATTGCCGGACACGAGTTAACTGGCAGATGATGCACGTAGAAGCGATCTCCCTTACTATGAAATGGTTAGCCCCTGTCACGCAGACACGATTATCCGCCTCATACATATTCGTTTATTAAGAAATACTTTTCATGGAATTTTTGAAAATAACATTGTAAATATTGAATATCGAGTAGAGAATGAATTATTTATACGAATATTTTTTGCTTACAACCTCACTTATGTAACCAGCGCGAAGTAACAAACTTAATAAAATATAGACGTTTTAATAGGCAATAATGTACATATGGTATTTAAATATACGAACTTACCCCTACTACTTTTTTTAAATCGAAGTGGATTATAAAATACTGGGCTATCTAAAAGAAAAACAAAAAATCTTAGTATATAGTTAGGTGGTACATATTTTCGATAATGATGTTTAATTCAAAGCTAAGGAAGTATTTTTTACAGAATATATGAAAGATTTTCTTCTTTTTTACTATATTGATATTTATTTTTTGTCTATAATTCTTACCAAACCTACACCAGTATTCATCCAAGTGCATTCTATTTCAGATTTTATTCAAATGGAAACTATGCAAGTTTTGCAAATATTTCTTAAATAAAATACTTGTACTTTTTCGAATTTAGGTATGTAATAATAATAATAATAACATACTTACAGTTAGAAAGTTCTTCACTTTTGGATAATCCCGCATACCCTACAACAAAATATTAAATTGAGAATACCATTTGCGGTGGAAAACAGCAAGTTTGTACAGTCGCGAGCAGATGCACTGAAATGAAATTCCATAAACTCAGCCATAGCAATAGTTCTATGGTCCAGGACGTCTACATTGCTGGGCGACTATACTAAAGCTCGTTAAAATATAATGTTTAGCTCTAGAAATGTGAATAGTTTGTCAAGTTTGAACATAGAATGGCTAATTTAAAAACATATAATGATTTCAATATTACTCACGCTTTATGCGTAGGATTGTATCCGATCCAAAATCGAAATAATATACGCAGTTTAATGGTTAATATTTAGAAATGATTATTTTTATTTTTACGAATTATATTGCCATGAAGATTGAACTAAGAGTGAAATTACTTTTCATGAATACCATTGATAGTGCCAAATTTACTTAAAATAAAAACGAAAAATACAAATCTAATGGAAAAATTGTATTTGGGAACATACATACAACATTACATAAAAGCAATTGTTACGTTCTCCTGGTTTGAAGAACAGCGCCGCTTTGTTAGAGGCATGTACTAATGCCTCTATCTGTTTGCATGCACCACTACCTTTTTATAGGGGAGCCAACCCTATTTATTTCGTAAATTTATAAGCGCACCTCGGTGCTATGCTTATTTATATGTCCCTTTCCGGGAGCCTAATATACTTTCCTTGTTTTAACTTTGCCTAAGGGACTTGGCCCTGTATTATTGGCGTGTATTTGTACTTGAACCAAATACGTTCGTTATTTTCACATTTATAGGGGAACCCACCCTATCTCTTAGAGCTTGAACGCCTGGTCGAGGGCGACAGTAGCGATAATAACCGATCTCAATACAAAAGGAATGTCACAGCTACCCAGGCGTTCTCGTTTGAAATATTACGCTATGTGCAATCTTTAGCTCTCTACTACTGCGCCCCAAAGAAGGGAAAAATCCAGTAACCAGCAAATGTGCGAACTGCGCACCGACAAGTAAAACGGAGCGATGATGCCGACACTACATAAGAAGACTAGTCCGTGAAACTCGTCCGCTACGACGAGCAACTAAATGAAAAATTTTCTAAGTCCCGATACGACAAGGACCGAACAAACGTACAAAAGACAACGGGCGCTGCGGCCGCAACGACCGTCAGCAAGAAGCGGAGTGATCGTACTTGTAGAGGATGTCTATACATGTGCGCCGACAATCTCACCAAAATAATTTCCGACACAAACTTAACAGAAGAGTAAAAATATGTATAGACGACAATGGACACAGTAGCCTCGACGTACGATGATAGAAAATCGAGAATTTATACTTATTAAAAAAATCTATACATGCGATTCGACGACGTTACCAAATGACTCCCGCCAGAAATAAATGTATAGACAACGTCCTCGACGATTCCCGCCAAAACTAGAAAATCTTAGAAATCTCTAATAATCATACGACGACGTTACTGTACACGTTACGACCAGGTACGAAAGGTGACCGAGAGTACACGATCGATAATACCTCGACCGTCGCGCGGGAGACGACTGCCTATGCTTGTGTACCTTAAATTTTAAGAAAACTCCCATTACTTATTCGACGACGTTGCAGTGAATGATTTCTAATTAGGCAGTTTTAGCTAGCGTAATGCGAATGGCTGACTTGCATACATATACAATGCGTAATGTACATACATATTAAAATAAAATTGGATATAAGAGAGCAAAATAAATAAATATAAAAATGAAAATAATAATGCAAAGAAGATAAAATACATAGTAGTAAAAAATTTATAAAATACAAAAAACAATGTTAAGTCCTTAACAGCAATTCTAAACGGCCTTATTATGTATGAGGTAAATTCGGAAAGTGTATGTTTTTTAATGTTGGAGCTTGCGAACAACGTTTTACGCATGCAGCGCCTTTCACTGATTACTTACGAAGACACTGGCGTCATCGTTTTAGTTCGGCAGTTGTTTGACAGTTGGTAAATGCGCAACACCATGTCTACGAAAATATTTGCTTCCGTCAGTTGCAAAGTGCGTCCTGCAATTCAATGTTTGTATCCAAAAGGATCGACACCTGTTCAAATTTATCGGGAATTGTGATAAGTGAAGGAAAGATTAGACGATGATGTCGGGACTCTTTAAAGTGGCCGCACAAATGTGCATGATGAATAGAAAGTGCAAAGAATGTCTAACGGAGGAACGTTTTGGGACCGTTGGAGGTGGATATGATTTCTTTTGTCACAATCCTGCAGGCGACGAGATCTGGATGCTACAGTAACGCAGAATCAAAACAAGTCAATGCAGTGTCGTTTTTTAACTTCACCAAAACCGAAAAAAATCAAGCAAACTGTTCACTTGGCTAAAATAATGATGGCTACCGTTTTCTGGAACAGAAACGGCATTCCATTGGTTTATGGAACGTGGAATAACAGTTACAACTGACGTGTACTGTGAAATGCTCGGCAAATTAAGACATGGTATCCAAAATAGATGGTGCAGGAAACTGTCATCCGGGATAGTCCTCTTCCAGGACAACGAGTGTTCTCATATCGGTCACCGAAGATTTCGGAAGCTTTTGACCACCCACTCTACAGTTGCAATCTCGCACATGCCGACTATTACCCTTTCTTACATTTGAAACAATGGCCTGATGGACAACGACGTGAAGGCAAAGAGGAGTGTAAGGCCACCGTTTTCAACTGGATCAATTTTCGGGCAGCACACTTCTATGTAGAGAGGTTAAAGAAACTGGTGTAACGTTAGGGAAAATGTTTAAAGGTGAATTGTGTGGGGAAGTGAGGTAGGCTTGTAAGAGATTAAAAGCGCGTATAAAAAGTTTTCTAACGACTGTAATTGTTTTTATGACCGAACTTTGCGAACTTGCCTCGTAATATGGCCACCATCTTTCCTAATATAAAATTTTATGTTTTTATTCGTATACTTAATTGATAAGATCCCAACTAATATTCTCATATTTTCTTAAACCTATAACATAATTAAGTATTTCTCCAAAACTAGAAGACTAATAACAATAATTGCGATATAAATATTTCAGGGTATATGATTATTATAAAAGCCGGTGTTAAGAAAATGAAACACAACATTAGGGTTTTGTTTTTATTTTCCTATTAAAGTTCCAATAAAGAATTATGCAATCTAATCATTCTTATCCTTATTAGAACTGCACTACTGCTCCTCCACTGCGTCCTCTACTCGAACTTTGTTCATCCGCTTCCTGAACCCTTGTTGACATTGACGCGTGTATATTACCTGGAACGTTGCGTGAAGCGTTGAAACCACTGTTCTGTAGGTGTTTGTTTACAGAGCTGATCAAAATAGGTTCTCTTGCGATTTCCTTTTGAGTTGCCATGCTGTGTATCTTTTTCCTTAAACTCGCATCTATTTGCCAATTCTTTTAATGCAGTAGTAAATTGTTCAATTGACTCACCCTGTAACTGGTTTCTCTTAAAAAGTTTATAATGCTCAAACGCTAAATTTTTTATGGTTTGACAGTATTTATCAAACTTACTCAATATTTCTGAGAGTTTATTCCTATCTTCTCCTTCATTAAATTCAAAGGTGTTATAAATTCGAATTCCTTCATCTCCTAAGAAATTCATTAAAAGGGCAATTTAAATTCATCACTTTCCTTTGATTTTCCACTGGCAAGGAGCTAAAAGTTCTTGCTTCCGTAACGTCCAACTTGCAGTTACATCGCCTTGAAAATCAAGGTAATCCGGTACACGGCACCTATCAACCATTGTTACACGAGTTTTATATTGTCACACTAAGTACAAATATCAAAATCCGTAGCAAACGTACAACACGAAGATAATCTTAATTTTAATAAGTCTTCTTTGTTTCCATCAGATATATTTGATCACTTTACCGCTGCCACCATGTAATGTTTTTAATTCCATTTTTATAATCTTGTTATACATTTCTTAATACAACAAACAACGTGCGTAAGTGACATAAACATTACTACTACTACTGATATGTATATTATGTATGTGTCCTTGGCCACCGCCGCGTTCTCGGGGGTGTGAGGCAGGATCACTTCTAGACATACATATATTACAAATAGTATGGACACTTCCCATTTCATGCAAATTTTGGCACTTGCTTCAAAACAAAACAATTATAACAAAAATATTTATTCACTTACGACTTGCATATATGTTCATAGAAGAAAAAGTAATAATAAGTATACCTTCTTTTCATCGAAAAATCCACCTTTTGATTTAATAACTGCTCGCTCAATTCGTCGCATTCTTTTTACCAATTTCTTCAGTGTATCTTGAGGAATATTCTTGCAGTCCTTCTGCAATACAGTCTAGAGATAGGTCTTGCACGTTGCACATTCTCTTCTAATTCGTCTGTCCAGTTCATCCCCCAGAAGCTCTATCGGATTAAGATCCGGACTCTGGGGAGGCCAAGTCATTATCTTTAATATTTCTTCATTCTCTACATTAGCGAAGTACTTTTTGCATAATGACGACGGGTGCTTCGGATTTTTATCGTGCATCAACTCAAAATTGTTGCCTATTAAGCGCGCGACGTAGTAACGGTTTTCGTATAACAACGCGATCGTGGAGATTTCTTTCTTCTAAACTACGTTTTACCGTGGTAACGGATATCTTCCTGTTTCTAGCTCGATTCATTTCCGCCGTAATTTCAGGATCAATTAATCGTATATTTCTCTTACTAAGCAATTTTATGCGGTCATCTTCGTCTCTGAATGTCGATCGAAGAAGGGCCTGTAGGATTTTTGCTAGCAAGTGTAACAGTTTGTTCGAAGTGGCGGACAGTTAAAGTTACCGTGGATTTTTTTACATTCAGTCTCCCGGAAATATTTCGTACAAAATATCTTTCTTGATGTAACGTTAATGTTACTGATCGTGTTTCAACTAAGCGGTTTTCCGCGAGGCGTTTTATCACAGAAATTAAATTATTTATTCGTACAAAGAAATAATAATATTGAGCTGCACGTAATGGTATCTAATGATAAACTAAACACACCGTTAATGTAATTTATGCATACACTATGGAGTAAATACCATCTCTGCAGGAACTTGTCAATTCTTAGAATTCTGGTTTCATTTATAGTGTGAGAAAATTTTTAGCCGTATGTTACTTAAAATATCTGTACCTGGTATTGTTTGTACTGTAGTTATTTCACGATTTAAAAAGTAATATTACAGTTTTGTTATTTATCAACATAATTCTTCAATTAGTAAACTGTGTACATGCTTGTAGAATCATTACATGAATAAAAATACTGTTTAAAATATTTTGTTAAAATTTAAAGTGCCCATTGTATTATGAGTGGTGGCGTATATACAATTAATCGCGTTTTTAGCACCTCATGTATATAAGTAAATATTTCTATATATTCAGTTCAGTATTTGTTCTAAACATAAGCAAGTTTTGCAGAAAATGGTGCAAAGTATTCCACAGAAAACGAAGAAAAATGTTGTATATCTTTGGAAAAGTGACTCTATACCCCGAGAAACTAGTGAATACCTGGATAAATCATTAAGTACTATTGGTAACAGCCTTTATTCGTTAAACTTTGACCTTTGACCAAGTATGCTTAATTTCTTAAAGAAGTTACTTCAATATATCAAGTAATACATTTCACTATCTATTTGTAAATTATAGTTTTCCATAATATTCGAGGAATCAATTAAAAATGTTTCTTTTATTCAAGCCTATTAGAATGGATTTATCGGAAACAGATGGAAGGTCATATTTGACGAAAACCAAAATCCAGAGCATCTCGTATAACTTCAGAAATTGAGAGATACATTAGTAGTAGACATAGATAGATCGTCCTATTTTGACAAATAAACAATTACTAAATGCTACGAATGCGCAGTGCAATCATCTTCACAGAAGAACTTGATGCAATATCACGTGCAACAACGTTTCAAGTTTTATATAGAGAATTTACATAGGAATTGAAGTAATGTTGATTTTCAAACGAAAAAGTCTTATTCCAATGAAAATTCCTCGAAAATAATGGACAGACCGATGAAGGCTGTTGCATAATAGATTACACAACAAAAATTAATCGAACCGCAAAATATCTCCGAGTTATTGAGGATTGATATCATTTAATGGTTTTAATGGAGATTTTATCCGAATTAATACTCGAATGACTAGTAACTTATATATTGATATTTTTATTAGAATATGTACTGCCCTTGGCTTACGCCAGCGATGGACATGAAGTTTTTATTCGTGATAATAGTACTGCCCGTACTGCCAGAATAGTTAGCGATTGGTTTGGGGAGCATCTGGAAATAGAGAGGGTATATATGGCCTATAAACTTGCAGGGCCTAGTGGTTAACCAGAGGAATAGGAACGAGGAAGATGTGATTTAAGCAACTCTGAAGTCTGAATCACATCATTTGTTTATGAAAGACCGTGAGGAATCACAATGATTGCAGTGTATTAGTAAATTCAATACAAAGGCGTCTAGAGAAGGCAGTGAGGTAGCAGTTAGTTGTTATTAATTATGCATACTTTATTTTTATTGTTAATGTTGTTTCCATGTTTTTGTTTTGTTGTAAAGTAGAATGTCGTTTTTATTGTTACTTTCTTTCTATTTACTTTTTGTGCGCTCTAAGAATAAATATTTTATTTTCTTTGATAATCTTATTTGCTCCATTTTTTATATTATGACATTATGGGTATGGATGAGTACTTTTTTCTTTATAATCTAATTAATTTAATTTAGTTCTTTTACGAGTTTTTGTCTCTGGGATGTGTGTAATTTTAGGTTCATTGTGTTTTGCGTTCTATAAATCATCAAACCGTCAACTAAATCCATATTTACTTTACTTGAATAAATGCATTTCAAGGAAGAAAATCATAATGAAACGACATGATACAAATGATATAATTTATATGAACTGATTAAAAATACCGAGAATACGTTTTTAAAACGTACTTGCTTGTATTTAGAAGAAATCTGTATGTATGGTATTAAACGGAAACAATTCCTAATATATATTGCTACACATTTCCTAGAAATATTGGTGTTTTATAAGGGCAGTGGACCAGTAGATTAATTGCATATCGAGTATCTGTAAGGATATTTCAATACATCTGCGCGCGACTGTACATGCTTGGTAGCTTACCATATCTAACTTCTTTCGGTTGGCAACTTAAGTAAGGCGTATTTAAACCTTAAAAACACCAATACACTATCTTCTTGTATTTTCATATACAAGAGCTATATACCTATGCTTGTACACATCTGCATTAAGATCAATATTTTGACGACGGTCGTTGTGTATTTAACTTAACTTTATTCCATCACTTACACTATGGTTGTTTTAATTAATGATTTTATGGCAACAACTTCGAAACGATAACGATATGGTAACCATCGCTTACAGTAAGGTAGGAGTTATGTATTTGCTTGTAAAAAAGTAAGACGGCATTGTGATTTCCAAAAAGTTGTAATGGCAATTGGCTACTGCAGAAACGTAGCTAATTAGGTGAATAAACTAACAAATATGAACAAGAAATCTACTAAGTTGACGAAGATGGAAATGAAGATTGTAATGAAAGCGTGTGTGTAGGATGTGGAGAGGACTGTAGACATACTAAAAAAAGCTGTTAATTGAATCCAATGTATCAACTGTATGGTTCTGGTTGCGTGAGAGTTGTACGTCTTGCGGCAACGAAAGTGTGAACACTTGACCATAAGTCAAACAAACTCGGAAGCAATTGATACTTTTTTACAGCCATCTCTCCCTGAAGAGACGGAAAAAATGGCCATACGAATCATTTCTTAGAAATGTCTATTAGGTATATGTTTCATTTCTTTTCTTAAAATTCATCATTTTATGTTGTATTACTTTTGTTATACCTTTACGTAACAAATAAATATTTTTTATTTCATTGTAGGTGGTTCTTTAACCATTGAAAAAACTACGGCCATCTCTCCCAGGTCTATCCTAGCTAAATTTTAAAAACTTAAAAAGTGTTTGAATTACTGTAAAAATTAATATTCAATGATGCCATTAGTACATTATCACAACCTACATTATGTTTCATACTTTTAACTAAGAACTGCAAGTGTAAGGTAGGAACTAGACATTTTGCCAAGCGTCTTTTATCGCATTTTAAAATCTAAAATACTAGCATTTTATAGTGTAAATGTCAGGGATGAATTTGTAATTTTATTATATCATGAATTTATGATCCAATTTAGATCATTTGATTCACCTATTTTCCGAAATGACTGGAGAATACAGTCAGAGTCGAACGGTAAATTCCTCCATTTCTTAGCACGAAATATAGATGTATGTAAAAATTAAAAACTTATATTTTAAAATTTGCGACTTTCGTACGTGTTTCTAACTTATAACATAAACTGTATAACAGAAAAAATTAGATTTCATTACGAATTCGAGAATTGTATCGGCATATTACAAGTATGTACGAGAGGGTTTGTAAGAAACTGAAGTTTTCCATCAGTTACAAGTATTATTTTTTCTACTTTAACTCTAAAACTGTTGCAGGTAGATACAGAGGATCTTATGTAGCAGAGGCTTCTATTTAAGAGACAAGATGGTATCAATTTTAGATATAACGAACATACCTGTCAAATATTAACTGAGTTCATCCAATACCAGTTACTCTTTAAATTTTCAGATTTCTTCTATATATATGTATACAATATGATTGGATCAGTTAATAAAGTATTTTAATTTCAGATAAAATTTCAAAAACTTTTTCTTAAATTATTTAGTATGTACTTACTTCACCACTTTGATTCTATAAAGGTTAATAATAATCGCTGTTAATAGCAAAAATTTATTTCATATTTACATACATACTCATGTAAATATGTTATACCTCGAGCTACATTACCTTATCGAGAGCTTCCATTGCTTTATCAAAAAGTTTAAGTATACCATACTTTTTATCAATATAGCTAATTCCTTTTTTATATAAGCTAACAACTTTCTCGGGCGGTAGCATAGGATATAATACCTTATTTATAAATTGTGATATTACCGATACAAAGAAGGTTAATATTGCCAAAAATATTCCATTTTTTATACCCGATAATAGACCAAACAAGATAAATGCTAGCATCCAAATTGCAACGTGTCCCAGTAGACGTCTTTGATCCAATTCTATATAAGTCTTTTTAATTAACGCTGGCAGCGTCATTGATATCAGCTGTTTTATAATGTCTATAGCAAATTTTCCAATAGTATCCAGGAGTGAATTGATATTCAGGCCACGACGCTTTCGAAGTAATTTTGCGTGCAGCTTGGGTAAAATTTTGCGATCGTTGTCCATTTCAAATAAGAAATTCGACATTTGACTTCTTATGTTATATGTTAATGCGTTAATTAAAATAAGTAAACGTTGACTGTTATCGGAAGAAGTATTTTTGAATCCTCTCCAGATGTTCCTACCTCTAGAATCTGATAAGATATCGTTGATACTGTTAATCTTGTGTTTATGGAGGTTAAGCAAACTTTGTCGTAATGCAAACGATTCTATATTGGAAAAATCGAGATCTTCTAAAGTCTCTTCTTTGCTTATCTTCCTCCCTTTTTTTAACAAAGAAATGTCAGCTTCGGTCCCATTCTTTTTCTTAGATTTTTGCAAAATTTGTTGAATTTTATCATTTAAAAAGTCCTTCCAACGCAGAGAATGAAATATAACATCATTTATATTTTTGTTTATATCTTTCTTCATGTTCAATAAAATGTTCAAGTCATGTTTTCTGATGACTGCGTCAAGTAAGTAAACCAAAACTTCATTATTACTTATCTTAGCTAACTTTTTCAATTCAAATAAAGAATTCCATACTTCCCGTTCCTTACTTTTGTTATAAATATTTATTATTGCTTCATAGTTGTTATCATTTACTACAATAAAACTACATCGATCATGATCATCTTTTCTAGCAGTGCATCATACCTGTTTTAGTGTTCGTAGACTTCCAGGTATCTGCTTTAGTAGACACTTCTTCAGTAGATATTGGTGCAATTGTTCTGAACTTTGATAAAATTCGGACGGGCTTTTGGATACGCAGATCAGTATGAATTTCTCTTGAACCATGAACTGTAGATGGAAAAACAACTAGATTATACTATTTTGCGGATTGTACAACCTTTTTAATGGTTTAGTAAATATACTATTGTAATAAACTTTGTAATCTAACAGGTCTTTTATTCAACACATTTTATACATTAGGTATATGTTTGATTACAATAGCAGAACTAATTGTAAGTAGCATTAGATATTTTGAAAAATCTAATCTAAGAATTTGTATACTGGATTAGACCCCTAGATTTCCTGACATTCGTATTGTGTCAAAGATTGTGGTAAGGATGTATTTAATTGTTTTCCAAATCCCAATTTTTTTATCAAACTGCTCCAAAGCGTGTTTGAACAGCTCCGATAACCTGTCCGCGGTATAATATTTTTTAATAAACATCTCTGGCACTTGTGCTACCAAGGGAGCTACTATGGCAGCAATCGGAGTAAACACGCCATTAAATACACCAGACATGACTCCCAAAATCAACATTGTCACTGTATACATAACTATTACACCCACAGATTTATCTTTGTATAAATGTTTCATTGCAGTTCCTAAGAGAGTAGGTACTGTAACTGTTAAATGCGTCATAAGGACTGGTTTAACAAGGAGGCTGATCGTCTGTAGCATAGCGTTTTCTAATCTGAACATAGGCGCATCTTCATCGTTTGATCCAGGGATATCTATTCTATTTATTAGAGGACCAGGATCATCTTCTGGTTGGAAATAATCTATATCGCCGAGACCATGTTCGATATTTGCGGAAATACCATAAACTGTAGGTGGAAAAATAATACTTATTACATTCTCGTGCTAGTTGATCACACACAACATATATGTAGGTACGAGCGTCAGTGATTGTATTGAAATATAATTAAAATCTTTCCTGAATATAGTGTAGCTTAGAAATATTTTATACGTTGTTTTTTAAAAGTTATTTACGAAAAAATAAGCGCACAAGAATTATTTTCATACTTGGACGTATCTAAACCAAATATACACCAGTATTAAGTCTGAAAATCCACCCATTCCTTTGTTTATCGCCTTATACGTACAGTGTTGGTCTTAATTAATGTTTCTCCCGATGACCGAGCGAATGTCAAAACTGCGGACTCTTGACTTCGCAGATATCATATATGTATGTGCTTTCTATATAAGAGTTATTTATACCTGCAATAACCGACAGAAGCCAAACTATCTGCGACATCACAGAGACCGCAGTTTTGGTATTCTCTCCGTCACAAGGGAAGACATTAATGAAAAGAACTATTGTACGTATGCACACTACGTGGCAATAAACAAGTAATCATTTTTAGCAATAAATGCGTGAGAATGCTTTGTTAATTACGATTTTAATACTTTATAGGCTGCAGTTTAGACTATACAAAGTTGTTTTACAATTATTACACTATGAAAGTGCATCTCATCGATACAGTAAATTCCGCTGTACTCTTTTGTCCTTTATTGTAAAAGTGTACCTTATTGAAACTTTTAAAGAAATGTACAGGCCAGCTAAGAAGCTAATTTAATTTGTATTGTAGCATCGAGTGTAATAATTGTTATAACGTTGACATAAGCTCAATCTTGAGATGACATATCGAAAGTGGATCGCATTACTTTACATATGTTAAAACTTCTTGTATGGAGAAAACGACTGATCGAAATGATTCATTATCCAATACGAAGGCGACCTGAAATGTTTCCGGAACAGCAAGAAAAACACGGTATTGGTGTGGTTCCTTATTTTTGTTTATCGATGTAGTCTCCTCAAAGATCAATGCACTTTTTCAAACTGTGCTCCAGTCCCTTTAAGCGATCGGAAAACTAGGATGTTTCGAGGTCTGCAAAATAGAGAATTTCTCAGGTTTAGGAACAGGAAGAAGTCGCTGAGGGCTAGGACCGGTGAATATAGAGGATGAGACCCTAATTCGTAGCGCAGCTCATTCAACTTGGACACGACAATGTGGGATGAATGAACCGGTGCATTGTCGTGGTGCACTTTTTTCGTTGCATAGGAGGCCGTTTCTCCTTCAATACTGCATCGAATCGCGTCAATAAATCGCTGTAGTATTGCTCCGTGTTCGTCCTTCCCTCTTGCAGATGGTTGATGAGGATCACACCTTAAAATGGTCACTATGAACTTTCCGGGTCTTTGCTTTCTTCGCAGTCGATTCACCCGAAAAAATCCATTGCTTAAACTGTTCCTTGGTCTCCGGTATGTAGTGGTGGATCCAAGTCTCATCCACGGTTACGACGAAACGCATGAAGAAATCCTATGGATTGCATTGGATCTTGGCCAGACACTCCTCTGAGACGATCACCCGATTTCGTTTTTACTTCGGTGTGAGCAAACGCGGTACCCGTCGCGCCGAAAGCTTTTCATACCCAAAATTGCGTGTAGGATATGGCCAACGCATTTTTCTGAGATGCTGATGGTCGAAAATGATGGAGTACATCCGCCATGAACTTCTAGCAACATATTTCGAATTTCGGTGGCCGTTTTCCCAGCCATCTAGAAATGTTTTATCACCGCACAAAATTCGATTTAATGCATTTATGCGAAACCGCCTGACTTGCTACACAAAATACACTCTTAAACAACAACTATTGACAACAGACATCTGAAATTTTGATAGTTGTCTTTGCCGACCAATGAATACACTTCAACCTTCGTGCGCCATCTTTTGCCGATTCCGGAAACATTTCAGGTCGCTCTCGTACGTATACACGTTTGCTTCAGGTAGAGATTTTCGCACTTAACATTTTTTTATTAAATTGCATAACACACTCAATATTATTGTATTTTATATAGATTTCTTCTCATTAAGTTAAAATAATATTTGATGACCTTACCGTCTCATTTATCTGAATGATATGGAATTTCACGAAGTCTACTTTTATTATGCAGTTTGTGTTTATTTTATCTTTCTTTTGCAACTTATTTTTATGTTTATAATCTTCCCTCTTTCGATCTTCACAGTGAATGCTTAGAAATTATCACTTCTTCTATCATTCATTATCTATGCATGTTCATTATGAATGATGCAGGTACAGCTTCCAACCCTTCTCCCAAGCAGCTCATGGACTGCTAAAGCAGAGAAGGTGCGCACTAACAGTGCATAGGGTAACTACACATGTGAATAATCCCGCAGACCTACCATGATGTATTAAAAACACATCTAAAAATGTCTAGAAAACAATACCTAGCATAATAATGCTGCTAAATACAGCTACTCTGAATACCATGAGTAGCTGTATTTAGTAACATTAGTATTGCTTGCTACGCATTTTTCGATGTATTTTCATAAATAATTTAATCCTTTCATATCATCACACAATAATAAAATGTATACTATTATTGTTTGCATAGGAATTATATTAGGAGCGAAGGTATTGACTTAAGAGTTAAGAACCTTTAATAAATACTACGTACTAAACAAAAATATTAAAAGCTTCTCGTCAAATGATGCTCTAAACAAGCTGCTGTTGCAGAGCTCAAAAACAATGTACAAGAAAGTTTTGTAACAGTATAGCAATCGAAAGAAGATTTGCAGTATTAAAGAATCAGTACGCTATTTCTTTGAAGAAAAGCATTTCTACGAAGGCAATCTTGAATGCCCCACAAATGGTGACGTCTTAGATGATGATGAATAATCATTGATTCTTCATAATAAGTTCTTCTTCTTCTAACAGTTTCTATCCATTTCGGATATTGCCTACCATGCGTGCTATTTTAACTTTGTTTGCTGCTGCTCGGAATAATTCAGTCGCATTCATACCAAACCAGGTTTTGAGATTTTTTAACCAACAAATTCGTTTTCTACCAATACCCTTCTTTCCCATTACATAATCAATTATAATTTGTTGATATAATATACAGTTGTCATTTACAATAAATTTGTTGTATGAAACCTTGGTAAAAGTAACTTTAGAACTAAGAAATCAAGAAAGTTTAAAAGAAATGCTTTAATTAAATTGCTAATGGATTAAATACATATTCACTGAACGACAATTGCGCCTTACGTGAAACTACTCAATCTTGAATGAATTTAATGTGCTGAATACGAATATCACCTCCTGATTACGAAATTTTGTCATATTACATCATGCAAAAGAGTTATTGCATCACATACCCCAAGTTTGCATTGAAGGCGTTATTCAAGATGAAACAGTAATTTATTTATAGTGACGAAACGTAACTAGTAGAAGTAATTTCCTTTCCAAGCTCTAACATAGATAGGTGACTGTTACGGTATAAATTCAACTGTAGCAATGTCTTATGACTGCATTAAATGCCAATAACTTCTCTTATATTTGCGTTGAAGTGACATTTGCTGTAGAAGAAATAGCTATCAGAAAGCGTATTATTTGTATTTTGGTTGCGAGATAAAGAGATATAAGATAAAGGAGCTTACTGCCGCACTTGGGCAGTAAACTCCTCACAGTGGCTTAATGGCAAAAGAAGAATAATGCCATTTGATGTGCCCATGATTAGAAGGAACTCTGCCAATCATGTTGCTGACTGTAACTTCTGCTTGATACCACCAGTTTCTGGAACTATCACCAAGAAAAAGAAGTGGTCAGTTAAATATCCCATACCATGTGCTCTGCGTCCAGTTTCGCATGGCAAAGCTTCTGACAGAATTTTGCTACCAGTTCAGACGAGGGAGAAGGCCATATGTTCGCGTCCACGAGCATGTGGTGGCTCGAAAGATGAGTTTTCGTGTTTTGATGAAACATTTGCGCCACATAAACTTACCTCCGAAGAACTGAATGATCTTATTCGCGATTCGATACGTCTAAAAGCGAAGCGGAAATACTGGTCTCAAGACTTCGACACTTTGATCTGCTCAAAGATATGATCCCCGCATCTTTCTTTGAAAAAGCAGAAAGCTTTGTGTTCTGCTACGATATTGATGACTTACTATAAAGGTGGTTGCTTCTGGACTCCTTAAAATTGTGTCTGAAAGCGATTTTGCTGAATAACGGGAACTGATTTACATCCGTATCTATCGGACTTACAGTCTAAATGAAGGAAATTTACGATATTTCAAAGCAACTATTGGAGAAGGTTAACTACGGCAGGTAAGGCTGCAAGATCTGTGCTACCTTGAAGATGGTGTCTCTGGTAATCGGATTGCAGCAGGAATATATAAAGTACTGCTGCTTTCTTTGTCTATAGGACAGTAAAATAACAAATGTGCACTGCAATAAAAATCCAAAATCATCTTTTAAGTTTGGAGAAACGAATGTTTCCATCTAGTATAGAATCGCATAAAGTAATTTCTTCTTGGTAAAAGCTACGGATACGAATGGACCATTCAAATACCTGCATAAAATTTCCTTCGTCTCACTGAAGCCAAAACTAAAGAGGCCGTTTTTGTGGGGCCCCAGAGGCCCCGTCAGAGATCCAAGTTTAAGAAATTTTGGAAACCTCCTCAAAATAAAGAAAAACAGGTTTAGGATGCGTTCATTAATTTGGCTGTAATATCTCCTTGAAGATTTACTTTCTTGATAATTGCGAGTGACTCAGTGACGAGCATTGAGCAATGGTGCCAAGGTAAATCGTCCATGCGAACTATTGTCGGGCGATCATCAAGGATACCTCTATCGTCGATTACAAGCGACAGGCCAAAAGAAGGCAAAGGTTCGAAGCAGATTAAAGCATTCTTGTGTATTATAGTGTTCACATACATATTTTTTTTTCTCAAAAATACGTGCACATTACAAAGAAGTCACCAATTTAGCGTTTTCTTAGTCGTATTCATGTTCAGCATAATAAATTCGTTAGGAAATTACTATTTTCATCTCTGTTTTGATTCTTTTTCCCCAATGTTTTTGCAGTTGTACAAATATGTAAGATGTAATAAAAATTCTTCAAGTTTTTTTACTTTTGTTTAAAGTGAATCACTTTTGACAGGTTTTTCTGCTAAACTGATAGATTCAAATGTTGTAAGTTTCTTAATAAAAAGGACAACACTTTATAGTTTATACGATAGTTATTCGGAAAGTAAGGAACGTTTTGTTTTCACACGTAACCGCGTCGACCCATCACTGACCTTGATAATCATCTGCTTCAGTTTTGAGGCAACTACGATCCAATGCCGTTGATTACGCTTAGCTAGGCGATTTTAAAATGTGTGACGAAATTGACGATCCCGCCAAGTATGAGGTGTGCAGTATTATCCGCTTTTTAAACTCGTTCGGCCCATCAAAATTTATAGACAGATAATTGAGGAAATTCACTAAAATATATCTTTTAGTAAAAAGTCATGTTTGATCCACGTTATTGCCAGTCCAGTTTTAATTCTTTTTAATTTAATCAAAGAGCAATTTGACGGATACTATGCATTGACAATAAACTTAAATAATTCTTTATTAATGATGCAAGTGTACAGTAAAAGTAAAACTATTTAACTTCGCTAGGCATAGGTGACTTTCTAAATTATTTAATAGAAAACTACTAACTCTTTCTACTTTATATTATAATTTCTATTTACATTTCATTAGAGTGTACTAAGAAAATGGACATTCTAAGCAACAAGAAGAGACATACATAATGCACAATACAGTATAAGACGTATAAAGTAATAATACATCATAAGTTCTAAGCACTTTTACTTATTAAGTTTTCCAGGCAACATTCTCCTTATGGCCTTTAAAATGACCAAAGCTCCTATTGCCATAACTGCTGTTATACCACTATCTACGACTGCTCCAAATATTGCTGTACCAATAATTATGCCAGCATGGAAAAGCAGATTTTCTTTTCTAATCAAATCAATCAGTTTCTTTAACTTGCTCATCAGAAAACTTATCATTCCGGTTGGTGACATTTTTCTTCTCTCGGGGTTATCAGCTAAAAGAAAGGAAACCAATATATTGTTTTCGTATGTAAAAGTGCTTAAAACTGCAAGTAGTGTATGTATATCTAGTAATCATGTAATTAAGAACGCTTATTATCAGCACACTTGTCATATTAAATGTTGGGGGTCTTATGTACATGTTATATATCGTTTTTTATAATATGACACTACAAGTGCAGTAACGTATCTGTTGGCCGGAGATCAAGGGATGGTATGCACTGTGGCGACTATCCGTTCGATATGCAAATATGGGTAATAGTAGACCCGCGTTAAATTTGCTTGTGCAACGCCAAGTTTTAATTACAATTTACGTTATTGTATTACCGCATTGTTTATAATTACGTTTATTTAATTCCAATTCCGTCACAAGCTTTAAAAAGGATTATCTATATAATAAACATTTCTATATGGCATAATGAACGATTGAATTTATGGAAAAAGGAGTGCGATAAGGTTAATATGACACTAATAATGGAACACACCAGGGGTACACGAAAGAATCCTCTACAATTTTCGAGGAAATATCATAATAAACATATGCTTCATTGGACGTGGATATATACTCCGGGGGATATCAAAAACTACAAAAGAAACGAAAACTGTTAAATTGTGAAAGAAGTTAACTACAGCTTCCATTTAAAAAACAATGAAATTTCAACATTTGAATATCTAAAAATTTACCCTTTACGCTTTAAATCTAACAACAACAAAAAATATTAGGGAATTCATAGGTTTTCAGTTTCTTTGCAAATATCTACAAGACCTTATGAAGTCCACGCCAAACCCTTACACCTTTTCCCATTTCTGTATTAAAAGTAACATCAAATTTTGTAAAAAAAACATTTTATTACCAGAACCAATTTGATGAAAAGTATTTCCAACTACATTTTCTGTATTATACACCAGAGATCCTAAAAAATACAGTTCAACGTTTAATTCAAAAACGAGGGCATATAGACTACCGAACGAAAATCATTTTCAGTAAATGAAATGGAAACTTATAAATTAAAGTGAGAGTAAACATTCATCAAAACAATTTTGTCCTAAATACAATGTTAACTTGCATCTGCATACACTTTTTATTATTAACTATTATAACATGAACATTATATCTGACAAAATCTTCAAATAAAAACCTTCTTCTAATTTCCTTTGTGCTCAAATCGGGTGTCGATTACTTTTCATGCAGTAACCGATTTATTCCACTTCATCCAGTGCCTAGATAATTTTCCCATTTTCTTCTTTTATCTCCTTTTCTCAGTTGCTCCTTGACATCGTCTCCCTATCCTTTTCGAATCTATGACTTTGCGATTTTGCTGCTCATTCTTACTAGGTATCCAAACCAATGTTCAACTATTTTGCTTCTATGTTAGTGATTATGCTCTGTTTTTGATCTGTCATTTGTTTAATTCTCTCATTTAGATTTTTCCACGTTTAGTTATTTCTGTTCTTCTCCTCATAAAGGTCATCTCTGCAACCTTTAAACTATTTTTATGATCTTTCGTAGATCGTGCATGAGTCAGTGGCGTATGTTATTGTAGATTGTGGCACTGTATTGTATACTTTGATTTTTATATTTTTACTGATTTCCTTTTTGCCAAATATTGCTTTGTTGAGAGCATGGAACAAGTCATCAGTTTTCTTCATTTTACATATTTTAATTTTCTCGTAATTCTGGTTTCCTAATTGTATTTCATCCTTACCGTGTATATTCGTTATGATGAATCTATGTATGTTATGTTGTCAGTTCTGGTTTCTTCAATATTTATATATTACTTATTCTACGTTTTACTAGTGTAAAGCTTAATCTATGAGATTTGCATTTTCCTACCATATAAATCATCTCTATCAATAAAATTACTATTTTCTTGCATTTTATCAACGTTTTCAATTCCTGAACAGAATATCAATCAAGGTAGGATTTGAACCCACCACATCTGCATTACAGGCGCAATATGCTACCAACTACACCACGAGACTATGTGCGTTCAAACCGCGTTTCATATCTAGGTGTCACAATGTCTGTAGATATATCGTAATATCTCAGCAGACACAATATAAATAGCAGCAAGTTCTTACTAATTAAACTAATACTATTATTATTATTGGTAATACCAACGGAAGTTTCATATTAAAATTACTATTAATATTAATTTAATTAGTAGCAACTTGCCCACATTAATATTGTGTCTGCTAAGATACTACGATATATCTACAGACATTGTGACGTCTACGTATTAAAAGCGATTTGAACTCACATTTAGTCTCGTGGTGCAATTGGCAGCACGTTTCCCCCGTAACCTAGAGATGATGGTTCAACTCCTACCTTGACTGATATTTTTTCAAGAATTTGAAGCGTAGGTAAAATGCAGATAAAATATCATCGCGCTCAAGCTGAAACAGTAATAATCAATCGATGATAATAACAGTGCGCACTTAATTTAGACCAAATTGTATAAAAAAGGGACCTATCTAAATATCTAATACGCCTAAAAACGTTTAGGTACACTAGCAAATAGTGTAAAATAATCCGTCTAATAGTATTGAACTTGTTTGTCTTGCTAGAATATCGACCATATTGTACTGAATAGACTTCAGTCTGAATAGTGACCACATTGCGATGATTAATTAGAACAAAAGAATAATCACTAAATAAGATTCAAACATGCTTTTACGAATAATCCTTGATTTAATCTTAGATTTAGTCATCGAGCATGATTAAAATTGACATTATTGTGACGCTCAATTCACAAGTTGCTTTAATTTAAGGAAAAATTATGCTATACAAAATGCCTTAAAACATGTTACGTTGTTTTTCATTAAATGAGGTCTATACAAACGTGTGTCCAATTCTATATGTACATGCGGAATGATGCTATGACTAGGACCCTAAACTCTTAATAGAAGAAACCGAAAGATATAAAGATCTTTAACAAACGCATTACTATACTGGTGCAGTGCAACTCTAATAAATACTTCGGAAATAAAGAAGATCGAAACAAGCATATGTAGTAGTGTCAGGTACAACTACCACAGCACTCCAAACGAAGATATTTCAAGAACAAAATATATTCTTTAAAGCTATTACCCATAAATAATCTCAATAAAGAATTCGAAACGAAACTATAGACATTTTCAAAGACAATTGTACAGCATTAAAGGCCCACGTATTTAAATCTAACCCGATACGTATACGAGCATAAAATTTGAGGTATATGATAGTTGACAAGCCTATAACTTGATAGATTAATTAATTAAGTGTTTTTTTCTTTCCTTATGTCTTTGAACTAAGTTATATATTATGATAAATCGCTATAATCCTATAATAATTTATATAACCATGTATGTGTATGTGTATACATATTATGTTGGTTCTGATATTTTCGCGGTTATAATCTGTTGTTTTAGATTCTTGGGTGTTGTCTGCATTATAATGCGTTGTTATTTCTCGAAGTTTCGATGAATTTTTTTCATTTTCTTCTGGAGGTTGTCGGCCAACGTTGAGAAATAATGGCGTATTACAATGCGAACTAGCATCAGACGCGATACAACCCCTAAGAATCTAAAATAGTATGTAAATAATTTTAAATTCGATGAATGAGATATCCCGCACAAAGTGTTTAATGTACGTATTCCTTTAATATTATCATTGTTATTATTATTGTCACCATTGTTATGATTATTATTACAAAGTTGTTTCTAAAAAACCTTCGTTATTATCAAATTTAGTGTTGCCGGTTATTTTTGGCGTTAAAATTACGAGAAAGAAAAGTTCAACTCATTTTTAACGCTATATGATAAGGCATTTATCCCAAGATGGGTAAATATTCTATCAGCAACAGAAAATATTCATACTGAATTTTATCTGAAAATGAGAACAAGAAGGAAATTTTTATGTAGAGTAAGTAATTGACAGAGATAATTATAATTCTTCTAATATTTACAATATGGATTCCAAATTTCACAACTTTTTCATGGATATTAGCGCTTTTTTGAAATTAAATAGCTTAACTCTGCGTAATCTAAAATACTAATTACGTCTGACCTGACAGGTCTCCCGGTTATCGTTGGAGATAGAAAATAGATTTTAATCTCACGAAGTTGTTGAATTTTATAGTACTACAGGCTGATTCTGAAAAAAGACGAGTATAGTGCTACAAGTGAGGCGAAAATGTGAACGATTCCGCTAAGAATTGTTGTCATAATTTATAAGTAGCATAAATAAATATAAATTCTTACTACATAGAACTGGTAAAAACTCCAACATACACGAAAGTTGTTAATACACCGAGGACCACATAAAATGACTAATTTATTTAGAACATATGTATATTTGTGAAATTTCGCAACTTCAATACGTATGGCCGAATATCACCACATGTACAGATATCAATACTTTATTTAAACTAACATCCATATTGATACTGATATTAATATGAGTATCAATACTAAACCACCGTTGACATTAGTAACGATAAAATTACAATTTTCTTGCAATTTCCAGCGTAATTAAATTTCCGAAAAAATCTCGGTCTCGGAGGGGACTTGAATGTAGAGATGTTGGGTTCAAGTCCCCTCCGAGACCGATATTTTTTCGGAAATTGAATTACGTTGGAAATTGCTAGAAAATTGTAATTTTATCAATACTTTATTATTATTCTTTTGTCGGGAATTTTCAGTCAAGTTAAATAATAAAATTACATTGCTCTACATATTTTTATTGTATTTGCTACGCGTTTCGAGATCGTGTTACCCCTTCCTTAAGGCAACAATCGGCATTGGAAGTCTTGCTACAACATTGTGCCTCTTATGGCACCTCCACAATTTCGTAATCTCGTAGTGAGACTTCCAATGCCGATTGTTGCCTTCAAAAAGGGGTAATACCTAACTAAAAATTCTAGAAAAAAAAAGAAAAACCAGTAAATTGAAGATATCAATGCCTTTCGTGTCTCTTCTTCATTACCATAGAAACTGTAAGAAGAAATTATTACGCCTATGATTAATATCTCCGATTAAGGTAAAATATTAGATTATCGCTGTACCATATTACCCGTGAAATATGTCAAAGGTTACGGTGGAATTTTGTAATCCCCGTCATAAGAATCTCGCTTATTGTTGAACTAGTGGATTGGCGGGTTTGTTAAGTTTTGTTCTTGACATGGACTCGGATATAGAACAGACATATACCGCATGGACTTCTTTTTTCTTTTTTAATCGAAAAAAAAATTCTTTTTATTTATACCTTTATCTGATATTACAGAAAAAAAACTAAGGCATATTCTTGGGGCTACGTTTAGTTCTTTATCTAATAGTGTACTCGAAGTTCTTAGGAGATTCTTCGAGAAGATATTTTTACTAATTTCAACCATTTGCTTATAACATGTTGATGAAAACTTTTGGTATTAAATATTGATGTATTTTTTGAGATTCTTATAAAAAGTTAAGATAACAATAGCAGCAATTAACAAAACCATAAACCAGACATAAACAATAAGCGGTTTGGTGGACTTCCATTCTTAATCTAATTTTTAGCAAATGATACAACGTGGTTGTTATCGTTTTAGATATATTTGCAAATACCTTATAGTAGTTATATACAGTTATATATAGTAGAAATTACCAATCTCGTTTGCTTCCGTTGGTGCAATTACTATTGACAACCACGATTGAAATATTTGACAATTTTTGATTGGATGACTACGAGGCCTAGCTGAAATGTTTCCGGAATTGGCAAGAGATGACGCACAAAGGTTGAAGTGGATTCATCGGTCGGCATGGGCAACCTTTTTATGGCAACTATCAATATTTCAGACATCTACTATCAATAGTTTTTGTTTAAGAGTGTGTTTTGTGTAGCAATTTCGCAAAAATTGATAAAATCGAATTTCGTGCAGTGATAAAACTCTTCTGGATAACTGGGAAAACGGCCACGGAAATTCGAAATATTTTGCTAAAGGTTCATGGCGGATGCACTCCATCATTTCCGATCATCAGATTCTGGATGAGCAAATTCAAAATAGGCCGCACGAGCATAAATGACAAACCACACACTGGACGCTCAAAAACCGCTACCAATGACAACATTCGTGATATCGTATTAGCCGATCGTTGATTGAAGCTGAAAGAGATAGCAGAGATAACAGAAATCTCAGAAGAACGCGCTGGCCATATCCTACACGAAATTTTGGGTATGAAAAGCCTTCGGCGCGATGGGTATCACATTTGTTCCCACCGGAGCAAAAACGAAAGCAGGTGATCGTTTCGGAGGAATATCTGGTCAGGATCCAACGCAATCCAAGGGATTTCTTAGTGCGTTTCGTAACCGTGGATGAGACCTGGATCCAGCACTTCATACCGCAGACCAAGGAACAGTCGAAGCAGTGGACGCTTCCGGGTAAATCGGCTCCGAAGAAACCAAAGATCGTTCCATCAGTCGAAAAGGTCATGACGACCATTTTTTGGGATTTCCAAGGTGTGATCCTCATCAACTATCTGCAGAAGAGAAGGACAATCACGAGGTAATGCTACAGTGATTTATTGACGCGATTGGATGCTCGTTTGCAGCGGAAAAATGTGTTTTTCCACCACGACAATGCACCAGCTCATTCATCTCGGATCATCGTGTCGAAATTGAATTAATGGTCTCTCATCCTCCATGTTCACCGTACTTAGCCCCCAGTGATTTTTTCCTATTCCCAAACGTGAAAAAATCACTGGAAGGAAAGAGATATGGCTCAAGTGAGGAGGTCATCGCTGCTACAGATAGCTATTTTGCAGTCCTCGAAACTATCCTACTTTTCCGACGGCTTGAAGAAACTGGAGCACCGTTTGAAAAACTGTATTGATCTTTGAGGAGACTACATCGAAAGATAAAAATAAAAAACCGCACCAATACCGCGTTTTTCTTGTCGATTCCGAAAACATTTTAGGTTGCCCTCGTACATTGTAAATTTCGTTTTCCTAAACAAGGGTTGAAAGATTAATAGTGGCAATAGTAGTGTGTAGATATTATATTATAACTACACATATTCATACATTTTACACGTCTTCAGAATGTCAAAAAGAACAAAGCCTGTGAGGGGCTGGCCATCTATTGCAGCGTAGTCATGTTCCAAAGAGAAACAGCGAAGTTGAATAAATGTTGTATATGCATAAAAGTGTTCATTGAAGAGCGCCAAAATGTTACTGAAAAGCCTCAGTATCCCCAAGTGTGAACAAAGTCCTACGTTAATGAAAACAAATTGTCCTTAGAGGCAGGATTAGTCCATACCATGGGTTCCACATGAATTGACAGAAATAGCAACAATACGAAGCTGCTCGCATATGCTTGGGGCGTTATGAGCATGAAGGAAGAACTTTTTGCGTTACATCATTACGGTTGCGAACCAAAACTAGAACGGTAATCCAACAAATTACGACATTACAAGTCACTGCGAAGGTTTTCCAAAATCCCAGCAATTCAAGGTTGTGATCATTCTAACGTATAACCGTGATGGTGTTACCCAAACTGCCCCAAAACAGTTTGGGGCAGTCATTGAGAAGGAATTGGCGGCACTTTCTGTAAATTTCACCGATCGTTTGGTATGATAATAGCATGTTTAACCCAGTAACAGTATAAGCCTAAAAATAGTTAAATCCTAAGTTCATTTTAGGGACATCTCCTATGTAATAATTATAATTGGAAGGTATTTCTACGACCATACACTATATAGATTAGCACGGCGATGCAAAAGTGGCTTCAATTTAAAAAGAGTTTTTTCAATAATGATTTTACAACGAATTTAATAGCTTTTCGGACGAGGAAGCGTCACATGAAGTTTAAGATCTTTTTCTTTATATTTTCGAAAATACTGGAAATAGCATAATATCGTATTATGTAACAGGAGTTTTAAATTATAAAATAATTTTAACCAATTTTTTGACTTCAATAACTTGTTCGCCTATGAAGTGTTTCATTTTTGAAGGTCTCTTGCATCGATCCGTCAAAGCTAAAGCTGGTAAATGCGGAAACTTTTACTAGTAAAGGTACGATTGAGGAATAAAATCATACGCTAGCTCTCTATTAAATTGTGATTATTCAAATCGCATAAACTATATGCTTGTAATATACATTTTTGACTAACGAATGCATTTCATAGTACTTACTTACTTACTAAGCTTCTAATTATGTTGTTTGTTCATACAAACAGACCATGAAAATCTGAGCGCACAATTAATAAAAGTAGAACTGGCAATTAACTAAAAGATATTTTTGTTTTTCTGGAGACATTATCTATTTAAGTACCACTGTAAGGCATACTGCAGAGTGCAAAAGGATACCTCCTATTCGATAATGTCCGAATTTTCATCAATGAACTGAGTTTGAATGTGAAAGAATAAATGGCCTATGAGAAATCGGATTAGCCATTCGTGTACTACGTGACTGTTGCTACAACAGTCGTAACGACCATGAAAGTTTGAGAAACTATGTTGGTACAATAGCTCTATATTGGCGAAGATAAACAAAAAATAGGAAGAAACAACGACGTGCTCTTCGGCTTGCTGCTCTTAAGAGTGGTTTCTCACCAACAAGAAAAATTGGCTACAATCAACAAATATCCATACGATCTGTATATCGAAGGGTTCAATCTTCTGGGCTTTGATGCTTCCACTTCTTTGTTTACCTCTACCTCCGTGCCATAAAATTGCAAGCTAGATTGGTGTAAGGTAAATACATGTGTCTAAACACACAAAGGAACCGATATAGAATTGGACAAAATATGACAATCTGACAATAGACACATACAATTTTGAAAGAGTGGAGCGTTTTAAGCTTCTCGGAGCCACAATCACCACGGACAATAATATTACAGAGGAGATAAAGGGGAGAATTCGGGCGGCAAATAGATTTATGTATAGGCTTAGTAACATTATGAAGACCAAGAGCCTAATACGAACCACGAAAATTAATTTATACAGATCAGTGATTAAACCAATACTTTTGTATGGATGCGAGACATGGACGATGACCAAAGCAATGGGAACGAAACTCAGATGCTTCGGGAGAAAGATTCTCAGAAAAATTTTTGACCCCTTCCACGGCCCGAATATTAATCAGTACCGAAGAAGAACAAATACCGAGGTTAAATAGATCTACAATTCCAGCGACATTGTGCAGAAGATCAAGTCCAAGCGCCTGAGATGGGCTGGCCACGTTTATAGGCTTCCTGACAACTGCCTCACTAGACTAATCTGGGAGGAGACGCCTACCGGGAAAAGGCCGCTAGGACGACCACGTCTGCAGTGAAGGGACAACATCTAGTTAGATCTAACAGCAATGGGGCCGCCAATCGACCTTATTCTTATGGATGACCGTGTGAGATGGAGGCATACCGTGCAGGCAGCCAAGACCCACCCTGGATTGTAGTGTTACGAGAAAGAAAAAAGAAAGAAAAGTGGTGTAAGGAAAGGTTACATTGGAATCAAGGATGGAATTGAATCCTCTTCAGTTACGAATCTCGATTTTGTTTATAAAAATATAGTCAGAAGACGTTCCGGAAGAAGAAACTTCTACTTTTCTATACAGCGACATACGGTTCTTACTCAAGATATGATGGCGTGGGAAGCTATGTAAGCTGATCTCCTCTAGTAGTAATTCAAGGAATGTTAAATGCGATTCGTTACATCAATAATGTTTTTGAATCAGTGTCAAAACTATTTTTCAACAACTAGTAAATTCATTTTTTCAGCAGGATAAAATGCGACTGCATATCTTAAGGGTTCCAGTGGAATTTCGGAGAAATGCTATTATAGATCACTTTACTATGGAATCTCTAGGAAATACTAATATTGACCGCTTACCAGAACCTTTTTGTTTGCTAACTTTGCACAAATAGAACACGTATGGGATATAGAGGGTCAATAATTTGGAGCTACTCCAAAAAATATAGACATTTTAGGAACTTAGGATGGCGTGTGATAGATTACTATCGATTCGCTAATTTCAAGTATGCCTACCACTCTAGCTGAATGCTAAGTATTAATGTTTAAATAAATTGTTACCATCATATTTTGCTAAAATTTTAATGCATATAAAATAGATTTCGCATTACAAAAAGGCATTAATGTTTAGTCAGTTTCATAATGTATTTAAGTAAAATTCTAGACACTATACCTTTTAATATTTTTCTTACATAAACGTATGTGGACTGTTAAGAACTACTATATCATTTGGATATTGGATAATTTTTGCTCAAAAATTTGTTAGTGTAAATACTGAATAAAAACGGGCTTTACATAGGTCTCTATGCTACATAAATCCTTCAATATGAATCTGGAAAGTGCTGTGTTCAAATCAGATCATATGCAGCAAACGATTAGTATAAATTGACTACATACGAATGATTATAGTGGCAATTACCCTACACTGGTGTATGCCAGCTTCAAATCTGTAATTAGTACCTTAATTTTATTGTGGTTCTTTGTGTGAGAGAATAAATAGCAGTCATTTTTTTCGTTATAAATGACAGATTTTATCCTTTTACAATTCTAGTATGTGAAATGTTTCCAGCTAAAATACATCTTTCCTAGTCTGAATTATGTGTATTTTACGGTCCTATAGGATTTTGAGTGCAACACTGAGATAATTAGTATTATAGATCTTTATAAATTACCAAGCAATGAAAGTACAATTTTCAAAGATAGAATTTTCGGGAACCTACCCTACAAATCTATATAAATAAATGCCATTTTACTATACTATACTTAGTATTAGAGTAATTACCCTCGTATTGCACTTATTATACGACACCTTAAATGCTATCACTAAACATTTTTGAATACTAACCTGCTACAACAGCGGCCAGTAATAAAACGAATACGAGCCCTCTCATTTTGTACAGCTGATGTTGCACTACGAGATTCGTACTATGTGGTTACTTAGGTACAATACTTATATTCAACATAAGGACAAGGTAAAATGCAATTTTACGGTGATCAATTGTTTCACACATAACAATAGTCAGTGGGATAATCCTTTGTTTTTCTCATTATCAAATACGCCATTAAATATTAACTATAAAACGCAATGATTGTTTAGTTTTTTAATAATTCCATGTTTTACTGTTTAATCTTCATATCAACATCCGCACCACAATATCGTACTATAACTAGTCAAAATGTATGAATTGTAGAACAAATAGTTGAAAAAAAAATATTTTGATTTTTCTATTTTGTAAAAAATGTTTTTATTCAATTGTATCTTTTATAGACAACGGTAAAGTTGCTTATATATATACATGACCGGTGGATCAGTCGTCAAGAGGATCCTGTCCAGTCAAGAAACACGGAGAATTCTCCGCGTATACATGTCATTTTTAACAAAATTCTTTAAACATCCACGTATAACAATCCGTGACTGGCTTAAATTTTGCAATTTTCCATCCCTTTCCACGCATGAGAATTTTGCAGATAGTGTGTGTATTAATTTGAGAAGATAAGAATTCACAAATTAGTTCATCTCCGATCGCTAGCCAAACGAAAGCGTTCAAAAGGAGATGAATGAGATCTCGTCGAAACATCAACCTACACGAAACAATTCCTTTCGGGATCAACAACAAACACGGTCAGAAACCCGGGAGTATTATTTCACACTACGGTGACCACTAAAACATCCGTATATATTATGATGGTGGAGTTTGCGTGTCCACTATCACGTTGTCTAAGGGACCTTTTAAATTGAATTATAAATCGAATGTCGATAACTAGTAACTAAAGTAGATAACTCTAATATCCCATACACAGGAAGAAAACTGCATAGAATAAATATTTGCGAATTTCAATAGAAAATTAGAGAACAGGGAGCCCTACAACAACAGAATATAATAAGGGCGGCAACCAAACAATACCAGGTAGAATTTTTGGAAAAGTCCTTGAATTCCAGATGTGGTAAATTATATCATTACAACAAATCTATAGATACTGACAATTGAAATATCAATTGATTTGTAGTAGACACAATTTATTAAAGTAAACTGCTTTATTTTATTGCATGAACAATATCTTAGCATTGATGGAAAATATTACTGCTCGAAAAAAGTACACTGGATTAATTTTAATATTAAGATTTATTATGAAGCTAACAAGTAATGTAATTTTAACATATTTATAATGATTACGCTGTAGTGACAGTAAAAAGGTAAGCGTAGCAAAGAGAATATCGTGATGTTTTTATTAGACAAAATAAAAATATTCTGAAAAATAAACAAAATTCATTACATAACTTGTCTTTTTATAGTATTACATGCAGATAAAAACAAAAAATAATTAAAGACTATCGTAGTCTATAGGTTCGCCAGACACGTAAAGCTTCATCATATTATAATGACGTTCCTTGCTAATAATAGTAGCCTTAATAGCGTCTAATTTTTTCATACTCTCACACCACGTTCTAATACGTGAAATTTTGTTTTCAGGAATCGGTATTTTCTGCCCGTACGTTAAGTCGACAACTCCAGCACGTTCTGCCCACGGCCAAATCATGTAATCAACCATTCCAGGCTCTTTACCACCAAAGAAAGTACCTGAAAATATTTTCAGTATTGTTAATCAACTTCATACAGTAATTATCAATAACCAAGAAATTCACCTCGCGTAGATAATTCGTTCTCATACTCTTCCAATAGCGAAAGAAGTGCCTCAGCATACTCTGCCAAAGATTTATTTTGTATACTTCGTACTGCCGCATAGTACTCCCCTATGACGTTGTCGAATTTTTTAATAAGTTCTTTATCGCGAGCTTTCGCCTGTGGGTCTTGGGGATAAAGAGGTGGTTCGGGATAAGCTTCATCAAGATAATCGCAAATATCCAAGCTTTCTACAAGAATTTCTGATCCAATATCCAACGCTGGAACTTTCGCTGGAAAAAAAAAGAAAATGTAGACTATGCAATCAGAACAGCTTTATAAATAATTATAATGTATTCCAAAACGAGAGATACAAATTTCTGAACAGGCCCAAGAGACGGTTATTTCTGATTGGTTGCTAGCAAGGTGATATCACATCCTACAACATTCCTTTTTGCTATAAATTGTCAAAGATTTTGATATCCTTTGCGTTTCGGTAGTTTTGTTCATAATTATTATATTACTTTAGCTATTTTGTAGTATAGATTAGTTCTCAGAGCTTTGATTTGAAAATGCATATACAAAGAACTTTAGTTGTACTGAAATCATAATCCTCTAGTTGTTCCTTTCAATTATGGATGCAGAGCATAGTACTAGTACTGTTAAAAATACAGGAGTGTATTCTCCACCAAAGAAACGAGAGAAAACAAATCACTTGAGTAACGCTGAAAAGCAAACAATTATATAATGACGTATTATATTCGAACTTTTTTTCCAACAAATAAATGAAATATATGTTTTTTAGAGAAATTTATTTACTTTCATGTGTTGTAACTACTACATTTACCATTCTGTTGTCTTAATTGTAAAATTATCTCTGAAGAATCCATACACAATTTTATGTGGTGCAGATTTTATATTTCAGACAGATCTTCAAATTTAAGTTTACCGCGTAAAATTAATTTTACAAATTTACAGGTTGTAATTTGGGCTAGAAGTCTGTTCAGAATTTTGTCTCTGTTTTTTTTGGAATAAGGTATAATACCAAAAATAATGTGCAATGTGAGTTTTAAAATAATATTTAATACCATACATAAAGCATTCATGATATTGATTATCCGCGACGAGTACTATTTTATGAATGGCTTTCAAATAAAATGGTGAACCTCTAGGCAAACTTTCCTTTCGGACGAAGCTTGGCTTCGTGTTAGTGGATAGGTTAACTTACAAAACATGAGAATGTGAGAATGATATAAAGCCCAATAATTTTAATATTCGTGCTTTTCTACATTCTCAGGAAGAAGTAAAAAATTAGAGGTCCAATATTTCGAATAGTACTTTGAATGCAGAAAAATATCAACAATAAATAATGTTGGGATTCGTTTATCAACTTCGTGATTAATTACCTTTGGGTTACCTTCAACAAGATGGTATTATAGCTTATACAGTGAGTGCAACAATAAATATGGTACGAAAGTGTATGGTAGTTGTTTAATTAGCAACGAGCATGAATCTCCTCTAAGACCTTGTGATTTTATACCGTGTGATTTCTTTTTATGACTTTTTTTAATTAATTTATCAAATACTAGTGCAAGATTATATAAACCTATAAGACAGAATTATAGAGAAAATTAATAAAATATAGTTTCATACTGCAAAACACATTGTAAAATGCTTAGTGAGAAGTGGTAGACAATTTCAACATCTTCCATAATTTATTATGGTCATTATTGTCGTAAATTTATGGAACCATAACTTATTATATTTTAAAACTATGTTAAGCCATTCTTTTACAATAATTTCTTCAATGCTAACTAACACTATATTAGTACAGGGTGTCTTTCAAATAAAATAAAAGAGTAGGGGAAATGAAATGGTATAATTGTGTAGAACATATATCCAAAACATTTTGAGTCAATTATGGCTCGAACATCATAATCAAAAAAAAAAGAAACCTAGGGAATTGTAATATATGCTGTCGATGTTATAAAAGCTACAAAACGGCACTGTCTACCTTTCAAACGACATGTTAAGAGTGCAATAGCATGCTTACGTACGAATATTTCAGCTATAAATAATAAAGAAATTTTAAATACCTTTATCATTTCTTTCTTGCTCTGCGAAGAAATTTCCACAAGACATTTTTCATACTTTTTTATTTTATTTCATAGACATCCAGTATAATAACTCCGTTAATGAAGATGGTATTTTAATGAAATTTCAGGCGATGTTACAATTGGATGCAAACGGAAATACCTTTTGACATAAACTAAGATTTGAGTGAACAATAACCCATAAAATAATGTAAATATATTCCATCGTATTATATCCTCGTGACTTCAAATTTCCATGGACTACTTTCACTCCATTTTTCTGAACACCCATTAGATATGCAACGTTACTAAATGTGGAATTGGTGTCTTTTGCAAATCATTAAATTCGAACATATAAAAATAGCGATTCACTAATTTTAATGATGAAGAAATTATGTAGATGCATTATTATTCAATATTGTTCAGATTCTGACTACGCGTCTTGCACTTATAATGTTTGCAAAATATTGCGAGCCTCTTGTGACACGTTTTTTTGTCAAGGTTATTTACCATTTCAATTTTAGTATTCATTTTAATAAAAGAAAAAGATTAATTATAATAAAATAAACAATCGTTTTCGTCCTAAAAACTAGAAAAATGCGTATAATGATAAGAACTAAATATAACATTTAGATAATTTTATTAGTACATAGAAAACTGAAAAAACGGAATCAATCATATGATTATCAAATTTGATTAAGTAATGATTACCCGTTTTGTGTAAGTGCACACATCCTGCTAAGCAGTTATTGATTTGTCCCTTTTTTTTTTCGACCTTATACAATTTTAACTTGTGGGTTTTTAACCTAATTTTGCTGTCATGATGCTTTCTGTGGTATTGTTTACATCTATAGTCTTTATAGTCCTTTTCTAATGTGTCTCGGCCTGAAGATGTGCAAACTGCACGAAACCGGTAGCGGTCACTTATTAAAATTTGAGATACTGCGAGATTTGTCCTATTTTTTTCACTTTTCTATATGTTAATATGAACTAACACAGAGTCAACAACGTTCGTTTAATTTTATTAGTTTTAAAGAGATTCGTGTTCTGTATAATACATTTATCGTGATAATGAAAGTAACAAACCAGTGTCGTAGTAACTTCGTGAAATAACAATACAGTATATACTGGTACTGAATTACTTAACCTATAGATGAAAAATTCTATAGTCTTTTCTTACACTACGTTATTTATTTATTATGGTGGGATAATTTTATTACACTTGTGCTCAATTAATGGCCGTATTGGAACCCTCAATTATTCTTGGTAATACAATAATAAACACAATTTTACTGTTGGTAATACTGTTTTTTTTCTATTAAAAAGTGATTCTCGTTATTGATTATGATATTGTAATAAAATGGTAGAAGTAACCTATTGTAGTTAAATTTCATCAAGAAAATAAAAGAATTTGAACAATTATTCCCCGAATTAATCGAATGAAGGAGATTCAATTGGTAACTACGTATCATTATTTAATAATAAACTGACATCATTTACAAGTGCAAATTAATAGCTGTTCCTAACGAATGAAAGAACTGTAAATACATATACTACATACATTCTTTTCGAATTTCAATTTCTATTTATTCATTTCATGAAATCGTTACATTTACATATACAAATGTTTCGGCAATTATATTAATGAAGAAATTTAAAGAAGTCTAAATAAGAAATAATATCCTTTTACGCATAATTTAAATACTTATAATAATCCCCTAGTCACCCATAAAATCTTCAATGTTGAATTGACGCATTGGTTTCGAAAATTACAGTAGAAAAAGATGAATAAGATTTATACTTGCAATAACCGGTAGAAGCCGAACCGTCTGCGGTATCACAGGGAAAGTAGTTTTGATATTATGTCCGTCATAGGAGGAGACGTTAATTAAGACCATCACCGTATATTCGTGTACACGCGCTTTATTAGATTCTTGTAATTCAATTTTGAATTTTTGTTGCTATTAACAGAATTGTTTTCTTTGATCCGATCGATATACAAGAAGTACTCCTACTAAGTATTAATTTATATGTTTATTATTTTAATTTTCAGTTATCTTTGGAAATATTAATTTATATAGAAAATAAGTCGAGTTACGAATTTTGCGAATTACTCTATTCGCATTTCGGAAAAACGCAGGATGCCTGCATATATAATAAGTTACTATATTTAACAAAAAGAAACTATTGCATGACAAATAAAACTCCAAAATTAAATAGGAATATAACAGAGTTATGTTTTTGTTTTAAGGATAAAGTGATAAGATTTTCTTATCATTTCCAAGCATTATCGTAAAATCTTTTTTGAAGTTGTACACGGTTGATAATAGGAACGTTAAATTCCACAGAAAAAGAGATGGTGCAAAAATCTAATTCGTTTGGGATCGTCTGGACATATTTTTGTAAATCCGTTATAACGTGTTTTAATAGAACAGAAATTTTCCAAAGTATTTTCTATTAATAATCAAATATTAAAGATAATCAAACTTGTATTCTTTTTTAAAACCACTATTGCATTTCTAATCTACTATAACGAGTTAACTATACAAATACGGATTACTTAGAAAATTTAATTCTCTAATTAAATTAAATTAATCTAATTTTTATCAAATTTGATGGACATCATCTTATTCAAGTATTTTTAGAACGGATTACTATAAAATAACTCCACACATTTTCAAGATAATAGAATATGATGAAATTAGTTCGATAATTACAGCAATCACGTCTGTTCGTTTTGCTACTTGAAATATCAAGTTATCTGTAGGTTTTTCGGAAAATAAGGTATTGCTGCATGAAAATAAACACAGACTGCTCCCGTCAAAACATAATAAAATAAGTATCCATTATTAACCTGAAATTTTGCCAGAGACATAGACGAACAGATGAAATACGTTAAGTATTTAGGCTGCTTTGTATCTTACGATTGAAACAAAGTCATAGAAGAAAAACTGAATGCATTCACACACATTTGTGAAACAATCAGCAGAACGTTAAAAAACAAAACAAGAAAGAATACACAAATAAAATTTTACAAGACGATAGCAGTACCAACCCTTTTATACGGTAGTGAAACATGGACAACAACGACATTTTTGAGAAGAGTGAAAGGTTGCATAAGATCTAATAGAACAAGAAATGGAGATATAAGAACAACATTAAACATCTTCGATATAAATGAGAAAATAAAAGAAAGCAAAAATAAGTGCAATTAATGAGGTTGTCACCCAGAGCGAGATTTTATTGATGTTCAGGAAAAGGAAGTGTAGGCAGATCAAATAAAAGATGGGTGTCGTAAAAGACAAAGTGCCTAAAACCTGAAATGATGAAGAAGAAAATATAGTAGAAAGAAAAAAATGCGCTTCAACCAGTACCTAACGGGTAAAATTGAATGTCACCATTTTTTAAGTTTTTGAACGTGGGAAATGTAAATCAATAGAATTGCTGTAATATTACTTTTTTTTATTAAATTTGGTTTTATATCGACATTTGACCCTATATGACACGAATATATTCATAACATGTAACCAACTGAGAATGAATACTACAAATTTAATCAAATTGTTAGAAAATTTGAGAAAATTTGCACAATTAAAGATAAAAAATAAAGCAAAACACACCGTCGTGGTGCTCATTTAAAAGAAAACATTGCAACTGCTGGAATCTAAAAACATCAATTCGTCGTCGTTTTCAGCAATTAAACGCTTCAAAAAGCATGTTATTCAGAACTTCATTTACAGGCTTACAAGATTCAAATAACTCAAGAAATAAAGCAGGCGAACTTTGGATCACGTCGTCAATTCGTAAATTGGATCGTACAACAAAAAGTAGATGATGTTAATTTTTTTAGCTAACTCAGCGGCGAAGAATATTTTAAACTGCGTGGATTGATAAACAAACAAAGTTGACGAATTTTGGACGAAAAAAATTTAAGACAAATACTGGAAAAATCGTTGCATCTATAAAAAGTACATGCCTTGTGTGACTTCTGGACCAACGAAGCACATGTTCTTTGGAAATAAAGAAGGCAGTGCTGCTATTGTAACTGAATGAAACTCGATATCGAATGTAGTTACAAACTTTGTGTTTGACGAATTGGAAAATACGAAAACGTTATTTCAGTAAGACGGTGCCAAATATACGGCAGCAGAAACAATAAATACTTTACGCTAACGATTCTCTAGCTTAGTCATGCAATTTAATACCTCTAGACTTTTTCCCTGTGAACTTATTTCAAGCGAAAAGTTTATACTAACAATCCAGAAATAATTGCTAATCTTAGAAAGAATATTATTAATGGTATTTGTGAAATAAATTCGTGGTTATGCCAAAATGTTACTGAACATTTTAGTAAAAGAATGGAAGCCTCTCGTCTAGCAACAGCAGTTAATTTACAAGATGCTATTCTTCATTACTAAATAGCAAACTAACATTTCAAGTAAAAGTACTGTTACATTTTTAGGAATTTATATGTTCTATTGTAAACTCCAACTACACTAGGGTGACAGAATAAAATAGACACCTACTAATTAAAAAAAAAGATTCTATTCTCGTTATATATACAAAATATTTTAAAATTTTTAAATTAGACTAATATTTTGTCGATCCACCTTTACTTGCGTGAAGTGCTGCGAGTCGTCGTGGCGTAGAATCTATTAAATGATTAATGGGTGTCTTCTGGAATATTTAACCACTTTTCTGTAACAGCTGCCACGAGTTCTTCCTTATTGCTGGGTTTTCGGGGTCGTTTCGCCATATTTGTCTGGATTATATGCCAAACATTCTCTACCGGATTCATGTCTGGTGTTTGGCCTGGCCATGGTAAAATCCGAATCCCCTGTTCCTCTTTCCATGTGGTTGTTGTTCTCGCTTTGTGGCAGGGTACTCCATCCTCCATAAAAGTGGCGTCTTGTTTAGATAAAATGGCGTTGTCGATTATCGGTAGTAGTCCTTCTGTTAATATTTGGATATATTTTGCCGCATTTATAATTCCGTCGCAGATTACTAATTGCGATCTTCCACCACACCATATCGCGCCCTACACCATGATATTCACACCGCCGTATTTCACCGTCTGATGCAAAAATTTGTCGTCCAGTTGCTGTGACGAACGTCTCCATACCCACGTACGACCACCATCACTGAATTGGCAGTATCTGCTTTCGTCTGAAAAAATGACAGACCGCCAAAACTCTTCGGGCTTCGTTCGCATTTCGATTGCCCAAGCCATTCGGCGCCGCTTTTGAAACGCCATAAGGAGAGGTTTTTTCTTTGCCACCCTTTTATACATCCCCACACTGTGGAGGTATCGCAGAACGGTGCGCTGACTTCTGTGAAGTTGCCGCAAGCTCAGCTGTACTTTTTCCCGATTCTCTTAACACTTCACGCACAAGTACCCTTTTATTTCTTTCAGAAGGTCCGGCACGGCCTGGTCTCGGCTCCACTGTTGTTTTCTCCTTGCGTTTAAATTGTGTAATCACACGGTTAACTGTGGGGACAACGGAATATTTAAAAATTTACTTATTTCACGTTGCGAAGCGCCGCGTTCACTCTGGCCAACGATGCGACCCCGGGTGAAATCGCTAATATCACTCGAACCTTGTAAGCGAGGCATAGTTGTAACGATATTAGACTATGACGAATTCCTTCCGAAACATCTACCCCTACCCTAATGACAAGAGAAAGTTCGTAATTCGTTCTTAGAATTTAGCTGTTATATATTTATACCGCTTTACCTGGTGTCTATTTTATTCTGTCACCCTAATGTATACGATCCTATAAATTTCGATGCGGATTCACAGAAGCGTTCCTTTACCCCTATATCTGTGGTTCTGACCTAGACTGGCAATTACTTTTAAGTCAACAAATGAGGGTACGCAGAATGTATAATATATACATATTTAAATCTCGCAAAAGGGTTAAAAGTAAACGCTTCTTATATTCTTTTTAATTGAATGTCACGCCATAAATTACATATGTACAATTGATATAAGAATGTTTTTCTAAAAATAATAAAAGCTATATCGTTTTCTCTAATGGAAATTGATGCTAACAGTTTCAGCTTCTAGACGAAAATCAGACACTGTATGTTAATTGGATAAGTATGTATTAATCCTAAATATTAAAATGTAATATAGTCTCTGGCCAATTTATACTTGAATTTGGCCATAAAACTTTAGTTTGATACAATTATATCTTTTAGTATTTATTAACTAAGCTATTGTTGATAAAAAGTAACTGACGCAATTATCGCCTCGAGTTTTGATTCAGACACATAGGGGCACCAAAGTTTACCTGCATTAACAACACTGGCAAGCAAAGCATATATGTATAAGTGCATATGTATTACTTAAAAAGTGGTATTATTGGTTTTAATATCGGAGAGACAACACAAAATTGCTTTGAAAATGCAATCATACGAAGAACTCAAATAATTTGCGCCATTAAATAAGAGTGTTAGGCTGAGAATATGTCGGGCCTATGAGCTTTAGTTCGGTATGACCATCAAAAGTAAAGACAAACCACGGATTCCACATATGATATGTATTACATGGGCCTAATATATGAATAATTAGTTATCTGGATAGCGCTATTCTTTACCTTTCGCCACATTTAATTACGCAATCTAAATTAAATGCCCTTGTGTGGGATTTGAACCTATCAAAATCATAGGCAGAACTCCTTGGTTCGCGACTGCAGAAATGGAATATCTTAGCAAAAGAAATACAGACATAACAATCTTCATTTCATCGCATTGATAGCAATTTGGTCTACTGTAATGATGTATATAAACTTTCGAAATATATCGTAATCCCAGTAGCTGAATATTATTTATAAATGCGTCAAAAACCGGTCTAAATGCAGTTCTGTCACGTAATGGATACGTTTACGCTTCCATTCCAATAGGTTATATTATTTCTACGAAAGAAACATGAGAATCCGAAAATTTTGTTAGGGAAAAAGTATGAGAACTCTTCCTAGAATATTTGTGCGAATTTGAAAGTTATTGCATTGATTTTGGGCATGTAATCAAGGTATAGTAGATGCTGTCGTTTTTTATGTTTTCATAACAGTTGTGACAGCAAAAACCAGTAAACAATCGCCACCACTACGAAAAGTTTTTATACCGTGACATCAGCCTTTAGTGGAAAAAGAAATGATCGTAATAGTATCCTTATATATAAAACTGAGGCTCCTAAAAAACTTTGTTAAGGTATTAGATTGCGAAGGTAATGGTTTACATTTCGAAAACAGTTCCCAAAAATAAGAGACGGAAACGTAAACGAGCCAAGTTCTTACCAGCTACTTGGGGAAAATACAGAAAATTACAGAACTTTAGCAATGGATATAATTTAAACATTTCACGCTGATAGCTGTAATATATCTCTTAAGGTGCTAAAGTTATAGGCGGTCTTAGAGATGAACACGGTGAATGCTTCCACCTCGAAACGTGTGAATGCTTGAAAATGGAAAACCGATACCAGCACAAATAGAATTCTGTAATGTTAGCAGATTACCTTGGACGTTAAGAAAGGAGGTCGTGGTTGTTGTTTATAAAAGACAATATAGTTTCTCGTCACATTTTTAATTATAAGAATTAGAATAATTGAGGCGATTATTGAGTATATGAAAAGCTGAAAAATCTTTTTATTAAAATCCAAGTGAAATTAGAGCTAACTTGATCGTCTATTTCTTCATAAAAGTTAGAATTTGTTAGCTAATGTAAATGATATTATAATTAATTATAAAAACAAGGAATATTAAGAGTGAGCCCAATAATTTAGACAGAGACTATAATACCTAAAATAATGCTGCTAAAACAGCTACTTTTGATGTTGCTGGAGAAAGGTCAGGTGTACTCTTCGTTTAGAAAGAGCGGTGATATAAGCCGAGAGAGAATTTCAATTTGAGGTAGAGAAAAACGCTCGAAACCACGCTGATGACACCGGGTAGGCAGAAATGTGTCCCCATGTTAGCATCTTCTCTCCTCACATTGGTTTTCCCATTGAATGATCCCACCAATACCATGAATAGCTGCATTAGCAGTATTATTTTTTGGGTATTGTTTTCTAGACTGTTCTTTCGATGAGAGACTGTAAACACTCGAATCTAATTCGATTCCTTTCCTAAATATATTCCTGCTGAAATTTTTATATCCCTCTTATCTTAAATTTGCCTAGGAAAATAAAATAAAACGCTACCTAAGGGAAGATAATTATTTCGGCGCGCAAGGTTCGCACTCGCCGCATGCACAACGATATGAAAATTGATCGAGTTCGTTAAACTAATCTGTATTCGTCTCCCTGTTGCGTATCGTACATCGTAATCTGCATGAGATATTTACAGATAAATTGTTAAAATTTTCTTCCGTACAATGAAGTATAAATACATTATAACGTAATACGATGTACTATAAGTGCATACACATCAGGCAAACGGAGATAGATTAGTTCCACGAACTCGGTCATTTTTCATATCGGTCGTGCGTGCGGATGAGTCAGGACCGGGCGCGCCGAAAATTTGGCCAACCCTAGTAATTATACATACACGTATAATTATATAATAATCTAATTTCAATCAAGATTTCATACACATTCATTAAATCGTTTACTAGAAAAAAATATTTCTGATTTTATTTCTTGTATTAGGAATTACATACCGAAATAATATATTACACTTGAAGACAGTTTCTTTTTAGAAATTAGCCGCTAAAATATTAGTACCTTTTGGATCCTCATAATTAGACTCCGCAAAGAGGGGCAAGTTTCAGTCCCGTGCGGAGAGCAACATGGAGGGGTAAAGCGCGCTGCACGGAGAATCAAGTACCCGTACCAAAGTACACTTGTTGAATATTATTCGACTAGTCGTTGAGATTGCTTGTTAATATATACATACTTAGAAAATGTCGCATTTAGGATCGTTTCGGAAACACCATACTTTGAATAAACTAGAAAACATAATAGTGAGTATGCCTGACTTAGAATACGATAGAATTAAATGTGTGACAACTATTTCATGTGCACCAGCAGGTGAAAGTGTGAACGCCACCTAAAAAGTATAAAACTCTGTTCTGCAATCCGTGGCAAGCGATACAGCGAAAATTTGATATAGGTGTTTTTTTTTTTGCTCCTTCTGGAGCAAGTATTCGCATTCTACATTACCAAGTCGGACATCGTTAAGAAACTTTATGCCATCTGTTCGTGACTCTGTTGAAAGAAGAATTAAAGCCGAATTGAAAGATAAAAAATTGTGGTTATGTGTGGACGAAACAACCGATCGGAAAAAACATTCTGTGGTGAATGTGATGGTACGTATAATGGAATAGTTTGAGTCGTCATCCCCTAGCTTACTTGTGTCCAAAAGAGTTGCAACATGTACTAGCGATGAAATTTTAAAATTACTCTTGAGGGCATTGACCAAATTTGAAGTTTCAACAACCAGACTTTTAATATTTGTGAGTGAGTGCGGCTAACATGTTTTCCTGAGGCCGATCTCTTAAAGAGTAGAGTGGCAATCTGTTACATGTAACACGTAAAATCCATGCTTTAAATCTTGTGGCGCGATTGATCCCTAAATGTTATCCACGAGTAAATGCTTTAATAACTCATACGAAGGCAATATTTCTAACGTCCCCAAAACATACAAAAAGAAAACACGAACCGTGTCCCAAAGTGCTGGAACCACTACAGCCGAACACGGTTAAAGGCTGCGTTTCACTATTGCAAACATTTTGATGATGTAAAAAAGGCAGATTTGCAATTCGATCCAAGACACGCCAAAACTATCAAGAAAAGCCAGAAAATGTTTCAAGATAGTCAGGTAAAATGTGATTTAGAAAGTATTCGCAAGAACCGCTATGGACTAGCGAAGGGAATTGAAAGATTACAAAATGATTCGATGTCGTTTGTGGATTCTGTTCAAATTTGTGGATGATGTTCACTCACACCTATGTCCTGCGGAAAGCGAAAAAAATGAAAGTTTAATATGAAAATTTGGAAGTGTTATTGACAAAGATTCAAATTTTCTCGTACCAAGGCAAATTTGTAAAGGTGCGTCGAATGATCCATTAAGTTCTCACAATGATTACATTAAATTTTACAAACATCACTCGATGTGGAACGGTCCCTTTCATCATTAAAAAATATTTATTCCGCACACCATATCATTTGACTGAAACAAGTGTGGAAACATATTTAATGATTCGAAGATTCAATAGATGCCACTCAGTTTATGATTTCGTGGAAACTTCTTAAAGCAGTAAGTGTTGCAGCACGTTATATAATATATTTTTTACCATTATCTTATATGTAAACAGTCCTACATCCGCGTCGCCTATGCTCTCTCATAAGGATCATGATCATAAATGAAGCGAATACGTAAACGTTACTAAACACTCGCCTTGATGTAACCGCTCGGCCCCTCCGCACCGCACTGTAACTTGCTCCATTTTGCCAAGATTATGCATGATAATCAAAAATGGATTCATTAAATGTTGTTTGCCATTTTGTTTCTGAATAAGTTATATCAGTAAGCTATTTTTTTTTTAAATTTTGCTGGTTGCATAATATAACGTCTTAATACAAAATTGGGCTAAACTGCCTAATTATATACTAAGATTTGTATGGTAACCAAAAGAATACGGCTAATTACCGGGTGAGATATAACTTTCGTATTAATTAATTTAAACAATCGAAATTACTTTTAGTAATTAAGATACTGAAAAGCTGCAACCCTGCTAGCATGTTATATACTTGTATGGTGTGTATTTTGCCTAGAATTAAACGCGATCAATAACCAAGTTTTCGATGTATTCATTATCATTTTCAAGAGCGGAAGAATAACTGACTAGCATAGAAAATTAACTTTTTACTAATATCGCAACGAATTTAACGGGAAAAACATTGATATTACAACCTAGAACGAAAATATTCAAATAAGAACAAGTTTGATTGAATATGAAAACGGTCGCCGTGTAAAAAGAAAAATGTTCAAAAAATAATTTTGCGGGAAGACGCTAACTTGTTATTATAGAAAGTAATAAATAAAATTGTAATCAATCTTACCTTGAGGATTTAACTTTAAATACCAAAGCGGTTTTTGCTTTAAGTCAATATTTACTATTTCATGACGCAATTTCTTTGCAAGCAATATAATACGCGCTCTTTCAGCATATGGACATAAATTCATCGAATATACTCGCAGAATGCCATCTTCTTTAGGCGGATAGGTCGATTCTGTAAAAAAGTAATTTTCACAACACAATAGTTACACGTAATACATGAATTATTAGTTCTTTTTTCACGTACCTGTAGCAAAGTGCTTTGATTCGGAAGTAATGAGGTCCATTGCTCGATCGCCGATATGTTACTAATTGGTGAATAAGTAGGTTTGCCGTATAACCTTGCTTTTGTAGTGTGTCTTGACTAACGCGGCGAGAGTATACATATAAAATATATACGTGATATCTATTTTATATCAAGCAATAACGAGTAGTGTTTGAATTTAGCATATACTCTTGATAAAAAATGCGATAAAATATAAATTAAACGATTACATATTTTTTCGCGATGATTTGCACAATCATCATGATTCGGTCACGTTAACTGTTTTTGTACGTACTTTTTTAATGTATTATAATGTATATAGCAACGTTAAGATAATTTAGCAGTTAAAAAATACATCCATTCAGACTAACAATCTTTTCTGTTGAAACAACGCCAAGAAAGTTAACGTTGAGTTACGGCATTTTAATAAAAATGACTTTCCCACTTTTTACTTTTTAAAATTTGAAAGTGTCCGTGTTTAATGCCATTTTTGTCTTAATTGTGTGATAACGATTTTATTCTGTACTCGTCCGTTTCTCGAAAAAGTGACGACCGAGTTCATGCTACCGATTTTCCAACTTTTGATTTTTCTAGATTTTACAATTTGTCCAATATATAGGTAATGATTGTTTATTTCTAGAGATAACAGAGGTTCAAGGATAATAATCATGCCGCCCTTTAGATTTTTTAAAATTTGGGTACATCATCATTTTGTGTTGGCAGATGCCACATCCACAAAACTAAGCTTAGGATAGTATGGATAGTATCCTACGCTGGCATGGTGAGACTGGTACGCATTTGTCTATGTGCATATACACTACCGTCCATATGTATGGGAACGACTATAAAATTGACGTTTCCTTTGATTTGAATTAAAATATAGAGTTGGTTTGTAGTAATATTTATTAATAGATACATATTTGATTTCTCCTCGATATGCTCTCCTCGAGATTGAATTACGGTGGCACATATTCTTGACATTCTTCTAATCAGAGATTCTAGATAATCACCTATAATTTCGCCTATAATGCGCTGCTAACTCCTTTTTTTCAATTTTTTCGGTCCATTTCTTCCCACACTAGTTCTATTGGCAACAGATCTGTAGATTGAGTTGGCCAAGTCACTCGTATCAACTTGCATTCGTCCTCGAATGATGAGATCAATGTTTGGGATCGTTATCTTCTTGGAAGATAAAGCTTTGGCCATATAATGTTTCCCTCCTTGCTACAGCATTTTCTTGTGTGATTGTCAGATAATCCTCCTTACGCAGAATCCCGTCTACATTTATCAAACCGCCTACGTCTGTACCACCAAAACAACACCAAACCGTCAAACTACTTCCACCGTCTTTCTAGTGGAAACCACACATTGGTTACTTACTCTTTCTCCAGTCTGCTGCCTCACAAATAAGCGACGTTTTGAACCAACGGTTTGGAATTTGGATTCATCTGTCCATAATACTTTATACCATTGTTCACGGATCCCATTCTTGTGTTGAATGACCTATTACAGACCCTTTTTCTTACTTTATGGTTTCAGCAATTGCTTTTTATAGTTATTCTTCCCTTAGTCGTACTACGAGAAGTTTCCACTTAGCTGTTGTATGAGATATTGGTGTTCTTCTTGAAGTATTGAGTTGTTGAATAATCTCCGGGACGGTGGGAACCTTATTTCGGTTCAGAGGTACCGTAATGAACTGATTTTCAGCGGCTGTCGTTGTCCTCTTGCGCCCCGGCCGTTTTCTATTGCGAAATGAACCTATTTCCTACGTTTTGTTCAGAGTCAAAATACTCAATTTTTTATACGTTTACTTTCTTGGCGATTTGTGCTATTGAGTGCGCTTTACCGCGTAATATTATAATAGCTGAGACTTGTCGTCTCGACATCTTAAACTACGGTTTCACACGCATGATAAATAATATTTAACTGACACTGACAGTGCCTGAACCGCTTAATCCAAACATAGAATCTAATAGAGACACGGAGAAAGGGGTAACAGAAAATATGACGTACTAGCACAATAAAACAGCAAACAAAGATATGAAACCGAGATAAGCTCCGCTACTGGGGCTTCTCCAAAAGCACTCTTTGAAAGATATATAAGCTTCCATATTACATTTTGATATATTACAACTCCAATTCCTTAATTGCAATTCTGTTAATTAATACAATCCAAAATGCAGAGATACGCCAATAGGATCACTGTTATCACCCTCCATAGCTATTATTTTCATAAAATATTTTGAAACCAGGGCCCTATTTACCGCCAAATACAAACCCAAGCTATGAATCAGCTATGTGGATGATAGTTTCATCATATGGACACTCGGCGAAGATAACCTACAGGATTTCGTCTCACACCACAATACTATCCATCCAAAGATCAGGTTCATTATGGAAGTTGAAAACCGAAACCAATTACCATTTCTAGACGTTTTAGAAATCAAGAAACAAGAGAATCCTTCTGCTCGTTTGCCCGATTATGTTTCCAGTTTCCGCATAGAATATCATACAATCCTTGATTTTGCAAAGGTATTGTGTCCCTAGAGTTCCTTAATATTTGGATTGTGTTTAACTGTGTGGTGAAGATGGTGTCCATTCTGTGTCGTCGAAGTAGTCTGACAATTTTGTCTGTAATATTTCTAAAGTATGGTAGAAGTGCTCTACTGATTGCCTTTTGTTTTTATCCCTCTAGTGTTATTACATAATCATCAACAGTGCATGCTGATGGTTTTCTTTGAGTACCCCATTGGATTCCGGTACTTCTCTAACGAAAGTTATTCCTTGTTTTCGTTGTCGGTCGTCTGGTAATATCTTGCATCGCGTAATCAAGGTTTCAATACCACATTTAATTGCGCAGGGTAATGGTGCGATTCAGCGTTCAGGTAGCGGTTCGTGTACGTCTCCTTACTGTAAAGAGTGTGTACTAGGGTCTCGTCCTTCTTCCTTATTATTAGGATGTCTAAAAACGGTTACTCGCCCTATCTTTCAATTTTCATGGTGAATTTGATTTTGAGGTGGACGTTGTTTACATGTTATAGGAAATTTTGAAGATTTTCTCATCCATGTTTCCAAACTGAGAACGTATCGCCCACATAGGGTACCCAAAATTCCGGTTTTTCGTAGGTAGTGGATAGTACAAGGATCTCAAAGTTTTCCATAAACAGGTTTGTTATTATGGGTGAGAAGGGTAAATCCATCGGGGATCCTTTTATTTGTGTGCAACGTTCTCCGTTACAAGCAAAATAAGTGTTTTGGGGACAGTGCTGTATCAAAGTCAATGTTCGTTTTTCTCTAATTATCGCCATTGTTTTGTTTACAGGTTTTTGGATAAACAAGGACGTCACGTCGAAGCTTATCAGTAAATCTCTGGATAGTGGGTATGTATCTTTAATTAAGTGTACAAAGCGCTGCGAGTTCTTGACACATGACGACATTGTTCCTAATAACGGCTGAAGTTGAAGAGACAGATAGTTTGCCAATACTTGCGTCAGTGAATCTATGGAGCTAACTATGGAACACCTTAATGGTCTATAGTTATACTATACAGACATAATCTGAGTAAAGTCAATGCTTATAATACGACCGTCTCCCGTTATTCTTTCTTGTTGCAGTATTCCCCTATCAGTCTATCAGTCATTCGCCGTAAGCAACATTTCGCTGTTGCCCTACAATATCATGGTTATAGCTATAGTGGGAGAACGTAGGATTGTAGATACCTCCTCGTCGTTGACTTTGCTGAGACTATTATCATATATTTTCGGGTTTCTGGCCGCGTATGCTGTTGGTCCCGAAAGAGATCGTTTCGACTAGGTCGACGTTTTGACGAGGTCTCACTCATCTTCTTCTAGAATATTATTTCACATAAGGTGACCGAGAAAACATCCGTCACAACATATATATTGCAATGGGATCTTTTGAGGCCTCTGTTCTCCTCCAGAACATGCCCATTTTTTATATTCGGATCTAGTAGCGGTTTACGAGCTTGATCGGGACTCGCTACGTGGAACAATTGACGAATAGCGTCCGTATTAGATTTCTGAGCATCAACAGAGTTTGTATGGTAAGGTGTTTACGCGAATTTCGCATATTATTGTGAGGAAGTTACCACAAAACTTATATAAAGTGTTGTGTCACCACATCTATAATACCCGAATATTGGCTGAAACACCGCTGATCCAGCCGAACAACTTTGGCATAAGCTTCGGCCTTCAGTCGTCAGCGCGAAGATAGGAGATACACCATCCTGCAACAGCAAAGGGTGTGTCTGAGTACAGAAAGTAAAGGACTTCATCCTTACTAAAATCATTTATTAATTAAAAATTTAAAATACAAGTTTTATTAGCTAGCTAGGGATTGCGATAGATATTTTGTCGAACACTCTCCGATGTAGGTAATATATTCTAAATTTGTTAATATATTCTTAGTGTTTTTTATTTAATCTAAGTAATAAAAAACAAGTTTAAAGCTATAGAAGATCAAAAACGTATATATACACATATAAAGGCGATATTATTAACTATAAGTAAAGATAAATTTGTTTTGTGTTATTGTATTTGTTCAAATTGTTTCTTTTATAAATATACTTAATGTGAGAAAGATATATTTATTTTAATTAACTAGATGTAAAACAACAATACATGTGCAATTTCTAACTAATCATCATATTGGATAGAAGCTTTGATAGGATACTGCCTATAATATTTGACATATCGCTGAATATCGAAAGTATTACTCGATTTGACTACTTCTAATTTAGACATATCCAAATACCATATACGAAGATAACGAAGACGATCTGCAGGTATGCAATAACTTTCATTGTAGAGATAATTTGCTACTGATGATCTTTCGATCCATGGCCAGATCATATAATCCACCATATTTGGTGAAGAACCTCCAAAAAATTTCCCTGCAATAATAAATAAGTCAGTTAATACTAGTTAATAAATATTTAACTAATTGTAAATAATAGCAAGCCTTTATGAAGAAACAAAGATAAATAAAGCATTATTTCAACATTCTTAACAAAGAATTAAGGACTACGCTTAAATTTCTCAAGCTTAAAGTGCCATTGGTATTCTAGCGGCCAAGCAACATTGAAAAATCAATTATTGTAAAATTGTTATTACAATCTCCGCAAAATTTAATTGTATTCTCATATAGGTGTAAATTTGAGTGTTTTTAAAACGATGCTGATATTCAAATATTTACGCATGAATTGGTAATTTCTAACCAATGTTTGCTTGTGGAACGACGATGAACCATAAGCAGTAGTGCATTTGAAAATAAATTGATTTCATATTTGGTTGTGGAGCAATTATTATTCAAAACTATTTGAAAATAAATTACAGAAAAAGGATCAATATTCATAGTAATCAGTAAGATTCACAAAGTTGGTGTCAGACCACGGACGTATGGAAAGGCGGGCGATGTTCCAGTATATATGTATATATGCACTAGGGTGACAATAAAATAGACACCAGGTAAAGCGGTATAAATATGTAAACTGCTAAATTCTAAGAAAGAATTAAGAACTTTCTCTTCTCATTATGGTAGGGGTAGATGTATCGGAAGGAATTCGTCATAGTTTACTATCGTTACAACTATGCCTCGCTTACAAGGTTCGAGCGATATTAGTGACTTCACCCGGGGTCGCATCGTTGGCCAGAGTGGACGCGGCGATTCGCAACGTGAAATAAGTAAATTTTTAAATATTCCGTTGTCCACAGTTAACCGTGTGATTACACAATCTAAACGCAAGGAGAAAACAACAGCGGAGCCGAGACCAGGTCGTGCCGGACCTTCTGAAAGAAGTAAAAGGGTGCTTGTGTGCGAAGTGTTAAGAGAACCGCGAAAAAGTACAGCTGAGCTTGCGGCAACTTCACAGAAAAGTCAGCGCACCATTCTGCGATACCTCCACAGTGTGGGGATGTATAAAAGGATGGCAAAGAAAAAACCCCTCCTTACGGCGTTTCAAAAACGGCGCCGAATAGCTTGGGCAATCGAAATGAGAACAAAGCCCGAAGTGCTTTGGCGGTTTGTCATTTTTTCAGACGAAGGCAGATGCTGCCAATTCAGTGATAGTGATCGTATGTGGGTATGGAGACGTTCGTCACAGCAACTGGACGACAAATTTTTGCATCAGACGGTGAAATACGGCGGAGTGAACATCATGGTGTGGGGCGCGATATGGTATGGTAGAAGATCGCAATTAGTAATCTGCGACGGAAACATAAATGCGGCAAACTATATCCAAATATTAACAGAAGGACTACTACCGATATTCGACAACGCCATTTTATCTAAAGAAGACGCCACTTTTATGGAGGATGGAGCACCCTGCCACAAAGCAAGAACAACAACCACATGGAAAGAGGAACAGAGGATTCGGGTTTTACCATGGCCAGGCCAATCACCAGACATGAATCCGATAGAGAATGTTTGGCACATAATCCAGACAAATATGGCGAAACGACCCCGAAAACCCAGCAATAAGGAAGAACTCGTGGCAGCTGTTACAGAAGAGTGGTTAAATATTCCAGAAGACACCATTAATCATTTAATAGATTCTATGCCACGACGACTTGCAGCACTTCACGCAAGTAAAGGTGGATCGACAAAATATTAGTCTAATTTAAAAATTTTAAAATATTTTGTATATATAACGAGAATAGAATCTTTTTTTAATTAGTAGGTGTCTATTTTATTCTGTCACCCTAGTGTATATAGTAAAACAAAACATTTTGCTTAAAGGCAACATTGAGAGTTATTCAATTTTATTTTTAGTGGAGGTGAATAAAATAGTAAAGTGTAGTTTTATAATTTAAATTTCATATTAACTTTTAAATACTCGTAGTTTTTAGTTAAATATTCGAGGTATAGATCGTAATCTACATTCTTTGCTTTTTTCGATTTCAAAGTGATCATTTTTTAGTCTCCAGAATAATTTCTTCAGCTTCTTCGGTTTCATCATCGTCAGATGTTTTATTCCAGTTATGTCCACTCGTTAGCAAAAGTTCTTCATTTGAAGCCAAATCTTTCAAAACAACGCTCTTTCCTGGTTTAACGGATATTTCTTTCTTTTGTGAAAAATAGGTTTTTCAGCCCTGCGAATTTGCTAGAACACCTCAATTAAGGAAGTTTTCTAAACATCAGCGTCGTCAACATCTTCTGATGTGGCTTGTGCAGGACCTTCTCTCTGTGAGACGGGATGGCTGCAGTGACAACAAAAGCTGACAAAATATTTTCTTTCATATTTTTTCAAATTTCCAGTCTTTTGCATCCACCTGCTTTTATTGCATCGAATATAGAAACATCCAACACAACGATTGCAAGGACTGTGTGGTTGTATAATTCACAGGTATTGCAGTAAACTCTACACCACATAAATTAATAGTTTATTCTGAGCGCAGCGTGAACTTTCATTGTAAACCGTGTTACTGACGTGTCCAACAGTTGCGTGTGGTGAGTTGAATCGACTGACAACAAGCGGTATCCTATCCGATGTTTTTCACAAAGTTAAATGGCATTAAGAGATAGATGACTGGCAAGAGTATCGCCTATAATTGCGATATAATTCTTCAGATAGGTAATTAGGAAAACTATTCATCAAATAGAAGTTAATCAACTTAACCTGACTTATTCCCTTAACCCTTCGGGCCGATGTCCAATCCAAACTTTATATAGGTGCCCACTCTTGTAAATCATAAAAGATAGAAATTGCTTACAATTACTGCACTTATATTCCCGGATGTGTAAATTTTTATTCAGGGTGCTTTAAACTCCTCAGTATAACTTTATTCTTAACATTATATACGATACGCAACAGAAATATTATAACACGTACATATCTACAGTGACTTGAAAGTGTAAAAAAAATAAACGAATTAAGGTGATATAATATAAATATGGACAACATTGGCAATCCTGTCGATGCGATGGAAACTAAATGGATATCGTAAACATAAATTCGACTTTTTTCTTCGAAACAAAGTATCAGTTTCTAATAAGTCTATTATTATAATGTATTTAAGATTAACAATCCAATAGCCATCATGGAAGAACAACAAGGAAAAAAAGAGAGCAGTTACGAAGAGGATTTCACAATTTAGAGTAACTTTTTTAGTGGTGAGCGAGTTATAAGCTATTTTAACTTGTCATAACCTCAGGATCCTTAAAGTGTAAGGAGTATTGTATGCAAAGTGTTTCATTTCCTTGTTACTACACCTTCATCGGTAAAGGGTGAAACGCTGTTAATAATCTCCTCAACGGCGGATGGTGAATCAGGAACATACCTAACCCGCCAGAAAAAGTACTGCCAGTATACTTGACAGAGGTTGGTTTACAACGCACATGAGTTGCTAAATTCAAGTGCTATCGTTGTTGCCACTGAACCAGGAAACCGTTTAATAAATAAATACGAAATTAGCAGTGATAGAAGATCGAAAACTTGTACACCCAGATAAACACATACAAGGACGATATCGTTAACTGCAAGTCGACATAATTTTACACAATGTTTTGGCCGGGTTATTATTATTTTCTTTTTAATACATTCAGGCCATGAACATTATAATTTTAATAATATACCGCTCAAATAACTACCTCTTTTTGACAATTCAGTGTCGTATTCCTCTAGAATCGGCATATATTCTTCGGCATACTGCGCTAATGTTTTATTTTTTTCATTTAAGATCACAGTGAAAAACATTGCCTTATCATCTTGGAACTTCTGTATTAATTTTCTGTCAGCAGCTCGTTTCTGTTCATCATATGAATGGAGCGGTGGTTCGGGGTATTTGTCATTTAAATACTCGCAAATATCTAAGCTCTCCACTACGATCTCTGATCCTGTATCCAAGACGGGTATCTTTCCTAACAATAAAAAAACTTCAGAAATACTTCTAAAAATTCGACCAAAGTATTTACCTTCTGGATTAAGATCCCATATCCAATTTGGTTTGTTCGCCAAATTGATGTTTACTACTTCGAACGGAATTTTCTTTAAAAGTAATACCATTCTCACTCTATGAGCGCACGGACAGAATCTCATTGAGTATAACCGCATTATACCATCTTTCTTTGGTGGTATTGGATTTCCTGAAAGACAAAATTTCATGCATCATCCGGAAATATTTAGGAAAGACGGAACTTTATGTATCTCTAAAAATCATTTTTTTATTGATCCTATGACATAAATTCGGTTGGAATTTTTTTTTCTGTATCAGTACATTATATGAAAATCTTTATTACGGTATATAAGTTACGAAAAGAACGTAAACAGTGGTGGGATTGCTGCCAACTTTGTTGTTACTGAAACTACAAAATTGGTTTAAAAAACACATCTAAAGGAATATTGCCTAGGAAATAACACACCAAGATAAGAAAAACGCTGTAAAATACAGGGGTTGTTTCTCATGGTATTACTGAAATCAATTCACAAAGACAGACAACATGTGAGACCATAAAACGCTAAACACACGGACATGTTTCTGCCTACCCGACCTCATCAGCATGGTTTCTTACAGTTTTATGCTAACACATGTAATTCTCTCGCTGCTTCTATCACCATACTTAACTCTACAATACAAATGAATATTCCTGGCGCTAACTAGTGCCAAAAGAAAGAAACATTTGTCGGCAAAGTCAGACAACGAAAAGAAGGTGCAGTTTCCCACCCTTCTCGCATGCAATTCGTGGATTGCTCTCTCCCGAGAGGGCGTTTTTGCACCAAAGGCAGTGCACAGGGAAACTACACATGTGAATGATTTCTGAAGGCTTACCTTGACGTATTTAAAACACATCTAAAAGAATGCCTAGAAAATAACACTAATATAAGAAAACGCTGTAAATACAGCTTTCTCATGGTATTAGTGAAATCAATATACGAGAAAGACATGTGAGACATAAAACGCTTACACACGGACATGTTTCTGCCTTCCCGGCGTCATCAGCGTGGTTTCGAGCAGTTTTATACAAAAACGCCCTCTCGGGAGAGAAATCCACGAGTTGCACGAGAGAAAGGTGGGAAACTGTACCCGCTTCTTTTTGTTATCTGATTTTGCCGACAAATGTTTCTTTCTTTTGGCACTAGTTAGCGCCAGGAATATTCATTTGTATCGTAGAGTTAAGTATAGTGATAGAAGCAGCGAGAGAATTACATGTTCTATCATACAACTACTCGAAACCACGTTGATGAAGCCAAGAACGCGAGACGTGTCCGTTTGCTTTAGCATTTTATGTCTCACATTGTCTTTCTCGTGAATTGATTTCACTAATAATACCATGAGGAAGTTGCATTTACAGCGTTTTTCTTATCTTGGTACAAAATTGCTTTAGTAAGTAGCGTGTGGTGTTATTAATAACATTTATTTACGAAAAATACTAAACATCGACACAATTGTTGAGATATTTAATTAAAAGTCAATACATTTTCTTACCATAATGTTTTTGTCATATTTTGACAAAAAATAAAAACCATTTAACACGTAATTTTTAAGTTTTGAGTAGTTATATATTATATAGTCTTTATTTAGAATTTGACCTTTTAAAATATGTAAAACTATAGTAGGTGCTAAGAAGGCATCAAAAATTTGATTCTACAAACAGTTTTGCGATAAAAAAGTGTGTCGAAATTTTCAATAATTTGACAATAATAAATCAGTTATCATATATTACAAGAGAAAATTGAAAAAGCCAAATGGATTATATGGAAAAGTAATTAGCCGAAATTCTACACAAAAATAGAGGTTCTGCTACATTAAAATCCGTAAATAATGTAATTAATGACAATTTTAATGAAGACGTTAATATAAATCCCTCATAAATATCTAATTTTAAGAATGCACCGACGACATCTTGGGATGTTGAAAGAACATTTTGCCAATATACCATATACTTAGAAACCTTAGACATAATTTAACTATGGAAAATTTTTAAAAAATATGTTGTTATTTATTATAATAAATAAATACACAATTTGTAAATACGACAAATGAATTTTAATTTCCTAAAACGTAGTAAATAAATGTATATCATAAATGCATATTACAATTTTAAGTGCATATTTTTATTCTTTTGTACATATTGCATGCATATTTGGTAAACTGTTTAGTACATATTTTTTCAGTCTCTAATCCAGAATTGACACCCAGTGACTACCCCTTGTTTGCTAAGGTAAATGAATATTTAACAAGAACATGCTTCAGTTACGATGTCCAGGTAAAAGATGAGGATTAGTAGATACCCAAGGATATGATGGAGAGCTGGTGTGACGTAGCCAAACCTACCAGGGCGTTTACAAAAATTCATTTACCGAAATGGCGATTATGTACAAAACTAGATAAACATTCAAGCTCTAAAGTCTTATAAACAGTATTTTAAGGGAATATATGAGCATATTTTAAAGAAAAATCAAATACTTTCTTGATATTTGGAACACAACAATTTTCAAGAAGTATGGTTGTTATTATTTATGGGGGCTAGAAAGATTCTAAAAATTATCCACCAACAAAAGTATCTGCTGCACATGAATTTTAAATACAGTGACAAATTTGTCTTAGATATAAAACACAACATTAATTTTATTTTGCAATATGATGAATGTGACTAGAAATTGAGTAAATTTAATGGAGCATACTAGATCTGTTGTTCGCTATAACATCCATTTAAATGTGATGACAGTTTACTATAGACAGTCATTTGAAATTGCACCAATGGTACCACTTATAGTTTCAAATTTTGCTGGCTATCTGATTATCAGGAGAGGGACTAATTTGTTCAACAGTTTCTTCTTCAAACCAACAAGCGGTATGAAATCTAGCATGGTCGCGCCGCAATGCGCATTATTTTTCTATCATAACAATATAATAAATTTCACCAGGAATCACTTGCATTAAAGTGAAAGTAATTTTTGATAATTGGAAAAGATCTCATTTTGTCCGATAATCCAGAAAGGAAAAAAATATTTGAGGCAATATCAGTATATCTACTTGAAGAGCAAAGCATAAGAGGGCTCTACTAAGATAGATTGAACAAAAGATTAGAATGTACAGAAACAAAAGAAGATATAAACGAGGAATGGCAAAATATAAAACAAGTCTTGGGTAAAAAGAAGAAAGAAAAAAGGATTAAAAGTCTGGTCAAATTAGGTGGTAGAAACAGTGAAAGAAAACAAAAAACATAGATGCAATATGTTAACGACCCTATCGAAGTTAATCATGAAATTTACAAGCATAGTAGAAATGTTGCGCCAATATATTAAACAACAGGTTGAAAATCATTGTAGAAGAACTAATAGAAGACGAACAAATAGGTTTTAAAAAAGACAGATCGACCACGGATATAATATTCACTCTACAAAAAATTATAGAAACGTACAGGGAATACAACACCCATAGGGTTTATAGACTTTAAGAAGGCTTTCAACAATGTAAACAGATGTAAATTATGGGATACTATGAAAGAACAGAGATATCCACATCATTTAATAAGAGCTGTATAGGGTTTATATACTGACACCAGAATTATGGTAGATATAGGCGGAAGATTAACTAGGGAAATACCAACAAACAGAGGAGTTAGACAAGGCTGCTGTGTGTCGCCAACATTGCTTAGTAAATATGTTGATGCTATTATAAAGGAATGGAAAAAGAAATACCCTAAAGGAATACGTTTAGACCAGAACACCACCCTAAACTCTATCTTATATGCTAACGATTTAGTACACCTAACAGAAACAGAGGATGATCTACAGAAAGGGATAGATACATTAAAAAAACAAAAAATAGTCATAAACGATACTGTACTGGAACAGGTGAAACACCATTTAAGCTACGATATATCTTATGATCGAAACAAATTCATAGAAGAAAAACTGAATAAATTCACACATATCCTTGGGACAATCAGCAGGACGTTAAAAAACAAAACAAGAAAGGATACACAAATAAAATTTTACAAGACGATAGCACTGCCAACCCTTTTATGCGGTAGTGAAACATGGAGAACAACAAAAAAAACAAGAAAGCAGGATTCAGAAGCAAGAAATGAAATTTTTGAGAAGAGTGAAAGCTGCACAAGATCTGATAGAATAAGAAATGGAGATATAAGAACAGAACTAAACATTTTTGACATAAATGGGAGAATAAAGGAAAATAAAAATAAGCGGAAGGAACACGTAGAGTGGATGCAAGTGACGAAGTTGCCAGTCAGATTGACATTTTTTATATGATGATTTTTTATGATGTAGAAGTGTAGGCAGACCAAATAAAAGATTGGTATCGTAACAGGCAAAGTGACTAAAACCTGAAATGAAGAAGAAGAAGAAGACGCAATATCACAATAAAAAAGTTAAAATAGGAAAAATTCTACTTTTCACTAAATTACTTTCATTGCCATTGTAAATTTGATAAAGGAAATATTTTTAGCAATGTGACTGACAACTTGACAATTTTTTATAAAATGTATTATAGTATATATGTATAATATATAAAATATACAACGAAATATAAAATATAACAAAGATGAGTACGCAGCAATGTATTACAAATTAAATGCACAAATACAAAAAGTTAAATATAATATTTTATATTTCCTTAAACGAGAAGAAAATATTTATCTGTTGGCAAAACTCCTATTTTAATAAAGGAATCATCAATAAATAATAAAAGCAATATCGATCACTAATTACCTTGAATTAAATGGGCAGTTGCCATTATAGATGCTTCTCAGTTACAACTTAGGAGATTATTAATGGCAATTTCGAATTAACTTCATTTATATATGTTTCAGCGCAATGTTATCGATTGAACAGTAGTAGTGCGTGGTCCTTTATGTAAACAGCAGAATATACAACCTATCGCAACAAAATTTTATTAGACAAGAAGAATGTAATCAAATATTCATTATGTCTTGTCACGAAGAGGAGTACGATGTGTAATATTGTGTAATGTAGACAAACAAGCGTGTATTAAATATTTATGAAATAATGTATTGCATTGTGTATTTAAGAGCAATTCTTCTTGTTTCCAATTTTTGGTGCAAAATGGAGATCATTTTTACCTTTCTAGGTCATCTCGGTGTCATTTTCTTTATTGTTAGAATCCATTACCTTTTGTGTTTACATACTTCCTTTTTTTGAATTGTTTTGACTGTGTCAACAATATTGCAATTTAAACATGTATAAACCGACGATTAATTTAAGTGCCGATTTAGTGAGTTCCTCTTTAGCTGTTATAGGGAGTGTACGTATATTTTGTGGTCTTGAATCACCATTTTAAAATCTTATTCAAATTTATAGTTTGGCCACATTTGGTATCAATAGGTTCGGTTTGTTCTTTTTCTGTAATATATAGTAACGGTAACAATAATGTTTAAAAATCAACCGTGTCTGAGAGTATGATACTTTCTGTTTGCGATAATATAATGACCTATTAATAAAAGAAAAGAAGGTCTACATAATAATTATAATTACTATTAATGAATTGGATTTCTTTAAGATTTACACAATAGTTAATTTTGTTCTGCTTTTTTACTTTTTTCCTTAATATACCTTTACCTTTACATTACATTCCCAGGCTTACACGTCGAATAAGCATGCTTCCGATGATTTCTCGTTGAAAGAAAACCAACACGTCTAGTTCGAGCTCCTCGTTAATCTTGATGAGTATATTTTCTATGTCAGTTTGGCGCATTTCTAAAAATATCTTTTGCTTAGGTTAAATTCCCATATACAGGGCTAAAACACTTCTCAAAAATAACGGGGCAATGCTTAAGCCAGGGGTTGCCTTCCTATGAAATTTTGGGTATAGGCGTCTTGCTGTTTATAAGCGCGCAAAAAGTTCTGGTATCACTGATAGTTCGCAACGATTGCAAGTAGTGTGTGGTTGTATAATTCACAGGTGCCATAGTAAACTTCACACCACACAAATTAATAATTTATTAGGAACGTTGCTTTTCAAGAGCACGTGGACTCTCATAAATTATTAATTTGTGTGGTGTGGAATTGATTGCGATACCTGTGAATTACTGACAAGTTGTCTAGTATTTTTTTTTAACTGTTGGTTCAGATTTTCATAGAAATATGTATCTGACTACACAAAGATTTTGAGAAATACCTATTATACCCTTTAAATTCCAATAAAACATTACAATTCAACTGAAATGCAACATATTTTTCTTCAGTCAAAGAGAAATTATTAGGAAACTAAGTACAGTCTCTATAACAATGAACGCAAATTCAAACAAATTTTAACAGCAAAAATTATATATATATATATGTCTTGTTATCCTCTCGGGTTTTGTCCCGCGTTCGGCGTTGGTTCTTAGAAGAACCATGTACGTCCTGACGCTTCGATGTAATCGCATACATCTTCTTCTTGAGATCGTGATTTCGACTGCACAGTCGAACTGCTTCATATTTGTCAATTCAACACTACTACGCAAGGGTTATTGTTATCCGCTATATCATTATCACGCCTCTATCTCTGTTCCCTCAATCTCTGTTCCTAGAGAAGACATTATCCTGCATTTATTATTATACAAGTTGTAATTTCATTTGCTAATTATTTGCCTTTAAGTTCCTTTAAAATAAGCTAATGGTTAATTGAATACAAAATAAGTCATTTGAAAATTAGTACGAGGAAGTAACTGAATACTTTTTATATATTTATGAAAGTATAGTTCTTGTACACAATGTTACATAACGCATTTCAACATCTTTCAAAGAAATATCTATGCCCATTTATCTACTCAGCCGTGACTTAGTTTGATAAATTTACAGAATTGTAATGTTTTATCATATTTATAAACGTATTATACATACATATATGTATGTAACTTGGCAATAGCATCTGTTTCTTTGAAGAGAAATCTTAATGTCTTAGTTGACGAAGTGAAACGTTAATTAAGGGGCTGATGTAATCTCAATAATGTAGATATTAAATTTCATTTATGTATAAATTTATTATATCAAACCACTGCAACGTATTATTATTAACATACTATTAATAATAAAAAACTGTGGCATTATCCACTCGTAGGTAAATAAGGAGCCTAACACTAGCAAAATGTAATGTTACATAACGCACTTTATCTACCTATGACTGTTAGCTTAATTTTTGCTGGCTCTATAAATTCGATCACATTAATGAATTGATGCTGGGACTTTTTATTTAGCTAAAGAACTCAAAATAGAAAAACAAATAAATGTTTAATTTCGCGAATTATTGAAAAAATATTCTTTCAATTTAACATTTTATTATATTAATACATATTGAGAAATATAATTTAATTACAACCATTCACAAACAATATTACATTAAAGGTAAAGATATAAGAAACGTCTCATTATACAGGGTCCAGCAAAAAGACCTCCCACATTTCAAACAAACAAAGATACAGAAAAAAATCTTTTATTTGTGAACAACAAATACTATGCTATTTCACACTACTTGGTTTTAAAAATTATGAACAATGGTCGGAGAAGTAAAACTCAATTCACAAAATTTCCAATATTATAATATTATATTGGAAATTTTGTAAGTTGCGTTTTACTTCTACGACCATTGTTCAATATGGATTTCCAACAAGTATCGGCCAACTCAATAGAGATTAAAAATTATGCCTGGTAAATAGCGTCCACTATTGATGAAACCTTTCCCGGAATGGAATGGCAGCCTCTGCCTGGATGATTGCCTTCTTGAGTGCTTACAAGGTTAGGGGGCGATGTTTGCACAGTTGTGTCTTTAAGTCTCCCCAAAGCAAAGAATCAGAAGGTGATAAATCACGTGACCTTGGGGGCCAAGCGATGTCTTCTTGCAAAGAGAGAAGACGTCCAGGAAACAACTCTCAAAATTGCTAGAGAATGTTGCAAAGTGCGAGCTATGGCTGTATGTTATTGAAGCCAGACTTCTCTCTCTCTCTCTTTGGGCACCAATAAACTAGTTTAACTCAGGTCGGACGAATGTCTAGATCATGTAACAGTAGCAATTCGAAGTAACAGTTACCGTTAGCCCACTTACTTCGAAAATGGACAGACCTCACCTGCGACTACTGAAGATGGTACCTCTATCGATCGATATCTCCTCCATAGCCACATCCCTACCACAACTCACACACGCCCTCTCAAAATAAAATATAATGTAAATGTAAATGTAAAATTTTCAGTTCATCAACAATTAATTTTCGCGTGGGATTTTATTTGTTTTTAATTATACATGGGGAAAACTTCAGTGGCTATTAAACAACACAACTTTTATTATGAAAATTGCTAAATTATATGTATGTGCTCAGATGGCACGGATAATAAATTTGCCCTCAATGCCGTCACAACTGATTTCTATTTATCGCGTTCAGCCATTGTTTCTTTTCAATCTGTAAATAGTACAACGGAAAAAAACGTAAAGACAAATTTTCATGGTAATAAATCCCAACATATTTTGTTGAATTTAAAATTTATAGGTAATAGTATATAGTAAAAATATATATCACTGTGGAATCACAACCATCAGTATTGCAGGCCAGTCGCGACACTGTCACATCAGTGACATGTGTGAATCGATCTTAAGCTGCAAGTGCCTGTGATATGCTACACATTTATATTTTGTAGGTCTGTAGCGCAGTATAAATATTGTTCTTTATGGTACAAAGCAGCACAAAACCAGTACAACATATAGGCACACTCTAAACCTCTCAACCACCCTTAACAGAGCTAATATGTTTTAAAAATGTATTTTGCGCCAAAACGACAGTGACATAAAATTTGTTTCTTGCGGCACAAAATAACATAAAACTTTTCCGTTGAAGAGATTGTAGAATTTGTAAATGAAGGTGCTAGCACGTTCACGGTACAGCCAACAAAAATACCAACAATCTGGAATACGAAAACAACAAAAAGTTTAGTTAATTTTCGCTACAAAACTTTGAATTAGGTCCTACATTTTGATTATGCCGTCAATATGCACACGCGGTATTGTATACACAAATCAATTGTAGCTTACCATTCAGTCGTCAGAGTTTTATTGAGAGCTAAGGTTAGGTGTGATCCTCATCGACTATCTGCAGAAGGTTTATTGACATGATTCGATGCAGTATTGAAGGAGAAACGACCTCGTTTGCAACGGAAAAATGTGCTTTTCCACCACGACAATACACCGGTTCATTCATCCCGCATCGTCGTGTCCAAATTGAATGAGTTGCGCTACGAATTAGTCTGTCATCCTCCATATTCACCGGACATAGCGTCCAGCGACTGTTTCCCATTCCTAAACCTGAAAAAATCACCGCGAAGAAAGAGATTTGCCTCAAATGAGGAGGTCATCGCCGCTACAGATGGCTATTTTGCAGACCTTCAAACATGCTACTTTTCCGACGGCTTGAAGAGACTGGAGCACCGTTTGAAAAAGTGTATGGATCTTTGGAGAGACTACATTAAAAAATAAAAACCATACCAACACCGTCTCTTTCTTGTCGAATGCCGGAAACATTTCATGTCGCCCTCGTATGGATTGATGAGTCGAAGCTTGGTGTATTTGGACAAACAAGACGTGTTTCTGTTAGAAGAGTAGAAGGTGAGAGAATGTTGTGTTAGTGTGTAGTGCCAACTGTAAAGCAATGAAACGGTTTTGATTATGATTGTTTGTTGGTTTTTTTTCCCACGCAAATTCAAGAGATTTAAAGTGAATCGAACGTATCTTGCAAAAAGAAGGTCATTTACTAAATTATTTGTGGAATATTTTACAAAAGGAGTGGAGTAATATGCCAAACAGAATCCTGGAAAAAACTAGTGGAATAGATGTCACGTACTGTGCTTCGTATTTACGATTACATATAATAAATACTTCATAATAATGAAAATAATAATACGGTAAACATTTTATCTTGGTTTCAATAATTTGAATATCTTTATATCTTCAAATTTATTTAAGTTTCCGAATTAATATGAGCGGTGGTGTATATCAATGTGCTACGTTCAGCAAAAGCAAAGCGTTGTGGTATTTAATGACCAGAGCCGTCTTTAGCAAAAGCGGAGCCTAGTACAAAATAGTTTTGCTGAGCCTTTATGTAAATGTTTAGAGACAAACAAATCTAATATAAACCATTGAAAAGAGAGGGTTTCAACTAATTCATTTTTAGTCCGTATTATCTTATTCTAAGAACATTTTATGGTGAAAAGGCCCCTCACCGCGGGGCCTGGAGAAGCCGCTCCACTCGCTCCACCCTAATGACGGCCCTGTTGATGACCTCCCTCAGCGCTGTGTCACTAAAAATGCATTTTTAGTTAGTGTATAGTATATGAAAAATTTTTCATATAATACACAATGTATTTTTGTGTAAGCTATATATAACGTAATATTTGCAGCAACGTATATAGATCACGCTACTAAAGTAAATAAAGGTAAAATTGACAAATCTCATATTACGCATGCGTATGACGTAAGTAAGTATTGATTATAGGAGCACGTTTCGTTTTCATTCTTTCTTTGCTAATGAAGCTTTCAAGTTGTCCCATTTTTATTAAACCGTGAATTTCACCGCAAAAATGGTGTTCTAGTGCACTAGGAGTTTTGCACACATAAGTGTGCCTGCACAGTTCAATAAAAATGCAGTAAGTACCTGACTTTTTTGTAGTTTACGTACAGCTTATTTTAAAGTAGGTAGGTCAATTACTCGCTCTTGCCGCCATATTCTATTCGTAATAATTCCGCTAATTCCTATATTTGACGCAATTTATTCCAAGAAAATATAAAATACGTTTATGCACTTGACACGATGTTAGGAGGTGATATCGCCTAAATTGATTTACTTAACAGTATTTTATTATTTTTGTTAGATTTTGCTCTTAGTAATAACATATGGAATAAAATTCTAGAAATAGCAATTATGAAAACATAAGCCCTTCTATAATAATTGTAAAATGCTAAAAGACAGGGGACGTCATTGGTTTATCGCCAATAAAAGATGTCATTGACGTCGAAAATGGCTAGTGAATTAAGTAGATTAAAATAGAGTCGTCAGTAATAAAATTGATAAAATGAAACAATTAGCAAGTTCGTTCCATAAAACGTGTCTAGAACGTGATCTTGCTGATTATGTTTAACGAAAGTGTACATGTGTTAGAATAAACAAATCGATGTACCGATACTAGTTTTGCAATCTCCTTAAAATATATTTGAGACACAATTAAGTTTTAGAGTTATAGTTAATCAAGATTTGAATCCTGCTTTAAAGCATCAGGCAAAACTGTAAAAAAAGAAAGTGATGTCGACTTTGTTTAATTTAAAACAGCAATCGTGATGAATATATTGTATATAGAATGTTTTTCATGCAGTGTATTTGTTATTTGACCTAATTTCCTGCTTCAGATATTTTGCGATCTTACAAAGCTAGGTACCACTTTTACTTAGTTGATACTCTTTAGTGCCAAACTAAAATGCTATTACCACGGGCTTCTTCACCAAATTTATCAGATTGATAGGTGATCCGATCTTAATTAATGTTCCTTTCGTAAATCCTCGTGTAGTAAATAAATAATTTAAGGTCGCATACACCAAATACAATTTCTGTTTTACTTTAATTTTACATCTGGAGAGCATATAAAGATGAATCAACCGAAGACAATCTTGATAACTTTAATCGATACATGATTCATTATTATACTTGCTAGTTCAGGAAAAATGCTGTAAACATTGTTATAACTAAGTTATGCGAAGTGCTGTTTACTGCGCAAGAAAAACATCAACAGCCAAAATATTATAATAATTTAGTTCTATTCTTTGCAAATTAAGTTTATATAATTGTTTTATAGCAATAAAGCAGTCAGTTAGTTACATTATGCTTTAATATATGTATGTATTTTTTGCGCACATACGTCGACCATTTCCTAAAACACTTTACTACAGATAATATAGATTAAAATCTCTTGTATTATATTTCCAGATAATTAATTTATTTGAGTGAAGGTATGTACACTTAGACTTCTTAATCACCAGAGGTTGAATTAATAAGAAATGTTTCGTTTTTGTTTTTCAGTATTTTTAAATTTCAGAATACCTAGATATCACATCAGTTGCTTGCCTTTTAAAACAAAAATTGAGGTATGGTACACTAACTTGTTTCTTCAAAATAATTCAAAGTGGAATTTCTAATAATAAACGTACGGTATAATCATAAATGAATTACACATTTTGGTATTATAAACAAATAGAATCCATTTATAAATAGGATGTTGTTTACACTAATGGAATTTACTTTAACGACTTATGTCATGAGTAGAGACCGGATTATATGCAAAGAAAAACTGAAATATATGCGTATATATATGCATCGATTTTTGAGAAAATATGCATAAACCTGGGTCATATATGCAAAAAAATTGCGACAATATGCAAAATTTTTACATAAAATAAATATCAAATTTAAACATTAACTTTATTGCAAAAAGTTTTTTCACAACATATTTCTAAACCAATTTATAATTAAATGTTTTTCAAAATTGTGTAAAAAAAGTTTTGTCTTCTATAACTTTCTTCAATTTCGAATACCCCGCATTTTTATTTATCACTTTTTTAAATTTATCGTATATAGAATTACCTGTTGTACCCTTAACCTTTTTACATAGCATATCAGTCAAAGGAAATTGATTCCTAATGTCCTCCCCTACACGATTGAACCCATGAGCTTAATAAGTGCTATGAATAATATTACTATAGACAATTTTTAAAATTTGCGCGGCTTTTATCATGTATGGTGCAGCGTCGGACAACATTGGTAAATTTTTTTCACAAGGTATACTTCCAAGTGAAAAAAAATTGATAAACCTTCTTCAGCGAATTGAGCAATTCTCACATTATTTGTTTTTTGAAGTTCCTTACCATAAATTAAATATGATTTATCTACAATATCTTTATGAAGAATTCCTATTAACAAATGGGCAATATAACGGCCGCACTTATCCGTACTTTCATCTACCATGATATAAATAACATTATTCCCTACCAATTGTTGAAGTTCTGCCATTGTTTGCTGGTAACAAGATGTGATGTAATTTTTTCGTAAGGTACTTTCGTCAGGTATATTATGTTTGCAATATTTTTGCAGAAATGATTTCGAATTAACATTGTTTAATCTTGCTAATGGTATGTTAGACGAAATTAATGCGTTACACAGATCCGTATTGTATTCTTCTTGTTCTGAGTTTCATGAAGTTGATGCTACACATTGATATATAGATTGCTGCACACATGCGGATAGCTTTAGTTTTTCACATTTTCCAATATGTGATGAAGTTTTGATCGATCAGATATTTTCTTTCACAAGACACCTACAACAACAATTGTCATTTTATATCAAAAGTTAGAGAATTTAAAAACAATTGTAAAGCTTTTAGTAAAATTGAACTGGCTCGACAAAATATTTTGTCGCCATCATGTACCAGTTCAGGCTTTACGGCTTAATCCATAAAGAAATTTTGTTCGCTATGCTCATTGTATCTACGCACAGTATTTAAAAACACAATTCGTTGCTGTTTTGCTCAAAGATATTCAATGAATGAATAGTTTATTTGGGAATTAATAATAATAAAATATATTTACCACATCCCTTCTGCTAGGCGAAATTAAACACGTGCAGTTCTTGGAAAGATGTATAAGAGAAACCAATGTAAAAGATTTAACGTTCTGAGAATTGTCCGTTGTCGATCTACATTAGGAATTACTAGGAATTTTTACTAATAGAAAGGATAAGAAAAAGCCTAAATATACAATATATGCAACTTTTGTAAAAATAGGCATAGAAATGCCTAAATATGCAATATATGCAATCACTAATTAGCGCTAATTAACTTTAGTGCTAATTAATTAGCTAAGTAACGTGTAATACGTCTACATATAGACTATAATTAAAGATATGCAAAAAATACAAAATAAATGCACTTTGCTCATAATCCTGTCTCTAGTCATGAGTCTATATTTGTGGCTAATGGCGCAACTCCAAGGCCAATAATAAATAAAGTAAAAAAAAATAAAATGAGTCCATATTTTACCGTACAAATGGAAAGGCCTTTTAAAGCCTGCAACAAAAATTTATGAAAAGTTGGTTGCCATAGCAAACCCAAAAATATTAGGTAAGGCAAGCAATATTTAAACGCAACGCTAAACTTTGAGTGATATTGTATTATAATGATATCTTATTTCATTACAAGATCGCTAACAATATGTTGACTGGATAATGCCCAATCACTCAGAAAAATTCTGTATCGGCACAAATTATTTATACGGCATATAGTAATGTTGTGATATGCTTTGAAATAAAATGGTTTGGCGGTAAGAGTATGCCTGAAACTGTTAATAAAACTAACTTGTTTGTAGTTTAAAGTACTGGACATTGCAAATGAATGAATCTACTGATTGATAAGAAAATTACATTTAATAAGCTACTTTAAAATTCAAAGAAATTACAAATTATCTACTTGCTATGACTTGATGAACTCAGTATGTTTTATCAATTTTACCTAATTTTTATATTTATATTAATTCCAAAGTAAACAAAACATATGTGTATGTATACTATCGTCCACATATATATATATGGGGACGACTATAACATTGAATTGAAATATAGAGTTGGTGTGAAGTAATATTTATTATTATTAATTCATATTTGACATCGTGAAAAGAATGTTTAACAACGAAAGCGAAACAGAAAGTATTACAAAATTTTAATTCAATGTGATTTTTCGTCCGAGGTTGAATTGCGGCGGCACATATTCTTGGCATTCCTCTAAGTAAAGTTTCTAGATAATGGTCTATAATTTCAGTCCATGCTACTTAGAGCTTCTATTACCGACAGATCTGGAGATTGGGGTAGCCAAATCATCTGTATCACCTCTCCTTCTTCCAGTGGCATCAAATTAGTTCTACATAAATGAGATCAATGTTTGGAATCGTTATCTTCTCGGAAGATTTGGCAAATTAATCTTTCCCCACTTGGCACAGCTTTCTCCTGTAAGATTCTCAGACAACCGTGCTTATTCAGCATCCCATCTATTTTTATCAAATTGCCCACAGCTGTACCACTAAAACAACCCCAAAGCATCACATTACTTCCGCAATGTTTCACAGAAGGAATCACACATTGGTCACTCACTATTTCCCCAGTCTGTCGCCTCACAAATTGAATTGAATTTGCATTCATCTGTCCGTAATATTTTACACCATTGCTCGATGGTCCAATCCCTATATTGAATGAGGCATTCCGGTCTCTTATTCCTTATTTTGATGTTTCTCAGCGAGAAGTCTCTGCTTAACTGTTGTGTGAGATATTGGTTGTTCTTCAAATATCGAGTTGTTAAGTGATCTCTGTGATGGTAAGACAATTTCGTTTCGAAGATACTATAATAAACTGATCCTCATCGTGAGCGTGTTTTTGCATTCTCTTAAGAGTCATAAATACTTATACTTCGTTTATTGATACCTTTACTTTTTAGCGATTTGTGCTATTGAATACCCTTCACCACGTAATGTTATAATGGCCGAACGTTTTCAATTGATGTACCTTGTCGTTTCGGCACTTTTAATTGCAATCTTAAATGCACAGTTCCAGATATCGTAAAATATAAAATAAGGCAAATGTCGTAAAATGCAAATTAGTTTTAATGTGTACTGTAAATGCGCTATAAATCTATCAACATACAATGGAAATGTATAAAGCAGTATGTTAAGATATTAGCATTAATATTTCTGTGTATTTCTATACATTTTATAATCGTCCTCATACATATGGACAGTAGTGTATATGCACATGTAATATGTATGATATAAATTAAACGAATTTAGCGTTTGTTCCTGATAGCGCTCATATTGTTTTATTTGTTAATAAGATAAGGATAATAGCATAAGTTACTCAGTTTAGATATAATTTAGTGATATCGAATCAAATCTACATATTATAAACAAAACCAAAAATTCGTTTACGTCAGATTCAGATGTTGAGGTTCAGATTTAGGTGTGCTACTTGATCCACTTGTATCTTTATCTGATATCACGCAAAATAGCGCGAGATTCATTACACGCATCTTAATGCCATCGCAGCTATACAGAAGAAGTACTTACAGTTTCTGTATTTCCCCTACACGAAGGATCGTATTTTCCAATAGAAATACAACTTTTTTTTATCTCTATTCATCTTCTGTACACTTTGTGCAAGAAGTGTATCGCTTACAAGATTCCTATATTCTCTACCGAACAATAAGATTGATTGTCTCTGACTTTATAAATTTTCTAGATTTAATAGTAAACTTCTGCGTACGCTTAGATTTAACGTTTTAGCAAAAAAATTACGATGTGTAGAATATTTAAACAAAATAAAGTTACATTTCTACTAACTTAATAAATTATGTTCGTGCCCGTGCAATAAATTGCAAAGCAATCAGCTGTGATTTCGTGTGGTGGATTAAGCTAAATAAAAAATCAACAAAATTTGAATTCTAATTATCATGCTTTGAATATCTTATCTTTCCATCTTATCTATCCGTCTTCGTGCTTCGGTATTTAAGGAGCTTGTGTAAATAGCGGACGGTAATGCTTCGAGGTGGTATTCAAATGTTCCCAGAATTTGAATCGCATCTGAATTCACCACCGATCCAGTTAGAACGCCACTGCGCCAAGTTGCATACACCCATTGTATCAACATGCAAGTCTGTCTCAGAAACACACAAAATGCTTTATGAGGCATTAGGGAATGACATTTAGATGAAAACCAAACCCACTACTGGTTTAAACGTTTTAAAAATGGCTAAACGTTAGTTCACGACATTAAACTCACCGGACAACTATTAGGAATTGAAGTAATATGAAAGGACTGCATAATGAGTTATACAGGCAGCACGAGTTCGACTGCAATTACTCTTCTTTTTCTAATAAGTGCTGTTAACAGTCTTTGTCCGAATTGTTTGGCACAATTTTTTCTAAGGAATTCTCACTTCTTGACGGAACTGCTCCCCGAACATTTATCGCAACCAGAAACTATCCTTCATCACTCGTACTTGAGCTTACATCCAACAAATGTATCATTTTATACTTGTTTAATTTAATTAAGAGTTATAAGACTCATTGACGTTCATTAATGAATATTACTAACCAGACACTTGGACTATTTTTGTATGGATAATCGACTGGCAATTCACCACAACGCAGCCCAATACACTATAGACTTAAATTAGGACATACGATCTTTTTTGTCTAAAACCTACTTGACTCCGAATTATTCTGGACAGCTAATAGAATTGAAACATACTTCAAAAACGCATAATAGTATGGAGTTAATATTTTTTTGTGGATACAGTACTGTGTAAATTAAAAGTAATATCAATTTGGCTTAATAATTTAATACAAACGTAACTAATAAAAAATTTCTTTTTTCAGAGCCAACATGGCGCTTTACTTATTTGCCGCCCGCTATCCGGCAAACGCTTTTATCGCCTTAAATTCACTTTCCTTAAGCATATCGTCGATACAGGCCAGTACGGAACACAAATATGAGTTCTTTACTGGTTCCGGATTGGAAGCAGGAGCCTTTGTCGCCCATCTTTGATGAGCTGACACCGGTGTCCGAAGATGTACTCCTATATTGGATAGACTTGGAGCAACCTGAATTGAAATTGGAAACAGAGAATGTTCCCACTCCTCAAACCTCGGAAGTTGACTCCGAGATGGTTGACAACCTTGATAACATCGAGGATCTCAACGAATGGATCAAACAAGGTAAGTAACGCGGGGTCAATATACGAAAATACTTCACAAAAATAATTGCAATCGCAATTTTGAAAGGCACATTTGACCACTCTCATTTTGTAACTTTTTTCATTAAACTAACAAAAATCGAAGTTACCGAAGTAACTCAGCATTTGTCGTTCAGGGGCTTTGTAAAAAATAAGCATAATTTCGTGATGTCTTTTGCGTTCCACATGGTGGTCGCTACCACGTTGCATATTATTTCTTTTATTTAAGTGTTTTTCATTACAGTAGATTTCATTCCTATTATTATTTATGCTGCTTCGTTTATTTGTGTCACTTTCCTTGCTGTGACATATTTATTTAACTGAATCACACAGATCTAAAGCAACAAGAGCACGACTACCTGTTCAGTTTTATCAGAAATTAAACAGTGAAAATTACGAAGTACATTTATATTTTTATTAAGTTATCTATAAATAAAAATAAAAACAGATAAAATACAATTATGTACTTCCAAAATAAAATAAACCAATAGTTCAAACGTTTTAAGTATATTTAATAACTAATTAAATTAATTAACAGAATCATCATTTGGAGCAAATTTACTGGCTCTAATGATGTTGAAAAATTTTTCTTGCTCACACCAAGTTCTAGTAATGTTTTCAGTAGGAGCTGGGCGCTTTATCCAGATTTCTTGCGAACATTGAACCAATGCTTCGTCCCACAAAAAAAAAAAATCGGCTCTATATTCATTTTATGACAATGTACTTATTGTAGTACCTTTTAACGTGAGCCCATAGAGCCCATGAGATTTCAATAGCATGATTTTTTTTTCGTAATAATTCATGAACTTTATAACGTTTACCCGAATTATATTATTTCGATAGTTTTAATAATTCTAGTTTAAAAGATTGTGGATCATTACGTATATATTTGTCCTTGAGATAATAGATTATCTGCTGACTCGACCAAGATGACTGTATTTTTTCAGACGCATCAAGTGATACGACACATTATCTAATATCAAAAATAAATTCTCTAAATTTGGAAGTATGGTTAGATCGTATCGTATAAACACAGACACCGGAAATACCGCGCTAATAAATGTTCTTTCATATTTGAACCAGATGCCATATTACATGTCTTTTGTCTTTGTTCAATATATGACTGCAAAATCACTTTGAACGTAGTTACCTAACTTATGTCATACCAAGAGAAGTATATGCATATTTGATCCTTATCTTGTACGTGTATTAAAGTCTGTCACCCAAGCTTCGAAGTATTGCTGTTATGGAGATAATACTAAACGTTGCCAGACTTTTATTGCAAGGGTTATTTGAAATAATAAGTTGGTACTCCGTATGATTATTGTGTTAGTTTGACAGATTTAATTACGAGGGAGGGTCATTAAATAAGTCACAAACTGCTGTGGGAAACCTGAAAACAGCAGTGAACTATTTCCTTATCTGTCACTAGGTGTCAGCCTAACCCAGCTTTATGATACTTAAGTGACAAGTGCCGAAAAAAGCGTGCAGGTCTACTGACGAGACAAATATTGCTGCATCACGATAATGCCAGGACGCATTCGGCCCACTTGTCCCAGGCGACAATTCCAGAATTAGGGTGGAAACTTCTTAAACATCCAGCTTACAGTCCCGACCTAGCCCCAAGCAACTGTCATCCTTTTGGTCCACTCAAAACATTTTGACGGCAAACATTTCGAGGATGATAACGATTTTCAGCAAAAGATACCCACGTGGTTCATCATTGATAAAGCGAAGTGTATTAATGTAGATGGAGACTTTGTCGAAAAATAAAGCTTGATTTTGGTTAACCATTTCTCTAATTATTTTTATAATAGCTTTTTGTGACCTACTTACTGACTTTCCCTCATAAAATAAGCTCCCGTGTAGGTAATTAATATTTTTGATGCACCAATTTTGTATAAATTGAAATAAAATATACGAGAAATAAATTTAAAATCGAAAATATATCAGTTTCACTTCTTTTAATTTGTATTATTACATAATTTGAAATACAAGTAAATACATTTATAGCTAAGTCATGATCTAAATCAAAGCAAGTGCATTTACAATGAATTAAATATCATTTTCATCTGTTAATTTTAAATAGACAACAATATAACTCAGCTAATGTTCGAAGAAAACAATCCCGAGAACAAGTGAACATTGAATTCTTTTGAATCATCTTGCAAGTCATTCAGTTTTCATATCCCTAGTGAATAAAAGACAGAATGCTATACTTTTGATTACGTGGTTAATATAATTTTGCCAGTTCTTGCCAGAAACATGATTCTATCATTGTGTGGTAAAGCTTGGTACTTCGTTTATTTTAAATGAAGAGTTATGCTTAATATAATTTTTAATCTGTAAGAGAAGTTAAGTGAATCCTCTTCATTTTGTGCCTCGCATAATGTCGTATCTAATGTGGAAAGAATGCAATTGCAAGAAAATGTTTCTGTTTAGAACACTTTTATATCCCTCTTTCTCTCCAGTTGCAGATGGATGTTTTTTTTCCATACCCTAGTGCTTTTCTAGTTTCTTCAACTACTTTGGAAACATTCATATCTTTCGCTAAATATATAAAGGCATTGACAATAAACATTAACCAATTATTCTCGTTTTACCTGTAGTAAACTATTAAAAGTTGTAGTATTGAAAAAAACTGATCGGGAGGGTAGAATCACGGGAAATTCAGATTATATTAAATAATTAGGAGGAACGCGGGCCGTGGTGAGATAGGCAAAACAAGATGGTTAAATCCCAAATAAAAACTTGAAATAACTGTTGTAACTAGTTATTCAAAAATTGTTTATAAACCATATCATATAATTACTCTAAAGTAGGTACTACTATTTCAAATCCTCCCCATTTGGAAAGGCAAATTGCATAGATATAGTTTAACAGTATGCAATTTTGTAAAAAGGTTTAAGAATCTACTAAGTACAAAGCTCGTCGCAGCATCCGCTGAATTGAATTTGAGAAATGGCAGTTAATTACATGTGAATCCATATAAGCTAATGAAAGAGAGCTGTATTCGATAACACCTAATACTTCGAAATCAGGGTGACGTCCCTCAATTTCTTAATGAATGATGCAGTGCTAAACTCTTCTGTAGTTTAGCTGCTATAATAATGTCATATTTTTAAGCAACTTAGAGCAAAACAAATAAACATTATAAAGTGTTTTGTGACTTAAATAGTAAATATAGTTAAGTTAGAGAGATTATCCAGTATCAGTGTATATAAACACAACTTAAGAATAAATAGGAAAGTAAAGGGTACGCTTACATGTGGGGAAATTCAATCCAGTTAGTACATGTCCTAATTAAACATGCTCAATTCATTTTTGCGACAAATTATGGACAAAATTGGTTAAGCAATTCACAACAAATTAATTTATTTGCATAGTTTTAATAAATACCCACGTATAACTATATACCAGGATATTCTTTCAGGTCTTTAAATGTAAATAATTTATCGACTTGAAGTACATTTTAGTGTGTTTATACTGTTTTTGTGAAAATTTTGTTATTTTACATTTCGTCCTTTGAAGCTTTTAAAACAATGCATTTTAGCGGTACTTCATATAGTCGCCCGAGAAATTCTGATTCTGTACTAAAACAAAATTCTTCCTGTGTTCAGCAAAGAACTAAAAGAAACATTAATTAACTGCTAATGCGGTACCGTCTTTTGCAGTCGTAAGTGCAATTTAAAAATTAAAGAAAATATGAAAAAGAAATGTAAATAGGAAAAATATTTGCTTAGGAAATAGAAGGTTACAGTAAGCTAAACTTATAAAAATAGCATTCTAAACATTCTAAACTTTGAAACGCCAAATTGGATTGATGTTTTCAGTAGCTCTTACTCAAAGTAAGTATAAATTTAATGAAATTAAATTAAATTTCTTTCATTTCACCGCACCTCTTGAGCTAGGTTTTTCGGTAGATAATATATAGCAGAAACTGCAATCACATACCTATAGTCCGTTCACACCTTAAAATTCAGTATGGCTCTTATGGGAAATGCAAACGCGGTTACCACATAACCTCAAAGTTATACTCCTTAGGATGTTTTAAACTTCGCAGTTAGTAATATGGAGAAATGGCAAATGGAACAACCAATATTTCTAATATATCTTTATTATAATATTTTGTTACATGATAATATTCAATATAAACATTAGAAGTTGTCTCTATATTTTCTAAATTATACGAAACGGTTTTTATTAAAATATAATTTACGAATCCGACATTTCATTTTTTAGAATTGATTCTGCATTTTACGATAACTCTCTGTCAACAGAAAGAGACGATAACATTCTATAAGAACCGTACTGAATTTTAGGGTGTGAACGGACTATACTTGGTAATATACGTGTTTAATATACAAACGTAGGCAACCATATATACGCTGCAACCGAATGAATGTCCATGAATCCAGTCAACAAGTATATCCCAGCCACAACTCAAAATGAATAAAGATTTCTTGATCATATGAATTATTGTTATAAACAAAAATTTGATATATATATCTTGTTATCCTCTCGGGTTTTATATCGCGTTCGGCGTTGGTTTTTAGAAGACGTACATGGTTCTTCTAAGAACCAACGCCGAACGCGATATAAAACCTTCGCTACATTCGCTACAACACATATATATATATATATATATATATATATATATATATGTCGTAGCTAAACTGGTTGCCTATATGCAAGAGATCTCCGGTATCAAGCAATTGAGTGTCTTATTTTCATTATAGGATGACTATTCTACAATTAATGCATAGGAAAATTTGCAAATTGATTTACTAAAAAGTACGCAGCGAATTACATACCTTAAAATCTGTATAGTAGCGTTATAATCATTAAATTGTAAAAATTATTTTTTTTTAGTGGGTTTGAAGTCTTAATGAACTTCATAGATTTGCAGCGGAATTACAAAGAATAAACAACGTTACACATTGCTACCTTATTTTTTAAAGAATCTGCAGATAAAATTAGGTTTAATATTCCATTTATATTATTGTAATCATGATTTTTCTAATTCTCTATTGTAGCTGCTGCTACTTTATGATAATTACAATCATTTACATTGTTTAATATTTATGTACTATACTAGTTGCTAATACAGCAATTAGATCGTAGATATCGAAACGACAAACAGGATTTCTCATTATCTGCAATTGCAAATTGCATTTTTGCATTTATTCTTGATCTCGGTTAGAAGGCTATTTTTTATTTGCATCGGTGTTTTTTTTTATCTCGCTGACAGACACGGCTTTTATTCTAAGACAATTGCTATATTTGCTAATTTGCGATGCTAAGTCGTATATGTTATTTATTATGTACCTATGACATTATTTTAAACGTGATTGCGAAAATTAATGTAGCATTTTTCCTTTAATGGATTTTTTTCACATTTTATACTGTATCATGTATGCATATGTAAATACATAGTTGTGCAAACCTTAGATTTTTCTGAAGTTTTCCTTCATTTACATTACACGATATAATTCTTTTAAATTAGTTTGTTTAAAACTGACGTATCCGATCTAAAATTATATACCAGCACCTAGCCCTTTACTTTTTTTTCATTTTCACATATGAATTCTTTAAAACTATTACAACCAACAATTTTATAAATAGAAGATAAACATATAAAAAGAATAAAGAAAAATGTAGCAATTCATGATAAGCGCTTGTTAGATAAACCGTCTTTTCCTTTAAGATGAAACGTAGGTTTTTGCATGTTAACATTTGCTCTCTCTTTTTTTTTATATTCGTGAGTAGTCATAAGTAAAACATGTTCGAGATAGAGAAAGCCGACCATGTTACTCATGAGACTCACACGAAGTAAACCAGAAAAGCTAACATCTGGCTAGACATAAGTAGAGTTGGAATATTTTTCCCGCACAATCAAGCCAAAATGCTGTTAAATACAGCTACTCATGGTATTCGTAAAATCATTCACGGGAAAGTCAATGTGAGGAGACAAAAGACACTTACACATGGACATGTTTCTGCCTATACGGCGTAATCAGCGTGGTTCCGACCGATTTTTTGCTCAACACATTGCAATTACTTCTCGCCTACTATCACCATATCTAACGTTATAGCTCAAGTGAGAGTATCTTTGGTGCTAACTAGCCAAAAGAATAAAACACTCGTCTGCCGTCAAACACAGCGAAAACACTTGAGCTGTAACGTTAGATATGGTGATAGTAGTAGCCTTGCGAGAAGCGATTTCGATTAGTCTCAGTTCTCTGGAGCGCAAAAAAATAATTAATGGTTCAGAGGACCCAAGCTTATCCCTCAATACAAAAAAAACAGTAAAAGATTTCAAAAGGAAAACACTTGATTTGAAAAGTACAACGCGTGTGTAACAAAATGAAAAATGAGTTTCACCGAAAATTAGGTTATTTCTGGCTATCTATGGAGGCCATTTTGAACGCTTTGTTTAGACTATTTATAATAAATGTTACCAATATAATAAAACCGATGATTGAACCTTATTCGAGACAATTTATTTTTTTTATAGGTGACAAATAATGCCTAATGCAGTGTTGTTTTTATAAGATAGTTAGCAGACATAATATTGTCCTATAGAGAATCAATATACATACATATGCATATATAAAAAAATACTACTATGAAAAACAAAGAAAGAACGAAAAACCAATTGTTAATTAATAAAAAAATGTTTTCCATTAGTTGATAATTTTATTGTTTATTCATTCTTTTAATATTTCCAAAATTTAATTCGCTCAAGGAAACCTTTTCTATTGTAAAATCTATCCAATCTTTTCCCATTTTAATAAATAAACATACTTCAGCCGACACAAAGTTTATTAAAATAAATATGAAAAACCGAAAGTCATGCATAACCCAAACAGGCAATGATAGGACTCCGATTAGCGATAACAACTGTACATATTTACATGTGCAAAAAAAAAACAACTATTACTAATTTATTTATTTAATTCATACTTACTTTTTGCTCTGAACTTAGAAGCCTGTACTTACGAAAAAATGCCGTGAATTATTTAATAATGATAACTAAATGACTGCCTGTTCTCTGAAAATAAACAAAGCTGAAGTTAATAGTTAATAATAACAGTTAAGAGATTCCCAGTAGTTCTAATCGAATTATTGAAAACAGAGCGAAAAAGGCTAAAGAATTTTCCATTTACGTATCCATGTTTTCTTATAAGAGTTTTACTTACAGTAATATATCTTACTAATGATTTTTAATATCGTCAATGTTACAATTTGCGAAAATTAACTAATTCTATTGATATTTTCGTTAATATATTTTGTGGGGTGTAAAAATCATTTATTAATGCAAAATTTAATTCTTAGTAACTTTCTACAAGTGCTTTATTTAGTTTCGTAGATATAAAGATAAATACGCCGATTAGATCTTAAAATTTGGGAATTAAAATATGATGCAAGAGACAGTGTCTTAAAATCAGCATTTTTAAATGTATCCATTTTATCACATGTTCTATAATCAATATGAAATACGCTTAGAGATTTGAATCAATAAATTCAATTTCAGAATGGTAAGGTAACAGACGACTTAGTTAGTACACGAGTATAAACAAAATCACTCGTGGACAATGAGGTTAAAACATTTGCGCATTAAATTGTGAAGTTTTGTGGTATAGAATGTGATGAGTCAGTTTTTTCAATTTATTGGTTTCGTTGGTTTTACAAACATTGCATTTATTTATCATCACATCACCGTATTCTTCAAGATGTAATCGGTTGGTGGAGATACTTCTTGTTAGATGCGTCCCAGATCGAGTTACAACAAAACTTATTCGGACCTGGACATTACCCGTTTAGTAGAAAGTGTTTAAGCTGTTCAAAAGATACTGAACAGCTTTTAAATAATGAAGTGGTACTGAAAACGTTTTCGCTACTCAATGGATTGGAAAGGTAAATTTAGGCTTTTTAGAATTTCAAAAGAAATCTGTTTGTTTAAAGAAGAAAAGGAACTAAAAGCACCAGTTCTCCATTTTGTTACTACTAGTATCGTTATTTTGGGCAATGATTAATTTTAAGACCGTTTACAATTTGTCAACAGCTTTAATTAGTACAGTAATCTTGCATGTTTTGTAGTATCGGTTTCCTTATGATGATTAATTTGAATGTTCTGTACTTCAACCAATTGAGTATTATTGACAAACTGGGCTGAACATTTTCGTATAAAACGAATTTAAAGGAGGAATGTGCATGTATATTCAAGGTGTTAAAAATAGTGTTCTGGTATTTTGCCTACTAGTAAACACTAATGTTAAGTAATCAAGAATTTACAGAAAAGCTATTTGATTCTTCGATTTCACCGCGACGTGAAAATTTCCATCGATGCAAATGAATTGTGAAAAATTTTCCCCGTCCGTAAATAAAGTGGAAGGTGTCCCAAAAATCCTTTTCAAAATAAAAAGAATGTTATAAGGTAATAAACGTTTATTTTTTTATTAATATACAGGGTTTGGGAATTTATTTCTCAAAAATTATGTCTTCTAAATGTATTCCGTTATTCCGATGGCATTCTTCTCCGTAATAACCGATATTTTTCTTAATTCATACAGAGTGAGGTGTGTTACTATACCTTTGATTTAAGGTAGCTCCATAGGAAAAATACCAATTGGTAGTAAATCGGGGCTATCTATTTTCGAGGAAAATTTTTCACGAACAATCGGTAAGGACCCGCTACACGTGTGAGATGTCTTGTTGGAACCAAATGTTCCGATTAAAACCATTAAAATCTTGTAAGGCTGGCGTGAAAGAATTGTTAATCATCTCCATATATCGCTCGGAGTTTACGGTTGCTGTAGGACCTGTCATCAAAAAGTGCGGGCCAATAATTCTTTGTGCCGATATTGCAGCCCGAACAATAACTTTTGGCGAGTGAACTGATCTCTCATGCTTCTGTTTTGGATTTGTTGAACTCCAGTAACGGCAGTTCTACCTGCTTACATAGCCATTTAGGTGAAAATTCGTCTCCGTTCCCCTAAAAGCGACTAAATTCCCAAGAATTGGGCTAGCGATTGGATCGCTGAGTGTGGAGTGGGGGGTATCACTCCACACTCAAGGATTGTGTTTGTGCAATAAACGGAGCAACCTTTTGGAACATCCAGTATTACTATAAAAGTTTACACTTTCTAAATGTTTTCTTAACATTATTTCGCAAACAGGTTATTCCGCCTGAAGAGGACCAGGAGTCCTGGCTCAACCATTTCCTAGGTTAATGAAATTTTGTGGGAACATTCTATAAGGACTTTTATGTTTGTATACTAAATTGCAATTTTTGCTTCTTTGCTTGCATTTTTATTGCTTCTCTAAGAAAGTCTATTCATCTTAGTTTTCTAGCATAAAAGCGCCAACTTTGATTAGACTTTTTTACAAAGTATCAAAAGCAATGATTTTTGAAGCAACTTTTTATTCATTAATTGGCCCTGACTATTACTAAGTAAGAATGCTCACTTTCTTGCTTTTTTTTGAAAAGATGTTTCGTTCAGTTATATAACCGTCTTATCATATACTATTTGACAATGTGGGTAAAAAAGGAACTGAACCCTGAATAGATGGAAATTTGAAATAAAAATGGATATTAAGATCCCAATGAAATATTAATGTTATATTTTGTACATTACATATGTTTTCCAAAATCTGAAATGTATAAAATGTAACATTAACCTTTCAGTGTGTTCGCAACTAAAATAATGTGACATACAGAATATAGACGGAAAAATTCAATAATAAATATTGTTTCAATTGAAATTATACTTAAGATAATATCATAATGAACTATATAAGTAATGTTACAAATATAGTGTACAAAGACAATTTATGGAAACATACAATTTAATATGTTATATAAATTGAAAAACTGTTAAAAGATATTCGCATTTTTCTCTTTTTTTTTTTGAATGCACTAAGCTGTAAACCGTCTTTACATTTGTTCACTATAAGGCGTGTATCTTGTCCAGATAAAATGGCATCGATGTGTTTTATCCATGTGTGTTGTCAAATCGATACACATCTTTCATATTATCTCTCTATTATTTACAGATATATGTACAATCTAGAACTACTACACAGAAATATTTCAGTTTCAACTCCTTATCCAAAGACCATTTTTTACCACAATACAAATAATCTATTTGCACTCAAAATAAAAGTAGTGTATACAAATAATGAAATAAGGCACAAATATCTAGCGTGAATGAACCCGAAAAGAAAACTGCAATGGATACTGGAACTGGTTCCGATTCATTCCCTAAATTTTTAAATTCCTTGTTGCATCATCGCAGCAATACAAATTCAACTAATTTCTTATATGCTTTATGATAACACGAGCGGATGGCAGCACCCGTAATATTTTTTGTTGGGCTGGAAAGTACTGGGGGTATGGAATCGATTTAAGTGGTTCAAATATATCACGACTACGTTTGGGGGATTTATGAAACACTACCTTCGCACTTGCTATAAATCGACTGAATTACACTGTCGAATAGTTTCTGCCATAAGATGTAACGCATGAATTTTTCAGAGAGCGTACAATAAATTATCGCACCTCTTTTTTGGGTACACCCCATTTATTATACTAAACAGTATTACTTGATTTGTTAAGGGTTGATATTGTTCTAACGTATCTAGCACTAGCTTTGTAACTTCTTAGCCAGTATAATTTAATTTTTTACTAGCTAGTAATAACGGTAAAGTTAATTTAACAATAGATTTCTTTTATCTGTTGCCTCGTCCACGCAACATAATCCCAAATGTTGGTGTAGGCTTCCGTGATCGTTTTCTTAAACACCTCGGTTTTTGAGTCCAAATCGCGTTAAAGGTTCATCATTATGCCGATGTTTCGCTAGTTATCAACGCTAGTATCTAACATCACAGTGCTCCACTAACAAATGTTTAGCTACTGTTAGTGGAGACTGATTCAGTAACTTAGTACATCGAAATAAAAATAAGTTAAACTACTCTTGAAATATGATGTTTAAATAGCAAAACCAAAGACTATGCGCTTGTGTTGTTATTTTCACACCGTGAAAATTATGTTTCAACTGTTTAGTTACGAAAAAAATCGACACATATGGTATTTTCGGAAGGAGAGAAAAGATACTTCCTTGTTGGTGAGCGCACAGTAGCGCTCTCCCGCGGCAGACATCTTTCTAAATTCATATCAAGGATAAGAAACGTGTTGGAGACGGCGACTGACAAAACAAGTGGAGTAGTAGGAGACCGAACTCGCAAGCTTAACACTGCTATCTACGTATCAGTTCGCTAACAAATAAGCAGCAAGACACATCATTTTCACTCGCTCGAATTCGGTGACGTTTTGCTTCTCTGATTTCTATCCGATTACAAATTTGAAAACTTCTCAAGCGAGAACCCCTTTTTATACCGCGTTTTAATAAATTTAGTGAAAGTGTTCGCCCAAGTAGCAAATCATAAGCCTGAGTGTCGCTGTTCTCGATGCTCCGTGCAAATGTCCAACACGGTCAGCGTGTGTAGCATGAAGTGCAACTACCATTACACCTGGAACCGAGAAATCGTTTTCAATTCCCAAAAATTGGTAAAAAGACGTTGAAACATCGGAAGACCAATTCCTTGCCCATATCTATATAGAAGAACCAACGCAAAGACTGCCATTTCTCTTCATTTTTCTCAATTAATATTAACTTCTATTATCATACAACTTAGATTATTTTGCAACGTATTCTGCGTATTTACTTGTAACATATTCGTATCTATATATTTCTACGAGATATCTTCGTGTTTGACCTAAGACAATCGACGTGATGATGGCAGTAAGTTACGGTAGGTTTCTAATTTTATAAATATCTTCTAAGATATGCATTTCCTAACAATCGATGTTAATTTCTGATATTGCTAGCAGAAAGCGCGCAAAAGCATACACGATTAATTTCGGACGAAAAACTGCGTATTCCTTCAATCTTGATTTATTTTTAAAACTAGTTTTCTAATGGCGCTAAATTTAACTTTCATTTTAATTTACAAGTTTCCGTTTTAATTGGTTCATAATCGCCGTATTTTTGTTATTACAAAATGGTCGAGTAAAGGACACTTATCGCCGCATAGCCTGCATGTATCCTTCTTCATTGCTGTTACCAAGTTATAGTACGTTTTTAAAATAAAATATCGATAATTTATTGCCATGCATAGCCGTTCATTATCAATATTTATGCATATCTACATGTACGTGTATACTGAATGTTGCCACTGTAAGCGTAGTATGTAGCGGCGGACGAATTAAATAAATATCAATATAGCCAATTGATGTTAATAATACGAATAAATAGTAATCTGTTTACTTTTTAATTTAGGTCGAAAAGGCAGATTTTTAAATGTTTGGGGAATCTACTAGAAATTTTATACCTTTACATCTCCGCTCAAATATTAACTGAGTATTCTTTTTATTAGCAATCCAAATGGGAATTCTACAGAATCAACTGCTACTTACTTTTTCTCCATGATTAAAAGTAGTTAAATCTCAGATTACTACTAAATCATCTTGTGATTAATGTAACGAACGATTCCATTTTCTTAGTGCATTTCACAAAAAGTACAAATAAAGATTAAAGGAAACTCTAAAATTCCATATTGAGATGCACAGCACTTATACTGTGCCGTGCATTATTTTGCTGGGTGTATAATGTGTTATATGCACTGTAAATGACGAATAGCAAATGAGATTGGTTTCTTGTCTTGTGTGATTTGATTATTACATGAACTTTTGAACACTTCTCATATTTGGGTTGTATTGCATCTTCTATTGAAAGTAAAGAATTGACTTATAGTATTTTGCACATAGAATTCTTTGACATATTTATAATCTTTCTGTAAAGGTTAATTTTTAAGAAATTTACTGAATTAAGGATTACCTATTTTAATGTTACATTACGTATGCTCAACACTTTACAACGGTATGGCACAACTGACACTTTCTTTCAATAGTAACCCTATAACTTAAAACATGTACATATTTACCAGTAAAAGTAGGTTTTGAAAGAAAAATATTGTTATAGAACAAAATAGAATTATTCTAATTGTCAAGATTTCCGAGGTAATATTCTGTTCCCACTTGCATTATTTGCAAACGATAAATTAGAACATGTTCTATTGTTGCTTCAATTTTTCTTCAACTACCTCAATTTTATTTGTAAGTGCCATTACTATTGTGCACCACTGTATCACATGAATGATGTATGTAACAACCAATGACTTATACCTTATAATACTAACTGAATTGCTTCTTATTCCTTATTGGCAACAAAAAGTAGTTATTCCGAATCATCAAGTTGAAAGAAAACAACATTTACCACTACTACCACCATTGAAAGGGTTCTATACTTCCTTCGTGTTATGTCAACTTATTGATAGTAATTCAGTGTAATACAAGGATTAAGTTCTTTAAGATTTAGAAATTAGTTATAAAACAAAAAAATTAGCAGTGTAATATCGGCTTTACGGAGTGTCAATCGGTCTTACCATCAACATGACATTGGTACTGCATTCGTTGAGCGATACAAGTATAATATTCGGTCGTTTTGGGCAGAGAACGTTTAAACATCTTCCACGCAAACCCTCGTTATAATCGCACATGTGATGACTAGAGACCGGATTATATGCAAAGTGCATACATTTTATTTTATTTATTTATTATATTTTACGTCTATATGTAGATGTATTACACCGATTAAAGTTAATTAAGTTTAATTAGTGTAAAACATCTACAAATACACGTAAAATATAATAAATAAATAAAATAAAATATATGCACTTTGCATATAATCCAATCTCTAGTGATGACTGTAGTAGAGAAGGCAAAATGATCGGCATACCATAGACGTGCACTTAATAATAGGTAAATAAACTAAAATAAATACTAAGTTACGATTTATAAAACGTTGTGAAACGCTTTTTATTTTAAGTATCGTCTTCAGTGTTATCACAAGTTTTCACAGTCGCTTCAGCAATTCGAGTTGCTCATAAAGCTCTTATGCGATGAGTTTGATCGAAGGGCTAGACAGCGACAACCTCAGAACACTCAATATCTATGGGAATATTTACAGAACGCATGGCAACAAACTGACGCGGACTATCTCGAAAAATTGCTTCGAAGAATCCCTAAAATTTGAGCAGCGGTTATCAAATCCAAAGGTTATATCGATGAAAATAAACTTACGAGCTAAACAATGCTTAAATATTATTATGTTTGAATTAATTTACTTTTACTTGACGACAATCACCACTTATGTGTTGTATAAATTCATTCATAATCACAATAAAATTTTACTATATGTGACTTTTTGTAAAATTCGTTGCTGCTTGTAAACGTTTAGACGGTAGCGTAGATGCTTTTAAACGAATTTTTATTTATATTCATATTGCGTGGAATAGAAAAAAAGGTGAAAAGAGTAAGAGAAGGAAAGAGAGACAGAAAATGGGAGGGAGAAAGAAAGAAAAGGAGAAAGGTGGGATCTCGACGTTTCGCCTCCGTCCAATTCCGGAAATTGTTCGTTTATTAGGAAAGTACTTGTTTTAAAATATTAAGCTCAATACATTATGGAATCTAGAACCTGATTTGACGTTTTTCCATTCATATGCGCGATGCATGATTGATACACTCCACTTCTTCCCTGTTTACGAAGAAAACATAATTTCCTAAAAGCATTTACTTTTCTATACCATGGTTACTATGAAATGTACTCATTTACTACCAAATGCAATATTTTGTTTGTATAAGGTTATCGCAAAGTTGACAACGTTTCGTGGATTCTTTGTAAAGGAAAATTATTGACAAAAATAAATTTAGAGTTAGATCGGTGGACATAAAGACTGATATATAGAGAATATTCTATAAATGTTTCTGTATCTTGAATAATTTATTAAATTTTTGTGTTTTGTGAAAGTTTAGTGACATAAAGCAACTCATTATACGAAAGCTATATATTACAAAGAAAGAAACTAATGGTGTTTTAGCTTGGACATAATAGGAGTAAATACTTCTAAAACAAAAATGAATATTGTTATTGTTATACAAAAATATGTATTTTACTTATTTTTTAATATTTTATGCGGCAGTCTATTCTTGGAGATTGTTACGCATCTTTTAATACTAAAATCTACTAAATGTTCGCATTTTGTTGTTGGAATACCAGCTCTTCTAACAGCTTTCCACAATTTTGTTTTATTTCTAGTTTTATTATTTATACATTAAATTTTTTGCATACTTCTTAAAGCAACTTAAAATAACTTTGATACACTTAGAATTATGGTTAAGGTCATTATCTTGTTGAAATTCCTAAATTACACACATTATATGCATATGGCTACGTAGCAAGAAACCTCTTGATAAACCTCCTTGGTCATTATTTCATCAATCAAGTGTATTAGACGTACACCATACTAAGAAAAACACATTACTGCCTCCTCCAAGTACAAAAGTTTTCTTTGTATATCTAGAATCCAATTCTTCCAATATATTAAACTTTGGTTCGTCACTTCATAGTATCTTCCTCCATTTTTCTCCATCACATTCAATGTGTTTGTTGCAAACTCAATCCGCTATTTAATATTTTTCTTGCCTAATAAAGGAACTTTTTTGTCAGATCTGTTACGCACGCTTTTTTTGTAATTTAATGTGAATTCAAGTATTTACGGAGGTTATAAATGAGTCCTGTTTCGGTAAACTTACTACATACTGGGGCGAGTGGCTCAGTGCCTTGTGCGCTTTGGCTACCAGCGTCTGGGTCTTGGGTTCGAACCCCGGGGCTGTTTCACAGGATTGGGATTTTCCTCGCTCCATGACGAAACTGAGAACGAATATCTTAAGACGTACCTCAGACGCAGGCCTCCTAGTAACTCATGGTCGACCCATGCCCCGTGTGATTGGGGAAAGCTGTTGGAGGATACGAAGGCATGTATTATTATTGCAACTACCTATTTCTGAAATAGTTTTACCAGATCCGACTATTTTTGAGCATTTTTGCAGTTTTATTGCGTTCAGCGCTCTTATTAAATTTCTTTCATTTTTGATGCAATATTGTTTTGTGCCTATTTCATCTATTAAAATATTTATTTTATATTTTACTTTGCATAAGTGTGATAAAAAAATGCTGTTATCTTATATATTTTCTGTTACAAAATGTTAATATTAGTTAATAGTATTACTTTTCCAGACCTAGTTTTGTAAAGGAACTATGCTGCAACAGAAGAATCGTATGAAGAATTTTTATTCACATTACTTGGAGAATTCTCTGATATTCTTTACGATATAGTAAACATGCATATTCGTATTAAATAAGAAGATATAGAGAATATATAACATAATGTATGAAAAATTACTTTACAACTATTATTTGTCCACCACTGATAATTTATCTATTTATGTCAACCTGCACCAGTTAGGAAGCCAGTTCTCGGTACATCACGTTTGATTTGGTTTTTTGCCTTATATCCTGTACATGCCTCATACCACTGAGATTAACATTCGCCACACTTTGTGTCCAATATTTCTACGAAGAGTCAAAGCAGCAAGGACAGGAAATATGTCTGCTATTACTAGATTCGTAATTTAAAGGTTTCGTTTTGTCTTATTTTTCTTATTGCGTTAAGCTTTTGGGTTTTCATTTCATCAAGTTCGTTTTTAATCAGTGGCATAATTTAATTACTCTTGTTGCTTTTTGTTGTTTTCTACTTGTCTGAACGACATTAACAGGTATAATCCAAAATCGTAAATTAATTGCGGGACTTGTTGATATTACTTTTCTAGAACGATTAAACCTGACAAACAAGAGACAGCAAAGTAACGTATAGAACCAAAAGTTTTGAAATATTTTTAACACTTAATCTGAAAGTAAAAGAAGAAATATTAAAAGTTGAGCATAACAAGTTATTTTTAAAATGACGCAAAAACAAGTTCACTAGATATGTAGTGGACCATTATCTACAATAGCTCTTGATTTTGTTCGCATATTCCTTATTTGTCTCTGGACAATATTCACGTGTATTTTTGGAATTTTAGACATAACGCTACTTATAGTGTTAACATTCAACAATTGCTTGCTCATTTTAGCATAACGACGTAAAGCCAGATCATATGCTAAAATACTATTATTTACATGGTAACTGTTAATAAAATCCACTAACTGAGACAAGTAAGAGCGCAAGAGCTACATTCGTTATTTCTTCTCCTAACTCATCGAGCATATAGTCAGTAGCGTAAGGGTGTGTGGGAGTTTACTTTAATAAAAGGAAGAACAAATGCAGATCCGTAGCATTCCTTTTCATGTATTATAAACAACTTGCCAGTGTCCTTTGATGTTGCAGTAGGTATGTACAAGCGTTTGCTAATGAGTGCTGCGTACTCCTCTTACTTCGAAGCTGTGTTTCCTTTGCTTACACCCAAAAGGACCAAAAATGGATATAGCAGCTGCTACTAAGACTGAGAGTATCGTGGTGAAGTACAAAACAAAAGAGACCTTTGCTCTCAGAATATCGCATTAATCAACGATTAGTAAGATCCTGTAAATATATCAACAGAGATTGAAGCAACGCAATTTGAGTATGGACTCTTAGAAAAGAAAACATGGACATCCCGTGGATTTGCACTGCTGCTAAGGTTAAACCTATATGCGTAGAACATTTTGAAAATCTGCAGAAAATGTGTGTTAAGGTCTACTAAAAATTGGTTTGGCAATTCTACAACGGATACTATAAGATAACGGTCACAAACATCGAAGGCGCATGTGTGCAGCTTAGAAAGCAAAAAATGGCATCAATATGCTAAAATAATAATCGCAGGCACCAGATGCTAACGCAATCAAGAATGTGTGGGCCTACATCAAGTAACTGTCTTCCCAGATTCGACCAGTTTGGCTCTCATTAGGTCAACAGTATATCGAAAAGGTAAAGTTGCCATTAGAAATTTAGCGAGTTAAATAGAAATGTAACTAGTGATTTGTTCAGATGGTCCCCGTGGTGTAAGTGGTTTAACACGCCGGTCTAACGAACAGGACCTGTAGATTCAAATCCTACCGAAAACTTTGGAACTGAAATTTTTTTATTAAACTTCATAAAATAATTCAATTAAATTTAACGTTGGTAATACCAAAGGAACTTAAAATTATCATTTAAAAAACCAACGAAAGTTGGAAGTATGAGTAGTGCAGCAATACATAAATACATTATTGCAGTGTGCGCCCATTATCAACAATCGACTACTATCGTACTATTGTTCCACAGACTAACGTCGGTATTTCCAATTCTGAAACAGATAGCAGAGCGAACCAATTTGCAATTTTCATTTTAATCTCCTCTGGATAACTGTCAATCGGTGATATAAAAATTGTGGTTGTCCTTCATTTCCGAATTGGATAATGTGAAATAATTTTCATCGTCTATACAGTTACTACGTTTCCAATAAAATGATTACGCGTTTATGCTTTTTCCGATTGAACTTCTGTATATTTTGGACACTTCCTATTTTTCTGGTATTTTAAGGCATTCTTCAACAAAGCTCTTCTTGCAGCGATATGTGAAATTGATGTCCTAGTTTCCGCGATGTTGTGCCAACTTTACTTCAGGCGTTTTGGATGAGTCTTGGTTATGGCCATTTATTGAGGTTATCCACTTTTTAACAAATCAAAAGGCGATATTTCTTCTCTATCTCTCTTTTATTGTGCTTTAAATAATCAAATATTTTTGACGGTTTGGTATCCGTTCAACCAATTGATAAATAGACTTTTTGTAACTTAATTTTATACACCTTGCTTGTGTTTCAGATTTGCCATACTTTTTTAATAAACAACTTGTGTTTGCTGTATTTAATGGCAAATTTTTGCGTTACTGAGGAGGAATCAATCAACATGAATTTCAATTATAATTTATGTAAAAATTGCAGAAGAAAAATTAAAAAATAGACTTGGGTAAATTTCAATGTCTAAAATGTCATCCCATTCTAATTACGTAGTTTTAGTTTGCCTTTTATTATGACCCGATACTTTTATTAAATGTGAAGCCTGCAGTTGTTTACATTAAATATATATAAAGACTATTTGTATTCTTGGCGATCGTATTAATTTATTCTGTGATAAAAATACTATAATAATTATAGTGATTGTTTTTTGTGAATATTATTATAGCATATCGAAGTCAGTTACAACCATAATATGTGAATTTAACGACTATTAACATTTTTGCAGTATAGAAACGCCCAGTTGCTTTAGTAACATTTCTAAAAGTAGTGTAATAAAGGAAAATATTAACGTCAATAATACGTTATATATCGGTTAAGAGTATTTCTCGACCTTGGAGAATAAATTAGGTAGTGTTTGTTTGTTAGGTATAAAATAAGAAAAGCGTTTTATTAAGGAACTGGTAGCGTTTATCTTACAGAATATAGATTAATTACTGGAGTCTCGAACTTGAAAACAAAATTCTCATCTTCTGCAGTATCACGTTTCCTCCGCATTTTCGGTGGTTCCCTAAATTCACAACGAAATCGTTATTTTCTTTCGGAGATATTATTATAAACATTGATGTACGTATACATATACAGAAATTGAGGACATTCGTCTTGTTTGACTGTATCCATAGCAAGCTTTAATAAAAAAAAATTGATTTCTTGACATATTATCATATGGCCTCGTTAGATGTAAATACAATATTCCGGGCATCAGTTAGCAACAATCACTTATAATTTTCAAAAATGTTTTTACAAAATTTGTTTAAAGCTTCTAGAAGAATCTAATGATGGTTATATATGTAATTCTTAATAAAAATTGTTTGATGTAAATCACATCTTTTTTTAACACACTAAGCTTTCTTATCTATTTGAATTATTAAACTAATTTTGAATATATCTACTTCGTTTACACTACCTTTCTTAATCTCTTTATTTACTGAAACTGAAGAAGGGAAAATATTATAGACATTGAACTGTAATGTGATCCAAGTTATGACGAGGCACGTTTTCCATTTAGCAACTTTAGCCGATATTACGCTTCTGCATTTACTAGCAATTTAGTTATTCGATGCAGTGCTCGTTACAAGCAAATATTAATAATCCTAAAAGAATAGCAAAAGTTCTCCCAAAACATTGAATTTACTTCCATCCGAGAATATCGCATGTTCCCAATAAATTCATCCTTCTTTAAATACTCCTTAGCAAAATTTAGTCATTTCTGTCGGTTCTTTTTATTTATCCATGGTTTATTTCTAACTAGTCGACTATAGCACCTGTGATTTCTTAACGTTCGTCTACATATTTTAGCACTAAAGTGTTTACTATAGTTACTACTAATAATTTGTCTCAACTTTGGAGCGCTAAGGTGTAATTTTTTTAACTTCACAAACTAAGGCGTTTTCATCTCCAGGTATTAAAATTTTCGATCGTCCAGTCCGAGGTTTATTAACGACAACATTCTAAGTTCAGTATTTTTTTTATAATTGATTGTACAGTAGCTTTAGATCGATTCTCTTTTATCCTTTATTTAATTAATTTAATTTTTAACTATCAGTATTTTATCCATCTTTTCAAACTTTCATGAATAAACAATTTATTGTAATATTTCGCATTTTCAACGTAAGTAGTAACTTTTAAATACTGTTATTGCTCAAACAGCAAATAACAAAGGATATAGCATTCTTACTGAGAATGGAACTTTCTGAACTTTTGAATTTAATTAGTGTAGACCATATGTGGGCAACCACCGGCTCGCTGTAAGATTTCATCCGGCCCGCGAGACATTTTGAAAAACCCAACTAAAAAAAATAGAACACTACTTACTGATACTCACTCCAAATGAGGAACATCGAGTGATAGGGTTTAAACGCGGCCCGCGAACGTATTTGCACACTGAAGTTTGGCCCGCAACATGTCAAAGGTTGCCCGTACTTGGTGTAGACACATTTTTTGCATATTTGGAAACATAATAAAAATTTTATTCTCAGCCTATTTATCACCTTATTGACCTTGTGCTGTTCACATTTGTATAGACATTTAATTCACTGCATCAAGTTAAGGCTCTATTGCAAAGACTATTAGGAAAGAGAGAATACACATAAAAATCTAATACTGATTATTTTTGCCCATAAAATATTTAAAGTTGTGAAAATTAATAGAAAAAGAGCTACATTTAGGTATTCGTGCATCAATCGGTTTTTAAATTGTATATTTACGACATTTCGGAAACATTTTACGTTTTCAATAATACATTGTTAAAGTAATATCAATAGTTACAGGATGTCTACGTGAGAACCTTCAACTAGTACAACTTTGATTCCTTGAATACATTTTTTCTTTTGTATCATCACCGGCTATTTGAGACATTAACAATCGGAACCCCTGCCAGATTGATATTGTTAACGTAATATCACCTTTGCTATTACAACTTCCTGTATTGCTCCTCGGAGCCCACATACAAAAACAAGATACTTGTTCATCGCAGCCGACAACTGTTTTATTTTAACCGATTGTGTAGGCAGCCGTAGAAGATATTACTTAAAGTAGATTTGGTAGCTCCAATGCAGTTTTGAAATATGTTAAAATTTTACATACCGCGTCCGACGAAGTTATTGTCCTTGCTCTGACAGCGTCATATGAGTCAACGTTCATTGTTTTTCTCACGAGATTTTAAATGTCCAAGCCTGTAGTTTGTGCTTTATGCATTTCTTATATGAATGAAAACGATACATTGAAGTATAGTAGTGAAAATACTTTATAACAAAGATTCAAACATTTTAGGTATATTACTATTTATTTATTAACGTATCTCCAAAATCATATCTATCTATAGTTTGTTCGCACCTTAAAATTCAGTATGACTCTTACGAAATGTTACCCTCTCTTTCTATTGACAGAGGGTTGATGTATATACATCTCTCCAAGTTGGGCAGAATCGCTTGATTTTGTAGTAGTAACTTCTTTGGCAGCTGCATTACCAACAAGTAAATTGGTACTTAAGTTTTACTTATTGGTGTCAGATATTCTGCTTTAACTCGAAGAACCTTATGTCTATGCTACTATCAATAGCTTTATGTCTAATATACTTAGTTTGTTAATATCTAAATAAAACTATTATTTATATTCTCAGTTTACTAATCTTATTATAGTGAATTGTCGCATTCGTAAATTATATTCCAATAGAAACAGTTTCATACAATTTGAAAAATGTAGAAATAGCTACATTAAATACTATCATGTAGCATAATGCTATAATAAACATACATATACGAAAAATACCGGCCCATTCCATTTGTCATTTCTTTCTATAGCCAACGGTAGAGTTTAAAACATTCTCAGAATATAATTTTGACAATGTGACAACCTCAAACGCATTTCCCACAAGAGCCATACTGAATTTTAAGGTGCGAACGGACTATATAATAGTAGTTCCAGTTCGTCTGGAATAATAAATCTTGAAGTATTTAAAGGACATATTACGTTTTAAATTATTGCGAATGAAACTTATTGCTACAATTCTTGGACATTTATTCGTAACTATTATTACATCTTGATCAGCTATCGCTAAATACCCAATTTCTAATGCAAAGTGCTTTTACTCATACATTTCAATGACAAATAATTTATGAATCTGCACGAGTGTTATTACATTATTGTAAACTTAAAGTTGATATGAATAAAAAGGAATGCCGCACACTCGAATGAGCGCGTTTCTTTTCTCGGTAGTAAAAGTTCATTTTGCTATAATTGAATTTTATTTGTTCTGAGAAGTTCGTTCACTTCAAAAAAAAAAAAACAAAAAGTCACTTGTTGGTCTGCCATCATCGATCCAAGTATATATGCATAGTACAAAGGAAGGGCCGGCTTATATCGGCTGTAGAAAGAGATTTCAGCCCACTCAACTGTAATTAACAGTTAATAACAGCTAACGCGTATAATTGCGGCGACCTATTTTTACGATCATAGTTACGAGCTGGAAGTTGCGTAAACGATTGATGCGTACGTACGCAAACTATTTGATCGTTTAACCCTTATACATAGACGTGTACTTATAACCCTCTTTGTTACGAAAGAATACACTTAACAGCCTTTGTTTCCGAATAAACCTTAATTATCTTAACCTTCTGTATTAATTGCAACAATTGCTAGAAATTAATGGCGAAAATGCTGCAGATCCGTTCTTCGTCGCATATCAGAGGTCAAGCAGTTACTAGATTTTCTATACACCTGCATTTTTTATCGTCAAATAAAATAGTGCCATCCTGGAAAGGTGACCAAGTAGTATACATGATGAAATTATATCTTATTACCTTAGACAAGCTCTATTTCAAACCCCTATCGTTTTTATTTAAATATATTTTTTATTTATTGATAGCCCACAATTTATTTTTTGTTATACTTACATCACCCATACTTCAAAATTTAGCCGGCTACGATTTTTGCCAGTTTTGCATTAAGATTTTCAACTCTTCACTTTTCTCAAAACATTTAAATGCAAGCCAGTTTTTAAGATATCGGAAAGATGATAGTCACTGGGGCAAGATCAGAACTATTACGAGAATGATCAAAAGTCTATAATCTGGATTTTTTGAATTGCTTTCATGATGCGTACAGCCATGTATGAACGTCCACTATCATGACGGAGAACAATTCCTCATCTTATCATTCAATTGACGGTGAATTTAAGTAGTATTATGCCCTCTTGCGTTTAGAAATATCACCGAACGAATAACTGGCAAATATTTCTTGTTACGTATTTATTTTAATATACTGTCTTGCGAGGATAGACAACAATAAACTAATGGCAATATGGAGATTACATTCCCAATATATCAGTTGTGTTATTATGTATGCGCTAACCAACCAGTCAGTATTGCCAATTGCATATCGTCAGTGATCGGACCCTAATTTTGAACCGGGTCTCGCACCTTGTAAAATCTTCCAAAGGCATCATTGGACGTTCCAGCTTATATTCATCCGCAGCAATCCAACGTTTTCTAGTAACTAAAATAAATACGTTATACACAAAAAATGTTACAGCGTAATGAATAATACGTATCACAAATCCCTTATAGCTGTCGTGATGTACTGAGACCGCTCCCCGTAAATAGACGTTTGATATACTGGACACACGCGTTTTCGAGACACTGGTTTGTCGGCATAATTTCGCAGCTCTAGTGATAAGTAAACTGTAGAAAACTAGTTTAATGTTTTACTTTTACTTGTTAAGGTAAAGAACCCTAGTTACGGGTTGTGCAACAGATACGGATGAAATAAATATGTACATATAGGCTTAATAGAAATAAATAGTTCTTGTCGAAGCGCGATAGGTATCTCAACAACTGTTATTTTCTTTAGATCAGAAAGTAGTTAGAACGTATAACGGAATGGTTAAGATGAAGTTTTATATTGACGAAAACAATCATCATTTTACTATTAAAACATGCCAACGGTCCTGTGAGCTTGATGATGATCATTAAATCGTAAGAAATATGGGAATTTTAGTGACTTCCGTCTACCATCCTTAGAAAAAATGTCAATGACGTTTAAACGTATTCTGCGTAATTATCCTTTTTTTGTAACTAAAGGCGTTGGTAATTATTTGGCAGATTTTATTCCTGGTGAATACTTCTGTTTTGTCTGCAAAACACATGCCAATTTTGCTTCAACAATTCCTTTACATCTATTTTTGAAAGAGAATCAGTTTTATTATAAATTCATCTATTTAAGATTGACATATGAAAATAATTTTCTGCAGGTTTATCCACAAATAAACCCATATTCTGCTTTTTGAATAATAAACAGAATGAAACTGGTTTTTGTTTCTATATATTTATTTCTTTTACACTTAAATTCGTAATTTATACGTTTTGTACACAATCGAGCGAATGCATAACAAAGGTCTTTAAAATTCCTCTCTCCTTATATAGCGAAGCTGGGATACATATAAATTTCAAGAACATCGAATTGACTTTATAATTTTCGATCGTAAGAGTACTGCCAATATTCTACGATGAATACTATCCAATTTCTATTATTTTTTCTGAAAACTATTACACGGCCTAGCTCGAAACCAAAAGTTGATTTAGGTGTTGAGGAATTCCACATTTCCGAATACAACATCCACCATAAATATAGAAATGACTGGATTAAATATGAAAACGTTTCTAAAAGAAAAGAACTATACTATGTTGGATTTTAGAATCTGGTTTTATTGGATAATATGCAGGATGTTCCATTTAACAAAATAGAGAAAAAATATTTTGAAATAGATCAAGTGAATACTACTGATCACCCTATACATGCTGTGTTAGAAACAAATTACTGACCTAATCTTAACCAATGCATACAACAAATTCTATTACCAAATTTGAAAGCGTTTGGACATACGAAAGCATTCCGCTTTCTTTGGAGCGAATAAATTTTCAACTTTTTAACAGAAACAGTTGTAACTCGAAAATCCAAAAAAAGTTACTTTTATAATCTGGGGATAAATGCAATGTAATTACAGATTTTTAAGGGTGTATAAATATACAAGGTATTCTATTCAAAAACTGAATTTTACTGTATTATCTTCTTTTATACAACACTCGATATACCAGAATAATAGTTTTTGAAGAATAGCAATACGTAGACTTGTATTTCTTAGGATCCAGACAAAAAATCTTCATTTTTTTCGCACTTTGTCTTATGCTGTGACATGCAAATTGAAATTATACCTCCAAATCTCTGTAATTTTAAATGAATTACGCAATTTATGTATGTACGATCTAATCTAGCCATAAATACTGTCGAATTTAGTAAAGGCACTCGGCATTCTGACGGGGTGGGATAAAAGAATCGAATTGTTGCCATTATATGTCGTAAAACGGAAGTACAATCTAGTAAAATATTCAAAACCTTACAGCTATTTAGTATCAGGCATTTATCGTATTATAAATTGATTTACTGAAGCTTCAAATATATGTGATTATCGAAGACCTGGTTGTCCACGTGTTGTTCGCACTAAAAATGCTGTTTAACTAAGCTGATAATTCGACGAAATCCTCTCAAAAAAAAAAACGAAGAAATATCACGAGATCAAGAGAGGGTATCAAAAGATCAGTGGATCGATTGCTAAATAATAATAATTCATGTCTTCACATCCCTCAACAGCTTTCGCCAATTACAAGGGGCATCAACCGGCCTTGAGTTATTATGCCTGCGCTTGTGGTACGTCTCAAGATATTCGTTCTCAGCATTCGGCATGGAGTGAGAAAAACCACAGGAAACCTCAACCCTGAGAAGCGCGGGGTTCGAACCCGGAACCTCGAAACTGATAGCCACGCACGCAAGGCACTATGTTTATGTTTAGTTCAAAAAACGAAAAGAACTCGCTAAACAAAATCAAAAGGACCACCGCCCAGCAGGCATCTTAATGATATGGTAGGGAATCAGCTATGATGGTGTTTCGAAGTTACATTTTTGTGAAAAAGGCCTTGAGACTTCCATTAAGATAAACGAAGAAACTGTTTTAGAAGCAGTCGTAAAATCATTGAACGCAACTATTTCAAAATCAACAATGGAGCTTTCGGCGTTATGCCATAAAGTAAAATCTACTCAGAAATGATTGTAAGAAAACGTTCCTGACTTTATTAGTACGGATGATTGGCCTTAGTTAGATTATAAAATATGGTTTCCTTCCCATTTGATAGTTATAATTGATCAGGAAAATTAAAAGCATGCATCAAAGCCAAAGAGGTGATTTTGAGTAAAAGTTGGGCTTTTCTTAAATTTGTTTTGTTTTTATAAGCATATAAATAATAAAATAATGCTGAATGAACTAAATGATTATGATGAAACTTTTATGAAACTGTGTTTATGGCTAGATCTAAATCTACATCTGCTAAATAGCATGTTTTGCACATATCTTTAGCCAGTTCAAGTTAGTTCAGTTTAGCTTCAAAAATGTTCAACATTCTGAAGAGGTGACTCTTCTTTCCTTCAAATTTAGCTCGATACTGTAAATCTCGTAACTTATACCATTAAAATATGACAGTAAAGATACTATCCTGAAAATCAAAAATAATACGGAAGCTTTACTCCAATCGTATGTCTAATATCGTTGATATACACTTTCTAATAACACACTGATTCGTGGTGTTATCCTATGGCTAACGCACACACATTTTTTTACAAACAAATGCACCATGAAGATTTGTTGTAAATCATACTGCGCAAAACTTATATGTCATAAATAAACACCTGCATTTGTAATAATCCATTGAACTTAATTAGAAGGAGACGAGAATACATTTCAAGGACGATGCAGTCTTAATTCGATTTCAATGTTTACATACACAAACGACTTAGACGCCTCCATACATTTAATTTTGGCAATCAGTCGATATTAACCTTAGGTGGAATCCAAATCTCGAGATTATGTTTTTGTTAGCTTTTCATCTCGTAACTCTGTTGTTAACTATGATTATAAGTAACTCGTTTTTTGAAAAATTACTTTCCAACAAAGGTTACAGATAAAAATAAATATTAAAAAAATTACTATATCATTTTTATGGAACTAGCTATGCCCGTAAAAATACGATTAGCCAAGAAAAAGATAATGCTTTTAAAGATTTAATAATTTTAAGTTAATAAAATTGTGATTCACTGTGGTATTCGCGAACTGTTAAATCTTTTGCGGACCATCAGTTAGTACCAAACAAAATATGTATAATTCTCAACATTATATTATGTGCGTTTAGAATAAAATAATAGTATTAAATTATGAAATTAATTACTTTTGAACAAGCACTTCCAACAACTACAATTAAAAATTTGTGAAATATGCGTAGTTATTCTTTCAAACTAGCAGATAAGCAAATAAGTTCATGCGGTTTTTGCACACAGCAGAGTGCCATAAACATTTTTTTAAGTTGCTGATAGATAGCACTCGTTTGTTATGTGTCATAGCTTTAATATGAATCCTTGTTTTGCCGGATGCATACACATTTGGTAACAATTGTTTAATTCCCTATCTGAATAGTCGAAAATGGCAGCGAATAAAATTTTAGTTCGATGTTGTCTGTTCAGTAAAAACTTGGTACTAAATCGGCAGTGGCGGCGCGAAAAATATGTACCGTATTCGGAGATGATGCTGTTAGTGTACGAAGAGCACAGAAGTGATTCAAGAAATTTTCTTCGGGAGATCTGAGCTTGATCGATGAAGCACGCTCTGGGAGACCGAGAATCATTAATAACCAGCATCTTAAACATGTTGAGGCAAATTCCAGTACAACATGCCTGTGAGTGATGAAACCATTCGTTTGCAGCTTCATCAGGTACGAAAGGCGTGAAAGTTAAACAAATGGGTCCCACATGAATTGTCAAATGATAAGAAATTAAGTCGTCTTACCATTTGTTCGGCAAACAGTTTACGCAACGATAATGAACCACTTTTTGATCGGTTTTTAACCTGCGACCAAAAGTAGATACTGTATTCAAATTCTAAGCCTTTTTAGTCAATCGAAAAATGTGGTATTCTTACAGGATAACGGCAGACTGCATACCACAAGATTCACCCGGAAAAGAAATTCTGTCAGAAATAGCTTTTTTATTAATCTTCTTGGACTTGTGTTTTTTCTATTAGTAAGTGTTTCATATAATACAACTTTAAATGTTAACGTTTTACTTGTACAAGATGGTCGTGATTATCAATTAAAGGATACCACAAAGACAGGTATCATTATTAAGTACCTTATTACAAACATTCAGCTAATATTTGCAAATAGTGATAACTAAAACCTTTGTCAACTCAGCTTTTATTGGTTTATTTGTTTAATTAGTGGTATATACTTGATATATGTATATTCTGTTTGTATTCGGTAACTAAAAGGGGAAGTCCAATACTTAACATTACTTTCAGTAAACCATAAAACACAATATCGTACACTCTTTACTGATACAAATCTCCAAAACATTAGATTGCGTGTTGCATTCGATGAAAATATTTACATACTTTCGCAGGTTGTCTAAAAACATCAGTCTACTAGGAATTAATTATAATTCTCCGACGTAAAACAAACCTCGAAAAAAAGACGTTTATTTGGTGCCTCGATTGTGGCTTAATTTTTTTTACCAGTTCATTGTCTAATTAAGGGGAGCATTAACTTATCTTCAGTCATTTCGCCACGGTCGCAATACGATCATGATCGTAAGACCTGACCTGTATCGGAAAGGACAAACCAACCAATGCTTTTATCTAGCAACTAACCTTACATTTAACATAATTGCATGGTAACTATTACTTGCTTTCAACTTGTTTGGCTAAAAAGTCCTTGCCTTATTTCACATTTAGTAGACTCTAGGATCTTTCCGCATTTACCATAAAGTTGTACGTTCAAATAAAAGTAACATCTTTTGGTGGAGTTGCATAGAAATAGTAAAAATTAATGTTTTACATACATGCACGGCTATGCAATTTGATTGCTTAAATCATCCATTCAATAGAAAATCTGAAAGTAATTAATAATCATATACTATTGTCGCACGAACAAAATTTTTTGTGCCAAATATGTATGCATTTTTGCAATACCTACAAGTTACAGATGTTTATAGTTCATATTATATATGGAGTTAGTTTGAAATACGAGACAAACTAGCAATTTCTAACACACCACAAGGATTTATAAATAAAATTACAAGAAAGTTGGTTATTATTTTAAACATGTGTATTACTGAAACATATTGTCTTCATTTAAAAGTAATATTAAAAATGTTGTCCCTAGCGCAGATGGTCGTCTACCTCTAAGAGATGGGTAAATATTATTAATGCCTTCTTCTGCCTCTCTCTCTCTAGAGATCATTATCGTGTCTATTAACTCTTCTGTTATGAAGTAAAGCATCATTGTAACGCGATACATCTTTTGCGGCATTAAATGAAATCTATACATTGTAACTGGCAGACTTATATTCAAAACCAAAATGTGAATAAAATAATAGAAAGTCCTATGCTTCGCGTCCAATAAATAGGAGTCGTACGCCCTGCGAAACACCTATTTGCTGTAGGAACTTTTGCCACTTCTTCCCACTCTGATATATCGTTCATCTCGTTGTCTATCAGTAGCAGTCGTTATTTCAATATATTCTAATTTTTGTACGATATTCATTCCATTTCTGTCGTAAACTAAGTATTAAAAAAGTGTCTTTAAATTACAATGTACTGCAGATACTGCACTTATTACACGACGTACATATATTTAGGCACTTGTGTAGTGCACGATGCATGTGTTTGCAATGTTTGGACATGCCAACATTCTTGTACATCGGTACTCTGTACTCTCACATACATCTGATTTGATGTATCCGTTTCACATACATTAATTGTCATAAATTTGTCATCAAATGGAGAAAATGAATATTTTACGAAAAACTTACTTGTGAAAATAGCGTCACATGATATTATCTGTCAAAGCAAAACTGCCCGTTTCACTTAAGATAGGAAAAAGTTTTACGAAAATACATCGTTAAAATTTAGCTTACATAATACATTAAATTAACTACACACGCGCAAGTAATAGAAAACACAATATCCAAGGAATTCCTTTATTCCAGGGCTGCTGCTATTTCAATTTGGGCTTGTGGGTAAATCTTGTCCACTATTTTCTCTATCATGAATTAAGCAGACACAAGTTCCACGAATGCAAATCAACTGAACAATACTGGTAACACAGATGGAGAACGAATGACAGTTCTTCTCATGTCCTACTTATTCCACGATCGGTAAAATACTAACGGTCCTTATACTATACTAGGCATTCTATCAGCGATAAGCAAGAACGATGATGCGTTCCGTATAATCTTATCTGCATTTCTCAAAATGCAGATTTTGTGCAGAAAATTAAAATTATTATATGGTACTGTGAAACAACCTGTATATTATTATAATTCTCGAATATTATTAGTTTCATATATGTTTCTTATTAACTCATCAAATCTATAGATAATCGTTATTTTAGTGTGTTCTATATCTTGAGGCTTATTGAGAGAAGATTAAAAAATGTTAAATGTTAATTATATATCTGGTATATATTTAATTATAAACTAAAAGGCGCTTTTATATTTTGGTTATATATTGATTATAGTTTATTACTAAACTTCATAATTTGTCATGAAGTAAATTCCCAGCATTATATCTAATTAATACCAAGTGCTCTAGTAATTACACTGTATTTCATACGGAGGGAATGTGGTATACTTTCGAGTATATACAGACAGCCCACGCTATACAGACACAGTCGAGCGTTTACAAACCCATTTGATTGCATAGATAACCGTATTTTCTATTAGAAAATGTTACGTCTAAATAATATGGATTATAATACTACACATATCAATATTCATACACTAACAGTACTTGAGTGCCGTCGGTAGCTTTTAGTTTGAATATTAGCTTCTGTTGAAGTATGTTACTGTAAGATATATGCATGCTTGAAATGGATGGTGGACTTTGTATATTAAACATTCTTGTTGCTGATGGCTCCATTTACCAATACGCTGCATGACCACAATCATATTAACTTGTCTTAAATATAATCAACGTATATTTTAAATATAGATTCGTAGAGATGTTTAACAAACTGCAATTGCTTGAGTACTTGTGTAACATTGAAATGCTAACCATTAGATTCGCACTTTGCATGTAGTGCTACTCTTTAATATAATATGCACATTTATTAACAACTTACTAGATCATGTTGATGTTTTTCAACGTTTAAATATCCATTTTTACCTTCGTATCGTATATCGTATACAGAGATAATTGTGATGTAATATGTTTATTTGGAAATGAATTATGCATTTAAATCAATTTTATTGCAATTACATAACAAGCAACCATGCAGAAGAAACACGTAGTTAAAAACTAAATGCAGTTATTTAAATGAATTGAGTTAAAGTAAAAAATTAATATACGTGTATATATTACATTGTTATCAATATTTTGCTTTCCCATAGCATTTTACATTCTGCTCTATAGGTGCGAAGAAATATATAATATACATAATCTACTACAGAAAAAAAGTATGTTAATATGTCTTAAGGTGTTAACTATAAAATTATCATACGCTTGACCAATTAAAAAGCGTACAATTTACTACCTAAAGAGAAATTGATTTGTTTTTATGTCGTAATTAATAGAAATCATTTTCTTGTTTGTGTTGTACGTTCTAATTTTTAAAATTCCGATTAAGCAACAGTTATTTGCTTCATTTCTCTTCAAAGTTGTAGTTTACTCTACAGAAAGTCCGTAAGTGATATACACTGCCATCCATAGAAGTTTGGCTAAGTAAGAAAAATTTAAAAAATCAAAAAATGAAAGGCAATTAATATTAAGGAAATAAATGTATTACTCTTAAAAATATTTTCAAAATCTAACAAGTTTTATTTTTTTCCTATTCATTGTTAACAAGATTCTTAAATATACTTTTCGACAAAAAATCCACCTCTTGCATTGATTACCGTTCGAACATTCTTTCTATTAATTTGTTGAGGTTTTCGCATGGAATTCTTGTTGAAGAATATTCCAAAGCTGTTTCTTGGAGGTAGGGCCGACACTTCGAACTCTTCTATCAAGTTCATCCCACAGTAATTCAATAGGGTTGAGATCTGGATTCTGTGTTGGATATGTCATAACTTGTAAAACATATGTTTGATTTTGCGCGTTCAGATACTGTTTGCATATTCTGGCTGCATGTCGCGGATCCTTATCTTGCATAAAAATAAAACTCTAGTCGATTCCTGTTCCTAAGTAAAAAAGCAACTCCAAACTGTAAGTGAACCGCCACAGTGGTTTATTGTCGGTACAATGTATTCGGGAAGCATCATTTCATTAGCAGAACGTCTGACAAACACTCATGCTTTGACCAAACACTTTATAATGTTGATTCGTCAGTCCATAAAATATTTTGGCACTATTTTACCGCCCAATCAGGATTTTCACGAATCCACTATGGCCTTTTCAGTCGGTTACCCTGGCGTAACCATGATTTGCGAGCTGCCACGCAACCGTGTATATTTCAATCGCCCCGGCAGTGTTTGACAGTGGTAACTGAAATTGGACGCTGGTGTCCGTGATTGAATTCGTTCGGTATTTCTGGTGATGTTTTTTTACGATTTTGCTTACTTGGTAGTTGCAGTAGACGATCATCTGCTGGGGTAGTTATTCGCGTGGCACCTGTATAGTCACGGTCCTCTAAGTCGCTTATTTCTTGATATCGGTGAATCGATGCGGTTAGAGTTAATTTCTCACCGATTTGCCTGCAGACAAAACCTCATTTATGGAAGGTTATTAAATTGGATCATTTAGCAACATCTCTTGATTTACCACGAAGCATTTTGAACAGTGATGTTCACTTATTGTACCTCTGATCACAATAATATTCAAGGTGAACTGTTGCGAGTTTGGTAATCGCAGTAAACGTTCAAGCAGGCCAGGGACGAGCCCCAACTGAATGAGAGGAAATACAATAAAATCTTTACCTGCTTGATCCCATCAATACAACTTATCTAATAAATATATTAAAATAATCCGCTGTAAATGATGTTTATTAAGATTATCATCGTTGAATACAATATATCGTATTAACTTAAGGTTTTGTAAAACTTTCGCCCTCGGTCAAACTTCTATATACGCTAGTGTATATGTATTTAAATACATATGTGTATATATCTCGTTAGCGATTGAATTAAATGCAAATACATATAACAGGATTAACAAAAAAGAACCGAGTTATTTTTTTCCCAATAGGTGCATACTACACAAATTATGCAACGCTTAAATATGTTTTGACATATCTGGTGGAATAAGAGCCTTAAGAATATAAAACGCTTGGATAACTGCTAATGTTGCCATTAACGTGAAGAAAAAAGTAGGTTTGCCCACTTTCTTGATCTGAATTGTAAACTAAAGCATATACAGGGTATCTTTGAAATTTTTGCTAAATTCTGTGAAATAATATAAAATATAATAATTTTAATAAGTCTCCCGTCATTCTTTTAATTTGGATATTCGAGACCTTTTTGAAAATCATAAGCATCATCACAAATTCGTAATAATTTTCGCCACTCACTGATATATGTACATTTCATAACAGTAACAAAATGTATGTTATCGAACATCTTCTGGTAGCGTTAGTGTTTTGCCTCCTTGCCCTTTACAACTTCAACTGCATGTTTTTTTTTTTTCATTTAATTTCCAAATCCTTGAAAAGCAAATTCAATATACGCGCACAACACCCACCAGTTATAATGAAGTATTTCCGATGCAGATGCCATTTAATTTTTTTTGTCATGTTGTCTGTGACAAAACTAGTTGAGGCAGAATGACGTCGATTTCCTGTCGGATCTTTTCCTTCAATTCCTCAAGAGATGAAGGTCGACGTAGGAAAACCCCTTTTCCTTTAAGTATTTCCAAAGAAAAAGTCCTGTGTGGTCCTTTCCTGTTGAAACCACATATTTTCTGAATTTGATGCGCAGAAAGGTCTAATATGTCAACGTACCGATCAGCAGTCTCAATTACCGCTGCACCACCTCAAGTTAAGATATTATAAAATCTAGGAGATCTTTAAAGGAGAAGATTGTTCAACGTCGAACTTTGAGCAAGTGAAGGAAATTAATGAGTACTAAAAAAAACTGTCCTTTTCAAAAATATATTCAGTTTTTTTTTCTAGTTATATTTATTCATTTTTATATGTCTTCAAAATGTCGGAGAACTTTATGCCTCACTCTGTATTTACAAAAAAAAATGCCGTTTCCAAACTTTCAACGATAGTGTATGTAACACAGGGAAAGTATACGTTGAAGTTTAGATAATAATGGAAATTTACCTAAGCGCAATCAATTTAATTAATGTTAAGCCGTATTCAGACAAATTAAAACGTAATATTACGTATTTTGATAAATGTTTTAATACTGTGGTCGTCTAAACTAACTGGTGTCTTGACGCCGCGTTGCCGTGATACCCGTGTCGTAGATTAGAAACATTCAAATATGCGGCATTCGAACGCTGTCGTGGCATCTGGGCGGAAGGCACGGTGTAAAAATAAAATTGCATTTATGGAAAATATCAAATCACTTAATTCAGTTGAGCCAATTATGTTATTAAGCTCGTTGTTTCTTTTTAATTTATTACGAAGATGATAATTGAAGTAGAAAACTGGTTAACAAATGTTCATGAAACATCATAACACTTATAAGATATAACTAAATTGAAATCAATGATTCGAACGGAATATTTACATTCGAATCATGGAACTGTTAATCTTAAGCTAATAAGTTTATAAATTTGGACAAAATAAGACCATCATCTTTTCAATTATTCAATAGAATTGAAGAAATAAAAGATTTTATTGTAATATCTTTTTTTCGTAATGCATATATTTAATTAGAATATCAAAATATTTTATTTTAAGAATATGTTTTGGCATTTGTATTTTGAATGCATTAATTCAAAAGTGATTATTGGAGTTTCACGGTTTGATGCGTGCATGCGTTTCTAAATTTGCACTCGAAGTTGCACTTTTACAGGATTATTATAGCTTTTGCGTTACAACGAAGATCACGCAACCGTCTTGTATATTTAGCATTTCCTCTTTATTTAAAGATAGAACCGTTTATGACCGCATCCGTGATTTTCTGAGCTTTTAAGTACATATACTTCCTATATAACTTCTATTAAAAGTTAAAAATGGTTTGGAATTAGAATTCTATCTAGAGCTAACCAATTTAGACAGGAGCATTTATCGACCTTGTCCGCATTTTAACTAAGGTGTGTAGAATTCCACATTCACATCTAAGAATAATGTTACTAAAAATTATGTGCTATTCTCGAAAAGTTCGAATATACAAACAAGCAATATAAGTGATGTTTTATTTAAAATGCAGTTGTAAAGTTGCGTAGTGCAGACGTATGTAACTATACAAAAATAAATTTTGACTTCTAGCATGTGCGCTATCAAAAAAATATGCTACGGTAGCATGTATAGATAAAATAACATAGTTTGAAGTGTTTAGTATGGTAACAAATTCTTATAATATCTGAAAATCTTCTGAAGTACTTACGTAATACGAAAAGGCAATAAAATAAATCCTTTGGCAATACCGAAGAGACGAGAGACCACATTGTATAATTTTTATCCCAAACAAATATTTACATGTGTAAGGGCTTTTTGTGTAATTGACCACTCTACAGATTATTTTTAGTGTCAATATTGGTTTGTATGCCGATAACTTGGCTACTCGATCGCAACGAGCAAAGTCTGCGTAAACAGTGGTTAATCTTTGTAAGACAATACATGTCATTTACAAATCGAAATGATAGTAAGTAATATACATAAATACGCGAGGTCTTTCTCCGCTTCAGAAGAGCGGTCATCAACATTATTAGTAAATGTTTATACTTCATATTATTTGATTTAGTAAACGACATCGTTTCAAAAGTTTTTATCTGCTCTAATTTGATTTGGAAAGTGTTAACTAGTAAACACGTAAATCTTTCGGAAACGTCGTTTCCGAGAATGTGACATACTAAATTTTAAAATTTAAGGTTACTATTGATAAACTCAAATTTTGAAAAGTAAGCTATGATTATCATACAGAAATACAGATGCAATTAAGGATAAACCGGATTTTTATTAACTTTCTCCATAGAAAAGCGTATATAGTCTGATAAATATCTGTGTTAAGGAAGACACCACAATTGTTTTGTATTTAGTAAATTTTCTCAATTCTATACACTTAGTCCAGCGACGCTCCAACATTTTGAAGCCATCCAAATAATAAAATTAGTTGAACTCTCCAAAATAAGCCTCTGTTTCGGTAATGATCTCTTCATTTGATACGCCATATTTTCATGTTTCAAAAAAAGAAACCACAGGGGACCATATCTGACGAATATCCTTACCGTAACTGGATTAATTTTCGCAATTTCTGATAAATTGAACAGGGTCTTATAATAATAAAAAATTCTTTTCTTTGCTAAGTGGGGCCTTTTTCTCTTTAATTTAGCTTTGAATCGCCCCAATAAATTAGCATAATACGTGGTTGTCCTTTTCTTGAAATAATCAATTACGATTATATCTTGTGAAACCTCAAAAAGTGGCATGTCTTTGCCCTCTTTGGTGCGCGTTCCCTAGGAAAATAATATTTTACCGACTGACTTTTTGTTTCTGGCGTATAGTGATGTATCCATTCCAGAAAATGTAGCAAATTCACTCGTATTGCACTTAGCCATCTCCAAACACTGCTTTGAAGTCATCACGTGATTCCGTTCTTGATTAATCGTCAGCAGATGCAGCACCCATCCCATCGATAGCTTTCTCATATTTAATTTTTCGTGAACGATGTTCTGTGCGCGTTCAATCTTCACCCGGCTGCCGGTCTGTTGATACGATATCATGAACTTTAATAATCATATCGTTCACATGTCACTTCAGTGGTTCGACTTGGCTGCTCCTTATCGAAGACTCCCGCTATCTTCGGCCACATTGAAATTCATTAAGCCAGTATCTGGTGGTTATCGCTGAAGTTGCGCAGTTCTTATAAACTGCATCTAATTTCTCGTTGATTTCTACACACGTTTTCCCATCCATAAAAGAAATGGAGTCACTGACCGATATTGTTTTGTTCCTTGATTCCACAAATACATAAACTTTAGCTTTCGACAACTCTCAAAACAAGAATACTCCATTAATCTCTTTGACTAAAGAATAAAACTGACGGTCAATAGCGCAGATTTTAATACAAAGTGCCATCTGTCTTCAAACACGGGTACTTTTTATACCATCCTCGTACAAGTCCAGTCAGTTAGTCCACTGTAGGATTGTTTAGAAATCATTATTCCATGAGTAAGTAGCACGAGGGTTGTCTTTTAGGTTTTGCATATGTCTTTCAAAGTAGTCTCCACGAAGATTAAAGTACTTTTACATGCGCTCGAACCAAATTTGGAAGCAGTTATTTCATTCGTTTGTTGGTACAGTCAAAATTGCGTTTTTGAAGGCATCGACTGTTCCTTCTAATGACTGAAGCCCCTGACCATGCAGTCCGTTCTTGATTTTCGGAAAGATAGAAAAATCATTATACTTAGGTCCGAACTATACGGAACAACTCAACATTTTGTTACGTTAAAAATTCGATTGCGCTGCGTGCTGTATGCGAATTTGCATTGTCTTGGAGGATGATTCCTCTTTCAGAGTTGTTTTTGTGAAGCTCAACGATGATTTGCTGCAAACAAATGATTGTATAGCGATCGGCAATAACAGTTCTTTGATCTTGTAGAGAAATGTTGCTACATGACCTGGTTTCAAGACAAATGTCGCCACCTTTTTAGAGACATTTCAAGAACTGAATTTTTGTCAGTTTTTCTTCACTCTAGTACATCCAAACAGATGGCTGACATTTATTTTCTGACTCGTATAAGTAAATCCAAGATTCATCACCACTGACGATGTTGTACACGTTTTTAGAGCTTCCAACTTTGAAGCGGTCAAGAGTTTTTTAACAATTCATCCTATCTGCTTTCTGTTGTTCGGTCAACAAATGTGGTATCCAACGGAAAACTATTTTTTAAACACAATTCTTCATACAAAGTTCTTTTAATTGGGGTCTTTAAAATCTCCCATGATACCTCAACCTCGCGACATGTTCCATGTCAATCTTCGTTGATGATCTTACGCACAACATGGACGTTTTCCTGAGTGACTTCCGTTTTTGTTACTCCTGCTCTTGGATCGTCGTTAAGGCTAATCCGTCCACGTTTGAATTCTCCATACCAACGAGAAATTGTCGACGGATGTGGTGCTTCATTGGCGAAAACAGAAACCAACTCGACGAGGTATTCTTGTTGAGATACTTGTCTTCCAAAATTATAAAAAGTATTGTGCGAAAATGTTCTCAATTGAATTCACTTTTTAAGTTAACTTGTCAACTTCGATAGTTCGTTGTAGCTAGAACGCTACAGATATCGTACTGAAACTTTGAATTTAGGTTAACTGAAGATGGAGGTTAATCTTTAGTACTAACATTTGATTAGTGGCGCCATCTATGTCCCAGTATGCAAAGCTTAAAAGACATCTCTCAAGAATTTTGAAAAACAAAGCGACGAAGTTTTTTATCGCATATGACCAGTTGAAGTAATTTGAAAAAATAATGTAACATTTTTTTTGATGCTGTCGAAAAAGCTAAGATTCCATTAAGTGTACCAACAGAAATGGATGGAGCTCGTATTACAATTATAAATATGTATGCTAGGGAAGTACTAAAGGACAAAATTTTGTAGTGCCCAAGAAACTAATTGCTTCAAAATCCATAAAGCAAGTGGATTTGTGTTATCTTTGTTATTTTTAATTTAATAATTGGCTACGCCTGGTGTCCGTTATCTATTAGGAGAGATAAAACGTGCACAAATTAAATCCAATAAGAAGAGAACATTCTTTTTTGCATTATTTGCGTTTGTATAAATACAAACGTCACAAGTTATCAAATTAGAAAATGACTCAACTTAATATAAAATTGCAACATATACACGCCTAGCAAGTTGTACATGTATTAGTGATAGATATCAATTACAAAACAAGAAAGCAAAATGTCAAACACTTATCCTTTTTTGAACCATTCATTATTTGTTATCTATTTTTTTTTGAATTCCAGTGTTGCTTGTTGCAAATACATCCCGGTTCATATACCAACTTTTCGCTTCAGAAAGTTTCTTGAATTTGAAATTAGACCGACTGTCATTTATTGTTTATGCAGCCATAATCAAAAATCCCAATGCTGCTAATACGAGATTATTAACTGATGTCGCATATGTATAAATTCCAAAATAAATATGTGCAGAATCTATTTTCTTATCTCTTCAAAGAAGTAAAAAAAAAATGCAAGATTGGAGCAATTTTCGTTTGCCATTTATGTACTGTACAGGCTGGTTCAGAATGATGGACACAATTTCCTAAGCTATACCTTACTTCAGCTGAAGGGATAACATTTAGCCGATAACTGAATTCATCCCATACACGATGAAAAAAAAATTATAATAATAATAGCGGTTTATTAAATTCTACAGTTCATGCAAAGAAATAAAACAAAAAAGTTATGATAAAACACCAACACAAAAAAAGAAAGTTAATCAAATGCAAATATCTGTATTATCAAAAGGTTCAGAATACAATCGAGAAATCAACTACGAATAAATAGTAACTGGTTATTACCCCCTAAAAACTCAGCAGAAAGAAATTGTAATGAAACAAAATGTAACTAATCGAATGCAGTTGCAGTGCTAGAACATCATCAAAAAGGTACAACTGACACAATTGGCGGGCGAGCGATAACAGAGGCAGCACACGCATAAAAAACGGGAGGGCATTATGCAACATAGCAATGTTGTAGCTGAATGATCTTTCAAACAATTCTAAATCGTGCGTAGAGACCAAATTATATGGAAAGTGCATTTTATTTATTATATTTTATGTCTATATGTAGATGAATTACACTGATTAAAGTTAATTAGCGTTAGTTAAGTTCAATCAGTGTAAGACATCTACAAATAGACGTAAAATATAATAAATAAATAAAATAAAATATATGCACTTTGCATATAATCCGGTCTCTAATCATAACCTTAACCTAACATTTATTACATTGCAAGGACTGCGTGGTTACATAATTCACAGATAACTCGGTTGGCAATGAGAGTATACGTGCTCTCGAAATGCTGCGTTTCGAAAATATTATAAATCTGTGTGGAGTGGAGTGGAGTTTACAGCAATGCCTGTGGACTGACATTTATAGTATGGACGTCTGTCTTGAATAAGATTTTGCGTACTAACTTTACTGTAGCTATGATACAGTTTCTTAGGTTATAAAAATATATGGGAAACTGCATTTTCCACGACTTTCCCTAGAAAAAGATCCCAGAGTGTGTGATCAGGAGACCTCGATATCCAGAACTGCAGGGCCAGGTCTTTATTGCCAACCCCACCCACCAATGAGATAGAGGATTGCTCAGAATACGTCGAACACTTAGTGCTACTGGATTGGAACTCCGCCTTGCCAGAAAATGTAATTTTCTGTTGCTTCATTCATTTGCCGAAAGGGTCAGTTTTGCTTTATTGCAAGATACATTATTCGAATGGTTATGGTGTTAACATAAAAAAGAAGGGTCTGTAAACCTTTGTTAGCGAGATACAGAACGCGTTAACCTTCGGGCTTTTCCTTTCATGTGTCAGTATTATGTGAAGATATAATAGCCTCCGTGCGCGAATTTTATGTTTGTTGACTTTCCTATTTAGAGGCCTTGTGTCGACATTGCAGTCCAAACTTTTGGCGAGTGAAGTGATCTCTCATGCTGCTGTTTTGGATTTCTTGAACTACAATAACGGCCTGTTTACATGGCCATCAAGGTGAAAATGCACATCATCTGAAAAGTTTTTGTTGCCCGTTCCAGTCAAACGCTCCTTCATACCTTCCATTCGCCACTCAACGTTTGTATTCGCGCAGTGAACAGAACAAATTAAAAAACGGCACTAGTATTTTCTACATGTTGGGCCTGGAAGATTGGATTATAATGTTTATAGTACACACGTATTCAGTAATACGGTAATCCTGTACAGAGTTAGGTACAACACCTACTGTATTCTCAAGTCATTAGATTCCAACAGAACCGATCATAGGCCCTCTGTTTTGTCCATTCTGAAAAATAAAAGTAAATCGTAGTGTTAACTTTATTTGATATAGTCAGTTTTCGGCTATATTTAAAAAATATCTGACTTAAGTAAATTGAAAATACTTCCATTGAAACTAAACTTAATTATTGGAAACTATAACATTTTACGAACATTTGCAAATGTTACCATAATTAATTACTACTTGAAACTGAAAGATATCAACGTACAGTAAAACATTCATTAGAAATCAAAGCGATTCAAGGAAAGCAATCCTTTGGCAGCTGACCAAACCAACCTTAAAATCTTGTAATTCTCTCTTCTACGATTACTTAATTTTACTACTGTATTTATTATTTTTGTGTAAATTTTATTGCATAACGGAAATCCCAATTCATATATTATAACTTGCTTTTAAAAACTGATTTTTCATAGGAATTTTTACCGTATTATATGTTAACATGACCGTTTCTTATTGATCGATATTCGTTATTCTCAAACTTGATGGTATTACGTATTTTATACGTTAATTTAAAAGTCGCTTAAAGAAATCAGTTCTCAAACTAGCCGTCGGTTCTGTTCTAGGACTGTACCTACTCACTGGAAAACTTTCATGGTAGATATCTAGTCGTAAACAATTATGTGTAACCTTTTTTTTTTTTCTGCTTTTCTATATATCGATCACCTTCGCCAGCGAAATATATTAGTTGTATGAATATTTATGGTAATCAGCTTGAGTAAGAGGTTGTTTTGTGAATTATTTATACGTAGGAAAATTCCTATTGCCTTGATTCTTATTCCGAGTTCAATAGCTTTTTACATTTATTCGGCTAATTTCCATTTTCCTTAAATCCTAAAAGAACACAGAAGAGGATTGAGATTAGTGTGACATTATATCACGGAGTAGTTGAGGATCGTTCAAATACGTTTCGCTTGATACCTACCTACACGTAAAGGAATGTTGTAGTCATGATTCTTAGAATATACGTATACAATTGTCTACCGCAGAACCTTGCGGCTATTAAATCAAAAGGAAATTTACAAGCACAACAAACAAACGTATATGTTTCTAAGTACAACGAAAACGTTTTTGGGAACTGTTAATGCACTTTTCGACGAGGATCGTAATGATGTAGACAGGGAAATCCGAGTGATTCTCATAGAAATTATTTGTATTATGACGGTGAAATACATTCTTAGAATCTATAATGCAACGATTCATAAAGATGTATTCCGTAGTAAAAACCCATTGTATATGTTTAAAAGGAATAATTAATTATAAGGAATGGGTCTAACAATTCTCTACAAACCTTTAGGCGGAATAATAAAGGATTATTTGAAAATTAGGTCAAATTGCGTTAAAAGCGACTAAAATTATAATTCCTTTAAAAATGCAAATGTCGCTGCAAATTTTAGTTCTGAAGAAAAATAATCGCGTTAAGGGGTAGACTATGCGGTAAACAGTGCGCTTAGAATTCCCAATTCATAAGCGAGTGCATCCAGGCTTCCGTCCTTTTATACTCTTCTTACACTCTCCTAGCTTCGGTGCTCCGCCAGACTCACTACATCGGACATCTTCAACTTAACTGTGCAAGGTATACGTTAATCTAACTATCTAAGTACTACTCTAGCTTAGCCTGATTGAGCTAGTACGGGAGTAACCCGCTTCTCTACTTAGCTATGTAAATTTGATCTCCTAACGTTGCGGAAGTAGTCCGCTCCATATCTTTACTTAAGTATTATGTTTACAACGAATACGTAGTCTTCCACAGTCAGAGTTAGTAATAAATGAACTACTTCCGGAATTGGATCGTGTCATTATGGGATAATATAGAAATGAAATAAGAGAAAGACGAGAAAGAAACAAAAAGAAGAATGAAAGGGAGGGGGGGTGAAAAAGAAAGAAAGGTGAAAAGAGTAAGAGAAGGAAAGAGTGACAGAAAATGGGGTGGGGGGGGGGGGAGAAAGAAAGAAAAAGAACAAAGAGAAAGGTGAAATCTCGACGTTTCGCCTCCCTCGTAGGAGAAACTTCTTCAGGAGAAACAGGGGAAACCAAAATGGCACGGTAACTCGACATGTAAACCACGCTAGAGGCGAAACCACTTTGGCAGAAGGTTACGGTGACGGCGTGTTAACCGCGCTAGATATTTTTCTTTCTTTTTATTTCTTTCTCTTACTCTTATTTCATTTCTATATTATCTCATCATGACACGGTCCAATTCCGGAAGTAGTTCATTTATTATGTTTACAACGTTCTCGAATCAATTACAAAAAGAACATTTTCTTCACTTCGTCTTTCCCACTATTAGTTCTCTGCATGGTTCTCCCCTCGACTCAAAAAGGCCCTAGGCAATACTGGCGGGTCATCCGTGTGGTCTTCTCCCTTTTCCGGGTTGGGGTGCCGGTTCTTCCGTCGCCGATCACCCTCTTGGTGGCTACAGCAGGTCGTAAGGTATCCGCCTTCCCTTTTTCTAGGTTACCTCGTCCAAACAGTCGTCCCTTTGGTAAGGGGCCTGGGCGTCCTTACGACTCGTCCGGGCTCTCCTCCGGGATAGTGGATCGATCCCCTTGCTGTCGCTTGCCGCCGTGAAGGTTCTCTGAAATGACGGAAAAGAAAAGTTAACCCACACAACTGTCTTTTTATACTATAAGTTGTGGCCAGTTTACGTACAGTGTGATCAAAAAAGTAATTGTGTGTACTAGCAGATTTCGTTGGTATACTTGAAAAATTGGCATAGAAATTAACGAAGTTCACAATAATTCTGGTTTTTCCAGTACCGTATTTTTGTAATAAGAAACTATTTATGTTGTGAAATGTCACTGGTTCTTATAGTAAAAGTAAACCACTGAAATTGTTTTACTCATTATATTGTACATCAATTTGCCGCTAATTATGCACGATTCGTGTGCAATTTTTTCTTTGAGGTAGCCCCAAGAAAAAAATCAGGTGGCGGGAGATCGGATGAGCAGACCATGCTGCGATACGAAATAGTACGGTTGGAGAACATCTGATTAAAATTCTAATGGGGCACCTTACATTGCGTCCGTTCCACTATTAGAATACTTCTTGCTTTACTATTGAACTTGTTGCGCGAATGGCAGCTATCCAACAAATAATATAATTGCAGTGAGAGTTGGCGCTGAATTCAATGAGCGAAGATTAGAAGCTAGTCTGAACGCTCTGTGTATTAGAGGTATAGCGCGGGGTATGCTTAAGTAAGTTTCAACAACGAAAATCATGATGGAATACTAAAATATTTTGGGTTAGCGTACCTACATAATCCCACCAGTCTCTTTTATCCTCGTCTATAGAAGGGCAACAACCATCTGACATCTATGTATTCTTTTCTGCCGATTCCTATATATAGTATATACAACAACCGTCCAAAAGTTTGGAAGCAGCAGCGGATTTTATAAACAGTCACAGATACAGTAATATTTTATTGTGATTTACTAATGAATTTATACAACAAGTGACTGTCATTAAATAAAAGTAAATTAATTCAAACATAATATTTATGCTTTATTTAGCTCGTAAGTTTATTTTCGTCGATATGACCTCATATGGCTTTGATAACCGCTGCACAAATTTTAAGCATTCTTTGAAGCTATTTTTCGAGACAGTACGCGTCATTTGTTGTCACACGCCTTATGAATATTCCCTTAGGTCTTGAGTGTTGTGAGGTTGTCGTTGTCTAGCCCTTCGATCAAGCTCATACCATAAGCCCTCTATGGGAGATAAATCCGGACGTTAAGGGGCCGAACAATTAATTTTAGTTTATTTCTTGTTGCTTTCTCCTCTAAAAAGTGTTTACAGATTTGAGCCGTATGTTCGGGGTAATTGTCTTGCTAGAACCAGAAACAGCTCACCAACAAGACGGCTTCCACACGGAATAGCATGCTTTTCCCAAACATAAAAATACTCTTCTTTCTGCGTTGTACCACTAATTTTTGCTAAATCACCCGTAGTTGTTCCAACAGACCAACACCAAACCATAACACTACCACCTCCGTTTTTGAGGGACAGTACTAAGCAGGCCTCCTTAGCTGTTTCCTGTGGGCGTTGACGGACAAAATGTCTCCCCGTTGCATACCAAATAACTGAAATCTGGACTTGTCGGTCCATGTTAATCGTTAATCTCTATGTATACGTTTTAAATACGATTTTTTTGCCCTTTAACCTGCTGCCAACAATTGCCTCTTGACGGTGGTAACAGAAACATTTTTTCGTCGTTGTGTACGCGTCGCAATATCCAGTGCCGTTAGATGTTGATTTCGTTTCGATGTCGTTCCTATAAATCGATCTTCAGTTTCAAAATTCACCCGTGGCCGCTCATTTCATCTTCTATCAAGATTCTGTCCTCTCTCTCTCTATTCTCCGAGCCAATGTGCAATGCAGACCTTTCGGTTAAATCACTAAGCCCAGAGTAATTTCTCTGTTGGTATATCTTTCATCGCAAAGAGTACAAAAATTACTACGTTGTTCCACAGTCAACTGTCTGCGTTTTGGTATTTTTACGCTTAGTACTTTACCAAATTGTTACAATTGCGCACTGATTTCAAAGAACTAATTCCTCACAGGAAAGCGATAAGGCAGTAAGAATTAATGGCTTTACCACGTGCACTAAACAATTACCGAAGTAGCACCAAACCGTCTGACTTTATAGATTATGTCTAACAATTTTAGGTTTACATACAATAATTTATAATAGGGATTAACAATTTCACGATATGCCTATCCGTTGTATTATTTTGGAGAAATTTCACATTGCTTTCAAGCTTATAGAATTCGAAAAAGAGTAGTTAGAAGCGCAATAAATCTTTGACAGGAACTCCCAATTATTTATTACAGGCGATTATCTGGAATCTCTGATTACAAGAATATCAAGAATATGTGCCGCCGTAATTCAATCGCGAAGTAACCACATTGGCGAGAAATCACTTCAAATTAAAATTTTGTGATGTTTTCGGTTTCTTTTTTGTTGTTGTCTTTGTTAAACATTCCTTACGCGATGTCAAATGTCTACCAATAAAATATTACTACAAAAAAAACTATTATTTTAATTCAAATTAAAGAAAACAGCAATTTCATAATAGTCGTCCCCATATTTATGGGCGGTAATGTATGTATGTTCTCGCAGTCAATCATATTTGACAAAAATCCAAGGGGTTATCAACAAATATAACATTGATAAACATGGCATATGCTTGATACAAAAATGTAATGTTTCCAAGATATAACCGAAGTTGATTTCAAGGAATTTTTTTATTGATAGGAGAAACTGGTTGTGTATAGAGTATTTTTGACTCAACTGCAAGAAATATTTGAATTAAGTATAGAAAGCGTTTTATACTTATTTCGTCTGTTTATCAGTTTATTAAATATCTCATGGTCCTTAAACTGTTCGAATGACGTACAACTAATTGTGTTTAATCGATTTAATTCAGGAATTCATTGTGGTGTTTGTTTGCATGCCACTACTCCCTTGGTTATGCTTTTGCACGTTCTTGTCGCAAGCGAACACATGAAAACTGTGATACATTTCCTTCATCTCAAATGAAACAAGGACAGTGACCACCGCACCGAATACTTTCACTCCGTCGTAACGATTGACGAGATTTATGCCTTATGCCTACATGCACGCATTCGTTTCATTTCATATTTAAACACTGTTTTACCAATTATATCCTTCAGGGTCGCTTCCTCTTTTACGATCGATAATCAAAATGTGTGAAACAGTATTTGATAACAAAAACTCGAACTAGGTTTTGTATTTCTGATTTTGCCCAATACATATATTTATCTAAAAATTCTAGCGTATACTTTTGTAGTTCATCGAATATAATTGATGTCATTTCAAAGTTTGTTTTTTTCTATATACAGAGGTTTCATTATTTTAATGAACCGTAAAAATATAAATTTTAATATATTACCTTCTAATTTATTCCTGTTGAGGCATGTGTACATAAAAGCTAAAAAGAAGTAATTCTTATCTAGGCGTAGATACCAAATGGAATTATAATTCCTGTATATTGAATAGTTTAAACACTAGCAAATATCTAACAAGCGTAGCAAATATAATTCAATAATATGTCCACATACCTATACTCCTTTCATTTCAATCGAACAAGATTTTCTGGTTCTAGCACATGTATTTATGCATGAATTACAATTGCAATACGTGGAAATTTCCAGATGTACATATAAGCTAATATGCATAAAATATGAAAACGCTAAATAAAAGAATATTATCATTTTAAATTCAATGCTGTTATTTACGCAAATTTTGGGGTTAATTCTTATGGGTTTATACATTTTAAATTCTGCGTGCCTGTAGCCGTATTCTCTTAAATATCTTAAAATATAAAAAAAATATATAGCCGCGAGCATAAACGAAATTCACATAATGCATGCAATCACGTGGAAAACAAATGCAATGTAATTATTGCATTAAATCAGAATTAAATAGTGCAACGTGGTTTAAAAGAATACTAGATCGGCAAGAAAATAATGTGTCAACATTGCATTGTATTGTTTTAAACACAACAAAAAAAGAAAATCATGTATTCCATTAACAAACTGTCCTCTTCGTTACAGAGCCTTTCACCACCTGGCTGGATGAAAAGCTATTGCCAATATCCATGTTTGACATGGATGCCACCGTGGTAACACCGTCAAAGACTGATCCTATAAAGTCAGACACGTCAGATACCCAAAGCTTATTAAAGGAATTCGAGACCGTTTTGGACTATGTTAATCCTGGCACATTAACACCGCCACAAAGTCCGCCGTATGTCCAACAACCGTTGTTAACCACCTTGGAGCCAGTGGCCACTCAGAATCCTCCTACATACGTTTTATCAGCCAAGGAACATCCCATCTACCATATTGCAGAAAAGCAAGTTCCCGATATCCTTTATTCCACTTCTCCACAACCTGAGTCTCTTCAAACAAGTTATGGTGTACCTCAGACGCCGCAATCCATAGATCGCGAATTAGCTGCTGTGGAAGAACTGGTACGCAGCCGTGCTCAAGATATGGTACAATGGAGCAATCCACCGTCGCCTACTTGCAGCAATAGCAATAGTGGAAGTTTTGACGACTCTTCCTCTGAAGATCCAGAGTGGGTACCTGAACCTGTTGAGGAATTGGCATTCCCAACCAAGAAAACTAAGCGCTACAAACCATATTCTCGTGTATCTCCAGAAGACAAAAAATCTCGTAAGAAGGAGCAAAACAAAAACGCAGCCACTCGCTATCGTTTAAAGAAAAAGGCCGAAGTTGAAGAAATTTTAAACGAAGAACGCGCTATTCAAAAGGAAAACGATGAACTTGGAAACAAAGTAAGCGATTTACAGCGAGAAATCAGGTACCTGAAGGGTTTAATGCGTGACCTGTTCAAAGCTAAAGGGCTCATCCAGTAACAAAACCAACCGAAATACAATAAGTTAGATTAAAATCTGTTTTATATTTACTTTTTATACCTTAGGTTAATTTTATCTCTGTTTCTAATTTTTTGCTCTATTATTCACTTTGCTTCATGTATGTTCATATATAGGTAGCTTTAGGAAAGACATTTAAGACATATTTCTTTAATTGTAATAATTACATCTCATACAAATGTTCAAACTGTATGACGCAATGCAGCCGAAGTTGTTCGAACATTTATGTCAAGATGTACTGTTTTAATTAAGGTTTAATACGATTTTAAAGTAACATTAATTATACTAATAAATGGATTATGTTAGGTGGTACTCGAATGTGTTTGATTGATCAAATTGGAATTTGATACACTGATTTCTCTAGTTCGAAAAAGTTGTGATATGTAGAAGAAAACTACAACCAAATACGGAGTCTGCGCATTAGGAAGAGTTGGCATGGTTAATAGTGTCGACAAAGAGAGGCAAGTTTCAGTGCCATACGAAGAACAACGTGGAGCTTGTTCGGTATTATTCGACTGGTCGTTGTGAGTGCTTGTCAGTACACACATACCTAGAAAATGTATTTAGGTACGTTTCAGAAACGGCGTATTTCGGATAAACTAGAAAACGTAATATCGAATATGCCGGATTTAGAATACGAAGGCAGTAGAATTAAATGTATAAAGTGCGACAACTATTTGACGTGTACCAGCAGGTGGAAGTGTGAACGCCGCCTAAAGAGTATAAAACACTGTTTTGTAATCCGTGGCAAACGATACAACGAATAATTAATATTTGATATAGGTGTTTGTTTTATTCTATGTAATGTACCGTTTACTTTACTAGACCAATAAGCATTTGTCTTCTTCTGGAGCAAGTATTCAGATTATACATTACCAAGCCGGACATCGTTAAGAAACTTTATGCCATCTATTCGTGACTATGTTGAAAAGAGAATTAAAGCACAATTTAACGATAAAAAAATGTGATTATGTGTGGATGAAACAACCGATGAGCAAAAACATTCTATGGTGAATGTGATTGTACGTACAATGGAAAAGTTTAAACCGTCATCCCCTATCTTACTTGCTTCCAAAATAGTTGCAAAATGTACTAGCGAAGAAGTTTAAAAGTGGTGTTGAGGGTATTGAACAAATTTCAACAACCCAACTTTTAATGCTTGTGAGTGACGGTGCCTTTAACATGTTTTCCTTAGGCCGATCTCTTAGAGAAGAAAGTGGCAATCTGTTACATGTAACATATAAAATCCACGTTTTAAACGTTGTGGCGCAATTAATCCGTAAATGTTATACACGAGTAAATGCTTTAACAGCTCATACGAAGGCAGTATTTCTAAAGTCGCCAAAATGTTCAAAAAGATTTCACGAACTGTGTCCCAAAGTTCCTGAACCACCACAGCCAATTATTACGCATTGGGAAACATAATCAAAGTCTGCGTTTCACTACTGCGAACATTTTGATGATAGAGAGAAGGCAGCTTTACAATTCGATTCGAGATACGCTAAAGCTATCAGGAAAAGCCAGAAAATGTTTTGTTGTTGATACTTGATAGATACGTAAAATGTGATTTAAAAAGTATTCACAAAAGCTACTATGGACTAGCGGAGGGAATTAAAAAATGATTCTATGTCGTTTGTGGATTCTGTTCGGCGGAAGGCGAAAAAATGAAACTAATACGAAAATTTGAAAGTGTTCAAGGATTCATATTTTCTCATACTAGATAAATTTTGTGAAGGTGCATCGAATGATCCATTAAGTTCTCACAAGGATTACTTTAAATTCGAAAATATATCACTCGAGTAGATGTAGAACGGTCATTTTCATCATTAAAAAATATATATTCGCAGGCCGTGCTCATTTAACCGAAGCAAGTGTGAAAACATATAATGATTCTAATATTTAATAGATATCACCTAGTTTATCATTTCATGGAAACTTCTTAAAAGAGTAAGTGTTTTAGTATGTTATGTAATGTATTTTTTATAATTATTTCACTCATGAAGGTCACGATCATAAATGATGCGAGAACGTAAACGTTACTGAACACCCGTTTTGATATGGCCGCTCGGCTCCTTTTCGTTGTTCTTCGCACTGCACTGTAAGTTGCCCCACTTTACCGAGACAAATGATTAATGTCATTTATCTTTTTTCATCCTAAAACTCTTATGTCTTTAGTGTAGCTGAAAAGATAAGTAAATACTGTGCATTAAATCCAGCAGCAACCAAACCAGCATTTTTCACTAATGTAATACAATGAAACAAAAATGTTACCATGGTGTTAAAGGAATTTGTGTTGCCTCACCGCCCAAAAAAGAGCGAAAAAAAGTAAGCTTTACTCAAACGAATGTCATCCTTTACGTGTTTATTTGTACAGTATATTCACGATGCGGCAGTTAATGAGTGAAAGCATGAAGTTGGAATCTACCAACAATGCTCGCTCAAAAAGGAAGATTCTATAATACAACAATGGCACTTAATAATGACCAAATAATAAGGTGTTTCACAACTTTATACAATAATTTTGAACAGATGCCACATTCACTAAACAAAAGTCTATTCTGAAAAAAGAAAATGCGCAAACTTCGTACTATGGAATTGCGTGTGTTCGTTTTATCAGAATATTTTATGAGTAGCTGATCTACATTAAAAGATAAGAGCAAATAAAGTAATGCAAGGTTATCTACCGATGCTATTGTCCGACCAAGCAAATGTGTCAGGTCAAGCAGCAGAGTCGTTTCAACACATACACTCCAAAAAAACAAATTTAGCGTGCCAGATTTAAATGAATTACAAACTATAAAGCAAGTATTTTGAACTTAATTGACAGATTAGTTAACCTATGACAGAAAGTTATAATAATCAAAAATTTGTAATGATTTTTTATTTAATTTATTATTTTATAAAATGACAATAAATATTTTTATATACACATAACTGTTTACATTTAATAAATATGTAGGTTACATTACATTAAATATAAGTATTTTTAAAATTATAATTCCTCATCAAATACCAACCAATCTATTTCTGAATCGAAACAATTTAAGTATACAATAATTTTTTGTTGTTCTTTTGTTAGCTACTTGCAAAAGCTACGCTTCACTAATGAAACTCATTTTACCAACAGCATTACATATAATCCACTGTCATCCTGCTACCTCCCTTTGTCAACATTTTTTTATGAGCGGTTCAACGGGGTTATAAGCTGTTTTAGCTTGTCATAACCGCAGGAGCCTTAAGGTGCAGGAAAGTACGTGTAGTGTTCCATGGCCTCGTTACTGCACCCCCTCGCCATAAAGGGTGAATGGCCGTTAATTATCCGAACGGAGAATGGTGATTCAGGAGCATACCGAATCCGCCCGGAAAGTACCGCCACGGTACTTGTCGAGCGTTGGTTTCAAACGCACGGCACCCGAGTTGCCAAATTTAATTGCTGGCCCACTTACCACTGGACCACCGAGCTGTTCCTCTGCACTTTGCCAGCATTAAATGCTTTCATGCACATAACCTAAATAGTTAAAACATTATCTTTCAAAAATTTCTGTTTAGGCATTATCGAATACTCTATAAAGTATCCGCTTCGTAAGCGGATGGTACAAAATTGAGATTACAAAATTCATTATTTTGAATCTACGAACACTATATTAAGTAGTTAAAACAAATATATTCAAAATGATAAAATTAAAGAGAAGTCAAACTATCAAAATTGCACGCTAAAACAGCGAGACTGAAGGAAAGCGTACCCAGCTGTTAAACATACAAAATTATGGCCAACGGGAAAGAGGGACAAGACGGTAAATTAATTCGCATATTTTCCATTCGTCAAATTTACTTGGTCGCACTATAGCTGCTATTTCAATGCGTTATAATTTTGCTGATTTACATATTTGTATTAAAATTAGGATTTCAGATGTTTCGAATCGAGTGATGACAAGATAAACAACCCAAATAAATAATGTAGAAAAGATAACGTAAGAAATAAAGGTCAGAATGCTAAAATGGTAACTAACCACGATAAAACCTACAACAGTATAAATAGAAAACAGCAATAGCACGAGGGCCAAACTAGACAAATGCCCAGAGCGGCATAATTGAGGGTGGCTGAAAGGGTATTGGTATTTTCCTATTTGAATAAAATTCTTTAAAAAAATCATTTTTTGTGTAATTTTCTTTCATTCATTTAAATTTCGGAGGAAACTTGTCTATAGTTGCAACTGATTGTAAAGGACGGCAAATATTATTTTCGCCCGGAGCTGCTAAGTAGCTAGATCCGTGCACCGTGATCTATTTGTAAAATAATGACGAGTATTTATTTGGCAATGTTAACATATGCACATCTGAATCTTGCAATCTCCGCTGTAAATTTACGCGGTCACTCTACAAATAAAAATCAACTAAGAACGCAACAGGCAAACAGCAACCTACAAAACAAAATAAAAGAAGTGAATAAACTGAAATAAAATCCACACACAACTGTGTTGGACGAGTAAATAAGGCGACCCTAACTTCATTAAAATTACAACGAATCTCGCCATCAGCTACCTTAATAATAATTGTGTTTTATTTCCTTCATTTTTCATACAATAATATTAAAACACAGCTTGTTTCTATTCTCACTACTTAATGGTGTTGGAGATCCGTTCTCGTAACATTTATCTTTTATGGTGAGAAGTGAGAAAAAATCACAAGTAGATCACTGGGAAACATAAAAGAGGATGTGAGAACAAGAAAAACAAAGACTTCGTTATAACAGTGTTTTTCTTTAACATGATCAAAACCATGCTATAACAGCATAAGTACAAATATACCCCTCACTAAGGTAGTAAATCATAAATTTAGTTAAAAAAAAAAATCGGCAGACATATACTCCGTGAGACATTAAGAAAAAATTATGTACGTTCGATTTACAATACGATTGTACTAAGACTGTGTGTTTGCTGCATATTGAAAGCTTTTGTATAATTTGTAGCCAAGAGTTAATAATGAAACAGTGCGATGAATTATTCTGGTACTAGAATTAGTTTTGTTTGGGCCTCATTTATTTGTTAAACTGAGTTGGCGTGAAATTATAGATGTTTACATTACGTCTATTGTTTTAATAAAAACAAAATTACATTTGTTTTATTACTACAGCTTTATGTAACATTTCTAGGAATAAGGTTTGCTCATTATATATATATACCGTATAACTCTAAAATACATAACAGTTTTATGTAGTCATTTTAATGTACCGTGTTTATTGATGTTAAAAGTCAGACAGTGCTCACTGATGTTGAAAGTCGGACAATGCCCGCTGATGCTGAAAAACCACCGTTCTGGATGATTTAAATTATTTTTCAGTACATGTTTAATGTTAATATGCCAGTGACAGTTTTATCTTCCTAAGTAATTTAATTTACATTTCATAAGAACAGAATAAAGCTACATAGATATAAAATGCAGCAAATATATTTGTAGTGGAATTTTTGAGACCCAAAGGAAATATGTCCTTTTCACTTTTCATCTTGTTTCATATTAATATGCATTAACACTTGTCAGAAAAGGCCCATTTTAATCTTGTGTTTTTATTTCAGGATTAATACAACTTTTTATCCAAGATATCCATGTTGGATTTACAATTTTTTCTAATGTGATCTCTTGGAAAACTTGGCTCCTACTTGTTTCAATAAAACCCATTTTTGTAAACATATATAAACTTGGAGCATTATCGATTGTAATCTTTGCAATATAATGCTTTACATTTAATTTCTGATAACCATACAAAAACATTATTAACATAGCTTCGAATCCACAACCTCTTCCTCTGGCAGATGGTTCAGCAATCATTATTTCTGCCTCTGCTGCAAGTGTATTATCGGGTTCAGTAAAAAACAAATTCGTATCCCCAATCATTGCATCTAAAACAATATAATTATATCATAATTCAAATTAATTATCTGTCACCTTACCTACTTCATTTTTAGTTTCCTCATATTTAACCTTATCCAAAACAATAAAAGTACACTCTAAAATGTGTAACTGTTAAAAATATTTAAGCTTGTAATACTAAATTCTTACTGTTGGAATCATGTAACCATGACTGCTGCATATTATATTCTTCATCAAGGGTCAATGGTTCAGAAGCTGTTAGCCTTAGTAATTCTTGGGATTTCATCCATTTGTGATATCTGTTATGGTTATTAAAATTTATTTACAAATTATTGTTTTGTATCTTTACTTACTTTAAAACATGCTCTCTTTTGTAAGGAACTAAGATTACTTTGTCACCTATAATTGTGGTAAATCTATTTATTAGCATCCCGAAATAGTTTATATGAGTGATCTGTGGCTGTGGTTTATGTTAATAATATAAATAATTCCTTATTGCTGGTGATCCTATGAATTCAAGATACCAACTTGTCAAAATGAGTAAAAATACAAATCCCTAAATTTAAATATATGCATGATTATATAAATGTTAGCAAATTACAATATAATCGCATACTAGTTGAAGGAAGAAAATATCTATAGGAACGATAAATAATTGACGTATAACCATTGCTGTTGGTACAATTAATTCTTTAATAGTAGATTAATGTAACTGTATGGAACGTGCTTATTAGAACAACTGAATATTAGTTCAATAATTCACTATATGTATCACATTGGTATCAGCCAAATAACGTCAAATTGTTTGTAATATGAAATAAGTATATAATGCAAAAATAAATAAATTTGATTTATGAATTTGTAGTTTAGAGACCATCAAAAATGGGTAGACGTTCAATAAATACCACTAAAAGTGGTAAATATATGAATCCAACAGATCAAGCACGTAAGCTCAAGAAATATTTAGTTAATATACATAACCTTTATTGTTCTATATTGTAGGTAAAGAAGCTAGAAAGCAAGAACTTAAGAAAAATAAAAAACAGCGGCAAATGGTACGAGCTGCCGTATTAAAGGGAAAAGATCCACAACAACTGCTTGAAGAAATGGAAAAAATAGATCAAATGGGTTAGTATTAATTAGCATTTAGAATTTCTTCGTATGTGTGTATTTGACTTTATTTATAGAATTTAATGTACATCAGCCCTCACCACTAAATGAAAAAGTTTTAAAAGATAAACGAAAGAAACTTCGGGACACCTTAGATAGAGTACTTAGTATGTATGTAAGTTTGAAATAACTATTTTCACAAATCTAGCAATTTTTATTTATTTTAATTTATTGTAGCATAAAGATGACCCAGACAAATGGATAGAACTTAAACGAAAACAGGCTGAATATGAACACAAGAAAAATCAGTTAGTTGCTTTTTATGAGTCTGTTAAGAGTGCGCAGCAGGTCACTGTAGATGAAATTCCATTACCCCAACTCCCACAAATACCACAAAATCCATCACTTCAAATACCATTGCCAGTTGAGACAAGGAAAGCTCCAGAGCATCCGATATATTCAATTGCAACAGCTTTAAAATTACAGGCATTGGTAGGTGCAATTTAGAGAAATATTGCCTTAGTTTTGCCTAAATTAGGACACATTTCTCAAATCTGGGCTGCATTTAGTTTCAACGCCTGGCGCACAATCTTTTACACCAAGTCTTTCAAATTTGTGGGATAATGTTAATGAGCCTTATTTAGCAGTCTCCCAGACAATTTTTGTCCAGGTAATAGGTTAACAAACAATTCACGTCAAATCTGAATGCAGCCGAGTTGTATTTATAAAAAACTTAGCAGTGAAATACTGACTAAACTATTTAGTATCATTTCAGTACACTATTTAAAACAGTGCTGCTTCAATTTCGTATTGACAACAAACCATAATAAATCATTTGCAAATAATCTTGGACCTTTTAGTAAGTGACTGCCTTTTATTATTCTTAACCACAGGGAAAACCAATTAGAGAACCTCCAGGTTGTCCACCAGGTCCTGTACCAGATATTAATAGTGATGGTGAAGTGGAAGAACGCGAACCTGATGAAACTGAAGAACCGTCTGCGCAGTCAGAACCGGAACCAAGTACACAAGAAGAAGAAGAAAAGGAGTCTAGTACACCAGTTAAACCTACATCACTCCAGCAGAAAATGGTTGCAATATCTGGTCAGAATGTGGACGAGTTCATGAAAGAAATGGAAGTTGTTCAGAAAAAAATGGAAACTGATAAGGAAGAAGAAATTCAACCGCCAAAGAGTAAACCGACTGTTAATATAGAATCACCCGCACCACCTGGTATTGAACCAGAGCCAGTGTCTAAGCCCCCGCCACAGCAAAATATACCTGTTCCACCATTAGTTATGTTTCCTACACCTAGCCCTATGCGTGTACCACCAGGTCCCCCACCTGGCAGACCGTTATTACCTCCTGGACCTCCTCCAGGCCTACCTCCACGACTACCGCTTCGAATGCCACATCCGCCCGCTAGAATGATCCGAATCCCTGGACCACCGCCGCCAAGTTTAGCGCAATTAGGAACGCCTAATGTACTATCAGCTGGACCTCAACTCATCAATCGAATGGATGGTACAAAATCGAGTGCTACGATTATGGCGAAACCACAAATTAGAAATCTTAGTGCTGATGTTACTAGATTTGTACCTTCCGCCTTAAGAGTAAAGAGAGAAGATAGAAAGCCTAAACCTTCTAGAGCATCTCTGATAAACGAATTAAGACAAAAGGAAATAACCACACAAAATCTTCATAAGCAGCCAACGAAAGATGATGCATACTTGCAGTTCATGAAGGAAATGCAAGGACTTTTGTAATTATTGCTCTATTCTCTCATAAAACAAAAGTCGAATTTTGTAAATAAATTTATTTTACGTTCTAAATTGTTTCAATTATTCAGACATTTTTGATTTACCTACAATTTACAATATTTAGTACTTATTCAAAGTGTTATGTTCCTCTTTTCTTGTTAATTAAGAGACTCGTTTGCAAAAGAGAATTTCGAGATAAGGGCGAAAATGAATTTTAGGATATAAATCAAATGCCCCGTTTTACATCGAGAAAACTGTTATTAATCAAATAAAGAAATCTATCTAGCCTGGTCATTAAATGCTGATAATAATCAGTGGGAGTCCAACAATACATCCTTTAAAATAAAATAATATAAAGAACAGATGTTTACTTACTGTGAGCAGACTCTGACTCAGTATTCACCGTCTGCATGCATTCGGGCATGTTGGAAAACAGAAATCCGGCGTCCGTACCAATTACTCCTTTAGTTCGCATCTTCTATCAAGTTGCACACAGCCCCATAAAGATCAGCGATGAACATTCTCCCTCACTTACTTTCAATAACACAATTGCTATATGCAAAGTGTAAACGATGTTCTAACTATTAGAAAAACTATTAAATATTTGATATCTGGTGTCGTCAAGAATATACGAATATATAATATATTTTCTTTTTATGCTAGGTAATCTATTGAAGTAGCGACATTGAATCAATAACAGTGTCTGCGTATACTTCTTCATTTTTATCGCAGTAAATATAAAGCGTTATTATAAGTTAAAAAGAAAGTTTTAATTTTCTTTCTTAGTTGTAGTGCTGTCTTGAAAATTATACTTTAATAATTACTGAGTTTCTTTCCTTCCAATTTATATTATTTTTTTGTTCCACATAGTTATATTCTTTCAAAATAGTAATTGTCACGCTAGAAATTTAGGGCTTGAAGAATTTCGTAAATGTATTTACAATCATCAAAAAAAAATTGTTTTGATGCGACGTTCTTGTTACTAAAACAAAAAATAAACATTTTCATTTTGTATGTAAATCAGATTAATTTTTATTATCAATTCCTATTTTTAAAATAAGTATCATTAAGTACAAAGGGATGTACATTTCGTAACATAATAACACTTTAATTCCAATTCTGTAATTAATTTCTACGTGACGAATAAAAAATACACAGTTTCAATCTTAGCAATATATTTTTTGGTTACAATGTAGGTGTTTACATTTTTATGGAATTTATATAGCTAGTAAATATAACAGCATCATGAATTTTTGCTCTCGTTATATAGTCACTTAATTATAGATACTATTGCATTGTAGGGCAAGCCAGGGAAGAACAGAACTTCAGGGTAGAGTAGTACAATTGTTTTGCAATTCTTCTGCCACTATAACTACTTATCAGGTATAGCAATTTCAAAAACTGGAATGTGGTTGTAAAATTCGTCAGTGAACCGCTATTGCAGCAGTACTATGAAAAATTAAGAATGTATGCACGAAATATACAATTTAATGTTTTTAATATATATTTCAAAAATAAGATCTACCCTGTTTCTGTTATACTACGGTATAGAATTGTGTGTCTTAAAGACGTTTCCACACTAATTCTTTTTCTTTTTATATTATGTTGCACACGTATAGTACGATTTAAGTTTCAATACAATATACACAACTCACTAGATTATAATAAAGAATTTTATCTTTAGGTGTATTTCTTCTTTATTGTTAATTAAAAATAAGACGTCTTTACGAAAACATTTGTTCCAAATACTATAAGGTATATATTTATAGCAATTAAGAAATTTGAACATCTCTTAGTATGCACCTCGATTTAGTATAGTATTCGCCAATCCCCACATAGCTATACATTTGATATGAATACACTTCGACAAAAATGCAAATTATACAACAAGCAGTATTATATATTGAGCTCTACATTAGTAAAAAATGCAAAATTGAATTTGTAAAATGAAAAACTATATAGGTTTTTTCAAAAACTTTAGGTTTACTAATAAAAAGGATCAAAAGTAGCATGTATGAACAAATTGTAAAAAGTAAAAGAATTAAGTTCTGGGAAAAAACAATAACACACTAAATAAAAGTTCTGCTTTACAAAATAAATGAAGGCAAAAAAATTCATTAGGAAGGTCATGGTGATTATTAAAAACAAGTCTAAAAGATTTGTGACCATATACAAAATAACTGTAGTTGAAAATTTTTACTTTATAATTCCCGACTGTTGTTCAATTTTGTAAGGAATTTTTGCATAATTAAAACAATTTAGACTGTAACAAATGCAAGTACTTCACGAGTTTCAACAGGTTACATGTAATTTCAATAACTATCAGATTGTATATATTATAATAATATATCTGCCTATTGTTTTGGACTATCGAAGTGTAACTGTATATATAGTCCGTTCGTACTTTAAAATTCAGCATGGCTCTTACGGGAAATGGCAACGCCGTTGCCACATTGTCTCATTATATTCTTAGGATGTTTTGAACTCTGCAGTTGGCTATATGAATAAATGATAAATTCGATATAACCAATATTTCTACATTTACCAAGTTATACGAAACGGTTTTTATTAAAATATAATTTGCGAATGTAACATCTTTATCTCTTAGAATTGACTATAATAAAATTTATTTATTGAGAATAGTGCTGTAATGATATAACATAAATAGTGGTCTTCTATTTATATTAACAAACATTAAGAATATTAGAAATAAAGCTATTGATAGCGATGACAGACATAAGGTTTTTCGAGTTAAACAGGACAGCTGACACCAATAAGTAAAACTTAAATACTAATTTATTTGTTGGTAACACAGCTGTCAAAAATTCACTAGTACAAACTAACTTCGCGCAACTTTGCCCAGGCTGAAAAGATATATACATATATAAACTCTCTATCGATACAAAGAGAGGATAACATTCTATAAGACCCATACTGAATTTTAAGGTGTGAAGAATCTATAACTATAATAGTTTACATATCTATGTATGTGTATATATATTATACTCAGTCTAAACTTACATAGATGTTTATTAGTACGAAAGCAGTTTGCATACATGTTCTGTGTACAGTACCGAGCATAAATAAGTAATCATTTTTGTGCGTTATTCTTTGACGTTTATTTTTATACGCATAAGACTAGTAATTTCAAGTAATTTCCTCTAAAAATAGTGTGCACAAGATGTAAAAGAACCAAGTAGAAGCTGGAATTTCGATAAACAATCTAAAACTAAAAAAGAGAATAAGGATACGGAAATAAAATATTAGTGGATAATTTCTTTAAAAAATGAACACGGGGATCGTAGCACAAAATAGGCAAGGGACGTTGAACAGACATAGTACGGCGCCATTTGATTAGGTCTGGCAGACCGAGTTGCCAGAAGATATTCTTTTCTTATGTAATGAAATAAGCAAAAGAAATTAGCTTATGCTAGAAATCATTCAGAATGGAGTGCATGTAGAAGCGCATACTGTGGACCGATGAATCAAAGTTCGATATTTTTGCTAATAAGAGGCGGCAGCATGTTAGGCAATAGCAAAGATCGTAATCCGCCGTGCATACAAACAATAGTAAAACACGGTTGAGGTTCCGTCCAAAGTTTGGGGCTGCATAGAACGATACTTGAGGATCCTACACAAACATGCAGTAGCAGCAGGCCAGCGTTTTACTGGTGAGAATTTCTATTTTTCTGTTCAAGGTAACAATCAAAAATACGAGACATGTCTCAGAATTAATGAGAATGGTTAGTTTTAAAGTGTTTGATTGAATGTATGTACAATTTAATATTGTTCCCTCCAAAGTATATTCTTTTGGAATGCAGACAGCGTCTCGAGCCAGTTTTCCATTCTTGGTAACAATTCTGGAAATCTTGTTCCGTTAGGCTGTTTAGAACCTGCGTCGTGACTCTTTGTATGTTGAAAAAAGAAAATAATCACATGGAGCCATGTCTGGCCTATAGTGTAGGTGTGGAATTCGTATCGCAAGGTCAGATCGTGAATCAAACCTTTTATTGCGAGGTGTTTGAACGTTTCCGGAAAAGAGAGTGCGACCTGACACTGCCAGTTCGTAGATTCTGCATGAGGATAATACTCCCAGTCAAAGCCGGTTAGAGAATTTTTGACAGAGAAAAATATTCCAGTACTCTCACCCCTGCCCTATAACCCAGATATGGCTTTATGTGATTATTTTCCTTTTCCAGAGCTTAAGCGGAAATTGAGAGGTTCCCATTAAGGAACAATAAACAGCATCCAAAGAGTCACGATGTAAGTTCTAAACCGCCTAACGGAACAAGGCTTCCAGAATAGTTACCAGGAATGCAAAACTCGCTGGAGACGCTGTGCGCATTCCAAAGGAGCATACTTTGAAGGAAGCAATATTAATTATAAATATATTCGATTAAACGCTTTAAAACTAATCATTCTGAGATATAATTCGTATATTGCCCAAATCATAAAATAGTACCTTCCTAAACTAGAAGAACAAAATCGAAATTTGAATATAATCAAACAGAAGTGCAGAAGATCGCCAACAAACGTAAACGATACGTTCTAGGTTCTGCAAGGAGAGTGGAACAAAATTTCGCTAAAATTTATAAATGATTTAAAAATCAAGCAAAGGGTGGATACGCAAAATAATACCTTTATAACTCCTGTACTCTTTTCATGTGGCTAATAACGTATTCAATAAATAAACAGCTTATTACCTTTGAAGCTAATGCTAAAATAAAGCTATTTTTTTTCTAAATGCATAGTCACTTATTTATGCACAGTATTATATTTGTTTTACAAAGAAACTAACCATGAAGAGCGAATATTTTGGAACAAATTTTTGAGAAATATTTCAATTTTCTTACATACTTATATGAAGCAACAAGAAGAAAAGTTTCAATACCTAAAGATAAGTATAACAAGTCAAAAATATACATACGAATAAATTTCAAATCAAACAGACCAAGTACTTATGTATTGCAGTTGTTTTTTTTTTTTGTTTATTCCGTTACGCTTACAGTGTATTTATAAAAGATTTAAGATGTGTATCATATAATTAATAATAATAATGAGTATTTCACATAAGAGGCATGTATTTTTTTTTGAATTGGAATAAATACAGGGACTAGGCGAGGTGATGGATGAATTAAACCGACGATGACTTTTGATATGTGTAAACTATTCTTAATAGACTACCTGGCGGAAAAGATATTTATCGATTTCGTGTTTGTCCGTTTTCTAACAAGCCGAGCCGAAATTACACTGTCTTGAGGTGTAAGTGGCCTTTCCAGTACTCGTTCGATAACGCCTATCCATTGATCCCGTTCCACTTCCGACATGGCGGATAAATTAAACACGCGCTCCGGTGTAGTCAACGTGAATGTAAACCGCAAGTCTTTAACGCCGGCTTTAGCCCCTACCCTAACACTATAACCGTCCGACATGTAGCCGAGGAAAATCTCTCCTTTAGGATGAGCGTCTAACGGATCGTCGTGATACATTAGCTTCCGATTATCCAACGTGAACCATCGCTTCTTGAATCCGTCAGTGCTCCGCGGACCCGTCTTGAAAAGCCATCCTTCTTTGGCAAAGTCTTCCGTTAAATAGTTGATCAAGTCGGCTTCACTAGCTGATGGATATGCGACTTGCAACCGATGCAATTTGACGCATCTAATCGCCATGTACCAATTCGTTATTTCTTCTGGATTATCGTGGTAAACATATATATGTCTGGTAGAGCCGTCTTTAAGGAACGTCAATTGTAACGATGTGGGTATGCCGACTTTCTCTGGAGCGAAAACCACATTTAACTCCGACACTCTTAAAATTGCTTTTGGTTCTTTGTCTTTCTCTTTAACGAAGTACTTCAGCGTATCATCAGACTCTGACAATACAAATTTTCTAGGATGGTACGCGCTATCTTCTTTGCCTCTTTTTTTCAGGTACCCGTCCTTGTAGCCGTTGATATAAGTTTGCTTTTCGGGATGACAAAACTCTTCTCTTTGGTACTTCGCACGTATCCATTGCTCTATCAGAACTCTGTAATGAAATGTGAAATAAGTTTAAATACAAAGAAACACAAACAGTTTTATCGCTGAGAGGCGCAATTAAATAATTGTTACCGTGTAATAAATCTGTTGCATATAATAGGGGTTCCCAAACTTTGGTACGTCTACCATTGTTTGTACATAGAGCCTCCCATGATGGTACACAAGACATAGGCAAATGCCGAACATGTTATAAAACAAAATGCGTCGAAGATTCGTGGCGTTGTGCACGCGTAAACGTCTGTCCAAGTCTAGACCAGAACCATCAATTGTCTTATAAATTGCCGACAGTCATAATAAGTGAGTCAGTGGATAGTTATCATAATCGTACACGTCGTTATTTTATATTCGTGTAAATAAACTGAAATGTTATGCTATGGCTGTTCTAATCAAACTGTTATTTGTTTAAAATTGTATAGTTGGCGTAAAAATATCAACATGAATATGTAGGTTATTAGAAAAATAATAGACATAAAATTATCTGTTGAAAATTCTGAATGTGTACCATCAAATTCTTAAATCATTAAAATACGATAAACAATTAGAAAATTCATTGTAAAAAACAAAGAGTTACAAAAAATATGATACTGAATACGTTCGTTTTCGATTTACGATCACAGATGTAAATAATGAACTACGGAGTCAATACACTGAGAATTTTTTCTAAACCAAAGTGTGAAACCGTCACTGTTGAAGTGTTATCTGGACAAGAAACATTCAATGTTCGGAAACAAGCACAATGACTATTTTGTTCAAAAATTAACAGAGATAAAAGGCACAAAGAAAGTTATGTTGCGCTTTACTAGCAATACTGCAAAGTCCCTTACTGAGTTGAACAATAGGAGAATTGAAAAAAACCCATACAATCGGTGAAGAGCTGCTACGAAGATATGGTGATTTGTACGCTCAACTTATCGTGTCAAATCAAAATTTTTTTTGTGAGACGCTAGCAGCACGAACTACTGCCGATGACATTTTCAAGAAAATGAATGGCTTCAAATATGGAGGTGTTGCTGCCAATCTGATCAATTGCATTTACAGTCAGTCACTGCAGCAACCACAGAGGCGCTTTAACAATAACACGTAAGCCTGAAGTCTAATCTATAAAATTTCGAGCTCTAAATCCTCATTTATGTTCGGAAATGGGTAATGCTGCTACATAAAGAAGTGAGATGGCTTTCTCGAGGAATCCAGGTTATTCGAGTTATATTTTGAGGTACAGTTATTGTTAATGGAGACAGATTGAATGAACCGCGTGATCGATTGATAGACGAACTGTGAATCGCAAGATTTTCCAACTTATTTGATATTTTTAATCGCCTTAAATTTAAGTTTCCAAAGTAAAACAAAAAATCGATTTTTAGTAGATGACAAAATTAAAGCATCTATCAAGAAATATAAAATGATAAGCTAGAGACCGGATTATATGGAAAGTGTATCTATTTATTTTATTTATTATATTTTACGTCTATATGTAGATGTCTTACACTGATTAAAGTTAATTAACGCTAATTAACTTTAATCAGTGTAATAATAATAATATGCCCTTTGCATATAATCCGGTTTCTACTGATAAGTAATAGTGTTCCGAGTAAAAACCTGCAGTATTTTCACAATTTAGAACATTTTGTAACACAGCACGAAACCAAAGTAAATGAAGATATTCTAATGTTACAAAACGTCGCTGTCTAGTACTCGCTGAAGTAGTTAAAGAATATTTCAAGGAAGACTGTTATGAATTACTTTGGATAAGATACCCATTCATATTTGACGCCATTCCTGGAACTATAGCTAACAACGAAAAAGAGTCCTTGATGCAATGGATGTTTGAAAATAGGATTTACTAAGTTAGAGTTAGGTGATTTTTAGTTAAAAGTTAGAAATGATTACGTGTTACTGCTCAGAAAGACACTGTAGCTTTTAGTTCCGATTAAAAGCACCTATCTCTGGGGAAGCTACTGACAAGAAAATTACGTGATAAATTTAATATTGACCCAAATTTATAATTAAAACTAAGTGCAATTATAGCTCGTTCCTTGTGTCGGGCGTGAAAACAAGTTTGAGAATTAAATTAATATTAATATAAAACTCTCGTTAGTATTAGTAATGATAAAATTGGTTAAATGCAAGGAAATTGGAATTTTACCAAGTTTGAGAATCCCTACTGCATAACATTTAGCTTTATGAAATTATTAATGAAGAATTATTTCTTGTAGAGTAAAAATTTGTTTTAAAATAAATAACGATAGGTCTTAACCTAATGTCTTATTAACTATACATATGAGACACATGCTAGTGGTATGATAAAATTCTTAACTAAATAACAATATAACAAAGTAATGCGATATTAAGATCTATTGTGCATGTAAGGCCGCGTATTTCCACTCGTGACGCCAGATCAAATAATATGTTTGAGAGCCCAACCGAAACAATCTTCTGCAAAGTCACCAAAGTTAATTGGTAAATCTTTAGATAATTAATATTCACTTGTTCCCAAAAAAAAGCTGTTACTATTTGCATCGAGTTATGTAACTTATTATTAGTTTATACTTCATGTATATTGTGAAAAGCGTGGTTCACGATGTATTCATCAATTGTAGTTGTTCTAATTAATTCTACAGAGTACTTAAAAGCAATGAAAAAGAAGAGTAACAAATGAAACATCTAGCTATACCGGTCGTGTTATAAAAACTAACATTATTGATTTGTAGGCACCTATAACGCAAGACGCCCATTCGGATAATAGATGACACACTTGCTAAGTATAAATCCACTTTGAAAAAAAGGTGGACATAAACTAAAAACAAAATATATACAAATATTTCGAAGAACCTGTCGTGATCGGTGAGAATAAACTGGGTGAAAATTTTCATAGCCGGCGTGTGAAAAATATCTAGAGTGACTAAAAATCGAAAGCATATTGTATTACTGTATTCGTGATATTCTTGACGATAATCTGTTAATTGCAGTGTTGAACGGAGTATTTCATCGTCTGTTATTTTGATTAATTCCAGTTTTCCCGCCGTGGTAGTTCTGAGAAGAGCTGTTGCTTGCCAAATTCATTATGCGTTTGTTTGGATTTCTACGTGCGCCTTCGAATTGTATGCTGCATACATATAGCCTTGGCCAATTGACACCTTCATAAAGCCCGAGTATTATAAGTACTATTATATTTCCAAGAAAATGAATACCAACTGTGTACTTAATTTGCATATTTAATGGGATTTTTATGGCGTAGTTGCTTACTTTGTGACAATCATGAGTGTATTGTACGAATATTGGAGTGGCCGGCGTAGTTTCCTGACTTGTCTCCCATTGAACGTTTGTGGCAGATGTTAAAAGTTAAAGTGGCAATATACATTTGCAAAAATAAGAACATTCTGAAGCAAAAAAATATTATATAACAATGGGAGAAAATATCTACAGATGAATGTTATCGTTGTACAAGTATCCAAAAAAAAGTCCATGTTGTTATAAAAGTAGGTGGAGGAAGAACTAAGCACAGTAAACGCTCGCTCACGTAAATTCCAGGTAGTGGAAACGTCGCGGTCATGTAAACAGAAAATTGTTGCTATAGGATGCCGGTAATGTAAACGAGCTTACACCACGCACAATTCGATAATGTAAACAGTTTAGGGTACCGGTTATTTCCCGATTTACGTGCGTAATTGAATCGATCAAAAGAATGTTTACGTAAACGTTTTCAGCACCGGTTGTTCCCCGATTTATATATGGGATTCCTGTAAGCGTTGGCTCTGTTGCCTCTCGTGAAATAAAGTAATGTGCAACTAAAATCACGCCAGAACAGACATGGCATCCACGTCCAATAAAAGAACATTTTTAAAATTAAGTGACAAAGTGAAAATCATTGACGAGATTAAAAAGAAGTGCGGCGGTGACTCAATTGGCAAAAAAATATAGAGTATCTAAAGCCACATTCTGTAAAATTAAGCGATTCAAGTCACAAATTTTATAACCCGTGTCAGATACATACGGAGGCACGGGAAATCGCAGAATTTTAAGAAATGCCCAAGCACCTAGAATGGAAAATCGTCTGTATAAATGGTTTAAAGGGATAATCAGGTTCCAATTAGCGGTGAATTAATTATAGAGAGAGCAAAATTATTGAATGAAAACCTAAAAGAGACCTAAAATTTTGTAGCCAATGATTGCTGACTAAAAAGATTTGAAAGGAGGCATGGAATTCGACTGCTGTCAATATTCGGTGAAAAATTATCGGCACCTAGTGCAACCATTTAGGGAAAACTTAATGAACAAAATCAAAGAAATACATTTAAATGAGGAGCAAATATACAATGTAGATGAAACCAGTCTTTATTGGAAATTATTACCTACGAAAACCTATGGTGCTTCACACAACAAATCTGCTTCGGGTAGAAAGGCGTAAAAACAACGCAAAACTTTTCTAGCGTGCACTAATGCTAGTGGTGCACAAAATAAGGTCACTAGTAATAGGAAAGGCAAAAAATCCACGTTCATTTAGAAATTTTAAGAGTCCCGTTGATTATAACTGTTCAAAATCCTCTTGGATGAAGGCATATTTCTGGAATGGTTCCAGAAGCACTTTGTGCTTCAGATATGCCAATAAAACTGTAATAATAAGTAATGTAATTTAATGATACGTATTCAAATTGTAGGTAAAAGATTTCTTAAGAAGGCAAAATCCTCTAATAAAGGCGGTATTAATCTTGAATAACGCACCAAGTCATCCTCCAGAGGAACAATTAAGAAGCATCGATGGCTGAATTTTTGTTATGTTCATGCCGCCCAACGTAACTCCACCTATCCAACCGATGGATCAAAATGTAATAAAAATTACTAAATTGTATTATCGAAAATTTCTACTTTCGTCTGCGTTTTCAAAAAATCCTAAAAACATTTCTGAATCGTTAAAGCGAGTAACTTTACGTGAAACAATTTTAAATTTAGATATGGCGTGGAATGCCCTTAACCAGCAAACAATCAGAAAGTGTTGGAAAAATTTGCTTTACTCCAGTGATGATTATAACGCTAACCATCATTAGAAAACAGTTATTATCTAATGCTAAAGTTATTGACAGTGCATCATCGGACGTTCTCAAATTATTAAAATCAATAAATCCCGATATAGTTTGCATAATTACCCATGTTAGTTTATGGAAAGGCGATAAAGAGATTGATGATGTACATGAAGAGGAAGATTGGATGAGTGAAGATGACGATCCTCCGATTGAAATAAAAAATACAGTGAGTAACGCGCAAGCTGTAGGACTTTTTAATCAAGCATTAGATTGGGCCATTATATTCCGATATTTTAGTGCTCCGTAAACTACGGGCAATGGCATTAGAAAATACCATGCGTAATGTACGCAAACAAAAATAGGACATTATTGTTCAAAATAATGTAAAATTTATTTTTTATTTTTTAATATTATATGTATTATGTTATTTATTGTTCGTAATTTATTTTTTAATAAACATACATACTTTGTTTTATGCAATTTCTTTATAAACAAAATATGTTAAGGCTCGCTAATGTAAACTTTCAGTAATGTGAATAGTGTTGATATCGTTCACATGATCAAGCGTCTACTGTATGTTAAATTGATTAAAGTTTATAGATAATACAGTGTTTCTTATTTCAACAGCATATATTCGCGAACACACTGTATTAGCAAAAAAAAATGAAGTTCTCAGAATAAGACGTAAATAAGTTTGAAGAAGATCGTTTTAAAATTAACATAACATACACAATTATTAGCTTTTAAGGTTTTTAAATTGAAATAACATATATAGTCAACGCGTACAGATTAAATTAAATTCGAATATACGTCTTTTTATTGCAATTCAAATTGCGCTCAATACAAATGCAATGTAATAACAGTTTTGCTTTGACAAATTAAAGTCACTCACTGTGGATCGTTTTCTGTGGGTTTCCTGTAACAAGGTGGTACTCTTTCTTCGTACTTGAGCTTCGCATTTAAGTTTCCCACCTCCTTCATCCGTTTCACCTGAGAATCTTCCCATCGGTCCAACTTCAAGTGTTTCACCTTACTGATGTGAACTCCCATGCTCCTGTGAACTCCTGAACATCTTGTGCATATGAAGATGCCGATATTGTACGACGCCCACTCTGGATCTGAATATAAAAAAAGATAAAAAATAATAATTTAGCAATATCAACACTACTCTTATAATTTACATGTTATAAGAGTTGTAATCGAGTATATGTGTAAATGAATTGAAAAAATCATTTTACAATACTTAAACATAAATAAGGATTAAAACTGATAAATAGGTCTTTTTTTTTGTTTTTTATATCGATTTAATTTCGATTAGACTACTAATGAATAAACAAGCTTTAGCAGCTTTGCATAAAGGCACTTTTTTCACAAATTGGCATATTTATTAAATGGTTTTTGAGCGAATAACATATAAATTACAACAAAAAAATCGAGGTGTTTTGATTTGAATTAAAATATAGAGTAAAATAGAGTTGGTTTGTAGTAATATTTATTTAATAGATATTTTACATGGCGAAAGGAATGTTTAACAACGAAGAAGAAACAGGAAATATTACAAAATTTTAATTGAAATTGCTTTCTCGTCAATATGCCCACCTTGCGATTGAATTACGGCGGCACATACTCTTGGCATTCTTTCAATAACAGATTCCAGACAATGGCCTGTAATTTCAGTCCATGCTATCTGGAGCTTCTGCCAAAGATCTCGTGCGCTGCTAACTTTTTTTCGAATTCTTCGCTAAAATTCGTCCCACACTAGGTCTATTAGCGACAGATTTGAAGATCCGTATCAACTGGCCTTCTTCCTCGAGCGACATCAGATAAGTTCCACATAAAGGAGATGAATCCTTGGGATCGTTACCTTTTTGGAAGATAAAGTTTTAGCCACTTAATCTTTCCCCGGCTGGTGCAGCATTTTCCTGTAAGATTCTCTTACAAAATGATCGACGTTTTGTACCAAAGGTTTAGAATTTGGATTCATCTGTACACAATGCCTTATACCATTGCTCAAGGATCCAATCCTTATGTTGAGTGATCGACTCCAGTCTATTTTTTTTTATTTTGGTGTTTCAGTAATAGCTTTTTCATAGCAATTCTTTCCTTTAGCCTTGCTACGAGAATCCACTCAACTGTTCCGTGAGATATCGGTGTCCTTTTTTAAATATTGAGTGGCTGAGAGTGATCTTTGAATCGGGGAGAAACTTATTTCATATCGAAGATGCTATAATAAACTGATCCTCAGGGATTGTTGTTGTTCTCTTTTGCCTTGACTGGTTTCTACTGCGAAGTGAACTTATTTCCTCTATTCTCTTAAGAGCCATAGATACTACGTTTTTTGATACCTTTACATTCTTAGCGATTTGTGCTATTGAACACCCTTCACCACGTAATGTTGTAATGGTTGAACGTTTTTCAATTGATACTTTTTGTCGTTTAACTACGATCTTATATGGACGATAATAAATTTTAAACTGATCCTTTATTAAAAATTCTTACATGCATTTTCGAGTACCTTTATAGTTTATTTATTGAAACCGCTTCGTCTTACGTTACAAACAATTGTTTCCTATAATTTATTTGGATCCGATTACAGTGGGGCTTAATACAGTTCCAGCTGTCGTAAAATGCAAATTTATTTTAAAGTATACTATATTAAAGTATTGTTTGTATAAACTGCGCTACATACAGGATGTTAGGATATTAGTATTAATATTTCTGTGTATTTGTATACTTTTTACAGTCGTCTCCATATACAGACGGTAGTGCACATACTTACCACTATTTGTTTCTCTCAATACTCCATGTTATTGTTAAACAATAGTTTGCTAGTTATTGAGCCACATATAAGTTTTGTGCTTTTTTTTAAATATTTTGTCGTGCACATAGCCAAACTAAACGCGTATTGCATTGTTATTGGTGGATCAGTTGTGGTGCAAATACATAAATGATCGTTTTAAACAAGAGGGTCAATTACGCCTTGGCGGGAAGCGATTTCAATCGATTGATCCATGATATCATTGATGACGTTTCCGCTAAACCGATCTGATTCACGACTATTGTAAAACCCTCACTGCTTACTAAATTAGTGGAATCAACCATTGGAAATTAAGAATTTTGGTTTTTCGAAGAGAAGAAAAAAATGTATTTCTATGAGATGATATTTCGACTACTATCTACTCTTCCTGCGATTGATAATTCACGGATTTCACTAAGAATTCTTGTTAAAAAAAAATTGGTCGAGGATGATGTACGAGGGCTGTTTTTCTTTGACATCCGTTCGTGCCTGTAAAGTCACGCGGACGATGAAAAACGGGAATGCCCCGAAGATGACAACGCATCTCCCCCACTGTAATATCTGCTACTTGAAATATCATTACGTCATTTAAAATTCGATTTCTTCAAGCAGAAGGGAAAAGTGCAACTGAAATGTATCGAAGAATAAGCCGAGTATACGGCGAAAACTTCCGCTCGGCCGATGTTCACGATGAAAGGAGACAAGGACACAAGTCTGTCGCATCAGAAGACATTTTTCAATGAGTTGACAAAGCTGTTTGAGCAAAATGGAGGTTTACCATCAGCTAGTTGAAAGGGCAGAGGGGATTGGAAGGGTCGTCCACAGATATGATAAATGCATCAATCTTCACAGTGATTATATAGAAAAGTAACCGTGTTTGTACATAACTTTTGATAATAAATTCATTTTGTTATTTATTACACTTGTTTTTATGAGTTTGGAGGTTGAAAAAGAAAACAGCGCTCGTATATTCGAATGTAAGATATGCGTTATTGCCTGTAAAGACAAAATATTCCTTAACTCGCCACAAAGAGAGCGCCGTTATTCGAAGATCGTTTTAAAAATAGTTGAATACGAAGTTTATGTGTAAGTATTCATTAGTCATTATTCCTGATGATGTTCCTTATCATTCTCGTTTATGGAAGAAGGTATCTAAAAGCGACAGTAATTCATATTCAAAATTTTTTACATGAAGGTGGTGTTTTAATTGAGGATTCTTCCAGCTATTTGAACGTATAAAGTCTATTGAATTGATACGGGCACAACAAAGAGAATATACGAAGAAAACCAAATCGCTCAGTGGAAATGTTATAGACTTGATAAGAGAAGAACTGGGAAACATGTCACCAAATGTATGAAGACAACAGATCTATTCGGAGCTCCAGTAGTGAAGATTCTATTGAGTCAGAGTTTGAGAACGATATGGAACTCTCCGTATAAGTATATATTTTAAATATTTTTCTTCTTCTTTATGTATATTTAATTAATAAATTAACCACGCTACAATTTATGTAAACATTAAGTATGCAAAATATATTGTTTATATTTGATAATGTAACTGCGACATTTCTTACAAATACAAATATGTACATCAATAAGTATCACATAACTATCCATACTACAATACATCTGCACTTTTATGATTTATAATCAAATGCTTGTTTCTTCTTATACCAATAAGTTTTATTGCATATCACCTGCTGTGTTCACTCTGAAGCTTACATACATCACACATCTTGAAACAAAGTGTACCTTCATACAATGTATAGGTAAATATGTACATACATATGTATACGCTTCGTTTGGTAAATTCAATATCTACCGCTTTCATTAAACGTATCAGTGACGGCAAATGTTCTTTATTCACTTTCAATATCAATTTGTATGTAACCTAAATAGTATAACGTTATAATGTGGTTACTAGATACAAAATTGCGCAGCATCTATTGCGAATTAATCAACTAGACACCCGATTCAATCTTAAACTTTCGCGACCTACAATACTAATCTTTCTTGTAGAAAGCGGGCGTACGGTATCTGCACGACGCAAGAAACCAACAATTGTATTCAAAGGCAATTCGATGAAGTTATTACATCAGGATTTTCAACAGTATCTTAACAAACACCAAATGCGAGTCGATTCGCGGAATTAACTAATGAAACTATAGATATTACGTTAACGAAAACAATTAGTGAAAATTTAGTAATAGGTAGAACATCCGTATTGAAAAAGTGTACACTGAGGGACTAAAGTTTAAATACACTAACATCACTTAAAATAAAAATAAAGCATGGTAGCACAAATGTATGTATGCAGTGTATGTATTTAGTTGAACGATAATGAAAACCATATATATATATACATATATATTGTTGCATAGATAACGGTAAATTCGCAAGAAAAAAAAATATGCTGGACAAAAGTTTAAATACAATACAAAAAATATATCTCTTTTGGCTAATTTTAATTAAATTGCAAAACGCAGACTTAAATTAATTTTTAGTTGGTCCGCGCCGAGCTTCAAGGACTGCCCCTAGACAACATGACGTAGATAGGCCTTTGTTAGAGCTTCCTTACGGGATTCTGCGCTGTTTGAAGTTGCATGATCAATTTTTTCAAGCCGATAATTTCCAAACGTTCTGTATTGGATATAAGTGATTGAAGAGAACGCGCAGTATACTTGAGGTCGTTGACCTGTTAGAATATCCAATCTCTTTTCAAACCCAAGCTATCCACAGAAGGCCGGAAATCTTCCTCCAATATACTTTTATACAGATGCCTGTCCATTATACCATCTGCAAAAGCGAAATGTCTCACTCCAGCTGCTCTAATCGCTCTTCATCGCTGTTTGCAAATTCTAGGCGAAGCCGCCGATTTTTGTAAAAAATTAGAGGTTTCTTACGCGGAACTCTGCTTCGATAGGCCTTATCCCGTAAAGCTCCTTGTACAGTTTTCGAATGAACATGTGTGCCTGATACTGCAACAATACTACCGGCTAACTTGGTCGCACTAATTTGGATATCTGTTCATTTCCTTTACGATAACATCTACGCTAACATCTTAGTGAGAAAATTTATTGGGTCATGTGGTTCTGAGCCTATTTTCCATTGTTTTGTTAGTTTTATATTTTCTAATCACAAATTCAAAATTTTTGCCTGTATTTCGGTAGGATTTGGCTTCTATTTGTTTCCCTTTCCCATTATTTTGTTTATAAGTCTGTCAACAATAATGAAATCAGGATTAATACAGAATAAAAATACGTAAGTGTCTAATCAGCAAATGGAATGGTACTTCTTTCGGAAAAACCTCAAGAAAAGTTGCAACACAACCAGTTTTTCGATTGTATTTAAACAAAAGTTTAATTTTAACTTTAAATTTAAAATATGCTGGACTTTTGTCCAGCATATTTTTGTTGTTTCTGGTAAATTTACTGTTATCTATATGACAAAATAAATTTCTTAAGCTTTCGTTAGTGCTTATTACTCAACTATAATAAACTGCATACTTACATTTGTGTTAAAACTTTAGCGCATCACTATACATTAGGAACGTTTTAGGTATTTTTAATTTTATTACGCAAAATTATAAGATTAACAGTTGTTTAGTAAATACAAGGGGAGGTCCAGAAGTTCGTGGAATGGAGGAGATGGAGTGGGGATAGAGGCGCTCGCCAGGTGTCATTCTGATTGGCAACTCATCATTAGTATACAAGTTAAGTTGCAGCCCTATAGCGTCAGTCGTTTACGAATAGTTGCCTGCTAAACAAGTCAATCCGGAAGAAAACTGAAACTATGGAGGAAATTGAACATCGTGCTGTGATAAAGTTCCTTACAAAGTAAGGAAAGAACGCTCAAACCGTATTGAATGAAATGGAAACCGTTTATGGGGAACAGCGCCCTAGTAAATCAATGATTTATAAGTGGCATGGTCTTATTAAACATGATCGGGAGTCGATTGAAGACGACCTCCTCTCAGGACGGCAAGTTGAGACCACCACATCAGACATCGTCGAAAAAGTGCAAAAATTTCTACTGCAAGATGCCCCTTTGAAGAAAAACAATTATCTGCACTAGTTGAAGTATCAGATACCACCATTTTGCGTATCCTACATGACCACCTGGATATGACAAAAGTCAGTGCAAAATGGGTACCGAGAATGCTCACGCCGCTGCAGAAACAGCAGCACGTCTGTGCGTCCAAACAATTTTTGGAGCTGTGTGGAGACAAACCTGCACAGATTTTGGAGCGTATTGTTACCGGAGATGAAACATGGGTTCATCACTTTGAGTCCAAACAGGAGACCATGCAATTGCATAAAAAGAGGACAACACCGCCAAAGAAATCCAAAGTGTCAGAGTCGGCTGGAAAGTTGATGGCTACTGTTTTTTGGGATTGTGAGGGGATATTATTGATTGATTACAAAGAAAAAAGTAGGAGCATAACCGGAGAATATTATGCAGCGATATTAGAAAAATTAAAGGAGGCCATCAAGGAAAAACGTCGAGGAAAATGGACCTAGAGTGTATTGCTCTTGCAAGACAATGCGCCGTTTCACAAGACCAAAGTTGCAATGGTTGTTCTACACAAGCATGGCTTTCAATCAATAGTCCATCCACCCGACAGTCCAGACTTGGCATCTAGTGATTTTTATTTGTTCCCCAATTTAAAAAGACTTACGTGGAAGAAAGTTTTCCGACAATGAGGCATTTTGGCCCATTTTGAGGCGAAAGATCAAAAATATTTTTATGATGGTTTAGAAAAATTAATTCATAGATCTAATAAATGTATCGTGCTTAAGGGTGATCATATTGAAAAGAAAAAATAGATTTATTGTTTTATTTTATTTAAAACCCTTTCATTCCACAAACTTCTGGACCTCCCCTCGTAAAAATAATACGTGAATGCACGCAAAATTTATTTTTATAATAAACCAAAGCACATATGTATCTATACATGAATAATATATGGATCATATTAGAAAGTCTGTAATTTTTATTTGAACAACAAAAGTATTTTCAATAAACAGGCGTAACATCTTAAGGATCTCCTTGAAATTATCCACAAAATCCTTATGATATCTTTGATATAGAAAATAATTTTAAAGTTTTCCTACACGTTTTAGTTTGGTTGTTTTCTCTATACCTGCTCCCCATCATCCTCATCGAAGCCTGATAAACTTTACTCACTGCATTCCTTCACTACTTCATCAACAAGGTTTTGATTGGTAATTCGCATGTTCTGTAGATATAACGTTGCTGTCAACATTAAGATAATCTTTAAATTGGATGTTTACATGTAAAAACATCCATTTTCATACATTCACTTAATGAAAGGATCATCTTCTGTACCAAAATTATAATCGAAAAATCCTGAACTGCATTTGTTAATACACCAGCATGATTAAAGCATTTTCTACTTGTATGTATTGATACTTTGGCCCATGAGACGTGAAGAATATTGAGAGCAACTAAAATAGAAATTAATACAGTTTGGTTTGTGGCTTGCATATCAAGAATTTTTAGCTTTTCCAATAATTCTTTTAGGATTTAAGTTACCCCTTTATTCATAGGTCGCAAAATTGACGTCGGTCTAGATGGCAAAAATCTAAATTTTATGTTCGTTAGTTCTATATGAGGCTGGAGTGGGTCATTGTTTAACTAACAGCATCTGAAGTTTTTCTTTGCGTAATTCAAGGTTCCATTTTGTCAGGTAATTTTCAAAAACAGATGGCGTCATCTATGTCTTCTTATTGAATATGTAATTCACAGGTATAATTTTAATATCTTAGACTAGTAATACTCTACTTATAGCAGAGTAAATTATGGCATAAAAAATAGTAAGAGCTAAGTTAATATTTGCGGAGTACTTAAAAATGGACTGCTCAATTTTAGCAATACAAGGAATGAAAATAATTAACGAGACAAACTGCAACAGCGGGGAAAGTATTGAACATTATTGGATGAAATTCTCCGAAGGTCAAGTTGGCAACAGTTGATGACTAGATCAATCAGTCGCTTGAAATAAATAAAAACAAACATAGTCTCTTTTATTCATTTCAAAATGCCAGCTGCTTTTGAAACATGTACGCTGCAGTAGCAATGTGCAGCGGTAAGTGCATTCAATTACTCATGGCAAGCAGCTGATTATCGCAAAAGGTGTTCGGAATGGCTTCTAAGACACTTGATTCATGTCCATAAAAACATTCGTGTACGCATTTTTTATGAACAACAACGAAACATAATGACTTTGTAGACCATATTTTAACCTGGAATGAAACATGGATTCACCGCTAAGTATCTTATACAGTATATACGTATACATACCTATGTGTGCCAAGTGGGGAAAGATTATGTGGCCAAAACTTTATCTTCTAGAAATATAATGATACCAAACTATCTCGTTATCTCGTTTATGTAAAACTTATTTGATGTCACTCGAGAAAGAAGGCGAATTGATACACATGATTTGGCCACCCGTATCTCTAAATCTATCGTCAATGGGATGAATTGGACCGCAGAATTCGAGAAAGAGGAGTTAGTTAGTGTACGAGATCTTTGACATTTTTTTCGCGACATCAAACATCTATTAATGAATATTACTATAAAAGAACTCTATATTTCAATTCAAATTAAAGAAAACATTATCAATAAAAATACTGGGAGTGATTCGAGCGCTGTGTTAATTTGAACAAGAGTTTAATGCAGTTTCAATTAATTTCAGTATATAAAATACTCATCGTCTATTAAGTTCATGTATGTACATTTTCAATAGAACTAATTTGGTTGCTCTAAATTGTCACAAATTCGATTTATCAATTGCATAAACAGACCTTTAATATTATTTACTGATGTCGATAACAGATATTTACGTTTATTGTTTGTACATATGTATATAAGTAATCCTATGTATAAAAATCCGTTTACTTATCGTTATTTGTTTGGTGTTATTGAAGTTGGAAAATCCTATGCGTTCCCTGTTAGCGCACCCGTTTGTCAAATCGTTAAACCGTAATCGTATCGAAACGACGTCAATTTCAGCCACAAATAAGATGATGACGCATCAAGACAAGTGCTGAAATTGTCGACAGTGCACATTGTCAACTTCAAACAACTGAAGGAAAGAGAAGTAGGAAACGCCGAATACAATCATAAAATATGTAGGTGGCTGCTGTTGTCACCTTTTTTTTTGATTGACGGTTAGGCGATGTCAGTTTTATATTTTTATGATTAATGTTAGAGTAGAATAAGCACGCGGAAGAGCTATAAAAATAATAAGTGCGTTTACAGGTTTGAAAATTTCGTGAATAACTACTACGTCGAAACACGGCTTACATTCCCGTTGTCACTCTTGTTATATTACGTTTCCAAAAATAGACTTAGTTTGTAGTTCACAGAATAAAAAGAATGTTAATTTTGTCTTCAAAAAAATAATCATGCGGAGCACGTACTGGAACTTTGACTGCATTTTTTACGACATTTTTAGAGCTACAGTTAGAAGATTTAAATTTAGTTAGAAAGAAATCTAAACGAAACATAAATTATATAGAAGTAGAGTTTTTGAGTACTACTAAATATTCAAAAACTTACAGTATATAAATCATTTTTATATTTATTTTATTAGATGCTCCTTAATTTTATCAATTCGATAAAGATCCCAACACCTTTATTTATCAACCGGAGTAGTCATTTGCTATGTCATTTTAAAGACAGTCCAATCAAATTAAATATGGATTGCCTTTCAAAAATTCAGAATAAACACGTGTCAATTGCGATTAAATATTTTTCAGTGCCACTTTATATATGAAATTGTTGTTGTTTCCTTTCATTTTATCTTTATGTTTAATGCTTTTACCTATTTAATGTAGATTCTTTGAAAAAACTGTCATTTGTTCGTATATTTTTTAACCGTTGCGATTCAATACTAAGCAAACGCTTTTTTTTGTTCTAAGTATTAAGGTGCAATGAAATAAATGTAACTTTGTTGTAAAGAAAGCGCTATTATTTCCAAAATAATGTATATGTATACATATAACTTGACCTTATTATCTATAATGGTATGTAGTCTTGTACTTAAAGTTGAGGTTGAGGGTTGGTAAATTAAATTTATAACAAAAGTATAGTGTGCACGAAAACAAATTCCAACACTTTCAACGTTTGCAGATCATTCATTAGTTTACAACATTGTATCGCTCATAATGTAATTAATTCATTCTTTATAGAGGGTAACAACACCTACACATATTTTTTATACTAAAGGTATAAAAAATAAAATCGTTTCCAGAATGTACAAAGGGAGGTTAGTCCATTCCTCTTGTAAAATGTTCCACATGTGTCCTGCGGAGGTAGGGCATAGTTTTCGTCCCTCCTGTCCAATTCATCCCATAACAGCTCGATGGAGTTTAGATCGAGGCATTGCGGCGGCCTAGTCATTATTTGTAAAGTGCCATTATCTTGTTCTTTATTTATGAAATTTTTACATATCACTGCTGAGCGTTTGGGGTCGTTGTGTTGCATGAATACAAAATTTTCGCCGATTTTCTTGCAGTATTTCTAAATAACCCTCTTTTTGCAAAATGGCTTTGATTCGTTTCAAGTCTCCTGTACCGGCGTAGGAAAAACAACCCCAAACAAGCACAGAACTTCTTCCTTGCATGACAGTTGGCACTACAGAATCCTGCAACGTTCTTTGGCCTTTCGCTCTTCTTACAAAAACGCCCCTTAATTGTGCGAACTTTGACTCATCAGTCCATAGCACCATTTTCCAATCAACCACTGTTCAATTTCTATGTGTTTCTGCCCACTGTAGCTGTTTTTGCCTGTTTCCCCGTCGAAGTAGGCTTTTTTGGTGCAATGCGGCCGTGAAAATTTACAGCTTTTAATCTTCTTTTCACTGTAGTAACAGAAATTTGTCTTGCACGGTCGCGATTCATTTCGGCGATAATTTACGACCTGAACGTGCCCGATCTCAAACTAAAAAGGTAAATGTATTACCTGTAATATTGCCCCAAAAATATTCCTATTTGTGGCAATGAGGATTATTCTGAAAATTACTATATTGGGCCATACAATATAATTGGTTTTTAATCATTCTCTAATCGATATTCTTGGAAGTTTGCCTGTACAATTAATAAACAATAAACTCCATAAAGAACGAATATATATATATATATATATATATATATATATATATAAGCAATATTATCTTTTAGTAGAGTTTACAACATTTTACTGAGTGTCCGAACTAATATGGACGGTAGTGTATACTACCGTCCATATGTATGGGGATGATATTCGGTATTACACATTTCAATTCTATTGTCATAGATTTATAGCGCAGTTTACACAAACAATACTACTGTAATCAGATTCAGATAAATTCTTGGAAATAATTTATAATACAAGACGGAACTGTTCCAGGAAATGAATTATTAATATATTAATCAACAACTCTGTATTTCAAGATCACCAATATCCCATACAACAGTTAAGTTGAGACTTTTCGCAACAGGGCTAAGAGGAAGGATAGCTGCGAAAGAGCCATTGTTGAAACAACAAAACAAGAACGGGGAATGTGCCATTCAGGATCCTTGAGCAATGGTATAAAGCATTCCAAACCTTTGGCGTCGATCATTTGTGAGGCAACAGATTTCGGTTGTTTTGATGATACAGTTGCAGACATTTCTATAGACGAGGGACCTTAGACAAAAAAGGCTATGTCAAGTGGAGAAATATTATGTGGTTAAAACTTTATTTTCCAAAAAGATAAGGATCCCAAACATTCATCTCGTTTATGTAGAACTTATTTGATTAACTCGAGGAAGAAGACAAGTTGATATGGATGATTTGGCTAATAAAACTAGTGTGGGGTAAATTAAATCGAAGAATTCGAAAAAGAGGTGTTAGCAGTGTTAGAGATCTTTAGTAGAAGCTAGCATGGACTGAAATTATAGGCGATTATTTGGAATTTCTGATTAGAAAAATGCCAAGAATATTGTGCTTTCGTAATTGAAACTCGACATAGACATATTGACGAGAATTCACTTTGAATTAATATTTTGTAATAATTTCTGACTCTCTTTTGTTATTAAACATTCTTTTTGCGATGTCAAATATGTATTAATAAATATGACTACAAACCAACTATTTCAATTTAAATAAAAAATAACATGTTTTATAGTCGTCCCCATATATATGAACGGTAGTGTACATATAAGCCAAGACAGCTTCAAGGACATCTAAATATCGTTTCATAATTTATGAATGGGGTTCGTATACTACAAGCGCGGCGACGCAAACTCAGATAATTATTTTAAGTGTTGTTATTAATAAATTAACTGCTTTGGTGAACTAACGACGTAAAAATAAAGTCACGCCAATAACATTGTGTTCTAAATTGCATGAAAGTAAACAACATTACGATGTACAGGTTACCCTTCGTAGGATGTCATAATCAGGCGCCAAATTTTCACACGTGTCAAATTGAAAGCTACGGAGTTCCTACATATCTATTGTATCGAAAATACATACATATATTTACACTATTTTACATTATTAGTTAAAAACAAGATAATACATTGTTTTCGTCAATTAGATTAGCACTGCAAAATGCCGATATAAAATTAGAGCAATTAAAAAAAAACATTAACAAAAAGCATCGGTACAGCATTATTTAAACGTAAATATACAATAATTTTTTGTTGCGAATACTGATAACTATCTTGAAACCTGCTTATTTAGCATTAAATTTCAAAAAAAAAAATAAAAAGCTGGAGAATTGGTTGTAATAATTCAGGAATACTGTCTGAGAAATTATCGAATGCCTTTAAGAGATTTAAGAAATACAGCTTTTATCGACTACACTATACAGCCTTTTATTTACCTATAACTATTTGCCGCTCCACAGAAAACCACATATTATTATTCCTATTGAATTTCTCAGAATTATAGTTGAGAATTATAGCAATAAAACTTTATTCATGAGGTTTTATTGCTATTATTTATGGTACTTTACGAAGGGTATTCGACTATGAAATAGTGTTTCTTAAATTTAGGGCTTAGTATATTTTGCGTATTCAGTAAGTAAAGTGCGTATGTGATTGATTATACTTTGTGGATTTTTATTAATTGTTAAAAGTAGTTAACAATATCAAAGAATACAGAAATTGCGAGAACTAACAGAAGCTGAACGTCCTCACATAGTTCTGCTAAGTTCGCAAAAGAAGAGCGTTTCTGATATCGCGAAAATAACGAAATGCTCCCGAAGAACGGCAAGAAATACTACTGAGACTGGAACCTGCAGAACTAAGTGAAGAAGCGGACGAAAAAGTTTAACATCCGCAAGAGAAGATCGAATATTGGAAAGGTTAGCGTTAAAAAGTCGGACAAAATCGTCTAAAGATCTCTCTAGTGAATTGTAAAGGTTCCATAGAGTCGAGGTTTCGGTACGTACAGTAAGGCGACTTAAACCAACAGTCCTATGTGGCCGTAAGGCCCGGCATAAATCCCTTTTAACCGAGGTACACAAACAAAAACGATTATCGTGAAAAAATACCCACATTGGTCGGTTGACAACTGGAGTAAAATTATTTGGTTTAATGAATCTAACATAGATATAAGCTTAAAATAATGTTTATCATAAATTGTAAACGCAACATATTCGATTTACTTAGTAGTTTACTGTAGTGTTTTTATTTATTTCTAAATGATGGTGCTATTTATTGATTTTGGATGCAACTTTTATCAACCTGTTGCAGAATTTGTAAGGCATAGACCAGGACATTTTTTTTACCCCGATTGCATAATACCCACAGCAAAACACAGTGGTGGTAGTTTAATGGTTTGGAAATGCATGTGCTCCTCCGAAGTCATATGATTACTCGCCGGTACATTGAAATGTTAGAAGAGGTTCTGGAAGCTTCTATGTTCAAGTTATTTGAAGGTAACACTCCAGATTATTTATTCCAATAAGACAATGTACTTTGCCGCAAATCACGTGATGCAACACCCTAGTTTGATGCAAATCGCGTTAGTGTTGGAACGGCCGCAACAATTGTCGGACCTATCACCTATCGAACATTAGTGGCGCATATTAAAGTTGCGAATTGCAAGTTATAAATGTGCTAACGAACGCGTTTTGAAAACAAAAATTTTTAAAGAATGGGAGGAGATTTCCTCCGACGTTTGCTACAATCTTGTGAGTAGTATGCCAAGAAGGCTGCAAGCTATAATAAAGCTAAAGGTGGTGCAACAAAATATTAAATTTTATTTATTAATAAATTACGTTTAAAATTTTATAATTTAATAACTTGAACATAAGCATGTAAGAATTAAATCTTGAGTGTGGTGGATATTTTCAACAAAATAACGAACTCAATGCACCACGTTCTTTTGTTTGAAAAAGGATCCTGTACAATCAATACGCTTCATATTCTTCTGACTCCACCACAATTTCCTTAGAGCATCTATGAGCTAAACTAGAAAATAGTATCGGAAAATATCGCATTACAAATACAAAGGTAATTGAAACGCATTCTTTTAAAAGAATGGAACAAAATCATTGCTGGCTTTACAATGAAACTGGTTTGTTTTATGACAAATGGATTAAAAGAAGTTTGGAGATGAAAAATAAAAACAAAATATTAAATTTGAAACCAAGCCGTTTTAAAGATTTCTTGTCGACTTCACATTACTTTCGTTGATTTATTTATTTTAATTATTATTCAAATGGTAAATCCATTTAATCATGGCATATCCAAAATATATTTTATATTATGCAATATAATAAAAAAAAGTTACTAGGATGTAATTTCCTTTTTATTTAATTTATATGCATTTATATTTAAATATTGTTGCTACGCCAATATCTATATGGAGAAGTACAATATTTAATAAAGCAATAGCTTATTAATATTTCAACACTAACTAGTCGTAGATATCTTACGTATATGCATTGTATTAAGCTAATCATCGATTAAATGTTTACATCTAAATTTATCTTCAGTTGTAATTGTTTTATATGAGCGAGGCATTTACAATGTTATTTAAAAAACAAAACATTATAGATAGAGAAATACCGTATTTATTCGATAATATTGGAATGTTTTTGTTTCTGTTATTTGGATAATTATTTACAGTTGAATCCAAACTAAGTACGAGCTATTAATCTTCCGATTCTGTAATGTTGGCGAAGTTGCGGTGTTGTACATGTTGACTAAAACGCAAGCAACGAAAAAAAAATTCATAACGCATTGCAGAGAGAATTTGAACTTCAGAATTTTTACAGATATATTTTGTAGCTTTTTAAAAAAGTACGACTGTAAAACGGAGAATAAAAAGATGTAATGTGTTTTAGTTAAATAATTAAAATACTTTTTATTTAAAAATAAATGTCGTTTTGAAGTTCTAGTAGATAACATCGTGAGTAAATTTGTATTTTCCAAAAACATCTTCAACTTCAACAGACCCAATTAAACCAGAAAAAAATATTAACATTTTAGCATTAAAATTTTCGATTTGGAATTTACGGAGGACATTGCCATAATTCATCAATTCTTACTTTGATATAAAAGCAACCAATAGGGCAGTATTAATTTGTAAAAATGTATATAGATATTTGTAAAATGCGTTCAAAGCTGAATATGGTCGTCTGTGTGGATTGGATTAGATATGTATGTAAATATTCTTTTATAAACAAAATAGAATATTATTATAGTTACACAAAACTATGTACTTATTTTTCAATATTTTGTGCTACACACCTTCTATCTCTAGTCAATGAGTCCATTAAATACGCACATTTTTCTGCAATAATAGCATACCAGCATTTCTTAACAGCTCCCCACAGTTCTGCTTTATTTTTAAATTTTTTACCCGCCAATGAATCCTTCATATACTCCCAAGGGTTTTCTCCAGGACCTAAATCCGGTGACTGTGCTGGCCAACTTAAAAAATTCATATATAAACCAATCCTCAACACACCAATATGTTTAGGACAGGGGTGCTCAGACTTGAACTGCTGGCGAACTACTCGAAAATTGTAAGACTACAGCGATAGACTTTATAGGTGATATGTGTGATACAGGATTGCAGTGTAGGTACGGTATATCATGGCGTAGATGGGTCATAGGTGTAAAAATACGTGTTTATTAGTTTTTACAAAACGATGTTTCAGTTACTAAACTAAAGAGTTACAAATCTTTGGACGTCGGTGTATGGCACTGCATGTCTTCAGCGTACTTTTCGTAAGATAGTACATAATTACTAAGTGCTAATCGCAAGCATGATTACAAATGTTCGTCAGCTGGTCGATTGCGATATTTTGACTTAGTTATGATTTGCAGAGAAAATGCAGACTCGCAAAAATAAGTTGTTCCAAACATTGCTGTCAACTGAAGGGCAATCTGCCTTCGATTCGAATATTTACCTTTAGATAGAATTTTTTATCAGATGCCGTGGTAATGAGCTGTATATCTGAGATAATCTGCACTACCTCATTTTCAACAGAAGATGAGTCCTTATTAAACTGTTTGAGTTGCTATTTCAGTAGTAGATTTCTCAATCTTTTTACATAAAAAGGACAAGTCATAAAAGTTGAGATATTTGTCAATTTACGAAATCATAAAAGCGTCTTTCAAATTCACTCAAAATATTGGTTAATTCTCTCTCTAAATATAAAAATTCAACTGAGAAATCCTTGCTTTCAAAGACAGAAAATGTCTCAGATCCTTTCTTTTCAGTTGATCCATCATTAGATGCAATTTACTTTTGAATGCGTTTATTACGTTAATCATCTCGGTAATAGTTTTTTTTCTTGACCTTGCAGCTCCAAATTAATGGTGTTTAAATGCATTGTGACGTCCGTTAAAAATACCAAATCAGTCAGCCATTTTTCGTCTTTACGCATCTCAGTGTCATCACCTCTTTCGTGTAGAAAAGCAAGTATATCGGGCAATAACTCTTGAAATCTTTATAGGAATTTTCAGCGACTCAACCAGCGTGAAAAACTAAATTAGTGTGTTCAGCAAATTCACTATCTTCCAACTGCAGTTTGAAGAGCCATCGTTGCAACCTTCGAGCACGGCTGGAATTCATATTTTTTATTGTAATGTCCATAACCTCCTCCATGTTCAGAACTTTTGAACATAAAACTTGTTGATCGATAATGGAATGGAATGAGAAAAACGAAGGGACGCCATTAGCTTGACACAATATAACAAAACCATTTTTGGTACATTGTCATGGCTCCATCTGTTGTAGTGCACACTAGTTTATAGATTGCTAGCTTGTAATTTAAGAAAGTATCGTATATATCTTCGCCACGGGATTTTCCTTTCCAAAGAATCATTGTTAAAAATTCTTCTTTAGCCGACATGTCATTAAATATCATTCGAATAAAAATACACAGCTGAATAGTATCTATCAAATCAGTGGATTCGTTAAACTGCAAAGAAAAATATGTACATTCCATGATATTATATTTCAGTTTATCTGCCATGTCCTGGCTCATGACTTCAACATGCATTGTGACTGTCGGACGAGATAACTGAAATTCTTTAATAGCAGACATGATCTCTGTCTTATTTTTAAAATCTTCAGATAAAACCTCACATGCTTTAAAAAAATGCTTTCTTCACAATCATTCCGTTAAGGGTTTCTTGTGTTTCGCCAATATATGAGGAATTTTAAATGACGCGATCGTTAACATGCTTCGTTCTTTTTCAAGTTATCGAATCACACATTTGATTTTCTTAATTCACTCATTGCTGGGAAATCGTTTTCAGTTTTTATGAATGGTTTTACGATAACTTTCTATGTTCATACGCTTAGGTATTACAGCTGATGCTCGACAAATGAGACAAATGCACTTATGCTTCACCATACAAAATGAGAATTCTTCCTCCCAATCGTTATTAAAACGATACGTTTTATTTCTTTTTGTCGCACTCATTTTGTATAGTTGTGGTTTTTGTTCATATGCTCCTAAAATAGACTGACCAGCTAGAAATGCAAAACAAATCAAACCAAAAAATTTTCTTAAAAATCTTGAAATCGAATCACACACTGTATGTAGTTATATATGAGGAGATTTGTTTTCGAAAAGATATCAAAACTTTACGTACCGTTTATAAATAAGATGGCTATTTTTGTGTATAAGTGCGAGATGCAATGATCATATTTGTAGTATTCCAGTTATATTCTTATTTATTTGTGTTTATATATAATTTTTTCGCTCTTTTTAAGTTAGTATTAGTAATAATCTTCTGAAGTATTTTTCAAATTTACTTTTACGACCCATATAATACTCCTACATTTATTCACCTTTATCTTGGTATTTAGAAATTATTTTAAGTAATGTGTCATGTGTAAAATAAAAAAAATTATTTCAATGGTATTAACCCTGGTTAAAGGCACCACTAACATAAAAAAAGGGAATACACCCATAGAGGGAAAATTGTAACGATTGTCTTTTTTGGGTTAATTTTATATGAACAGTTTTTGTGATTTTCATTCAACAGCAGGTAGGTATCGCAAAGATGCTGAATGAGTGAGAATTATTTACACGTTTATATGAACTTGATCGCATATACGCGGCCTTCTAGAGTACTCGTAAAAAAACCAATAAATTGCGCGACGCACAATAACATCGTTATCTGTTGCATAAAATGTTTTTACACGTGTAGGTAGAGTTGTGTATCTTTGCAATGGACACATTCATACCGTTTGGCGCCTACACTCAAAATAATACTTGACGTACAAACAAGAAATCTTATTTCGCAGTGTAAGTAGTATGTACGGGTCTGGTTTTCGAAACAGACATCACCAATTAAACTAATATCAATATTAATACTAATATTAATATTAATATTGATATCAGTTTAACTGTTACGCACTTGCCGTATTAATAATATAGTGTCTGTAAGATATTATGATACATATACACTACCGCTCAAAAGTGTTTAGGCACCCCTGTTTTCATGGATTATTCATATAGTATTATGTTTACCAAAAAAACATAATAAAATGAATAACGTATTTAAAATGTAGTTCAGTAAGATAAACACCCATTATATCGCATAAGGTTTACTCTCATTTCCTGCACTTGGTCGGATTACCATAAACTGTTTATTGCGGTGCAATTACAATAACAATGGCTCTGAATTTACTGGGTAAATTTAGTCATCTGATAGATTGTAGGTAATAATGTTTAAATTACCTTCCTAGAAGATTATAGTGAAATCTGTAACCTATGATCAGTTGCAGTGTGGTATTTACTCTATTCATGTCGTGAGCGAAATATCCTGTGACATTTTTTTAAAATTCCTCCGCGAAGGGAAATTAGTACGGAAACACGTGCGCTTATAATAGCTTACCATAAAAGTGGCATAAATAATCGACAAATTTCCAAAAAAAATGAAAATACACCACGCTACGGTTGACTATAACGTAAAAAAATATCGGGAAACTGGCAGTTTTCTTAATAAAAGACGGAGTGGAAGGCCAAAAGCGACAACGTGATCGCAGAATAGTGGTTACCAGCAAGTTAAATAGGCGGAAATCCCCGCAGAATTAAATGTTGGTCGCCAAAAACTAGTCAGTGTTTCTTCAGTCAAACGTCGCCTACAGAAAGCCGGGCTCCATTGACGTATTGCGATGAAAAAACCATTACTACGCAAACAAAACAAGCAAAAGCGACTTAAATGTGCTCATGAACACCAACACGGGACCATAGAAGAGTGGAACAACGTCCTATGGACGGATGATTCCAAATTTGAGCTGTTCGGAACCGGAAGACGCATATTCGTAAGAAGATCTGTGGGTGAACGTGCCAGAGAAGAGTGTATTGCTGCTACCGTGAAACATGGTGGAGGTTCTATCATCATTTGGGGCTGTTTTGCTGGCATTAGTGTTGGGGACATTGTGAAAATTGACGGTATATTAAAAAAATAAGGTTACCGCGAAATTTTGGAGAACCACGCAATACCTTCCGGAATTCGACTTTTGGGTCGAAATTTCATCTTCCAGCAAGATAATGACCCAAAACATTCCTCTAAATTGTAAAGACTATTTATGCCATTTGGAAGAGGAAGGAACTCTCAAAATTATGGAATGGCCTCCCCAGAGCCCCGACTTGAATCCAATCGAGTAACTATGGGAAGAACTAGATCGGGAAGTACGGAAATCCGCTCCGACATCAGCTACTGACGTGTAGAACAAATTGCAATCGAGTTGGACCTCAATAACACAAGAAACTCTGGCAGGACTTATTGCGAGAATGCCTTGATTGTGTGCTGCAATTATTAAATCAAGAGGAGGTCACATAGATGAAAGCAAATTTTAAATTAAACGTTTTAATTTTCACATTTATTTAATATATTTTTATTCATGTACGTATATCTCTACATAAAAATAAATATTATTAACATTTTTGCTGAGTTTTTATACATTTTTGCTGTCAGTGAGAGTGCCTAAACACTTTTGAGCGGTAGTGTATCTACCGACATCGTGACATCTAGGGGGATTGAAAACGACTTGAACTCAGTGGTCTCATGGTGTAACGGTAGCACACTATGCTGGAAACGTAGCGTCCATCCGAGACTGATATTTTTTCAGTAATTTAATTACGTTGGATAATTGCAAGGAAATTAATTAATAAAGTAATTTTATCAGGCACCACCAAATCATGCTCGCAATAAGTCCATAGTCTCGATCGCCATGTTGTTGCATCCACACCTCGTCGAGATCAATTTCGAAAGGAACCGCTGACGTTCACAATTGATGGTAAAGTTAGGTCCAGGATTTTTAAAGGAATAGGGTGCGATGATGCTACCAAAGGGTGCATTTTTCAGAATGTGATAAGATCTGCAGGATTTCTTCTGGATTGGCGCTTCCTCATATCCAGCAATTTTGTTAGTTAGCATATTCGTTAAAAGCCAAAATTGAGCCTTTTCTGTGAATACAATTTTGCAACAAAACAATGAGTTAGGTTGCAATTATCCTAAAGCCGAAGCAGGGAAATGGTTTCATTGAGTATCAGAGGAAACCAGGAAATGCTCTCCGAATGAATATAAATTGATATCTTCAGTCAAGAAAGCTTTTGTGAAGGCACCTGCACGCAAGAATTTATTTCGTGAAAAACTGCCGCATGTGCCACTATCAACAGATCCTGTTATGACATGGGTAGAAACAGCGTCCTATTACCGCATACATTTTGACGAATTTAAAACTATAATACAGGTACTTGATCCAAATGATACTGTCCCTATTTTTGAAGCTCAACAAGCATTTATGAATCTCACCAATATTCATGGACATTACTCCAGAATATCCTTAGCCATCTGTCATCTAGAAGTTACTCCGACCAACCCACAATATTCACCCGCCAATTCCTTTCCCAATTATCTGGAAATGTTAGATTAATATTCATTGCAATAGCTTCCTACACGTAATTTTTAAAATATTCTAATTTCTCTTTATTCTTTCCAGGTTATGTGTCGTCTGTGGCGTAAACACAGTAAAGTTTCATGAATCGATTATGTATTGCAACGCAAGGTCGAGGAATACTGTATCTTCCATTCATCGAAACGTTAGATGAAATTAACAGTCTATATAGATTTATAACAACACTGTTCCATGTCATAGAGTGCAATCTATTAAAAACTATCTAAACTCAAAAAAAATTCTCGGATTTTAATCTAATAAAAAACATGTGGAATATTTGAAAAAATACAGTACCTTGGGGAAATGTGCCAGTAAAGAATTAATTAAATATATTAAGGAAGTGTGGAAAACCACCTATGGAATAAAATTAGTAATTCAGAAATCACTGGAAAGCATGCTCAAGAAGAAGAAATTAAATACATATTTATTTATTTATTTAACAGTTATCAAGTATAGAAAACTCGTTTACCACTTGTTTTATACAGGAAATAATATAACAAAGTATGAAAAGTGGAAAGATCTAATTTTATTAGACTTAAATCCAATCCAAATCAATATTATGCGAAAATTCTTTCGCAGACGTGGGAAACAAAAATGTTATTTAAATCGAAAAATTTCTTTATTATTCACAGCCGATATATTCGTACGTAAGATTGTTATTAAACTCTTAGCATGCCGTTTGAAAGGAAGACAGTGTTTTATAGTTTTTATAACATCGACAGCTGTGTTGTTCCAGTGCATGCAGTCTGCGTGTATGTATGCGGGTTTGGTTGAATAGATACATTATGTATACTCATTCTGCATCCAAAGGCGGTACATTTTACAATTGCCCAGGGTTTTTTAATTCTGACGTAATTGACAATTTTTTTTCGATTTATGTTCTATATAATTATACCATTTCATTTTCCGTACTTTTTTATTTTATTTCAAAGACAGCCTATATGCCCAATTACTATCACTCCCTAGTGGCCCTAACTTAATGGTCTAAACGGCTGTATAGTATTTGAATATGTAAAGATTATGTAGCTAGTGTTCGCATGTTTTAATGAATAAATATTATTATTGTGTTGATGAATGATATACGTATCAATGTGCTAACATTTGCTTACCGCACGAAATGATTTTAGTGGAATGTTTGGGGATATCCTAAAATTAAATCCTCAGTAGTTAAAGGAGATTGTATTACTTGCAGGAATAATTACTATTTTTAATAAAAGTAAAGACTTATGCTATTTCTGTATGCATTCACCTAGAGTATAAATAACAATGGAGATAAAATATTTTATGCATTTATTATTCTATTGTTTTTGTTCCTAAGGTTGTTTAAGAAACTCTTCCTTCTAGTATAGCGTAGGAAGCCTTGTAAATATTTCGGTCACGTACACCAATGATCAATTTGTAACATGTTGCGGAATATTTTTAAATCATATCTCGGCATTCCACGAACAGCACTGCTGATTTTTCAGAATCTGACCGCATTCTCGACGGAATACAAATCTAATAATCTCCCTAAAACTGTGCAACTTTCCAGAGTTGTTACGTACAGCAAAAACATTTTTAAAGTTGCCATTCAACTTTAAGATTATCAAGAATATTAAGGTTAATGCGTACAGTCAATTCACATTTCAATTCCAAGTTTTTCTAAGGTTTGTATTTAATAAAACCTCTGAAATTGCATATACAGTTAATTGTACAATTCGCATGTTAAATATTTGCACCGCCATAATGTTAATTCTGAACTACACATAAGTTTAACATTACATTGAGAAATTGGTATTAAGATTTGCTACAAATTACAACATTAAAACGAAGAAGATATAATATATATTGTGACGGATGTTTTCGTGGCCACCATATGTGGAATATTCCCGGGTTTCTGGCCGCGTGTGCTGTCGGTTCCGAATGTGACATAATATATATAATATATATATTCAAGAAAACATAGTAACAGTTAATGCAGTTATACAATAATATATAACTGCACATCGGTTATTAATCTTCCAATACTATTTGTTATATTTTCTAACAAAGCTTTGAGGTAATCTACATACTAAATTTATCGCTTCATTTAATGACAGCTTGGTGTTTTCTAATTTGAAATAGTATCTAAAAGAATTTAATAATTTTCGCATTTGAGTAAGGATTTCGGTATCTGAAACCAGCAGCTGAATTACTGAAATTGCTTGGGCTTCTTGCAGATTTTAATTTAAAATACAAGGTTTAATAATGTGTACATATTTCTCATAATATAAAACAGCTTTAAACCATGTTCCCCATCGCGTTAATACAGGGCTGTGGTGACTGACGGACTTACCTGTTTAAACCCACAAATTCGTTTTGGAGATTTAATAAAAACTTTTTTGGTAGAAAGTATAAATTGATCTACTTTTGATAACTGTTTCTAATAAATTCAACTACAAGATGATATGCATAGAGTAAACAGAGTAAGGATACGATTGTTTTAGTAACTTTCCAGGTTTAACCATGTTCGAACCTCCATCTATAACCAACATTACAAGTTGAGTTGCCGATATATTGAACTTTCCAAAGCTATTTTCTACTATCCTTTCCGCGTTTGTCTTCAATGTTAGCAATGTTAGATGTTTGTTAGCAATCTCCATTCCAGACCATATTTCCCATAAAACTTTCGAAATTCTTCATTCTCTACAATATTTTGTGAAATGTTGCACAATGTAGACGTTATTGTGTTTACATTGATTATTCACTTTTAAATTGATGAAATAATATCTTTTAATTTTTATTTGAAGTAAAAAAATCGATAGAAAATAGAATTACTTCAGTATACTCGTAGATTGGAAACAGAATTGGCGAAATATTTATCGAAAAGTCGGTAGAAGTGGCAACGCTGTTTCTGCTGTTATAAGCTAAAACTTATGACCGCTCACCACACCAAAAAAAAAAATATAAATATAATAGTAAATGTATGCAAATGTTTTCTTAGAATCCGATACATAATGAACGGGTCATCACATACGCATATTACAAGCAGTTCAATAAGAGAAATTACATATGCAGAGATGGTACACACAATAACGTTATATAGAGATTACATAACAGTTTATCATCCTAATGCTTTCTTGCGGTCAATGCATTTCAATTAAATTAACACGCGGCAAATAAAGCACATCCGCACATCTGCTACTCGTCAGAAACTAATATCGCAGGCACCGAGTCTGACGGTCAAAACAAATACGAAGCGAATCATGACTGCAATTTTTATACTTCCTTTATAGCCTACCGTTCATTCTACATGAGACCGGAATTGATCGACGGGAAAGATGCCGACAATCTAGCGGTCGTTTAACTTTGTCGAGTGGAAGTATTTGCGTTTAAATTTGTTGTACTGCGTGGATCTCTGCCTCCGGACGGTTAAGAATGAAATTAAGAAACGTATTCGCCGCAAATATCCTACGTACATCCTGTTTCCGTGGTATTCCCCACGTAACTGTTGCTTTCGGTTTTAATTCTTAGAAACGTGTTGATGTAATGTGCTTCTCTTTCTTTGTAAACGCGCCTTATTTAACGAACGGAAGTATCAACGGTCAATAACAACCTTTTATTGCTATTTTATATACCAATTAGTTCAATGGAATGAGAGTAATGTCATTTGTCTTTACATTTTCTGCTAAAACGGGACTTTTTAAGTTTCAAATTAAAATAAAACATTTTCCATGAATTCTGTGGTTGATCAACTCATAGTTTTAATAAAATGATAAATTGCTAACAATAAAATGAAATACAGTTGGATTTGTATTATCTTTGGATCTAGGTGCTACCACTCTTCTTTGAAATATTTTTTTTTTCATTTGATAAAAGGCGATTATCATAACACTTAGCCATTATATAAGGAGCGTTTGATGAAAGATTTAGATGTCTTTGCTCGCTTATTATTTTTATCGTAATATAAGAAAGAGGAAAGAGAACGGGACCAATCTCACAGTATCGCAAACAATTTAATCAATCAATGGCTACCGGTTTCGTGCATATTTGCGCGTTATCAGGCCAAGATACTCCAGGATTAAAACAGATGCAAAAAAAACATCAGAAACATGACAGCAGCAGAACAAACTTTCAAAAAGCACATTTTAAAATTGCAAACATACATGACACACCTTTTTTTGGCATTTTAATTTGTTCTGTACGTCCTTTTACAATTTTAATTTGTGCTTTTTAAAAGTTTGTTTTGCTGCCGTGATGCTTCAGATGTTGTTTTTTTGCTTCTGTCTTAATTCCATAGGCCTTCTAGTACTGGCCTGATGATGTGCAAATGTGCAAGAAAGCGGTAGCCATTTCTTGATTAAATTGCTTGAAATACTGTGATATATGTCTCGTTTCCTTCTCTTTCTCGTCTATTTTGATATGAACTCACACGGCGTCAACATCGTTTCTTTTTTATCATACTCTGCATATTTTGGTATGTTCATTATTTTTGTTTATATAAAATTTCACAATCCGCAACCAATTTGAAGAAAATAATCTAGCACAGAAAAGTATAACAATTATTGCTGATGTCAATCCCGATACTCCTGCTTTTGTGTCAGTTTTTAATTTTTCTTTTCCAATTTTATGGATTAAGTGATGAGACCGTCCTATTTTCTTGGCTATGGATTTTACAAGTGATACATAATTTTTATTTCAAGAGCAGTATACATAGGAAAATACAACGGCACATGGCTGAAACAAGTTAAGAAAAAGTCATTGTACGTAAAAAATGAAATAAACAATAAAAAAATCCTACATCGACCGTATTTTAAATAAAAAGAGCAATCATGGAAGACCTGTCACGCGCATTAGGGCACTCAGCTAGTGACAAAGTACGAAAACACACAAGCACCCACGAACAAGTTCTATCAAAATTTATAAATCCATCGATGCTGTAGCGATTAATTTGAATTAGATACTTCTGTAATCCTTTTTTAAATGCGTAGTGTCTACTTATAAACTTGAAGAATACAGACAAATTATTAAATATGACAATAATGGAGGCTGGTTTGATAAAGACTAGGATTATGCTTTCAAGGCAATAAGTAGTTTTGAAGTCTAGTATTAAAATCATATTTGACATTGATTTTGCCAAAACTGTTATAATATTCGTGAACTAAACAGATAACTAGTAGGATATAAATATCGTAGAATGTTTATAACTTATACCAATTATAGATTTAGACGATTGAATCAACTTTAATTTGAATATTATGCATAATGTCCTCTTTTGAATTAAAGATATTCTACGTGCATACGATGTAAACCTTTAGTGCATTATGCTATACCGAACAAAAGACAAAAAATTAGCATAATAAGCTGTTTTAAGAATGTCCAAGGAACAAGTTTCTTTTAGAATCCTAACTGCAAAACAAATTTATCCCAATCCCCGTATCAAGCAATCAACATGATGCTCCCAACTGAGATTGTTATCAATTACTATGTATAAAAGTTTAGTAGAGTTAACAATAGCAACATTATGAAAGTTAAAAATATCCACAGCATTAGATCTAACATTCTGAAACAAGATAGAGTTAGTTTTACCATCATTAATTACACGAAGATTATTTACTATCCGTTTACAAATCTCCTCGTGCACAAAACAAGCTTTTTGAAAAAGCTCAACATAGGTTTGAGTGTTTATTAAAACATTAAAATAATTCATAAATAAAGTTGTTCCCAGAACAGGTCCTTGAGGAATATCGACGTCAATGTTTAACAGTTCAAAACAATCAAGCGATCACGACTTTGCGGTTTTCCCGTCAAGTAGGATGCGAGCCAATTCTTAACAATTCCCCTAACACCTATATTTTCTAATTTATACAATAAATAATCATGGTTAATATAATCAAATGCTTTCCATAGGTCGATAAATTATCCTAACAGTGGATTGCGATTATCAATGGCTTCCCTGTTCTAAAACCACTCGTACTGAGAATCACTTAGTATCTTATTCTTGGACAACAATTTTATCAATCAAATCTTCATATATTTTCGATAAAACAGGCAATATATTAATCGGTCTATAATTATCCGATAACTTATTTAGATCGTCTTTTTTACATACACGATGAGCAATGGATGTTTGTAATTTGTATGAAACTATGTTTAGAAAGGACAAACAACGATCGTATTGAAACTTATTTGTATATAATATCACATATTCCTAAATGCGCCTTCTATAGGTCCATCAAACTAAAGTAGATGAGATTCTTTTATCACCACATTTACACACTTCCTGCCCCCTCACCTCTAACTACACCGAAAAAAATAAATATAATTTATATAACATATAATAAATACAAACAATTTCAATGACCTAGTATATAACGTATTTAACTTTAACAATGAAAATAGTACGCATTTGTTCTGAAATAAATTGATTTAACTCTTCTAGCATCTTATATATGGAAGCGCGTAAACTTGCACAAGACACCACCGAGAAATACATTTGTTCGTAATGATACACCGTACGAAAATATTGCAAGTGGAAGCATATATGTATTTAATTCAAAAAGCAATACATTTTCCAAAACAAATGTTTTGATAACTTTTATTTCTGTTGATGTCGTAGCAAATGCAAATAACGTCAATCACCTCGTAAATAGGGTCACTATCACGGGGTGCGAGCATTATACGATATAGGTGATTCAGTACTTTGTCATTTTCCGACGTAATAGTAGAAGCCGCTATAGTGCCGTTTAGTGGAAGAGTAGGATACCGTAATACCTACACATACCTGTTGTGTTGATGTTTATGTTGGACGGTTGTGTCGTGTGTTTATTTATTTCTTGTGTAATTTCAAAGATAATTTAGTTCGTTGTTTGTGTTTGTGGAAAGGCAGGTATAGTTACATATATAAATAAACTAATACACGAATAACTATTAAGCGAAAGGTGAATTTATAATAGTATATGTTGTAGAAAATTAATAAATATAATAAGTGCGCTGTTTTTGGGTGTGATGATTTACATCCAGTAGGCACTTGTTTCCTAACCCAAACAAATATCCACAGCAATTTGCAGTTTGGTCGAATGCATGTAAAAATCCTAAATTAAATGCCTTGCCAAAAGGGAATGCTTATAAAAGTCATCGAGCATGTCGCAGACACTTTATACCAGATCATTGAAGTGTTGATAATCGCTTGTTTCATAATGCTGTACCAAAGTTACATTTATTGGGTAATGTATTCCCCATAGTCTTTTGTTTTTATAAAACTACTAATAACTTCCTTTGTATTTTGTAGCACCACAAATTCAGTTATGATTTGTATATCAGCCACTACTGAATATAGAAGAAAGCCAACCCGGTCCTTCCAACAAAGCAATTACTACATGTAAGTTCTTATATTAGGAAATAAACAAGTAATAACATTTATTTATTCTGTAGCTACAAATGATGTTTGGACACATAATTTAAACTGTGAAGAACATCATTTAATATCCCAGAAGAGAAAGAGGGTATGTGTTAAATTTTGGAAACAACTTATTTAATTTGCAGCATAATAAATAATTTTGGTATTGATTCCTGCTCGTCCTTTCTATAGCAACTACAAATGTTGCATACGATATGTACACTGATAATTGTTTTTTTGAAGGAAAACTGGCAAGGTGCATGGCAGATATGGAAGTAGTTGCTTTAGATAAGAAGAAGCTGTTGCATGAAATAAAACTTCCGAAGCAAAGGTTGAAACGCATCAAAAATATGAACCTACAACCTACTTAAAGTATGCCAACACAACATCATTGAGCACATTGTTTACGAATAAGGAGTTTGCAAAATTATTGGCGATTGCCATAGCTGCGCTGCCGATATATTTGCCACTCCTGGGGAAAGTTCCGGCCACAGATTAACTGAACAGAGGGAGGGATCCGGAAGTCGAAGATTATATTATTATACCAAAAAATTTGAGGAAACTCTCTTCAACATATATACTATGTGCTTGCATATATTGCTTCAAATTTGTCATGTAAGAAATGTTTTTAAAAAATTACGACAAATTATTAAAGAGCACTATTCTTTTAACATAACTTGTACAGAACACGATACCAAAAATCCTGTTCTAGATAAATTTCTGGAGGTTCTATTATTTCATTATTGCAATGCTCTCAATAATATTTTGCTAGGGTGAGATGCGAGGATCGACACCAATGGACCCTATGCAAATATATTGCAGGGCAAAATATGAAAAAAAGAGGAAGGGGTATTAATTACTTTTTGTTGTAGTTATATTTAAGCTATTGTTTATGTTAGATGTTTACAGAATTTATATGTTGAACATAACATATAATAAAATAATAATCAATTGCAGAATAAATATTACATGCCTTCATTTTCCCTTTTTGACTTTCCCATTTTGTTTATATGCGGAGTGCCCTTTGATTAAATAGTTATGTATTCTTATGAAATCATGAGAAGGATGCATTTCTGCTTAATTAAATCTATATTTCCATTCTTATTAAGTTTCGGTAAGTCCCGTACGGCATTTTTAGTTTCCAACGTATTAGTAGGGGGCGCTGAAAAATTATGTTTCATCTCTTATTAACCTTCTATTCTTTATTACTTTATCTATGGTCACTGTATATGCAGAGTGTGTGCACAAAGTGTCCGGGCCCATACACTTCTTTTTGCATTAACAGCGAAATATAATTCGGTTACGTATTACTAAACTTTACGATAAGAAAGTTGTACATCTGAGAGTAAATCTGTGAAATTCATTTGAGAATAAATATAAACGAAAGTATATACATTTGGTCTATGAGACTAGCCGCTGCTGGTTAGGGGTTAATTGTCACCTGCCACAATATATCGTTGCTTATGTTATAAATTAACACTTACCAGATAAGTAGTACTAAATTTAGTTTTTAATAATCTTATAATTAGAAATTTTTATGAAACAAACGCATTAGTCTTTACACCAGAATGTTTTTAGTTTTGTTACTTTTACAAAGCTGTTTTGTATTGAATTCATGAGGTGTATTTAATGTTTCGACTAATTTAAGTCCAGTTAATTATTTCACAAATTTAACCTATGTAGTACCGTTTCATAATGATATTTATAATCTACTTGGTGTAATCCACTGCGTAATTTTTTGTTATCAGTAGAACATGAAATGGAAATTCCCTAGTTTATGTGTTTTTAACTAAAGCCGCCATCATTCTGCACACGCAATTTTTATATAAACATCTATTTACAACGCCATACTAGACGAGGAAACGTTGTATAAAACCGCTTAAATTTTAATGATATATTTATGAATAACAGTCAAGTCGACAACACTGCATTAAATTACAGTCTAGACTGGTTTACTGTTGCAATTATATACATACATTGCGAAGATAACAAGTGCGTTATATGGAATGTGGTTAACCATTAAGAATAATCTACCTTTATGGCGTTTAATAAAGAGGGGTTTTATAAGAACTGTAATTATTAGTTTTAAGAATTACGTCATTAAAACTTATTGCGAATTTAATGAACACCATCTTTTAAGCTTTTAACCAAGAAACGAGAAATTATTGAGAAGGTATTTTAACAGTATTACATGAAAAGCTGGCAGGCGAGGTATTAAGACAGTCCAGTCACCAACAGTGATCGCAATCGAGAAATGAGTAATTGATCAAAAAGCTGAAACCATCACCCAATTAAATATCAAGCATTTTTTTTTATTATTAACGATACGCGGAGGCGGAATGTAAGGCGGAAGTAAGTTTTAATATAATTCCATTTCTGGTACCATTTGTAAGGGCGTTTCCTAAGTACATCAAGATTGGCATGATTCAGTAAATTAATACTGGCTTAAAAATTGTAATGTTGTAAACCGTTTTGAAAACTCCCGAAAAAGATGCTCAATATTTATTTTGCCTTTCTACTAACTAAAATCTAAAATCAGATTAGATTTTGCATTATATTACAGACTGTTCCTCAAGTTAACATCACCGCATTTTCGATTATACTGGGTGGACACCCAAATATTTTTTAATTTATTTTGTTCACTGTGTGAACGCAAACGTTGAGTGGAGAATGGGGATGTGCCAACCGCTAGCTACGTCCTTGATAATTTAGTCGCTATCGCGCTTTACGGGAACAAAAACTTCGCAGATGAGGCGCATTTTCACCTTAATGAACATATAAACAAGCAGAATTACCGTTATTGGAATTCAACAAATCAAAAGCAGAAGCGTAAGAGGCCACCCCACTCGCCAAAAGTTATTGTTTGGGCGCAAGGAATTATCACCTCGTACTTTTTTAATCACAGAGTTCATACAGTAACCGTAAATTCCGAACGATATGTGGAAATAATTAAAAACTTTCTTACGCCAATCTTGCAAGATTTTAATGAATTTAATCGGAACACTTGTTTCCAACAATATAGAGCGACATCTCACACATCTAATGTGTCCTTGCCAGAATTTTCCCACGAAATGACTGATTGTGACATAAACTAGCCGGAACGTAGGCCCGACTTGATACCAATGGATTTTTGCCTAGGGCTATCTTAAATCAAAGGTACACAGTACACTCTCCACTCTCTGAAAGAATTAAAAGAGAATATTCGAAGAGAAATGACAGCTGTCACGGAGAATATGCATCGAGCAGTTCTCGAAAATGTTGCCTCATGCTTAGAAGAGTGCGAGTAAAATAAATACAGACATAATTTTTAAGAAATAAATTCTGAAAGCCTGTATTTTAATAAAAAAATATTTATTTATTAAACCTAGCCATTATTTTATTATATTCTTCTTATTTTGAAAGGGACTTTTGGAACACCTTTATATGCTGTTCTAATTTTTATTATCTGTACTAAAGTATGTTCCTTAAGTACTATATTCATCACTTGAATGCTGTCGTTTTAGGCTTAAGTCGTTCTTACTTAATAATTTCCTTGTATAATTAGATCGGACTTTTTAAATTAATAGTTCACTATGCAAATCGCGTTCATTTTTCTGTTGTGGTGCATAATGACTTTAGTCTATACCAACCGGAGACATACTGAGTGTGTGTGCGAAAGACTTCGTAAGATCCATCATTTATACCCTAATCAAATACAGACCCTCGTACCCTCAATACATAGTGAAAGGATTTACACATAATGATTCGACATAGGTCATTTTACAATAGGCGTCTAGCTGCTTTTAATCGGTGGCGAGTAGTTGTTATTGGAACTAGTGTATTCCTATTTGCATTGAAAGTGCAATTTCAGGTGCAGAGTACCGCTTTTTATAGAAGTAACTTCATTATATTGAGTAGATGTTTTCGATCACACATCTGCGAGATATTAAAAGTTCGGTTCGTTCTTTTAATTTACCATATAGTGCCTTTTTGTAGATTTTATACCGTGTGGCAATTTGCCTGTATTAAATATCCTTCTTCGCGAAAACATACTGTTGTACGTTCAGCAATAATTAACTCTTGAACTTTCGTCATATTAATCTCTCACGTTACGATTTTATATAAAAAAAAAAACTAAGCGTACTAAAAGATCATCCGATTTTTATAAATCTTGCCGCGACCTACTATTTGGCATTTTATAACGCCCTACTGAGCGCACGTCGTAAATCTAAGAACATGTGACGGTGATAGTAAAATTTCTCAGAATTGTATTTAAGAGTTTGTTGTAACTGTGACTATCGATGGCACGTCTACTACTGTGAGATGCAATATACGAGAGCAATACTGTGAAAGCACGAACTGAAGAAGAGTATACTCCGGGTCTAGTGCTTCACACGTTTATTTAAATAGAAAACGTCACTAAGATATTCTAAATAGTCCACAACATAGAGTTAAATAATACACTATAGTATGCATTACTTTCCTTATTAATATATATATATATATATATATATTATTTCATCGTATCATCGTTTTAAAGTTCCGTTGAGAAAGCTGACAATGAAATTTACACCTCCCCCTACTCCAAACTGAAATTTAAATAGTAATGTTTGCATAGTTTAGTGTGTATTTCCATCAACTTCTACTAAAAATAAATGAATTTTGCATCCGAATACATCTTATTGTTATAAAGCTGTAATTGTGTTTATTGACGTCTTTATAACATTATATTTGTTTATGTTTTATCGAGCCGTTATAGCAAAGAAAGAAATGCATCATTTTTAGCTTCTAAGAAATATCCGTCTAAGAAATAAACGAAACATTGGGTATCCAATATAAACACTAAGTTTGACTGATAAGTATATAAACCCATTTTAAATCCAATAAAAATTCCCAAACCCCATTAACTTTAAATATCCTTTAAAATTGGTTCGATCATTTATTATACTCTTCTATAGTAGATGGAACCATGCTTACTGATCACTGAAGGAATCCGTTTGAACAATTGAACCGTGTATATTTTACTTCCAGAAATATGAAGGAGACTCAATGAGCTGTTATACATATCTACAAAATTTATACACATACAGATGAACCTATGGGATATATACAAATTGAGCGTTTTCATTTTTCATTGATTAACACGTTATTTTTACTGCTTAATACTAAATATGACCAGCAGAACAATTTCAATAAATTGTGGAATCTAGATATTACTTACTTTGTTCGGAAACAAATTATGGTATTGCCAAATCCTACATTTATCATTAGCAAATAGTTACGGTAAGTGATACTATTGATAATAAATACCTAATACACCAATTCTAGACAGGGTGTGTGTTATATGATACTTATTATAACGGATCTAGCCAATCAAAAATTGTTTTTAGACAAATTCATCGCAACATTTTTAAGTATAAAATCCACATTTTCCACAGTCCACAGTCATAATCACAACGCAAGTAACATGGTTGCAAAGGACATGTATGAGAGAATAAAAGGCAAACAGAGCAAGGAAGGATTTCAGCGAGATTGCCATTACACTAATGATCAGAGACATGAGCGTCTGATTCTTATTGCTTGATAGCGTTAGCATACGACCTTATATTATTTTATGTAACAGGGCTATAACCCGCGTGGCTACCAGTCTCGGAATGCCGAGGGTTACTCAAGGGTTGCTTCTCAGAGTTAAGGTTTTCTATGATTTCTCTCAACTCACGAGGAAAGTTGAGCGCGAATATCTTAAGACGAACTACAGGCCCAGGAATAATAATAAATAACTCATACACGACCGATGCAACCTGTTAAGTAATGTGAAGGTATGCATTATTATTATTTTATCCGCTCTCTGGTTATACAGTGCATTTACTTAGAAATGAACTCCACGTGACTCCTTTTACTTATGCATATAGCAGCGTGGTAATACTCAAAAATAAAATTCCTACATATTTCACTGTCTTACGAAGCACAAACGATATGTTTTTCTTTTAAAGAAACTGTTTAAATATGAAGACAGAAATAAAATCAAGACGTATGTAACAAAATATGAAACCCGAGTGTATAAAAGTCTACTGTCAAATATTAGTTTGGTGGCTTTCTAGTCAGAAACGTCGAGAATATTTAACCGTTGCCAACGTATTATTTATAACTTGTTACGTCAGACATCACGTGGGCTTCACTTCTAAGTAAATGCACGGTATAATAAGTTAATAAGTGCTCTTAAAGCTTTGCAATAAAGTGGGCACTCGCACTTTCTTAATTGCTACGAAACTTGGGTATTATTTTTTATTAAATCGGTTTGGCGATTGTGTTGTGCGTTAGAATTTGAATGTTATTGGAAGATTTGTTTCGATGGTACATGTACAGTTATGTTGCGTTACTGACAAATATAAAACAGTTTGCCTTTTATCTTGCAAAGTTCCGCAAATGCATATTATCGGTCAGTTTCCAAAACCATAATCCGTTTTCGGTCTGATACAACAACATAGTCGAATGTTTTGTTTAATAACACAACTTGTATACTTTTAGATAGAAAATATCGCATACCTAATGTAAATATATTTCTATAAAGGACAGATGATTACATTGATTTGGGACAAAATTTCCACAAATTGTTTAAATATACCACATGCTTTACTGGTTGTAGAATTATGACGAGTATAATTCTGGTATATTAAGGAAATATTAAATTAGTTACTTATTAATTGTAGCTTAACTTTAAACTATGCATTGATGCATTGAACTAATCTTTACCGTAATATAAATTTGCAGAAGTCGTGCTTCTTACTTGTATTACTTTCGCTTTCTTAAACAAAAACAAACGTTTTGTGAAATACTAATCATCGTCAAAGCATGTCGAGCATGCTAAAATAAAAGAATTAATCAGTTGGATACACGCAACGGAACATAACCGACGAAGCAGGGAAGCAGGGAAAGCTTGATAGTTTGTAAAAGATTACGATTTGAGTAGAGCAGGTATAAAAAAATGTTGACTATTTCAGAGAAAGAAAACTTGCCGTGTTCAGGACATTGTATTAAAGCTGAAAAAGCACGTAAGAGATATGCTCGAAGGTTTAAGAAATAATTGCAAACAAGACAATGGATTCACGAACATGCATCAGCAGAGAGAGTGAGTTTCCCGTAAACGTCTGGTCATATCACCCAAAAACATACAAAAGATACTATAATTTGTGAACAGTGTAGAAACGAACCTCTAGATTTCTGGTAATTCAGTAATGTGTGCAACAAAACACTATAACACTCTACAGTGTAATATGGCGGTGCAGTTATAGGGTGTGATTGTTTCAATTCAAAAGACATCAGTAGTTCACACATTACAGATAACGTCCTAACTGGCATTAAATATGTAGACATTCGAAGATAAAATCTAATGCCTTCGGTGTCGAAATTTGGGGTACAGTACAGTTCATTTTCTAACAAGATAGCAAACACACTTCCCCCATAGAAAGTCAATTTTGTAGAAGAAGGAAATATAATATAAATAAATAACTTGTTAAGATGATCTTCAGAAAGTTTCGGTCAAGTATTCATGGAACCATCTTGATAGAAACATTCATCACGATTTAAGGAGGAATATTGATGTTTTTAAAGTCTGTGTTGCATGGATGAAATGAAAGTTATGAAACTATAGTATAACAGTAGTATCCTTGATACTTTGTACATTCTTATCAAAACGAGCGCCTGTCAAACCATATAATGTTAGAATTTTAATAGGAAAAAGCAAGAATAGAAAAATGCCTTTAAATCAATGACCAGATTTGCATGTTTATGTTTTGTCTATTTACATAGCTTCTTTTCAAATGATGTATAACTAAATTTTTGGCCAGTAAAAAAAAAGCGAAACCTGAACTTTTGAAAAATGTCCTACGAATTGGATTCTGCTAAGGAAGGTAAAAAGTGAATCCATTATGAGGTTGTATTGTAAAGGAAAAAGCTTAATATTACACCAAAAATTAACAGGTGAAGGGAAAACACTTAACGCAAATAAAGGGTGACTTTACTGATGGAAGCTTGGTCACGGTGGTATTCGACATATCATTATAGGCGAGAAACTCTTTGTTGATGAAGACGCAGTAGAGGACTTTGTGAAAAAAAATGAAAATTGAATCAAAGGCGCAAACCAAGTCTACAACATTGATAGTACAGGGCATAATTTTAAAATGCTACCAAAAATAACGTTAGTTGCCAAAAACAAAAACGTGATGGGAATAAAGTTGCCCAAAGATATAATAACAATTGTACTTGTGACTATCGTAAACTGCTATTGTTCGTTATTGGAAAATCTAAAAAACTCAGCGCATTTAAAAATTGAAGCATATTATCTCTTCGTAGTCAAAGGTCTGTTAGAATGAATAGGATTCTATTTAAAATGTTTGAAGAGTTTATCCTAACAGTAGAAAATCACATGAAATCAAAACAAGTGCCTATTCCTGTTGTTTTGGTTTTAGATAACGGCCCAAGTCATCCTGCTGAAAATGTATTACAAAATAGCGACACTAAGGCCGTGTTCTGTCCCTCCACGCAACCTTTATAAAGGACAATTGTTGAAAAGAAGATGCAAATGAAAATATGTTCAGGGCTTATTAGAAAAAACGGAAGGACGTGATCTCTTCCAGGCATAGAATTTTTAATCATAAAAGATGTAGTCTACGAGGGCGACCTGAAATGTTTCTGGAATCGGCAAGAAATGGCGCACGAAAGTTAAAGTGGATTCATTGGTCGACAAAGGCAATCTTTTCTATGACAAATGTCAAAATTTCAGACGTCTACTATCAATAGTTGTTGTTTAAGAGTATGTTTTGTGTAGCAAGTCAGCCGGTTTCGCAAAAATGGATAAAATCGAATTTTGTGCAGTGATACACACTTCTGTATGGCTGAGAAAAGGGCGACGGAAATCCGAAATATGTACTCCATCATTTTCGATTATCAGCTTCTGGGTGAGCGAGTTCAAACATGGCCACACAAGCACTAGTGACGAACCACGCTGTGGATGTCCAAAAACCGCTACCAACGATGAAATGGTCCACAAAATTCATGATGTCGTGTTAACCGATCGCCGGTTGAAGCTGAAAGAGATAGCAGAGACAAAAGGCATCTCAGAAGAACGCGGTGGCCATATCCTACACGAAATTTTGGGTATGAAAAAGCTTTCGACGCAATGGGTACCGCGTTTGCTCACACCGAAGCAAAACCGAAATCGGGTGACCGTTTCGGAGGAGTGTCTGGCCAGGATCCAACGCAATCCAAGGGATTTCTTCATGCGTTTCGTAATCGTGACACTTGGATTCATCACTACATACCGGAGACCAAGGAACAGTCGAAGCAGTGGATTTTTCCGGGCGAGTTGGCTCCGAAAAAAGCAATGACCGTTCCATCGGTTGGAAAGGTCATGACGACCATTTTTTAGGAGTCCCAAGATGTGATCCTCATCGACTACCTGTAGAAGCGAAGAACGATCACGGGACAATACCACAGCGATTTATTGACCTGAGTCGATGCAGTATTGAAAGAGAAACGGCCTCCTTTGCAGCGTAAGAAAGTGCCCAATCATCCCGCACCGTCCTATCCAAATTGAATGAATTGCGCTACGATCGCGCATCCTCGATATTCACCGGACCAAGCCCAACAAGGGCTTTTCCCTATTCCTAAACCTGAAAAAATCACTGGGAGGAAAGAGATTTGCCTCAAATGAGGAGATCATCGCCGCTATTTTACAGAGCTCGAAACATCCTACTTTTCCGACGGCTTGAAGAGACAGGAGCACTGTTTGAAAAAGTCTATTGATCTTCGAGGAGACTACATCGAAAAATAAAAATAAAAATCACACCAATATCGTGTTTTCTTGTCGATTCCGGAAAAATTTCCGGTCGCCCTCGTACACTGTTGCTCAAGCATGGGATGAAATTGGAGCAATAACTCTCCATTTATAATCAGCCGGCTGATGTGAAAGAGTAGATAACTGAAAGTGACATTACTGAGGTCGTCCAAGCAGAACTACATGATGAGCAAATTATTAGTTGTATTCTTCATCCACGTTGATGGTGACGATGTTGTTGTACAAGAAGATAATGACGAGTAAGAAAGAATCACTAACTTTGCAGCCAAAGAAGCGTGTGAGATTGCACTGAAATACATTCCTTACAACACCCATCGACATATTCTGAGCAAAGAACTGAAGGGATGTTCCCGTAGAGGCAAAAATGTTCAATTTGAAACAAAAGAACATTGCAGATTTCTTCAATGTATTTGTATGTCCCTATTTACATCTAGGAATAAACAGAAAGTAAAAGTGTAAATACAGTGAAGTAATAGAACTTCGGATTTTCTACCTGTTTTATTTCTTAATTATTGTATTGTTGTTATACAGTTAGATGTTATTTTATTTTAACAACATAAATTGGTTTTAGTTCATTATGAATATACCAGAAGTTCTTTTCTACGCCTCGTATTGTTTACCAATTATGTCCCGGTTCCAGGAATGACGGATGTGAAAGGTTCTACTGTATGTAAATTTATACTGTAGAAAATGTATTTCCGAATGACTTTTATCTGAAAAGTTTGCCTCTAAACTATTTAGGGAAAAAGTTATCTTCCACTTATACACTAGGCGTATACGCTGTACATAAATATGTGTTAATCTTTGATATTCATTGTATTTTTCTACAATTACTTATAACTAATTACTGCGTTACTGCATTGTTACCTAATTTGAGTATTTACATTGTACACATAGCGCTACGTTCCACTCCACTAAGCAACTTTATATATGTACAAGATTTTTGCAGACTATTTAAACTTTCTACTTGCTTAGATTGCAGAAGAGCTACAAGATATGTACATCGTTGTCAAAACGGTTGTTCAAGAGCGAATAATTAGGACAAGCAAAATCAATGAACGCCGTTCTAGAAATGCTTTCGAATCACGTTATTTCGCGAAGTAATCTTCTTGCCAACGTCAATGCATGTATGTATGTCTCGTTATTGCGCTTACGATCGATGTAAAATTGGGCTACATCCGTCCGCTTCCTTGCAGATAGTTTGTCCTAAAAATCTTGAATTTCAACGTTTAGGAACTGATTTAAAGTTCAACTACACGCGGATAGTATTATGCAACTTTTTAGCTTTAATTTAGTCTATATATTTTATTTAACAATGCTATTACAAATGATAATGTCTATTTTTGAATATATTATTTGCGAACAAATAAATTACGAAAGGTAATGGCCTGACTATGAAAAAAAGCCATGTTTCTGTCTACCCGGCATCATCAGCGTGGTATTGAGTGATTTTTTGCTCAACACTTTGCAAATCCCTCTACGCTACTATCACCATATCTACTTACAGTTCAAGTAAGAATTCTTAGTGCTAACTAGCGAAAAAAAATGAATAAAATACTCGCCTGCCGGTTCAAACACAGCGAAAACAAGCGGGTACAGTTTTCCAAACGTTCTCTCGAATAATACATGGATTGCTAAGCCAGAGAGGGCGGGCACCAACAGTGCACGAGGTAACTGCACAAATAAATGATTTCTCAGGCTTACCCTAACGTATTAAAAACACATCTAAAATGGCTAGAAAACAATACCCAGTTTTAGATGTGTTTTTAATACGTCATGGTAAGCCTGAGAAATCATTTATCTGTGCAGTTACCCCATGCACTGTTGGTGCCCGCCTTCTCTGGCTTAGCAATCCATGTGTTGTTCGAGAGAAGGTTTGGAAAGCTGTAGCCGCTTGTTTTTGCTGTATTCGGGAACTGCAATGTGTTAAGCAAAAAATTGCTGATGTCGCCGGGTAGGCGGAAACATGTCCGTGTGCTAGGTGCCAGGGTCTTTTGTCCCTTCACATTGCCTTTCTCATGAATGGTTTTACCAATACCATGAATAGCTATATTTAGCAGTATTATTATGTCAACCCTAAAAATATTCCTTCTCTTTGTCTTCAAATATATATCATATCTGGACTACACAGAGGGCAGTTGATTTGTTCGAACCTGCAGTCGTGAAGTACGGTTTACGTTATTCCAGCAGTCCACACTGTGCAATATCATGCAGCAAGTGCACGCTCCCGGTCAGTTTCCTACGTCTTTCCTCCCAAGTATTTTGTCGTTTTTGTGTAAGTGCTGGTTAATATGCCGTTGAGTATAACGTTACTTTCTTTAAGGTCTATAAGAAGAATGCCCTCACAATCCAAAAAAATAATCTTTGTCAACTAACGAACCCTGAACTTTCTTGATTGCGCTTCTTCTTTTCGCCTCACTTCCATAGATTCCCTTTCCGACAAGGAAAAAACATAATTTCATCCCCTGTAACAATTATCTTCAACACTTCCACTGCGTTTTCTCCGCAGAGCTCTAAAATGGATTATGTACTTTCCAGACGACCCCGGCTTTCAACAAATGGAAGATTTGACGAACTGAAAGCCCCGAGAATTTTTATGTTTCTTCCAATTTTAAGCGGCGATCCCCTAATACGAGATCCTCAACAAGGGCATTGTTATCCTTCGTCCACTTCCACTCCGTTTTGCGTAATTTTCCAAAGATTTCTATCCCATTCCAAACCGTACCCCGTACACCCTATCCAGTTAATCTTTGATGCTTTCAAAAGAAAGATCTCGAGTAAGGAATTTGAATTTAAAAGAAGTAAAAATCGCCTTATAGAAAAAAACAAAAGCTGATGTAAAGACGGTGGTCACTGATATTGCGATTAGCTTCGTCCTGGTAATGTAATATTGGAACACGTAAAATCTGATTTAAATTTATCAACAATTAAAAGACGTGTACAACAAACTTTATGTCCCAGTAAATGTTTGTCTTGGGTAAAAGAGGCTTCAAAATTAGTCTTAATGGTAAAACACAAACAAACAAGACTGAAATTTGCACAAGATCATATGAAATTGGATGATCAATGGAAAAACGCAATATTTTCTTATTAGAACCGATTTAATCTCAACGGCCCTGATGGTTACAGGTATTATTAACACAATTTGCACAAAAACACAAGTTGCAATAGGTCGAACTTAAATCTAGTCTAACTTAAATCACAACTGGTAACAGTTCGTGAAATTGTCTCTGAAAAATTGATAACCAGACGCAATGGGATAAACTGGCCGGAATGTAGCCACGACTTGACACCAATGGACTTTTTCCTATAAGGTATACAGCAACACTCTCCTCATTCTCTGAATGAATTAAAAGACAATATTGAAAGAGAAAGGGCTATCACAGGGTAGTTTTCGAAGAGTTTGTCTCACGTCTAGAAGAGTACCAGCAAAATAACGAGACATATTTAGAAGGCATAATTTTTCAAGAAATTCCCAAAGGCTGTATTTATAAACATTTATTCATTAAACCTGACCATTATTCTATTATATTTTTTTATTTTGAAAAGGACTTTTGGGACATATTGTACTATAGAATAAATATGAACTTCTGCTACGTACATTGTAACGGGTTCGTACTTTTTGCAGTTTCGAGAAGTCAATACGATAATTAATTAATGTTGTTTCTTAAAACAAACGCTTTGATACATCAGAGATACTTGTAACAATAGCAAGTATAGAAATTGTTAGCTCTATGTTGCGAGATAAAAAATCTGTTTGCATACCTTTGTGAATCAAGTTTGGTGAATTTCTATTGGGAAATAACATGGTAAGATAATGGGAAAATGTCATTGATATAACTTGTAAAATAAATAATATGGATTGTCAAGAGGAAGTTGGATTTTTTATTTTCTCACAGACGTTAACAATTAGACCTTTTCACATCAAGTTTCACAATATATTTCCGAATTATGTTACAAAAAAAAAAGATAATCGTAATACATTTAAAAAACACTCCTAAAATGTTTTTACCGAACGTAAAGTAAGTAGTATAGTACCTTCCTCAGTTTGCTCATTGACGAGCATGTAATAACCCATGTCAACACAACATATTCCATTAAAAAGGGTTAATGGGATAACTCAGCAGCTAACTGGTCATACTTACATATTCGGTTCAGTTTCAGCCCGTCGTCTCTGTTGATGTTGTAAGGATGTTTGTATATTTCCATGGGTTCCCTGTTTAATCGGCTGTAGTAGTTCTTAGTTAATGTTAAAACTTTTGTATCTTCGAATCTAATCCTATCATTCAGGTCCGAGTGGATTCTAACATCAACTAAGAACTACTATAGCCGATTAAACAGGGAAGCCATTGAAACATACAAACACCCTAACAACATCAACAGAGATGATGGGCTGAAACTAAATCGAGCATGGACAACAGGTACTACGCGCATTCGGTCACGCTATTGGCGCTCGCCACGCATGCGCGCAATGATTCAGCGGAGCTGAGGAGCATACTTAATGCAGCAACAACGTGCACGAAGCCAGTACCTTTGAAAATGCGAACCGTAGTTGTTCGCGAAACGTGAGGAACAAAAAATCCATTGACACGGCGTAACCCGACAACCCTTACGACTATGACAAACAGCCGTGAAAGTCTGAGATAGTATTTAAAGGCTGTTACATCAATTGTCTATAAAATCAAAATTATTGTTCTTATTATTAGTTGCTATTTTGAATGTGAATATGGCGCGAAGATAACGAATTCATCTACTGACTGTCATCCAGGTTTCGAAGTATTGCTGTTATGGAGATAGGTACTAAACAATGCAAAATTTCTAATACAAGGGTTATTTTAAATAATAAGTTGCTACTTCGTGCAATCATTGCTCCATTTTAACAGATTTTATTAGGAAAAGTTTCTGTTAGGTTATTAATTCTTACAATGAACCGATTTTGTATAAATTACGTGTAACTAAAATATATGAGAAAAAAATAACGAAAATATATCAGTTTAAGTTTTTTTAAATTATCGATAATTTGAAACACAATTTTATTCTGCATATTTCTGCAAAAAAAATTGTAGATTATTTATAGTGTAAATTTGACAGGCGACAGACACAATAAACAAAGCGCACCAAATAAATTGGCAACGCTAATAATTCCAAAAAAAGATAGTTACATGCAATTCCATATAAGGGAATAGAAGAGGGCTATAGTCCATAACACCTAATACTTCAAAGCCTGGGTGACATAGCCTATAGAAGCTTGGAACGTGTAAAATATTTTGCGAAAATGCACGGCGCCTATTGTCAGAATTTCATAGTTGCTTGTTATATTCTTTACCTTTAAGTGTGAAATGGATAGATAAATAATGAATGTATTTTCATTTGTCATAAAAACGCATCAGCTTAGATTTTTTTGCCTTGCTTCTTATTTCTGAAGAATATCGTTAATTATAAGCAAATCTGCTATAATCTAATTAGAAAAAAATAATTACTATTATCATTGCCAACTAGCATGATAATTGGAAACAGCGGGAATAGAGAGAAGAAAATAACGACTGCAAAATGTACTTTTCGCAATTCGCGTTTATAAGGTCAGGACTTTACAAATATTACTTTATGTTTCTCGTCAATTTATAAACAAAAACTACATTAAATTATCATGGTTGTGTGTAAGACATGATTACAAGCATAAGGATAAAATCTACAATTTGACATATTACTTTAAGGTACATATTGTAGAAAAAAAATTAGCCCCTGATTAAATTTGGATATTGCTTTTCATTATCAAGATATCCGCAAACCACGAATACAATGTACTGCATTCGAACTTAAAGAATGGTATAGACTGTTAAAATGTGTACATCATAATGACGATGTCAAAAATCACAATTGACAATCAGATAAAATCAGAAGATTGAACAATTAAGTTTGAACGCCTTTAAAATCTTATTGCAATCGCTGCAAATCATGAAACAAAAATTGCAATAGTTTTAGTGTTTAGTATTCATGGGCGTTTGTACTAATTTTGTAAACTTTGTGTGTAAAATTAAGGAATAAATTAAATTAATAGGTATATATTATATTTTTGGAAGTTTTCAAAAACAGGTCGATTTTTATTTTTATTTATATATTCTATTTCTTATTCGGAGCTAAATGAAAAGACGCGTTTACGCAATAGAATTTTCCAAAACCACTTTTAGCAGGAGTTTTAAAACCAGCTGGGATTTTATATAAGTTGTAGTTACGTAATTATTATTAGAATGCAAATTTAGGAAAAAATATAAATACAAATGTGCTCATCAAAATGAACGATCTAAACGTCAATCGGTAGTTGTAATAATATCGCGTAATATATCAAATATCGCTAGTCTAATTTTTGCCGAAAACTGGCCAACAGCTAGTCTACTTTTTGGCGCTTCAATTTAAAAACACTCCTTCGAATTAAAAAATAGAGTAGACGTTTTTCGATGTAGTCCTTGTGACAGGATGATTTATTTAAACGTAATTAATGTCACTGATACCTCTTTTTTTATTTATAACCGCTAAATACCATTTGAGATGTTGATACGTCATTTAGTTATCAGATTGGTAAATTGTACAAGAAAATTACGAAAAATAACGTTAAACACTGAAAATCACAATCTATTCTCATTGTACAATCAAAAAATACGAAGGTACATTTAGATCTTAAAAATTGAATGGTTTTTATTATATTATTACAATTTATTATTCACAATGAGAATAGAAACTGTAATTTTCAATACTTTGTTATTTTTGTTAATAATTCCCTCGTGTGACTTCACAAAATATTTACATTGTCAATTTGGCAGCTAAATGAAGTATCAAATCATCAAATAAAATTTGGGGTCATCATCTAAAGAAAGTACCACTGACGTAATCGTATTTAAATGAATCATCCTGTATATTCGGATATTACATCGAAAAACAGAAATAAGAACAACCTGATTTCCAATATTTTTCAAAAATTTCATTTACCCACATATCTAACTTTTTCTTCACAGTGTATAATTTCATTCATTACAATTTTTCCTGATATTCACATGAATAAAATATTAATTTTTGCTTCAAATAGACTTCTACTTAATAAACAAAACAAAAACAGATGACCGAGCAATAATATTAAAACAAAAAAAGGAAAGTAGACAGATCCTGGTAAGTATTAGCTTACTTGATTTTTAAAGAATTTACAAGCTTTCTCATGCATATTTCCAATTAGGTTAAAGAAGATTAAATTTGTTTTATGTTAAATAGTAAGTGTATATATAATATTCCGTTTTTTCACAATGTTTCTTTAAAATAGTAAATAATTAGAACAGATTCAGAACTGATAAGCGTTTGCATACACATTGCACAATTTAGTAACACTTTTAGAATACTTAACCTCCACAGGTTATTATAAAAGATCATTATATTTACAGGAAGGTGTTAGATACATTTGAGAAAATTAAATCTGTGTTTCCATTTATAAACAATCTTGCAAATTGTTTAAGCAATGATCGCGATTGGTGAAATACAAATAAGTTATATGTAATGAACGTATGCAACGAGAATCCATTTAATACCACAAACACGCAATAACGTACATAATATAATCTATATACGTGTATGTATAGTAATTAAAATTCCTCTTATAGTAGAGACATTCATAAACTCTCGTAAAAATAAGCGTCAGAATGAATCGAGCCAATCATTCACAACGCCTCTATATCCAAAAAAGAACTCATTAACTAACCGATTTACATTTGTTTCCCATTGATATAATTTTGTTTACAATTTTAATCGTTAATATTATCAAGTGGTCACTATTCCACTGTCAAAAATATCCATATTTTTATATAACTTTACATGTGCATTTTGAAATGATATCGTACACAATAACCGACAGAGGTAAAGGATTTCGTTAATGAAATAAGTTTAGAATAGAAAACAACGAACGGAAAAAAAAAACAAAAATTTTTACAAACACTAAATATAAATTGCACTATGTATATATGTCTAGCTATTATTTAATGTTTATACATGTTAACGAATTAATTGTCTGGATATTATAGTAAAAAATTAAGCAAGAAATTGTAAGTGTTTACATAATAAATCGCTGTGATTAAGTCACAATGAAATATTGTATATTAAACCACTAAAATTGTTATTGTTTTAAGTTATCACACTCTTAGAACATGCTGGTTTAAATTATAACGGATGTACACCCTATCGTTATACATAAAATACCTAAATTTACTTACTTCTGCTACCACAATCCGCACAGACGTTATTTCCAGGAATTTTTTGCAACTTCAACAATTCTTTCTCATTTGTATAAGCCATGGCACAAGAACTACATCACACTTTAAGAGACTGTATACATATATTCACGCCAATACAAACTTATTTACTGTCCTCCATTTTTAAAACGATGCTAGGTTGTTTTGACATGTTTTGATTATATACAACCAAGAGCGGCTCGTCAGCCAGTTAAAAATTATACTAACATTTTCCAGTTTATTTCAAATAAGTGAAAAATAATAATTTAATGATTTACAAATTTATGATTAATTAAAAAGTATTAAATATAATTATTACTTTATTAAAGAATAAAAATTATCTGACGTAACAGTGGCGTAACTAGGGGAAGAGCAAGACGGAAGTGAATTTGGTAGACAGCAAACTGTTTTAGTTAGACAAATTGGCTTCGCCATTTTATCACGCTGTTAGGGCGGTTGTTAAGAATTTAAATTCTCTTCATTGTATTTATATTACAATACATAATCGATAAAATTTTCTTACATTAGAATTATGTTTTAAAATAAATACTTTTACTAGAACTTTTTAATTCTACAGAAAGTGCTTTGTAATATGTATATGTGTAACGACAGTTTTCTGCAAAGTGTAACGATCCAATTTATAGATATGATAATTGATTATTTCTCCCTAACAAACACAGTTAGTGGTGTTCTTTCAACTCACTCTATGGCAGAGAATGATTTTCTATTATTTCTTATATTTTGAATAAGTTCTACTTGCATGTTACGCTACTGTTTTGGTATATTGAATTGTATGTTAAGTGACGCGCTGCGTATTATCATTTTGACATTCGCGTGTTTCATCTAAATTTTCAATCACCTCTCATCATTGATTTCTGATTATTAGAATTCGAAATGTTGTCTTTAGCAACTAATAATATGTTGAAACGAGTCGTTTCGAGAGCTGTTAAAATTAACACAAGCTGCATATCAACTACTTCATCATTAAATGCAACATTTAAGGTACAGGATGATAAAGATTTTCTGGAGAAAGTAGAAAATAGTAAAGATCCAGTAATTGTTGACTTTTTTGCTACGTAAGTATACTTAAAGAAGAATAGATATGTCAAAGGAATATCCTTTTCTAATATAATACTTAATTTTTGTATAATTTTAGGTGGTGTGGACCATGTAAGGCATTAGAACCTAGATTAGAAAGTGTTGTAGCCAAACGACATGGTAAAATTACCCTGGCAAAGGTTGATGTAGATGATTTGGGGAAGTCGCAGCTAAATATGAAGTAAAAATATATATGTATGATTATTTTAAAAATTTATAAACCTGTTCTTTAGGTTGGTACAATACCTGCATTAGTTGTATTTCGTAATGGAAAAGTTCACGATCGACTCATCGGGTTGCAAGATGAAGATAAATTAAGCATGTGGGTTGATAAAGTACTGGATGCAAAATGAGATGCTTTGTAAGATGATTATTAAATATATTATGTATATAAAAATCTGTCATGTTGCGTTAATAAAATGTTGTAGTTAAGTTATATATATTATCCAATAAAAGAGTTAGTACTATGCATAATTATTATTGTGAATCCTTTATTTTCCCTTTCAGGTGTTCAGTTTATAAAAATTTAAGCAAGTAAAAGTATATGTTAACTATGTAAAAGTGACTACTTGTGTTGAAAGAAAATGGATTCGCCAAAATTTGGACTAAAAGCATTATATCTACAAGAAATCGCAAATATAAAAAGCTTGAAATATGTCATATGTGTTGCCTATGTTTAGGGGATGCCAGGTAAAGAGCAATGTAGAAAAATTAAGTTTGAGGTTATAACAGTTAACCCTTAAAGTTATTTACATTTGTTAAAGTTGGACGTCTACAAAATTTTTTAAAATGTCTGATTCGGAAGATGAAAATTATTGCTTTTATGGTAAAGCTCTAGAACCGTACGATGAAGGTAAGAATGATTAAATTAAATGTTAGCCTTTTACATTTTATTAAAGTTTGGCAACAACAGATGCGGTTCCAAAAAAGAAACCAATTTCCGTAGAAGATCAAATTGCAACAGATGCTCAAGGAAGACGAAGGTTTCACGGGGCCTTTACTGGTGGTTTTTCTGCTGGATTTTACAATACAGTCGGGTCATTGGAAGGATGGAAACCAAGTGAATTTAGAAGTTCACGTAGCGAAAAGGCACAAAGCAAGCATTCTAGACCTGAAGATTTTATGGACGATGAAGATATTGGCGAACATGGAATTGCACCACAAACAGTTAAAGCAACTAGCGATTATGCTACTAATCGCAAAAGGAAAAAGCAGGTATTTATATTTTTTCAATCATTGTCATTAAGCATTTGTATAAGTATTATAACAGAAATGGGTAGTATTTTTAAAAAAAAATAAGTCAACAAATATGTACATTTTGTCATTATAAAATCATTAGGAGTTTTATTAGTATTAAAATAAATACTAATGGAAATGTTAAATATACAATGCTTTATTAGTTTCTTTTTTCGATATTTCATAATTTGTAAATTATATTCAAGTAATAAAGGAGTTGCCAAATGTAATATATATATTTATTATTGTAGGTATTTTCTGAAGGTCCCATTCCTGGTGAACCAGTTTTACATACTTTGATTAGTGGTTGTAATGAAACTATTGGTTATTTGTTAATGAAAAATATGGATTTAAAGCAACGACCTAAGGAACCTGAAAAATCAGATACAGATGGGGTGAAGGTATATGGGTGTGTCATGCCTAAAACATATGAAATAAAAAGAAACATAGATTATGACGATGTTATACCACAGGTATATGTAGACTATATAAAGAATCCCAAGAATAATACATTTGGTTTGGGATATGAAGGTTTAGATAAGACTCACATGAATCTTCTCAAATCTACCCAACTTATTGTGAAAGATAAGGATAAAAAATTATCAATTTCTGGGCAAGCTTTTGGTGTAGGTGCTTTTGAAAATGACGATGAAGATATATATGCAAGAGATGATATGTCCCAATATGATTTCGAACTAACCAGTGAAAAGAAATCGTTGATACCCATCAGCAAAAGTGATACTATTTTTGATAGTTTTTTATTATCTAAAATTCCTTTACTTCCTATGCAAACATTTCCACCACCAGTTATTCCTCATAGTTTTTCTGGAAAGCACAAAGTTAAAAAATCTAGATTTGAGCCTATCCCAGAAGAGAAAGTGGAAAGGAGGGATATGACAGCTATAATTAGAGCAAAGTATATCGGTGAAGCTGAGATGCAAGAACCTCAACCAGGATGTTCTAATAGCACCTCAGAAAGTGTCTCCTCTGGAGTGAAAGATGTTAAAATCGAAAGCCAAAATGATGCAGACAGCACTAATTCTAGTTCTGATTCATTCCTTGATAAATTTGTTTCCGCATCCCAAGCAGATAACCCTCATGATATATTAGAAGAAGTTAAAAAAACTGAGTCAGAGCATGGAACAAAAGAGATGAGAGATGCAGCTAAATTAAAGATGTATGGACCATTAACTAGGATTATATCTGATTGGCAACCTTGTAGCTTGCTTTGCAGGAGATTCAATATTCGTGAGCCACTATTAGAGTAAGTGTTATCTTATTTATTATCAACAATTGAAATCTTCATTAACCAAGCATTTTATTACAATCACTTTGTTTTGCAAATAAGATAAAAGTAACTTTTTAGTAAACTTAAAAAAGCTTTATTACAACAGGCAAACAAAAATAGAGTCAAGTTATAAATATCGCGGAAGTTGAAAACAGTTCTAAGAACAATCAAAGGTAATAGTTGTTTTTATTTTGTTGGACGACGCATCGGTTTACACAATACACCTTACGCTTCTAGGCATCGACTGTGTTCATTAACCAAATCCTTATTAGAATTTTGTTAAATTCAGAGGTGATCCAACTTTCGGTAGGGACTTTAGGGCGCCAAACAATGTTTATACAGATATAAATAAAAAATAAATTTTCTTATAGCATATCGTTGTCCTCCCGTGGCGAATTCGATTGTGGTGTTGAGTTGTAGCTCGCGGCATCTTTTAAGAAACATTAAAAATTAAGTGGTTTATACACTTCACAATTGTGTATATCTGTCGAATGACTTTCTTAGAAAATGGGCGAACTGTTATATCCGCGCCGCTTTAGTGGTACGGCCAAATTAACTATTACAAGGCATGGACAACATAATTGAAGAATACAAAGTCAAAAGTTACACATTTCTTTCTAAAAGAGTAATTTCCTAAAAAAAAGTTTGTCATATTTTGCCTATTTACAGTGATATGTGACTATTAGTGATTTTTCATCATAATTCTTCTTCTTGGCAATGAACTTCTACTTATGTCAATATGACTTAATCGAATGTAAATTCGTCTTTGCGTAGTATGACGTATGTACCTTCTCATTTTGGCCGACCTGTACATTAACTCTATACAATTTTTGGTATTCCTATGCAATATACCAAAGACTAACGGGAACGACCGAAAATATGCCGATTCAACCATCTGTGTGAGTATAAAACGTGTATGCCCGTTTGGTTGGTATAGGAGCGTGTTATGGCAATTTACTGGATAGTAGATATAAACCAAGTATGGGTAACCTTTGACATGTTCTGGGCCAAACTTTAGTGTGCCAATACGTTCGCGGGCCGCGTTTAAAAGTAGTGCATTTTAAAGTAGTAATAATTTTTAGCGATAGATATCAGACGTGAAATAATACGACAATGTTATTATAATGCAATTTATTAAAATAAGAAAATGAAATGAAAAAAATAGGTACAACAGTATAATTAAATCGTGAATTTTTCTTGTAATTGGGTTTTTCAAAATGTCTCACGGGCAGGTCGGTTGTTGCTCACATATGATATAAGCGATGCATTTTGGTTAGTATTCTTTGCCTAAGTTAAAAGAAAAATAACGAGAGATGTCCGATATTATAGATTCAAGCGAAAATTACACTAATATTTATAATTGAATTAAAAAAAAATTTTTCGTTTTTTTCTTGACATAATCTTCGTAAACATCGAGACATTTATCCCAACATGGCAGTAGTTTGAATGTATGTTCACGGTCTTTTCTATTTTCAATTTCATAAAACGTTACCAATATGACTGACATTTATACTCTTAATTATTTTTATACTGTATCGTGAGAAGGCAAGAACATTGTCAGCTTTTGAAAAATATATCTCTTACTTTGTTCTATAGATACAAAACCTTATTAACGAGTATAATCCAATTTTTGCGTACAGATTACCAGTTTTTTGTTCATATTTATCTTTATTTTAGTGATAGGATCAGGAAAGCCGATAAGAAGAAGAATCACATAATATTCCAATATCAAAAGAATAATGAAGAGAACATTCCATTACAACCAGGTTTAAAAATTATCAAGCAAGAAGCTCCGCCAACAGAGCGTCCAGATGCAATGTCTGCAACTCAGTCGTCGGATAAAGATATTACATCGTGCGTGTCGGAAAAAGATATTAATATGAAAGAACTAGGTGATAATAAAGCAGAAACTGCCGTGGATAATGTGTCCAAAATAGAAAACGAAAGCCCAGCTCCGCTTGATATTACTGACAAAATTGATGTTTCCAAAAACATAGATTTGTTTAAGGCAGTTTTTCTAAGTAGCAGTGAATCAGAATCTGAGGATGAGGAAAAAAAGGAAGAAGAAGAGAAGGATCGCGAAGACATGATGAAAGAAAATGTTTTAAACGATTACTTGATACCAAAAATCAAAAGCAACAAAGAAGGCATTTTATCGCATATTAAATTCAATCCGTTGTTTAAAAATAAAGCTTCCGAAACACAGCCAGAAGAAGCAAAGAATAAGGTAGAAATCGAAAAGGACGGCATTGATAATAGTAAAGCGGAAGAAGAAGTGGAAATAAGAACGGATCCTAATATTTATGGACCGGCGTTGCCTGACAAAATACCATCATTAGCTACCACATACGTACCCCACACAATATCTGATGAGGAATGGGTAGAAAAAGATGAGATTATTAAGAAGAAATCCCATAAGCATAAAAAGAAACACAAAAAAGAAAAACATCACAAGAAAGAACATAAATCTAAACATAAGCAATAGACAAGTATAAAAAGCTTGTAAGTACACGGTAACTTTAAGCAAAGTCTGTGATAATGAGAGGAAAAGAAAGTATAAATGTATTTAGTTAGAATTAAGTGTAAACACTGGTGTTAATAAAAAGTGTATTGCATTACCCTTATTATTTTCTTATTTTTCTTCAATTCTGTCTCTGCAAGATGTCCAACTTTAACCTCGGTTACATATTTTTTAGAATAAAAAAATTAAGATAAGGGCATAGTTCAGGAATTCATAACTCTGATGCAAAAACATTTGGGCCATCCTTTATTTAATATACAAGTGATTATCGAATCAACTGATTAGAACCTGAATGAAATTGAAAATAGAATATTATTTTTGTTGGCATTGACAGATACAAGTAACATTTTGAATAATATAAACGAGTCAATTTCTTTACGCATATTCATACATTGGCGGTTTACTATCTCCAATACTATTGTCTTGTATTTAAAATCCTAAGTGAGGAAACATGTTCATATGAATTGATTAAATCACAGATTTCCAAACTTTATCAGTCCGCGATACATTTACGGGATATTGAGACGCTGCGTACTTAGCGAACCCCTGGATTAAATGGACGCAGTGAAGCTTGTTGCTTGAACTTATTACAAAAAAGTAGATAAACAATTTTAAATTGAATATTTGATGCGTATTCAATTGAATACTTTATTAAAACATGAATTCATATTCACTTAAAACGCTAAATGAACGACGGTTGTGGTTATTGCATTATCAAAATATATAGGTGGTTCAGATTTTCCTTAAAATAATAGCGAAGTTTACGGTTAATAAGAGTCAATTTAATAAAAGTCTAATAAGAGAGTCAAAATTTTCAGAATGTCATGTCAAGTACAATGTTATACTATTCCTCACTTTATACTGAAAGAAACTATCCTCCATCCAGATTGCAACTAGCGTTATTAAAAAGAATACATCAGTTTTATCACCAGAACTGCCAATTTTCTCACTCTAAATAGAACACCCGTATATTTTTACATTTATTTTTATCTAATCAGTGTAGCCAACAATATCGTAATTGTCGGATTCTGCCCTAATCTTAACCATATTAATAAGAGAGTGTGATATTTCGTAACTCTTATCGAAAACGTACTTCGTAGAACGCTAGAAAAATCCTCGCTTTATTGCTTCAATTTCAATATTGACATAGCTACTAGGAACGATACAACACAAAACTACTTAAACTTACAGAGAATGCTTACAAAGTAATAAATAAAAGAAACAGAAAATACTGCTCAAGGGAAACATAAACGGAAAATATTCCATACTAAATCAAGTAATAACTAACCTCAGCATACCCATAAAAGTCAAAATCGTACCAAGCGATATATCAGACCATAATAGAGTAAACATACAACCAGCGACATTTAAGAGAAAGCTTAATTACGAATATTTTGAATACACAAAAATAAATTATAAGAAAAGGAGTTATAAAGCTGCAAAAACAGATATGACACACTCGAAATGTGAACATAACAAGGAGAAAAAGTTAAGAGAAAGGAAGATAGCCCATGGATAACGAGAAACATATGGCAAATTTAAAAAAGGAACAAACTGTATAAAAAAACACCCGAAATACTCTAATAACATGATCTCACAAAGTTATTACGCTCACCATACAACATACTTAATAAGAAATGGAAAAAAGAGTACAACAAAAACCAATTTAGAAAGCACAAAAATAATCCCGCGCAGATATGGAAATTGTTAAAAACAGAAACGAACGCAACAAAGAAAGACAAAATAAGATACAAAAACAAAACGGAGAAACAACGTCAAATTCGAAGGAGATAGCAGAGGAAATAAATAACTACTTTGCAAACATAGGGAAAAAACTAACACAAAAAATTTAAACCTAATAACCACAACACTAAACTACGATGAACAAGTAGGAATAAATTTTAATTTGGATATTGGATAGAATGAAGACAATACAGATAGAAGCAATAATTCAAGAACCAAATAAAGCACCAGGAATTGATAGGATCACCACAAAACTAATCAAAGAAAACACAAAAAATATTACCGATAATAACGAAACTAATAAATGACGTAATAGAAGGAGGAATATATCCTGAATGATTGAAGGGAGGCGATTATCCCAATACACAAGAAAGGAGATAGCAAGATTATAGAAAACCAATCTAACTACTGGCAAGCCTAAATAAAGTATTGGAAAAAGTATGCAGATGCAGCTATTAGATTATTTACAAAGGGATAAAATAGTGCACAAAAATCAATATACTTTCTAAAAACAGTAATTCTAGTAGTACTGTGGTTCAATCCGGTATAAATATAATAATTGTAGAGCCTCTAAGATTACGCTTATTATCAACAATTGCTACGTATGTGAAAACAATATTAAGTCCGCCGCCTATCAACATAGAGCAAAGAAATACAATTATACAGACTGAAAAACTAATTGGAGATACTGCAATTATTTTGGGCATATTTTAATGTTGATATAAACACCTTTCAAACAGTTTGTATTAAAACCGTAGAGAAGTATGTACATATTACGACATATAGAAAAGAGGGTATTGAACAAGGTCTACCTCAAGGATCTTCACTTCTCTAGTTTTCTTAATCTTCACTTGTCTGTTAGGATGGCTAGTATTTATCGATATGTCGATGATACTTTATCCTAATCATTGATTCTTATGATGATCTATGAAAAACCGCTGCTATGTCATGATTATTTGGCGCAATAATAATGTTTAGATTTGAATATGAATGCAACTGCTCTTCTTATGTAAAGAAAAAATCTTTGCAGTGGGAAATTGCTTTCACAATCCACCAATTCAAAGTTTTCGAAAATTACCATGGACAAAAAGTTAAATTCGAAAAATCATGTTGTTTGTCCTAATGAAAAACTAAGCAGGCTTAAGGACTTTACATCTCGCGTTTGTACATTTTCGGTCGAAGTACGGTGTACTGATCTGGGCACATATCACATTATCGAAAACATCTTTATACTTCAGAAAAAACCCTGCATAGCGTATTATTTCTTCCAAATGTTTCACCATTACTAGAATGATTTGAGTGTCATAACTTTCCCGTCTACCTTCAACTGTGTACAATCCTTTCCTTCCCCTTTTGTTTATTATTTCAGCATTTATATTACTAATATGACCAAGAAATTCAAAAAGTATGGTGCGTCACAAAAGTAAACTCTTACTTAAGAAGTTCGCATTATGCAATGATGAGCAATCGGCGCTTTTAATGAATTACCACTGAACTTGAAACAATTAAGTCAAGTAACAGAAGATTTCAAAATCAAATTAAAGCAATAGTTTCGTTCTTACAGCTTTGAGGAATACATGTATCTTAGTTTTGTGAGTTATAAATTTTTATTAGTAGTCTCTTTGTCAATTGCAATCAATATGTATATGTCAGGTATTATATCTTAACGGTTTTGAAAATTATTTTGATAGTGAGATTCACGTCATCAATTAATGTGTTAGAAGTGCTACAGTACAAAGAACGTACATAATTGAAGCCTGTTTTCGAACTGAAGTGCGAATTGATGGAATTTGAGTGTACAGCCAGCGTGCATGTTTGGATGATTTTAAAGAGCACTTCCCAAAGTTAGTTGTAATTCCCAAAAAATGTTTGTAATTTCTTTTCCAATTGTGTTGGTGTATTTTGTGAGGCCGATTCTGTAGGCCATACATCACATACTGGTGGTTCAACTGTTCGTTCGGAAGAAGTTATGAATGATGTTCGTCAACGAATGGAAAATGAACCCAAAAAACCTTTGAAACGTTTTTCTCAAAAGATTAAACTTTCTTATGCAACATGCCAGAAAATTGTAAATAAAAAACTTACACACGCATCCGCATAAGATGCAATGACATTAGGCTAGTTTGCTACTACCCTAAAACGTCTTACTTACTCTCAGTGGTTCGCAAATAATCTAATGCAAGATGATAACCTGCTTCGGGGTACGTCAATTCTCAAAACACTCGGTTGTGGAGTAATGAAAATCCTCATAGCAGTTTCTCGCCACAAAATTGTTGGACCTATTTTCTTCTTTTAATTTTACAATTAATTGTGAGAGGTATAGAAACATTTTTAATTAATTAATTGAATAGCTGCACGAAGATGAATTACAATATAGTTCCTTTCAACAAGTGCAACGGCACACACAACACAAGAAAATATTACTTTTCTTCGTGAGTTTTTGATGATAAGATTATAAGCTTACATACGCAAGTTGAATTTCCACCACAATCGCCTTGTTTAACAATTATGGACCTTTTCGTGTTTCTTCACCTAAAGAATAGAATTATGATTAGAACTGGCAATAAACAAAATTACTAGTAAGAGAAACAGATTTATGGATTCACATTTACTAATATCCTATTTCTTATAATTTGTTATACGTTGTAAACATTTGGCTAATTACCCTGGTAAATTAATATTTATTAGCTACCGTGCTCTTAGATTGTTAAGGACTTAACATAGTTTTTTATATTTTATAAATTTTTTACTACTATGTATTTTATCTTCTTTGCATTATTATTTTCATTTAGAATATTACTTTATTTTCATTTTTATATTTATTTATTTTGCTCTCTTATATCCAATTTTATTTTAATATGTATGTACATTATGCATTGTATATGTATGCAAGTCAGCCGTTCGCATTACGCTAGCTAAAACTGCCTAATTAGAAATCATTCACTGCAACGTCGTCGAATAAGTAATGGGAGTTTTCTTAAAATTTAAGGTACACAAGCATAGGCAGTCGTCTCCCGCGCGACGGTCGAGGTATTAGCGATCGTGTACTCTCGATCACCTTTCGTACCTGGTCGTAACGTGTACAGTAACGTCGTCGTATGATTATTAGAGATTTCTAAGATTTTCTAGTTTTGGCGGGAATCGTCGAGGACGTTGTCTATACATTTATTTCTGGCGGGAGTCATTTGGTAACGTCGTCGGATCGCATGTATAGATTTTTTTAATAAGTATAAATTCTCGATTTTCTATCATCGTACGTCGAGGCTACTGTGTCCATTGTCGTCTATACATATTTTTACTCTTCGCTTAAGTTTGTGTCGGAAATTATTTTGGTGAGATTGTCGGCGCGCATGTATAGACATCTTCTACAAGTACGATCACTCCGCTTCTTGCTGACGGTCGTTGCGGCCGCAGCGCCCGTTGTCTTTTGTACGTTTGTTCGGTCCTTGTCGTATCGAGACTTAGAAATTTTTTCATTTAGTTGCTCGTCGTAGCGGACGAGTTTCACGGACCAGTTTTCTTATGTAGTGTCGGCATCATCGCTCCGTTTTACTTGTCGGTGCGCAGTTCGCACATTTGCTGGTTACTGGATTTTTCCCTTCTTTGGGGCGCAGTAGTAGAGAGCTAAAGATTGCACATAGCGTAATATTTCAAACGAGAACGCCTGGGTAGCTGTGACATTACTTTTGTATTGAGATCGGCTATTATCGCTACTGTCGCCCTCGACCAGGCGTTCAAGCTCTAAGAGATAGGGTGGGTTCCCCTATAAATGTGAATATAACGAAAGTATTTGGTTCAAGTACAAATACATGCCAATAATACAGGGCCAAGTCCCTTAGGCAAATTTAAAACAAGGAAAGTATATTAGGCTCCCGGAAAGGGACATATAAATAATAAGCATAGCACCGAGGTGCGCTTATAAATTTAAGAAATAAATAGGGTTGGCTCCCCTATAAAAAGGTAGTGGTGCATGCAAACAGATAGAGGCATTAGTACATGCCTCTAACAAAGCTTCAGCGGAAGCATATAAGAGTTTAACCTTTTAAACAGAATTAAGACATGGCTTTGCAACGTACATGCTGAGGCATTACTTTATGTTGCTACCAATGAAAATACATATACAAATGCTAATGTACATTACATGTATAAGAGAGCTCGAATAACTGCAATTATTGCAAATGTATACATATCTTACGTACATCGTACATGTACATAGGCAAGACGCGCATGCGCATTGAGTTTCACTATACAACGTTTCCTTTAGTAAATAAGCGAACATACTCTACAAGTAAGTATTGGTCAAGTAATTTAGGAAATTACGAGCAGGCTACAGCGGCGTTGTTCTTCAAACCAGGAGAACGTAACATAGATTTTTATTTTTGATGTTGTAATTTCTTACTGTATTCAGTCTGTGTTTATAATGCTTTATATAATACGAAACTTTTTCTCTAAACTTCTTAATATGTCTAAAAAACAAAATTAATTACATATCTGTCTTAAGGTACTATACAATTGTATTTTCTTCGTTCGGATATTCGAATTTTAGATAATATGGAAATGAAATTATTAACTGTAATAAATTACATAGCAATTATTTATATATTTATTATTTCAGCCATTTTCCCATAATTTTTTCATTCTTATAGTATTAGCTTTATTTAGGAAATTACTGTTTATGTTCACGTACATCTAAAACTATTTGAATGGATAATAATGTTTCTAAAAATAGAATTGTATTGGGTTTTCTTGCAGCCAGATAAAAAATAAGTAAAATTTAGTATAGTTATCCGCCGATTTTCAATGTTCAAGTAAATAGAACACAGCTACAATTTAGAAAATGAGACCTGCATAAGTCTGCCCTACTGTGCTAAAATGATGACCACATCATACCGCTATATTATTAGAAGAAATGAGTTCATTTTAACTTTAAAAATTGCTTTAAATTTGGATATGGACCATTATATTTGCGGAAGTTATTAACAAAATGTTATAAGACAATTTATTGTCCGTTCTATATATTTGCAAGCTTAAAATGGAACACATGTCGACCGTTTAATTTAAATTATGATTTTGATTTATTGTAACGAAGTCGGAATTTCATCCTACGATTCACTTTATATACTTCTGCTAAACAAATTGAATCTGAAGTGTAAAAACTACATTACCAATGTTAGATTTTATATTTTATTATGGCAGCGTAAGATACATTACTATTTATAAGAAAGATGCAAGCGTTATTCAATTTGATCTGGCTTTATGTTTTGACTTAAACTGGTTAGAATTACGTTGCTAATATTTTGAAAACGTAACGTTCTTTTCTTTCTCAATTTTAAAATACATTATTTTTTGCGATTTTGTGATATAAATACTTACTGGTTTTTATCATAAAAACGCAGAAAGTATGTTATGGATTATTTCTGTTTAAGATCTCTGTCTCGGGAAGACTCACAAACTAGGGTTCGATACTTACAAAACAATTTTAAGAAAGTAAACCAGAAAGAGAGAAAATATTTTTCTAAGAACCTTCATAAAACTGACAATTTTGTTTTAAGATTTGATAGTTTCACTACAGTTCTTGAAGTTCACATGTTCTCTTCGATCGCAGGATATTGGGTGGATTAATAGCAAAGTGTTAATTTTTTTAAACTTTAAGATATAATTCGTCTATTTAATTTAGAAATACGAAGAATTACAAGCTTTCAAAGTGTTTATCAGCTTTCTGATATCAACAACCCAAACCGTTACGTACTGTGACTGATTTGACATTAGTCAATAATTGCCTTTGGGCTGTTATTATGGCAAGGAACATATCCTCGATGTATTTCCAAAAATGGAGATGCTGTGTTTGGATTTGATCTGTGTTAACTGTCGTGAGTACGTGCATGTGTTCCAAATATTTTCTAATAAGTTTTGGATTAGTTATATTATAACTTTTTTTAAATTATATGATATAATCTTTACGTTAGAGAAGTTTATTAGTCTTTCTCTCCTGTTAATTAAGGTTTTTTTTCTCGTAAGAGAGGATTTTGGAAATATATTATCAAATACTGAAGCTAATTTGCAAAAAACGTCTAATATCTCAGTGAAATGCTAACAAAGTCATAGGCAGTCCAACAATCCTTCCTCTCTCACACTAACATTTATTAGGAAAAAATTCTAGTAGTAAAATAGAACAACCCGTCGTCATTCTTTCAAAATCATTTTTAGGAATGAGGTGCATTTCCAAATGGAAGAATTTACAAATAAACAAAATTGTCGAACCCGGAGTAAAGGAAATTCGTGAGAAATACTGGAACAACATTTACAAAAAGTAATTGTCTCGTGTGGTTTCTGAGCCGTTGGCATGACCGGGCTGTATTTTTTTGAAAATGAAGGTGGTGACGCTGTTACAGCCACTCGAGCTCGATACAAATATCTTATTTGGCGAATTGGAAAGTGCAGATGTCGCAAACATGTCGTTTCAAAGGACGATACCATATTTTATACAGTCGCAGAAATAATAGACATTTTACGCTAACAATTTGACAATCAAATAATTGGTCGAAGAAGAAACCTCAGGTAGGATTTAACACCTTTGTATTTTATCCTCTGAAGTTATTCAGAGTAGAAAGTTTATGCTAACAATACCGAAACAATTGATGATCGTAAGAAAGACATTATTGATAGCATTCATGAAATTCAGTCGTACTTATGTTAGAATGTTATTGAAAATTTTGGTTAAAAGTTTGGTTAAACAGTGAGTTAAGGTAATTTAAAAGGTATTATTTTTCTCTACTAAACTGTAATTTTTGAATTAGTATTTGAAATAAAAATATTATTACGTTTTGAATAATTATTACCATTATAAATTTAAAAAGTTACTTAAAATTGGAACACCTTTTATATTGTATTCCATACGCTGCATCTAGAGGATTAGAGCGTCGTGAGGGTCAACTGAAAGTGTTCCTATCAATGTTTCTTTATTTTTACATTTTTTGTTCCTTCGATTTTATAAGAGAAATTGAAATAAAACTAAAAAGACAACAGCAGGTATTTCTCGGATGTAAACAATACAAAGATATCTGCTTAAAACGCTTGTAGGACACTGTAGACAGATCATTTCAAATATTTGAGCAGTTATATAAGAATTTATCTTAAATTGTTCGGGATGCCTGGGAATATCAATAAAATCTTTCTTGCGGATGTTGGCATTGTGTACGTCAGTTGTAAAAGGTATTTTACATATTTATTCACATTATATAATTTGGTATATGGTTTCCTTTATATTTAAATATGCAGACAAAGTATGGTGAAGGAAGGGGGTAGGTTGGCACCAAGGTTATCCAAAGCGGAAATAAATTGTGGAATTTATATAACGTTTAACCTCAGTCTGAATATGATAAATACAAAAACGCAGACAGAGATTAAAGACAAATTCATACAGACTTCAAAGAAAGCCCGCGCCAGGTCCGGACTCGTCCGCATGCACGATCGATATGAACATTGACCGAGTTTATCGAACCAATCTGTCTCTGCTGTGTGTGTACGTATGGTGCATCGTATTACGCGTTATAATGTATTTATACTTCATTATATGGAAGAATATTTAAACAGTTTATCTGTATATATTATCATATGTAATTGTAAAATAGGACTAGCCAAATGTTTCGGTTCGACAAAATCTAATTAAGCTGGAGAATGAATTATATGTAAAAATGTTCAATTGCATTTCTCTTTGTTAAAGACTTAACTGTCGCAGATGTTATATATAACACAAAAATTTGTTTCTGTTGTTTTACAAATCAATTTATCTATAGATTTTAACGAAATATTAATGCATGTCGTCTGTGTTTTAGCACGTATCTCGAAAACATAAAGACTTACCCTCTTTATAATTGTTGGTGAGTTCAGCAAACCGAAGTAGAGAAGGTCATGAAAAGCAGCATCAGATATGTTTCAACATTTGTCTCGATGAAGTTGGTTTGCAGGTGGGAAAAATGTTCTTATACCTTAAGAAAATCGTTCAACATCGACCGATGTAACACAGGCATGGTTAAAATAATCCTTGAAATTAATTAGTGGATCTGCAGGTGCACCACCGCAATTTTGTTGTAATGCTACAAAATCGAAATCTTGATTCAAAACACTTTTCAACTTTTCTATAACGCGCTTGTTTTTGTCGTCTGTTATAGGGTGCAGTAATGTACTCACTTCGTCCACTATTGATTTCACTGGCGACAATCCTGTATTTTACAATTTCCCAATTGCACCCGCTAATCCTATATAAACTGGTACAATGTTCTTCCGTACAATGAAGTATAAATACATTATAACGGATAATACGATGTACCATACGTGCATACACAAACGGAGACAACGAACTCTGTCAATTTTCTTATCAGTCATGCGTTCGGGCGAGTCCGGACCTGGCGCGCCGAAAATTTAGCCAACCCAAATATTCGCAATCGTTTATTATGGAATTATTAACCGTAATGATACACAGATCTATTTCTTTTTCTGTTTTAAATTCTATTAATTTACAAAAAAGGATCGGTATGAAATAAATCATCAGACTCGTACTATCGTCTTGTAAGAAATCTTTAGCAATCGACGAAATGACCTTCATTTTTTTTATTCGCGGTTTGGATTTTGGCTAAAGAAAACTGCCGAAATATTTTCAAAGCGTTTGACATGCTGTGATATATTAAATAAGCTGGAAGCAGTTAAATTAGGAAACATGGCATACTTCAAATTGTAACGTATCATTCTTGATAGAGTTTAGCTTTAGACTGGCAATATGTATTTGGAAGGCTATTAATCTAATGCTGAGATGAGTAGTGTGACCGTTGTATATTAAAAACATAGGGCATATGGCATTTCTTTTTTGAAATAGTTTCTAAAAACGTCTACCTCCATCCAAACATATGTTGTTGCCATATATGTGGTACCAGGATATTTTGGAATTTGGGGTCCTGTTAAGGACTTAATATTGTTTTTGTGTTTATGAGAAAATGTTTCTTGTTTTTATGTATGTGTTAGCATTATTACTTTATTTTCATTTTTATCATTTATTTATTTTTGTTCTCTGTAAAATATGTAGAATTTTATTTCAATATGTATGTAGATTACGCATTGTATATGTATGCATTCGGCCATTCACATTATTGGGAGTTTTCAATATTTAATATATTCAAGTACAGGTAGTCGGCTCCCGCGTGACGGTCGAGGTATTACCGATCGTTCACTCTCGGTCTCCTTTTGTACCTCGTCGTAACGTTTACAGTAACGTCGTCGGACGTTTATTGGAAGTTCTTAATAGTTTCAATTTTTGGCGGGAATCGTCGAGGCTACGGTGTCCGTTGCCGTCTATACATATATTTAGTCTTCTATTGAGTTTTGGTGGGAATAATTTTTGAAAGGCCGTCGGAGCGCATGTATAGATTTCCTTAATAAATACGATTTCTCGGTCTTCTATTATCTTTCGTCGAGGCTACTGTGTCCGTTGTCGTCTATACATATTTTTAGTCTTCTGTTGGGATTTTGGCGGGAATCATTTTGGTAAGGTCGTCGGCGCGCATGTATAGACATCTTCTACAAGTACGATCACTCCGCTTCTAGTTGACGGTCGTCGCGGCTGCAACGCCCGTTGACATCTGGACGTTTGTTCGGTCCTCTGTCGTAACGGGACTTAGAAATTTTTTCATTTAGTTGTTCGTCCTAGCGGACGAATTTTACGCACCAATTTTCGATATGTTATGTAGGCTTCATCTCTCCGTTTTCCTTGTCGGTGCGCACTTAGCACATTTGTTGGCTAGTGGCTCTTTCCCTTCTTTGGGGCGTAGTAGTAAAGAGCTACATTGCACATAGCGTATTATTTTTTATGAGAACGCGTGGGTAACTGTGACATTACATATTTTTGTTTTGAGATCGGCTGTTATCGCTACTGTCGCCCTCAACCAGGCGTTCAAGTGTTTGGTTCAAGTACAAATACAAGCCAATGATACAGGGTCAAGTCCCTTAGGCAAATTTAAAGCAAGGAAAATGTATTAGGCTCCCGGAAAGGGACATACAAATAAGCACAGCACCGAGGTGCGTTTATAAAATTAACAATTGAATAGGGTTGACTCTCCTATACAAAGGTAGTGGTGCATGCATACATATAGAGGCATTAGTACATGCCTTTAGCAAAGTTTTTGCAGAAGCATATAAGAATTTACTCATATCTTGGCAACATATACGCTGAGGCGGTACCTTATATTGCTACACCAAAGGAAAACATACATATACACATGGTAATGTACATTACATGTATAAGAGAGCTCCAATAACTGCAATTATTGCAAATATTATATATCTTACGTACATCGTAACTGTACATAGGCTAGAGTGGAAACCGTGTACAACCTTCAAGCTAGTAAATAAGCGAACATACTCTGCAAGTAATTTAGGAATTTACGAGCAGGCTACAGCGGCACTGTTCTTCAAACCAGAGGAACGTAACAGGTCCTAAATCTGAATTCATTAATATTTGTTAGTTTTATATATTTCCGTGAAATTTTAAATGCACATTGTGGTTTAGGTTCTTGCTTAATTTTATATTATCAATATTATGATTGCTTCCGAGCACATGTAGGGCGCACTAGATTTTACCAACTTTCGGAACTTAGTGGTGATTTAAGATGATTCAAATGCTCTTTGTATCTAACTGATTGACCTTTCTGTTTGCCCAATATATGCTTGATCACAATCTACACATTATAAATTTATCCATATCATCTTCTTGGGGTTTCCTAAAATGCTTTTGAGGATATTGTTTGACGAAAAGCAATTTTGCGATCAACTTGGATAAAATGGTAAATTAATATACTTCTTATTACTATTGCTTTCTATTGTGCTAAGATTTGTAATTCTTATTCTATTAAAACTGTTAGCACGGTAGAAAGTATAGTAGGTGAATTACTATGCGTTGCTGTTCGTTCTATCCGCAAGTGAAGGTAATATTTACATGAAGAAAATATGCAATGATTGCTCGTCAAGGAAATTTCTGCTTGACAATTAATCACCACATATTTAGGAATATTTCTGGGTCTGTGATTTACATGACGAAACACGAAAAAATTTATTAGTGCCAATATCAAACTAATGCCATTGCCCAATAGTAGAAGTCCGATAACAATGAACACCAAGATGATGTTATATAAGTAACACTTTAGGTCCATTCCCATTTTCCAACATGAATCTCAGAATATTGGAGATCTCCAGGAACTCTATGCTGAGCCTAATACCTGATGTACGATGATTTGTTAGGGACGCCCAATTAAGCTACATATCGAATCTGTCAGATCATCTAAAGAAACTACTAAAGTCAACGTAACACCGAGTAAATGATTTGCCCAATTCCACGCTGGTGCACGTGATCCAAGCTGCACAAAATAGACCACCACCTCAAGCTAAAAGAAGGTGCATAAAAAAGGTGATTGGTTGAGAAGCCGGCGGATGATTTGACATTTGTTCCAAAAGTAGTTTCTAAAAAGGGAGACTAAATCAAACCGAGAGTTGACTCGGCGAAATTGAAACCGGTAAACACAGGACAAAAGAGAAATAAATTGATTTAACTCAGAATTAATAAACAAACTTAAGGTCATGAAACAACAGTTTCATTGACTGAAGTGTAGTTGTTGTATTTGGTACAGAACGATTAGGATACAAAGTTGCTAGCATAATCTAAATTTCATGGTTTGCAGAATTTCTTATGAATGCTGCAACCATTTCAATTCGTTCGTAAACGACTAACATTCTCCAAAACAAAATATTTAAATAAACTATGAATACTTTCTAATTTTTGTTTTATTTAATGACAAATTTCATTGAACTACGTTCTCCCAATAAAACGTTAAAAAGATCAACATGCAGAAACCTTTGGCCAGTCTTAAAAAAGCATTGTGCAGATATGAACATTATACAAAGCAAATTGTAATCTCTACCACTATATCACTTTTATATCATTCATTTACTTTATTAATATTTAGGTAAATCCTGGATTATTTATGTTGTACGCATATTCTACTTAGATTAGAAGTGTACGAATATTTAAAAGTGATAAAAATAGTTACAAACAATTAACACCATTATGCCTGCTTGTATTGCACGACAAACGTTCGACACTTTTTTATAACTGCATTTCAACAGCGTAGATGGAATTCTTTGAACATTTGGCTAATGTGTTACTGATAACGGTATACAATCGAATTATGTGAGTGGTGTCGCAGTTATTTGAGCAAAAAATACCTTGGACTGGATTGTTGTTGCGTTCATTTCTGGTTCTGTTTAATACGGTGTATTTGTTAAAAATAACACCAGAGAAGCAGGACAAACCAACGCGGAAAAAAAACTGGTTATTTTTATCTCGTCATCATAATTAACCGAGTTTTTCAGCGATGTCGTTTCTGAAAGATGTACTAAAATAGTATATGGAAATAGGATCAGTAGATTATACTGGTATAGCACAAAGTAAATATACCTATGTATGTATATACTTTGTGGATCGCGAGTTGGGCAAAGCAACATCGGCGTGAAATTGATAGGTAGAAATATTTAGAGCTACTAAAGATTTATTCTAAAGTAGTAAAAACGTGAACTTTTAGAGAACATTTAAACTATAATAAAGAGCTGACTGATTTGATTTGATGCTATTTTAAGTGAAAATTACTTAACGTTTTAACATATCGTTCCAACTAACAAAACAATTTATCACTATCGAATAATTTGCAAATACGCCCTTTTTTCAAAAAAAAAAACAACGTTTTACTGGTTTTATTATGATCAAATTCTCTTTATACTTTAAACACAACATAGTAGTCATCATGAAGACGCATATGAATATTAATCTGGGTTATTTTTAAAAGAATTTGTAGATATCCACTTTTGAATTCATTCAGCAGTATTCGTTATGCTACTCTGCGATGTCATTTAATGTTTTGAATTAGGAATTAATTACTAAATGGATGTTTGTTGTACAAAAACGATTTCTCCGACTAGAGTTTGGATTAGAACCCCGAGATTCTTGCTGAAAATTTTCTATGAATCAATAAATTCTAATATTTCCGAGTATATATACTTATAGAGCGGTCGCATATGTTAAACAAAACGTCGATAGTAACGAATGATAGTAAATTGCACAATATAAGACGGAATGCACATAGAAACCTCGAAATTAATTACCAATTAACCAAAAAATTTATGCACCACGTTAAAAGTATGTCAATACAACGTTGACATTTGATGTGTAGTTATGTTTAAGTCATGGTTACCCTATTATTATGCATGATAACAATGTTATGCTACCAGATTACATAGGTACAAGGGCGACCTGAAATGTTTCTGGAATTAGCCGATCACTGATTGAAGCTGAAAGAGATAACAGGCATCTCAGAAGAATGCGTTGGCCATATCCTGCACAAATTTTGGGTATGAAAAAGCTTTGGGCGCAGTAAGTACCGCGTTTGCTCACACCGGAGCAAAAACGAAATCGGGTGCCCGTTTCGGAGGAGTGTCTGACCAGGATCCAACGCAATCCAAGCGATTTCTTCATGCGTTTCGTAACCGTGGATGAGACTTAGATTCACCACTAGATACCAGATACCCGATTCAATGGGGTATTGAAGGAAAAACGGCCTTCTTTGCAGCAGAAAAAAATGCTTTTCCACCACAACAATGCACCGGCTCATTCATCCCGCATCGTCGTGTCCAAATTGAAGTTGCGCTACGAATTAGTCTCTCGTCCTCCACATTTATCGAGCCTAGCCCCCAGCGACTTTTCCCTATTCCCAAACCTGAAAAAATCACTGGGAGTAAAGAGATTTGCCTCAAATGAGGAGATCATCGCCGCTATTTTACAGAGCTCGAAACATCCTATTTTTCCGACGGCTTGAAGAGACAGGAGCACCGTTTGAAAAAGTCTATTGATCTTCGAGGAGACTACATCGAAAAATAAAAATAGAAAACCACACCAATATCGTGTTTTTCTTGTCGATTCCGGAAACATTTCAGGTCGCCCTCGTACACTGTTGCTCAAGCATTGGATGAAATTGCAGTAATAACTCTCCATTTCTATTCAGCCGGCTGATGTGAAAGAGTAGATAACTGAAAGTGACATTACTGAGGTCGTCCAAGGAGAACTACATGATGAGCAAATTATTAGTTGTATTCTTCATCCACGTTGATGGTGACGATGTTGTTGTACAAGAAGATAATGACGAGTAAGAAAAAATCACTAACTTTGCAGCCAAAGAAGCGTGTGAGATTGCACTGAAATACATTCCTTACAACACCCATCGACATATTCTGAGCAAAGAAATGAAGAGATGTTCCCGTAGAGGCAAAAATGTTCAAATTGAAACAAAAGAACATTACAGATTTCTTCAATTTATTTTTATGTCCCTATTTACATCTATGAATAAACAGAAAGTAAAAGTGTAAATACAGTGAAGTAATCAGAAGACTTATAGAACCTCGCAGTTTCTACCTGTTTTATTGCTTAAAAATTGTAGTGTTGTTATACAGTTAGATGCTACTTTATTTTAACTACATAAATTGATTTTAGTTCATTATGAGTATAACAGAAGTTCTTTTCTGCGCCTCGTATTGTTTATCAATTATGTCCCGGTTCCAGGAATGACGGATGAGAAAAGTTCTACTGTATGTAAATTTATACTGTAGAAAATGTATTTCCGAATGACTTTTATCTGAAAAATTTGCCTCTAAACTATTTAGGGAAAAAGTTATCTTCCACTTATACACTAGGCGCATACGCTGTACATAAATATGTGTTAATCTTTGATACTCATTGTATTTTTCTACAATTACTTATAACTAATTACTGCGATACTGCATTGTTACCTAATTTGTAAATATAAAAATCACAGCAATACCGTGTTTTTCTTGTCGATTTCGGAAACAGTTAAGGTCGCCCTCGTAACATTGATGTGTGTATGATTTCTAGAATTTACTTTAAAAAAGTAAATACGGGGAATTGTTAAGAAATTTGCTTATCTTTACCATAGTCGCGGCTTTCTAGAACAAAAAATAAAAATTCAAATTTTCCCTAATCATGGGTAACTAGAATTAACCGACATGTTTTTTTCAAGAAACAAAGAAAATTACATAGAATCCAAAAATGTGAACATATACAATCCTAAAATATACAAAATCTTCTATTTAAAGTATTAAATTTAATGGTATTTCCGGCAAAACTGGAAGCACTAGAAGGTTGTTAATTTGATAAAAAAAAATTGCAAAGATAGATTAGGTAATTCCAGGTTGAAAACGTTATCATTTGTGAGAGGACAAACTGAAGAAAGAGTGAGTAACCAATGTGTTGTTCCTACTGTGAAATATGCTGGAAGGAGTGTGATGGGTTGGGGTTGTGTTGGTGGTATAACTGTAGGTGATTTGCTAAAAATATATAGGCTTCTACGTAAGCGTTATCTGAGAATATTAGAGGAAAATACTAGGTAAAGAAAGACTAAGTGGCCAAAGCCTTATCTGCCAGAAAGATAAAGATCCCAAACATTTAGTTCGTTTATGTAGAACTTACCTGATGTCACTCAAAGAAGTGGGCAAGTTGATATGGATAATCTGGCGATAATAGAATTAGCGTGGGATGAATTCAAACGAAGAATTAGAAAAAGAGAAGTTAGCAGCGCACGAGATCATTGGTAAAAACTCCAGGTAGCATGGATTAAAATTATAGTCGGTTATCCGTAGTCTCTGATTAGAATAGTGCCAAGAATACGAGATATGTCTCATAGTTAATGACAATGATTAATTTTAAAGCGCTTAATTGAATGTATCTACAATTTAGAGCTTGTGACGTGACTCTTTGGATGTTGTTTATTGTTCCTCTTAAGCGTTGGAAAAAGAAAATAATCGCCTGGAGCCATGTCTGGACTGTAGGGCGGGTGTGGAAGTATTGGAATGTTTTCCTCTGCCAAACATTCTATAACCGACAATGAGCTGTAACTGGGGATATTTTCGTGATGCAAGATCCACGAGATGGTAATGCCAGGTCGTATACGCAAAACTCTTTCCAAAGGGGACCTCGCGATAAAAGGTTTGATTCACTGTCTGGTCTTGCGATACAAATTCTTTGTGGACATTTCCACGATAATCAAAAAGGATAATAAGCATGGATTTGATTTGGATATTTGTCGGTTAGAAAATTTTTGACAGGAAAAAATATTCCAGTACTCCCACCCAGAGCTACAGTCCAGACATGGCTCCATGTCATTATTTCATTCCATTTCATTCTTTTTCCAATGCTTAAGAACAAATTGAAAGGTTCCCGTTACGGAACAATAACTAATATCCAAAGGGTCATGGCGCAGGTTCCAAACAGCCTAACAGAACAAGACTTCCAGAATTGTTACCAAGAATGAAAAACTCGCTGGAGACGCATACTTTGAAACAGTCAATATTATATTGTAGACACATTCAATTAAACGCTTTAAAGCTAGTCATTCTTGTTAATTCTGGGACATACCTCGTATGCAATTCAATCTAGAGGTGGGGATATTGACGAGAAATCACTTTAGCTTAAAATTTTGTAATATTTTCTGGTTCTTTTTCGTTGTTAAACATGCTATTCGCCATTTCAAATACCTATTAATAAATATTACTACAAACGATCTTTCAATTCATATTTCAATATTTCGCTATATTTTTTTATAGCTTAACTTTTCAAAAATTTTATGTTGACGAAATGCCTCAATTATTTTTGCGTTGGGAAGTAAATGCTTCCTTTGCGCGTTCGCATCTACCGCAATCAAAAAATAAACAATCTATTATGTGAAAGTAATAAATCGCGGTTAATTAAACAGAATTTAATTGATTGCTACTATTACTGAATGTTTTGTACAAACACGCATAATATATTTATTCTGATCGCGTGCTCTATTACTTGAGTTTTACTCAAAGTGAATAGGCGTATTTTGAATTCACAGAAACGTTTTTATAGCATACAAAATGAATCAGAACTGGCAGACTCGAAAAATGTATTCTGGAAAATAGTCAAGAATATTATAGTAATACATATCGTTTGTAGTTATATATGTATATGTACACAGACTAATTAAAAACACTACGTTATACAATTGATATGATTAAATACTTCGGATGTATGATATTTGATATGTTATTATTACTTTTTTACTAATAGTTGTATTGGTAATAGATCGATACATAATAGATTAGGATTAACTAAAGAAGAACTCTTTCACATATCTAAAACAAAATCCAAAAAAATGATTCCAATCATTAAATTCTTAATTCCAACTTGAACAATTTGAAATAAACACTTGACAATACCTCGTAACTTGAAAAACATAAGGAGGAGAATAAATCATTGATATGCACCAAACTTAAACAGTATCTTCGAATATGAGTCGGTAATTGAATAATCACAATAAAACTAACCAATCCTGAAATTTCGGTAGCCATTACAAACATATAGCAGCCATACAAGCTAATAACATATGGGCTGAAAAGTCCCGGCCCTAACAAAGAAAACACGGTTTTTTTAGTTCAAAATTAGCTTTATTCATCAACGTAATCTCCATCATGAGCAACGCAATCATTCCAGCGCCGCTCTAACATTTCAATACCGCTTTTGTAGAACGATTTATTTTTTGCCTCAAAATAGGCCTCAGTTTCAGCGATAACCTCTTCATTCGTGCGAAATTTCTTACCGGCGAGCATTTTTTTGAGGTCTGCGAATAGCCAGTAGTCGCTGGGAGCCAAATCTGGCGAATACGGTGGATGCGGGAGCAATTCGAAGTTCAATTAATGTAGTTTTGCCATTGTTTTGATTGACTTGTGACACGGTGCGTTGTCTTAATGAAACGAATTTTTTTTCTTTGCCATATGCGGTCGTTTCTTTGCAATTTCGGCCTTCAAACGCTCCAATAATGCTAAATAATATTCACTGTTGACGGAATTTCCTTTCTCAAGATAGTCGATGAATATTACATCACGCACGTCCCAAAATACCGACGCCATAACCTTTCCAGCCGATTGTTGTGCTTTCGGGCGCTTTGGACGAGGTTCACCAGTTGCTGTCCACTCAGATGACGATCGTTTTGATTCCGGAGTGAAGTGATGGATCCATGTCTCATTCGTTGTCACATATCGACGCAAAGATTCCGGTTTGTTACGTTTAAACATGGCCAAACACTGCTCAGAATCATCAACACGTTCTTGTTTTTGGTCAACAATGAGCAAACGCGGCACCCACTTTGAACAGAGCTTTCTCATAGTCAAACGCTCACGCAATATAAAGCCAATACGTTCTTTTGATACCTTTACGATGTCAGCTAACTCACGCAACTTCACTTTTCGATCGTTCAAAACGATTTTGTGGATTTTTTTGATGTTTTCTGGTGTTACCGCCTCATTTGGACGTCCACTGCGTTCTGCATCATTGGTGTCTCTACGACCACGTTTGAAGTCGGCAAACCAACGTTTTATTGTTGTTTCTGATGGAGCGGAGTCTCCATAACACTTTTCAAGCCATTGCTTCGCTTGAACGGTATTTTTTCCCATCAAGAAGCTGTGTAAAATTAAAACACGAAATTGTTTTTGATCCATTCTTTTGAAAATAACAAAAGTAGCGTGACTCTTAGCACAATAACTCACAAACTAATGAATAGAATATCATGGAATTTTAACAGCTGTCTTTTGAAGGTTAGTACTAACTGAGAGAAAGGTGACTGCAATAAAACTAGCGTCATCTATGTGTTAGGCCCGGGACTTTTCAGCCCATGTGTTACATTTTTCTCGGTGAACGACGTTTCCCGCGGTGAAAAAATTTTACATTTTTATAAAAATATAAAAAATTATATATTTTGAGGAAAATCACTCGACATCTATGAATGTAACGGATGCATAACTAATAATAATAATAACCTTTATTATCCACACAGACTAAGATTCAATGACAGGATAATTACTAATTAATGTGTGTTCGAGAGTCACTCGGAAAGTTTTTTTCTGCAGACATTTTTATTAGATATAATTCAACGAAACTGTATTTTACATAAAATTAGATACCAAAGCTACCTTTTTACCTAGTCACCGTTCAAATTTAAGCACTTGTCCTATCGTTTTACCAGCCTTTCTACACACAGAGAAACGTTTGCTTGTATCAAGACTGTCCGCTTTTATTCAAGAAAATAATCGTTTCAATTATCTACAATAGAATTACTGTTTCAAATCAATAGAAATATTATCTCAGCATGTTTTCTTTGCTAAAGAGAATATATTTGTAATGAAACGATAGTATTCCTTTGCTTAAGAAATTCGTTAACTTGATTCAAGAAAATCTTGCAGAAAATTTAAAATTCTTAGTATAAGTAAATCGCCGTTATAATACAAAACAATATTTTCTTAAAGATAGTAATATTTTTCTTGTATTGAAAATGTAAAAATTGCTTTCTTAATATACGTAAATATGCCCTCGAAGGTAATAAATATTTACTTATTGCTAGAAATATTTATAATAATTAGGAAGTTGTTTTTGTTTGGGCTATTCCTTCATCGTTTGTAAATCAATCCACTTATGTCGGACGTTTCGGCAGCCTTCACGGTAGCCCTGAAAAGGGCTGAGTATATTTCCCAGATTAATCATACATTCGGTGATTTGTGTCTGACGTATTGTCTTCTCTGTAATTTTTTATTAGTGAAACTGTCGTGTACGAGAATTGGAACTCGATTTATTCTTGTTCCTCGATTTTCGTATTCCACCTGACTTAACCACTACGCCAATGGAGGAAACAATAACTGCTGTGTTAAACGCTGTGTTTTGCGCATGAGCGATTGTGTATTTCACTGATCCTTCTCCATTCACAAATAGTCGTCGTAAGTATATTGCTAATATATAACAACCCCAAATGAAATTATATAATAGTCGAGTGATTTAAGTACTCGTTGCACGTTTTTCAAATTCCAATTACAAAAGGTTTTCTATTATTTTGTTTTTCTTATATAATTTTTCTATTTTTTTTGTTACATAAGGGAAAAGGTTTGTGAATAAATATATTAATTTAAAAATATTAATAAATAACACCTACTACGATTGCGCTTCATGTAGGTCCGTGGTAATTTGAATACTGTTTTTCTTAGATTACCTATAGCATTATTAGACAAAAAAGACTTTTCTTAATTGTAATGTCATTGAACATTTTCTTAACTTAAGACTAAACGATTTACTTCGAAGAAACATTTTTCTGTCTTCCATTTATTTGATTTTCTAATTTCAAGAAAATATTTATTTGATGCAAGTATAATTTCAAGAATATTATTTTCCGATATTAAATATCTTTTTAGTCTTGAAGAAAAACTATTTACTTGAATAGAGACAGATTTCTGCGAGAAAGTCTAATTTGTTAATTCAAGAAAACACTTTTCTGAGTGTATGCCTTTTGCATACTCAGTTGCCACCAAGTTGTTGAACCACTGATTAACGGCTTCTTTGAGTTTATCATCACTTCCGTAGCGTTGTACACACAAAAAATCTTTCAAATCTTTTAAGGCTAAGTCCAGACTGTACGGCTAATGTTATAAAATTTCCCACAGAAATTGCTGAAGCAAGTCCTGTGTAACTCCCGTTGCACGCGGGCCTGCATTATCGTGAAGGAGAATGATTCCATTGCTTAGCATTCCATGCTGCTTGTTTGGAATAGCGCAGTGAAGTCGTGGAAGCGTCCGATAGTAGGCCGCCTCATTCGGCGATATATTTCAGGTGCACTATTCCCTTCTGCTTGAAAGAATCGAATTGCACTACGCAACTCGCACTTGACGGTAGAATCAATTGTAGCAACCATGCTCACGTACCTGCAACTCAGCTGAAAGTGGTGTAATAACGCTGCAAGTGGCAGACATTATAGTGACGAAGATGCGCAGTCACCTTCTGGGCATCCCCATCCCCCACTGCTCGCGTGACTGTTTACAGGCATGAACGGAGGTTGAAAAAAAAATAGCCCTCGTATTTTTGTTATTACGAATGTAGATTCAGCAAGTAATAGAAAACCTAGCAAACACTTTATTACAAAGGCGTTTACTACAAATTGTTATTTTAATACGAGAGTATCTGAATGTGAAGTTGCATATTAAAAAAATATATACATATATTTTTTAAATAATTACATTAGTGACACCATTTTTTCCTTTTTTATTGATTTATGTAACATTTAAAGCGACGTAAAATTAATAGACATTCCAAAGGCTTCATCGTTTCGCACAAAGATCTTAAATCAAATCAGTAAATGAATTAGAAAAGCAATTTCATACACATTATGATAACTACTTCTTATTAAAATTATCGATGCTTTATCCTTGGTGTAACACGTCAAATTTACATCTTTCATAAATGAAAGTGTGGTTGGGGGTTACTTGAGTATTCCTCTCTGTAGAAATAATATAATTGCAGGGAAGTGTAATAAAATGTTGGTTAACCCTTTTACTCTACACGTACGTGCACTTCAATTATATTTTCCAATATTGGAAGAGCAACAATGTAATTAAATGTAACATAATTTTAATTACAAAACTTGTTCACACACATTCTAGTAGTGTATTAATTATTATTTCATTAAATACTTTCCAATTTTGCTTGCGTAAATTCTTAAATGCCAGTCTTAAATTACTAGCATACCTGTTCATTGTAAAATCTTGTTTTTCTAGTTATACATACTATGCCGATATAAGTATTATAGACCGTATCAAGAAACTGGATTTATTGAATAATTATTGCATTAAATTCTTTAGAATAACTTCCGTTGGATTTTCAGTGACATTTCAACTTCCTTGTTACTACCAACGTTAAATTTAATTGGATTAGTTCTTGATTAATAAATTTTTCACAAAACTAATCCAATTAAATTTAACGTTGGTAATAACAAGAAAATTGACTTATCACTGAAAGTCCAACGGAAGTTATTCTAAATAATTTAATTGATATTAAAATATCGTGTCTACCTGGATATCAGGGGTATATCTGCAGCTACTATTACATGTAAGTATTAAATTTTCAATTGAACTTTAGTAACTTATATGGCGATTTAAATAACGATTGGTTCAGATGGTCTCCATGGTGTAAATGGATACACATCGGTCTAGCGAACTGGAGCTGTAGGTTCAAATCCTACCAGGAACCGCAAAATTTTTATCAATTAAAAATTTCACAAAAAGCTAGTGGCTAGCAACAACCCTTCACCTTGGAACATCCAACGTGAAGAAGCCCGCGTTTGCGTCGGCCAAAAAGTATATAGCAATACCAAGAACATCGGAAAAGGTTGTTGATATTTCGAAAAAGCGGTTTCTCATGTTTTGGCTCAAGATTTGGGCATTCTCATTCAGGACGTAAAACTCATTCGAATGAATATTTTCAAAGCCCTGTTGAAGTCGTTCGAGCGAAATAAGTCGGAGTTTTAGCTTCGATTATTAACTGTAGATGAATCTAAACAGTAAACTGTGGACAGTGAATCGCCTCCGAAAAAGTGGAAGATCGTTCCAGGGGCCGGGAAAGTGATGTTTTTTGGGACAGTCATGGAGGTGTGTTAATCAACTATCCCGAAAAAGGAAAAACAATAAAGAACGCGGGCACACTATGCATCATTGCTTGACAAGCTGAAGACAGAAACTGCGGGAAAATGATCGGGTTTGAAGAAAACGAAAGTTTTGCTCCACCACTTTAATGGCCGCCCTGGTTTACGAATTTGGATTTCGAATTGATTGATTCTACCCACCGTATTTAGGAGATCTAGCTTCCAGCGCCTTTTTTTTTTCGCTTCCTAGGCTCTAAGTTGCGCTCGGGGAATAGAAATCTTTATTGAATAAGGAAACCATTGCACTCATAGGCGCCTATTTTGCAAAATAGGATGCTAACTACTATTTAAATGGATTAAAGACAAAGGAGTATTATTGGAAAAAAAATGTATAGACTTACAAGGTGACCATGGTGACAAATAAAACTGAATTTGAGAAAACAAAGCACCTGTTTCTATGTTGGGCTTGAAACGTTTCAGACTGTCTACGTATAAAAACCTATACAATAAACATTTACACTATCATCTAAAACAGCAAATTATAAAACGATTTTGTTTTGATTAATTCTGCTAGCAGAAAAATTGAAGATGCCTTCATTAGCATAGGACGTGCGAAGCTACAATTATTTAAGAATTAGGAATGCAATAGCCATTGTAGTGATACTGGTAATTCACTTATAGATAAATTGCTTTACCCTGTATTTTTTTCCATTATCATAATGATATTACACTAATAATAAGTAAAAATTAACTCGCTGGTTGGTTTGCATTATTTGACGTAGAAGTAGCTCGCATAGTTTGCTTTTATTCTCCTTTTCTACCGCGCTACTTCCTGTATAAATAAATAAATAATGTCCCGTGCTAAAAACGTGTACCTACTGTTAATGAACTTTTTTTTATCTAACAGCAGGTACTAATCACGTGCCATGAAATAATGGGAAATGCAGCGTACCTACATCGATGTAACGCGTACAATACATGCCTGTGATAAGCAATCCGGAATCCATTTATTAAAAAAAAGCTGCGCTATAATTTAACTGTACTAATTATGGCATTCTAATCATTTATCGCTATCCATCTGCCGTACGCCGGCAAATGATGCTTTGGCTCCTTTTTTTATTATTATTGTCTTGTATTTCTACGAAGCAGTAGGTATGTACGTTGTTTTCGTAGCGGAAGCAACATGTATGTATGTGTATAGTCATAATACACATTGACTGTACAAACTTCGTTACTCGTAGGATAACCTGTTACTTTCGTTTGTTATTGATTTTGGTGCATTCTATTTCTTAAAATATTGGTGAATAATAATTTTTATTACTTTCTATGTATTACTAAGTAAAATTGTTTTAATATGAGTCATGTTAGAAAATGTTTTAGGTTTTTAAGCAAAAGATTTTAATATCGTCGGTGAAACAAGAAAATCTCGCAACTGCATGGAATTTGGAAAATTTTACAATGAACACTAGGGTGACAGAATAAAATAAACCCCTACTAATTAAAAAAAAGATTCTATTCTCGTTATACATACAAAATATTTTAAAATCTTTAAATTAGACTAATATTTTGTCGATCCACCTTTACTTGCGTGAAGTGCTGCGAGTCGTCGTGGCATAGAATCTGTTAAATGATTAATCGTGTCTTCTGGAATATTTCACCACTCTTTTATAACAGCTGCCACGAGTCCTTCCTTATTGCTGGGTTTTCGGGGTCGTTTCGCCATATTTGTCTGGATTATGTGCCAAACATTCTCTATCGGATTCATATCTGGCGATTGGCCTGGCCATGGTAAAATCGGAATCGCCAGTTCCTTTTTCCATGCGGTTGTTGTTCTTGCTTTGTGGCGGGGTTCTCCATCCTCCATAAAAGTGGCGTCTTCTTTAGATAAAATGGCGTTGTCGAATATCGGTAGTAATCCTTCTGTTAATATTTGGATATATTTTGTCGCATTTATATTTCCGTCGCAGATTACTAATTGCGATCTTCCACCATACCATATCGCGCCCCACACCATGATGTTCACACCGCCGTATTTCACCGTCTGATGCAAAAATTTGTCGTCCAGTTGCTGTGACGAACGTCTCCATACCCACGTACGACCACTATCACTGAATTGGCAGTATCTGCTTTCGTATGAAAAAATGACAGACCGCCAAAACTCTTCGGGCTTCGTTCGCATTTCGATTGCCCAAGCCATTCGACGCAGTTTTTGAAACGCCGTAAGGAGAGGTTTTTTCTTTGCCACCCTTTTATACATCCCCACACTGTGGAGGTATCGCAGAACGGTGCGCTGACTTTTCTGTGAAGTTGCCGTAAGCTGGGCTGCACTTTTTCGCGGTTCTCTTAACACTTCGCGCACAAGCACCCTTTTACTTCTTTCAGAAGGTCCGACTCGACCTGGTCTCGGCTCCACTATTATTTTTTCCTTGCGTTTAAATTGTGTAATCACACGATTAACTGTGGACAACGGAATATTTAAAAATTTACTTATTTCACGTTGCGAAGCGCCGCGTTCACTCTGGCCAACGATGCGACCCCGGGTGAAGTCGCTAATATCACTCGAACCGGCAAAGTTGTAATGATACTAAACCATGACGAATTCCCTCCGATACATCTACCCCTATCCTAATGACAAGAGAAAGTTCTTAATTCGTTCTTAGAATTTAGCTGTTTACATATTTATACCGCTTTACCTAGTGTATTACTTACCTCTAACATAGAAGCTACAAAGCAACACTTTCAAGCAAAAAGTTACAGATTTATTATTTTAATATATATCAAGAGTATATTTATAAGAATATTACTTTGTCAAGAAAATAAATCGAGTTACGAATTTTATAAATTACTATGCGCGATTTTTATGTTTTATTAATTTCAACATAAAACAAGAGAATTTTGTTTACATATTGTTCACAAAGTACTTAACCCTTGTCCACCGACGTACAATTTTTGAAACATGTGTTTTTATTTTTTAAATCATTCTATTCATCTTTGACTCAAGACTGACTTTTATGGAGCACATATCCAGTATTTGTACATCAGCGTTGAGTATTTTAGGATTCATTATACGTGTTACACGACCATTTGCTTCTATAACAGCCATTCTTCCTCTTTATTTCGCTTTTGTTCGGTCTCGACTGGAGTATGCGTCCTTGGTCTGGTCACCTATGTACATCTATCAGATACATCTTCTAGAGCAGATTCAGAGAAGGTGTTTGAAGTTCTTGTACTTTAAAAAAATTAATACTTACCCGATACAAGGATTTAGCCACAGTGCTCTGCTAGAGGCATTTAATATTGATTCATTAGAACTACGTCGAAAACAGGCTGAGTGTAAATTCCTATTTACTTTACTTCATAATGGTCTTGATGTCCCTGAGTTGTTGAGTAAAATCAACTTCATTGTACCACGTTCAGGATCTAGGCAAACAAATACATTTTACTGTTTCGCACCTAGAACAAACATCGCCATCAGGTCCCCAATACACAGATTGTGTAGCAATTTCAACTCTATGGAGTTTGCCGAGTTGGATATACATACCTGCACTTTACCGTCCCTTTTGACGGTATGTAGATGCGGGTGCGTTACACTTAGTTGAATACATTTTCCGTTCTCTCTTTTTTGCTAACCACTGGTAAACTACTTTTTTTTTTAATTTAAATTAAAGCAACTAGTTACTAAGTTTTCTAATTTGACATACTTTAATTTTATGTTATTTATATTTGCATGTGTACATTATTTAACATTGTCTTGTAATTGGATATTTGTATCTGTTGGGCATTAAATATTATTATTATTATTATTATTATTATTATTATTATTATTATTATTATTATTATTATGTACATATTCACATGATTTTGAAGGTTTCCTTTCTTTCTTATTCAACCTTCTAGACAAAATATGTATAAAACACTAACGTTTTTAGGAATGACACTTAATCCGTAAATGAAACGAATAAATATATATTCTAATTTATTACAGACTACTAAAAAAACAAATTAATATTTACTGGATATTATGAACTATATTACTTAAATATGAACAACTGAAACGCTGCAAAAGTAAAAAAAGTAATTGCCCAAGCAACAACAATCCATCCTATATATCGTGTATACATCGTATGTATATCGTCTTCGCACATTGAAGGCAAATAGCTTTTTTGACTTGGGCATACCGAACAAATTTTGCGCTTTTCCAAGTGATCTGCTTGGGCAACTTCGCTTTCTCCCTGGATTTCCAAAATTCTGACAACGGTTAATTTCGATTATCTAGGCAAAAACGCCTTTGCCGCCCGTCTTCTCAGTTGTGGCTTAATCATTGCTTTTTTTAATTGCTTTGGAAATATGGATCTATGCTTTATTTCTGGATTATTCTTATAGGCTTGGTGTATTATATATGAGTTTGTACATGAAATGTCTACAACCCTAAAAAATATTGCCATAGGCCACCATTGTGCTCGACATCTACAGGTGCTTTTAGATCACTTTCAACTAACAAATCAACTCCTCTTTTCGTCATATTATAATGTGCCACTATGGCAGGCTTTTGCGATTTTTCATCTTGTAGTTTATTGTGGTGTATTGAAGAAACCAGCACTGTGGCCTTCCCCTTCCTATCTGCTTAGGAAACTAATGTAAGATGTTCGATAAGCCATAGATAGCGGGACCAATTTCTCTTCTTCTCTTCGGCAAAAACTCTTTGGAAATTTCTCTTTGGTCTTTTTCATCGTACCTACATATGTCAAACTATTCTTTTTCAGGAGTTTACATAATTCAATTGACGAAAACCAGTTACCTTCCGTAATGTTACGGTTTGTATTGAGCAATGATTTAGAAAGTATAAGCACGGAATGCGTAGGTTTTAATAGTTTTCACTCTTCTTCTGTTAGTCCAATTCCATCATAATCCTTTCCGCTATAGATGTAGCTATCATAGAAGTAGCCATTTCTTGAAACGGTAAGCCATATGAGCTTTATGTCTTATCTATCTGGTGTATTTGGTATAAACGTTCTGAATTTATATCGTCCTCGGAAACTTACTAACAATTCGCCAGTGCAAGCCTATTGCCCAATAGAATAAGAATCCCTACAATTTTTTACAAAATTTTGAAAGAGTTCTGAATTAGGAGCTGTTGAATCAGTCCTTCTGCGAGCTTGCCTCAGGATTGTCAAATCTTAGGCATACAATTAAAAGCGCAAACCTGTTTTTGCTCATTATGCACCGAAATATAACACGGTCTATGCCATCCGTAGCAAACAGAGTACCTATGTTCTCATGGTTTGAATGAAACACTGCAGTGTAAGTAAGGGTACCGAAAGAGGATAGTAATTCTATAGAATCGGTATCACTAAGTTCACTTCTGCTAGCATTCATATATTTCCTACGGTGACTTGCAATTTGCGTATTCGTCCAGTGAACAGCTCGCTGTATCATATCTGGATTAAATAACAACACGTTCCTCACTTCTAAAGGGTCAGCTGTAGTCTCAAGTAAACGAGCATTTTATTTTAGACCAGGTAATTCAAGAACAATGTTATGTTTCAGTGTTCTGCCCAGTATAGACACCTTTCCTGTTTTTGACCACTTGTAACGGTTTTTGCTGTTATAATTTTGAGATATGTCGTCCTGTGATAGTCGAGCGTTACCATCCTCTAATTCATTATCAGATTCTTCGGACAATTCTGATGCTTTACCATGCTCACTTTCAATTTGAAAGTCATCATCTATATCTTGATCTATGTCACTCGCATTACTGCTACAATCATTGTACCACCGCAACACTGTCTTTTCAAAATCATCATCGGTAAAACGCACACCTCGTGATGTACTCGGAATTTGATACATTTTTAAAGCAAGATGCGTAGTACCTAGCAAACAAAGTTACACTAACAGCGACGTTTCATCTGACACTACGCGTACAGTTTATAGACGGCTATTTTCGTCTAAACTCGCCATTTCTCGAAGACCTGTGAGTTAGCTATAGTTTCTGAGACGAAGGATCGGTAGATAAGGATTAAACAAAAATGGAAATTTGTAATACCTTAATGTAATGAAGTATTACTAAAAATAATAAGGCAAAAATAAAAACAGCATTCATATAATTGAAAGTTATAATTCGTATACATATTGAAAAATATGATCAAGTAATGTAAATATTCACAGGTATAGCAGTAAACTCCACTCACACAAATTAATTAATTATGCGGAACGCAGCGTTTCGAGAGCACGTGGGCTCCCATTGTCAACCGTGTTACCCGACTGAAAGTAAAAACTGTATCACACATGCAAATTATTTTCTACGCAGGCTCTAAAATTTCTAAACCATATGACTATTTACAATCTACTAGGTGGGCTCATGCCTTTTACGGGAAAGGAAGGACCGAAAGCGAACCGTATCTTTAACAGGGCCTATGGTAATAAATCCATCAAACTCGAGTGTGCAATAGGGGGTGGTTCTCTGTTCAATAAGTTTCCGTTCTTTTTCATATTTACCGTTTCGTACGCGTCTAATTCTCTATACGAGTTCACGTTTTTAAGTAGTGTCAGATTTTTAAATCAATCTTATGTCCGGATTTTACCATATGCTCTGCTACGCTTGATAGTTCAGGTTTGTCGAAACGATAGTGTCTAAATCTATCATCTACGTACATAAGGTACTTAGGTACGTAGATGATATTTTCGCTGTGTTTGATACCAACAAAGGAAACATACAAGATTTTCTAGCAGAACTGAACTCAAAATTTACCACGATCAAGTTTACTATTGAAGAAGAAGTAAACAATCGCCTTCCGTTTCTAGATACTCTAGTCCTACGCAATAACAATAAATTAGAAATAGACATCTACAGGAAAGAAACTAATTCTGACAGATTCATCACGTTTGATTCGCACCATTGCGAACAACAAAAAATGTCCGCGATTAGTTTCCTGGTCAATAGACTCGTCAGATTTCAGCTAAACAAGAGTAGGTATGACAAAGAATTAAAGTATATCAAAGATGTAGCGAGGTACAATGGTTTCTCTTCTATGGATGTCGACCGTATTTTAAGGAAGGTCCAATACAAACAACACATCAGAAATTCCACGACTTTGACATCAACAAACACAGGTAATAAGAAATGTATAACTCTTCCTTTTCACCCAACAGTAAAAGGGTTAAGTAAAAAAAATTTCCGACAACTAAATATGAACGTGTCTTTTGTGTTAAAAACAACTTAAAGAATCTCTTAGGGAATCCCAAAGATAAACCGGAGATGATAAAAAGGTCTGGAATATACCAAATCGCATGCAATGATTGTGAGAAAGTTTATATTGGACAAACAAAAAGGAGTATCGAAACGAGGTTCAAAGAACATATTAGACACTATCGTTTCGACAAACCTGAACTATCAAGCGTAGCAGAGCATATGGTAAAATCCGGACATAAGATTGATTTAAAAAATCTGACACTATTTAAAAACGTGAACTCGTATAGAGAATTAGATGCGTACGAAACGGTATATATGAAAAAGAACGGAAACTTATTGAACAGAGAACCAGCCCCAATTGCACACTCGAGCTTGATGGATTTATTACCATAGACCCTGTTAAATGATACGGTTCGCTTCCGGTCCATCCTTTCCCGTAAAAGGCATGAGGCCACCTAGTAGATTGTAAATAGTCATTTGGTTAGGAATTTTAGAGCCTGCGTAGAAAATAATTTGCATGTGTGATACAGTTTTTACTTTCAGTCGGTAACACGGTTGACAATGGGAGCCCACGTGCTCTCGAAACGCTGCGTTCCGCATAATTAATTAATTTGTGTGAGTGGAGTTTACTGCTATACCTGTGAATTGTACATCCACACAGTCCTTGCAATCGTCGTTTAATGTAAATATGTTTGCTGGTATATTGTGGCGAGTGTCAAAAGATTATTAGTTGTAGTAAGTGCCAAGGAAAGAAACAAGATCGAGAAATTCGAAAATTAAAAGACGAAAGGAGACTATCACTATTCACGTCACAATGATAATGTTATCGAACCGTGTTATCTTGGTAACGTTGCGTAATCTATTCTTCACTTGGGATCAACTTCGCTTTTATTACTTATTATTATGCTGGCAAGTACAGCTACTCATGGCATTGATGGGATCATTTACGGGAAAGATAATGTAAGGAGAGAGAAAACGCTAAGATCAAAAATTTTGATGTACGTGTCAGTACTTTCAGAAAACAGTGATCTATCAATAATAACGTAATCCGATATTTCAACCACTTTTGGTGATACATCTAACAAAATAGTCCATAGAATGGTCTATTTTCCAGTAAAAAGTTTTTATTAACAATTAAACGCTTAGGAAATATGTGTGAAGTATACTTTTCACTTTATCGAAGAGTACAGTATTTTTGTTGGCTTTGAATATTTGCAGTATGCCTTTTACGTAAACTAAATTATGCCATACTTTTCATTTTCTCTTTTACAAATGTAATTTATTAATTCTTTTTTTAAAAGTATTCACGTTGCACCATTAAAAATACTACTAAAATTTAATTTTTTCCGATATATCTTTGTTACTTGTTTGTACCTTGTTTAACCTACATCGTAGAATCAATAACAATGCTGCGCATTTAATTTGGGTCAGTCTGTACATTCATTAAACATTAGTAAACTTGACGACATTATTCATCCTATAAATACTCAGGAAAGGCATTTAAATGTAAATATTCTACCTTTATCACGAACTTTTAGCTATCTTAATACCTCTTCAGTCCGAGTTGTTATCTTTACTCTTAGCTGTTTGGAACTATTCCTTCTTTCTTCTCTTCCATATCGATATCTTCCATTTTTTTACACCTTCGCCATACTCTAACTATCTATTTAGTCTTCTTTCTCATTTTCTAATCAATAAGCCATCTTTCATGTTACATTTGGTGTTGTTTATTTTGTTTTACTTCTAGGTAGAAATTTCTTATCTGTTTATTAGTAAATAATATTCATCTAATTTTTGTAGATTGTCTTCTATATAATGTCATGAAGATACAAGTCTTACTATTGTCACGGATAAGGGTGAGGATATTAAGAAGTGATATAGACAATAATAAGAGGGGAACGTGGATTACACGAACAGAGTGTTGCATATAAATTTCTTATTTAGCAGCTTGTAATGCAATTACATTTTTAGCACCACGGAGCAGATGGAACAAAAGCGATCTTTAGTACAGCACAAGGCGATGGCAGGCACCGATACACCGAACTGTTACTCACCGCTTAAATTCATTAAGCATTATTTTCGTGTGTCGATGACTCTGGAGAGACAAAATCTGCCCGGTTCCAACGTTTCCTCAAGGCGTAAGTGCAATAAACTCTGCTGCTAATCCGATATTTAAAAATTCTTTCACCAAATTCGCCTTACCGCCGTAGACAAAACTGGGCAGTTCACTTAATACAGGTAAGTGCTGCTAAATAACTAATACTTCCTTGTTTTATATTATACTTTCAAAGGTTTAAATTTACGTTACAAGAAACCGCTTCATAAAGGTCATGTAAAAGGATCTAAATACTTGGAACCTACATGACATAATTGATCATTTGGAGATGATACATACAAGTATATTAAGTACAAGTACATTAAGTTTCTTTTGTGAATGAACGTGTTAATCATATAAAATTTTTATTGAATAAAATGGAAAAAAGTGTTGGAATATTAAACATGATATAATTAAAAGCTCTTGGAAAAACAATAACAAATAAATTTATTTAAATTCCATTAAGAATTTTTCATTTGTGTACTTGGATTTAATATGCATTATCTCCTTTAGCTTTCGATTTTGTGTACGAATCATATTTCTTAGAATTTAGTATTGATTATTGGTTTACTCTCAAGAAAAACAACATGTTTTTTCGTTGTAAGTTTTGTCGAATTTTATGTACACCTGCATCAATGCCTTTACAATGAAAATATTCATTTGTGACTTCTCTGAACACCAGTTTCTCTCATTGATTTTTTTTTAGCAGTTAATACGTTCATTAATATTCCAACATCATCAAGAACTTAATCTTTATTTAATATCTCTTCGATTTAAAGATCTTCATGAAGTGAGAAACATAGGTTCAATTAGTTTTACCTCGAAAGACTATCCATTAAAACGGTTGAATTTTACTTTAATTAGGGCTTCAGTTGTTCAAATAGGATACACAAATTGAATAAAATAATTGCGCTTGTGTATTGACATTTTCTGTATTCCTCTGTCAATGATTATTCAGTTGGGAAAGAAATTCTAGTGATAAAAATAACGCCTTTAGATAATGTCAATGTTCCAATTTATTTTTGAGGTTGAAATATCCTAGAGCAACTTCTAGCGCACTTAGTTTGTCGCCTTAGATTATCAAAAAACTGATTAATTGGACAGACTAAAAATGAAATTTCAGTAGTTCATCATATTTAAAAATCTTGTTTTGGAAAATGAAATCATGAAGTTTATCTACTCTGACTGAATAAATATCAAACTGTTAAGATGTGTTAAGAAATGCTTACTTCAATAACTTCAGTGTCTATTGGCAACACCGATCAAACGTGTTACACGAATTATTGTTTGTGTTATCTAAAACTCTGCATGTGTTTAACAATGTAGTAAGCAGATGTTCCTTCTTTGGCAGCAATTATCGCAAATTAGGAACTTGTTTGTGATGCAGGTATGCAACTTATTTATCGATGCACTTGCAACCAGCTTGTATTCCCTTTTTTCTAAATGTGATTCGGTCACTATGCGACACATTTACTCCATTTTTGCAAATTTACAACAAAGAATAGCGGGCAGCAATGCAGAGCGTTTGATTGGAGTTCTATAAACCGATAATCTTTTTGTGACTCCGCATCGAAAATGGATTTTCGTTTTGGTGGCGACATGCGACGTTGTAGAATACTTAATTTATACACAAGAACAATAACTGGACACTAGAACAGATACTGCAAAATAAAATGCATTTTTTACTACTTTATATTTTATATGCCTTTATCTTTTTTGCAACCGTATGGGTTAGCATTATATGTATGTACATTACGCATTGTATATGTATGCATTCACCTACTTGGAATGCTCGCCTAATATTAGAGCTATTAGAAGTAATGTCGTCGGATGAATATTGGGAGTTTTCAATATTGAATATTTTCAAGTACGAATTTCACGGACCAAATTTCTATATGTTATGTCGACTTCATCTCTGCCGTTTTCCTTGTCCTCAACCAGGCATTCAGGCTCTAAAAGATATGGTTGGGTTCCACTATAAGAGTGCAAATAACGAAAGTGTTTGGTTCGAGTACACACACAAGCCAATGAAATAGGGTCAAGGCCCTTAGGCAAATTCAAATCAAGGAAGAAGTATTTGGCTTCTGCAAAGGGACATATAAATAAGCACAGCACTGAGATGCGCTTATCAAACTAACAAGTAAATAGGGTTGGCTCCCCTATACAAAGGTAGTGATGCATGCACACATATAAAGGCATTAGTACATGCCCTTAACAAAGCTTCTGCGGAAGCATCTAAGAATTTAAACATAGCACTGACAACGTACACGCTGCGGCGGTACCTTGTATTGCAAAAACTAAAGGAAGCCATACATACGCACATGCTAATTGCATGTGTAAGAGAGCTCAAATAACTACAATTATTGTATACATATAATACCTTACGTACATCGTAACTGTATATAAGCTAGAGTAGAAACCGTGAACACATTTTATTTTTTAAATATATTTTTTTGCGCATGTGCATTGAGTTTCACTGGAAAACCTTCAACCTACCAAATAAGCGAGCATTCTCTGCAAGTAAGTATTGGTCAAGAAAACTTCTGTTCCGTCGACTTTTGCATATTTCAAAAAAAGTCGATTGTGAGCCATTTCTGTTGTTTAATATTTTATATATTCGCCTAGAATTCTTCATACGAAAGTAACTTACAAGGGCTGTCCGCAAGATGGTGTTCCCATGGAGCTACAATCGCCAGGAACGCTGTTACGCGGGATCCGGCAACACTGGCGTGTAGCTTGGTTATCCCTCTTTCGGTCCCCTCCCCGGCGAGTTGTCTACAACGCTTAGTCTTGGCTTGGCAGCTGTTAGAAATGGAGTTTTCACTCGCTGCTTCCGCGATGTGCGAATTACGCGCTGTGATTCGTTTCTTATGCATAAAAATACTGAATACTGGTGCTACGGACAAAAGTGTATGTTGTATGTTGATAACACTTTTGTCCGTGAATTAATATAAGTAAAATATACGCTGAAATTGAAGAAAATGTAGTGTTTGGAAGTACACGGAATTGTTGAGCAACAAAAGAATTCCATGGGGAGGACTTCGAATGAAAGAAATTGAAGAATAAACAAGAAATGCCATTCTAGATTTAATAATCTGTTTATCATAACAAACAATTATTTATTGTGGGAGTTCATCTTCCCTTTATCGCTTTCATATGTCTACGCCTAGAGCGTTCGAACATTGTAGGAACATTTCTGTCCGAGGTTGCACCCTACACGCCACGCCATTTTCGAACGCACTCTTGAGTTAGCAATGGTACATTCTGTAAAAAATGTCAATCGATTGTCTTAATAAATTTAGTTCTTTTCTGTTTATTATAATGGTATATTTTCTTTTGTTTCCTTTCAGTGCCCGTTTTAGATATTCTTCTGAGTAATAATTATAATTAAAAAAGTAGTCAGAAAATAAATACCGTATAAATATTGTCATGAACTTTAACAATGCTATTATAAAGAATGTTTTTGCTTTTATATTTATATTTTTTATCCATTATGTATGTACATATTTTTGTACAATATGTTTAATGTATTATTCGTCGACTTTGTTACATTCTTATATTGTACATATTGTCTTCGACTGAACCTATTTTTATCTGTATATGAATTTGTTTAAAATACATTTTAAAATAAAATGCTATATTGCGCCCAACTTGCAGAAATTAGCTCAGCGCTTTACGAGTATACAAACCAGATGCCATAACAATGACCATGTATCGAGACCGACTAGGGTACGACTGCCGGTCCGCCGCCGTTCTGCAGGACTTGACGCATACTCGGACTGTACTAGTAACGTAATGTTACGTAAGTATCGGGCGGCCCATCTACGTGTCCTTTTGCACAATCGGTGGTTTGTGATTTTCTCGCTATAGTAAGGAGACTGTGGGAAGGAGCAAGTAAAGTATAGTCTACGGACATACATTTAAGCAGACATATGCAAAGTCTACGATCAAATATTATACGCGCATTTATGCGAGCAAAGTCTGCGCACATTGATAAAAGCATACGAATAGACATATAGCCAATAAGCAATAATAAGAAAGACGTAAGGAAGATTAACTGGCTAGTCAGGAGTTGAGTTGTATTTACGACAGATGTTAATCAACTATAATCGCCACAGTCACCCTGCAGGGTCTTCCAGGTTCTAAACAAAAAGTGTTAGAGTTTTTAATACAAACAAATATATAAGTGTGCATATCGTATAGTAAACATTTAAGGAAGTCGTATCAAAATACTAAATAGAAGTTATATAGATCATAAAATCTCCGACAGAAGCAAACATATACATATATACCGACTGGTAGTAATAACAGACTGTTTCATTTTATATACACAAAATAAATAGTATTTCTTTTTAAGCCTCTTTTATTATACGTATTAAATACACTCTGAGTTTAATCTTCAAAATCTACCAAGCAGTTCACCGGCCAATAAACCAATTGGACGTCAACAAATATAGTGTCAGAATAAATTTGATAATGTACTTCTAGATTGATTAGAAATCTTTAAATGACGATTGCAAGGACTGTGTGGATGTACAATTCACAGGTATAGCAGTAAACTCCACTCACACAAATTAATTAATTATGCGGAACGCAGCGTTTCGAGAGCACGTGGGCTCCCATTGTCAACCGTGTTACCGACTGAAAGTAAAAACTTTATCACACATGCAAATTATTTTCTACGCAGGCTCTAAAATTTCTAACCATATGACTATTTACAATCTACTAGGTGGCCTCATGCCTTTTACGGGGAAGGATGGACCGAAAGCGAACCGTATCTTTAACAGGGCCTATGGTAATAAATCCATCAAACTCGAGTGTGCAATAGGGGGTGGTTCTCTGTTCAATAAGTTTCCGTTCTTTTTCATATATACCGTTTCGTACGCGTCTAATTCTCTATACAAGTTCACGTTTTTAAGTAGTGTCAGATTTTTTAAATCAATCTTATGTCCGGATTTTACCATATGCTCTGCTACGCTTGATAGTTTAGGTTTGTCGAAACGATAGTGTCTAATATGTTCTTTGAACCTCGTTTCGATACTCCTTTTTGTTTGTCCAATATAAACTTTCTCACAATCATTGCATGCGATTTGGTATATTCCAGACCTTTTTATCATCTCCGGTTTATCTTTGGGATTCCCTAAGAGATTCTTTAAGTTGTTTTTTGACACAAAAGACACGTTCATGTTTAGTTGTCGGAAAATTTTACTTAATCCTTTTACTGTTGGGTGAAAAGGAAGAGTTATAAATTTCTTGTTACCGGTGTTTGTTGATGTCAAAGTCGTGGAATTTCTGATGTGTTGTTTGTATTGGACCTTCCTTAAAATACGGTCGACATCCATAGAAGAGAAACCATTGTACCTCGCTACATCTTTGATATACTTTAATTCTTTGTCATACCTACTCTTGTTTAGCGGAAATCTGACGAGTCTATTGACCAGGAAACTAATCGCGGACATTTTTTGTTGTTCGCAATGGTTCGAATCAAACGTTTGATTCTGCGTAGAAAATAATTTGCATGTGTGATACAGTTTTTACTTTCAGTCGGTAACACGGTTGACAATGGGAGCCCACGTGCTCTCGAAACGCTGCGTTCCGCATAATTAATTAATTTGTGTGAGTGGAGAAATCTTTAATTCAACTATCTGTAGCGATACCTGTGATTACTTATATACGCTACAGTGTATATATATATATATGTCAAAGAAAATAAACTTAGCATTTTGTTAAATTGGTAGTCTATACAATGATTACAAAATCTTTCTAATTTTTTAACTTAAGCGTTTGCTAAAGTTAGGTCTTTATTGTTATAAACTCCAATTAAAATGAAGTGGAGAAATTAATTAATAACTTGCTGTCTTACAAATTTGTTTAATAGTTTCTAAGGTACCGTATAACCAATTATTGATTGCTCACAAAAAATAAATTAAATTCTGAATATATACCACGAAAGTTTTCATAGAATCTCTTTCATTGGTACTAAAACCCACACGGTTTAATAAAATTTGTTAATATATGTATATGTTCGTGAAGCAAGTTCAGTAATTTTATTTTAATACTATTCTTTCCAAACCTTAATTTATGTGAAAATCAAGAACGTAATAGCTGATTTTCTCCGTCTGGAATTGTTCCAGGAATTAAAAATAAAAAAAATACGGTAATAAAATTGGAAATACTCAGAGACTTTTATTATAATAAACGATCTGTTTCTGGAACAGGAGCGTGTTATGCTAAGGTATAAAAAGAACAAAAATTAAATAAACGTAAGAAGAAACAAAGGAAAGAGGAAGGAGGTGAAGAGGACAGGAAATGAGAATAATGAAACAAAATGAAAAAAAGGCAAAAGAAAAAGTAAGAAAAATCCAGAATGTCAAGATCTCTATACTCCTCACACCACGTTAAGAATTCACCGTCATTGTTGTACGCATACCTTACTGTATCAGCTCTACGGGCAAACGTCATCGCTTTGTACTTAGCAATATTTAGCGGTAAATGAGTTTCCAAACACCAAAGATGAATAGATAGTAGGTCATCCTGTAAAATGTCACAATCTGGAGTGGAGTATATTCTACGAAAAATTTTAAGCTCATGGGCCTACAGTAGACATTTAAAGGTAAGCCGGTTAGAAAGGACATTAATGAAAATAATAAATTGGAGTGGTCCAAGAACAGAACTCTGTGTCACACCCGAAAGAGGCAGATATAAGATCGATCGAAAACCACAGTATTCAACGTAATTGGCACGCCCGCTCAGATAGGATTGCAATAATAGTATCAGATCGTCGTAGATACTCCATACATGCAGTTTACGTAATAGAGTCCGATATTCAACCCTATCGAAAGTCTTAGCGAAATCTATATAAATGACATCTGTATGAAGACGTAGATCTAAAGCCTCAAACACGTCATGAGAAAACGTGCACTAGTTGAACAGTGTTGATCTGGCTTTAATAAAACCATGTTGCTCTGGAGACAGTTTAGCAGGAACGAGCGAATAAATATATTTGTATAACATAATTTCGAAAACTTTAGAAAAGTTACATAGTATAGATATCGGCCGATAATCTCGAATATGATTCCTTGACCCAGATTTAAAAACAGGAGTAACACCAGACACTTTTCAACAACTTGTAAAAACTCCTCGTTTCAGTATTAGATTGCAATAAAATCGGGAATGTTATCAGGACCAGCTTATGTTTTTAAAAACACAACCTGCAGTTCCTGTTGCGCCCAATTATTCATAGACTTGGATAATTTTTTTATAATATTGCGTCTATTAATATCAAGAAACTTTATACCTTTCTGCCTTGATCACACATCATTTGTCTTGTGCAGAAGAATATAGACTTGATTTTTTTCGTACTTGATTAAAAGTTATTGCTAGGAAATCAATCATACAAGTTTAGTAATATTCCCGTAATCATTAACAAAAGATAACAAAGTAGATACGTGTTGAATGAAAGGCTACAAGAAGAAAATGATCAAAGTGTATTTACTAAAACTTTGATACATGTAGCAATGAGAGCAATATTTTAAACGATATAAACCACTTAATTATAAACAAATATTAAGTTCAAAGTAAACCAAAGAGCGATCTTTTAAATTCTTTGGCATTAAATTTATTGGCTTTATGGATATTAAAACTTTTATTTTTTAGACCCTAGAAAAGTATTTCAGTGTGACAGGATAACATTTTTAAATATTTTTCGTCATTACAACTTGAATCTGTGTATGCTACATTTTGTAGGTAGTTAAAAATTAAGTTCTACACATATTATACACATACAAATCCTTACTTCATAAACTTATACATTTTGAATACAATTTAAGGAAACCTTAAGCAACTTAAACAAGCTTAATTTTTTCTACGAAAGGTACTAATTGTACGACAATTCAATACGCAAAACCATTAATGCTGATGCAAGGTTGACTTAGTGATATAGCAGAAAGTATTAGCTTTTATAAAATATTAAAGCTGATAATTGCTAAATTCAGGTTGTGAATTAAGGAAATGTAAGCGAATCAGCTCTACCAAACATTTTATTTAATACATATAACCTTGAGGTGAAGTTCGTTGACCAAGACATTAGAACTTAAAAAAAGGTATACATGAATAAATAAGTACGCTTTATCTTTACATAAATCTCACGTAATTATTTTTATATACCTCGGGTTAATTATTGGAGTTTTACAGCATTCATAGGGTTATATAATATATATGTAATAATAGTAATATTTCATAACTTGCGATGATATCTGTTTCAGGATAGAATCCACAATTTTGGTGTTGTATATCAATCTCATTTAATTTAATTTACCAACTTAATATTTATTATAAATGGAAGACATGAATAAAACCAAATTTCTAATGGGTTTATCTTTCAATTATATACAATTAATTAAAATAATCTCTTGTATACGAATATATTCTGTGAAATTATAGCACTTATTGGTTCTCTTCCAGTAACACCTGACGTATACTATGTTCAGTGTAACGTAAAAATTGTAATGATTAGAGACCGGATTATATGTAAAGAAAAACTGGAATATATGCGCATATATTCCATCAATTTTTGAGAAAATATACATTAACCTTGTGTATGTATGCAAAAAATTGCGATAATTTGCAAAATATTTACATAAAATAAATAAGAGCAGAAATTTAAACATTACCTTTATTGCAAACAAATTTTTACAACACCTTGCGTTTCTAGTTTACAAATGGAACTTGAAACAAAGCTATAATTTGATTTAATATACAAAAGGTTTTGTAGCAATTCTGTCGATGTTACTATCTTTTTACAGTTTTCTAGAGCAATGTAGTCAACAGTGATTTCAAGAATTACATTTTTTATTCCTTCAAAATCATCGGCGTAAAAAATTGCAGCGTCTAACCATGTACTCCACCTCGTAATAATCGGTTCAGGAGGCAACTCAACACCGGGAAATCGCACCTTATAAAATTGGATTCGTAAAGGTGCTTTTAAAAATAATTTTTGACATTGCTAATTAAATCATTAATCAAAGGAAATTGATTCCTAATGTCTTCGGCTACACGACTGAACCCATGAGCTAAACAAGTGGTATGAATAATGTTACTATAAAAAATTTTAAAAATTTGCGCGGCTTTTCTCATGTACGGTGCAGCGTCAGACAATATTAGTAAAATTTTTTCACAAGGTATACCTCCAGGTAAAAAGGAATTTAATAAACCTTCTCGAATGAATTAGACAATTGTCACATTAGTTGTTTGATGTCTTTTACAATAAATTAAATATGATTTACCTACAATATCTTCATGAAGAATTCCTATTAAAAAATAGGCAATATAACGGCCACACTTATCCGTACTTTCATATACCATGATATAAATAAAATTATTAACTACCAATTGTTGAAGTTTTGCCATTGTTTGCTAGTAACAAGATGTGACATAATTTTATCGTAAGATACTTTCGTCAGGTATATTATGTTTGCAATAGTTTTGCAGAAATGATTTCAAATGAACATTGTTTAATCTTGCTAATGGAATGTTAGATTAAATTAGTGCGTTACACAGATCCGTATTATATTCTTTTAGTTCTGAGTTTCGTGAAGTTGATGCACAATGACATATAGATTGCTGCAGGCGTATGGATCGCTTTAGTTTTTCACATTTTCCAACATGTTATAGAGTTGTAGTGTGTTGATCAATCAGGTATTTTCTCTCACAAGACACCTACAACAACATTTGTCATTTTATACCAAAAGTTAAAGAATTTAAAAACAATTGTAAAGCTTTCAGTAAAATTAAACTTACCAGTTTACTGCAGGCTTGACAAAATATTTTGTCGCCATCCTTTACCAGTCCAGGATACGGCTTAATCCATAAAGAAATTGTGTTCGCTGTACTCACTGTATGTACGCACAGTATTTAAAAATGTAACACAATTACATGCTGTTTCGCTCAAAGGTATTCGATGAATGAATAGTTTATTTGAGAATTAATAATAATAAAAGGTATTTACCACATCCCTTCTGCTAGAAGAAATTAAACAAGTGCAGTTCTTGGAAAAAAGTATAAGAGAAACCAATGTAAAAAATTTATCGTTCTGAGAATTGTTCGTTGTCGATCTACATTAGGAATTACTAGGAACTTTTACTAATAGAAAGGATAAGAAAAAGCCTAAATATGCAATATATGCAATCACTAATTAGCGCTAATTAACTTCAATTAGTGTAATACGTCTACATACAAGATATGCAAAAAATAAAATATATGCACTTTGCATATAATCTAGTCTCTAGTAATGATATATCCAAATTTTATTACGGTAGTTATATAAAGACTTTCGTTCACCCTAAATGTTTTGTATCCGGTTTTTGTTTATATTATAAGTCAACCATTTACTTTAAATTGAACCCAAAACTTAAACCTAAACCATGGATCTGCATTGGTATTTTTCAATCGAGTGATTACTAGATTAAACTGTAAAAAAATCAACATGGAAGTTACTATAAACATATTGGACGTAGTAAGCTCCCTAATTTTTTAATTTTGTTCAATAAAAGTGCAAGTTAAAGGTAGGTTCCGTCTACGAAGTCTGTTAATCTATTTTCTTTTAGTAAAACCTACAATTATTCGAAGAATACTTATAGGAAAGCCCTGCAAGTCATATCGCGGAAGAAATTGATTTAGTGATTGTCTAGTAAAAAGTAAGTTCAATTGAAAAAAATGTTCACTTCTGCGGGATTTTTACTTCTATGGGATTTTTAAAGCCAACTCTCCATTTATTATCTCTTCAGATTCATATAACGGAAAAAGGATCTTTCTACTTCAAGAAGGAAATACTTTGGTTTACTATTTGTTGTGTCGTAATCGTTTTCATTTGTTGCTATTTTATTAATTGTATTAATCGCAGCATCCTCTCTATTAAATTAAGCTATGAGTTTACCACGTTTCTTAGACTACGTTGAACCATTAACTTGGGCATGCAATTTCTGAAAGCCAGTGTTAAGAAGTACGTAATAGTTGTTTGTATTCAAATGTTTGATGTGATTTTAGTTGGTTAAAAATAGTTTGAAATTGTATTCTGTTTTAGTTACGTTATGTTAATATTCCTCTATAAAATCTTTAGATTAAACTAGAACAACTGATCAACAATTGAATTATGTGTCAATAACTCTTTTTTATTAATAGTTTACATAGGCACTGTCTCTGCCATTCTTATATAACAGAATGTAAAAAAACTTCCCTTTCCGCAGGGAAATCAGTGTGTCTACCGCGGATATTACTGCCATCAAAATATATTTAAGATCGCAGTAACTCTAGCTGTAGCATTTTTACTTACCATACAAAATAAAACTCAAACAATATTTTTTAATGTACAATTAATAAAATAAACAGTTACAATAAGATACCACCGACTATGGTATTACACCATTTTCCAAACTATCAAAAGTCGCCCCACTGGTACAGTTAAATCAATTTTAAGAAAAAAGTATTGTCGTAGATTTTAAGAATTATATTTAATCCTGCCCACTTCTGCAAAATTAATGATAATATTTGCAAGATCTGTAAAAATAGTGATCAATCATATAATAATTTTGGCACGCAGTAAACGCAAAAATGTAGTGATACCCTAATACAGAAACTTGTCAGGATGAATATATAGCTTGCATTGCATGACAACTTCCTTATGACGTGCACATCATACTTTTGTTCAGTTCATTTATACCTAACTTGTACGAACATTTCTTTTATTCCGGTGGCTAACTTTTTATATTTTATTTGTGATGCATTCTTCAAGAAGATTGTGAGATTCCATACGTTTAAATTCCTTCTCTATAATGGTTAAACTGTGCCGTTAAACTCTAAAATAGTTATAACGGGGAATGAGACAAATTATATGAAAAGGCATAGATGAACAGAATTGCGCTATAAAAAATATTTAGCATAACATTTTTTCCCTTGTAGGGCTAATATTGTACTTCACTGTACTTAACAACTGTAAAGCGCGTTTTCCGAAGCTAACCCTTGTATCGTTCCAGCACACCTATTTCTGTGCGCACATAATTATTAGTTAAGAATAGTAGTTAAATATATGTATCTGGAACCTAATTAATTACAAAGAGGAAGCCGACTACAAGTTCCTCAAGTATGGGCAGTATATACTTTAGTATTCAACGTGCATCATTATCTTTTCAAATTCTTATATTACCGGATAATGTTTTCACTCGCAGTTATACTCTATAAGACCTACTACTTCGAAGCCTGAGGGAAATTTAATATTAATAGATAGATTTTAATTCGCGCTTAGGTAAAGCTAAATGATACTACAAGGTGTTCCAAATTTTTTTTTCAAAATAAAAGAATATAATAAAATAATGACCAGGTTTAATGAATAAATGCTTTTTATTAAAATACAGGCTTTGGCAATTTATTTCTTAAAAATTAAGTCTTCAAAATGCATTCCGTTATTTTGCTGACACTTTTCTAAACATACGGCAAATGTTTTAAGAAATGCTCGATAGATATTAACCGTGATAGTCGCCATTTCTCTTCGAATATTTTCTTTCATTCAAAGAGTGAAGAGTGTCGTTGTATACTTTTGATTTAAAATAACCCCATAGGAATGAATCCATTGCTGTCAAGTCGGGGCTACGTGCCGGCCACTTTATGTTATCGCGTCTGGACATCAATTTTCCAGGAAAAATTTCACAACTGGTAAGGAGTTGTTAGACGTGTGAGATATCGCTCTATGTTATTGGAACTAACCATTAAAATCTTGCTAGGCTGGCGTAAAACAGTTGCTAATTATCTCCACGTATCCATCGGAATTTATTGTTACTGTACGATCTCTGAAAAGTAAATTCTCAAGAAGGGCTAGCAATTGGCACACCTCGCACTCTCCACATAATAATAATAAATTGAAGAAGGCTTTTGAGATACCCAGTATTATAGAAAATGACGCATTCTTCTTGACATGTAATTGATACAATAGTCAAAAAATAAATGTGAAGTTCGAAAGTAACTCAAAACCAAATTAAGTTAATATAATTAAATTATGTCGTCGAAATTTCAAATAATTTTAGAGGTGTTTTGTACACTTATAGTCACAAAAAGCTATTAGAAAAAAAATTGTGTCACCTTTTTTTTAATTCAGCAAGCTATAGTATCTTTACAAAGACATGGATTTGTTCTTGTTCTGTGGTTTTGATGGTTCGTCATAGGAAAGGCGTATCATTTGAATCATTATCATAGTCTACCTGTATTTATTATAAGTTCATCAAATATGGCATCTGACAATGGTTCATAACCTGCAAACTTTTCTTCTAGTCCTGGCTTCATTTCCAGTTGTCTACAGCAAATCTGGAGAGAAATTCCTAACATATATATTTGTTCTGCATCAATTGTTTTAATAGTAACCTTTCTTGGAGCAACGTACTGTTTAAAATTAACCCATACCAGCCTTTCTGTCAATACCATAGGTTTGAAAACGTTGTTTATGCAGTTTTACCAGAATATATAGATCAGTCTTTGCCATATTAACACAATATCAAATATTTCTTCTTTGTGCAGTCGGGAACATTTTTTTTTGGGGACATATTTAGTATCAGTTTTTCACTAGTCATTTCTCATCCATAAAAAATCCATCTCATTATGGTAAATACTAAGATTAATTGATTTCCAAAGTGAACAATTCCCTGGAATGAATCCATTCTCATTACTCACAGTATTATTGAACGTTCTACTTTTCACAATGTGAACCATCAGTAGAATATTAGTACGAGAAAAGTGACTATATGCTTCATCCGCATAAATTATTGGCTCCTTTTTTTGCCAATAACCACAAATATTCCATAAATAATGCCATCTCATTTGACGAATGTCATCTTGTTCAATTAACAATCCAACTCCAATTCCTTTCATTGCCTTTTTTAAACCATCTGGAGACCCGGTATAAGTTGCCATCACAAAGGTTTCAGTGAAAAACTTTTACGGTCGATGTTCCCTTTTCTATTGAGTAGAACTTATATATTTTAATCGTAACCGTCTTCTTTCGCTTCTTTTTTATTCAGTGTTTCGAAACAATTTTCTGATCCAATTTTTATTTGTTTTGCTTCGCGTGTTTGTCGCAAGTTTGTCCGCAGTCTGTTCGGTTTTCCTCTCACCTCTTTTGATATAAAGTCGCAAATTTCACTTATAATTTCTAAAACTTTATTTTTCACTTTCGACGTCAAGCCGCAAATTTCACCTATAATTTCTAAAACTTTATTCTCACTTTAGTTTTAAACACTGACATGGAAATATTCGCTATTACATTATGAATTGTTAATACGTTAAAGCAATAATTCCCTAAAAAATACTGAACTATTGATAAAATTTCACACGTAGAAATATATCCACCTTTGCGAGAAACAGAATAAAAATAACAAAATTTTGAAATATTATGCCAATACACATTCCTTTGCTTACAATTACGTATGTTAATCTCATGAAACATTCAACGAAATAAATATCAATAACAAGTAGTGTAGCAATAAATGTACAGATTTATGATACCAACTTAGTTCTGATTAGCAATTCATGAATTACAACATAATTTGTACAAGTAAATTACATTCAATAACATTCAGTAACATATTACTTATATATCTGATATGTTTTTTGCCTTAAGAAGTACCTGTTTAGAACACTTTTATCCACACAGTCTATTTTCTCTTTCTTGGTTTGTACAACACACTTCTATTTGCCTTAAATTTTTGTCTAAATCATCAAGTAAACTTGAGCCCAGATAGGTGAAATTTCTTTGTCCAATAGTTTTTTGTACATTGGGAACATTTGCCTATTACCTCCAAACAAAAAAAAAACTATAATTTATCGAAAGTTGATCTAGAATACTGCAAAAAGGTAAAAGTGCGATTATGCAGCCTAAATAACTCTGTCGTAAATATACAATATGTTGAACCGTGTCGTGATAAGGTATAAGAGGAGAAAAAACAAAAAGGAAAAAGGTGAAAGAAAAGAAAGAAGGTTTGCTCCTCTACCGTTGTTAATACGTCGAATTACCGTGACCTTCTTCCAAAATGGTTTGACCTCTAGCGTGATTTACACGTCAAATTACAGTGCCACCTAAGTTCTCTCAGTTTTTCTTCTGAAGAAGTCTCCTACGACGGAGGCGAAATGTCGATATCCCGCGTTCATTTCTTCTTTCCCTTTTTCGTTTCTTTATTTCTGACCCCTTTCTATTTTTCTCTTTTTTTTAACTCTTTCTCTTTCCTTTGCTTTCACCTTTTCCCTTTTTATGTTCTTTGTTTTCAATATGTTTATTACTGTCTCCGACCGTGGAAGCCTACGCAATCATTTCATACAAGATGGTCTCGTTAGATTTTGCTTAATACTTTGTTACGAAACACTCTGTATATTCTAAAATAATTTTGCCGGATGGGCCTTGTAATTCCATACAGCATTTATCCTTTTGGTATCTCCAACAGTACAGAAAATGTTGAACTTTGTCGGATAAGTGGCACACCTTGTATGTTCGTTCAACTGGAGAGTGTTCAAAACTTTTGACAATTTAGAATTTTTTAGTAGGTTATTAGAGCAAAATTTAGATTCAAGTAGCGCATGTGTAGCTAACTACTTCATTTATATCCGTTGAAAACCTGTGGTGTTGTGTTTATTGTAGTAAATAAAATAAAATTGCGAAGTACTCTGTATAGTTAACAACAAGAGTTGTTGCTTTCCAGAAACATGCAAAGTATTTTTGTTAAATTTTCAACTGTAATTCTATAATTAAATTGAAAGGCTCTTTTTAGCATACTTGAAATGGTTAATTATACGAAATTAGTCAAAAGTAGGTCGACAGATAAAAATCCAGTATAAACCAAAAGTTTAGTTTAATCGAAATTAAGCCCCATCAAATAAGTATATATAAAAATAACGAAGAGATAAACAAAGTAATAGTAATAAAGAAACAATAATGTTTACGATCTATAAATACCATACGTTGATTCGTATCGAAAAATTATACAATTAGTTAATAACGTCTAATACATGCCTCGTGTCAATATTTATGGATCGATTTGCCTAAGCAGTTACGAGACGATTATTTTATTTTTAACAACACGCATTATTGCCCTCACACTTTATTCCTTTGATTGAAATGTCACAAAGGTATGTTAAACCGTTTTACTAAAACTGTAGAAGATGTGTCATTTTCAATATTTGTGTATGATATCTCGAAAATTATAATAGATATTAAAAACCTGATAAAGATGTCTGGGGCTCTTATTCCGAGAAGATAATAATAAACATATTAAATCATGGTTACGCGATCGGTATTGGCGCTCAACGGTGCAAGTTTTGGTTATTTTTAAGTTTCGCTATATTTCCATTGTTATAAGTAGAAAAAAAATTAAATAATTTGCCCATAGAACTTACTGGTGCAGTCAGTTATTTTTTTATACTATAATAACAGAACTACGATATAAAGTTAGTCTATTTTTCTGAAATAGAAGAGCCTGTACATTTTTAAGTAATTTTTGATACCCTTTACTTCAACGGATATACATAATTATCTCCAGCCAAGAATAAGTAGAGAATTTGCGACAATTGGTCACAGATATTTGCATACGAAAAATTAAGCTCAACCTCTAATTTATACTATTATATACACTACCATCCATATGTTTAGAAGCAAAGTGATATTCCTTTAAAATAATACAAATGGTAGGCTTATCGCGAAATCGTTAATCCCTATTACAAATTATTGCATGCAAGTATAAAATTGTTACACATAAACCGTAAAGTCCAAACATTTAAGTAAACATTTCATTGGAATACATTTTATTGTTTTTTTTTCCCAAGAATACGACTATTGTTTGACGGGGACGGGGTAAGATACTGGCAGTAACTACTTTCGGCCAAACGGTTTACTACTACTTCGGTAATCGTTTAGTGCATGTGGTAAAGCTATTAATGCTTAGTGTGCTATTGCTTTCCTGTACAGAATTAGTTTTTTGAAATCAGTGTGCAATTGTAACAATTTGGTAAAGTGCAGAGCGTAAAAATGCCAAAACGCAACAAACAACGTAGTAATGTTTATATTCTTCTAACAGAAATTGTTTTACGGTTAGGGATTTCACCGAAAGGTGCGCATTACACATTGGCCCGAAGAAGAGAGACAGGACAAAACCGTGATAGAAGACGAAGTGAGGTGTCATGGGTGACTTCTGGAGGTGAAGATAGATTTATCGTAACGACTTCGAAACGAGATCGAGGTCTAACAGCACTGGATATCTCAACACGCGTTAATACATGACGAACAAATATTTCCGACACCACCGTCAGGAGGCGATTATTTGCAGCATAAAGAGAAATGATTAACATGAGCAACTGGTCACTGGAATGCAGTCTTATGGACCGACGAGTCCAAATATCAATTATTTGGTACGCAGCAGAGAGTTTTTGTTCGTCGACGATCAGAGGAGAGAGCTAGTGAGTGCCGTCCGTCGAACACGGAGATGGTGGTGTTATGGTTTGAGGTTGTTTTACTGGAACATGTACAAGTGATTTAGTCAAAATTAGTGGTACAATGCGGAAAGAAGAGTATTTTGATATTTTGCAAACTCAAACTATTCCCTGTGGAAGACGTCTTGTTGGAGAGCTGTTTATGTTCCAGCAACACAATGACCCCAAACACACGGCTCGAATCTGTAAAAACTTTTTAGAGGAGAAAGCAACAAGAAATGAACTAAAATTAATGGTTTGGCCTCCTCAAAGTCCGAATTTATCCTCCATAGAGCTCTTATGGGATGAGTTTAATTGAAGACCTAGACAGCTACAACCTCGAACACCCAACACCTATGGGAATATTTGTGTAACGCATGGCAACAAACTGACGCGGGTTGTCTCGCAAAATTCCTTCGAAGAATACCTAAAATTTATGCAGCGGTTATCAAAGCCAAAGGAGGTCATATCCACGAAAATATACTTACGAGCTAAATAAAGCATAAATATTATATATATATTGTTTAAATTAAATTAATTTTTATTTAACGATAGTCACTCATGTTGTCTAAATTAATTAATAATCACAATAAAATTTTACTGTTTCTGTAACTTTTTGTATAATCCATTGCTGCGTCCAAACTTTTGAACGGTAGTGTACGTACGAAACACGATTTCTCAAGAAATATAAACTGCACCCATCAGTGTATTAGATTATTTTGTTTGTCTTGGCAAGATGGCGGTACTGACGTCTTAATTTTTTAAAAATCATTCGTTTTAAAGAAAATAATTTATACAAGGTTTACTTAACATATAAATGTTAGCCTACCATAAATAATACGCATCAGCGATCCGCAATATAATGCAGTGAACTTGCTTCTCTGACCATAGCTACAAATGCTCTCCCTAAGAAGTTCATACACGACGGTCGTAAGCGATGGATGATAATATGTAATATTAACATAATGCATAGTATAGTTGATGTGTTGAATAAAATATATATATTAAAATATAATTCGTTTAAATTTCTATAAAATAGTTACCTTATACTGAATATAAAACGATTAATTATATTTACCTATATATTACACTCATCTGTCCAAATCACATTCGCCCAGTCCTTCTCTGTCCACGATTTGTGTTTGTGAGCCCATGCTAATCGTTTATGCTTATTTACGTCCGACAGCCACGGTTTCTTTCTAACTTTTCTCGATGATAGACTGACTTCTCTAAGACGTCTACTTACGTCTACTTCGTCTGTTTCAGGCGATAAATTAACGTTGAGTTGTAGATTTAACGCTCCAGCCAAATCTGTTGCCGTTTGCTGTCGATTTTATAACATATTCATGTCCCTGGGTGTAAATTTTATATTTTGAAATTAAACGTAACCAAGTACTTACCAGTTAGAAAAGAGAATAACATAGAATTTTCTTTATCTTCGCCAGAGATTCGTCGCACTACGGTGGTGACCGGACATTTATGAATCTGTAAAAATTAAATTTATAAGATATGTTTACTGGTAAATCCAGTAAAAGCTTAAAACTTGTTATGCAGACATATTTCGTTTACCTGAGGAGCAAATAAATTAGCTTTAGAAAGCCTCTTTCATACAATGAATGCCCATAAATTGTTGTTTTCCATCGAAATGAATTTTTATTCCTACAGATACTGTTTAGACTTAATCGCCGGATATTAAACTTAAATCGATGTACATACATTATGTACTCTGAACGCTACTTGTGTGGAAATGGTGTATTTTACGCACCGGATACAGCTTATGTGATGGTATTCTCATATAATCTACACAAGAGTATATGATTTGAAATAACGCGACATACACAAATAAAAATTGTTTTACAACAGCGTTTGTATGATAAATATTTACAAGACAGCCTATTTATATATAAAATGCTTTAGTAATATTGCAAATATGAGTCCCAAATTCTATTCTTGCTGTTATAACAGGAAAATTCCGTTCTTTTTATATAAGGCGTATATCTGGATATTATCCTAAAGGATTACATCTCATAATACAGTTACTTAAAACCGGAAATTATAAAAAAGTACACTAACCTATTTCTTTTTTTTTTGCTTTACCGAAGGAAATTTTTCAGGAAATTTCATATGTCAGAACAATTCATTGGTGTATATTAATAAAAAAACTAGCATGACTGGAACGAAACATAGATAGTTAAATTTTTTTAAATAAAAAAATGCAGGAGAAATATTTTTTGCAATTAAAAAATCACTTACTTACTTTTTTGCTATAGAGACTATTAATTAATTATATCCTGTACTATGATAATCACCAATTCAGCTTAATATTTTTCTTATTAACGAATGTGATTTCTTATTTTACGCTATTCACTTACGAAAAATTTTGATATCCGAAAACAGGTAGGGGAAAGACGCCATGAAAGGGATATTAAAAATATTAAAATATTTTTGTGAGTAATGACTTCCTAATAACACCAATGGACGGCACAACATATACAGAAATCATATTCATTATCAATCAATATCAATATTGAATGAAATATCTTCCTTGTATTGTATGCGGGGTCAACAAGAGTCAAAATTCATTCGATTCAAAATATTTTCAAAATTCTTCTACTTCTGATTATACTGGTTAAGGTATAAGTTTATGTCAAATGATGGTCTCTAATTCTTGTATATGACATAAATTTCTGAGGTGATTTTAAAGTTAGAGTGTCTAATAAACCTTCTCACTAAAGTAAGCCGTTTTTGAGTCAATTTTTTCTTGAAAGAAATAGAGTTACAGCGTATAAGAAATTACCGTATATTTAAAAATTGTGTTCATGCAAAGATTTAATGTTTTAGGTAATTATTTCCAAGCTATACAGTATCAAACGCGATATGCTTAATTTTATAACACAATTTCTGAACACTCTGTTCAGAAATGGAGCAGCATTAAAAAAGAAATATAATGCTTGTGAAACATTTAATTCACTACATACTATGAATTAACGATTGCAAGGACTGTGTTGTTGTACAATTCACAGGTATAGCAGTAAACTCCACTCACGCAAATTTATTAATTAGGCGGATCGCTGCGTTTCGAGAGCACGTGGATTCTCATTGTCAACCGTATTACCAATCGGTAACACGGTTGACAACGAGATAATAAATTTGTGTGAGTGGAGTTTACTGCTATACCTGTGAATACATTCTATAATATGATTATTGATATTATAATTGTATCATACATATAGTAATTATACTATATAATTATTGCAGTAATGGCAGTCAGTATAAATGTATTGGAAACACAGGTATGGTTCGTGTTAGTCTAGTAGCAGCTCTTTTACAAACACTGCACATGAGCGTAGACTGTAGACGCAAAACAAAACTCAAGAGGATTTTTAAAGGCTTCCGGTCTTTCATCCACGTATCCACTCTTACACCATAAATATTTGAATACGTCAAAAAATCTTCGCCAAGAAAGCTAATTGTGAGTTAACGATTGCAAATAATTAGAGATCGATTATATGAATACATTTTATGTTTTGCAATCATTAATTAATGCTAATTAGCTTTAATCAATATAATTCGTCTACATATAAATTATACTTAAAGATATATGGATAGAGAACAAATAATATATGTACTTTGCATATAATCTGGTCTCTATTAATAATACTATTTATCTGATCCAACTCTATGTCGTAATAAAACCAATTACATTTAAATGTTGGTTTTTTATATATTTAAAATATTTATAGTTTTATCTTTTAGTCTTTTCAACGAGTGCCTGAAGATTCTTAGCCAAGTATTTAGCTAAACAGTGTATGGCGGATCCCATTATTGATATAACAGAAAACTCAAAGGCGTCAAAGTGGAGAAGAATGGCGTTCTAGTGAATTTCGACTTTAAATCATTGTTCACAAATATCCCAAAGCTACCAACATCATACGACAATGCACCCAAGAAACTAACATGGAAGATGGCAGCGTATATTTAATAGAACTCTGCACATCTTGAAGATATTTCACGTGTTACAGAGAATTGTACAAACTAGCAGAGAGAGTTACCATCGGATCACCTTTGGTATTGGTATTGCCAAATGTTTTCATGGAAGCAGACGACGACACCGGCGTCGCATCCAGTGAACTAAGACCAAAATATTGGTATCGATCCGTCAACGACACTTTTATCATAGGGTCGCATGGAATTAACACATTACTGAAATCTTAACAAACAGCACAACAATTTACCATAGAACTCAAAAGGATGGTACTTTACTTTTAATAGACGTGTCACTCAAAAGGAAAGAAGACCAAATACTGGTACGTCAGGTTTATCGAAAACCAAGCAATACAAATCGTTTATCGACCTCGATCTTAATGCAAGTTTCTGGCGTGACCCAACATAAAAACGGGAAATCCTAAACATATTGGTGTAGAGAACTAAGATGAGATCAGATGTAAAATATCTTCAACCTCTGAAGAGCAGGCTACAAAAATACGCCTGCAGCCATAAATGCATTACGGGTACCATCAACAGACAACCTAAACTATAAGAAGAACCAACAACGATTATTATATAACCGCCTGACTATCATATATCAGAGAATCCACGGGCAAAATCCGAAAAATCTACGTAAGCACAATATCAAAGTAATCTTCAATGCTACAGAAAAGCTATTCACCAAACTACCCTTACCAAAATATCGCCCATCACCGCTTTGAAACCCAGGAGTTAACGAGATATTTTGCACGCGCGGAAAGGTATACATCGGACAAATAAACCGAAGGCAAAGGTTAAAAGAACATACACGAGACACAAAATACGAATACACAGACACATCAGCAGTAGCGAAACATTCTACAAACATGAAATCTGGAATTACCTTTGACAAAAGCAGGAAATTAGCAACGGAAACAAATTATTGGAGAAGATTGTACAGAGAAGCTATTGAAATACAGAAGAATGCGGTTATCAAGTACTTGGGAAGAAAGTTTCATACCTGAAAGGATAGCCACGGATATGGCTCAATAGAGTAGAATAAGCACGCGTCAACAAAACGCAACAGTTACGCTTCAAATGACACTACTATATATATAAAACCAAGATCAGGGCAGATTAGACACTTCACTTCTGAAGAAGATCACGCAAAAATGATCGAAACGACAAGTATTACAAAATTTCTATACGGCAGAGAACTCAAGAATCGAAAATCAGCCAGAAAAATATCTATCTGCCAGGATTTGAAATAATTTGAAGTGAGCTTTCCAGACGTTGAATATATATATTTACGGTTATAAACAATGTTTGGGCAAGTCGAGGTCTAAGTGTATTCGCAGATTCCTTTAATACCAAAAGTAAGGGTTCGTCCGCAGATTTCACAATACCTTCAACGATTTTCTAACTCGATAGTGCTAAAGTACGCTCGAAGTGTACTTTTGGATTACATCTACTCTCGTTGGCGTTACATACGTTGCTTCTGCTGATACCATTGCGGTTTAACTCCGCTAATAAAATTATTGCCTAATTATTGTAGCTCTTCCATGCCAGTACATATAGAATGAGTAATAAATTTTGCTGACCTGTTTTAAACATTTTGTGTCCAATCTACTGTTCGACTTTTAAGCCCATTGTCATAGGTCCATGTTAACTGAATGTGTGCCACTTCTGTTTATACTTTCTTCCCACAGGCACATACATATACAAATGTATATAACTGCTTTAGCGACTTCACCTTTTTGAAATTATTTTTCATACTTTCAACAAAAAGTTGCTTTGTTTTGCCACTTTCGCAATATTCTTGTCTTATTTTTGTAATCCAAGTCAATAATATTGCTTTCTTTTTCGGTAACACACACAATATTTTCAAAATTGTCTTCATCTCTTGCTACATATTCCACAAACTGCGTTTCGTGTGGGTCTTCTAATCTAAATTTGTTATATAGCACCGTTTTCTACGTAAATTGACTTTAGTTTTGATAACCCAAAAACGGGAAATTATGCCAAAAATGTGTCAAAAGTGAAGTATATGGTCTCCTGCCATATATTTTTCCGTCATCCTTTGGACTATGCAATATATTTCAAACTATGTTATAAAAAGGAATTTATACCTATTATAGTTCCCGAGACATTTACAAAAATTTAAAAAACGGGCAAACTTTTTAAAAGGGGTTGTACTTCGAAATCAGGCGATTCAGCCGCCAAAAATTTGTTGTTACTCTTATACCAAGATACCTATAGAGTGCCTAACGAATTCTGAATTTTTGTGTTGTCATTCTTCGCTTGTTACCTGGGATCTGCAAAAAAATAAGAAGCGCAAAAAATATTTTGATATAATTCTGTCGTTACTAAAACTAAAGTGTGAATAACTATACTTACTTACGTATACACAGTGGCTTTCTAATGCAGCACGGTTTATTGAAAGTGGCAATTATAGCACTTTATGATTGTAGATATACTGACAAGATTCATCTTAAATAAATACATTTGTTGCTATAGCGTACGTAATATTATTACGATCAAGGGAATATATATTTTGTTTGATTTCTTACGACCGAATTTAAGTTTTGTTAGCTTCAAGTTGTCCCTTCCTTGGCGCCTCTCTATTACTTATTTATATTATTCAAGGTGATATCTGACAAAATGGAAATTAGGTTTCATTCGGGAATTTGCTTTAATGTATCTTTGATACGCATGAAGTGGTGCCATTTATTCATAGCTACGCATAATTTTTTTGTTGATAGTAGGGGTAACCTTTATAATAACACTTTATGTTTAGTCAATCACTTAATAAATAATCTTATGTAAATTCTGGATGATGTATATTACGTTTTCCGACACTACCTGATATTCAATGCATCTAGGTTGTAAATTTCTTTAAAGTTAAAATGTGCGAAAACTTTCCACCTTCTCTGGTTAAGACTTAACAGGTTTGCAGTGCATATACACTTCTATCCAAATTAGTTCGGACACGTAAATAAATTAAAAAAAAAGCGAGAAAATAACTCAGTTTTCCAAAACTAAAATTGTTATTACTTTTCATTAGTAGCGACTAAAATTAAGGTATAAAAGTAAAAAAAAGTAATTCTAATGAAAAATAAACAAAGACTTCTTAAACATTCCGTTCATCAAATAATCTCCTTTTTGCACGAAGAACAGCTTTTACAATCCCAGGCATTCACTCCGCTAGTTTTTCAAGGACTCTATTTGGCATATTAGTCCGTTCCTCTTTTAAAATGTTCCACAGGTGGCCTACGGACATAGGGCATACGTTTCGGACCCACCTGTCCAATTCGTTCTACAACAGCTCGATGGGGTTTAAATCGGGGCTTTGCGGCGGCCACGTGATAATTTGTGAAGTGCCATTATTTTGTTCTTCATTTAAGAAATTTTCACATATCACTGCTGAGTGTTTGGGGTCGTTGTTCTACACGAATACAAAATTTTCGCCGATTAGGCGCGCAAAATACCTTCGATACGGTTCAAGTCTCCTGTACCCTCGTAGGAAAAACAACTCCAAACTAGCACAGAACTTCTTCCTTGCATGACAGTTGGCACTACACAATCTTGCAACATCCTTTGGTCTTTCGTTCTTCCTACAAAAACACGCCTGGACTATCCAAACACCTCAAACTTTGACTCATCAGTCTGCAGCACCCTTTTCCAATCATCCACTGTCCCACTTCTACGTGTTTCTGTTCATTGTAGCCGTTTTTGCCTATTTCTCCATCATACCTGCTTCTACAATGTCGAAATAATATATTCATTATTATATTTATTACTTTTAGATGAGGTGCCTATAGCAGGTTGTCCGAAATCAGCTGGCGAAAATACTTTAAAGTACTTTTTCCTATTATATGGTAAAATTGGAAAAACAACATCTGCAACATCTCCGCATTTTGTTTAGTTTGCAAAATAATAATTTGTTGATATAGTCATGTTGCGACTACCCCTTTTGACCATATTGTTGTTCTAAGATTTGGAAGTTTAAAATCACTGATGAGAATTCGTAATAACAGACTAAACGTAAGATTGACATTGCTTACACGTTCCACATTTTTTATGTTATTTACACAGAAAATATTTTAAAGCAACAGCGAATATTAACCCAAAATTATTTTTAAATACACTATACAAGTATAATCACGTCGTTAGCTAAACAAATGATAATGAAGAAAGTTAAGGAGTATGAATTAATCAAAGTTACGCTAATTAAAATTTAAATATAAGCATTCGCTTACCGATAATTTTATTTATAGCTTTGTATTGGAATAATTCAATTTTGCGTGCGGATATAGGTAGAAAAATCTGGCAACGAAAGCATCTAGTTAATCGACGTATGTATGCCTCATTTGGGGAACGTGTATCCTTGGCATTCGCCAGAATCTTGACCCGCTTGACCGTAAAAACAAGAGTGCAACGGACTCATAATGTAGGTAAAAAGAATTAAATAACAATATCGAAATTCTGCAAGGTAAAGCATTTACGTAATTCAGATAGACGAAATCGCTGTGTACAGCAAAACAAAATTTGGATTAAATTTATTCTATAAAAGACGAAATATTGCCACAGTGTTGAGAGATTATTTATTGCGTATAGGATGCTATAGGATGTCCCTTTTTGCCTTGCAATATCTCGTATATTGCATTTTAAAATAATGGATAACCAGAAATAAGTCACAAAACGATTTTTAAATTACTACAGGTTTGAAACTAACAACACATTTGCAATTTATTTTGCGTATATTATAAAATGAATAAAATGCAACAGGAAAGCAAATACATTTCATCTTTAGATACACGTCATCGATTTTATCCGTATCAAATCAACAGATAATCCATAGTCAAATAAATAACACACCTATATACAAAAATATGAAATGTTAAAGTAATCAGTTGTAATGACGTATTTTGACTAGGCTATTTATACTAATACATGGACATTGCGTATGTAAGTATAGAATTTTTACGCTACAAGTGCATTCACGTGACCAATGACGGATATACGCCATATTGTACTACCCACAATTTAATATGTCTAATACATGTTGTATACGTACATTACACGTCAAACAATTCATTAATATTGTATTGTCGTATAGCAATACACAAAATATTAAACTGAATAACCCATGAAATAGGTTATAGGTAACAAACTCCGGATTAGTGAAATTTTTCACGGAAATGGTCAGGTTTAATGAATAAATATTTATTTTTTGTTAAAATACATGCTTTGAGAATTTATTTTTAAAAATTACGTCTTCTAAATGTATTCCGTTATTTTGCTGGTACTCTTCTAAACGTAAGGCAAAATTTTCGAGAACTGCTCCGGACATATTCTCCAGGATAGTGGCCCCCTTCGAATATTTTCTTGTCGCTCCTCATTTTGCTGAAACCAAGTGTTCCGATTAAAACCATTAAAATCTTACAAAGCTGGCGTAAGAAAGTTGTTAATTATCTCCATATATCGCTCGGAATTTATGGTTACTGTACGACCTCTTTCATTTTCAAAAAAGTAAGGGCTGATAATTCCTTGCGCCGAACTTGCAAACAGTAATTTATGGTGAATGAAGTAGCTTATCATGTTTCTGTTTTGGATTTGTTGAACTCCAATAACGGCAGTTCTACCTGTTTACATGGTCAATTCGGTGAAAATGCACCTCTTCTGAGGTTTTGTAAAACTCATGCACACAGCACGCAAGCTCCACTCCCGTGAAATATTCCATAGCGACCAAATTCCCAAGGGCAGGGCTAGCGATTGGCATACCCCCACTCCCAACTCAATGATTATATTCGCGCAGTGAACATATACAACATTGCCGCATTTATAATTCCACGAAACTTGCAACGAAATATTTTATTTTCTTTAGAGTAAGGCAGCTATTTCTAATCAATATTCAATTCTGATAAATGCGATTAGTAAACATAATCAAAACTATCCAAATATATTAATAGTATTTAAATAAATTCATTTGCTATTCCTCTTTTTTTTCAAGAAGTTTGAATTATATTTTATGTTTGATATTTATAACAGTGTGTGATGTTATTTAATTTTCGTAATTAACACGTATTTGACATTTCATTTAATTTGGACAATTTTTCTTACAAGATGGTCAATTTGCAAAAAGAAAATTCTATGAAAAGGCTATAGTCAATGTATAGTCTACGACAACAGTATAGGACACTAAAATTATTAAGGAAATTTCATTGTTTTGTTAAGCATATCAAGTTTGGATATTTTTTCTATATATGATAAACAAATTTTACTATCTCTATCACTATTTGGGACAAAAATATGCGATATAAGGAAAACAATCTTTTACAATTTGAATACAGTGGACAGCAGCGCTGTCTTGCTGGAACACAAAGTCCCGGCATATAATCTGTTCAGCATGTCATGATATTTGATCGACGATGCGATTTATATGGTTATGTTATTTATGTTATTTATATTCATTTTGCCATTACAGAACTTGGTGTCAGTTTTTCCGTTATACCCAATAGCTACCCATATCATTACACTACCACCATCGACCTGCCTACGACTCAGAACTACTTCCCCCTTTTTAGGTCAAGGAAATAACACTGGTAGCTATTAGGACCATCTAAATTAAACTTTTTCTCATAAGTAAAAATGATTTTTCGTCAGCGTTTACGCGAATGTACACACGCAGTTGCAAATGCTAATCTGGCTTCTTTATGCTGACGCGTTAAAGGAGGTTTTCTTTGCAGTCGTTTTCGTTTTAAGTGAGCTGTTGCTTTCAGCAGACGTTGAACATTTCGCAGATTGGTGTTTGTACCCACTGCTTGGGTTATTTGTCTAGCAGTCATTGCTGAGTTTGATGCAAATCTTAAAATTGTGCGACATTCGCGTTCTGTTATCGCTGTGGGTCTCGTAAATTTGCGTGGTTTTCCATAATTTTCTCCTTTATTTGAGAAACTGTGGATTGCAAGACGGGTTCTGCTCAAATTTACTGCTCCTCTTTGCAACTGACCAATATTTGACGCACCAAGTACGAATTAAACCCATTTCCGTGCTACTCAATTGTTGTCCACATGGTATCTTGATATGCTATATAGATAGATTAATACACTAACATTTAATACACCATATAAGGACTTTATTATAAAATATTTTCCTTATTTGCGTTGTACCCGTTGAGGACAAAACTAAAACTGATGACATGGCCTATACTTTTGTCGCACTTGGATGTGTGTTTTTCCCCGAATATTTTTGCAATGCCAGTACCAAAAACTACTACAATCAACCTTAATTAATAATCAACTCAAAATATAATCAAAAATTGAAAATATTTGTGTATATATGAGAATAGATAATATTAGTAATAGATTTTAGTCAATCTTCTTGTTTATTTTCCAAAATACTTGATTTATGGTCAAATTGGTTACTATGTATTATAATTCTTATAACACCTCATTTGTAACAGCCTAACGGTAAGGATATATAAAATACTGCACAGACAGTCGAAGAAGTGATTCAAAGTCCGAAAGATCGTTTAACTAGACGACAAATACCTACTCATAAACCTTCAACCACAATAACGAATTAAAACCTGCAGTGGTAATTTTCGGTTACATATTGTAACGTGCCTGTTTTCTGTTCTTATTTTTGCAAATATATTACTTTTTCATATCCGCATCTTGTTAGTTTTCTTATTAGGGTATGTAATGCAGTTTAAGACTTTTAATGCTTTAAATACCACGAATTCTGCCAAATCTTCCAGTAAAGCAGTAAGTAAGTCAATATATTTGTTAAAATAGATTCTAAATTGTCAAATATCAGTAACACCTTAAGTACCACGTTTTATCGTAAATAACTTTGATAACTAAAAAAGTTACGGGCCTAGTAAACGAAATTAGGTCACGTGATTTTTACGTTAGCGTAATTTTTAACGTTGAGATTGCGCTAACTTTCCTTTAGTTGCATATGTGAGTGTGACTGCTTCTTTTGTTTCCGGGTAACTCTTTTGTATGGTGCGGAAGAAGACAAAGGCGTGGGTTGTTAATATACAATTAAAGACGTTTTTATAGGGGACAAAGCTAGCAGTCTGCGTTTGGTGAACGTAATAACTGTTTCTGAGAAATAATAATTCTCTGTTGCATGACGACAGCACTTGCAATTAATGCAGTAAAACTTCATCAATTGCCCTAATATGTATATAAACTAAACTACTCTTGTGCATTGTTTAAATTAAGTCATTATTACATTTAAATGCCACTAGCACAGTACGCAATATTTATCGTTTAGGAAGAAACTTTCCTGATATATATATTTTTTTGGATCGGGGAAAAATGTGGATAAAGTGTAAACAGTTTCTATAAATACAATGTTTTACGCAGGAAATTCGATATACACTATCTTTCATGGGGACTACTGTAAAAAGTATAGAAATATTAATACTAACATCTTATCTTGTATTATATATTTCAATTGTATCTTGATAGATTTTTAGCGCGTTTTACACAAACAATACCGTAATATAGTACACTCATTTTATGACAATTGCCTTATTTTATATCTTACGGTAGCTGGAACTGTATTAATCCCTACTGTAAACAGATTCAGATAAATTATGAAAAAGAATTGTTTGTAATGTAAGATGAAGTGACTCCAAGAAATAATTTGTGAAAGTACCTGAAAATATATGTAAATATTTTGAATAAAGCATCACTTTCAAATTTGTTATCGTGTGTGTAATCGTAGTTAAACAGGCCGAAACGACAAGACATATCAATTGAAAAATTTTTAGCCATTACAATATTACGTGGTGAAGGGTATTCAATACCACTAATCGCTAAAAAGGTAAAGGTAACAAAAAACGGAGTATTTATGATGTTAAGAGAATACAGGAGAAAAGTTCACTTCGCAATAAAAAACAGTCAGAGCGAAAGAAACCAACGACAGTCGCTGAGAATCAGTATATTATAGCATCTTCGAAACGAAATAGGTTCCTCACTGCCCCAGAGATCACACAACAACTCAATATTTCAAGAAGAACACCAATATTTCACACAACAGTTAAGCAGAAGCTCCTCGCAGTACGGCCAAGGAAAAGTATATAACTGTAAAAAGGCCATTGCTGAAATAACAAAATACGAAGAAGAGACTGGAATGGGCTATTCAATACAAAAATCAGACCTTTGATCAATGGTATAACGTATTATAGACAGATGAATCCAAATTCTAAACTTTTCAAAACATCAATCGTTTGTGAGGCGGCAGACTGGAGAAAAAGAGAGTGAGCAATGTGTGAAACATGAGGTTATTTTTGCGGTACTGCTGTTGCCGATTTAATAAAAGTAGATGGGATCCTAGGTAAGGAGGGTTATATGAGAATCTTCCAGGAAAATGCTGTGCCAAATGGGGAAAGATTATGTAGCCAAAACTTTACTTTCCACGAAGATAACGATTCCAAAGATTCGTCTCATTTATGTGGAACTTATTTGATATCACTCGAGGAAGAAGGCAAATTGATACCGATGATTTGACTATCACAATCTTCAGATATCTCGTTAATAGAAATAGTGTAGAATGAATTAGACCGAAGGATTCGGAAAAATGCGGTTAGTAGTACACGAGATCTTTAGCTCAAGCTAGCATGGACGGTAATTACAGGCTATTATCTGGAATCTCTGATTAGAAGAATGCCAACAATATGTGCCACTGTAACTCAATCTCGACGCGGGCATGCGACATTCTTTTGGCGATGTCAAATGTCAATTAATACATATTACTACAAACTAACTCTATATTTCAATTTAAATCAAATAAAATGACAATTTTACAGTCGTCACCACTATGTGGACGGTAGTATAAATTCAGAGTGAGAATTAACACACGTGAACAGATAAACCCATTTGGAACATAATTCAGAAGTTATCATAAAAAAACGAGGGTATAGTTTTTATAATATTATAAGATGAAAATTAAGGTGACATACTTTTCATATTGGGAATTTGATAATTTGAATAAGAGGTTTACTTTACTGTATTGCAATTTCAGCTTTAAGGATGAAACCGTTACTTAACCTATGCATCATTCTTGAATTTTGTTCTGGCTACGTTTGACAGACATTGTACCTAATACCAAGTTAAAACTACAGATTTGCTAAGCTGTTAATGCTCAAAAAAGAAGAGGTGTTGTTAGAAATGGTCCTGTTTATACAAAGAGCCAGTCTAGCTTCGTATTCTTTCACATATGTATGTGCCTATGCCTTTTAATTACCTTGCCATCTGCCGGTCTCCTGTCTATATTATTCGACATGATAGATCCCATATCGTGAAAAATTTGCCTCTTACACCCATCTTGTTATCATTTGATAGATTTCTCAACTTTTTGAGTTAGGATAGATCATAAGAGTCTCTTGGTTAAGAGTAACCCCAAAAACCACAAACAAAAAAAAACAAGGAAAGATGTGTTAGGTGATTTGCTTTCAATTTTTGTCATTATCCTACAAAAAAAGTAAAGTCAAAAAATATAAAATATCTTGAATATATTTTAATAGAAAAATTGGGTGAGTGAACTTAAGAAATATTCGGTTGAATTAACCAATCCTTTTTTGATCGTATAAAGTTTTCTACGTGATGTATATCTTATTTCTAACTAGATACTAATACAGTCCCTATCCATTTTATTAGGGCCACCTAATAAATTTAACCTTTTGTGTGTTTTCAACGCGATAATCTACAAATACAAGTATAAAATTCATGAATAGGGTTTACAATATCTACCTAAATACGTTCCCTAAATATCTTTCTAAGAAATTGAGAAAGTGCCATTTAATGACCTCTTGCCTATTGTTATCCTCCTCATGAATCATTCTGTACTGTATAGAAGATGGGTAAAAACAAGATTGAAAGATGTAGTAATTCGTAGTATATTATTTGGATTGGTTACTATTGTAAACGGAATATTTATCTGATTATGTAACAACGTTTCTTCCATGTTTACGTGTTATTGTTGCACTTTAAGTTATTGCTTGTATGCGCTTTACATTTTTTCGTTAAGCGCAGAAAAGAGGACACAACAAATGGGAAAAACTGCGTATTGAGGCATTGTTGGGTACAGAAGTGTATTCTCAACGCACAAGTGGAAACAAAGAAGAAGTATCGCCGTTTTAATAAAATAAAGGATACCCACTACAAGTAAAGAAAGAGCGTTCTGCGGCAAGAAAAGATCACTACTAATTGAGATGATCGACGTATCCTGCGACTAGCAACTGAAAACCGAGGTTTATCCGCGAAAGAAATATGAAATGTAAAGTCTTAACAAGAAGTGCACATATCCACGCGTACAGTACCTAGAGGATTGTACGAAGCCGGTTTAAACCGATGATCAATCGAGCACGTTATGAATGCGCAAAACGTCATCCACATTACGCAATTCAAAATTGGCGAAAGGTAAGATAAAATAACTTAAATGAATATATAAATCAAGCAATTTTTTTTGTTTGAACAATGTGTTTTCGTTAAAGATCGTATTCAGGGATGAGTCAAAACTAGAACCCATGAAAGAAGGAGCTCGATTTGTTAGACGACGTCCATCTGAACGGTTTGTTGAACCTAGTGTACCAATAAATACTTGAATTGTTCTAGGCAATAAAAAGTTTTAATTATTCTTCAAATTGTATAATTGTAATGTGTCCAGACTTATTATATTGTACCACATGAGCATAAATATAAATTTGACAACGCTGCTAAATTTCACTCTGATAAATAACTAAACAAAATATTTCGATAATTCACAAAACGCACGAGATAAAAATCAAAATCTTTGTGGCCAATGTTATAACATTAAAGGCTGCATTCCCCATAAGTTTAAAATATCAGTTGTTGCTGTAAAAATGTTAGCATGTTGCTCTAAATTAATTTTAATCATAGAAAACAAAGCTATGCACATTAAAAAGCGACACCTGTCCTTTGGGCGAGGAAATTACAATAATCAACGGGTTATCATTTACACTCAAACTGGACTAAATGACTTCCTAAATACCTGAGCTGTGCAATAGGGACTTTTTAGAAATTCAACATTATGCAAATTAACTAATGCAACTATCGAAGAAACTTGTTTGCATATTTAAGTTTGTTAAATTCGTTGGTAATTAGTAAATTTCCTGCACGTCCACTTACAAAAAAAGAGTAATCTACAGGCTACGGGCACATAATTTATGCAAGGCTCGATAAACAAATTAGAATATAGCTCTAATGCATTCAATCCGGTATATATAGGCAATTTGGTATTACTTTGTACGGTATAAGAACACCTCAGTAGTATTTAAATTATCTGCATGCTTCACATTTTCCTGTTTATGCTTGGTAGCACATGAATTTATCTATTTAATATCTTCAGCTTTAATTCAAAATTAATTAGATGGGTTCTTACATTGTTTATATCCAAAACTCTATAGATTGAATACTCTGTATAACAAAATATCAAGTAGCACACATCATAGAATTTAAATTAAGATAACTTGATAAATTCTGAAGATAAACGTTACAGCAGTCTTTTAAATCATAGAACTTATAAAAAATTAAAATGATTGAAAGATATTCTTGTAACATAAGTTCAAATAACCAACGCCTTAAATTAGGTAATGCGTATGTTAATAAGGAACCTGTTCTGTCGGTGACTGTTAAGCTTTCTTGATTTCAGTGCAGCAAAATTCTATACGCCGATAACTATGTTTACCAAACCTTTCGTTTACTTTTTATTTTACCAAAAAAATTAATGGATGCGAAAGAGCGTGTGAAAACGATGTTTCACTTATATATATCCGACGTTTTCTTATATTAGCTTTTAGTCGATTTGACATTTCATTTATAGAATTTATTCATTTAGTAGAATGATGCATGGTTATTATTCTTCTTATCGGTCAAATTTGCAAATTGTTTGCTATTTGTATTCGCTTTACGTTCACATAAATATATGTACATAATTGAAATCCAGGGTCGGTATTGTTGAACAAAACTTTTGAGTTGTTACATTGCACACATTATAGCCCTTAATTCTTAGATTATGAAAAAGAAAAATATATAATTAAGAAAATTTGAAGAATTTTCGTGGCTCACTAATAATAATACGAAGGCACAGATTATCATTATACCCATGCCAAAGCCAATATCTGTAGTAGTTACGTTTCTTCGCGCTAAATATGTTCTTCTTTATTTTTGCTGGTAGTTTTAAACTGTCATTTTAAATTTAGCCAGCTTTACCTACGCTCGTAGATTTTCCTCTAAATACGTCAAATTTATTCCCTTCCTTGCATATTTCATTTATGTGCACCTAATTCACTGACGTAAGCAAATTCATAGTTATGAAACGCAATTTCTCTATCGAAACAGTGCAATTTGAAGTTTAGCAAACAATATATGTATATATATTGTGACGGATGTTTTCACGGTCACCGCGGTCATCTCCGATCGCTAGCCGAATTAAAGCGTCCAGAAGAAGATGAGTGAGATCTCGTCGAATCGGTCCCTTTCGGGACCAACAGCACATGCGGCCAGAAACACGGCAGAAGGTCACACGTTGAGTTACCGTGCCCCTGTGGTTTCCCTGTTTCTCTTCAAGAAGCGTCCTACGACGGAGGCGAAACGTCGACATTCCACCTTTCTCTTTTCTTCTCTTTCCTCTTTTTCTTTCTTTCTCCCCCTCTTTTCTGTCTCTCTTTCCTTCTCTTACTCTTTTCACCTTTTCATGCCCCCCTTTTTTCATTTTTCTTCTCTTATCTTTTTTTCTTTTTATTTCTTTCTCCTCTTACTCTTATTTCATTTCTATATATTTCATCATGACGGTCCAATTCCGGAAGTAGTTCGTTTATAATAAATATTCCTTTATTATCCAACAAATTACAAAGTCTAATAACAGGACAAAACATGTATACATGATACACAGTTCTTACAAGCAACAAAAAAATAATACTTCATAATATAATAAAAATAACAATAGCAACAAAAATAATACCTCATAACAATAAAGGACAACCAAAACTATAATATTATCTATATCTAAGAACACATTAGACATTCTTCAAAAGAGTACAGAGTTTGGAAAAAGCAATATTAATATCAGAATTGGGAATGATATTAAAATTAGGGCACATCCTATAAATCGGGGATTTCAATAAAATGTTTGTTTATGGGAACGGACAGTAAAAAGTTATAAACACACGAGTAGAACAGGTGGAAATCTCGAACTATACCTTTCCCAATAGCTGGGGGGCATTGATTTTATTGTGTATGTTATATAAAAATCTCATGTCAGTCTGATTGCGCCGCGGCTCCAAAGGCCACAAGCTGAACCCGTCCAATAGAACATTATGATCACATCCTTGACCTGGGTATACGCCATTTTGGTTGAAGTAGGTACACTTCAGGAATTATCTTTGTACATATATGAGTGAAGTTAATTTGAGTCGCGTAAATTGGTGACCGAACTGTGGATGCATATTTGAGTTTGGTTCGTACATATGCGAAATAAAGGGAAAGAATTGATTCTAGCGAAGAAAATTGCCTTGTTGTTCTAATCACAAATCCTAGTGTTTTTAAAGCAGATGATATTACATTAGATATATGCTCGTTGAAAGATAATTTTGAGTCAAATCTTTGACAGATGAACATCGCTGTATACAAGCATTATTGTACAAGTAATTGTATATAATTGAGGATTTTTTGCGCGGGTAGGTCATAACATTACATTTAGCTACATTAGTAGATAGATTATTATCAAGACACCAAGAATAGAATTTATCAATATTAGCTTGTAGTGAAAAACAATCGGCTGGAGAATTTTAGAAAATATCTTTAGATCATCTTCAAACATTAATTTGTTGCAGTTTAGATTTGCACACATATCATTAACAAAAATTAGGAACACAAGTGGAACCAAACTGCTTCCCTGTACAATACCGGATGAGGTAGAAAAACTCTCCGATTTATGTCCAAGATACGTCACATATTGTATCCTGTGTAGCAAATATGATGAGAAAAGGGAAACAAGAGGGGGTGAAAATCCATTAATGGTGAGTTTGTGTAACGGTAATTGATGATTCGTGAAAAGAATAGTTAAGACCTTCAAAAACATTCGCTCAAAGGGTCCAAGAGCTGTGCGAACGTGCGACAAAAAATAACGTTACAAAACCATTAGTTTCAAAGGAGAAGATATTGTCACTACTTTACATCAAATTAGGTGTTGTTAAAAATTACATAAAAGCAATGGATAAAAATGGTAAAGAATTTCTGCATCTGCACTTCTACGTCTAAAGAAGGTACTGCTTCCTCTTAAAACACAAAGTATATAATAATAACTAGAGACCGGATTACATGCAAAGTGCATATATTTTACTTTTTTGCATATCTTTAATTATAGTCTATATGTAGACGTATAACACTAATTGAAGGTAATTGGTGCTAATCAGTGATTGCATATATTGCATACTTTGGCATTTCTATGCATATTTTTACAAAAGTTGCATATATTGCATATTTAGGCTTTTTCTTATCTTTTCTATTAGTAAAAGTTCCTAGTAATTCCTAATGTAGATCGACCACGGACAATTCGCATACATTGGTTTTTCTTATACTTTTTTTCCAAGGACTGCACGTGCTTAATTTTGCCTAACAGAAGCGATGTGGTAAATGCGTTTTATTATTATTAAATCACAAATAAACTATTCATTCATTGAATATCTTTGAGCGAAACAGCATGTAATTGTGTCGGGTTTAAAAATACTGTGCGCAAAATTTCTTTATGGATTAAGCCGTATCCTGAACTGGTAAAGGATGGCGACAAAATATTTTATCGAGTCTACAGTAAACTGGTAAGTTTAATTTTACTAAAAGCTTTACAATTGTTTTTAAATTCTTTAACTTTTGATATAAAATGACAATTGTTGTTGTAGGTGTCCCATAAGGGAAAATACCTCTTTGATCAACACGCTAAAACTCCATCACATATTGGAAAATGTGAAACACTAAAGCGATCCGCATGTGTGCAGCAATCTATATATCTATGTGTAGCATAAACTTCACGAAACTCAGAACAACAAGAATATAATACTGATCTGTGTAACACATTAATTTCGTCTAACATGCCATTCGCCAGATTAAACAATGTTAATTTGAAATCATTTCTGCAAAAATATTGCAAACATAATATACCTGACGAAAGTACCTTACGAAAAAATTATGTTTCATCTTGTTACCAGCAAACAATGGCAGAACTTCAACAATTGGTAGGGAATAATTTCATTTATATCATGGTAGATAGAAAGTACGGATAAGTGTGGCCGTTATATTGCCCATTTGTTAATAGGAATTCTTCATGAAGATATTGTAGGTAAATCATATTTAACTTCAAAAAACAAATAATGTGACAATTGCCCAATTCGTTCAAGAAGGTTTACCAAATTTCTTTTTACCTGGAAGTATACCTTGTGAAAAAAAAATTACTAATGTTATCCGACGCTGCACCGTACATGATAAAAGCCGCGCAAAATTTAAAATTTTTTTATACTAACATTATTCATAGCACTTGTTTAGCTCATGGGTTCAATCGTGTAGCCGAAGACATTAGGAACCCATTTCCTTTGATTAATGATTTAATTAGCAATGTAAAAAAAGTATTTTTAAAAGCACCTTTACGATTCCAATTTTATAAGGAGCAACTTCCAGGTGTTAAGTTGCCTCCTGAACCGATTATTACGAGATGGGGTACATGGTTAGACGCTGTAACTTTTTACGCCCATAATTTTCAAAGAATAAAAAATGTAATTCTTGAAATAACTGCTGACTGCATTGCTCTAGAAAACTGTAAAAAGATAGTAACATCGACAGAATTGCTACAAAACCTTTTGTATATTAAGTCAAATTATAGCTTTGTTTCAAATTCTATTCGTAAACTAGAAACGCAAGTAATGCCGCTCTCGAAATCTGTCGAAATAGTAGACGAATTTGATATGCTACGTAAGAAGGTTAAGGGTACACAAGGTAATTCTATACACAATAAATTTAAAAAACTGATAAATAAAAATGTGGGGTATTTGAAATTGAAGAAAGTTAAGAAAATTTTGGAAGGTGAAACAGTAAACGATTTCGACTTCAAAGTTAAAAAATGCACCAATTACATCTGTGGACGTTGAAAGAAGCTTTTCTATTTCGAAACATATGTATTCTGATAGAAGACAAAACTTGCTTTTACACAATTTTGAAAATCATTTAATTATAAATTGGTTTAGAAGTATGTTGTAAAAAAATGTTGTGCAATAAAATTAATGTTTAAATTTCTGCTCTTATTTATTTTATGTAAAAATTTTGTATATTGTCACAATTTTTTTGCGTATATGCCCCAGGTTTATGCATATTTTCTCAAAATCGATGCATATATACGCGCATATATTCCAGTTTTTCTTTGCATATAATCCGGTCTCTAATAATAACACTTTCTGTCTTTGATATGTACACTTATTCGTCCTAACATAACAAGTTTACTATACATTAACATTTTCGAGTGTAGATTAATCGCAAAAGAAGTTCCATTGTGCCAGCGTATTAAACTCGTCATTGAAAACATCTTCGGCAGCAAAAAGAACTACCAAGAATTAGCTAGAAACGTATTAATGATTCATCTAAGGAAATGAGTGTTGTTATAACAGCAATGGTACATATGCGACACAATCATATTGGCTTCTTCCTAGAAAATCTAAGAGAAGTTTTAGATAAGTATGAAGAAAAATTCCACCAAGAGTTATATATCTATTGCAGAACAGAGGTATAAAGGAGAAGGCCTATTAACATGCGCGACGTTTATTGAACAAGAAATAAAGCTCCTTTTTTACAATTTACAATATATTTAAATTAAGAAGTATAAAATTTAATGTAGCAAATAAATGAAAAAAAAACCAACAATTCCACACACAATAAAAGTATTTTGAACTAAATATTACTTGAAACAAATCGGCAAAAAATATCATATTTGTATACGATATTCAAGAAAATGCAACCAAAATGTTAAATTCAACTTAGTGGAACCGTGTAATTATTGTAATTGTAATTAATAATCTTTTTGATAACGTTTAATAAGTAGGTAATTCTCTTGAACGATGTACGACGACAGAATATTGTATGGTAAACTGTAACTAAGGTATGGTGGTGCATAATACATTACGTAACTTCTGAGCATTTCACAACGTTACAATATATTTTGTGGTGGGTCAAGGTCTGTTCTCTTAGTCACCTACTATTTCTCCGTATAAAATCAATAAAGTAGATGACCTTTTTTAATTGAGTGTATAACTGCAGCTAGCAAGTTAATAATAAGTCTTTAATTCTTAAGTTGAAAGTAAAGTAACACTATTTAATTACATGCCGTAATGAAAATAAATCTCTTTAATTTAGTTCGTCTATTCATCCTGATAATTTATTCTAAGGAAGGCTACCGCTGTTATCATATGCATAAATTTTATAATGTTGCGAAATATTTCGTCAGTATATGAAATGGATTTACTGTGTCCATTATTAGATCGCAGTTATTTTATTCATTTCATGTGCGTCAAGGAGTAAATAAAAACAATAATATTTACGCTTTCTATAGATTTACGCGATAATGCAAGTGCTTCCTTTGTCATTAAAACCTATTTATAAACACATAAATAAATCAATTATCAAGCGCTTATTGATGTACAGTAAATACATATTATAATTCAAATTCACCATCATGCACGTGAAATGTAGAGTATACTGTTCATATACACTAACGTTCGTTGGTCAAAGTTCGCTTATATATTATATTTCCTTGAATTCAGCTGAACCGAACTTCTAAATACAAAATCGCATTTGATAACATACGATGGGATATGGGATTAATTTGTATGTAGAATAATATATTCAAGAAACTTGGATAAACATTTTTAAATAATACAGAAAAGAATACAAATTTAGGTTTATTACTGCGGAGACAGTACTTGATCAAATTAAAGAGATTAAATTAAAGAAAGAGTTGAGGTTGAAGCGGAATGGGAATTTCGAAATCTGTAATTCTATTTTACATTCAGTTAGTCACAAAAATTTACATACACTACCCAAAATTTAACTTTTTATTATATACAAAGTTACTTCTGCCTATTTAATCAATATACAGTACAAAGAGAAGATGGGCCGTTATCTTATTGGAATATGCACTTGATCTATAATGTGACTTCCTGATGGCAACGTGTTTTACAAGATGTCCAAATACCAATCTTTTCGCATTTTCCAGTTATTTTTATAAAATCACTCTTACAGCAAAATATGGCTTGGTCTTTGTCTAACGTTTAGTTAAATATTGTCATCGGAAAATATTATATTATTATGCTATCATCTTGGAATTATTTAAATATGGGACTTATGCATGAATATTAAGTGATTACAGAATTTATATAACAATCTTCCGCAAAGATATGCTAATGCTTGCGGTATGCAGTATATGTGTGTACTTAAATATCTATTTTTGTGCATCTGTCGTGAATAGTAAGCACGGATTCTGTTTCAATTTTCGCAACGACCTTCGATAAAGTCAAATTTAGCATTCGTATATATGAATAAGCTGCGTGTTGAAATAATTATGGGATTAGGATATTGTTTCGCAATGTTTTGTCATTGTTGTGTATAAACAAACAGTTCGAATGTCCTTATTGTCCTCGTTGTTTACGTGTAAAGGTACCCTTATCATGTTTACTTCCGAATGACAATAGCGTGATCATTTTGTCAAAAGATACAATTCAGATATGTAAATCTTCACCGATTACCTAAACATTTCAGGAGTACAACACTGCGCAATTTTAAAATACTTTTATTAAGCGCCTTCCTATTTGCGAGGAAGTAAACTAATATTAAGCGTCAAAACGTTATTTTCACTTAGAATTTTAACAAAACCATAATAAGCACTAGAAACATAAATCTTCTGTAATTGGATAATAGTGCTAAAATAAGTTTATTATATCTGCGATCCAAAGACGTAGTCGATGTAAAAGTGTACAGATAAAGTCAATAAAAATTACTAATTAAATACATAAATGGGAAACAAATATCTACAAATTTCTCTGTGAGTAGCATTTAGTGGGAAGTTCTTTTTTGCGATTCTTTTAAATAACCACACAACCAAAATCGTCATTTCTGTAGGCAAGTAATTACACAATCTAACTGGCACATAATTTCTAGATGTACGTGCTTTATTAATACGTTGGAAAGAACTACAAAATTGTTTCGTAATAATGATAGTGTTTTTATGTTTAAAAACTTAATCCAAACAGGCTAAAATTGCATTTCTGAACATAAAGAAACAATGAGGTCTTTTTGCCAATGCAGTTACTAATAAAGGGTAAATACCTTTAATTATAATCACATAAGCAGTAAGAGTGAAATAATTATCTGCTAGTATATTCTTCTAAATCTATTCAATAGTTTAATTACGCTTTTTTATCCATAACTGTAGAATACTTTCGTTTTATTTCTATTAGAATAAATTTCGATTCTTGTATAGTTCTAATAGGCTTTGGTGAACACGACTGTCGTAAGATGTTCCAACAAGATAGCAAACGAACAAAAGATTGGTTTCTTAAAATGGAAATCGAGTTATTATAACGAAACTCGCTCAGCAGACCTGAACTTCATTCAAAATATTTGGAAAACAGTGACAATAATAATAGACGATTCAACACAGTCAATAAAGATCATTCAGCCATTCTCCTCAACGGTTATCAACATCGGGCGGGTGGGGTCCCTCAAAGTTGAGTACTGGCCCCAACACTGTTTTTGATTTATATTAACGACCTGTGAGTTGGTGTATTACCAGACATTTTGTCCCAATTAGCAGATGACACGAATTGCGTGGTCATTATTTCCTACGTTTCGGGTCTCTTTCTTTCATTAAATGCAGTAGTCTCCCACCGGGTATGGCATTGCCATCGCGTCTGTCTAACTTCGAACAATAGCAAAACCATTATGATACGGTTTCAAACTATTGCAGACAACCGTAGTGTCTACGTCGGCATCAACCCAACACCAATTCCGACTACAAATTTTTCGGCTTGATTGTCGATTCATCTCTTAAATAAAAAGAGCATTGCCTAAACATGGAAAATGTGCTCTCTTTCGCAATATTCCATGTTTTTTACGATTGCATTTTATTCTGCGAATGTTAAATCGCAATTACGTATAATATTTTGGAATTCGTCTTACTACGCTGTTCGTTTATTTCTACAACAAAACAAAGTTATCCGGTGCATGATTGGTGAAAATGCTTGAACTTCTTGTAGGCCGTTATTGACACAACTCAGTATATCTCTCGCGTCCCTTTATGTGTACAAGGTGTTAGTTTTCTATCGAAAGAATATCCATTTATTCATTAAAACTTGCAACATACAGAGCCGTCTTTAGCAAAAGCGAGGCCTGGTGCAAAATAGTTTTACGGGGCCTTCATGTAAATGTTTAGAGACAAACAAATCCAATATAAACCATTGACAAGAGAAGGTTTCAACTAATTCATTTTTAGTCCGTATTATCTTATTCTAAGAACATTTTATTGTGAAAAGGCCCCTCACCGCGGGGCCTGGAGCAGCCGCTCCACTCGCTCCACCCTAAGGACGGCCCTGGCAACATACTTGATGGTATGCAGACAACAAATATCAAGCAATGTGAATCCATTTCGCGTTTTAAAACTGTTATCAGGCTACCTTAGGGCTCAATCTTTTTATACGGTGAGTTAGTTCTTGGACAGCTAGGCTTTCGATTTTATTTGTGTCCACTACTTTCATGTTTTTCTTTCTGTTTTGGTGTTTATCTTCATATCATGTGTTCAAATAAGTTTTACCTTAAAGTAGCCTTTGAAATTATATTTATGTCTTAGCTTGTTACTGAAACCCTTAATACGAATTGTTGGGACTTGTTTCACCTCTCACAGGTCGTACCTTCCGCATAAGCTTTATTTCTAAATTTGTTGACAGTTTGTAATGAAAAACAGGTGTGTCTTCACGTATTCTATTAATACAATGAAACATTTAAACCCGCGCACATGATATAGAGGTCAGAGATTCAAACTGACTATTTAATCTAAAAATACAATGAATGCTTCAGTCTTGAAACTACATTGTTGCTTACTGACTTCTGACTGCTCAACTATTACTACAACTACTCACTCCTTTGCCTGACTGGGGCTTGCCTTGTACATATATCTTTGAATTGCTAGATTAAGTAGTTAATTGATTGAAAATGATTGAAAGTAATTTTGTTGAAAATTCCAGAAGGGTATGTCTGTAGTGTTTAATGTTATTAAATTGTGGTGATCAAAATATAATAATGGACATTACAATGGCGGTTTCTAAGCTGATAAGAGTATAAACTTTGGATAAGCAGTTTTCTAATCTAATGCTTAATAATGAGAATTGAGAAATGCATACATGAAACCGTAAAGCTAATTGTTAGTAAAACCAGACGGTTATAATATGGAATGTTAAATACACTAGGGTGACAGAATAAAATAGACACCTACTATTTAAAAAAAAGATTCTATTCTCGTTATATATACAAAATATTTTAAAATTTTTGAATTAGACTAATATTTTGTCGATCCACCTTTACTTGCGAGATGTTCTGCGAGTCGTCGTGGCATAGAATCTATTAAATGATTAATGGTGTCTTCTGGAATATTTAACCACTCTTCTGTAACAGCTGCCCCGAGTTCTTCCTTATTGCTGGGTTTCCGGGGTCGTTTCGCCATATTTGTCTGGATTATGTGCCAAACATTCTCTATCGGATTCATGTCTGGTGATTGGCCTGGCCATGGTAAAATCCGAATCCCCTGATCCTCTTTCCATGTGGTTGTTGTTCTCGCTTTGTGGCAGGGTGCCCCATCCTCCATAAAAGTGGTGTCTTCTTTAGACAAAATGCCATTGTCGAATATCGGTAGTAGTCTTTCCGTTAATATTTGGATATATTTTGCCGCATTTATATTTCCGTCGCAGATTACTAATTGCGATCTTCCACCATACCATATTGCGCCCCACACCATGATGTTCACACCGCCGTATTTCACCGTCTGATGCGAAAATTTGTCGTCCAGTTGCTGTGACGAACATCTCCATACCAACGTACGACCACCATCACTGAATTGGCGGTATCTGCTTTCGTCTGAAAAAATTACAGACCGCCAAAACTCCTCGGACTTCGTTCGCATTTCGATTGCCCAAGCCATTCGGCGCCGTTTTTGAAACGCCGTAAGGACAGGTTTTTTCTTTGCCACCCTTTTTATACATCCCCACACTGTGGAGGTATCGCAGAACGGTGCGCTGACTTTTCTGTGAAGTTACCGCAAGCTCAGCTGTACTTTTTCGCGGTTCTGTTAACAATTCGCGCACAAGCACCCTTTTACTTCTTTCAGAAGGTCCGGCACGACCTGGTCTCGGCTCCACTGTTGTTTTTTCCTTGCGTTTAAATTGTGTAATCACACGGTTAACTATGGGGACAACGGAATATTTAAAATTTACTTATTTCACCTTGCGAAGCGCCGCGTTCATTCTGGCCAACGATGCGACCCCGGGTGAAGTCGAACTTTGTAAGCGAGGCATAGTTGTCATGATACTAAACTATGAAGAATTTCTTCCGATACATCTATTCCTACCCTAATGACAAAAGAAAGTTCTTAATTCGTTCTTAGAATTTAGCTGTTTACATATTTATACCGCTTTACCTGGTGTCTATTTTATTCAGTCACCCTAGTGTATATGTATATGAGTAAGAAGTTCGGATAATGTCCGAATACGAATTTTATTTGATATAAGCTATCTGAATGGCATGACAAACGTCAAAATCATAAAACGAAAATTTTTAACTACGTGAAAAGTGTTTATTTGCAATAAACAAGTAAAAATAAGATTCAAGCATGAATGATTTGTGTTGTATAATAAAAACCATTTTAAATCAATTTTAACTTACAATACAATTTTAACAAGTTCCTGTCAACTATCCATCTGACTGTCAAATTGACAACCAGTGCAACTCAAAATAGTAGAAGTTACGACAAAAGTTTTATTTGAATGGAAATTTATTTGAACGCCTTTTATATTAAACTTTATATGCTGTATTTATTTATAATGTTATTACACGACTATGTCAATGTCCTTCAGGGTTACTGACAAGTATATTATTGAAACGAAATCTTATGCATTCTGGCTTTTTTGCGTCTGCTTCGGATCTGTTCCGTCAGTCCAATTGTAATCTTCGTTTCTTTATGGAAGATGGCAGCCTTTCTGGTGTTCCCGCTCCACATGGATCATGACACCATATTTTTCCTGGTCAGGCATATCTGAAGAGTCCTGTGATTTCGAACTCGATCCGAGGACTGGGTGAAGCAGTCGTGATCCCTCGTTCTGTGATGAAGAGAGTCATAGTTACTCCTGCTAGACAGTGTAAAGAAACAGATTTTTTAACATATTTTGAATAACATATCCAACACTCATGAAATTTAGGCAGAAGTCATTTTTATTCATCTGTTCTGTGTTAATAGACCGAGAGAAATTTGTTTTGAATTATCATTATCATAAATATTCTCTGGTAAAAGTGCAATAAATGTATTCCATATTATTTCCCTTCAAAATATCTATTTTTGTAGTCTAACATTTACTGTATAATATCTAGCATATGAACACACATGCAAGAGACACACGTGTAGACGTATATACAGGTTTGCAGCAGTAGTAGAATTAATAATACTTCCAAGTGCTCTTCCTATGTACCTATCATCTTATAGAGGAACACCGGCAACCCCAAAATTGAATTGCGATAAACTTATTATACAGCTATACTAACACTTGGACTGAAAAGTCCTGGGCCTAACACATAGATGACGCTGGTTTTATTGCAGTCACCTTTCTCTCAGTTAGTACTAACCTTCAAAAGACAACTGTTAAAATTTCATGATATTCTATTCATTACTTTGTGAGTTATTGTGCTAAGAGTCACGCTACTTTCGTTATTTTCAAAACAATCGATCAAAAACAATTTCGTGTTTTAATTTTACACTGCTTCTTGATTGGAAAAAATACCGTTCAAGCGAAGCAATGGCTTGAAAAGTGTTATGAGGACTCCGCTCCATCAGAAACAATAATAAAACGTTGGTTTGCTGACTTTAAACGTGGTCGTAGAGACACCGATGATGCAGAACGCAGTGGACGTCCAAATGAGGTGGTAGCACCAGAAAACATCAAAAAAATCCACAAAATCGTTTTGAATGATCGAAAAGTGAAGTTGCGTGAGTTAGCTGACATCGTAAAGATATCAAAAGAACGTATTGGCTTTATATTGCATGAGCATTTGACTATGAGAAAGCTCTGTTCAAAGTGAGTGCCGCGTTTGCTCACTGTTGACCAAAAACAAGAACGTGTTGATGATTCTGAGCAGTATTTGGCCATGTTTAAACGTAACAAACCGGAATTTTTGCGTCGATATGTGGCAATGGATGAAACATGGATCCATCACTTCACTCCGGAATCAAAACGATCGTCATCTGAGTGGACAGCAACTGGTGAACCTCGTCCAAAGCGCCCGAAAGCACAACAATCGGCTGGAAAGGTTATGGCCTCGGTATTTTGGGATGTGCGTGGTGTAATATTCATCGACTATCTTGAGAAAGGAAATACCATCAACAGTGAATATTATATAGCGTTATTGGAGCGTTTGAAGGCCGAAATTGCAAAGAAACGACCGCATATGGCAAAGAACAAAATTTTGTTTCATCAAGACAACGCACCGTGTCACAAGTCAATCAAAACAATGGCAAAACTACATGAATTGAACTTGGTATTGCTCCTACATCCACCGTATTCGCCAGATTTGGCTCCCGGCGACTACTGGCTGTTCGCAGACCTCAAAAAAATGCTCGCCGGTAAGAAATTTCGCACGAATGAAGAGGTTATCGCTGAAACTGAGGACTATTTTGAGGCAAAAGATAAGTCGTTCTGCAAAAGTGGTATTGAAATGTTAGAGCGGCGCTGGAATGATTGCGTTGCTCTTGATGGAGATTACGTTAATGAATAAAGCTAATTTTGAACTAAAGAAACCGTGTTTTCTTTGTTAGGCCCGGGACTTTTCAGCCCATGTGTTATACACGTAAAGTCGGTTTTATTTTTAATACATAATAAGAAAGAAATTATAACAAGAGCGGGGGATATAGAGTACACGGTGTTGCGTCATATATTTTCTCCGAAAATAATTTGCTTCATCTTCCAGGCAAAAAAAGAAATTTATATTTCTTCTCGTTTTCGAGATATTTATAGAATTTCAAAATCGTGTAGAGTTTTGGAGGGGAATATAGCCCGAAATTAAGCGATTCAGTCATCTTAGACCAAGGCTCTTTCTGCCTCTAAGATTTCGTCGAAATTTGAATCTTCAGGTTACCGTTGTTTCTTTGTCACTTAGGGAAATAAAAGTAGGACAAACGTAGTGAACTTAATGTTTCATTCAATGGTTCAAAGAATACTACGGTATAAACTTTAATGCATGTTACTGAGGATATAAAAGAAAGCAAATAGAGCACATGGTTTTAGTATCTAAAAGCTTATTATATTTACAAGGGCTGTTTTTTTTTCAACCTCCATACGTGCCTGTAACCAGTCTCGTGCGCGATGGGAGACTAGGATGCCTAGTGCTTCTCCCCCACTAAAATATCTGCCACTTACAACGTCATTACGCCATTTTCATCTGACTTGGAGGCACATAAATATGGCTGTTACAATTGATTCTCCCGCCAAGTGCGAGTTGCGCAGTACGATTCCTTCAAGCAGAAGGGAATAGTGCAGCTGAAAATCAACGATTTATAGCGGATGGTGTTCGTGAATGGTGTAGGTAGTTTAATGAAGGCAGTGCCGATATTTATGATGAAGGGGGACAAGCAGGCAAGTCTGTCGCATCAGAAAACATTATCTAACGAGCTGACAAAATGGTTCGAGAAAGACGGAGATTTACCATCAGTGAGTTGAGTGTGGAACTGAAAAAGTGGCTAGGAGAAGGCACAGCTTTCAAGGGACAGAGGAACTTCGAAACAACATCATGGACCATCTCAACTTACTGGCGATAATATTCTATGCTAAGGGCATTGGAGGGCTCGCCCATAGATATGATAAATGCATCAATCTTCACGATGATTATGTAGAAAAGTAACTATGTTTGTACATAAATTTTACTAATAAAATTATTATTGCACTTGTTCTTTTATGAGCTATCGTTGTTTGAAAAAAATAGCCCTTATATGTCCGGTTACACTGATACGAATTCGAATTTAGTCAATTAAATTAAAAGCAGAACTGAATTATGGTAATTGGCACCATTTAAGTAAAAAGGCTGTTCATTATACTTGTCATTTTAACTTAATTTGAAATTAAAATTCAATTCGTGTCGGAACAGCTAGTGCTTATGAACCATGAATTTATTAAGTTAAACTGTGTTCCAATAAATTATGGATTTATTTACAATTAATTTTGATCTTATAAACTATTTGTCTTGTAAAAAGGCTGTGAACGAAAATTCTTGAATGCTGTGATTTATAGAGAACGCTGTACAATTCTGCATATTTGAGAATGTTTATTAAATAAGAACTTTCTTAACTTGTCTTAATCTAATTTGGTGTTAAAGAAATTCTGTTCTTAGTGCTCCTCTATAGATTAATTAAGGAATTCCCTTAAGAGGAATATTAAGTACATTAAAGAAAAGAAGCTGCATAGTATTGCAATGTAAATTAGCAAAGGGAATTTTTTTGCCCGTTTCTTTTTCTTTCTCTCCCCTAAATTGAATAAGAGCGTTTGATGCATAGTAACTAATGCGGACTTTTTTTGTTACATTTTATTTCAAGAAAGTTCTTCGACACCTTGCATTATTTGCAAACTTGTAGATGATATTCTAATATACACAAATATTTAAAAAAACGGGAAGAACTAGTTGCAAGACATTTGTTACATACATAGTTACTAAATATGATATAATTATCAGAATTCACTGTATTTAAAGTAATGAAAGGTAACCCAGTAATGCCGATGAGAAATGCAGTTAATTACCGATTTCTCTTGTAATTATATGTTATACGGCGAAAGGTTGTAGGTAAAGATTATATAAGATCCAATTTATAGAATTAACCTCTTTAAACCGGTTGCACTTTCAGCTAAATATTTGACTGTAACTTTTAATTTAAATTTAAAAGATTTTACAAAATTGTTGACCTACTGTCATAAACGTCTTAATGAGGAACTTTTGAAACAAAACTAAACATATTTCACAGTATATCGTACACATGCACATACGTTGATCAGACCAAGGACGCATAGGCCAGTCGGGACCGAATAAAAGCGAAGTAAAACTGAAGAATTGCTGTTATACAAGAAAATGTTCGTGTAATACGTATAATGAATCCCAACATACTCAACGCCGATGCACAAATGCTGGATATATGCTCTGTAAAGATAAGTTTTGCGTCGAAGCTGACATCCAAGTCCCTCATAGAGTAATCCCTAGGTAAAGCAGATCCAGCCATGTGATACGAATAGATAATTGGAATTGTCTTACGAGAGTAAGTGGTAATTTTGTATTTGTTCACATTAACTGTTGTTGATACACTACAGGTATTTGTGGTATATATTACGTTAGTTTTGCAAATAATTGCAATCCTGTGAAATATTAATCGTTATATATAATTTTAAGACATTTGCGTGTAACTACACTAGGGTGACAGAATAAAATAGACACCTACTATTTAAAAAAAAGATTCTATTCTCGTTATATATACAAAATATTTTAAAATGTTTAAATTAGACTAATATTTTGTCGATACACCTTTACTTGCGTGAAGTGCTGCGAGTCGTCGTGGCATAGAATCTATTAAATGATTAATGGTGTCTTCTGGAATATTTAACCAGTCTTCTGTAACAGCTGCCACGACTTCTTCCTTATTGCTGGGTTTTCAGGGTCGTTTCGCCATATTTGTCTGGATTATGTGCCAAACATTCTCTATCGGATTCATGTCTGGTGATTGGCCTGGCCATGGTAAAATCCGAATCACCTGTTCCTCTTTCCATGTGGTTGTTGTTCTTGCTTTGTGGCAGGGTGCTCCATCCTCCATAAAAGTGGTGTCTTCTTTAGATGAAATGGCGTTGTCGAATATCGGTAGTAGTCTTTCTGTTAATATCTGGATATATTTTGCTGCATTTATATTTCCGTTGCAGATTACTAATTGCGATCTTCCACCATACCATATCGCGCCCCACACCGTGATGTTCACACCGCCGTATTTCACCGTCTGATGCAAAAATTTGTCGTCCAGTGGCTGTGACGAACGTCTCTATACCCACTGAATTGGCAGTATCTGCTTTCGTCTGAAAAAATGACAGACCGCCAAAATTCTTCGGGCTTCGTTCGCATTTCGATGGCCCAAGCCATTCGGCGCTGTTTTTGGAACGCCGTAAGGAGAGGTTTTTTCTTTGCCACCCTTGTATACATCCTCACACTGTAGAGGTATCGCAGAACGGTGCGGTGACTTTTCTGTGAAGTTGCTGCATGCTCAGCTGTACTTTTTCGCGGTTCTCTTACCACTTCGCGCACAAAAGCACCCCTTTACTTCTTTCAGAAGGTCCGGCACGATCTGGTCTCTGCTCCACTGTTGTTGTTTCCTTGCGTTTAAATTGTGTAATCACACGGTTAACTGTGGACAACGGAATATTTAAAAATTTACTTATTTCACGTTGGGAAGTCCCGCGTTCACTCTGGCCAACGATGCGATCCCGGTGAAGTCGCTAATATCACTCGAATCTTGTAAGCGACGCATAGTTGTAACGATACTAAACTATGACGAATTCCTTCCGATACATCTACCCCTACCCTAATGACAAGAGAAAGTTCTTAATTCGTTCTTAGAATTTAGCTGTTTACATATTTATACCGCTTTACCTGGTGTCTATTTTATTCTGTCACCCTAGTGTACGTTGGACAGCTCAATAGGTAACACAAATTATTTATAAATATCAGCAACAAAAGTGAAGCCAAGTTACTCCCTTAAGGAACCCCAGAGGTTGGGTGAAATAATCAAATTCAAAACTCATATATGTCACTGTTTTGAGTTAACGTGAAAAAAGTAGAATAGTGACCGCATTTGTGACTACTTTCGCAACGTTTATACCTTGTCACAAAATAGTCAGTTACCTATTGCTCATGACGCATTACATTCTACAATTAATCTTACCTCTATTACTATTGTAGTGAATGGAATTCGTTTTAAAAACTTTCTTTGTGCGTATATATTTGCAAAACCCTTACACAATGCATTTTAAAGACGTCTATGTTTCCATCAATCTGGAAATTAGCGCGCGTTTATTCTATTTTATTGAAAATGTAATCCATTCTCATCCAGTGGGATATTTCTATCTCCATCCAGTTGTTTTTCGAAAGCGTCAGTAATTAGAAGATTGAAAGCATTTTCCAAACATGCTTCGCCATTTATATTTCCATTGAAAAACAATGTAGTAACCACTTGGTCTCCTAAGATGCCTGACCATACACCAATATTTTTAGGATACTGGGTGTGTCTTGCATGCAGACGAGGATTTTCGTTACCTCAATATCCGCATTTATACTTATTTATAAATCCATGTAAATAAAAAGTATGTACATTCATCACTGAAGCAGATATTTCCTACAAATGCTTTGTTATTATTAATCATAGTGGTCACTCTACTCTTCTGTTAAAATCGTCTTCAGTTACCTCTTGACATATTTGTAATTTATATAGATAGAATATATGTATATGTAAGTTTTACAATTTTATAAACAGAACTCAAGGAAATTCCAATTGCCACAAAAGTTTGGTGTAATACAATTGCAACAGGTCCAATTTGAGAAAATTTGTCAATAAGATTTAGGACATACCCAGGTGATCTTATCTGGATGCCTTTCGTTAAATGTTGCGTCAGTTCTTCGAGAACATTAATTTTCCATAAATTAATACAGTTTCCAACTCTTTCTTGTTAACTATAAACCACTGTTGTTATTTTATTTAAATAATTTTAAATTGACTCTAAATAACAATTTATTATTAAATATATAATTAAAATAACAGATGATATATTTCCAAACGAGGAGCACTGGAACAAAGACTGAAATATCTGCTTTTTTATGCTATTGTCTGTTTTTCGTTTATACCATTACTTTAATGTTGTCTGAAAACGTTAAATTAACGAACGCACAGTAGGCGTAAAAACGTATTTAAAACATGCATAACTGCAAACAGGATGACAAATATTTTACATTAAACATAACTTAAAACTTAAATAACCATACGGTTATTTATGTTCCTTGTCTTTGAGAAATTTATAAACGTTTTTAATGTTGGCTTCTGTTCCGATGCTCCTAAAATAGAGTGACCAGCTCGAAATACAAAACAAACCAAAAGATGTTATTAAAATCTCAAAAACGAATCCATCAATTTCAAAAAACTAAATGCCAAAATTCACTGACTTAAAAGACCATCAAAATGAAATATTACTTGATACCCCTTTCGAGAAAATGCTTCTGGGACAAAGGGTTAAAGTGGGTGACTTGAGTTTTACATAGAAAATTGTCCTTCTCGATAATATTTCTTAATGTTTCAGGAAATTTTTCACAAATTTCCAGAAATTTGGAAAGTTTTCAAATGAACACACTGTATATTACACTCATTTTAATTGTTATTTTTTAAATTCTTGCTTAAACAAAATTCCGTCAAATTGGGCGCCTATGATTGAGAATCGTGATTTACGAGTAATTACTGATAAGTTATCAATGATAACTATTAGATAATTTGTTTCTAGAACTATTACAATAACTGTCTTATGCCTCGCACATGTGTCGAGTTCCACATATGAGGGCGACCTGAATCCTTTCCGGAATCGATAAGAAAACACGGTATTGGTGTGGCTTTTAATTTTTATTTTTCGATATAGTCTCCTCGAAGATCAATACACCTTTGTAAACGGTGCTCCAGTCTCTTCAGGCGGAAAAGTAGGATATTTCGGGGTCTGCAAAATAGCTATCTGTAGCGGCGATGACCTCATTTGAGGCAAATCTCTTTCCCCCCAGTCCTTTATTCAGGTTTGGGAATAGGAAAAAATCGCTGGCGGCCAGGTCCAGTGAATATGGAAGATGACAGACTAATTCGTAGCTCAATTCATTCCATTTGGACACGACGATGCGGGATGAATGAGCCGGTGCATTGTCGCGATGGGAAAGCACCTTTTGCGCTGCAAACGAGGCCGTTTCTCCTTCAATACTGCATCAAATCGGGTCAATAAATCGCTGTAGTATTGCCCCATGATCGTCCTTCCCTTCTGCAGATAGTCGATGACGATCACACGTTGGGAATCCCAAAAATTGGTCGTCATGACGTTTCCGGCCGATGGAACGGTCTTTGCTTTCTTCGGAGCTAATTCGCTCGGAAGAGTCCACTGCTTCAACTGTTCCTTGCTCTTCGGTATGTAGTGGTGGATCCAAGTCTCATCCACGGTTACGAAACGCATGAAGAAATCCCTTGGATTGCGTTGGATCCTGGTCAGACACTCCTCCGAAACTGTCATCCGATTTCGTTCTTGCTTCGGTGTGAGCAAACGCGGTACCCATCACGCCGAAAGCTTTTTCAACCCCAAATTTTCGTGTGGGATATGGCCAATGCGTTCTTCTGAAATCCCCGTTGTGCCTGCTGCCCCTTTTCGCTTCAGTCGGCGATCGGCTAACACGACATCATGAATCTTGTCGACCATTTCATTGTTGGTAGCGGTTTTTGGGCGTCCACTGCATGGTTCGCCACTTGTACTTGTGTGGCGACCCAGAAGCTAATGGTCGAAAGTGATCGAGTACATCCGCCATAAACCACTGGCAACATATTTGGAATTTGCGTGGTCGTTTTGCCAGCCATTCAGAAGTGTTTTATCACTGCACGAAATTCGATTTTATCCATTTTTTACGAAACCGCCTGACTTGCTACACAAAACGCACTCTTAACCAACAACTATCGACAGTAGGCGTCTGAAATTTTGACAGTTGCCATAAAAGAGGTTGCCCTTGCCGACCAATGAATCCTCTTCAACTTTCGTGCGCCATCTCTTGCCGATTGCGGAAATATATCAGGTCGCCCTCGTATTTATTGTAATTAGCATATTTTCATTTTACTTAAATAGCATTAACTTTTGTTTAAGCAAAGTGTGTATAGGTACTTCATTTTCCGATATAATTTTTTTCACTAAACCATTTTTTCTAAGCCCTAACATATTTTTATGTGTTAGGAGACTTTATCAATTTTATAACTACCGTTTATGAGTAAATATTTCCAATATTGATGGAGGATATCTGCTTAAGATTTTATGCATATATACATAAAGGTAGAAAGTCAAATAAAAATTTCGATAGCATCAAATCTTTAAACACTTTGGCATCGTAACAAATATATCATTTGACTATTCTACGAAAAAATATTTAGTTAGAACTTTGTATATTTGAATATACATGTGATTGCCTAATTTGCAAATATCTCTGATCGGAAAGTATTCTGGCTACCTTTATTTATCAATTTAGTTGATTGTTCTCCCGTTTTGGGAATACGATATACATATAACATCATAGGACAGTTTTACCTGTTCCCTTTTTTATTTTAATTTGTATAGCTATTTTAGTAATATATTCAGATTCAAAGAATATCAAAAATAACACCAATACAAAAACTACTTTTCTTAAGTTAATTAAAATTAATTATCGGCTACGCAATTTAGCACTTTAAATTACGGAAAACCCACTGAAAGCAGGTATGAGTCAGAACGTATGAATACTGCTTTTTTATATGTATATTATTAAGAAGCTGAGATTGTAAAATTCACCGCCACAACTAATTGTGTGTTAAAAAAAATGTAGGTATTATTATTTCCTTGAAAAAAGATATAGAAGATGATATCCAAAAATGTCTGGAATGTAAACACCACGATTTCGTTCATTATCATCATTGATTTCTGATGTGTTGTCATTTACCAGATGATTGTCGTTACCGCTACAAATGTTTGTATATGTTGTATATCACATATTTTGAAGTTATCTGTTTCATTCAATAGTCGAATTTGCGTGTTTTACAATTCATACTACTCTTTCTGACCGTCAAATCCTGTTACAGCTAATAAGTGTCTACTTATATTCATATATTCGTCTTACATTTCTTACAGAGGTATACATAATATATATATTAGATCGCATACACTCACATACTTGGTTTAAAATCGACATCCTAAATTATAGATGTTATAGGAGGGATGTCTTTTAAGTTTTGCATACTGGGACGTAGAGGCCGCCATGAATCAAATGTCAGTACTGTCAGTACACTCATTGGGGATTTTTTGTTTTTGTTGACCGAAAAACAGAAAGCAGCTAGGGTAAATTGATGTCAAAAAACTCTAGACTGCTTCAACGCCGGAAACTCTAAAAACGTGTACAACATTATCAGTGGTGATGAATCTTGGATTTACGAGTCAGTAAATAAACGCCAGTTGTGTGTTTGGGTGTTTCAAGGAGAAGAAAAGCCGACAAGAGTCGTCCGTTCTCGAAGTGTCTCCAAAAAGATGGTAGCGACATTTGTCCCGAAAGGAGGTCATGTAGCAGCAATTCCTCTATACGATCAAAGAACTGTTACTGCCAATTGGTAGAACAGCCATATTGTTTTTCGCCAAAAACTGCTGTATGGTGAAAGCGTTATCATGATGAAGAATCTAGTCGTTCCTACGCCACTTCTCTGAGCGTTTTCTTCTTATATCCTCCCTTAGCCATCTTTGAATTCTACGATGGAATTCTGCATTAGTAGTCTGAACTGAAATAGGGAAGTCCTTGTGGATAATAATAATAATAATATCAAAAAAGAAGAACAGATCAGTAATGATGTTGGTTTCGATTTGAAACCTTTGAAACGTTTAAAGTAGTCGCGAGTTTGTGTTAGATCCAAAGCGTCGTCCCCGATAAGATACTATGCGACTTTACTGCAATTTTGCCTAGTTTAAAATCGAACTTGCTACAAATATGAACAGACGCAATAATGAAAAACTTATTCACCAATCAAAATGGTTCAACTCACATTAACGCCACTTAGTGTACTGCCTTACAAAGAAAGCACACTATTTCATGTAGCAGAATTTTCTTTGTAAGAACGTCACAACGTAATTCAAATTTCGGAATATTTTGAAAACAACTGGAGAATTAAGTACCCGTATGATCAAGAAAGAGAGAAGTTCTGATTGCCGCTGTCCCTCTCCAGCTAGAGATGCAATTGAAGCGGGTTTACATTCATCGTCCGGTTACTAAAGTCTTAAATTGTGCCACCCCGCACCTAGCACTAACAGTAAATAAACCGGTAAATTCTTAACCTGTTATACATTCTCCTTTACAGAAAGTACATACTTTATTTATACTGTGAATCAATAAATTCTTAAAATCAATACACTATTATTATACACAATTACTATATAGAATATGTATGTATGTATTCAAGATCTAGATCTAGAAATATTGATGTACTTCTGTATTGATGCAAAACAAATAAGTATAGCTTTATCTTTTATATACTTGTTAATTATATTTCAATCCAATATTTTTTTAGAGGTCAAGGTTATGCAAAAGACGTAAGAAAGATTTTAGAATACTATATAGTAGTTGTATATTCATTCATTCACTACTAGCATTCAGATTATAATTTTATTCGGAAAGGTCAAGTTTGGTAACTTCCATATGTTTAAAACTGGATTGATCAGAGTAATGCAACTTTCCTTGTCGAGGTTTACTTAGAACACAGACGAGGCTAACTACTTCTCGCTTACGCATTCTTCACTTGTAATATCTATTAGAACAGAAGCAAGAACATTTTTTTTAGTATTTTCGACAAGCTCTTTTTAGCACGCAGTAGGAAGTAGTACGACTTGTAGCAAGTAAGATAGACTATTCAACTTACTATAAAATTTATCTCTAAATTTAAGCATAAGTCTTATAGGGTATTAAGAGAAAATAGTTTTTGTATTTTGCACATTAACTTGCCTTTCAAATTGATGGACAATATTTCATCGAAGAAGCTATATTGCAGGTTACCTATACCTTCAAACATTTGGTGTGAAAGGTTAAACAACTTATGGAAAATTGATGCCATGAAGTGAAACATACCGTTTGGAAATTTTCGCGAGCGCACTTCTGAATAGAGCGCCCAAAATTGAGGCAGCTTTCATAGGCGACGAGTGAGACGATCGAATAGCAACAAACATGTAGAAGTAGAGATGGTCCCGCAACTCTTTGTCATCACACAAGTATTTCATGCTATATTGATAACGATCAATATTTGCTGTTATATTGTACAGCAATCATGTGTGCAAAACGGTATAATAATAGTCTGTTATTCGTAGACTGTGCAAATAAATTTATAGGACAATTTCCAGATCCAAAAATACGATAGCAATTATATACTATTCATCTGTTAGAATACAATGAACAGTATATCATTATCATTAGACACGTAAATAATTCGACAGATCGAAGGATGAATTTGTGTTAGATTTAGTTTATATGTTGACGACGACTTGTAATTAACCATTTAAGATTATCAAGAAAGAATGGCTCTATAAGTTTTTGACAAAATATTCTGAGTACGTATTGCCAAGCGAATCAACGTTAAGAAATTATTTACCGTCTGCGTCCGAAAAAACTGAAAGTAGTATTAAAGTTGCTAAAAAATAAAAAGCTGTGGGTAAGTTGTGATGAAACTACAGTTTGCAAAAAAATCTATTCTTAACTTTATATTATGTATACGGGAACTCTTGCAATACCCATTTTCGATTTTATTAGCTAGTGAAACGTTAAGCTGACGAAACTATTCACAGTATGTATCAAACCAGATAGTGATGTTTCTCACTAATGCTGACTCGTCACTGTTTTGTGTGGGAGATTATTTCAAAAAAAAGATTCGGGTATTAGACGTAACGTGTTTGTTAGATGCATTACTTCTGATTGCAGAGACTAGTAAATAGTTTAAAAATACATGGTCAAAAGCTTATTACTCTAAAATTTTTTGCAAAAAATCTTGGTATGCAGTTTAATCATACAGAATCGAAATTCAAATTATAACAGATTTACAAATTGTGACTTGTGATAATGCTTGCGACGTATTCGATGTTTCACGAACTAACTCGTTGAATTCAAGCAAAATCACTGTTACCGAGTGTATCTATTTTAAGTTCACTATTGTCTGTAGGTGGCTTATATATACGCTAGGGCCATGGGCAACAAGTGACGAGGTTGGATCTATAATTCCTTCTTTTCTTCTTTGCATTAAAACCCTTCACATTCCGTGTACAAAACTAACAGTCGCTAGAACCATTTGGAGGTTTATGCCACACCATTGGTATTTAAAAACGCAGCAATTTTCCCCTTTGTGCAATTTCGTAAGTCTTCAACACAAACACTACAGGCACTATGAGTACCCCAAGGCCTAGATTTATCTCCAAGTTTAATTTCGTAGTATGCCTTGTAGGCTTTGGTCACAAATAAGGTTATGTTTTGCGACTTTTTATCATAACAAACCTACCACAAATATACTAAAATAAATTTGGATTATTTGCACAGCACCTCCTTTCCATTATTCTGTGCTGAATTATCTACGACACAGATAACACAGTGGTAATATCTATAGGTTTCTCGCTTGCTTTGTAGAACCACTATTAACGCAAATGGTGAAGGCAACAATCTACTACTTCCTGTGCGTAGATTTATTTCAACAGATGGCATTATTGTAAGGGGACAAAAGTTCATGCTCATACAAAAGAACAAATAAAAATTGAGAATAGTCCGACATTTCGGCAGTCTGTCTACTGCCGTTTTCAGGGGCGCCCTGGGAAGGACTGTTGCTTGCCAGAGCAATCATGCTTCAATGATTTTTTGTCTGACGTATTTGCCTTATAAGCTATAATTTGAGATGCGGCACGCAGTAGGTCGATTTATTGCGCATGGGCGGTCGCCGGTCTTCAGCCAATACTTTCCCTAATCATAGGGAGTCAGACGTTCTTTATTTCCAGGCTGGGTGTGCTGATGGTGGTTGGTGTGGTGTTTAAGTTAAAGTTTTCTTTTCGTGGCGTTTTCTTCTTTATCCAAGATTGCTACATTGTTCCATGCAATCCTATGCTCCTCTTCCCAAGCATGTAGAGCCAATCGTGACTTATCCGTTTCCCCCAATCGAACCAAATTTTTCTAAATTTTATAAAAGGGATCTATAGGATTTTGTGGATACTTGTTTTTCGACTGTGACTAAAATATACAACCACCGCTATAGCTACAAAAAATTAATGTAACAATTTGAAAGTATAATGCGAGGACTGTTTTCTTTTTTTCAACCTCCGTTCGTGCCTGTAAATAGTCACGCGACCGGTGGGAGACGGGAAGGTGACTGCGCATCTCCTTCACTATAATATCTGTCACTGGCAACGTCATTACGCCATTTTCAGCTGAGTTTCAGGCACATAAACATGGCTGCTACAATTGATTCTCCCGCCAAGTGCGAGTTGCGTAGTGTACTTCGATTCCTTCAAGATGGGAACAGTGCAGTTGAAATTCACCGAGCCGAATACTCAGCTCATTCCCGTCATTCATTTTCGTCGTATACACGACAAAAATTTGATGGCGGATGCACATCGCGGATCATCTCAACTCACTGGCAACAACTTCTATGCAGAGGGGATTGAAACGCTCATCCATAGATATGACAAATGCTTCAATCTTCACTGTGATTATGTAGAAAAGTAACCATTTTTGTACATAACTTTTGGTAATAAATTCATTTACAAAAAGCCCCGTCGTATGCGTAAAACATGAATCTACAAGGTTAATGAAAGATTAAAAATTAAGAGAACAACATTTACTTACATTTTCTTCATAGCTCGTTCTTAATTAACTATATTAATAGCACTAAGCTTGGTTGCATGCCCACACTGTTAAAATTTGAAATTATTATTATCATTATTTGAAATGGTAATGTAGGCGAAATATCTCACAAATGTGGGAGTGGATCTAAGCTCTCTAGACATAGCACTATTATTTACAAATTATTGTTTAAATTAGTTGCGTTAACTACAAAAAGTGTTTTGAAGAGTTAATCATTATTGTATAAATTAGTTCCGTAGAAATCATTATGTTTACCTCTTATCTTTGGCTTTATTTAAATAATATACATCTATGACTCCCTCGTATTGCCAAATATTTACGAATAGTACATTCCCATAATCACGCTAAACACATGCGTGCAGAAGAAATGCACTGAACCAACAAGAGTGTCCTATTTTCGATTAAGCGTAAAAATTTCTCAATCTGCCCACTCCACCTTTATGTTTGTTTGCGAGAAAAATTTTCACATTAATTGTTAAAATTCGTTCCGTTTATAATGTCCGTGTTAGAAATGTTTTGAACATATGAAGTGGTGTTGAATTAACGTTAATGTTTTATTTCACTCTTGAGAATCTATTTTTAGAATCAGTTTTCATTCAACATCACGCTTGTCGTCACCATTAACAGACGGAGTCTGTTGCCTAATATTTTTTCTTGTCTCGAAGTTGATGTTGCAATTACATTTCAATAAGCTATTTTAATTCATTACTTGCAATTTCGTGTTTTGTGATTGTTGCGTATGCCTTTATATCCTGGAATACGATTACTTTATTTTTGATTGATTTGGACTTTCTAGTAACTCTTGCGTATTTCTATTGCTCTTTGGGTTTATTTTGGAAAATGATTTTGCTAATGTATAGATCTTAATATTGCGCATAATGGCTTCAAATACAAGTTTTTAAAAATATTTATTTTATATTCAGAGATATTTACGTTGTTCATTTTGTATAAGTACTTCATTATCATTTCTGTTTTAAGTTATTGCATTATTTTTCTCTAAAGTTGTTCACTGTTTTACGAACTGTGATAATTTCTTTTCCAGAGTGCACCTAGTGGCTGCAAGCACCTTCCAAATACTTCCCTTGTGCATCCATACACTGACTTAAACGGCGTTGCCATTTCTGGCAGCAAGTCTCGGGACTAATTTTTCGGAACACTAATGACTATGAGCAACCACATTCTGTTGTATATCAGATATCTGTTATATTAGAAATTCTTCATCCCTTCAGTGCAGTTTTCAATTTCGGAAATATCCCAAAATTGCAAGAAGCCAAGTCGGGTGAATAGATGGGATGATCTAATCCAGAAAGCTCTTACAGAGAGCACACTGTGATCGGACACAACATCATCATGAATGATGTATTTGGCAACGTTGTTAATTGGCTGGATGTCCCTGTTTGATAAGTTCACGCACTACATAGTGTTGTGAGCATGATATGCGTTGTTTTTTTAAGATGTGGTGAACCTGGTGATCCTAAATAAATATAATTTTTATAAATGTGTAATAATAATAATAATATCAGTATATTGTCTAACAGGAAAGAGCCCAATTGCAGGACAAAAAGAGCATTACAATTAATCTACAACCAACTTATATAAAAAGGCTAACATAAGTAGATAGATATAAACACAATAATATAAAGAATCAGTACAGAAGAACAGAATCATCCTAACTCGAGATACTTATTTCCACATTGGCACATAATGTAGACGGACGAGCGCATCGAAACATTAGTCTTGGCTGAAGGTAAATAAAATAATACATATGAACGAGCCGCCAATCGCGGAACGTTGAAATAGATCTTTGCAGTAAGGTCTGGACAATCTATACTATTGTTCAATAGCTTATCGAGAAATCTAGCACTGCTATTCTTTTCTAATTGACAACGGCTGCAGGTTAAGTTTTCCCATAAGTTTATTTGAACCACGTACGTGGTAAACACCTGTTATTTTGTAAGTAGCGGACTACAAAAATCTTCGTTGAATTTGTTCCAAATGTTGCGAATGTATTGAATAAATTGAAAATCAAATTAATCTGGAATACTCTTTATAATTTCTAATTAAAAAACCGAGTGTTTTGGATACCCATGATCGCAGAAACTGTCGACTATAGATAATGTGTCACGAAATCAGTATGAATATACGAAAGGTGACGATTTTTTAATGTATGTTACCTTGCAGCATTTATCAAGATTTAACTTCAGTTGATTACGCTCGTACCAATCAGCCACCACATCCAAATCGCGCAGCAAAACACTAGAACTATCCACACCTACGACAACGAAAAAAATTTTTACGTCATCAGTATAAGCCAATGTTGGATGCTTGAGATGCACCAAATAGCATCTCATACTGTAAATATGCAAACCCATTATAATATACATTAGCAATTCTATTTTTAAATAAGAAACCATTAGTTATAAACGAACTGTTTCCGGATTTGGACCGCGTCATGTCAAAAGGGGATTTTTACACCTCCGATTTTTTTCAGCTGCCAGATGTAAAGCATGGAATTTACGGGTAATATGTAAGGAATTACTACATTCCTGCTTAAGATAACGGCCTGCAAAACGTATGATTGTTGCAGTGCCAGTTATAAACATTAACAGTTGGCTTTTTCACGTGCATTTAGGACCAACCCCGAATCGTTTACTAGCTAGTAAGAATGGAAGTGATAATTTAAGAGGTCAACTATATGTATTATAACATTAATAACATTCTCTTTTACAATCCGTCGTCTCTTCCACACATAACCATAATTTTTTGTTGTGTAATTCAGGCCTCATACAGTTTTTGGTTTTTTTTTCTGTGCAGATGGCACACACATCTGCAATGTTCCCTTACATAACAACTTCATAATGGGACTATATGTATCCCAGATCCACCGAAACGATGATTGATTAAATAAACTAAATGGTAAATGACATGCCGTCAACAAAAAAAAGTCAAACAGAAATCCAGTCCTCGGTCTGAGACTGCTCTTTCTCTATTCCTACACCCCATTTACACTTTAAGTCGGTAAAATCCTCTATAAACTTATTTACTTGATCAAAAAGTGGTCGCTTTTCATCTCTACATACGTTCAACACCCATGATATCAAAAAGCTCAGTGCACCGCTAATAGTTCAACAAATACTACGAAAGTCGATCGATCTAGAAAAGATGAAGTTTAACCAAGTTGGCATTCGCATGTGCTTGCACATATTTGAGCCGCTGTTTTACGGACAAAATTAAGCACCTTTAACTATTCACCCACCGTCCAATTTACCAAATGAAATGTATATAGAAGCAGTATTAATAAGCTAACTACTTCCGGAATTGAACCGTGTCATGGTGAGATATGAAAATGAAATAAGAGTAAGAGGAAAAAAATTAATTAAAAAGATAAAGAAAAAAAATGGAAAAACAGGATGAAAGAAGGTGGAGTAAAGAGTAAGAGAAGTAAAGAGAGAAGGCAGACAGAAGAAAAGAAAAAAAAAGAAAGAAAAAGGAGGTCTCACCTCTAGCGTGGTTAACACGTCGAGTACCGTGACCTTCTTCCAAAGTGGTTGCGCCTCTAGCGTGGTTTACACGTCGAGTTACCGTGCCTTCTTGGTTTCACTGTTTTCTCCTGAAGAAGCCTCCTACGTCGGAGGTGAAACGTCGAGATCCCACTTTTTTTTTTCTTTCTTGTTTCTACCTTTCTTTTTCTGTCACCTTTGCTCCTCTTATTCTTTATTTCACCTTTCTTTTTTCGCTCTATTTTTTTCATTTTTTCCTTTTTCTTTCTTTTTCTTCTTACTCTTATTTCATTTTTATATCTCATCATGACACGGTTCAATACCGGAAGTAGTTCGTTTATCAGTCTGCATATTCATTAGAAGCAGTATTACAGATGTCGGAGGAAATGAATTTAATAATAATTATATATTATCGAAATTCGATTTTATGTAAAATACGTAATTTGTTGAGTATAAATTATTGATACATAAAAGAAGATATTTAATTTAGAAGGAAAATCATAAATATATGAGAATCCTAAATTTACTTTCATACGAATCGGAAAGAAATATTTCATCACCTTCTTTTACTGAAAAGCAGTGCAAGTTAAACTAATATTATTTCGTTTTATTTTTAAAAATTCTTGCTTATAAGACGTCTAGGACACAACTTTATTTACAACGGTTTGATTCTACCTTCGCAAACAGTACTCGATACGCATTTACGAGAAAAGGGGGATACGTTCGTTTATGAACTCCGTTTCTATAGTAGGTGGATTTCTACTGGTCTCTTTTTTTTTCGTTGCGAAGGCTATGGTATTAAAAATAAACTGTAAAGAAGCAATAAGCACAAGGTCTTAGAGAATTATGGTGAAAGCTAAAATTATCCTACGTAAACAGCTTCTAACAATTCTACTTATTAAAAAGAAAATCGGCTAATCAACAAATGGAAACGTTGTGTGCAATCATTAAACGTTTACGCGTAATACAACTGAAAACAATAGTGCAAAGTCGTGTTAAAAATCAATATGCAGTGGTCAGTATTGGTGTCGGTAGAATTGTTAAGGACGCTTATTGTTAGTAATAAAAAAAAGACGTATAATTTACGACTTTATGTGGGACAATAATTCAAATTAATTAGTAGTTCAGTTTTCAAAATATCGAATACCGTCTAGCCAAATAAATAAATCTTAAAAATAAGAACGTATCACAATTTAGCATCGACTAGAAAACAAGTTCAAGGATTCGCTTCCGTCATAGTTCCAGGTAGCGCTTTATAATTGCTAATTTGATGATGTGCTAAATGAAATACAAATTAAGCTAGATTATTACAAAGAATGTTACGTGTTGGAAATCTGCCTAGCTAAACTTCATCGTAAATGGATGTTCTGGATATAGATGAAAATCTGAAAAAAATGATATTTCTAGCAATTCTAGTAAAGTATTCTTACAAAGGATCTTAGCATCGCCACTTATTTTTGTGTTTCATTTTTTGCCAGGAGGTAACCGTTAAAATTAAATTTAATATTCAATCAAATTAAGCCGTAAAAACTAGGCGAAGGCTGTTAGAAATGCAAATTCAATTATGCTGTGTGTATTACATTTAAATTAACATGTGGTTGGTTTCTTACCTGCGCTACATAACTCGGTATGTATTGCATCTCACAAAGATTGTGCAAATGCAAACAGATGTAAAGGTTTATTCATGGTCTACTATACCCGAAAAAAACAGCTTATCTATTACTAATAGATGCACTTTCCGTATAAGTAATAAAGATTTCGGTTATATTATAATAATAACAAATTGCGTGCTACAAAACTTGAATCATATTAAAAAGTAAGGCAATGCTTGCCTGTATTAAATCTTTTCAGCCCACGTCACTATATGTTTAATTTCCTCCCAACTGGCAGAAAATGAAACGTGTTAAAAGAGTTAAAAATAACTTTGAACTAGAATTTTAGATAATTTAATTTAAACGTAATTCGAAAATATCGTAATCTGTGCTGTTTCACTGGAAAAGTTGCATAACGTTTGAGGCGAATTTCAACATTAGTAAAACACAGGGATGGATATTAGCGATAGGATTTTCGCAAACATCTAAATTATTGAGAAACATGACCACACGTTCAGCGGGACACCGGTATACATATATATATATATATATATATATATATATATATATACAATACAAATTAAAAAAGTACATAATAACCCAAAAAAAAAATCAAATTGTGGTCCGTTTACACTTGGCAAGTGACGATTGATTTCTTCAGTTATGTATTATTCTAGTTGTTCCAGATTACTTGGTTGATTTTTGTTCGGTTGACCATTCCAAGTGCCCCCCCAAGAAAAAATCTGGTGGCAATAGACTTGGAGAGCTAGAAGATCATTTAATTGTTTCTCTGCGTCCTATTCAACGTGCAAGACATTTTTCGTTCAAATAATTATGAATATTATATGCAAAATGTGTTGGAGCTCAAATTTTAAATCAACTGCATGAAATGTGACCTTCAATGATCCTGGACGAATGTGGTCTTCTAAATTCCCTGTTAAATGAAATAGATGTATATCATTATTGACAGTAAATTTTTGAAAAATGTTCGGAATAGAATAACATTCCTCTTGTAAAGTAACAATTGAAAATCTACTTTCCATGCAGAATTTCTTCAAACAATTTCACCCGCTGTACGTTTTATGAGCCCCAACAAACATTTCGGAAGAATGCTAGTTTATAGTAATTAAACTTATAGAAGGGAGTTTGTATTTCATCCCATCAATAACCTTGTTCAATAACTAGAATTGCTGCCATAAATCATGATTATCTTAACCAAAGAAAATGTGGTAACAAATATAAATTTGCGTTTGTTGGACTACAAACACCTTAAGTTATATTGTAGAATACTATAATTCTTAATTTATTTGCATAATAGTGTTACGTATTATGAATGGCTATTTTACAAAGGTTTTATCAAGTAGTCAATCTTCCGGAAGTGTACATGTATTATAAATTTACTTTACTTCTTTAGTACACTATCACACTTTTTATTTCACGAAGAAATACACAACCCGCCAGTTTGTGTGTGCCATGTTTACATTTACAAAGATTTTTTAGACGAAAAAGAAGTGTAAGAGGAATATCTCAAAATCCAAGACACACACCTTAGTACTTTGAAATGCCATTCAACAGAGGACAATAAAGCTGTCATCCTAAAATTAATATCATGAGCAAAGTAATTCAATTGTTTCTAAAGTGGAAGCAATAAACGTCGCCATTTTTGCTTTGTTACAGACGCTATCTACATTAACTAAACAAAACATGCATTTGAATATGTTTCAATGCGAATCACCATTCATAAGGTTTCGTATTATGTATTATAACGCGAAAGTAGAACAAGGCAAAGCATATATGTGAGATATCAATGAGTATGTATACCTGTTTATATGTAAAACTATTTATTTTGTTTTCACTTTCTTTTGAAAGAAAGGTAGTACATCAAATTTACATGCTCAATTTTTTATATTTTCGTATTGGTTTTGAGGAACAAGCTTTCAGTGTTTAATAAACAGAATTTATGTACTTTTTCCATTCAAAACAATTTCTAATTGTCAATAAATAAGTAGCAAGATTTTTGTGATTCGTCCTTTTTTTTTTATTCAAAATGACATTTCACCTAATCTATGATAAGCATGCACTAGTTTACCTAACATACTGCTGCTAATACATCTACTCATGCACTAGGTTGGTGTGATAGTTTGATTAGAGTTTTTATTTGTTATAAACGTAGATATTTGTCTGAGTTTCAGTACTTATTATAACCGTCCCTTTCTCCTAAAATTGTAAAAATGAATTTTATAGCTAAAGCGGTAGATTATGGTAACATAAAAATGACTCATTTGTGTCCACCAAATCTCAATTACACCAACGTTAAAAAAATTAGATCAATTTGGTTATGATTTTTTTAATTTAAACTCATTCAAATCAATGTGAATTTATTGCAAGAAATAAGTTAATATAAAGTAAGAGCAAATACAAAAGTAGCATATTTACTATTTAGTACTTTACAGTTGCACGTTACAATAAAGGTCTTGTATACGACGGCGATGCGGTATGTAAAGAACTTTTTGTTTTCACACTGACCTTGGTACTTATCACTTCAGTTTGGCGGTAGCTACGATTCAATACGGTTAATTAGTGCTTATCTGTACGACGTTAGAATGTGTGATAAAGTTGATGATCCCGCCAGGTGTGAGGTGCGCAGTATTATTCGTTTTTAAACGCGCAAAAAGTCCGACACATCGAAATTCATAGGCAGATAACTGAGGTTTACGGTAATGTGATGAAGGAAGCGTCAGTTCGGAAGTGGTACATCATGTTGAATAGCAGACGGAAGAATGTTCACGATGAAAATCGCTCGGGCCAGCCCTTAGTGGTGACTGAGACTCAAAGCTAGGATTGAAACAAAAGTCCAAGAAAATAGGCATTTCACAAGTAGTGCACTCATTCGGACCAGAAATTTCACTGTATTGTACGGAATTATTAGTGCACATCTGGGGTATAATAAAGTGCGTGCCAGGTGGGTCCCTCGAATTATGTCAGACGAACACCAAACCAAACAAATGGGAGCTGCATTGACCTTTCTCAGTCGCTATGACAAGGATAGTCATGAAGTTATGAATCACATTGTTATTGATGATGCGACTTGGATATCACATTTCACAACAGTAACAAAGTCCCAATCAATGCAATGGCATCATCTGCAATCCCTAACGAAACCGAAAAAAGCAAACGAAATTGTGATCACCAGAAAGATTAGAGCTACGGTATCTTGGGATCGTAAGGATATCCTTCTCATCAACTACATGGCTAGGGGGGAGACCATAAGTGCATCGGCCTACTATATGACACTTCAACGACTTCGTTGCGCTATTCAAAACAAGCTGCGCGCAATGCTAAGCTTCAGCAGTTTCGGTGGGAAATTTTTCAACATCCGCCATACAGTCTGGAGTTAACCCCAAGTGATTTTCAATAATTTCCTAAATTGAAAGATGTTTTGAGTGGACAATGTTGCGGAAGTGATGAGGAACTTGAAGAAGCCGTTAATCAGTGGTTGAACAATTTGGTGGCAACTGAGTATGCAAAAGGCATTGAAAAGCTGATAAAACGGTACGACAAGTGCCTAAATTTGAATGGTGATTACGTAGAAAGGTAGCTTGTGTATCTAATTTTATGCGAAATACATTTTCGTTTAATTATATCTAATAAAAATTTCTATACAAAAACACATTTTTTTACTTTTCAAGTGACCCCCGTAATAATCGCTATAAAATTAAACATAAACATAACATAAAATTACAATATTTAAAGCTTCAATCATCACACATTAATATGATTCACGTCCAAATTAACAACTTGACAAATTCTTAATTACGTCTCATTACGTAAAAATATTTACCGCTACGCGGTACCGAGGTCAAGTAAGAATAATTACAAGAAGAATGAGCTTTTAGTACAGTAAACAGCAGGATGTGATCAGCAAGTTCTGGTTTACTGAAAAAAAACAGCCTAATTTAAATGAGTTAAATGGAGCAAAAATTCCATTAACTAGATCTCTGTTGTTGCTTATACCTACAATTGTAAGTAAATCGTTAACATCTTAAAAATATTTACAAACCACTCAAGCAGAAATCATATACATTCCCGATCACGGAAGATTGCACACCTAATACTATTTTGTGAAATACACACAACAGAGGCGTCACAATTGCGGGTTCGTAATAATTCAAACATAATAAAATAAGTATTGGTAAGTGAGACAATAGTAATAAGCACCTATTTATACGGTATATTTTGTGAAATACTGTTAAATGCTTACCCTCCTAAACAGCGTTAACAGCTCTGTTAAACATCCGCAGTATTAGCTATCTTCCTACAGTTGTTTCAGCAAAGGATGTTCACCATTACGAAAAAAAGGGAAACAACCGTTCGACATCTAATGATATAATATTGGCATAATGTAGAATGGAAAAGGCCATCAATCAACATTCGTGCAAAGTGTGCAGCGACAAGGAAAACTATAAGGTTAACAGTCGACAGCAGCTACACAAAATTGGCTTATGAAACTCGTCCGTATCGATGGACAACTGCTATAAGAATGTTTTAATCCCCGGAAGACGCGTGCACATGCCACGATAGTAGTTAGCTTGCTTCGACGACAACTCGGGAGGGCAAATGCGGACTTGCAAAGAAAATCACTATATAAGAGAGTCACTGATTTTCTGCTAGATAGATATTGCTGCATCAATAATTGATTATTCATTTGTGATTGCACATTTTTCTAATTTAAAATAGATAAAAATATATACTGAAAATATTCTGAAAATATTGTGAAATATATCGATATATATACCAGGTCTCTGCATAACTTTTTTTCTGGTTTAACTTAAAGATGGCGTTAACGAAATGTACGCAGACATTTAGATTACAAACACACACAAGTTGAGTCCGCAAAAAACTAGCGTCTTCGCTTTATCGTTCAGTGATCATGTCGAGTTTTGTACCTGAAAAAGAACATTTGCAGCACACATTACTTTTCTTATTTAATCAAAAGAAAAATGCTGTTGAAAGTCATCTTTTGCTGGTAGAAACATGTGAATACGCTCGATCGATTAGAACATGTGAGATATGGTTTCAACAATTTCAAAGTGATGATTTCAAAATCGGGAAGATCAATAAACTCAGTAAAAGGATCCCACGCGATTTCAATGAACGTCAAATAGATAATCGCAAAGTCACCTGTGAAATGCTGCTTCAACGCCACGAAAGGAAATTATTTTTGTATCGAATTATGACAGGTGACAAAGCGAAAAAAGAACGTGGCTTTCACCTGGCGAAGCCGGTCCTTCAACACCAAAGCCAAATCGTTTCGGCTGTGTTTGGTGGGACCAGAGCGGTATTGTCTATTATGAACTATTGAAGTCCGGCGAAACCGTTAATACACAACGCTATCGTCAACAAATGATTAATTTAAATCAGGCATTAATCGATATACGACCGGAATGGGGCAGAAGATATAGGAAAGTGACTTTGTTACACGACAATGCGTCGCCTCACACAGCAAAACCTGTGAAGGACACCTTGAAATTGCTCGGATGGGACATCCTTCCGCAACCGCCGTACTCCCCAGACCTGGCGTCATCTGACTATCTCCCCTTCGCATTAATAGCGCACTTGCTCGCAGATCAGGACTTCAGCAATTTCGAGGAAGTTGGAAAATGGCTCGATGAACGGTTTGTCGCAAAAAGCAAGTAGCTCCTCTGTTCTTCTGTCATTGAATTGATGTTTTCAATGCATTTATTGCACTGTCTGGAATAATTTTATTTTGTGATTTTTTTTTAGTTTCCTTATGTTTAGTTCCATCTTCTTCTGTTTCTTCGTCAAAATTGTCTAACAATTACGTCTCTTTCATCTAATCTATCAAATATAATATACATGTGGCAGTAATGTGTTTAAAATACCACGTGCTTCAGCTAGAGCTTCTGTCTAACCATCTTTCCATTTTTGTTGCAATAGACTAAGTAAAAAATCAACCTCCTCTTCTTAATTACTGAAATCTATTATCATATAACCTGGGGAAGTACAGCAGCATTAAAAAATACGGTGCGTACCGATCGATCCAGAGAATTGCACGAACTATATATCAATATAAAATAAAATAATATGAATAATACTATATACAATCAAAAGAATGGTAAAACGATAAAATAAATTTCTTGACAAAAATTGTAAATAATATTAAGTCCTTAACACAAAAGCTTTCGACAATCCTGTAACTATTCGGATGTTCAGAATTATCTCAGTTTAATTATAGCAAATCGACTTTTCATAAATTTAAATAAGTTACATCTGTTATATTATTACGCAAATAATATTGAAAGACATTATCAAACTATTTACCTTCAGTCGTACTATGTGTACGACTGAACGTAAATAATTTGATACATTTTGTACATTTCTCGTAATTGTATAATGTATGCATTAATGCATTATTCTCTATTGTCACAGCAATTTTACAGTAATCAGTGACAACTGACTGTCGTCAATGATAATTGGACCAGTATTAATGTAGAGTGGGAGAATTTCAGATAGGCTAATTTGTTATTGAACCTGTCAAATGACAAAATCAATGAACTAACCTGGTGATAACCAATGACAGCTTGCAGCCTACAACCGGTGATTAAAAAAGTGCTATATGTTTGACACAATAAGGCACCTATATAAGTAATTTCCGCTTATTTTTTAAGGAGCGAATAGATTATAGAATCATTTTTCGTTTATTTAATTGATCTTAGTTTAACGATTCCGATGATGGATGGGGTAAAGATGACCGCGCAAACTATTTGTTGTCCATTAGTAAATTGTTGCTGATAAATTGTTGGCTTCTTTAATAGTAAATATAAGAAAAGATTTGAAATTGTTATCGTAAACTTTAATATGTAGCTGAACTATTTAATAAATTATTTAAGCTGCGCCCACCATGAAAACAATTTAAAAATTCGGATGGGACATTTTTGATCATCCTTCAACACTGTCGTTCTCAAACGTTGTTTGGAAAGATACAGTAAGGTTGTGTATTGATTTTTGTATTTGATGCTGATTCTTAAGGTCGAGCGCTAACCAATTACATCAAAGTAACAACGAGTTTGGTATAGAATTACCAATTATATACCTCTAATGAATATAATGACTAATATTAGCCCGTTGTCTGGATCATGTAATCTCGAGTGCATCAAATAATCCCCACTGACAATACTAGATATAACAACATATATACAAGCAAATCCGTATTATTATAAATTGTGTAATAGATCTAAATACAATTTAGTAATAAGTATACAATTTCTAACCTTTTCAAGTATATTTTCCTTGTCCATATAAATGAAACAGATCACTGCACAAATTTTTAAAAAATTTCCGAGACTGTTTTTCTGCGCGATTCATTCGCTTTACTCAAAGCTGAATGTCTGAAAGTAGATGAAACGTTTTATATCATGTTTTTTTTTTGTTAGAAATTTAAATTCACGATGCTCCTTCCTAATTCGCGGTCACCTACAATGAAAGTTTTTCAAAATATTTATTTGACACGTAATGGTATAAAAAGTAACACAACATAAGATGATCAATTTTGAGAAAAGAAAATGAAACATGCCTAATAGAGAAATTTTTAAGAAATGGCCACGAAAAATATTAATTGCTTCTGAGATTTTTTGATTTATGATCAAGATTTCTACACTTCTGGCAGAAGTGGTCGTAAGACGTCAACTTTAATGTAACCACTTCCATCTTCATCACTTTCTAGGTCTATTTCTTCATCTTCCTTGCTGCTTGAATATTCAAATTTTCTTTTCTTGTTGTTCTTGTCTGTCTTCTTGTGTTTATCTAATTTCTTTATTTTTAATCTTATGTTGTTTCTCTTGGGATTTTTTCTCGTTTTCTTTGCGAATTTCTAAATGTGCAGCTGATGAAATACTGGAACTTGTTTGGCCCGTTTTTAACAGCAGTTCTGTTTTCTGACATAAGAAGTGACAAAGATGCAGATAGTATTTTCGACCTAGTAATTTTTGTGTTAAACATTTGTTTAGACGTTGATAGTTGTTCTTCTAAACCATTAGTTGGTTCTTTTGCAATCTCTGTCTGTTTTTGAGGTGTCTTGCTGTAGACGAAGAAGCGTAATCCGGGATGATGTTGCGATTGAAGGGCAGAATTCTCGTTGCTCTAAAGCCTGCTGAACCATTGTGTGTTGCAGCAACCTTACCCCAACTTGCATTCGGTAACTCACCAAACTCATGGTCCGTCCAGCAAGATTTTTGAACCGCTGACAACACGATTCATAAAAATCTACCTTCAACGATTTAAAAAAGATTCTGCCTAAAGGCTGCAGATAGTGAGTGGTATGGTTAGGCAAACATAATATGATGATTTCATTTGACTTTTTAAATTTCAACATTTCGACAGAATTGATATGGGAGGCATATCCGTCAAGTATCAATAGGACTTTTCCTAGTGGTTTTTTAAGGACAAAATGTTCACGCATCCAACGAAGAAAAATAGTTGCATTGATATAGATAGATTTTTGTGCCATAAGTAAGATAGAATCAGGTGGTAAGCCATCTTCACACTCTTTGTTTATTTTTTCCTTTCATTATCACAGTAGGTGATAAAAAGTTACTTTCGGTGTTACAACAAACAACTAGTGTTATAGTTTCTCCTCTTTCTCTAGGCGTTGTCGTAGTAACAACTTTGGAGGTGTTTTTGTCTTTTAGTCTTCTACTTCTTTTTAGTTCATTGCTTTTACTTTAGCTACGGAGACACCTTCCAATTTACGAATACTAATTTTCGATGTCGGTTTAAAAACAAGCAAAGCCAGTCGTAGCCAGCTTTTTGCCTTTCCTTGTTAAATTTATGTTTGATTTTTAACTGTTGAGCAAAATGATAAGCAACAGCCTTCGAATCATCTCTGGTTAATGGAAAGCCTCGTCTTTGTCATTTTTCCTTTTTCATAATTTCCTCTTTTAATTCTATGTTCCAAGATCTTAAATGGTATTCTAAATCCAATAGAAGCTCGGCGAACAGAACAATTTCCATTACCAACATTTCTGATTGCCTCCTTACAAAATAACTGTAACTCATGAATTGTTACCTCTGGATTTTCCCCATCGTATCTAGTACTATGAATGGCTCAAGGAAGACTTAAACAATGACGATATCTTGGACATTACTTTCTTCAGTGACGAAGCATGGTTTCATCTTAGCGGATATGTAAATTTACAGAATAATAGAAGTTGGTCCGCATAAAATCTTCATGTTTTCGTAGAGACTCACTACAACTTCGGAAGATTGGCATATGGTTAGCGATGTCAAGAAGAAGAATCATTGGCCCTATTTTTTTTATTAAAGCATTGATGCCAGTACGTATCAAAATCTGACTTTAGATCCTTTTAGTGAATAACTTCATGATGATTTGGTTATTTCCAACAGGACGGTGCAAGAGTTCACACTGTACAGGGAACATTAGATCATCTACAACAATTTTTCGTAGACCGGTTGATAAATAGAGACAGCTGGCTTTCTTCATCATCAAACTTACATTATTTCATGTTTAGTTATTTACGAAATAAGCTTCATTCTAACCGTATCCATACATTGGAGGAATTACACCGTATAATTGTGGAAGCTGTAAATTATGTTAGACCAGAAGTATTCACAGTATGAAACGACGGCTGAATTTGTGTTTAAATTTACATGAACAACATTTCTGAAATTAAGATAGAGTGCAATTTAAAATATCAAAATTAGAAAACAATTTCATTGTAATTATCATTCAATAAACAGGTATATATCAGCAAAAATGGTTACTTTCTCAAATTTTTATAGTGTTTACAGCTTCAGAGGCGTTGACTAGTACTTAGAACCAACTTAAAGCAAAAAAAATAAAAAGCGAGATATTCAAACACCTTTCAATCATTTATATATAGCCTGTATAAAATATTCTTATATTATTTGGGATCATTAGAAGGTTTTATATGTATCATAAGAAACGTATCATTAAAATCACCAGATAACAATTATGATATGTCTCGTGATCAGTTATACATTAACGTTTCAACTTTATAATTTCTATGAACATAAGAATATATATCTTCAAGAGCTAGTGGTATGTAGAAGTATTAAAGAAACGTTACATATTCAAATTTTATAATTCTAAGTAACATCGTACATAACGCAACATAATGTAGTTCTGAAAATTCCAAAAAATACGTGAATTAAATAATGTATCAGTCAATACTTTTAATACAAATGACAAAATAACTATAAAAATCTGGAAAAAGAGTATTTTTCTTCGGCCACTAATCACGCTCCGTCGGTCACACTCGTTAATAAATAAAGTTATTCCCTAATATAGGATATTAGCTTATTTTACGCTCTGTACTATGCACCCTTATTTTTTTTGGAGTAACATGCAAACTACAGTAATTATGATTCAAATTACAACTACTCTTTTGATTCATCTTATATCATTATCAAATATTTTATAGATATTATGGAATACTTATTCTAAAATTTTATAAGAAATGTATTTTTTTGAGTGTATCAGACGATTTTAATAACATATTTCTTATGATTCTTATAAAACCTTCTAATGTTCCTAAATCTTATTCATTTTTAATATATTTTTCTCATTGTAGATATCTCGCTTTAATTGTATGTATTTATGCCTACTTTATAACAATCTATGGGTGTCACAATGTGGCAGTAATAGCAAACGCTCTGTAGTCTAGTAGATGGGTTACCTAGATGACTTAGATGTTTTAAGTTCATTTCAAGCAAGTTGATCTTTGGACTTTTGCCCAGCTGGATTCACGACTAGGACCACGGTGTGGCACATTGGTTTTTGACACGCAAGACACCTCCCTTACTTCTGAAATAAGTCTGCGAGGTTGTGAGCAGTATCTAACCGTGTCAAAACAGCTAATGTCGCTTATGTTTGTTTCATGCGAGCGATTTTCTTCCGTACGGTAATGCGAATGAAAATGAGCTCGAGCTTCCTAGGTTCTTTGCACACATTCAAGTTTGTGTATATGGTATCGGTTTACAAGAAAGATGACAACTCCAAATATTCATCACCATATTTATGAAGTTTACAGTACGAATGCAATGAGATACAGTAAAGCACGAAAATTAATGAGATTGCGCAATGAAGGAGATAACAACGCCCATAATAAGTCACGCTCTGGTCGGTCATATGTAACCAATGAGAATCTGGTGCAGACAATTGACGCCAAAATTCGCAGAAGTAGGAAATTCATAATTTCCAAGTTGTCTTTGAAATTAACATACATCTCAAGGTTGGGTTTGTACACGATTATATCTGAGACTTTAGAGTAGAAGAAATTGTGTTCTCGGTGCGTTACTAAATTACTAACTGAGAAATACGAACAGAAAAGTGTTTTTATCTTCTTAACGTTCTACAATGTGGAAGACGATGACTTATTGAGTCAGAGGGATGTCTTACTTGATTCCTAAGTCAAAGCAACTCTGAGACACGTGGCAACGCTCATCATTGCCGGTGAGAATGAAAACAAATCACATTTACAAAGTACAAAATCATGGCTACTGTGTTCTGAAATAGACAAGCGGACTAATAAACAATTGACTGAGCTTTATACTGTAAGAAAACTAAGTCAACCAATTTAGAACAAATGGTGTGGAATTCTATCAACCGGTGTTGTGCTGCTTCATGGCAATGGAATACCGCATACGACGGCTCAAACTCGAGATCTAATCATCTCTTTTGGCTAAGAGCAATTGAATTATCCAGCATATAGTCCAGACCTTGCATCTAGCGAGTACCATTTCTTACGACATCTGAAGTGATTCCTGAGCAGTAAGCTCTTCAACACGGACGATGAAGTGAAAACGACCATGAATTATCTACCGACTCTTATCATAGGAGGGTATCAAAAAACTCATGGTCTGTACGCTAAATGTTCAGTTACCACCGTGAAACGCCGGCTGGTCGAAGGAAATTTACACGGTCGCGTGGCAGCTTATAAAGTATTGCTACGCCGGGGTAACCAACTGAAAAGGCTACAGTGGGCCCGTGAACAACGGGATTGGACGGTAATTAAAGTGTTTGATTAAAGCAGGGAAGTGTTTGTCAGACATTCCGCTAATGAAAAGATGCTTCCCGAATGCATTCTACCAACAATAAAACACGGTGGTGACTCAGTTACAGTTGGAGGTTGCTTTTCTTACTGAGGAACAGGAACGTTACATCGAATCGAAGGAATAATACGGAAAGAGTAGTACCGCTAGATATTCACGCCATTCTTTCTGGGCTGCGACTAATCGGCGACAATATTACTTTTATGCAAGTTAACGATCCGAAACACAACCAGGAAATACAATAGTATCTGAATGATCAAACAGATATTTTACAAGTTGTGACATGGCCACAGAGTCCAAATCTCAACTTTATTGAATTACTGTGGGATGAACTTGATATAAGAGTTCGAAATGTCGGTCCTACTTCCAAGAAACAGCTTCCGTCAACAAGAATGGAACAACATCCCATGCGAAAACCTTAAAAAAATAGTCGAAAGGTTACCGCAAGTTGTTCGAACTGTAATCAATGGAACAGGTGGATTTTCTGACGAAGAGGATGTTTAAGAATTTTGTTAACAATGAAATAAAATTTTTCGTTAGATTTTGGTAGTTGTTGTTTTTAAAAGTAATACATTTATTTCTTTAGTAGTAATTGCTTTTTATTTTTGATTTTTTAAATTTTTGTTACTTGGTCAAACTTCTATGGACGGTATATTCAGAAAATAATTGCTTTTTGAAAAATTTGTACTTGTTTCATTTTTGTTGCGAAACAAACCTTACTTAAAAAGTAACCCTCGTATTTTCACACACATATACGTATATAATTCATGCGGAAATTTGTTTATACGGTGACTTAATATTTGTCATTTCCAATACTGTTTAGACTGGACATTTCGACCCATAAAATACCAGAAAAAACAGTAGTATCTTCTTAAGTATCTTCGAAAGAGAATTTGTTTGACATCAACTCCAAGTTCATTATCTTTAAAAATCCAATAAGAACGGGTCGAACAATGGTATGTAAAGTATTTGAATCGGTGTGTGTATATTTCTTTCACTAAGGTTACTTTTCTCCCTTTAGATTGTAAAAGCATTTGTTCTAAAGAATTTTGCAGTTAAAAAGTTTCGTCTTGCACTGGTTGTCGTGACGTATTTTGTAATTTAATCTGAAATATGTAAATTCAAAAAGTGGTAATTTTGTATTCATTCTGATAACAGATAGCGTCGAGCGTTACCTTTGCATTTCTGTAAAGTTTCGCCATAGTTAATCTTAACTGCTTGAAGAAATGGCACACTTTTCGCTTAAACTAAAAGCCTCGCAGCATCCTTCAATTCAAGGACATCAATTGTAATAAAAGATAAACACGACGTTTTGGATAAGTTAAAAATATCCACGTAGATAAACGCGCTCCCAAATGAAATGCATCGCAGTCTGAAGATTAAACGTAAAATCGATTCATTTAAACTTAAAATACTCCATAAAATGTCAAAAACGGATCTCTCTAAACCTTAGTACGTGCAATTTTATTTCTTTCACTTCTTTTCTAAAAATATCTGTACATGTACCAGCAATAAAATAATTCATTCATCGTTTAAATAAAACAATAAATCTGGTTCAAATTTAAAACGATACTCTTATGTAAAACATTCAACCGATTAGAATACAACTGCAAGTATTATAGAATACAGGGAATCATCCAATAGACATTTTCTAGTAAAATGATACGACCTTACAACCGTATGACTAAGATAAGTTTAAGACAATGGCATCTAAAAAACGCATACAACTTCAAAAGAACAACAAGATATAAAACCTAATCAATCGACGGTTTAATAACATGAAAAGTGGAATGCTAGGGAGTATGATTCGTTAAATAACTTAAATTCCACGGGAATTGTCCACGTTTTATCGCAGGTAATTACTATTTTCGTAATCCAGCGCTTATTTCTTACGTTGTTTTCTTAGGTATTCGATTGTGCATTGTGCATTAGTTTATCCCATGTAATACTGCCAAACTTAAATTCGCTTTTTTATTCAAAATTGCTTAGTTTACAAGGGAAACATGTAAGAATTATAACAACCTATTTAAATAGTAAGCGCTCCGATTAATTAACGATATATATTGGTAAATTATAATTTTCTTCGTAATTTCCAACGTTAAAATTTTATGAAACATTTGTCACTGTAAGATTTTAGCTCTATGCCCCTCGTTCTCCGGACGAGCGCCATAACTAGACTACGGAGACCCGTAAGAATAAACCACTTGTAATACCTAAATGTAGTAATATCTATGAATCATGTCCCATCAGACACAACATTAATAATGCGAAGTTCTATTAATTAAATTTATATGAGACTTTCGTTGACTTTTATAGTAATAAATTATATTTTTTCATTGCAATTTCTTACGTTAAACTTTATTGAAAGATTTGTTGACTTCGGTAAGATTTGAAAACCTACGTCTCTCGTTCTACGAGTACCGAAAGCACTAAACTACGGAGACCCATAGGAACAAATCGATCTTAATACTTACATATAGTAATGTTTAAAAAAATATCAGTGTCGGTAGGATTCGAACCTACGCCCTCTCCCTTACCGGGGGAACGTTTGCTAAGTCAGGCAAGTGAGTTCAAATCACTTTTTAATCTCTTAATATCGTAATGTCTGTAGATATATCGCAAATACCTTAGCAGACACTTTGCATTTAAATGGTCCCGTGGTCTACTAGTATGATATTCCCTCGGTAAGGAAGAAGGCGTAGGTTCCAATCCTACTGAGAGTGATGCTTTTCAAAAATTTTAAAATATTGGTAATTACAAGGAAAATTATCATTATAACCAACAAAAGCCTCACATTGATTTAATTAACATGTACTTGGTATTAAATATTGAGTCTACTGAGATATGTGATACGAGGTAGGCGCCATGAATTCTCGGCCTGACATAATAATATATAATGTAGTTTCCCCTAATAGTAGAAATGTTTTTCAGGTTTTGTCGTGTATTCACTGTTTTACTTCACGTTTCGCATTCTCGTTCGACCTTCTGAAGAAGCTGACAGCATGCCGTGACAGAATTTGGACACGCTTGAACTTGTAAAAGCCTGTGAGGCCGAGAATTTACAAAGCCTACCTCGTATAGGTACAGAGATTACGACATCTAGGTATTAAAAAGTGTTTTGTGCTTACATGATACCGTGGTCTAGTGGTATGATGTTTCCCCGATAAGGTAAAGGGCGTAGGTTCAAATCCTATTGAGTGATATTTTTTCAGAAATTTTAAAGAGTTCGTAATTATGCACATGTATACTAATAATGTATGCATATTATTAATTATGATTATGTTCCAAATGAGAGAATGAAAGATAATAAAGTGAGAAACTTTGTAATGGCACTGTATTAATGATTCAACAAATACTATTTAGCGGCCGCCTGATTCTCACTTTTTGCACGCCCATACATACTTTATTCCCTCCTTAGTTTTAACGTGGATATTAATCAATGCTTACAATTTGCAATAAAACAAACATAGGTCATTTCTTAGTTATTACTAAACTTATATAAAATTTGTTTCTTGAAGATGGGTTTCTAATAAGTGTGTGCGCTATTGGCTAGAATAAATACATGAATTTTGGTTACACCTTGTATAATGAGATCACTATGTACACAATTTTCAAATGAATTACTAATTATTTCCATTTATTTTAAAATTATCAATTTCATTTAGAGGAAAGCAAACGCTACAAGAAAAGTCACTATTGTACTGAACGCAGTAATTAAGATACGTTAGTTTGTATCGTACATTCGCCTTAGATCTAGCGTATGTTCAGTGTGAAATGTCAAACACAGTTACCTGGAACATTCATAAGTCGTTGATTACAACTTGTAGAGTTTTATTAATATGCCTGTCAGCCTACATTTCCTTAAAACGTAGGTGTTGGAACGAAACCATTGCCGGTATTTCTATAAATGTATGGCGGAAACAAATACAATTCACAATGGTAGTCTGCTCATGCTGTGCTTAATCGTGAGGCAGGTTTCAGGCGTACACGCACAAAGTATTACGTATGTTACACAATTTGCAGCTGCCTTTGTGTTTGCAATACGTATGTATACCTATGTGTGGATTGTCATTTATGCCCTACCTTGACATTACAAGAGAAAGTGTTCCACATTTGGTATTTAGAACACTAAGTATAACTATTACCAAGCTAAATTTTAAGAACTACATATGTACATACTGAAATCGCTAGAATAACTTGAAAAATTCGATTATATATCTCATTATTCAAATGATTTTTAATATTTTAATTGAGTAAAATTAGGTATTTAGGTTTATAAATGTAATAAAAAAACACAGTTTTTTTTATAGTGTTATTCATTTTTCACTACTTTTACTAAATCTTTACTAAGTTTTTAATACTTTTGAAGAATACATTTGTTCTGCTTTAAAATCTATGAAGCCTTGATACATTCTCACATTATAAAAGGGCATCGGAATTGGAATATTCTTTATAGTTCGTTTCAAAAGCATATGTTACTATACTTCATTCACGCTAAGAATGCAGTAGGTAGCGCTACGATCGGCGGCTGTATTACACTGGTGAAATTTAACCGATGGAACTGTCAAATGACAACATCGTAAATATCAAAGTTTGGTTATTAAAATCTTGTATAATAAATAGTAAAGTTTTTCATATCTTATGTGCAATACATTATGGTTATATGACCCGGTAAAATAATACCGCATCAATAAAGAAATGTATCCTTCGGTTATTTCATTTACCGAAATAGCTTATTTAATTATGTTAAAAAGTAAATGAGATTGCATTTGGGATTAATCGAAGAGAACATAAATGTTATATGACAAGTTTTAAAATAACAATATTGCCATGGATAAACTTGAATTGAAAATATAACTTCGACATGAATGGTTATATACATAGTGTTATACGAAGTCATTTGTTATGAAGTAAATCTCTCCGTTGGTAATCTCCATCAATTTTAAAAGAGAAAGTTTCAATGGTAACCAAACAAGGAAGAATGTTGCTGACTATGAACAATATGTATATATATTAATAAGTTGGTTTAAATCGAAGGCAAAAATGTATTATATTTACATTTAATAATTTTGTACATATACGCAATTTATTTCTTAAAAAGAATGAATTGGTTAATTATAAATTTTTGAGCTTCGTCTAAGCGATCGTATATTGTTTCACGAAGGCGTTTCTTAGGGAGCGAACTGGGAATTCCTCTTGTATTAATCTCTTTTATTTGAGACGAAAGAATTTAGCATCTCGTTATGCTCTTTGACTGGGAATTATTATGTACTTGCATTTAATTTCGTTTTCGAAAATCAGTTTCTGCAATAACAATACAAATTCCAACAACTCATATTGACTCCAGTGTTTACAAGGTAAACGTCAAAATTTCCTGATCTGCCGTTGATCCAGAAATTGCAACGGACCAAACTTTCGCTAGTCTTATCAGCCTTGGAAAAAGCGTGCGAATTACTTTTCTTATAACTGTCATTCGTTCGTCACGATGTCAGAACCCATGAAAATAGAACATCGCACTGTTCTCAAATTCCTTATTCAAGAAGGTCTCTTTTTCGTAAAGCATCAAAGATCGGCTAGATGGGATATGCAAGGATTTTTTTTCATCTCATACATTCCACTTGTCGAAATATAAAGTACAAATCAACAATTCTGTAGTTAATTCATTTTTGTGTCATTTTGTGTAATTTTTATCAGGAATAATAGTCTATTTAGCAAAAATACCACAAGATATTAATCTATCAGACATTTCAATTAGGACATTTGAAATGCTTAAAAATTTAATAGTACTCGGAGGAGTCACCCTACGTATAACTACAAATGCGCATTTCCATTCCCCCATATTACATGAGAATTTAAAACTATTTCGACGCAATAATCTCTGGTCGTTTATTACACTATGCTCATTTTTAATAACTATCCCCCCTTTTTTGCATATAAAGTTGTAATTAGTTTTTAGACATGGTTGCACATGCGAGAATACTTTAGAAAACATCCTGGTATACACATAAATGACTTATCAAATGAATAAAAATGTATTTATAATAATTATACTAAGATAGAAGTAACTAGCATAGATGTAATTGTAGTGTTGACGTTCTTCTGTGTATTCCGTGTTTTTGTTTAATGTTTAATTTTATGGTTAACTTCCCAAGTACCTCTTACGTTGCATTATTTATGTAGTTCACAAGTCAGGCGTACCGTTATAGAAGAGTTACCAGAATCATCTTTGGAATTTAATAGTTCAAGAAGTCGCTGCGAATTTCAATTGTTACGTTCATAAAATTTGACGTTTTTAACATACATATAATCTAGTTTACAATTCACACTTTTATAAACTAGTTACAAAACATTTAAAAGAAAATAGTTTTGTGGGTAAAACAAAATTTCACTTGAAAATTCTCCAACCGCACTTTTTCCGAGTTCAAATAATAATAATAATTTATTTACCCAACGGAGATATCATTTACAGAGATTAGATAGCTATACATAAATATTAGATTAAATAAGAAAAACAAATAATAAGAAATATCGCATAAAAAAATTAAATCTTATTTATTTAGTAACAACCATTCACTGATTTACAACTACTTAGTAACTTATACAATGAAGAAAAATTAGAGTCTGTTACATCGTCCCTCGCTACCTTATTCTAAAATTTAAACACGTTCTATACAGGAGAGAACATTATCGTCTGTGTTTCTACAAGAGTAACACAAAGATAATTACATGTGGCACATTGCGGCGCAAGGAAAGATACTTTGAGCAAACGTAAATTCGCCACACAGCACAGCAGAAAGACGTTTATTTTAATTTTCGAACAGACTATATACGATTATCATGGACTCATTACTCATGAATAAAGACACCGCTTCCTAGTAATTCTAATAAAAGAAACGCAAAGTAAAAAAAAGAACTACTAATAAGCACCTCCTTAAAAGTTATAACTTATAAGTAGATTGGCGCACTCATCTAAACAGAAATGTTAAACACTTTCATTAAGTCACGATGAAACTATCCAAAAAATCGACAAGCGATAAGTTGTGTGTATATGTACTCATGTATCGAACAAAAATACAAGTTTGGGTTTCGGCAAACAAAAAGAACCAATTTACTTTTTAACATATTTTTCTATTCTTTCAGTAATATTTGGCATTTAGCTGGGCGCTTCATAAGGTTTAAAGAGTAAGAATAATGTGTTAAAAAGAACTAAGGGTGGGGTTATTCACATTCTGATAACGTTGCAGATAGCGCTATGTAACGGATAAAAGAATTATTGATACACCATCGCTTATAATAGAATGGACACTTTAAATTTTAACAAAATTTGATTACACGGACAAAAGAAATACTTTATTCGTGTAATAATTCTATAAGCATGTACAAAATTTACTAATTAAAGAACTACGTTGATAAATAACGAAATTGGAATATTACTTTTCAAAATCGTGAAATAATTAGGTACAGAACAAACAATACCAGGTGTAGATATTTTAACTAATATAAGAGTACAAATTTTATGACACAATAAATGAAACCCGAATTTTAGGAATTGACTGAGTTCCTGATGGTAAATAATTTAATTCTTGTATAAAAATGCCCCGTAGAAAATCGCTTAATGTTGAAACACTATCGGCAATATTAACGCTATATCAAGAAGGATATTCTGTACGCATATTTCCAGATGACTTAATATAAAAAAATCTACAGTAAATTTAACTGTTCGCCGATTCGAACAAACTTGTACACTTGCTAGCGAAAATCGTCCAGGACGTTCTCGAGCAACATTCAGTAGCGACGATGAACGCGTAAAATTAACTAATAAGAGAAACAGATGGCTCCCTACGGCGGAAGAGATTCGGGCCAGAGGCAAGAAGATATCTGTCGTTTAAAAGAAGCAAACTTTTACGGTTACATTGCTACACGAAAGCGACATTGCTACGTTGCTACCGTCTCCAGTGACTCCAAATATGAAGGGTGTGGTCAAAACCTTAGAACATTTGTCAGACGCTCAAAAGACTAGAAAATGCCTTTTGAATGCATTACACCAGTGATAAAGAAAGGTGGTGGTTACATTCTTATATGGGGTTGCATTTCATAAAGTGGAATAAGAGACCTTGTGATAATTGATGGAATAATGAGGAAGGAGAATTATCGCGGGATACCAAAAGAAAATGCTCTACCATCCAGATTGAGCTTTATAGGGAATAGTTTTGAGTTGATAGACGATAATAATCCGAAGCATACGTTGTTATTATGCAAAAACTACTTCGCTGATGCGGAGAATGAAGGAATATTAAAAATAATGACTCAGTCTCCCCAAAGTTCGAATTTTAATCCGATAAAAAGAACATTTTAACATTAATGGCCATCATATCCATGCAATCAATATATCGATTCGTTCTGATGCGATAATTTTACTGTTACGGTAATTAATCACCAAATAAACAATAATTTCTGACCACAAGTTAACAAGTTGTCGGTGTTTTTAAAGATATCCTGATTTTACGCCATTGGGTATTTTTTCCATTGCGCCTTTAAAAATAAAAAAGCATGTTGTTATTTCTGAAAATAGCTTTTCAGTTTGCATCCGAAAATCTAATAATATCTCGAATATCTCTTTCTGTATTGGATCCGTTTCGTCCCAGCACAGTAACAAATTACTGCAAACTAAACGTATTACTTTTGCTCCATTGTATTTTAAATCTATAAATTCCATCTTAACCTTGCTTGCTTGATCTACAAATTGATCGTTCTTAAATCCTGCGTACATTTAACATAATTAGTTAGCAACACTAAAACACTAGTATCTAACAAATGCTTAATAACTAACTGTGAACGAAAATTCTGATTCAGTATGTATTCGCAGATATTCGTAGACTCTGGTGGGAAGCAGAAATCCGGCGTCCTTACTCATAAGGCAATCTGTCTAAACAAGAAAATAATTCTCAAGTACTTATATCATGATAAGTCCGTTTAATTATAGTACAAAATATTAAGTGGTAATTGACACATGATGAATGATAATGAATTAAAGGTATTAAAGTAATGTGCAATTATTTATTTACAGTAAAATTTCTGAGATCAGATTTTCTAAATTTTTTGAAATGGTTCTAATTTAGTAGTCAAAAATTGTATGTACCGTATCAATTGTGTTGCTGTACATTAAACCATATTCTTCGATAGCATTTAGTAATCTGTAAAGCAATAGTTGTTCTACATGGCTTCTTGTTTTATATTGCTAGATATTATCGTGACGTCAAAATCGCTGACAATTGCCGTTAATTTGACAATTCTAATTGCTTGTGCAAAAGCATGTTGCAAACTTTAAAAACGGTGATTAACAGTATAAGTCTATATGTACAACTTTTTTTGAAAAAGTGAACAAACATGTCATAATATGATAAAATTACAATTTCCGTGCAATTATCCAACGTAATTAAATTACTGAAAAAATATCAGTCTCGGAGGGGACTCGAACCCAACATCTTTATGTCTCCGGCGTACTGTGCTAACCATTGCACCACAAGACCATTGAGTTAAAGTCGCTTTAAATCCCCCTAGATGTCACGATGTCAGTATATATATCATAATATCTCACAGACACTATGTTATTAATACGGCAAGTGAGTAACAGTTAAACTAATCTCAATATTAATCTCAATATTAATATCAATATTAATACTAAACCACCATTGGCATTAGTAATGATAAAATTACAACTTCTTTGCAATTACCCAACGTTATTACGTCGGTCTTGTAGTGCACTGGTTAGCACAGTATGCCGGAGACAAAAAGTTCTCGTCCGGCAACCGAAGCGAACGGTCGTGCTTTCTAAATCGGTCCTAACGCAGAGATTAAAAAATTACCCTGTTTCCTAAAGCAAGTTAGTGAAAGTGAGGTTTTTCCTGTCCTTCCTAGAAGGCTGGAAGGCGAAAGCGGCAAGCCGACGCCAGTCCGGTGAGTCATCCACGGAAAGACAAAGTCTTCAGTGTGTGAGAAGGAGATAGCGATATATGCTCTCTCCGTCCATTGCAACGAAAAGGGAAAAACCGTAATCCGCTTAGTCGCGGTGAAATCTAATAACAGTGCTCGGTTTCGGAAACTACTGTGCGTCATTAAGACCAACCGGCTTAACTTGGCGCCAGTAGATTATGGACAAATCCCGCGTGTAAATAGTGCGTATGGGTAGTGTAAAAAGACTCACAAAAAACGGTCGCGGTGCGCCAGAAAGCGATGAGGAGTCTAACTCGGATTCCTCAATCGCGAGCATAAAACCTCTCGTGGCAAAGGTCACGAAGACAAACATCCTCGAGGACGCGAAGGGTAGATTCGACGCGTGTAAAACTCAATCCGGCGGCATGGAAGGACCAGCTGCCTCCACCGATTCGAGCCCGAAATCGCTCGAACATCTATTTAACGTTAGAGTGGCAAACCGGTTCGGCCTGCTCTACGACCCCGAGGAGGACATGGACACTCAATCCACCCCGTCCCCTGGACAGTCGCCATCCCCAGGAGAAACGTTGCAAAACCGTCCCCCCTCTCCAGAAGGTTCCGCGCGGAGGGAACCCCGCCCGCCGCCCATCTACTTCATGGCGCGACTGGGAAGCGAGCACGCTGAATTCCGTCGGAAAATCGACGGAATATCAAAGAATTATTATTTACAGTTTACCGCGAAAGACACTATTTTATACTTCCGTGGGATGGCGGACTATAAAAAGTTCATCGCCACTTTTAAAGACATTTTACCTTTTTATACGTTTACTCCGCGAAACGAGAAGACACACGCGTATATGGTGAAGGGACTACACTCCGACGCCACCCCCGAAGAAGTACGCGAGGAACTAAGGGTTCTAAACATTTGCGTCCAAAGAGTCACGCGAGTAGGGAAACCGGAATACCCGATGTTTCTCGTAATAACGGACAACAAAACGTCCCTAAAAGACATTACAAAAAAAGTGCGGTTCCTCCTGCGAACCCGGGTATATATTGAGCCTCACTACAACAAAAGGCTCATTACTCAGTGTAAAAAGTGCCAAACCTGGGGACATGCGACGCAGAATTGTTACAATAATGTAACAATCTGCGTCAAATGCGCGGGCAAACATGCCTCATATAACTGTGAGAAACCCCGCGATACACCCGCGCGCTGCTGCAACTGCGGACTCGACCATCCCGCGTCGAGCACGCAGTGCAAAGTATACCTTGACCTCCTAGAAGAACGGCGGAATCGACGGGATCGACAACAAAATGCCGTCGAAGCCCGCCGCAAACCGATCTACAAGCCAGCGCCAGCACCAGCAAGGAACGCCTGGGAGACTCCCGCGCGTCAACGCCAGGCTGACAACGTACCGCAACCCCCGCGAAACACCGAGCCGTCGCGTAACCCCCGCGATAGTGCCCCGCCGCTAACCTGGTCGCGTCCCCTCCGCGAGGAATTCCCGCCGCTGCCCGCGCCGCGTCAAAATCGTGCTCCGCGCTCTACACCGTCGCAAACCGCATCGTCGCAGAGCGCGAGCCCTGCCGCTAATAACGACGATTTGAAAAATCTCCGTGACATCTCAGCAACACTATCGGACATCAACAAGATAGTGAACCTGAGATGGTTAGCTGAGAGGGTGCGCGATCTGCACGAGCAAATCAAACAAGGTAAATCGCTATTAGATTATATAATGGCGATTAACGATTTCAGCGAGGCCACCAACATCCATGGACCTTAAGATAGCGCAGTGGAATTGCGACGGTGTTCGTACCAAAATGGGCGAACTAACTGATTTCCTATCCTCGCGAAACGTCGATCTGGTGGCGCTGAGCGAGACAAAGCTCGCCGAAAACCGGGATCTCCGATTACGCGGGTACAGTGTAGTGCGGAAAGACGGTCGCAACTCCCAGGGAGGTGTCGCAATCGCGATTAGGAACACGATTCCGTTCCAGCGAATAGCTCTCCCCGAGCCGAATAGTTTAGAGGCGGTCGCGATTCGGCTCGCGGATAGCACCGTGGTGGTGTCGCTTTATAATAGCCCGCGAAAAAGACTAACCATTAACCAGCTGGACACTCTCTTCGGGCTCGCCGGGAAGGTTTTGATCGCGGGCGACTTTAACGCGCGCCACTACACCTGGAACTGCTACCCTAACAACGCGAACGGAAACGTGCTGCATAACTACGCCGTCGCCAACGGTGTAGTGATATTGCATCCTGAAACGCCCACGCATTTCCCGGACAATGGTCAATCACCGAGCACGCTTGACCTTGTCCTAATTAAGAACGTCGCGCGGTTAAGTGATATTGACACTGATTCGCTGCCGTCGGATCACGTCCCACTCATCTACTCTCTCGGTAATGGGCGAGACCTGCAAAGGCGGTGCAACAAAATCCGTGTTCGTGACTACGCGCGCGCGAATTGGAAACGTTTTCGGGAATGCTTGAATGCCGATTGGACCATGGTGAGCGACTTGGACACCATCCGCAAAATGGAGGACACGGTCGACGCCCTCACAACAAAGATTGCGAGTGCTGCTGATAGATCTGTACCCTACAGAACAATAGATCTCGAGAGGAGCGATCGGCTGCCTGATGAGATTAAAAATCTTATCAGACAGAGGAACGCTCTTCGCAAGCGATTCCAAGCTACGCGCAATACCAACTATAAGAAGGAAGCAAACCGGATAACCGCCCGCATCCGTAAGGAAATACGGACGCACAAAAACAACACCTTCGCGCAAAAGCTTAGAGGAATCAATGTCAAGGACGGATCTATTTGGCGGCTAACCCGCAATCTACGCAAATCGCGCCCGGTTATCCCGCCGCTGGAGAGGCAGAACGGAACAGTCGCTGTTACCCCCGCGGAAATATCCGAAGAAATCGCCAGCAACTTCGAAGCCTTCCATATCACTCCGGAAACATCTCCTCACCAAGAAGACCTGGTGAACCGTACGGTATCCACTTTCCTCACAAACAACCCCGTAAACCCCTCCGAATCTGTCCCTTTCCTTACCAACCCCTCCAAGATTAGGAAACTAATCAGGCAATCCCCCTCCATGAAGGCACCTGGACCGGACACAATCCAGAATATCGTCTTGAAAAACCTCCCTAAGAAAATGATCGTGCAGTTAACCTACGTAGTTAATGCAATAATTAAACTGCAGCACTACCCGCAGCAATGGAAAACTGCAACGGTCATTCCCGTCCCTAAACCCAATAAAGACCCCTCTCAATCCTCTAGCTATCGCCCTATCTCATTACTATCCACCCTTTCCAAAATAGCCGAGAAAATCATACTCGGTCACATAAACGAACACCTGGAAAGGAATTCCATCATCCCACCGTACCAGTTTGGTTTCCGGAGTGAACACAACACCAACCAGCAGGTAGCGAGATTGGTTAAGGATATCACCGCGGGGTTCAACAGCAAGAAACACACCGCATTGGTACTCGTGGATCTAGAAAAAGCATTTGACAAAGTGTGGCACCGGGGTATCGTATGTAAGCTAATCAATCTTCGCTTCCCGGGCCCAATAGTTACCCTCATCAACTCTTACTTGTCGAACAGGTCGTTCACAGTAAGAGTTAATGACTCCCACTCGTCGCGGAAACTAGCTGCGGCGGGTGTCCCACAAGGATCGGTTCTTGGACCGGTCCTCTTCAACATATACCTGGCGGACATACCGACTTTCCCTAACAACAACATCGCGATGTACGCCGATGACACCGCTTTCTATTCCTCCTCGTTCTCGCCGATAGTTGCAGTACAAAAACTGCAAAACCAATTGCCGGCATACGAGGAGTACCTCCACAAGTGGAAGCTCTCCGCTAACCCGCAAAAATCTTCCGTCACGGTGTTCACACGGAGAACCGTCCCTCTGCTGCGAATACCGCGACCACCAAGATTTCTCAAGTCACAACTCCCCATTGAAAACCCGACGAGGTACCTCGGAATACAGCTAGACTCGGGGCTGCGTTTCAAACACCAAATACACAGTAACATCAACAAAGCCACGAGTCTGCTTATAAAGCTGTACCCAATCCTGGTCAACCGGGAAACATCGACACAAAACAAACTTCTCCTGTACAAAGCAATTATACGCCCCGTGCTTACATACGGATCCCCCGTATGGAATCACGCCGCTGCCACACACATTAATAAGATGCAAGTATTCCAAAATAAATGCTTACGCCTTGCCCTTAACCGGGACAGATACACGAGTATCCGTGCACTACACCGAGAGGCAAACATCCCGACGATCGACGACTTCGCCAGGAACACCGCTGAAAAGTTCTACCTGAATACGGTACAACACTCGAACCCGCTAATCAGGCAGATTACTGATGTGCGCGGGGCGGCCACAAACCACGCCTACCCGTACCAGAATCTGCCACTATACGCCGAAGAGATGCCGCTATTCAGGTAGGAAAACACCGGATTCGTTACACATGAACTGGACAGAACGGAAACGACACAGGGTTTTTTCCAACGCTTTTCCCCGCGGACGGACAATAACCGCTACAAATAGCGAACAAAGTGAAGAAAGTGGAACAATGTGCTTGTGCTCGGGTACGCCGTGATATTTTTATATACATTAGTGCGCGAGTGCAAGTTCCCCAAACGTACCGCAAACGTAACGAACAATTAACGAGAGACAATTAAATTGTAAATATATAGGGCATATATATATAGGTAAATTTAGGAAACACAATTGTACATATATTTACTTGTTTTTGTAAATTACACTTATAAGAAAAATAAAGACTTTTTGAATTTGAATTTGAGTATGCCGGAGACGTAAAGACGTTGGGTTCGAGTCCCCTCCGAGACTGTTATTTTTTCAGTAATTTAATTACGTTTGGTAATTGCAAGGAAATTGTAATTTTATCATTACTAATGCCAACGGTGGTTTAATATTAATATTGATATTAATATTAGTAATATTGATATTAGTTTAAATCTTACGCACTTGCCGTATTAATAATATAGCGTCCGTGAGATATTATGATATATCTACTGACATCGTGACATCTAGGGGGATTTAAGGCGCCTTGAACTCAATGCTCTTGTCGTATAAGGGTTAGCATAGTACGCCGGAGACGTAAAAATGTTGGGTTCGAGTCCTCTCCAAGACTGATATTTTTTCAGTAATTCAATTACGTTGGTTAATTACAAGGAAATTGTAATTTTATCATTACTAATGCCAACGGTGGTTTAGTATTAATATTTATATTAATACTTGTATTAGTATTGATATTAGTTTGTCATAATATGTCACGGTTACAGAGATTTCTTTATGGAAAAACCATAGTATGCGTAACGTATGCGGAGCTAATCACGAGAAAAACAGTCACATGCTCCAGGTTATATAATAAATTATGAAATCTTTTAACTATGCGTATACCTAAAGCATTCGCACTCCAAAAACACAAACGCACACTCGTGATCGTTATCACCCACTCTCCGCGTAGTTTTTATAACGTCGCAGCTTCACACCTGTTCCGAGCTAGTGTAAGAAGGATTCTGAAAAATTACAACATTTCGATCTCGAACGAGGCGACCGGTGAAGAACTCCTACTAATAATACTAAGTGGAAAGCACCTTGAAACCACATCTAAATATTGACTTTTAATTTGGTAGAAGCGAGCACGTGGTTACGGTCATTATCGAAAAGATGCCTATGTAATGTGCTCCATGTTTTGTAGATATTACACCATCGAAGATGTAAAGGTTAAATAAGGAAGGTGTCAATGTGAAAACACTGACGTCAATTGTAACGGGAAAAGTAAAAGTAGATATTAATTTCATGCTAAGCGAATCACTATACAAAATTCAAGCTTATCTTGCTAGTTTATGTGACCACGTAGTTATTGGATTTAATTTAACTCTATTGATACTATGAAGCAATACTTTAAGATGTACAAATATCTATAATGCTCGATAATACTTCATCATCAAAATTATAACACTAACATGTCTTTGTATAAATTCAAAATATACTAGTCACCATAAGTAAATGTACACCAAGTAATCGTGCGTATCTTTAATTGAAATTTTGAGGAAATATGTATCTAATTCTTATTAAGGAACGGTGAAAATTTCCTCCTCTGCTTCTTACGTGTTGAGGTAGACTATATTTGAAATCCACGAATCAATGGTAGCCTGTGATGCTATCCCAAACTTTAGAAATCCTTCGTTAAAGAACATCTACATTGTTTGGGGGTGGTTGTAAATTTTTGATCTTCTACCCTACCATATTCTATACGTGTTCCAACAGTATCAATTCCAGCGAATGAGGAAACCATGGTAAGCGATCAGCATTATCCAGAAAGTCGATAGTAACCCTTCAAGGTAAACGGCCGCGCATTATCTTGCTGATAAATTGGATTCACCAATCGTTAATTTTTATGTTCCTCTAATTGCTACAAGGGGAGATCTACTTCCATGGCAGGTTGTAACGGTGCGTATTACAATTACCCAATACTTTTAGGTGGGTTTCTATATATACTTCAAAACTTATGCAGGTAATTAAAGAAACTCACACTGAAACGTCTCCCAAAGCGTGTGGTCCGTCAGCAGTGCGTCTACGCACCATGGGTTTACTGCATAATTTAATAACTGTGGGTGCATAAGTTTATACTTATTGAAAGTAGTTAACTCTTGAAATGAAAGAATTAAATTCTTAAAAGTAATAGAATTTATTATATATGATAAAGGAAACAAAGTCTCTATTCTACGAAGCGTCGGACAAAAAATATAAAAGGGTAATAGTATTAGTGGACTATTTAACTTTCTTATATCTTATAATAACTATGACACGAAACAAAACGATTTATATAGACTAAACAAAGCGAGTGACTTAGCATTTTTGTAGAGACGACGGCTGGAAACGATGTCTTCTTCCCTTCCAATCGGGTCTCAGGTCACTTAGAGGTTTCTCTCACATTCACCGTGCACCAGAGACATTATCTTCGCTGTGCCCTACGCCCTTTTATCACTCATTTTATTACTTTATATTATCTTGACGGGTTCCGTCTACTATACTTTTACTTTTTCTTTATAATTGATAAACTCTATCGATTCATGTAAACTTGTTTCCACTTTTAAGACACTTTTAGAATTCACTTGTGCCCGCTTAGGGTGGTTGTGGTTTTTGCACAACCAACAAACCTCTCTACTTTCCGAACCAACACCTAATAAACCTCCCATCAATATTCTTGTTGTAGTCTCTTCCTTATACGCCGTCGATGTCATTACATTATATATATTATATTACTTTTACTGTCCGACTTCTTATGCGTTACGCAAGACACCGCTCCGTCAACACATTTACATACAAAGTAAATAATGACTTATTCTTATAGTTCCTAATGTTCTTATGAATTAAAATATTAAATAAAAGTTTGATCAAAACCATTCGTACCATCTTTAATAAAAATGGAGTTTATTCTAGTAAATAAATTATTACATCCTGCTGTCCCTTACAAGGTAGTCCTCGCGCTATCACACCCTAAATGTTGCTGTGTAGATAGCTGCAGCATCCTCCTTTCTCCAGGACGTCTTCTAACCATTTTGTTGCCATCATGAGCCCATAGACAAAATCGAAATTCATCCCCGCAAATGACCTGATCCTATTCTTATTCCAGTACAACCTTTCGTTACACCACATTAGCTGTGCAATTTTGTAATACCCCGGCGTTAAAGGTAAGCAAACAAATAATCTATACAATCTAAGCTTAAAAGACCGAATTCTTCGACATACAGATCATATGGAGATTTGTTGATTAATTAAACCTCTCCAAAGTCCCTTGATGACGATAAATAACCCCTAAAAGCCACAAGCCCAAAAATAAGATCATCACTATCAGTAGTGCGCCTGGAACGTCCGAGCAATAAACGTTGTCATTTCTCATTATTTCCTACCCATCTTCGCCAACATAGAGCTACTCTAGCAACACTGTACGATTATCAACATAATGCATTAATAGGGCCATTATCCTGTCGTGTCCAAACTCAGGTAATCGATGAGTTTGCACGTTGTCGAATAGAAAGTATCCTTTTACATTTTGCTAAACCTAAATAAAGTTATAACTACACCTTGCACTTAACTAACTAACTAAATAATATTAACAGAAAAAGAAAAATATGTTTAACTTCAATGGAAAAGAATGCATTAGCAAAAAGTTACAACTGTAAAACATATACTGAAACTGATTAAAAATTCGGTTAATTAATCTAAAAAAAATATGAGAGCATATAAACAATCAAACATTGAAAAGCAAGACTGTGGAGGATATCTTTACCATTAACCATAATAAAATGCCGTTAGGAACGCCAATCCAGTAGCAAATTATTTTGTTACAAATTGTCGAATCTCGTCAATGGTAATATATTTAACGGTTGTACCACACGTAAATCTGTAGCATCAACGACGTTTCTCGAGTATGTAAATCAAGTGAATATAAAGAACGTTCTCATTTCACTACAATACAAACAACTAATCAAGCCCTCAATATACTGAGGAAATGTACAGAGAAGTTGTATCTCCCTATTTTCGATTTGTCGATTGAAAGAAATGAATTTCCCATTATATACCCAACATAATGTTGCTAAATACAGCTACTCATGGTATTATGTTGGGCATTGCTTTTTTAGCTACATTTAATATGTACCTATCCTTAAAAATAAATGTACTAAGAAAATTGAAAACTATCGTCCAATTTCTATTTTAGTGTATTTTCTAAGATATCCGAAAAACTAATTGTTAGCGCATTATGAAAATACGTTCTTAAATTTAAATATTTTAGACAAAATCTACACAGATTCTGCGCCAAAATTGTTCAAAGGAGACAACGATGTTCAACTTCCTGCAAAAAATCTTTGTGTGCGAACACAAATGGTGTTAGATTAGATACAAAGCGGCTGAATCTTGTAGTGACCCAAGGTCGTCGTTTGATCAGGTGACTTTTCTGCTTTATATTAATGATGTACATCGTTTTGTCAAATCGGGAAAAATTCCAAACATTTCTAAACGATACATTAATTTTCTTAGCTTCATCTGATCAGGATAAATTGCAAACTGATGTAGTGTTAGCACTAGAAAAGATGCAAGAATTGTGTTATCTTAACAACTTAGTATTAAATACATCTAAAACAAAAGTAATACATTTTTCTACACATCTTCAGAGCAATATTGACTCGATCGAAACAAAATATCTGAGTATCTTCATCGGTAGCAATTTATCATTGTGCGGGCACGTTAATCATACAATGATTAAACTCAATAGTGCACATTACTTAACTTTAAAACTAAAAAGAAATTGCTTCCCGGGATCTGTTATCTGTTTACTTAAGCGTACACACATATTCGTTATAATGTTGCAGTTTGGGACACTTCAAGTGAGGCGCGTAGATTGTTATCGCATATAAAAGACTAAGACTTTTATTTGGTTTGAAAATTCGCGATTCGTTACTACGAATAAACTGTTGATATTTCTTTGAATATTTATGTACAAGTGCGTTGTGTTTGCTAAAAGTAACGACTTCCATGGGTACAACATAAGAGGAAGAGAGAATCTACCGGCTCTAGTACATATTTCGGCAAAGTTTGAACGCTCGCACAAATATTCTTATTGGTGTTTCTGTGAAACTCATGAAAACATCAAGAGAGGAAAAAGAATGAAGACTATTCCTAGATTTTAAAGTTACTGCATATATTTTGAGGATGTAATCAGGTTGTATCAAACACTGTTGCTTTTTATGCTTTTGTGACAGTCGTGACAGAAAAAGCGTTATATTAAGCAAATGTGCTCATTAAGGCTGCAGAAACAGTATTGTTAGAGGTGTGTGCGGCTCTGTTACTATTAATATTAAAAGTAATGACTGTAATTATTTTAATTTGATTGTTGATTTGTGTGTAGACGTTACAGCAACCAAGTTTGTATCAACAACACAATCATACTAAAATAGTAAGTAATTACAACCATTGTTTTTAATATTGACAGTAACCAAGCCGCACGCATCTCTAATAGCACTTGTTTCTGCAGCCTTAGCGCTCATTACCAAAGAGCTATATACAAGTAAAAGACAACGTACAACCATATCAGCCTTTAGTTGAAGAGGAGATTAGACTACCACCACCACGTGTAATACAGAAACTCATGAAAAACTTTGCTAAAGGATGAGGTTCCCAAGGTTAATTTGAATACCTTCGAAAAAGTTCTCAAAATACTTTTTAAAAATTATATCTTCTAAATATGCTCCGTTATTTTGCTGTCTTCTAGACGTGAGGCAAAACTTTTGTGAACTGCCCGGTACATATTCTCCGTAATAGCTGCCATTTATCTTCAAATATTGTCTTTTAATTCAGTCAGGAATTGGGAGTGTTGCCGTATACCTTTGATTTAAGGTAGCCAGATAGGAAAAGATTCATTGGTGTCAAGTCATAGCTACGTGCCGGCCAGTTTATGTCATTGCGCCTGGATATCATTTTGGAAAATTTCACGAACTGGTAAGGACTCATTAGACGTGTGAGATGTCACTCCCATGCGTCTGTTTTGGATTTGTTGAACTCTAGTAACTGCAGTTCTGTCTATCTGCATAGCCATTAAGGCGAAAATGCGTCTCATCTGAGAAATTTTTGTAAAACGAGGTTAGTGAATTGCGTTGTTACAAATAAATTAAAATATAATTTTGGGACGCTCAGTAGTAAGTGATAGAAAGTTTGAAACCAAATTAACAGGGTGAGGAAAAGTAGCTAGATGGCCATGATACAAGTTTTCGCTAGTCGCTTGAAAAACAAAAGAGCAGAAATTTACAGAAGTTTAGTAATGCATATGATTCAAGCATTTCACACTGCTGGTTGCAATATATCGTATCTAACTGCATTACAAACTTAAATCGCCGAAATTCCTCTTCAGAGAGCTTTATTACTAACACAAAATAGTTCAAGGAAAAGCCATTGCAAAGTATCAACAGTACTACACAAACAATTGCTTAAATCTGACTTAGAACTCTTAGAATTAAAACAAACCTCCATGCTTGTTAATTTGTGGTCCCACTAATATCCAGTTGGCTCATCGCGTAATTATATTAGCCAATCGACTCGAAGTTTCAAATTAGAATTAAATGAACACATAAGAATTCTGTATTTCATCAAGCAGCAACCCAAATATCACTGGGTTCAGAGTGAAGTGTGAATTTAATTTTGATTACAAAATATCAAAGAAACGAATGATTGCAGTCCATCAAGAGTGGTTTAAACCAACAAGATGTCTAAAGTCCATTCAAAAGAACTTAGAGCTACGTTTACGTTTTATTTTCATCTTTTCGAATGATGGAAATTTTTCCTCCAGTAAAGTTCTAGGACACCCGGTGTATTCACAAAAGGATAATCATTCAGTTTGTTTCCCTATAGTTTTAGTAGTAGTATTTTATTTTTAAAATCGCTGCTAATGAAGTTGTATATTTACGTAATAAATCGACTGCGACTTCTTATCAGTCACGCATATATCGCGGTATTAATAATATCGAGACGTGGATCTGTATTTTACCATTCGCTTTTCTAGTTTTAAATATTTAGAATTCCTTAGATTTCAATGCCACGAGTTAATTTTAAAGAACTCGCTAGACAACTTTTACTAGAAAAACTGGAGTAACTTAGTTTTAGACTAACATACATAACGCATTATGGAATGTATTTATACATTTTAATTAACTTATAAATTTGCTGCTTCGGTACGTAGTAGGAAAATAATCTTTATCCAAATAAACGTTCAAATTCGATCGGAATCTTTTTTTCCTTTTTTCATTTACAATCTTGATTTTGAACTATCAATCCTTCTGGTAAAAGGAAAAAGTGTACATATACAGATTTCTTTATTTAAAAAGCTGGATGGAAATTATTTTTCGTAGGGTAATTCAAGTATTTGGCAGCATTTGAATTTGTATACTACTTGTATATTATTATTTGCCTTGTATCATTACCACGGAGGGTACCGGCTTTTCACTGAATGAGGTCTGTTACCCGGACTTCTTCTTGATCGATGTGTTTTAACTAGTTACAGAGCATAAAAAGTTATAACGTTATTAATTCTAAATATGTGTATATACCGTTCCAGAAAGATTTGAAAGTGCCTTGCGGTTAAAACATCTGCTTCAAATCGAAAAAAATACAATAACGAAAAAGTGTAATAACCATTATAAGATAGCTAATTAAACAAACTGAATATATTAAGCTGTTTGAAATCTCAAGACAAAATGCAAAAACAAAATGGTCCTATATTTCTCTGCTGTAACCGTAACCGGTGCGGAAGATTTTTCCTACAATAATTTAATTACATTTCTTACTCTATCAATATTAACAAAACTGATAAGCGATGTAATTAGAATAGCCAGAGTAGCCGACAAAAGCTAATCATCCGAATATGTAGCAAGAGGTAATAAAAACAGAAAATAACAGGACAATTTCATTACTCGCAACTAGAGACCGGATTATATTCAATGAAAAACTAGAATATATGCGCATATACATATATGCATCGATTTTTGAAAAAATATAGATAAACCTGGGGCATATATGCAAAAAGATTGCGACAATATGCGAAATTTTTAGATAAAATAAATAAGAGCAGAAATTTAAACATTAACTTTATTGCATAACATTTTGTTACAATATATTTCTAAACAAATTTAAAATTAAATGTTTTTCAAAATTGTGTAAAGGAAAGTTTTGTCTTCTATCAGAATACATATGCTTCGAAATAGAAAAGCTTCTTTCAACATTTTTTAACTTTGCAATACATTGTAAACTAAAATTAAGGTCGAAATCGTTTACTGTTTCACCTTCCAAAATTGTCTTAACTTTCTTCAAATACCCCGCATTTTTATTTATCACTTTTTTAAATTTATCGTATATAGAATTACATATTGCCCTTAACCTTCTTACATAGCACATCAAATTCGTCTACTATTTCGACTGATTCCGAGAGCGACATCACTTGCGTTTCTAGTTTACGAATGGAACTTTAAACAAAGCTATAATTTAACTTAATCTACAAAAGGTTTTGTAGCAATTCTGTTGATATTACTATCTTTTTACAGTTTTCTAGAGTAATGCAAGAATTACATTTTTTATTCCTTCAAAATTATCGGCGTAAAAAATTGCAGCGTCTAACGATGTACTCCATCTAGTAATAATCGGTTCAGGAGGCAACTTAACACCGGGAAGTTGCTCCTTATAAAACTGGATTCGTAAAGGCGCTTTTAGAAATACTTTTTTGACATTGCTAATTTAATCATTAATCAAGGAAATTATACACGATTGAACCCGTGAGCTAAACTAGTGGTATGAATAATGTTACTATAAGACATTTTTAATTTTGCGCGGCTTTTATCATGTATGGTGCAGCGTCGGACAACATTAGTAAAATTTTTTCACAAGGTATACTTCGAGGTAAAAAGGAATTTGATAAACCTTCTTGAACGTATTGGGCAATTGTCAAATTATTTGTTTTTTGAAATTCTTTACAATAAATTAAATACGATTTACCTACAATATCTTCTTGAAGAATTCCTATTAACAAATGGGCAATATAACGGCCACACTTATCCGTACTTTGGTCTACCATGATATAAATAAAATTATTCCCTACCAATTGTTGAAGTTCTGCCATTATTTGCTGGTAACAAGATGTGACATATTTTCTTCGTAAGGTGCTTTCGTCAGGTATATTATGTTTGCAATATTTTTGCAGAAATGATTTCAAATTAACATTGTTTAATCTTGCGAATGGCATGTTAGACGAAATTAATTCGTTACAGAGATCCGTACTATATTCTTCTTGTTCTGAGTGTCGTGAAATTGATGCTACACATTGATGTATAGATTGCTGCACACATGCGGATCACTTTAGTTTTTCGCATCTTCCAATATGTGATGGAGTTTTAGCGTGTTGATCAATCAGATATTTTTTTCTCACAAGACACCTACAATTGTCATTTTAAATCAAAAGTTAAACAATTTAAAAATAATTGTAAAACTTTTAGTAAAATTAAACTTACCAGTTTACTGCAGGCTCGACAAAATTTTTGTCGCCATCCTTTACCAGTTCAGGATACCGCTTAATCGATACAGAAAGTTTGTTCGCTGTACACATTGTATGTACGCACAGTATTTAAAAACGTGACACAATTACATGCGATTTCGCTCAAAGACATTCAATGAATGAATAGTTTATTTGGGAATTAATAATAATAAAACGTATTTACCACATCCCTTCTGCTAGGCAAAATTAAACACGTGCAGTTCTTGGAAAAAGTATAAGAGAAACCAATGTAAAAGATTTATCGTTCTGAGAATTGTCCGTTGTCGATCTACATTAGGAATTATTAGGAATTTTTACTAATACAAAAAGATAAGAAAAAGCCTAATTATGCAATATATGCAACTTCTGTAAAAATATGCATAGAACTGCCTAAATATGCAATATATACAATCACTAATTAGCGCTAATTGACTAAAATTAGTGTAATACGTCTACATATAGACTATAATTAAAAATACACAAAAAATAAAATATATGCACTTTGCATATAATCCGGTCTCTACTCATTAGTAACATAAAAGATAAACAAAGATATGGAAACACCCCATTTACGCTATTTATAGATAAGAAGAAAGCATTTGACAGAACATCAAACAAACCAAAATCAATTGAACAGCTGAAAAGTATAGGAAAAAAGAAAAGGAAAATAACTTATTGAAAACACATTAAATTTGTAGAAAACGAATAACAGTCGTTGACAATTGCCATAGTAGTGAATGCTATGCAAAATATGAAATAACGCAAGAGGGAAATCTTGCTTCCCATTTTGTATATTATGTACACAAAGGATGTATTTTATTTAAATATAGCAGATGAAATCTATATATAGGTACACGCTGATGATTCATCATGTTTTGGAATAAAAATAAAGATATTATAAAAATGTGAAGAGAGATACAGCTGTAATAGAAGATTGTTTTTTAGGTTTAGCATATACAGCTTGTTTTTCAAAGTATTCTTCACGAAGATTAATGCACATTTGCACGCAAATTACGTGTTTGAAAGCATCGGCTGCTTCTTCTGAAGATTGAAACCTTTGACCACACAGTCCGATCTCGATTTTCGGAAAGGTAAAGAAATCGCTGGGACTTAAATCCGGACTGCACGGAGGTTGATCCAACAATTTGATGTTTTCTTACGTTAAAAATTCAATTGTCTTGCGTGCTGTGTACGAACTTGCATTTTCTTGTATCCGATTCTTCGGAGAACCAATGCTGAACGCGGGATGAAACCCGGAAGAAAAACAGAACATATATATATACGGTATGTTGTATACATATGTGCATTCAGTGTGTGACTAATTGTCAATAAATTAAAATTCTACAAAATAGAAAACAATAAGTTTAATACCTTGTAATATACACAAACTGCACACTACATTACAGCCATTTCCTATTATTAACTGTAATATCCATCGCATAAATTGTAATTTAAAATACAGCAGGAAATTACAGTGAATTAATTTAACTGAAGAAATTAAACAGACGACCATATTGCATGTTGAAATTTCAATAAGGTACTGTACTTTACACAGATGGTTTATATAAGTCCCTTTATAAATTAATAAATAACACGTGCTTTCTTTAAAAAAGAAGGCGCGTGTATGTTATCGGAAGTAGTAATTTGCACCACTATTGCCTAGCTCTCATCTGGGTGCAAATAAATATAATAAACAAAAACATAAATATAATCTCTAATAATAAAGAAAGGCATTGAAAATTATTTTTACATTAGTTAGGTTCAATTATCCTCTCATTATTGCAGAGAATAGTGAATTTTAAATTGCATACAAGTATCTAAGGTTAAAATTATTAATTTTTTGTTGAATGAAATGGTATCGTCTTGGTTTTTTTTAATCTACAAGATGCGAGTTTACGTACCATATGTCTACAGTTAATTTCGTAGTGGTAATTTACTAAGCCCATTACGCTTAAATTTACGTATGAACGTTAATAAATAATTTTCACATCTTGCAATTTCAAGTTCAGGATACAGCTTTTGTGGTAATAAGATCTATTAAGTAGGCCATTATATCACTACGTATTACTTCACTATTCCATCTAAATTACTAGGAATTATGAAAGAGAAGCATGTACATGCAACAATTTTAGACCAAAGATCGTATAAAAATGTATGAAGTAAGTGTAAATTGGAGATTCTGTAATAACATTACATATCGTCATCTAGCTTATATAGACTTATTCAAAAGAAGGTTGTACGTATTTTGAAATATAAATAACTTTTCTATTAATCAAAGACTAAGCAAAATACATTTACATTCGTTAAGCATTGGCATTTACTGAATTTATTCTAATTCCATAATTTTTTTTTGTTGTACCATAAGTTTAAAAAATTTGGTCTACGAGCGTGAACAGTGTGTAAAGTGCACAGATGTTAAACTGTGGGTCAACTGTTGTTTAAACGCAAAAAACTCAGTAGGATGTTAGTGATCAATCAATTATAATAGTAATATAACGGCACTTCTTCTACACAAAAATATTGCGCCAAGAGAAATGAGAAGTTGAATTTCCTACGGATTGATTTAAGCAACACAGCATCCTGCGAAAAATAATTTATTAATGCAAGCGTGTGGAAATGACTGAATTTATCGTTTTAGGATCTTTTGCTTGTCATTTTGAATTAATATTTTTGACCTTGGCGCAACATTTTTCTAAAAATCTTTTTGGATAAAATTTCAGACATTCTCCTACTATTCCGTACATATTGGTGACGTATACGTAATAAGCATTCTTCGTATTTTGAAAGCATACAATAGCATAGATGCCTCTATAGCAGTTTCAAATGTAACCTGTGATATTAAGAGAATTTTTGTTTTATGTTGAGAGAAAGTGTTGATGCAGCAGGTGTGTCCACTTTATTCTTATGTAATTATTTTATTAGAATATGGCTTAGTAATAACTGTGATCATTTACAATTTGAATAAGTCAGTGTTCGGCAAAATGAAAAAAATATTAATAGATTTCGGATTTGAGAATTCTATAGCCATATTTGAAAGTGAGCCTATGTGGTGGATTATTTCCGATTCTTATGATTAACTTTTATGAAGCAATCTAAATAATATGATTTCATACTAAAGATTGTTTTATGATTACTGCGCAACGTACAAGATACAGAACAAACATTCGATAATAATTATAATAATAAAATGCCTTTATTTACAACTGTAACAACAACAAAAGTGGGGCCTGGCGATGTCTAGGAAATGCTAATCTACTCAACCAAATCCCACAAAGTAATACACAACCAAAGTCTTACAAAATTGGCAAACAGCAATCATAAATACAAGCAAACTCAGAGCAAGAGTTGCAACCTGCTGTAAGAGTTTTAACGCTTTTATATTCTGCGCTTATCATGAAACAGCAAACATGGCCAACGAATAAAATCGGAATAATTGAGTATTGATAAAATTAATGATTCACAAAGTCACAACTTTAGGCTAGAGACGTAAGAAGGCATATAATATGTTCGGTAAATCATAATGGAGTATCAACGTATGATCCAAGCTTTTTAGAGATATCAGTAAAAGATAGAAAATTACTAGAAATTTGTATCTCTGACACTACTTAAAAACGTGAACTCGTATAGAGAATTAGACGAAACGGTATATATGAAAAAGAACGGAAACTTATTGAACAGAGAACCACCCCCAATTGCACACTCGAGTTTGATGGATTTATTACCATAGACCCTGTTAAATGATACGGTTCGCTTTCGGTCCATCCTTCCCCGTAAAAGGCATGAGGCCACCTAGTAGATTGTAAATAGTCATATGGTTAGAAATTTTAGAGCCTGCGTAGAAAATAATTTGCATGTGTGATACAGTTTTTACTTTCAGTCGGTAACACGGTTGACAATGGGAGCCCACGTGCTCCCGAAACGCTGCGTTCCGCATAATTAATTAATTTGTGTGAGTGGAGTTTACTGCTATACCTGTGAGAAATTTGTAAATTAAGTTTTAAAAATTCAGTATTATGTTTAGTCCCAAACAAGTATTGTGTCTAGTACTAAAAAATAAGACTAGTTTTACCAAAATTAAGACAGAAAGATGTTTACAATTTTAATGCTTATATGTAAAGCTGAAATTTGTCAACTCAAATGTGGTACGTTTGAACCCTGCGTCTATCGATATAGTACCAGTGCATATTTGGGCAATCCTATATGCTCCTGAGGCACCATTCACCGTGCGGATCATGCTATCCCATACCTCGAAATTTTTAATATTATGGTAGGCGAAATAGTTTATAACCACTTTGAACCGCTTTTCACACAAAAAGTAAAACTGATATCTTTCAAAGAATTTAGGCTTCCGGGTTAAAACTGCGTCATAGATGCACGAGTCCGCCGACGTTTCACTCTCAGTTGTATGCAGCTTCTTCCCAGAACGGCGTTGCGACATATCTGGTAATGTATTTTATTATTTTTTGTTATAGCGAGGGTGTTAAGGTCTTTACCACACTATTGCTCTAGCTCTCATGGCTTTCTCGATTGTGTAATGTATTTTAAAATTCATATATTGATCTACACTTGGTAATAGAAATAAATGCATTTTAATAAAACCAAAGGATTACAAAATAATACAATTTTAATATACAGGGGCCCAAATTCGATACAAAGCGCAAATAAATATACATACACATATACTTTATAGCGAAGATACGCAAGAATGGTGCAAGGTTTCCAGTGCTGATTTTTAAGAAACAAATTATTGGTAGCAAGAATACCTCTAGTCATTTTATTGCTTTCTTCACTTCAAACTGATCCTCGATTGACAACCTTTTATATTGGGGATTATCAGTCCCAGTTGAACTATTGTGCAGCGGGATACAGTTTCTTTGTAGTTGATTCTACATTATCTATGAATTTCTCCGCTTTCTTCGATTACCTATTGTCTATGAACGTGTCTAATTGTTTATATTTTTGCATTAGATTCTTTACTTCCGAAATCGACTCTTTGAATCTGGCCAACGCTTTTTTATATATCTGTCTTTGGTACGTATGGCTTCCTTTTGTTTTAACGTTTGTTTATTTTATTTTTCTTCTGCATCTTTATATTAGATTTAGACAGCACTTGTGTAACTTACTTTTTCTGGTATTTTCTAGACGTCGAATATCTTTGTAGTGTTGTTGATTTCTGTCCTATTATTATATAATCAGTTATTGATTTCAGATTGCCACTATTTTGTTTCCATAAGTACATATACATATATACGTATGTATATATATATATATATATATATATATATACATATATATAGATATATGTATATGCTGGTTCTCAGAAGAACCTGAAGTAGTTCGACGTTTTTTTATCTTCTTCTGGAGCGAAGTTTGACTCTTCTGTCAGAATCAGCTGCTATCTGAGTGGATCAACACCCGGAAGAATAACATTTCATCCGCGAATACCTTATAATATATACGTATATATGTTGTGACGAATGTTTTCGCGGTCACCGTATGTGGAATAATATTCCCGGGTTTCTGGCGCTATGTCATACAAATTTAAGTCGTTTGATACCATATTGCTATTTCCTAATGTTCCTTCCTCTCGGTGAAACTTCGAATACATTATAGGACATTTTAACTTAGAATAATGTAAAATTCATTGATTTTTCATTATTCACAAATTTAAAGTAGTCCCTTTTCATTACCATCTAAAGCTTCTTTGCTTAAATTTAAATTAAAATTCTTGGTGTTTAACTTTTCTATCAAGTCTAATGTTCATGTTATCATATTATATCACGATGTAATGAAGGTATCCTTAATATTTATGGTGACTATTTTGTCATTAAGAGTTTGCTAACTCTTCATAACGGCAAAAACTTTTAAATAGTATATATTCTGTGTATACAATACGTAACAAGTACGTTTTTATAGTACTTACTGCGATAATAAAATTAATAAACAAATAATACTAAATAATAAATGAAGCATATCTGAGCTTATAACATGATGTGCGCATAAGAATACGAATTCAATAAACAAACCTGGTAATTTGCTTTGGAATGTATTAATCGGAAGTCGCCCAGAGGGAGTTAGGCCTGAAAGATCGTATCAAGCTGAGTAAAAAAAACATTACGCAGACGGAGTTGGTGCAATGTGCTAAATTGACCTGATTCGTCTTCAACAATTTGAATAATTTCCGGTTACGCTCTTCTATACTCCATTCTATTCCTATTCCTAGGATAACGTGTAGCGTAATAGCATTAAACGTCAAATGGTATCTTAATAGAAAATAGGAATCGGCAAGTGTAACTTGCCAATTTAGTAATAAACATATTAAATAATGCTCCACTAATTCCGGTGCCGGGTTATTCCAAGAAAAGTGTTATTATTAGCCGGTACACCAAGGAAACAAAATCTGTCTAAGGTCAAAAACCTTCCTCCAGGTGCATACAGAGGTTGCCAAAAAACACATAACAGCAAATATGTTTACGTTCAGAAAAATAAATGAGTTTCTATTTTCGAAGTACCTTTGTAATTAAGCTACATTTTATGATTTACGCAAACAGTAAAGCATTTTTAGTTGCTATTAAATTTGAAGTTTGTATGTTAAAAGACAAAGAATATGCTATTGCGTATTTCTTATATATATATATATATACATAGCTGTTTCTTTTAATTCGGACGTATATTAAGTATCAGTTCGTCTTAACGGAAATCACTGATGTGCGAAACACGCGAAATATATTTATTGAATACATATGTCAAACAAATCCACTTTGTTGTTCTTAAGAAAATATTCATTCAGGCCTTTTAATATTCTTAAGAGTATAGAAAACACTGCATTTAGCCAAGTGATTAACGCACCTTGCATGTATAATCCATTCGCACCTTAAAATTCAAAATGACTCTTATGCAATATTATCCCATCTTTCTATTGACAGAGAGTTTATGTATGTACATCTCTTTTCAACCTGGATGGAAGTGCGCGATTTTGCACTAGTGATTTCTTTTCACAGCTGCATTGCCAACAAATAAATAGGTATTTAAGTTTTACTTATTGGTGTTAAGTGTTCTGCTTTAGCTCGAAAAACGTTATGTCTGTCCTTAATATCAATAGCTTTATGTATAATATTCTTATTGTTTATTAATATATATAGAAGACCCGTTCATTGCAGCACTATTCCCAATAAATAAATCAGTTTACTAATCCTATTGCAAATTAATTCTAAAAGAACAAGAAATGTTACATTCGAAAATTATATTTTAATAACAGCCGTTTCATATAATTTGGAAAATATAGAAATAACTTGTAACATTTATATTAAATACTATCATCTAACAGAATCCTATAATAAACATGTATGGGAAATATTGGTTATGTTCTATTTGTCATTTCTTCATAGAGCCAACTGTAGAGTTTAAAACATCCTAAGTATATAATTTTGACATAGCGCGGCAACCGCGTTCGGATTTCTCGTAAGAGCCATACTGAATTTTAAGTTGCGAACGGACTGTCGATGCAATTGAAATAAATATTTCCAAGAATTTTTCTTTTATTGGCATTCTTTTGGTTTTTATAAAATCACCAGCTTTTCATTACAACAGCTTCACGCTCATTTATTTTCAATCAACGACAGTTACGTTTTTATGGTATATTGCTTGATCCGACACCTTTACGGTGCTATCTGAGATAGTGATTTTTTATTGATATGCGCCCACAAATCCGCCTTCTATCCTCATCGATAGACGATGATTGCTGTTACTAGTTTTGACCTACATTTACATATTAAATAATTCTAAGGTACCGCTGAACGTTATTTCATATTTGTGAACTATGGCATTATTACAGCAAAAATAAAGTATTAGTACCTACCTCCGAAAATTTCTACTTACACTTCACTTTGTTACATAATCATTATACACACTCACTTCATATTTTTGAGAACTAGGCAAACGAATACCTATGAGTCGCTAGGAATTCATAAAGTATTCGATATCATCATTGTTTACATTTCTACTGTCTGAGGTTTTAACATTAATTGATGTTATTTCAATACTCTAGTAAACTCTATTTGTCTGGATACATGAAGTGAAAGAGGTTTATAGCCAAATAAGCAATGTTCAATATTTCCAACAACATATTATTATTGCAGCAGCAACAATGGCATATGCGAGTCCTCTGCGACTCATTGTTACAATAGGCATATCGCTATGTTAGCCTTAACATCTGGTATATCTCTGATACTTTTCTTAAAAATATGAGCACTAACACATGGGCTGAAAAGTCCCGGGCCTAACAAAGAAAACACGGTTTCTTTGGTTCAAAATTAGCTTTATTCATCAACGTAATCTCCATCAAGAGCAACACAATCATTCCAGCGCCGCTCTAACATTTCAATACCACTTTTGTAGAACGATTTATCTTTTGCCTCAAAATAGGCATCAGTTTCAGCGATAACCTCTTCATTCGTGCGAAATTTCTTACCGGCGAGCATTTTTTTGAGGTCTGCGAACAGCCAGTAGTCGCTGTGAGCCAAATCTGGCGAATACGGTGGATGTGGGAGCAATTCGAAGTTCAATTCATGTAGTTTTGCCATTGTTTCGATTGACTTGTGACACGGTGCGTTGTCTTGATGAAACAAATTTTTTTCTTTGCCATATTCGGTCGTTTCTTTGCAATTGCGGCCTTCAAACGCTCCAATAACGCTATATAATATTCACTGTTGACGGTATTTCCTTTCTCAAGACAGTCGATGATTATAACATCACGCACATCCCAAAATACCAAGACCATAACCTTTCCAGCCGATTGTTGTGCTTTCGGCCGCTTTGGACGAGGTTCACCAGTTGCTGTCCACTCAGATGACGATCGTTTTGATTCTGGAGTGAAGTGATGGATCCATGTTTCATCCATTGTCACATATCGACGCAAAAATTCCGGTTTGTTACATTTAAATATGGCCAAACACTGCTCAGAATCATCAACACGTTCTTGTTTTTAGTCAACAGTGAGCAAACGCGGCACCCACTTTGAACAGAGCTTTCTCATAGTCAAATGCTCATGCAATATAAAGCCAATACGTTCTTTTAATATCTTTACGATGTCAGCTAACTCACGCAACTTCACTTTTCGATCATTCAACACGATTTTGTGGATTTTTTTGATGTTTCCTGGTGTTACCGCCTCATTTGGACGTCCAATGCGTTCTGCATCATCGGTGTCTCTACGACCACGTTTGAAATCAGCAAACCAACGTTTTATTGTTGTTTCTGATGGAGCGGAGTCCCCATAACACTTTTCAAGCCATTGCTTCGCTTGCACCGTATTTTTTCCCATCAAGAAGCAGTGTAAAATTAAAACACGAAATTGTTTTTGATCCATTGTTTTGAAAATAACAAAAGTAGCGTAACTCTTAGCACAATAACACACAAACTAATGAATAGAATATCATGAAATTTTAACAGCTGTCTTTTGAAGGTTAGTACTAACTGAGAGAAAGGTGACTGCAATAAAACTAGCGTCATCTATGTGTTAGGCCCGGGACTTTTCAACCCATGTGTTACGAAGTTTATGTCAATGGTTGGTTTAAAATTAATTTTACATAGGAATATAGTATGAGGATTGTCTTTTAAGCTTTGTATATGGAGCTGGAATAAAAGGGTTAATAGCCTTTAAAGACTTTATTGTTTTTGGAAGAATTCTCCATGAATATTAATGCAGTTGTGCATGCACTCGAATCGACTCTAGAAGTAGTTACTCCATTCGTTTGTTGATACAGTAAAAATTGCGTTTTTGAAGGCATCGATTGCTTCTGATGACGAGTACGCTTAACTACGCAGTCTGTGCTTGATTTTCGGAAAGGTAAAAAAATCGTCGGGACTTAGGTCAGGACTCTACGAAGGATGGTCTAACAATTCAACATTTTGTTGCGGTAAAAATCCAATTTCTTGTGTGCTGTGTGCGAACTTTCACTGTCTTGATAGAGTCGTCGTTCGGGGTTGGTTTTCCGAAGCTCTGCGACGACTTGCGTAAACAAATGGTTGTATACCAGTCGGCAGTCACAGTTCTTTCAACTTGTAGAAGAAGTGTTACTACATGACCTGCTTTTGAGACAAATGTCCTACAATCTTTTTGGAAACACTTCGGGAACGGATGACTTTTGTCGGCTTTTCTTTACCTTGGTACACCCAACCGCGTGTCGTACGCATTTTTAGAGTTCAGGGTATTGAAGCGGTCTAGAGATTTCACGCTAGCTGCTTTATTTCTATTCTTCGGTCAACAGATGCGGTATTTAATAGGAAACTATTTTGTTACACACAATCCTTCATGCAATTTTTTTTTAAATTGGATTCTTTGAAATCCCTAATGATGCTTCAATACACAATATTTCATGTTGAGCTTCATTGATGATCTTACGCACAGCATCGACATTTTCCTGAATAACTACTGTTTTTGGTGCATTGCCACTAAGACTAATCAGTCCACGTCTGAATTTTCCATACCAATGGGAAGTCGTTGATCGATGTGGTGCTTCAATGCTGAAAATAGAAGCCAACTCGGCGAGGCATTCTTGTTGAGGCAATTGTCTTCAAACATTACAAAAAATTATTCTGCGAAAATGTTCTCGGTGTAATTTTTTAACTAACTTGCCAACTTTAACAGTTCGTTGTAGCTACAAAACGACACGTATCGCACTGAAACTTTGGAATAGGTTAACTAAAAATAGAGATTAATTTTTAGTACTGACATTGGATTAGTGGAGCGTTCTATTTCCCAGTATGTGAAACTTAAAAGATATCCCGCATATCCTCTAATAGAATAATTTCTTCAAAAACATAGGGTATTCAGTACATTGTTAAAAAGAATTTGAAATTATTTAACATTACTAATTTACTTTTTGCTCTAGAAACTATTATTAATATCCAAATTTTGAACATAATAAACACTACAGTTTTTTGGCAACCTATATTATTTTACATAGGTCTTGTTGGAAGATGATACTAAGTGTCATTATTTTTGAGAGAAACTTATGTCAAAATTTATGTCTCCTGGACTTTCCTGTTTTAGTATATGCGGAACTCTGGGCAAAGTCACTTGCACTTTTTTCCTCAGAAGAAAGTAGACTTACGTGGGTACCTCTCCAAGGACTGAGTAGTATTCTCAGTCTGTCAGGACCATTTCCTTTCCAAATTTAAGGTTTAATAAGTGCAATGTCATCAGTTGTCCCAGTAATGTTGAAAATGCAGAATTGAATTTTGGAATGTGTTCAAACCATGATTTGTTTGATACTAAACTCATTCAACCAACTCAGCCAGAATATTCCGACGGGTCTGTTAGTTCTGGTTGTACCGGAAGTCAACATCAACTTGCTAAATTCAAGGAAATATCATGGGCAGTACTTGGTTTTCGAGTTAAAATCGCATTAGAAGTTTTTCAATATGCTCTCAGTCGTATGGAACTTTTTCTGGGTTGTACTATATCGAAAATTTTTCCAAAGAATTCTCAGAAGTAGTTCCGTTCGATTGAGTATAAAATGTTGGTATACTGAACTTTTCCTTTGCTGCGGAAGCACTGTCCTGCCAGAACACTCTTCAGCTGTCGAAAATGATGAAAGTCATTCGGCGCTAGATCTGAACATACACCGGATGATCGAACAGTTCCCATTGAAATTACGCGTGGAAGTTGCAGCAACATCCAATCGTGTGTTGTTATAAATCAAATCAATTCTAGAGCACCCGCTTCATTTGTCTTGGATGGTTCTCCATGAGCGATACAATGTCTAACATTATACGTTTTGCTGTGACCGTAGCTCCCGGCTCCATAAACTTCACAATGAACACATATTTTTATTTATACTTTCATAGATTAGGTTGCACAATGGCTGGCTGATTAACCGTGGAGCAAAGAAGGATTGTAGCAAATTTGATGTGGATGTACAACTTGCTGACTGTGGTGTATTATAAATTTTGAGAACGGTTTACACATGACCCACCAAGTGAGCTTAAGCGTTTAGTTAACAATGCTACAATAGTATACCGTTGATGGACTACCACTACAAATCCAATTTATTTCCAAAAAGTTGGCACACCTCTAACATTGGGCTCTCTAGTCGATAGATTGTTCATGGCAAATCGTGTTGGCCTCCAACAAACAAAGAATCTATTTCCAGCGAAATCTCTACGTGTACTTTAAATACTGCTGTCACTCGCTGCTCTTTATATAGTGAACATGATGGCGAACCGATTTTGTAAATCATTTAGCACATTTGGTGTATTTTGACTTAATAAATAGTTTTTAACATTTGAGTATTAACTGATTTTGACTCACCCTGTATAATGGATTATGCTGAAAATATAATTAGGCAACCTTTTATACAAGTTTGTAATATCATATTAACTAGAGACGACGTGGAAATTATAAGTTGTGAAAATATCAAGAAAAGGCTAAGAGAAATACAAAATTTATATGCTCAAAGCAAGCAGTATAATATAAATATGTGATTTTAAAACAGCATGTTTCAAATTTAGCAAATTTATGTATCAACATAATCTCCACTTTTTAAGCCATCCAAATAATAGTATTTGTCAAGCTTTGTAAAGTAGGCGTCCGCTTGAATAATGACCTCTTTGACGGGAACTGTTTTTAGCCAAATCATCATTTCAAGTTTGGAAAAAAGAAAGAAGTCACAAGAAGCTCAATCTGGTGAACTCGATGGATGCAGCACCAACTAATATCATGGCTAAACTAGTTTTACTAACGCAATTGCCGATAAGTGAGCCGGGACGTTATTGTGACAGACATTTTTTTTTCTAGCTGTGCTGGGTCTTTTTTCTTTAATTAAGCATCGAACTGATTCAAATAAATCAGCTTAATACGGTCCCTTGATTGTCCTTTCTTTCTCCAGATAATCAATTATGCCTTGCGAAAGCCAAAAATGCGTCATCAAAACATTCTTCGGAAAAACCATTTTGCCGATCCACCTTTGATTTCTAGCGTGCAGTAATGTATCCATGTCTCATCTACAGTCACACAGCACCGCAGAAACTAATTCCTGTTGTGTTTAAACGTTGCTTTGATGTATCACGCGATTCCGTTTTTGATCAATCATCAGCAGACGTGGTACCCGTCTCGCCGATAGCTTTCTTACATTCCATTTTTTCTCGAAATATTGAAAATTCACGTTCAACTGAGATATTTGCCATTTGAGCAATCCCTCCAATCTTTACCCGGTAGTCTGCTAACACGATATCACCAAATCTATTGATAAAATCATCCGTAGTTATCTTTATGGGACGATCTCGCCGCTCCTCATCAAAGGCAAATGTTCGACCACGCCTAAATTTATTAAACCATTATCGAATCGTTGTCATCGAAGGTGCTTGGCCACTGACTGGCATAGTTTCTTTGTTTATAATTCCATAAATACATAAACCTTCTCACTCTCAGCAGCTCTCGAAACAACACTAGTTGATGAATATCTCCAAACACGCCGACTAAAGAATAGCACTCAGACTCGGTAACGTAGATGTTATCACACGCCATTTGTCTCCAAACATAGGCACTTCTCATACCACCCTCGTAATTATCAAATACCAACCCTACGACAATGAGCGTAGCTTGCTGTGTGATGCGTATTCGCAGCACACTCATTGTCAACAGTTAGTATGTAAAGTTATAGAAATAACCATTTACAAGATATGAACACTACATAGCCTACTTTGAAAGTTTATAAAAATGTTTTGTGAGATTACAATGTAATTGAGTTTACTTGATACAAGACCCTGCATATCAAAAAAAATGGCTGCATTGTAGATTAGACCAAAAGTCCGTTTCAACTTTGCTATGAAATGGCAATCTTTTTTTTAAATTAATTATTGGCCTTGGGATTGCGTCATTAGTCACTTACACCAATTAAACCAGAAAAACCGAAAAATACGAAGGAAAAATCAAACAACCCGAATGGACACAAGGCTAACACAGGACACGCTTCACACCCGGGGCCGATCGGGTAACTAACACGAACAACGGAAAAGAAGGGAAATCCATAAAGAATACATTACATAAGGAAACAAGCTAAATAGTAAAACGCAGGTTACACATGTGTTTGAATATCTTGTAATTGACATCCTCACTCTCCAAATGGCAATCTAACTAGAGACTTGTTATAAATAAATATATTTAGATAAATTACTAATACATCCCAATAAAAATTCACACTAAGCAACGCCTATGTACTATAATTATACCTATAGTACAATTTATACGCATAAATAAACTCGTCCTAATTATTAGAGCAACTTTTTAGATGATTATTCTTCCTAATAGAGCTAACTAAAATCTCTATATATCTTTAGTAGTCACGTGTTTTCTAAAAACAGAAAAAGTAGGATGTTTTTTATTTAAATAGAAGCAAGTTAATAACCTTCTGCATAATATGCAGCAAATTGAAGTTAATCTTCTTATTAGAAATATCTCTGTCCAACATCACAAACTATCAAATTTCGGTCTCTAATAACTACCAAAAATTCACCTAATCGGCAAATACGCATCTTTGAGCGTCTCGGTATGTGAATCCGCTTTTCCAATTTTCTCAATGAAGAATTTATTATCACAACATTTGACGCACCGTTAACAAGACATCTGGGCGAATGTCGCGTGTGGAAAAATAATCACACGCAAATGCTTAATGTCGATGACTAAGTGTATATGTTTTTATAAAAGCCAACGCCTAAAAAAATACGTTCCAATTGTCACGGCGGGTTCGTTGACATCCGGCCCGTAAAACTATCCAACTCTCGACAACTATTATCGCCAAAGCTAATAATCAATCAACGTCGTTCCAACTGTATATTTCGCAAGCCCTCGAATCTTTTTTAATCTATTCGGGAGGAAACTTCGTCGACGATAAACATTCGGAGTAATTTTCTAATGCTTCATTCTTTAGTTTCTCTTATGAAAAATGGTAAGGTTATTAAAATCATGATGTCACTATTTACAAATTTAACGTAACCGAGAAGAACATAGAAATGCGCTACCGTTGATAAGATCGATCGCACTACATAAAATAACAAAATAAACTACACAGATAATGTTTGCGAGACGTTTATTAAAGAAACAAACTTTACTCATTAACTTAACTAATTTTTATATAATTTTGTAGTTTCGTTGAGTTAAATTCTTTGCTGCATCGAGAACAAAAATATCTTCATTTGTCTACAGTTAGTTTGCTATAAGTGTTGGTATTACATTTTTATCGCTGTAAATATCAGAGGGTTAACGGGGGCCGGGTGTAAGCACCAATAATAGGAATCTGCTTACACTTATTGTATTTGTGCAATTAAATATGCAACAAGACATGCTCCTCTGTTCAACGCAAAATCATAATTAATTTACATCAACAGACTCGAAGTATTCATGGTATTGCAAATGAGTTGAATGTTTCCAAAACCTTAGTGCATGACGCAATTATGTATTTTAAATGACACCCTACAAGTGAAACTGTCTGTTTCTTTTCGGACATATCCCAGGAAAACGTCTGAGCGGGTGGATTGAAAAATAATAAGGTCGGAAAAATCTAAACCATTAATGATAGCTGTCGATATTAATAAAGAGGTTGCAGCCAGTTCAATTAACATAACTCCCCGAATAGTTCAAAGGCGTTCAGTTGAGGCCGGTTTGCATGGAGGAATAGCAAGGCGAAAACCTCTAGCTTCCAAGAGTAATCGATTACACCAAATAAATTTTGCACAAGAGCATTTACTTTGGACCGAACAGCAATGGAAATTTGTACTTTTCAGTGATGTAAGAAAATTTAACAGAATAGAATCGAACGATATGTGGAGAGATTGAAAAATGAACAATCTAATCCCAAATATTGCACAACCGTCGTAAAAGGAGCTAGTGGCAACGTGAAGGTTTGGAGGTGTATGTCGTGGCGTGGTGTTGATCCCTTTCATCTCCTTGTCGGTATGATGACCAGCATGTTTACAAAAATATTATGGAGGACAACATGCGGAAGAACATTTCCCGGTAATTTGGAAGTATGTTCAAGACAATAACCCGAAGTATACTTCCAAGATGGTAAAAAAGTGGTTTGCGGATAATTCAGTCTATGTTATTGAATGACCATTGAGTACCCCCGACTTAAACCCGATAGAGCATTTGTGGAATGACATGAAACTCGATTTGCGGGATAAAAAAGTTTCTAATTTGAATAAACTTTTTACTCTAGTGCAGAACATATGGAAAAACATTTCTTCAGCACGTTGTCAAGCACTAATAAAATATATGCCTAAGAATCAATTTCGTTTTATTTTTTATCCAAAAGTGGTAAGAATTGTAGTGTCCTTATTTATATGTCCGCATGTATTTACATTTTTTTTTATTTATAATGTAAGCCACTGTAAAATTTTTAAATGTTTACTTTTTGTACTACTACTGAATGTTATTTCATATTTTATGGAAATAATGTAATATAAATTTTAGTTTTTCTATAAAAAGCACACTTTATATTTACTTTCACTGTCTCTATTACCATGCTCGCGACTGTATGTGTAAGATTCATATTAAACAAACTTATAAAAATGTGTAATGGTATATCTTAGTTAATATATGTAAATTGCTACAAACTACGGACCTCATGATCCCTTAAGGTTCGTTTTAACCGATATCTGTTTGTATTTTCAAAAAATTCTTACGTGCTTCTAAATTTTGTAACGGTAGTGTATATATAGTAGACGCTCGATTATGTGAACGATATCAGCCAAACACTGTCCACATTACTGAAAGTTTACATTAGCGAGCCTTATTTTATTTATAAAGAAATTGCATAAAAGAAGATATGTATGTTTATTAAAAAATAAATTATGAACAATGAATAACATAATACATATAATATTAAAAAATAAAAAATAAATTCTACATTATCTTCAAAAATAATGTCCTATTTTTGTTTAAGGTAAATTTACGCTTGGTATTTTCTAATGCCATCGTCCGTAGTTTACGGAGCACTAAAATATCGGAATATAATATGTCTTTCTCTTCAGCCCAATCTAACGCATCATTAAAAATTCCTACAGCTTGCGCGTCACTCACTGTACATTTATTTCAGTCGGGGGGTCGTCATCTTCACTCACCCCATCTTCCTCTTCATGTGCATCATCCATCTCTTTATCGTCAATCCCTAAGCTAACATTGGTAATTGTACAAACAATATCGGGATTTACTGCTTTTAATAATTTGAGAACGTCCCATGATGTACTGTCAATAACTTCAGCATCAGATTAGTAACTGTTTTCTGATGATGGTTAGCGGTACATTGTCTTCATCGTCATAATCATCACTGGAGTAAACCAAATTTTTCCAATACTTTCTGATTGTTTGCTGGTTAAGGGCATATCACGTCATATCTAAATGTTTTTAGGATTTTTTGATAGCGCAGACGAAAGTAGAAATTTTCGATAATACAATTTAATAATTTTCATTCCATTTTGATCCATCGGTTGGATAGGTGGAGTTACGTTGGGCGGCATGAACATAACAAAAATTGAGCCATCGTTGCTTCTTAATTGTTCCTCTAGAGGATGATTTAGTGCATTATCCATTAGAAGATTTTGACTTCTTAAGACATCTCTCATCTACAAATTGAATATGTATCATTAAATTACATTACTTATTATTACAGTTTTATTGCTATAACTGAGGGATAAAGTGCTTCTGGAACCATTTCAGAAATATGCCTTTGATCATCTAAGTGGATTTTGAACAGTTATAATCAACGAGACTAAAATTTCTAAATGAACCTGGATTTTTTGCCTTTCCTATTACTAGTGGCCTTATTTTGTGTGTACCACTAGCATTAGTGCGCGCTAGAAAGTTATGCGTTGTCTTCCCGCCTTTCTACCCGGAGCAGATTTTTCATATGATGATGGTTTTCGTAGACTGCTTTCATCTGCATTGTGTATTTGCTCCTCATTTAAATGTAGCTCTTTGATTTTGTTCATTTACTTTTCCTTAAACGGTTGCACTAGTTGCGATGGTGCCGATCATTTTTCACCAGATATCGACAGCAGTCGAATTCCATACCTCCTTTTAAATCTACAAAATTTTCGATCTCTTTTAGGTTTTCATTCAATAATTTTGCTCTCTCTTTAATTAACTCATCGCTAATTGGAAAATGATTATCCCTTTTGTTTTAGAAACCATTTATACAGACGATTTTCCACTCTAGGTGCTTGGCCATTTTTTATAGTTCTGCGATTTCCTGGGCCTTCGTATGTATCTGACACACGTTGTAAAATTTGTGACTTGAATCGCTTAATTTTATAGATTGTGGCTTTAGATACTCCCTATTTTTTTGCCAATTGAGTCACCCCCGCACCTATTTTAATCTCGTCGATGATTTTCACTTTGTCACTTAATTTTAAAAATGTTCTTTTATTGGACGTGGATGCTATGTCTGTTCTGGCGTGATTTTAGCTGCACGTAACTCTATTTCACGAGAGGCAAGAGAGCCAACGCTTACAGGAATCCCATACATAAATCGGAGAACAACCGGTGCCGGCGCTGAAAATGTTTACGTAAACATTCTTTTGATTGATTCAATTACGTACGTAAATCGGGAAATAACCGGTACCCTAAACTGTTTACATTATCGAATTGTACGTGGTACAAGCTTGTTGACATTACCGGGCGTTCCATTTGATCCTCTAGCAACAATTTTCTGTTTACATGACCGCGACGTTTCCACTATCGGGTATTTACATGAGCGAGCGTTAGTGTATATACATACCCGCAGAACTGGAACAAAAACTTCTGCTGCTTGACATTTAGAAAATTTAGTATCACTTCATCTTTTTTAATGAGCTTTTTTTTCATTTAAAACTATTTCCTGATTAATTCGCTAAATCTATAATTCGCCGGTTCATTTTTCACTCTAAATGTTCACGTTAATTTATATTAGAGAGAGATCAGTTTTACAACTAACAAGTTGTGAGATATTTGCCTAGCGGCCATTTAACAACCTACTTCAATAGTCTACTAATGGAAATGAGGGAACATCCATTAGAGTAAATGACTGCCAATAATAGTAGGCGCGGAAACACTGTGAAGAAAAAACCATCTAGTAAACCCCTATCGTACAAAATAATTCCAAGTCATTGTGTCTCTGACAGATACAGAACGGGAGAAAATAGCAAGAAAAATGAAGAGTACGATTTCCCATTACTTTTACCCCATGCATTATGCAAAACAAGTTAGAACTCACTGACTATTTAGACAATCGATAAACAGCGTAAATTTTCAACGAAAGTAATGTATCCAATGCCAGATATCTTACGCTGTCTAATGTGGCCACCGACTATATTAACAATCTGTATAATTTATGCCGTGTGGACTAATACGGTTTTTCTGCCACTACATGTTTTTTTTGTGTTGAAGCTGTTGGTAGTTATACGTTGTATGATAGATGTTCTGCTTCACTTTATGTTTGTATATGTATTATGGATCGTCCTATTAGTATAAAATGACTGTAAAATACTGACTCATCAAAGTTAATACTGGTTTTATTTGGGTTTAAGAAATTTTATCCAGTTATACCTTTTTTTTATTTCAGGTGTGATTAGATCATACGATAAATTTCTGCAGAGTTGAATAAAAAACAACATGTGGCTTAAAGTGTAACGATATTTCGATTAATTAGTTAACTACTTATCAGAAAATGTATAATGTGAACTCTAGTTTGCTAAACAAACTAGAATTGATAGATACTGTGATAACTGTAAATGTATACTTCATAACAGAGTTTATTTATTCTATTGTATGAAGTGTAAAGCTCGTAACACAATTCAACACCAAAATTATACTAGTATTTATTCGGGAGGATCCATAGTGTTGAAAACACAGCACACTTTTATCAATTATAGTCCCTTTCTGATGTTGCACTGGGACCTATTGATCTATTATGCCCTCTTATATGTGCTGTAAGCTGCTAAGATTTGCGCACACTTATAGCTCCCCGTCCAGTCTAAGAGGTTTAATAAACTACAGCAGCTGTGATGGTTTCACAGAAGGTATTTTCCCCTCGTCTATGACGTCTTTGCCGAAATGGTTGGTATGAGTCTCTATGATAGCAGTGCAGTTAGATGGTAGAAAGTTCAGTCTCCACCCCACAAAACCTGCAGTCGCTATTCTGTTTCACACCTATCCTTGTCATGCGTTCCCCAAGGTGGCAGCGCTCTGTAAGAAGACCTGTGAGAATACGTAGTATGTTTTTACTTAGTTCCAGTATGGTCTTTGCTCTTTACTTATTGAAGTTTCCAAGAAATTTCTCAGACCAGAAATATTTTCCCAGAGAAATGCTCTGAAAAGCGCAGAGCATTTCTCTATATTTAATTCTTTTTTTCTAGGTGTTCATCCCCATACCGCAGAACGGCTGCGGTCCTACAAACAAAGTTATGGCGGTCTTTCTTGCTAATAGATTAGCTTTCCTGTTGCTGCTGATTCCACTATGTTCTGATATCCAGCATAATGCAACTCTGTCTTTTCTGTCTAGGTTATTTAGTTTTTCTAGGCATTCCTAGACTACTTTCGGGCTGATGGTGTTAGAGCTCAGAGCCATTATAGCTACTTGACTATCGGAGAAAATTGCAACGCTTTGCCTTCGATAATTCCTGTCGAGGTTTAATTGAGTACATCTTCGAATTGCATTGATCTACACTTGAAAGACGCTAGGCTATATTCCCATTGACTCTGAGTATTTGGTTCCTGGCCCAAAATACCTGCGCACCTGTTCCTTTATCAGTTTTAGAACCATCCGCATACCATTTAATGGTGTTTCATTTTAGAAAGTAGATGGAGGATCCTGCCTTCCTTTCATTCTTCTTACTTAGCTTTGTAAAAAGGTTCTTTTGGAAGCTATATTTCCTAACCAATTCATCGTTCGCCAAACTTAGAAGTGGGTAGAGTTTCATTCGAGATGAGCAATTCTCTGGCGTAGAGTCTCGTACATTGCCGCATGGGTCACCGCCTCTACCGCAATGTGTGGAGGTGACCAAACTCCTAACACAAACCGATGAGCGATAGCTGGCTAATGGTCTCCCTACTATAAGATTTGCTAAATCGACTCCATACTACTGACACTACTGGCAGTGTCAGCTCTATTTCTTACATAGAAACATAAATGGCATTGTATCGGTAACGGTGTCGATTCATTTAAAACAAGGCATAGAACCCTTGGTTCAAAACGTCGATCATCGAGGCTGCAGATTGAAGAAAGAGTAAGTGAGCAAAGTATGGTTCCTACGGTAAAGCATGGTGAAAGTAATATAATGGTTTGGAGTTGCTTCGGTGCTACAGCTGTAGGTAATTTGATAAAAATATATGGGATTCTGCGAAAAAGGGTTATCTGAAAATCTTACAGGAACATTCTGTCCCAAATGGGAAAAGATTATGTGATCGAAACTTTATCTTCCAAGAAGGCAACGATCCACAAAATTGTTTAATGTTACTCGAGGAAGAAGGTAAGGATGATTTGGCCACCCCAGTCACAATAGAACTAGTGTGGGATGAATTGCATCGAAGAATTCGAAAAGGAAAGGTTGCTTGCACATGAGATCTTTGGCAGAAGCTCCAGGTAGCATGGACTGAAATTACAGGTGATTATCTAGAATCTCTGATTAGAAGAATGCCCAGAATATGTGCCGTAGTAATTCAATGACGAGGCGGGCGTGTTGACGTGAAATCACTTTGAATTAAAATTTTGTTTCTTTTTCGTTGTTAAATATTCATTTTGCAATGTTAAAGGCCTATTAATAAATATTACTACAAACCAACTCAATTCAAATCAAGGAAAACGTCGATTTTATTTCGTTCCCATATGTATAAACGGTAGTGTATATACTAGGAAACTAAAAATTATGTAATAGTTATTTAAAGCCGCTATATCCTACACGACCGTGTCCGCCTTTGGTAAGTTAGATGCGTGGAACACGTCTCTGTTTAATTTTTGGCTATTAAGTAAGTCTACAATTCAATGACAAGAAAGACAGAGGCACAGATTTTCTTGAATTATATAGATTATTACGTGGCATAATTGTTTACTGATTAACTGTTGACGTATTGGCTGGAATACATAAATAAGTTATTTATGCTAATTTATCATGGCCGAACGGTATAAGAAACAGCATCGAATAAAATAGACGTAACACCTGCTTTTTATCGAGAATCAATTCCTTGGAAGTGAAATTCGTTCCGAGCGCATACATTACATAACTGATGATCCTTTCGGTTTCAAAAATCTAATGCTCTATGGCATTCTGTTAGGTAACTGTAAACGTTTAAGACTTTTTATTCACTTTTCTAATATTTTTGAGGCGTTTTAGTTTTTAGTAAACCCGGATTGTGCGATTAAAAGAAAAATTAACCACGCTTTGAGTTAGAGATCACATTTACTGCAATGAAGCAATATCATTTGAAGAAATTTATAACTGTTGACAGATGACCAAAAAGATTGTGGATATTTGTAGTGTTGTTTTCTTTTTTTAATAAAAATCGAAATTTCTGGCTAGTAACTAAAAGCAGCAATAGTTTAAGAATATAAAGATTCCACGTCACTTTTTGCGCTTTAAATTTAGCATAATTGAATAAAAAATTGTAAATTGAGAATGGAAATTGTAGTATTTTTTATGTAAACAAGGCCATTTGTTAAAGTAGATAAATAAAAAAAATCAACGCGCTGTCTCAAAACAATGTAAGCACAACAGGAAAGAGAACTGAGAAATAACTTTTAAGTAGTGACGACTAATTAAAACACACAAGCAGTAATCAGAAGTACGCGTATCACTAACATTTACCCACATTGTAAATAAAACTTTTGTAATATATCAAAATTAGGTAAATATGTTACTGTAACTCTGTTTAATGAAAGATACTTTTATATAAAATTAAAAATGAAAATTTTCAGGTCAACTATGAGTTTACATCTTTTAGTGTACAACTAAACAAATGTATTCCTATAAATGTATTCTTTCCATTGTATTCTTATTAATAGCTAGATATAATTTTACTCCTATAGCACTAAATGTTGCCAAATTTTTAATACAAGGGTTGTTTAAAATAATGGGTTTGTACACCCCACGATTACTCTGTCATTGCGTCGGATTCTATTAGAAAAAGTTTCCATATAAGTTATGTTACTTATGGTGAGTTACAGTCTCTGTCCATTTTATTAAGGCCACCTTATAAATTTAAGCTTTCGTGTGTTTCCAACGCAATAATTTAAAAATACACTAGGGTGACAGAATAAAATAGACAACAGGTAAAGCGGTATAAATATGTAAACAGCTAAATTCTAAGAACGAATTAAGAACTTTATCTTGTCATTAGGGTAGGGATAGATGTATCGGAAGGAATTCGTCATAGTTTAGTATGGTTACAACTATGCCTCGCTTACAAGGTTCGAGTGATATTAGCGACTTTACCCGGGGTCGCATCGTTGGCCAGAGTGAACGCGGCGCTTTGCAACGTGAAATAAGTAAATTTTTAAATATTCCGTTGTCCACAGTTAACCGTGTGGTTACACAATTTAAACGTAAGGAAAAAACAACGGTGGAGCCGAGACCAGATCGTGCCGGACCTTCTGAAAGAAGTAAAAGGGTGCTTGTGCGCGAAGTGTTAAGAGAACCGCGAAAAAGTACAGCTAAGCTTGCGGCAACTTCACAGAAAAGTCAGCGCACCGTTCTGCGATGCCTCCACAGTGTGGGGATGTATAAAAGGGTGGCAAAGAAAAAATCTCTCGTTACGGCGTTTCAAAAACAGCGCCGAATGGCTTGGGCAATCAAAATGCGAACGAAGCCCGAAGAGTTTTGGCGGTCTGTCATTTTTTCAGACGAAAGCAGATACTGCCAATTCAGTGGTAGTGGTCGTACGTGGGTATGGAGACGTTCGTCACAGCAACTGGACAACAAATTTTTGCATCAGACGGTGAAATACGGCGGTGTGAACATCATGGTGTGGGGCGCGATATGGTATGGTGGAAGATCGCAATTAGTAATCTGCGACGGAAATATAAATGCGGCAAAATATATCCAAATATTAACGGAAGGACTACTACCGATATTCGACAACGCCATTTTATCTAAAAAAGACGCCACTTTTATGGAGGATGGCGCACCCTGCCACAAAGCAAGAACAACTACCACATGGAAAGAGGAACAGGGGATTCGGATTTTACCATGGCCAGGCCAATCACCAGACACGAATCTGATAGAGAATGTTTGGCACATAATCCAGACAAATATGGCGAAACGACCCCGAAAACCCAGCAATAAGGAAGAACTCGTGGCAGCTGTTACAGAAGAGTGGTTAATATTCCAGAAGACACCATTAATCATTTAATAGATTCTATGCCACGACGACTTGCAGCACTTCACACAAGTAAAGGTGGATCGACAAAATATTTGTCTAATTTAAAAAATTTAAAATATTTTGTATATATAACGAGAATAGTATCTTTTTTTAATTAGTAAGTGTATATTTTATTGTCACCCTAGTGTACAAGTATAAAATTCATGAACATGGTTACCATACTTATCTAAATACATTCCCTAAATATCTTCCTAAGAAATTGTGAAAGTGCCACTTAATGACATCTTGCCTATTATTATCCCCCTCAAGAATCATTCTGTACTGTATAGAATATGGATAGAAACAAGATTGAAAGACACAGTAATTCGTAGAATATTAGATGGATCGGTTACTATTATAGAAAGAATATTTATCAGTTTATGTAACGTTTTTTTCCGTGTTTACGTGTTAGTGTTACACTTTAAGTTATTGCTTGTATGCGCTTTATATTCTTTCGTTATGGGTAAATAAAAAGGACATACCAAATGAGAAAAACCTGCGTATTGGTGCACTGTTGGGTACAGGAGTGTATTCTCAACGTACAATTGCAAAGAAAGAAGAAATATGCCGACAAATAGTGCAGCGAATCGCCGTTTTAATGAAAGGAAAGATACCCACTACAAGTGCCGGAAGAGCGTTTTGTGGCAAGAAAAGGATCACTACTAATCGAGATGATGGACGTATCCTGCAACTAGCAACTGAAAACCGAAATTTATCCGCATCGATGATTAAATTATTTTGTCTTATCTTTCACCAATCTTTAATCCGGCTTCGTATAATCGTCTACGTACTGAACTCGTGTATATTTGCACTCCTTGTTGAAACATTAGATTTCCTATTTCTTTGGCTGATAAACCTCGGTTTTCAGTTGTGAGTTGCAGGATACGTCGATCATCTCGATTAGTAGTGATCCTTTCTTGCCACAAAACGCTGTTCTGGTACTTGTATTGGCTATCTTTTCTTTCATTGAAACGGCGATTCACTGCACTGTTTGTCGTGATACTTCTTCTTTCTTTGCAATTGTGCGTTGAGAATATGCTCCTGTACCCAATAAGGGCTCAATACGCAGTTTTTTTCTCATTTGATATGTCCTTTTTATTTACCCATAACGAAAAAATATAAAGCGCATACAAGCAATAAAGTGCAACACTAACACGTAAACACGGAGAAAACATTGTTACATAAACAGATAAGCATTTTATCTACAATAGTAACCGATCCAAATAATATTCTACGAATTACTGTGGCTTTCAATCTTATTTGTACTCATCTTCTGTACAGCACAGAATGTTCCATGAGGAGGATAATAATAGACAAGAGGTAATGAAGTGGCACTTTCACAATTTCTTAGAAAGATATTTGTATTTAGATAGGTATTGTAAACCCTATTCATGAATTTTATTCTGGTATTTATAAATTATCGCGTTGGAAATACACCAAAGCTTAGCTTTATATAAGGTGGTCCTAATAAAATGGGCAGGTTATAAAACAAATGCACCAGGCTAATAGGTGGGCGCTAGTAGCAAACTAACTGCAGGAACTCTTTCAATTTATTGGAAGTTGGCACAATTGTGCACAGTCTGACAAGAGAGATGAGCTTACAATGTGCACAAAATTACTTACTATGGTCACGAAATATTGGATTACTTACATGAAAACAAAATTGGAGAAATATACTTTTGGTTCTAGGATCCACAGTCGCTATACAAGGCACCTTAACAATACCCGACCTTCGACTTTCATAGAATAATTAGAAGTAGAGACGCAATTATGCTACCAATATTTCAATATTACCATAATACTGTTAACAGATTACCTGTATTATCACGATGATTCCAAGGGCTGTGGGAATGTATAATGCACAGGTATCACAGCAAACCACACAAATTTATGTGATCGGCAGTTTACTAAATACCCGGATACCTCTATTATTAAGGAGCTTAAGCAATGCAATTGGAAAATATTTCATTATTATTAAACGTAATGTCCGTTACATTAAGTTGCTACCCATCCTTTTCCTACTATTTATATATAACAAAAAAAATGCATAATAACAGAAACTCTGTTATTAAGCAGCAATTAAAATAAATGAGCTAGAGATAAGCAGGTAATAGGAAATATGAAATAAATGAGAAGGTGAGTCCCTTCTAGGAAAGTTATGGCCGTAGGAATTGCCATAAATAAATATAAATTTATCTGACAAGTTTTTCGCTTCTAAAGCAAACAATATGCGATCTAAAAGGAATCTTATAGCACAGATTTTCTAAGTTCTGTTGCACGTCATAAAAATTCATGACGAAATTATGACGTCCGCTTGTTCGGCACTGCGAACTCGCTTATAATTATCAAACAACACTAGTCTATAATGCAAATAAACTGAAGCTAAAATAGAAGCGTAGCAACGTCCGGCAACGTCTCAAAGTTTGTCTTAGTGGCTACTATATATTAAAGGACAAAATAACAATCGTTCATATTTTACCTCAAAGTAGCCTTTGAAATTAAAGTTGTGTCTTAGCTTATTACTGCAACTCTTAATACAAGTTCCTATCAACTATACATCTGAACGAATACTCTGTCAAATTGACAACTAATGCAACTGATAATAATACAAGTTAGACGATTTTTTTTATTGGAATGGACTACTAGAGGTAAAATTTATTTGAACGCTTTTTACTAAACATTTTTTCAGTTATTATGCAACAAAAGATGTACTTTTTCTTTTACTTATGACGTAAATACACCTTAAATGTAATATAAACAATAAATAATATATGTTTAGCTTATTATTTACGCACGTATAATTGTGGAAATAAGAGGTGTTCTAATTTGAGGTTACTCTTGAAATTGATAAAATTATTTAATAAAGTATAATAAGCGTTGCTTCAAACGCTAGTACAAAAGCTACAAATTAGTAATGACTGGAGACCAGATTATATCAAAAGTGCCAACCTTTTATTTTATTTATTTATTATATTTTACGTCTATTTGTAGATGTCTTACACTCATTAAAATTAATTAACGCTAATTAACTTTAAACAGTGTAATATATCTACATATAGACATATAATATAATAAATAAATAAAATAAAAGATTTGCACTGTGCATCTAATCGGGTCTCTAGTAATGACAAATTATATTTCACAAGTGATCTTCTGCTCAACAGCTTGCTGGAAAGATTTTTGCCCAACCGAAGCAAACCACCTCTCTACAGCTTGCATCACATAATTACTGGAAAATTTTGCCCTACATAAGATTTCTTTTAATTTGGTGAACAGTCTGTAATCAGTAGGGGCTAGATCCGGCGAATATGGTGAGTGCTCCACTAATTCAAAGCCTGCTTGGTGTATAGCAGTCATACCAATATCAGGTGTATGACTGGGAGGATCATCTTGATGGAACAGCACACCGTGCCTTAACTTTACTCGGCGTTTCTCTTTAATAGCGTCTCGCAATTTAGAAATCAATTGTGCGTAGGAGGTCCCTGCAACGTTCTATCCCTTTTGCAAATAGTTAGTCAGGATGATTCCTCGAGCATCCCAGAACACAGATACCAAAACCTTTCCAACAGACGGCCCGGCACGGAGGAGGAGAACCGTCATGTTCCACTATCTACTTTGCACGTTGGTCTCGGAATCCTAATGGTGCACCCATGACTCATCCGTGGTCACACACCGACTAAGAAAGTTCTCTTTGCTTACTTGGTACCTTTCCAAAAGACGTTTACAAATCAACACCATTTCTTTTTTGATCAATGGTTGACATTCGGGGTATCCATCTTGCTCTCATTCTTTTCATATCTAATTCTTTAGTCAGTATGTTGTGCACCACATAATATGATAAGAAAGGTAATGCCTGATTTCGTAGGATGTCTATCTAACTCTGTGGAATTATAGAAATTTCGCTCGCATTTATACGTTTATACGGCGAGTACTTCCCCTGCATATCTGACAGTTGTGATATTGCTAAAATAATGCCTCTACTAGTTCATTTTTTGAAAAATGTAGCTCATACCGTTACTAAATGTTTATATGGGAACCAAAATTATGTAGAACTATAGAAATTTCGCTAACAAGTATAGCCCTAAAATACCGTTTACACGATCTTGGGAAAGCTAAAGATTAACTCTGCTGTTTGTGTCTGGAATATCTAGAAATGGAAGAACACATATTATGTATGCGCGTTGTCGTCAGTAACTCGCAGAATTAATTCTTCAAAAGGGAATACCCTACATCGTCTAACGTAAAGGATAAGGATCTCAGACTAGCACTAAGGTTTCTCAAAAGCTTGGAACTATTCATTCTTACGATGGACCTCCTAGGTTGCAGTGACTACAGGCATTAATAATAATAACAGCAAAACTGTTTTTTTTTGCGGGAAAAAATCTTAGATAGACGACGCCGCACCTGGTTCTATGATGCAGCAGTGTGAAATTCTACGACGTTTTAACGTAGCATAAAAAAATTCCATTCGGAACTGCTTACGGCATTACTTCAGAGGGAAGGCTATAGATCTTATTCCATACGCAATTCGCTATGCATGCTAGCTCTGTGTCTCGATCTTTTATGGCTCTCTTTCTTTCCCATGATCATTCGCACCATAGTTTCCACTACTTTCCAATTCCCTTCATGTTTGAGCATACTTGCTACGATGGTAGTTGGCTTTCTGCTTGCTATCTCTCTGGGGTCCACGTCGGACATTCACAGAAGGTATGTTCTACCGTGTAAATCCCATTGCAGTAGTTGCATTCGTCTGGTTCGCTTATACCAAACCTGCAAAGGTATGCCTGGTAGAAACCATGTCTCGTCAGAAACTGCGTGAGAAAGTAGCTCACCTGACCATGCTTTCTGTCTACCCACGGCCTTAGGTCTCGTATTATTCTTTTGATCCATGCAGCACGCCCAGTATCGCTGCTCAATCTATTCTGCCATCTGTCGAGCATGATATTATGGATGTTTTCCCTGGTCGGTTTCACTCCTTTTTTGCACAAGCGAGTCTATAGGTGGTGTCCGAGCTAGCACAAGGAGAGCCTCAGATGATGCCGTTCTATACCCTCTTGTGATCCGGATCGCGAGTGTTCGTTGGACACTCTGGTACTTCTCTCGAAGGTTTTTCTTTTTCATGGCGTCGTTCCAGATAGACGCTCCATAGAGCAGTCTAGACTGTATCGACAGCAAAACTGTTAAGTTGTACCCGTTCGTGGATATTTAGAAAAAGTATATAACGGCCCTTGCATTAAAAATAATTTTATGTCCAAAACTCGTTGTAGTGATTGTATGTATTAATGTTCGCTAATGTTAAGAAAAAATTAAATACAGTAATACTATACACTGAACGCAAACGTTTTATAAAGAAAAACTAGGTTTTAATGAAATTGCATTCAAATTTCACATTTATCCAAAATCAAAAACGCATCAGAAAACATTGTGCCGTTTTATTGTAAAAGTTATAAAGTGAAATAATTTGAAATTATATTACGAAATAATAAATGTAATAAAAAATTACTTTGCTTAAAATTCACAAGGGGCCCCATGTAGAACGTGCGCCCGGTTGCGAGTAGCGTAAATCTGGCCTTCATACGAAAAAAATCCGTACGTATGTTACATAAGCATTTTTTTACGATGCGATAGTCTATCGATCTGTTATTTTAAGTCTTTTAACTTAAAAAAAACGTCAGACGATTAGATTAAAATAACCGGGCCATAAATAACGGTGTCACCTACCTTCGTGAAAATTTCATTAAAAAGTAAATGCGGCATCGCGACGATAGTTAAGAATTCGAATAAGATAACGGATACAACTTTAGCATAAAAAATACGAAAGGTCAGTTCTGTCGCAATTTATTTTCTCTTAATTATCCGCACACTTATTTTAAATCCCTGACCTTGCCAATTTCTTGTTTCCAACGAATTAACGCGCTCGATACAAACTTATATTGTTCCTATTCGGCTGTGATAATTTTTTTTTAATTTCTTTATTGCCGCAGTTGGAATCTGACACGTCATACACACATCGCCGAGATGACGGACATTTTAATGTTACGTTTTTAATTTCGTCTGATAACACTTATTTGCGTAATTTAGAACGTGTTATCGTTTTAAAATGTATCAGCTAAAAAAATAGCTGAGCTCAAAAAGCATAGATAACGAGAATATTCATTATTACATTAATTTCTTTTTTTTTAAATTATATTACCAATTGGTAATCATTGTGATCAAGAGCAATTGACACTAACAAAGAACGGTTCCCAATTCGAAAATTAAAAAGTGTTAAAACATGTGAGCGAATAATCAGCCCATCTCAGTAAAATATCTGCGAAAATGTGTTTCAAAATAGTCTTCATTAAGAGGTTTCCCTTTGAAATTGCTGCATTTCTTAACTATTCAACATACCAACTTAATCATACGTTCCAGCAACACATAAATACTAAAGCTATGGCGAACATTTCGGTGTATAGTAGGCAAACCAGGTTTTCCCGCGACATCAACCACAGCTTCAATCTTTATAGCAATTCTAATATTACGATGATAACTTGATGTCTTTATCCGTTGGTTATTTAAATACATCGTTCAGTTTTAGTGATCAAGTTAACTACATAGATACTGCGAAACGTTCATCGTATTTATAGTGAATATGTACACGTTGCCGAAACGTATATCGTTCAATATCCCTAGATTGTAGTTTTTGGCAACCATCAGAGAACAGTAGCATGTGTGACACTTATAAAATTCTGCTGAATTTAGAGTGCAACCTTTAAAATGGACACAATGTATGTGAAATTTGACCTGCATTATAATTTAAGAATCAAAAAATAATCATAACGCTGATACAATCCAGAAATAAGTTAATCCTATAACCATATTTGTACCAAACGCCGAATAGACGCGTAATCGTAATAAATGGTTTCAATTATATTAAAAACGGCATTACTTGCTTCGTTATATGAACGTCTTAGAACAACGTTTTAAAAACGTTGAGTCAAGCGACATTTTGAATAATAATTTAAAATTTTACAATCTATTGAAATATTCTGTACTTGGTTTCGTGTGGAAATTATTCGTCAACAAATCTAGTTCTTTAGCACTAAATGGTTTTCGAGATTCGCAATATTTATCATAAGCAACAAATTGGCTTAATTATAAAGATCACTGAAGTGTGATTCATGTTGGGGACACAGCATGCTTTTAAAAATTATTGACTTTATGCGATAAAAGAAACTGTATTCCTCGTTTCGCTACCCATGGGTTGTAAGACCTTATAAGTATGATTTTGTTAACTTGTTCGGCGACGTTGTATTTGAATATAGCACATAGATTGAATTGTGTTCGTTTGATTTTGAAGATGATTTACAAACATATAGTTTATATGCAACTGAAATTAAGTAATATGAGTGTTGTTCCACTTTTACTCTAGTATGCCTTTCCTTTTGCAGAAACTCCATGTATGATATTTATTCAATAATATAATTTATGTGAGACAAAAATATTAATTCTTTTTTTCGTAGAAATGCCTTCCTCAATCCTTCACTCAATTTCAGGTGCGATTTCTCGTCTATTTCGCCACTTATTATTTTTTCGGCGTTCTTCTGCTGGTGTCGTTACTTTCCGCCATTAAATAGTTTTATTAACGATATTAACTGTTTACAAGAACACTAACAACTAAATTTAAATTCACAATTCTAGTTCGAGAAAAACAAGGTGGTTTAATTTGTTAACTATTTAACTATAAACTGACATCATTTACAAGTGAAAATAATACTTCTTCCTAATTGATGAAAGAACTATGAAGGAATATAAGGTTCTCGCCTCTAGCGCGGTTAACACGCCGAGTCACCGTAACCTTTTGCCAAAGTGGTTTCGCCTTTAGCGTGGTTTACACGTCAAGTTACCATGCCACTTTGGTTTCCCCTATTTCTCCTGAAGAAGCCTTCTACGACGGAGGCGAAACGTCGAGATCCCACCTTTCTCTTTTGTTCTCTTTTTCTTTTTTCTCTCGTTCTCGCATTTTCAAAGGTACTATACCTTCGCAGTTGTTCGCGAAACGTCAGGGACAAAAAACCTAGTGATACGGCGGAACCCGGCAAGCGTTCAACTAATCCTCCAATCGTTCATACAATCTTTAATGTGGAATTGATACATTAGTTTCAAAAGTTACAGTAGCTGTTGTAATTGGTTCGCGTCAAATAAACGTAGTCCGAAAGAAAGTGAAATAAATAGGAAGGGTAATATGATGTTATTTTCCTAATTTTGGTGAAGAAAAGTGAATATGTTTTCGAAAATCAGTATGCCTAGAAGGATACTTCAGAGAGATTCTCCGCCAGAAATGAGAAAAATAATTGCTATGACAGACCTCAATAAGACGAAATGGGAAATTGCAGATGTATTATATGCATTATAAGCAATATTTCATTCTCGTCATTGTTATATAACATTTCAAATTTTGAAGCATCAACAAACACAACTCAAATTTGTTAGCCTTATTTTTAATCTAAATAATTTGAGATGGACACCTATAAGTATTCTCCCCATATTGAAGTAAAAATATTAAAACTGAAAAAGTTGTTCATCAAGTTTTAAAGTTAATTAATCTCTCCGTTGAAAACAAATTTTAATAAAGTAAATACTATTTATTTTCTATACATTTTGAAAGAATGGATATAGGTTCAAGGTATTTTTGTATTATTTATAGAAGGGACAAGTTCAATGATGTATATCGCGATGTGACAATATGAACAATATCAAGAGAATCCTTGTAACAGTTCGAAGGTCAGGAAGAACGTTATTATTGGAAGAAGAAGATGAAAACAGAATTGTTGAGTTTATTACGGAATATCCGTTTAGTACATCAACAAAAATCAAAGTAGAACTTCAATTGGAATGTTCGGCCAGAGGAGTGCTGCATAAAAACGATATTCATCACCGAAAACCTGCTCAAAAAGTGGGAATAACAGCAGACCACACCGCCGCACAACTTAATGTTGCCAATGAAAACATAAATAGAGATTGGCAAAAAGTTATATTCTAAGATGAGAAAGTTTTTATAACCTCGGATGATACACCAATGGTATTACGGCGACGGAATAATACTAGGTATGTAATTCAACATGTTCAGAGAATAAGAAGAAGTGGACGGATTACTTGCGGCTTTTGGGGGTGGATGAGTGCAATTGGTCCAGGGAAAATTGTACTCATTACAGGACGATTGACTTCTGAGCAGTATGTCGACATGTTACAATATGTTTTTCTGCCTAGCGTACGAATTCTTTTTCCCGAAGGTCCAATTTATCTGGTGCGGGATAACTCAGCAATTGACACCGCCAGAATAGTAAAAAGTTGGCTTAGAGATATCCAGAAATAAGATTAATTCCTTGGCCAGCGAAGTCACCCGATTTCAACGTAATTGAAAACTTGTGGACGTTAATGGTTCGTAATTGGAATGACGACATAGCTAATGCAAGAAATGTTGAAAATTTAAAAAACAATGTGCTTGTTGTTTGGAAATTTTGCAAGGAAGTGACTAGTGTTCTAAATTTGTGGACTTTATGAGAAATAGATTAAGGGTCTGCATAAACGGAAATGGATATTGTACAAAATATTAGTTTCGTTTTGTTTTGTCTTTTGTTTTAGTTTTCCCATTCTATATTTTTTACTTAGTCTATGTCAATATATCTACATTCTTTAGAAATTCTTTTATGCGTATACTTTAAGATATTGAATTGTTTTTGTTTGTATTTTCCACTTAGCAAGTAACCCCAATATATATATATATTTATTTGTAATGTGGTTGTGCTACAATAAAACAAAATTAAAATACAGTACTTAAATAGTTTACTAACATATCAAATAAACTTTATGTCATATATTTCCGTTCCCTTTGTCGTATTTTGCAAGGTATTACTTTGACTACCGGTGACAATTATTTTATCATACAAATTAGTTCCTGAGTTTTATAAAATTATTTATTCATTGTTATTTAGGGACTGCAATTATTTGTTAAGAAGCAGAAAGAAGATATTACATTACAATAGTTCCATAAAGGACTCTCTCATACTTAATAAAATACGGGGAATATAATACAATTATGATTAAGAATAATAATAGATATTTAATGTGATGCAGGTAAAGATTATAGTTTCCTATTTACTCGAACTAGAATTTTGAATTTAGATTTAGTTGTTATTGTTCTTGTAAATAGTGAATATCGTTGGTAGTCATAAAATTAAAATTTTATCAATAGCGAAAGTAATTAAGGTGGGATATCATGCAAATAACAAATTTGAAAGCATACAAATAGGGACAGTTTGACAAATAAAATTCAATGGAGATAATAGACGGACAATAGAGATATTATAGAAGTACAAGTATTTAATACAACTGTAACATTGCAGGTAAATCTGAAGAATTTGTACAAATAAATAGCAAATTTAGTATCCACTTATAATATCGGGAGAATTCAATTAATTATTATAAATTACTTGGGTTTGGATAAAATATACAATAAACGATGACTAATTTAAAACGAGCATGTTTAGGAAACTCTGCAATAAAGCTCGTAACAGCTCAGTATTAGATTTTTTAAGCGGAAAATTAATTGGCGGTGAAAAGAACAGAGGTGCCCTATACTAGAAAGAATTATACCAGCTGTTTAAATTTTAGTCAAGCAATAGTTTTAAGGGATTCTAGTAATTTTTTTTTTGCAGAATTCAAATTAGCAAAAGTATACGCTTCAACAGAAAAGAACAAAATGCTAAATTCGATGTAAGCCATCATGAGCAAATAACATTTACGAGAACGACCTGAAATGTTTCCGGAATCGACAAGAAAAAGACGGTATTAGTGTGGTTTTTTATTTTTATTTTTCGTCTTAGTCTCCTCAAAGATCAATACACTTTTTCAAGCGGCGCTCCAGTCCCTTCAACCCGTCGGAAAAGTAGGATGTTTCGAGGTACGCAAAATAGCCATCTGTAGTGGGGATGACCTTCTCATTTGAGGCAAATCTCTTTCCTTCGAAATTTTTTAGGTTTGGGAATAGGAAAAAGTCACTGGGGGCTCCTTTCTGCTGCAAACGAGGCCGTTTCTCCTTCCAAATGGTCGTCATGACCTTTCCGGCTGATGGAACGGTCTTTGCTTTCTTCGCAACTGATTCGCCCGGAAAAGTTCACTGCTTGGTCTCCGGTATGTAGTGGTGGATCTAAGTCTCGTCCACGGTTACGAAACGCATGACGAAACCCCTTGGATTGAGTTGGATCCTGGCCAGACACTCCCCCGAAACGGTCACCCGATTTCGCTACCCGTCGCGCCGAAAGCTTTTTCATACCCAAAATTTCGTATGTCTCTGATATCTCTTTCAGCTTCAACGTTTGGCTAACACGACATCCCGAATCTTATCGACCATTTCATCGTTGGTAGCAGTTTTTGGGTGTCCACTGCGTGGTTTGTCACTTGTGCTTGTGCGGCCACGTTTGAACTCGCTCACCCAGAAGGTGATGGTCGAAAATGATGGAGTACATCCGCCATGAACCTCTAGTAAAATATTTCGAATTTCCGTGGACGTTTATCCAGCCATACACAAGTGTTTTATCACTGCACGAAATTCGATTTTATCCATTTTTGCGAAACCGTCTGAATTGCTACACAAAACACACCTTTAAACAACAACGATTGACGGTAGACGTCTGAAATGTTGATAGTTGCCATAAAAAAGGTTGCCCTCGCCGACCACTTCAACGTTCGTGCGCCATCTCTTGCCGATTCCGAAAACATTTCAGGTCGCCCTCGTATTGTTAGATTTTTTATTTCAACGGAGAAGAAATGAGTATCGAAATTAGAGAAGTTTTTTGGATATCAGCATCGTAGAGGATATAACGAATGGTTTTTTGTCAGTTGTTGTTATTGTCAGTTCTTGGAGGATATATATGAAGTGCTAAGGCTAAGAGTGTAACAGCGGAAGGAATATGAACAACAAACCTATTGGTTGGTGATTTTCATGTAGCAGACTTTGCTGATTGCTTATCACACTGCTTTGTAGTACTACTGATCTTAAATAATTCAACTAGATATCAAACGTACATGGTAAAATGTTGGCCAGAATAAGCTCAATAATTTTGTACTAATTTCAATTAAATTTGAAATATGTGAAAAAAATAATATAAATAATATACTAAGAATTTCAGAACAATCAAAGCAATCGAAGCAAGGCAAGCTTTATATATATTTTTTAATGATATAAATTGTATATATGTTTATGTTAAAATTCTTAACTTTGAGTTTTTCTTTAAAATAAAATAAAGTGCTGGGTGGTAATAAAGCCCACCAGATAATAAGGCTCAGACGATTTTATTTAACTAAAATTGATTTTAAAGCCCATTAAGTTCCATTTGTAGTTGAAGGATTGTACCCGTTATAATCCGAGCAGTATAGAATCGCCTTGCACTAGTAGGAAATTATTCTGAGAAAAGTATTTTCAAGCAGTGTGTGTTATAAAAATCCGTTACATTGGTAAGTGATTTACCCTGTTTTCAGTTAATTAAAAGCGTTCCGTTGATATGTGGTGTCATCTCTATTCTATTCTGTTTTATTTGCATAAATGTGATCATTGGACTTTAATCGTATTTCTTTTAACAAAAACTTTAAAATTGAACTAACATGGCAGATAATAAGGCCCGAGCCTTAATATCTGCACAGAAAATTCTCATAATTTCTTTTCAGGCTACGGGTAAGAGAAACATGGGAATACCAGGGAATTGGACAGAAGATATGTTGACAGAGGTACTAGATTTACTGAAAAAAGGTAAATCTTAACGATATGTTCAGCAGAGGTCTGGTATACCAAGAAGAACTTTGAGAAATCATTTCAAGGCTGACAGTTTCCGCTTAGCCCCGAAATATTAAGAAAAACTGTATTCAATTATGTAGAAAATACAAAATTAAACATTGTTTTAATAAGGCTACTAAACCTGCTGGTAGAGAATGGTTCAGAGTTTTTTCGAAAAATTATTCCAAAATAGCCAAAAGAACAGCTTAGATAAGGAATCTTACTCGTGCACAAAAATTAAATCGTCATATTGTCGGTGATCACGAAACTGGAGAAATTATTAGAACGAACCGGCTTGCAGAATAGTGCTTTAAAGATATACAACATGGATGAAAAAGGTTCCCGTCTAACCCTTCATCATCAGTAGACAGTTCTGCTAGCTAAAGGGGCAAACGAATACACTTAGTATGCAAAGAACATGCTGAAAACGTTGCCATTGTCGCACGCGCTAACACCATAGGATATGCGATTTCACCTATAATTCTTTTTAAAAGTAAAAGAATTAACCAATTTACTTAGATGGTCTACCTAGTGATACAAAAATTTTTATGACTCCCAAAGGCAGTATGACCATTGAAACTTTCTCTAAATGGCTTGATCACTTCATAGACAATATGTCCGCACCACCCGTAATTTTAATTTTTGATGCAGCAAAATGTCGTTTAAACATGTAAAAAGCCGAAAAAGCTGCAGCCCCGCCTACGAGAACGCGGACGTCATCCGCATAGGACGAGTTCACCAAAGAGTGTAAGAAATTCTCACGTCGGACGAAGACGAAGACTCGCAGCGATCAACATCACCCAAAGAGGAGAAGGCCATTATCAAGCCATTCCGATCCAACAAGGCCCCAGAACCGAACAGCATACATTACTGCGCTCTCAAGAACGCCCCCAGTCATGCATATGACAAACATATGCAACACCATCCTTCGCCTGCAATGCTTTCCATCCCAATGGAAGCAAGCAGACGTAGTCATGATGCTCAAGCCCGAACAGCCCGCCAACTGGCCACAGAACTACCGACCTATCAGCCTCTTCCTGTCATGGGTAAGATCGTCGACCGAATCATACTCAGAAAGCTACAGGAGGAAACTGACGATCTCGACGTTATCTCGAACTGTCAATTCGGGTTCCGCAAGGGGCACAGCACCACCAACCAAATACTGCGCATCGTCGAGCAGATCAAAAAAAGACTTCAACGTACAGGAATACACAGGAGCGGTATTCCTCGACGTCGCCAAAGCTTTCCATAAAGTCTGGTACCAGGGACTACTCTTGAAGATGCATCGGGCCGGCAGCTCCAAGGCAGTGGTCAGACTCGTCCATTCGTATCTCCTCCAGAAGGCCTTCGAGGTGAAGCTGGAAGGGCAACGGTGCGCAGTCAGGACGACTACAGCAGGAGTGCCGCAAGGACCAGCGATCTCACCCCTCCTGTTCAACATTTACACCAGCGACATTCCAGCAATCGCGCACGTCAACTTGGTGACGTACACGGACGACGTTGGTATTTTCGCAAGATCCCGGAACGCGCGGATAGCCGACCGCTGTTTCCAAACAGCCCTCGACACTTTGCAGGCTTGGTATACAAAATGAAGAATCGCCGTCCATCCAGGGAAAAGCACGGCCGTGCTTTTCTCGAGAAGCGGTCTCCGAAGAAGAAGGCACGGCAATCCAGCCGACCTCACATCAAATACCTGCGGGTCATATTGGATTCCCGAGTGAACTGGGGAGCGCAGATACACTACCGCTCAAAAGTGTTTAGGCACCCCTGTTTTCATGGATTATTCATATAGTATTATGTTTACCAAAAAAACATTATAATAAAATGAAATACGTATTTAAAATGTAGTTCAGTAAGATAAACATGCATTATATCGCATAAGGTTTACTATCATTTACCTGCACTTGGTCGGATTACCATAAACTGTTTATTGCGGTGCAATTACAATAAGAATCCCTCTGAATTTACTGGGTAAATTTAGTGATCTGTTAGATTGTAGGTAATAATGTTTAAATTACCTTCCTAGAAGATTATAGTGAAATCTGTAACCTATGGTCAGTTGCAGTGTGGTATTTACTCTATTCACGTCGTGAGCGAAATATCGTGTGACAATTTTTTAAAATGCCTCCGCGAAGAGAAATTAATACGGAAACACGTGCGCTTATAATAGCTTACCAGAAAAGCGGCATAAGTAATCGACAAATTGCCAACAAAATGAAAATACACCACGCTACGGTTGACTATAACGTAAAAAAAATCGGGAAACTGGCAGTTTTCTTAATAGAAGACGGAGTGGAAGGCCAAAAGCGACAACATCTTCAGATGATCACAGAATAGTGGTTACCAGCAAGTTAAATAGACGCAAAACAGCCACGGAAATCACCGCAGAATAAAATGTTGGTCGCCAAAAACTAGTCAGTGTTTCTACAGTCAAACGTCGCCTACAGAAAGCCGGGCTCCATTGACGTATTGCGATGAAAAAGTCATTACTACGCAAACAAAACAAGCAAAAGCGACTTAAATGGGTTCGGGAACACCAACACTGGACCATAGAAGAGTGGAACAACGTCCTATGGATGGATGAGTCCAAGTTTGAGCTGTTCGGAATCCGAAGACGCATTTTCGTAAGAAGATCTGTGGGTGAACATGCCAGAGAAGAGTGTATTGCTGCTACCGTGAAGCATGGTGGAGGTTCTATCATCATTTGGGGCTGTTTTGCTGGCACTAGTCTAGGGGACATTGTGAAAATTGGCGGTATATTAAAAAAAGAAGGCTACCGCGAAATTTTGGAGAACCACGCAATACCTTCCGGAATTCGACTTTTGGGTCAAAATTTTATCTTCCAGCAAGATAATGACCCAAAACATTCCTCTAAATTATGTAAAGACTATTTACGCCATTTAGAAGAGGGAAGGAACTCTCAAAATTATGTAATGGCCTCCCCAGGGCCCCGACTTGAATCCAATCGAGTTACTATGGGAAGAACTAGATCGGGAAGTACGGAAATCGGCTCCGACATCAGCTACTGACGTGTGGAACAAATTGCAATCGAGTTGGACCTCAATAACACAAGAAACTCTGGCAAAACTTATTGCGAGAATGCCTCGATTGTGTGCTGCAATTATTAAGTCAAGAGGAGGTCACATAGATGAAAGCAAAATTTAAATTAAACGTTTTAATTTTCACATTTATTTAATATATTTTAATCCATGTGCGTGTATATGTACATAAAAAATAAATATTATTAACATTTTTGCTGAGTTTTTATACATTTTTGCTGTCACTGAGAGTGCCTAAACACTTTTGAGCGGTAGTGTATATCGCGTCCTCGATCGCGGACGTCAAATGTCTGGAACCCTCCATCCGTTACTGATCGGGCGTGGCAAGCTAGATCCCTCACATAAGATACGGATATACAAAACCGTTCTTAGACCTATCGTAACGTACGCATCGGCCGTATGGGCAACCGTTGCGACCACCTACATGAACAAACTCCAGGCGTTTCAACCGGATGCTGCCAATGACCCTCGACGCTCCCTGGTTAGTAAGGAACACCACGAAGATGTCGGAGTGGAACCACTCATAGACTTCATCCGAAGAATAGCCACTTGAATCTTCTACCGAGTGGTGGATCACTGGAAGCCCCTCGTATCGGCGTCTCAATATTACGACACCAGGATCCTCTGGAGGTATCCTCGATCACGGTCACTCGTTGTGGACCACCAGGACTAACAGCAAGGCACCCAGCCTGCTAATCATCACCCAGAAATGGAACCCTCACACAACCTCTAACTCAGTTTTTAAGTAGAAAATACGAGTATACTTAATATATTACATGCAGTGTTTTATTTAACAAATAATCAAAAAAGGTGAAAAGCTCCAGCCACAAATTCGTACAGAACCATTAAGCCAAAAACTAAGTACAGCAGAAAACAGTTTTTCTGAGGTCTTACCAACACCAGATTTAGTTAAGAGCAAAAACACCTCCAGTCATAAAGCTTTGAATTATAAAGCTATTGAAGTTAAACGAGATGTTTTCAGAGCGGACCAATCGCCAGAGTTCTGTGATAATTCTTCACAACCGTGTTCATGAATTAGCCAAAAACAAAAGCCCAAATCTTACACAATCGAGGAGAAATGGAAGTGTGTAGCCTGCTACACAGGATATGTGGCAGACATGCAAAAATGCTCCGAGTATGAATATTGGGTTCACGAATGAATGCGTAGGCCGTACAGCAGATGAGGAGTTTCTTTATCCAAATTGTATGCCATACAATCGTTAAGAGATTAGGTACCTTTATTTTAAACAAGTTTTAGCTATGGGGTTTTATGTTTTAAGTTTACTACTGCTATATGGGCCTTATTGTCAGCAGTAGCCGGTAATAAGGCCCAAAGACAAAGTTTTATTTATTGTTTTTTTTTTATAAAGATTTCTTGTTATTTAGAGATAAATATTTTATTTTATAGTGTAAAACATGTATGGTTATTATTACAAATTGGATTATATGCAAAGTGCATATATTTTATACTATTCATTTCTTATGTTTTATGTCTATTTGTAGATGTCTTACAGTCTTACGCTAATTAACTTTATTCAGTGTAATACATCTTCATACAGACGTAAAATATAATAAATAAATAAAATAAAATATATGCACTTTGCATATAATCCGGTTTCTAGTTATTATTTAACACCATTAAAAGCTACCAAGATCGCGCCGCTTTTTGTAAAAAAATATCAATCGTTAGGTGGGCGTTATTACTACCCGTTACCTTTCTAGCTTTTTCTTTTTCCTTTATTTTAAAATACAACGTTTCGTTGGTGTGACAGCCAACTTTTTTGAGCAAGTCTACATTAGTTGTTTTTCCGTTTCCTGACCAAAAGGTATAATTCTTGAATTTTATTTTTGTTTTTCATTATTTCTTCCTTTTCTTTCTCAACATTTGTCTTGGTTTTATTCTTATTTGTTTGGTGTAATAACAAAGTTTGGCGAAAGTATGAACAAGATTGAAAGGCCAAAGTAAAAGGAATAACCAATTTATGGCAAAAAATATTTTTCAAAGTTTAAAGTGAAAGCCTTTGTTTAGAAAGCTTATAGGGCATCAGGACGACAGGTTTTTATTTGCACTGAGCGGTATAAACACTTGATGCGGTCTTACTTATTATGCGTTGGATATGAGTTAGAATATGTTCACATTGCTCACTTGCGGTTAAATAAAAACAAACGTAAAACAATTAATTTCTTCACTTTTCATTCAAAAGTAAATTGCTAATAATTTATTCGCAACTTGTTTGATTACGAGCACCGTCAATTCATTATTTAGATTATATTCGGATGCGATACACCCAATACCTAATAAAAATAGGAAAAATGCGAGTTACGTACATATGTGTACATGGCTGATTCATTCATATCAGATTAAAACATACTACGTTATTTAAATTCAAACACGCTACATCCCAAAATTCGAGGATTTATAAAAAGTACGGTATAGCAACATTTATAACTTAAATCATGGTGGTATAATTATTATTACAATACTTAAAACACGTTAACCACTTATTCCAAATTGTCAGTAACTTAGGAGGAGTAGAGGTATCTGGGCGTAGGAAGCCGATAAGTAGTACCTTTAAATTTAATAAAGAAACAACGAAAGTACGGTTCGTCATGTAATGAAAATTACTTATTTTGTTAGTTGTTACATAATACAAGTTATATCCACAAACATTCACGCTTCATATTCCTTTCCTTCACAATTTAATCAGAATAAAGTTAAGCGGGGTATTTTATTATGATGCCGGCACCGGCGTTTTCTATGGTGTGGCGTTGTCTTCGACAGCGGCCAGTTAGTCATTGCCGGGCCATCTTCGGAGTTAGACGTCCACGTCTCACGAAGCTTTCTTATATCTTAAGCATGTATACAAAGTTGAATGTAAAACAGAAGAAGAGTGGTTTAGTTAATTACTTAAATCTTATATCTTCGCCGTTCAGTTTTGTTCATCACACACCGTGCGTTAGAAAAAAAACTCTACAGTTAGTAAATTGGTTTTGAAGTGCTTTTTAATAATTTAAGTAGTTTTGTCTTTTTATTTGTAAGGTAAGCTAACTTATACATATAGTACCTAATAATTAGTTGTTTTTAATATTATATACGTGTATGTTATGTTGGATATAAAGTTTGATGCTACGTGGCTCAAGGAACAAAATATTACAAATTTTTATGAGAGTAAATACTTTTGTTCATATTAATTAATTAATATCAACGAGACATTAGGGGTTATGTTAGTTTTAAAACAATAAAATAACTAGAAAATACCTATACATTTGCTGAACTTATTTTCGCTTTTGACACATGCAACACCGCTATTAAAAAAACGTAGACGTAACATCATTATAATTAATAGAATCCTTTTTGGGCTACCAGACAGCCACTATTTTATTTATTCATATACTTAAACCAAGGTCATTGAGTATCTTCAAAAATCAGTAACAAATTTGGCGGGAACTACGTACAATATGCATTGCTAATGTTATAAATTTGTTAATAGAGAACTTTTTGTGATAAACGTAGACCTTGAAATAAATGCCATATTTTCTTATATTTGCTTCATAAAAAAGCTAGTAAAGTATGTTATGTATATTAGAGCAAATTTTCTGTAGAGAACTGGTAAATTATTGTTAAGTTTTGAAATTTGTTGATTTTTCGATTCTGTTCTAGGTTTTAGTAGAGTATAATTAGGATTTGATCTCGAACATTCTTTTAAACCAAGACGATTTTATTTCTTCTTTTGATTAGATGTTTTTATTATGTTGATCTTGAATGGAATACATATTCAATGAACTGCAGTGCGTAAATGAAATCATTGAATCCCACCACTCTACTCAAACCAGTAGTAAAGAAATGTATAAATATTATTGTGCGGTCCGTCATAGTGTGTATTGTCACTAATCTTGAAATTGATGCTGACGACTTGGAATGATTAGCAATTATAATATGGTTATTAAGTAACCAGAATTTTTTTTCTTTTTTGAGAAGAGGAAATGATTTTTTCCCTAAATTGCAGTTACATAGAGCAATCCCTCACTTACCGTAGTTTCACTTATCCGTAATTTTATGTAACAGTTACAAAATGAAATAATTTTCACATACATATAATCGAATTTAACTAAATGATTTTTTAAATATAATATTAAAAATAATAAGATAAACTTTGAGAATACGAAGCATCAAAGAAACTTAAATTTCCCACATTAATAACTATAACCTTCGCCAAAACGGAACTCCTACATTTGGCTAATTACTACTGTATTAAAGATAACAAGTATTTATTGCTGATTACTAGGAAAGAAATTTGCGAAATTACTTTGTAAATCAGGTAATTATTTATTCCTTTCGAATGATCGTTTCTTTATGAAGAGCCTGTACTTATTTTCACCTTCTATGTCACCTAGGATTTAGTTTTAGGATATTAATTTAAAACAATGAATTTGTAGGATTATTAAGCACATTTTTACAGTGTGATCATTATATAAACCAAGCGTATCTTAAACGTAAAGAACAATATTTACGTAGGTAGATATTTTACAAAATTTAGAGTGTGGGAAAGTACTTATAAATTGGGAACCTGTTTTCTAATATTAATTCTGGTGGTATGACTTTCTTGATCTACTTAGCGGGACAAACTCTTTGTGTATACTGTTCTAATTCCGCTTTTATTAGTATGTCAAACAAAAAGAAATACTTGGTAAAATTTGTCAAAATATCTTTAAAATTATTACTATCAAATATGTATTGTCTATTACACACACAAGCTGCGTATATGCATAAGTATTATTAGGTCTCAGAAAATGTCTAATTGTTGTCTTGTTATTGGGCAGCTGCTCTATTCTTTTTTAACGCCCGTGTCCTTTTTTCTTGCAGCAGCTGCCGTCTCGGCGGGAGCCACATCCAGCCAGGGCATCTTGTGATATTAGTGATAGTGAACTTTATACACATATTATACACATTTATAGTTATATATACTTATTAATATTATAATACGCTAATTAGGGTTTGTACAGATATTTATCAGAAAATAATAAGCCGAATAGTAGTTGTAATAGTATCAGAATGTTATTGAAAACGTCACCGTATAACGCACACTCAAATCTGAACGATTGGTCAGAAGATATGGCGAATATATGTGTAGATGTGGACGACTTACACACTGCCGCTCCATTGCTGTCCGATGATGTCTGGAAGAAATTCGAATTGGATGTCGTAATGGGGACAGAAGACAATTTCTGTGATGACCTGTTTTTCGCAAACAATATAAACAACGCTGCAACAACGTTGTTGCCATCACAAAAATGTAAGATTCGCAATCACGATTGCATGTGGGCAGGTCATTGCGGTAGTAAGGAACATCCGGCTGACGAACCTCGTCTTCACATCAGAACAATACTACCGGTACCACCTGTCATTAATAGAGCGCCCATGGCTATTAACAAACAAGCCGTGACCTCCGGTCGTAGTCTCTTACTAAAGACCGCAATAAAACAACAGCAAGCTCAACAACAGACACAACAGGCCGTTCAACAGCTTCCACAACAACAACAACAACAGCAACCCGTCGTGAGTCCCGATTCGCCTCCGATGTCCGACGATGAAGAATGTAAAACACCGACGCTACAGATACTACAGGATGTTATTTCATCTTGCGATATTGAAGACGATAGCGATTTATGCGAATATTTCGAAGAGGAGGACTTCCTTTCGGAATCCGTTGACGAGACTCATCAGCAAACAGCGATGCCAACGTCGGTGCAAATTAAGGCCATCCACCAGTACGCTAGAGACAACGATCACAGTTACCACAAGGACAAGAACGCCTCGATGCATTTAAATAATCTGGGCATAGAGACTCCCTCCGATTCAGGTAAGTGTTTAACGTTATGCTTTCTTGTTCGAAGTATACGCCTCTTTTTTTGTATTTTTTGCTTGTTTCTTAGCTGTTTTTTTTTACGTTACGCGTATAGAGTTTAAGCGCCATCCAACGACATTCCATTAAATGCACGAAGCGGATGTCTTTCGTGCTGTTTTGAAAACCTTTGCACTGCTTTCGTGTAGCTAGAGGGTTTGCTGATTACCTGTTTGATAACGATCTACATTTTTCGTATGCCGAAATGGAAACAATGAGAATAAACCTGTAGTGATAATAATACAGCAAAAGTTACTTCAAAACAGAAAAGAAAATGTACACAGTACAGTTTTGATTTTTAAATTCGATCATCGCTTAGTGGGATATTAAAAATCGAATTGTCTCATTATTAATACAGGTTTTATTCTGAGTGTACATCAGTGACATGCTATTGTCATTAACGAGAAAAAGAATGAATTCCGTGCTTCGTTTGCGCGCTACCTCAGTTAATTGTCACTCTTTCTGTACCAATATTTGTTATAATTTTTTTTTATTACTAAAAACAAAGAATTTTTATATTATATTTATTATTTTTGTACTAAATAATTTTTGCGAACAGAACTAATAATTAAAACAAGACTACACACTATTTATAGTCGTTCGCCGGCGTTCACCATTTCGCCGGTTTGTATTTGTTATGCGGCGAAGTACTGGCGCAACGCGGGCGAACGACTATGAATGCGGTAGTAAGAATCGAAGAAAATCAAACACAGAAACATAAGTTATTTGTTGATGTAACTATAAGATGTGTTTATTTCGCATTTTTTGAAAATTAAAGACCAAGGGAAGTATATTTAATGTAAAATTTGATTGTTACACAGATTTGGATAAATAATCGATGTCCAGTTAAAGAGTATATAAACTTTTGGATGATTGCTCAATTATATTATATCTCTTTCAAGTATTTTCTCAATTAAAGACGTGAAAGAAACATCATTTTTGCCAAAATTTTGGGAACACTCGTTGAACTTGAGTGTGTTTCTGAACGACTTGACAGTGTCAATAAGAAATTCTTTTTGCTACATAAAATTGCCAAAAAACTAATTTACTGCTGTCATATCCCCAGGGAATGCCAAATCAGATTATGACAGGAATCCCTTTCATACTCATAAATAGTGTAATTTCATCTTTAACACTGCGCAATTTTATAGAATTGAACTCATTGCCCTAGATAATAATGCTGAGCAAATTTATATGTAATTCCCTAAGTTCCTAATGAGTAATTCTTAATGGAGTTTATGTATTCAGACACAGTAGACATTCAGCGGTATAATTAATTTTAGAAATTATCATTTTCTTTTTGTTTTGTTTTGGTTGTCGTCACTCCATACCAAGTAGATTTACAATGGTGACTTTAGTGTGTAGTAGAGTAGTTGTAGGCTTTTAATAGACTTTACCTGCAGTGTAAAAAATGTACTGTTAAAAAATTGATAAATCGATGTCGTTTACGAATGATGGCAATATATTTGCATAGTATATTGTGCTCTGCAGTCTCTTTTCTCTACCTAAATAGCAGATCTTTCTCTTTTACTGGTTTGTATACGTGATACCTTAGGTCTGCATTCTTATACTAGGACTACTTTTAATCTCAAATATTAGGTGATTTTTCTGTTGGTTACAAGAGAGTTTCGTCCTAATAAAAACTTTATTCTCTTATTTTTGTAGTAAATTTAAAAACGCGATTTCTATGTTTTAATTATCTTAAATTTTATACACATGCATCTGTCAAACCCGATTATTAAGTTAAAATTAAGTGGGAACCTATAATGTGTATTTTGAGCGACACTTTACTACTCAGAGCGCATAAATATATGAGCACTTAAAACAAGTCCCAATCTTTATAATTTGATGTCTGGAACTAAGCGAGTCATGACGTTTATATCGTATTTGTGATGATTACTGATCACCGTATAGTTTTAGCTAATATAATTTATTTCTTGTAGGCAAAACCTTGTTTATTCATGTAATTACCATTATTAAATTTGTTTTACTAATAAGAGCATATATTCTATTTCTGGAATACATATAAGTTAAATATATAAATTTGGCAATTTTACAAGAAAATATACACAATATTCCTTGTTCCGAAAGCTAAAAACATGGAAATTTTTTTGGGCACATTTTGAAACATTTAGTCTTCAGTAAACCTAGGTTACTTCTACAAATTTCAAGAATACCGGTTTATCATTCCAAGTTTTTAAACGTCTTCATAATCTTTTGCCAATTACAAAATTAATACGTACCTATCACATTCTTGCATTTACACATTGTTCAGCTTGCTTTGGCAAACTTTTGGTAAAAGTGTTATAACCAGTTCAAAGTAATCATTATTTTTCCAAGTTCAATTACCATACTTTATACCCTATTCCAGCAATAGAGAGATGATTTTCTGCACGTACCCCTATTCCAAATAACACACGCCCCCTTGTCCTCAGTTCTATATTCTAATATCTCTGAGATATTGGGGTCTTACACTATATTTTTCGGCTAAAATAATATTTCTATCCCTTTTTATGCATCTACAAGAGATAGCACAATTACATGACAGCAACGTTATATAATAAGTAATTCTTAAAGTTCATTTGCTCCATTAGGCTATACAGTATTCGATCCATATCTTCATTATCTTTTACTACATCAGTACCGAGTGTCAGTGGTTTATTTTGTCTATCCACATTGTAGAGTATTCGACGTATTATATTAGCGGTTTTATCAGTATCATCAAATGATTAGGTACCCGATACACTGTTGCTCTTGAAATTCCTGCAAATATGCTTTATAAAATATACGTAGATAATATGTAACTAGAATCGAATTTTCGCGCTTCTTTGGCTTTGTTTTTATACATTGTTTGCAAAAGAACTGGGTACTATATGCAATAAAGAAGATAAAGAAATAGCGAAAAGATAATAACGTTCGTTCAAATAAATTTTACCTTAAAGTATCCTTAATTATAATTATATCTTAGTTTGTTACTGAAATTCTTAATATAAAATTTTGTTTGGTATAAACTACTTGAATCACATGACAAATATCGAAATTATAAAACGAATATTTTTAACTGAATGTAGTATGTTTATTTGCAACAAACAGGTAAAAATAAAATTCAACAATGAATAATTTGTGTTGTATAGTAAAAACCGTTTTAAATTACAATACAATTTTAACACGCTCCTGTCAACTGTGCACCTGAACGAATCCTCTGTTAAAATGACAACTAATGCAACTGAAAACAGTGTAAGTTACGATAAAAGTTTTTATTAGCATTACAGCCTTTGTCCATAAACAATGTCGAAATATTTGACAGGATCTGGCAAGTGGGAGGATGTCATTTGGTCTTGCTTTTACCAATGAGAATTTGGAATAAGATATAGCAAATACAAGCTTCACTGCTCCTGTACCAATAGCTCTCTTGTATTATTTTGGACAGTTTAAATTTGACGTCTTTAATAATAATCCACGCCTTCGCGTCCCTCAATTTTCGCCAATTATTATAAAAGGGCATCTGCCGGCCATGAGTTGCGTCTTCGTTCTCAGCAGCTTCGAACCCGGGACCCGGAGTCTTTAAATAGCTTTCCAGTCAGTTTGCTTCTCTTTTCAAATTGCACAAAAATCAAATAAACGAGTCCAATTTAGTAGCAGTAATAAATTTTAAAAAATGTTAAAAGTAGAATATAGAAAGTTAATTGTTAACATATTTTTTGTATAATATATATATATATATATATATATATATATATATATGTATATATGTATATATATATGTATATATATATACATATAAAAGTGAAGATATTTAATTCACAAGATAAAGAAACATCCTGTAACAAATTTTCTTCAATTCCATAACAATTAAAGCATTCTTTTTAATTGTATACTTGCTCCTGTTTGTCTTCTTTTTTGTTGATTTTTATTAACTTTACAGACCAGAAAATTATATTAGTTCATTTATTATTATAGCCGACAAGGTAAGCGAATATGGCGCCTTGATGTAATATGGAAAAAGGACGCTAATTGGCTTCACCGTGAATAGATTTTTATTTCATTCACCTCTCGTACGTTCAACTTGGCGTAATTAAATTATAATCGTGTTATATTTAGCGGCTTAGCTTGTACTAAGTTTAAATTTCGCCATTATTATTACGCGAACATGTTAAATTTTTAATTTAATTTGCATCCAACGCCGAACAGTATTGGTTTTTGAGGAATATTCTAGATGTAATGTTATAATAGGTTTCGAATTTTTACGTACTGTTCGATTTAACCTTAAACAGGGGACACATTAAAAGGACTCGTATAATCTTTTTTCTTTATTGGCGGTATATAATATGTAATTTGAGACAATTAAGTTTAAGGACTTCATAATTTAAATAAAAATTCGGCCGCGAACACAAAAGCTGTAACATAAGCATTCGGTTGCTATAATTGAGTAATTGAGACGAAAATAATATAAAATTATCTTCGTCAGCAAAAAATTTCCAACATACTACATGTCACTACCATAATTTTGTATGAATTAATATGCGTATGTTGTAATGTGCTAGACGTAAAATGATTTTGCGATAAGGATGTTGGACAATGTAATTTTAATGACAGTAACGGTAAGTTAAAAATTAATTTGGACCAAGGCCTGAATGTTGAATTCCCTTTTTGGTAGTCTGGTATACTCTTTCACTGCATTTATTGACCGCAGTATAAATTTTCAAGTATCGCGAAATCAATGCACTTGTCTTTGAAAAGTATTTTCTTGCGTGTTGTAAGTTACGAATAACGTCGAAACATTCGTTCTATGTAACCTAGAATGCTACTAAATACACTTTTTGAGCTGCATACATGACTAAGTGAATATTCGCGTATCTCCAAGTAGGGCGTAACAGTATTTCGCCTTGAATTTATTCAATTCATTATCTTGAAAGGACATTAATGGTAAGAGCGTCAAATTGAACATGTTCGGATTTTAGACGTCGCTGTCTAAATATTACCGAGAAACTAATCTCGCTCATTATTTTGTAAGTTTCGTAGTGGGATTGATCTAGGAGAAGTAATCATGTTTGACAAGATTTTCGAGGATTACATATTAAAAAGTGATTATAATAACTTCTATGGTAATCATTTTCATCGTCACATTTTACGTTTATTATTGAACTTGTTTAGGTGCAAGTCTTACTTCGTACTGTGTGATATAATTAGTTATCAATTCGAGATGCGATGGTAACATGTGGTAGATGCTTCGTTGTCTAGACATAAATTATTTTCTCCGTTTCCAATTAAAATCCACGGCAAATCCCCAAAGATGTTACGCGAGACTCATGTAATAATGGCCCTCTAGATAATATCGTGTTTTCATGCCCAACAATATAATTAATACTATATCTTTTTTTTCTTTTCCTAAATCATTGTTATTATTGTTTTTCTTAACCTCGTGAATGTCATAAATAAGAGCCGCAACTTTACGTTTCGCAGATTATAGCGCACTCCGCACCCACAACGATAACATTAAATTTATCTTCGCCACACGATTACTACAATCTCCAAGGTTATTTTTCGATTGTTTCATTGATGATCACTTGCTATTATGATACGGTATTACTAGTTCGCGTCGTTACAATCGTCGTTGAGAATTGTGTTGCGTCAATTGTGGCATACGTAAACAGGAGAATATTCTACCCACATTTAAGTGCATAGAATATGGTAATATCCAAATAATTTATATGCATAAAGTGGCGGTAATAAATTTTAGAGATATGTTTTGACTACTTCTTTTCCGTTTTGATTAAGATAAGCTTTTACTAAATTCTTAATGTAGGGTTACCTTCTGTCCATGTGGTATTGTGTGTTCTATAATAAAAATTACACTTATATGTACAGGGTGTTCATGATGAAATCCTTCGTTTAAGGAGAATATCCTGTGCATTTTACATGCCACCTTTCATTTCTTATTAACCACCGTTTTTAAGATAATTGGGATTATTTCAGATTCATGTGAAATGTTGATTTTCTTAAGTCTCGATATCTTAAACACCTTAATGCTAAAATCGTAATACCAATTTTGTTTGAACGAGTATTTCTTAGAGATTTCAGCAACATATGGAAAGTTTTCTTATATTCAGTTAGTTCCTCACGCGTTTTTTTCCCGATTAATTAAGTATGAAATAACAGAAAAGCCTTTCATAGATAACCGTGTTGAGTTAAAATATTAACTCTACAGATTAAACGTATGTACTTTAAATATAAAATTACTATATTTCCTATACTACTATTCCACAGAAACTACATCCGCTTAAGGTAATCTTCATTTCCCTACATACAAACTATAATATTATTTCTGATACCTTGTTGAGCGTTTGTTAATATCTCAGAAGCAATATTGCGTGTTGCGTAAGATCATTAAAATCGCGATTTAGCTTCTTACGCACTTGATCTTTATCCTGCCATAAACAACTTAAAAACTAATTTTACATATTGTTCATCTACGTAGTGAACCAGATTTTAGTTTGGTAATCTTCATTAGTTAATGCCAGAATTACCTTATTATTACAAAGATGAAATGTTTTTAGCTCAATACTCGAGTTAGTTCGTGGCTTTGTTGGCTTGTGTCGTGGCCGAGGCTGAGGATTAACTTCCATATTTTATCATCTAATACTTATATATTCTTATTTATGTGGTGTTATCGTTTCAGTTCATTTCATATATTTGAATATAATATTTTAAAAACAGCTTTTTATTCCTTTTTTAGAACTCAATGCTTACCTCAGAAGGAAGTATAAAATTTACGCAAAGTAATTGCCGCCATATCGTATCAAATATATTTCAACAGTAAATCCTTAGTCCAGTAGTCGGTTGATTGCAATTTGTTATTATTTATCATCTGGTGATTTTATGGACTAGTCAATTGACAAACCCATTGAGCTGGTGGACTCATGCTTGACATTAAGCTGCAAGAATGTGTTGAAAGTTATTTAGAAAAATAATCTACTTTATAAAAAGAAAAAGAAATGTAGGTATCTATCGAATTCACTGAAAATATACAGGATGTTCATTTAAAAGAATTGAGCATGTACTAGATTTCGCAGAATATAAACTAGTTAATATAAAAAACTTTTATATATGTATATTTCGAAATGCTTGCAATTACAACATATACGTCACAAATCTGTTGAGTTAAAATGGCTGAATATGTGCAATAGATTTACATTACAGATAATTTAACTTTTACATAAAGTAATTAGTATTGTTTCATTTATTTCACTCCAGGCCTGATCAGAAGGTTGACATTTCGAATTGTAGTACAAAATAGAAATGTACAAATGTGTAAATTAAAAAAAAGAAAGAAATTTGCTGCATACTATACAGGTTCATTTAATAATTCATTTATAAATTTACGTTATATACAATTCTGTTTCCGAAGAGTCAGCGGTTATTTTTAAATTAAGACTGCGTTCGTGCCTCCTCAGCCGTCAATGTAATGGTTGAAATACTTTCATGCTCCTGTATCTTCATCTCCCAACTGCTTTTTTGGTCATTAATGTTATATGCATTGTTTGGTCCCTATTATACGTGTAATCCTGGTAAATATTTAAAATGTATTTTCTAATTTCATGCAGGGCAAGGTCCGCCTTTATTTTGGTTATCAAATTGTTGTTAATCGTCTTTATTTTTCTTTTATGATTCACGTGTATTAGGGAGAATATTTTATATCATTAATTATTTGTAGTCCCTTTTGTTTGTTCTAGAATTTTCTACTACTTATAGTGTCTATGTATGTAACAGTGGATGGTATGTCATTACGTTTAAACTCCTCAATAAATACGCATATTCCTAAGCTACATAACTGCACATTCAGTGGAACGTATATGTATGCATATGTTTTAACAATTATGTAAGGCACTCTTTAAAATGAAAAAAATCTTTATGAAATATTTTTTACATTAATTCTAAATTACTCATGGAGCTATTTTTATGAAATTCAATAATAATTGTTTGTTAATATCATGAATATTTGTGCAGATATAAGCCTAAACGAACATTTTGCTACTTCTCTTCCAAACAACTAATATATTTGAACACTGCATACTACAGCTGTTGTATGTAGGACGTATTCCGGTTCTGTTGATCCTTTTTTTCCAAGGGAAACGACCTCATTATTGACAAGGGAGATGGTATATATACACACACACTTGTCGTGGCCACCCTATATGAACGAGGAAACAAACCCCCATTCTAACAAATCCGGTTACGGAAATAGTGGTCACGTGGAACTACTGCCGAAAGCTCTCGAGTCCAGACGCGTTGCCTATTGTCGTGCGTATAATCCTACTAATTAATTTCTTTCTAGTAAAATACTGAAAACTTATTCTAAAGCTCATCAATAAACTGGTTTTCGATTCTCGACGCACTCTTTCATATTTAAATTCGGACGAACGCCAAGTCAACTGTGAGCGACATTTGGTAGACGCCGACGTGGCTAACTTCGTTACGTTGCAAATGAATACGTTTTATGTTTAGTTTCGAATAATGAAGTACTGAATGGTCAAGCGTTGTTTGTTGAATTCTGACTGTTATTGTTTTGGGGCGATTTCCCTTTTGGAAATGTTCGTGGGCAATGACCGATTTTCGATGTAGCCCCCTTTTTACATGTTTACTTTTCAAAACAGGTTTACAGTTATATGTTTTTAATGCAGCAGTTAGTATCTAGACATTATCAGAACAAGCTTTTGAACGTTATATAATACCCTCTTAACAAGGTAGGTATTCTGTATTTTAAAATGGAAATATGTTTGTACATGAAACATATTTACTATTTAGTAACTTAGGAAATTATAATATTCTAAACTTCATTTAACTAAACGTCTCTTAACAACCTTATCACTTAGCATACTGGAATAACAGCATATAATATCGCCATTGTTAATACTCTAAATCAAACAAAAATTATGGTTATATTTAGATTACAAATTGTACATACATTAGGTATGTACACAAAATTGGAACTCTTGATCTAAAAGGTTTTCAAATGGGATCATAATGCTGTTGGTATTATGTAAATTTTTGAAAGTAAGTTTCGTTAGTACAGTGTTACCGATAAATCTGTAACATGCTAACAATTCTAAAATTACACTTTCCTTAAATAATTAGATGCATATGTGCGCTGATCTCGTTTTCGTTCTTGTAGTTATGTAAACTTACCATTCCTCATCGCAAATAACACGTGAAATTAGTATAAGTTCTATAATTTGTGCTTTACGTTGTATGTGTAACACTTTAATTTTATATGTAGTCCTTCATAATTTTCTGTCGACAATCTGATACTTTCTTTATTTCATAATCACAATACATACGAAAAAATTTACGAGTTATTTTTCTTAACACTTCTTGATTGGTAAGCTAATTTTTATTTATATTTAATTTATTATTAATTAAAAATTGGTCTTTGGCATTAAGTGCTGCTCTTCTAGTTCCAAGAAAAGACAGTTACGTGCAAATCCATGTAGACTAATATAAGACTTAATACTCAGAAGACTGGGCAGCTATAGTTGCTTTGCATCGAAAATTAAGTTGTTGCGATAAATATAATACATACAATGTAATCAACAATATCCCGTCAACAATCCAGTCTAGGGTTCGTAAAATATTAGAAACATTTAAAAAGTTAATAGAAAATTTAAAAATAACAAGCTTTACAAAGTTTGGTTTAACATGAGACTGTCAAATTTAAGCATTCCATACGTGTTTCTTCCATGAATCAATATTTATGTCAAGCAATAATGAGAGAGAGATGAAGGCAACATTTAAATTGAATAGTTTGATGTTCTTCTTATGAAAGTAAACCGTGGTGGTGAAATTTTAACAGAAATTTTATTGTTTTTAATGCTCAAGTAAGCTTTATTACTACTTTTGCGGCATTTAATATTCTTAAAATAACTGTGGATATGTCTTCAATTTTTTTTAATTCTGATTTTTTTCGGCTACAAAAATTCGCGTGACAGCTGTTGTTTATTTATTTAAGCACTAACTGTTGTCATTACTCATTTTTCATATAACGTTTAATATTGTTTCTTTTATTTGATATAAGCAGTTATATACGTACCTAATATAAAATTGATGCGAGAAATCAGCAAGGATCTTGTATTTCTTCACGTGCAAATCTTTCATTTTTCATTCAATTTGCGTTTCGATTTTGGGATTCAACCATAATACTCCGCAAAAAAATGCGCATTTTAAAGAGTATGGCTTTCTAATTACGTCAGTATACGTTTAGCACCGTATTTGGCCCGCTTTAAAATCGTATTTGTGTATATTAAGCGCTTTCCTAGAGGTGTACAGGAGGTAATCAAACGAGACCATTACTCGCTTTTAATTTGGTTAATGCACTTTCGAAAATATTCATCGCCCGCAGCAAGAACGGGGACACTGATGCAGGAAAGGAGAAAGAGGTTTTCGCACTTTAACATTCTTAATTTATAAAATTAGCCGTTAACCTGTTTTTATGTCCAGAAGAACTTTGCTTAGATTCGCCATTCTTCTTTCATCGTTTTGCAGTGAATATTACTGCGTTGTATACTGCTAATTTGAATTCCCTGTTACGTTAGTCATTACGGAGTTATGCATTTGTTATTATTTCTTGCGAAATTGACGTCACGTCGGTAGGTTACTAATTTATTCTTCACAGTCCGTCTCTATACGTTGCAGGCTGCGTGTAAATCCGTCTTTCTCTCTAACAGCGCGGCATGTTGGCAGTTCGTGTTCTTGCAGTTTCGCTTCCTTTCACAATACCTTTTTTGTCGCTTTTAATACTCTCCGCATGTACAGTCTCTTGCAGAGATACTCCACTACATTCGTTAATCACTTCCAAGTGAAATGTATATACAGATATGATCTGAGCAAAGTCAACGGTTATAATACGCATGTGCGTCTTCCGTTATTCTTTTTCGCTGCAGTATGCCTCTACAATCAGTCATTCGTCGAAAGTAGTACTTCTTCTATTGCCCATCTATATCCTGGTTATTGCTATAGTGGGGGAACGTAGGATTGTAGGTACCTCTCCGTCGTTGACTATTCTCAGGCTATATTTGTATAACAGTTATATGCTGTATGCTTGTTCTACAAAACAGAAAATCGGTTACGTAATAATACAGAATAGTATATATGGAATTTTTGTGGCGGCATAATGTATTTATTTTAAGCGACGCTTGTTCAGATAGTTGTAAGTAATAAAGAAGCTGGAATAAATCCAGACAGTAAATAGTATCATTGACTTTTTTTCTAACTACAATGTAAACTGAACTAAATTAGAAAAAAAGACGTGACATATTGATACAGAATATTCGCGAGAAAAATGTGTTGACGTCCAACAGGGTTACGACGTTTATTCAGAATAATCAAACTTTTCTTAACTTTTATTATTGATCTTGCAGATTATTGGTCCTTGTTTCCTTCAAAGTGGTATCCTCTCCTATTCCCAAAAGTAGCCGTGGAAAGCTTCTTTTGAGATGTCCCTCAATCTATGACGAATTTGTTTTAATGCCATCAATGGTCTCGACAGGTTGCCTTTTCAGAACTTTGCACTCAATTTCACAAAAAAGAAATTAACAAAGCCAGGAGAGCGAGCGCATTGTCATGGTGCAGAAGCCATGAGTTATCTCGTCGCTCTGGTCTCTTTTTGTGATTTTTCCACGCAATTGTTATAAAACGTCTTTATGTTACGGTTGATTGTTCGACCCTGAAGCAAAATTGTAAAATGCATAATCCCATAAAAACAGCGAGCATAACTTTGACATGTAAGCAAGACTGATGCGCCTTTTGATTCTTTGCGAATCTACTGTTTGTGTGTAAACCTTTGTCTAAATATAGTAGCCGTAAACCTAGCTTTCGTCTTCTGTTATAATTTTTAACATGCTGACAACTGTCCAGTAGATTTTCTTTCTGCTGTTTAAGCATCAAACGAAGGGCAAACTTTGCTGCAATTCGTTGTGTATTTCATTCTTTCAGTCAAAATGTCATGACACAGCTCTATTGAGATGATAACCTCTTCTGTAAGTTCTCTGAAAGTCAAACGTTGATGTGAACATTTTCTGAATGCGTCATCAACCGAAGTCGAGAGCTTTTCCGGTCTACGTTTATCTTCAATTGATTAACAATCACTGTTGAATCGTGATAACCATCCATAAAATTACATACGGCCCCGAGCATCACCTTTGTAAGCTTACCTCAAAAGTTGAAACTTTTCTGCAAAGGTTCTTTTTCAGTTTTGCTGAAAATTCTCTATTGTATTGCTGCTTTCGAAAATCGGACATCAATAATCGTTGCGAACACATTACATTCAAACAATAATAACACGGGACCTAGATGAGATGTGAACAATCCGAAAACATGTGGTTATGCCGGACACAATGTTGCCAACCGTGGGTCACTAAACCTTTTCATTGGCGCGTAATTCAAAATGTTCGATTATTTGAAAAGATCTCGTATGTGTAGCTAGAAATCGGAATGTTGATGGGTGATCTTCTATTATTAAAGGTCTATCGTATTTGGGAACAAAGCGCATGGACTAAAATTTAAAAATGTCTGGAATATTCTCTTTTTATTTTTTTATGCATCCAAATACTGTCGAGTCTCCTTTTACCTGTACAAATATCCGTTGTTTTTGGGGCTGTGTAGAGTGGTATCTGGATCAAAATTTACATATATTATAGCTTTCATGTAGCCACGTAAATATATATGTTATCTAGTGGATTTGAGTCAAGTGGTTAGGAAGGCGAGGGAGATAGTACGTTTGTTTGCTATCCCTAAATCTATTTAAATGTGCTAGGAGAAAATACGGTTAATTGTTTTTAAATCGTGTTTGTTTATTATTTTTTTTTTATATTTAATCTTTCTGATATTCCACGGCTTGTTTTTATTTATCTTTTGAAAGCTGCTGCGGATATAGCGTATCTGTCCAAATAGTTGATTTGTGGTTCTCATAAAGTCGTATTATGCGTCTGTCTTGCTACTCAAATGTGCATATCTTATATAATTTCTCATATTGGCTTCTCCATACTATAAATAGCGTGTAAAATAGAAGTAAACTGTACCAACTTTCTCCACCGACAATGTAATAACTAGCCCTAAGCAGTCACTATAGCTTTCAACAGTAACACATTTAATCTTAGCAGTAATTAAGAATATACTTTCAAATAAAACCGTTTAGCCCCATGGTTAGCACACCAAAAATATAAATGAGTATGTTTGACTGTTAAAAGTTGCTAGCTTGTTTTGAAAATAATAAAATAACTGTCTTTATCTCGCTTGACAATATAAAGCGTACGTACCAAGGGAGTTGTTTATGGGTGCTAACGAAGACAGCATACAAAAGATAGGTTCCATACATTGAAATCAAAGCTACTTTGAAAACCAGCATCGATCTTTCCTACTTTTTAATTAATATGCGATGTTGCTCGATTATATGTAAAACTACCAGCGTTGTGTCTTAGATCTGACAATCGAGTGAGTGTAAAACAATTTTTAAAGCATCTTTTGAAGTATATAATACATGTTTCACTAAGCGAGAAACCGGAGCAAACTAGTGTGAAATCCATACTACGCTTAATTAATTAGAAGTCAATTTTGCGATATCTTCCTCACTTGCTTAGAGCTGATATCAACACTTTACTAAAGGATCCTTTAACCCATTTGATGAGAAATGGAAACGATATGATTGATCCATTTTCATAAGCATGCGAAAACGTTATTAAAATTATTTTCGAATTTTTACGTTAACGGAATGTTTTTCCAATATACAATATCATGAATGCAGATTATATCATATAATCGGTATATTCCTCGTACGTTCGAAAACAACTTTCTAGAATCCATTGGAAATACTTTTGCAGTCAGATGTATACGCTTATATAAGTTCAGAGAATATAGAAATAGATTTAATAATTGAATAGCGCTAATTTTAATCCGAAGACGAACGTGTATTAATCAGCTCAACGCGGTCTTCGTTTCATTAACTCGACAATAAAATGTGAATGTTGGTTATTAAGCATCGAAAAGAATTTATAAATAGAGATTGGAACGGGAGGATTTATTTTTGCAAGGAAAAATCGCGACCCAATTGTATTTTTAGCCTTTAGAAATAGAGTTACGATAGAGTTTCGTAACAGCATAATACGTATCATTCGTTTTATGGATGCATATGTTCGGTAACGTGTCGATATAAAATATCTATCTAGAACTATTGCTCGTATGATTCGCATTTCGCTTATTTATCTATAGTCTAAATAACTTGCTTGGAATGTGTTCATTGTTACTATCATCTAAAATTGAGGTTCCTTTACATTCATGACTAATATGTTTATTAAAATGGTTTTCTATTATGGTATGGTTCTGGAAATATTTACGATCTTGTAAAGGAATTGTTATTGACCCAAAATATGTAAATAATTTATTCTGTGGGCACTAGAAAAAATTTTATCCCCAGAAATCCATGACGCCAAAATTACCATTCATGACAAGTGACGCAAAATCTGATTTTGTCCAATTTTTTATATCACAGAGCAAGCGTCACTGATTTTTATTGCTATAACGATCGTATATTTTTAATGTATGCCAAAGCAATATGTAGGTGTTCTTGAAATAGTATACAAAGTTACTCAAATGCACAAGAACACCTAACTATTCAAATATATCAATCGAATTTTTTGATTTTAAGCGAGCTGTCTATAGAAGATATTCTGGTGTCCACTGACGGCCATAAGTCTTTACCGACCCTTAAAACATTACAAAAACAAATCAAAAACTGCTAATTATAAGATAAACCTTTATTCTGTACTTATACAAAGAAGAGGTCACAGAAACACCGTGCTTATCAGTTTGCTATCAAAGATAATCATAAATTTACTTAAATTTGCGAGTCCTGAATCTACCCACCTTTCGTTTTTATTATTGCCTCACACAATCTTAGCAGCTTTGCCAGTGTTAACGACTCTGTTTTCCTCCACGTATCCTGTAATTGCGCCCAAAGTACTGTTGTCGAGTTTGGGAAGATTTTCGAACCTGTCGGTTGAGATTCTCCCACAAAAGCTCGATCGAATTGAGATTCTCCCACAAAAGCTCGATCGAATTGAGATCTGGACTTTGGGGCGGCCACTTCATCAACAATTTTCTCTCTGTGCTCCAAATGTTCCAAACACGTACAACATATCTTTGTAATATGTTTTGGTTTATTATCGTGCTGGAACACGAAGTTTTCAGCGATTAATTGTATTCTAGATGAGATGACATTCCTCTCCAAAATCTCCCTATAACCTTATTTTCTAAGAATACCATCTATTTTGACCAAATCGCCCACAGAGGTACCACCAAGACAACCCCCAATTATAACTGATCCTCCTCCATCTTTTATTGTTGGTGTAATGCAGCATCAAGTGCTCGTTCCCTTTTCGATCTACAGACAAATGTTCTTCTGTTTGCACTAAAGGTGAGGTATTTAGATTCGTCGCTGCAGAGCACGTCCTTCCAATCGCCCAATGTCCAGTCTTTATGTTGTTTCACCTATGCTAACCGTTCAGCTTTGTTTTCCGCATAGAAATTCTTCCATCCAAACCAGCTTGTCGCGAACGCCTTTTTTACTGTAGTGACGTTAACGAAAATTCACTGCGGCTGGAATTTCTGGCTCTGTTTTTCGTCTATTTCGTTTACTCGTGATTATAATTGCACGATCCTCTTGTCTATTTTAATATTTTTTGAAAGCCATAATAAACATTTCCGAAAAACTGCTGTTTATCTGATCCGTCTACTTGAAAGTGCCTGACTCGGCTCATTACGTACACGCAGATCATTACAAAGGAATTATAATTTATCTCGTACTTATGGTTTAATAATATTTTGATAGGGATAAAAAATAGTTTCCTCCAATAATCTAACTATGCACGTGGGTAAATACTTACGGCCGGTAGTGTATGTGCATATGTGCTTGTGTGGTATGGGGTACTTCTTTCAACCTGCTATTTCGGAATATTTTGGATTATTCCTTGCTTACTTCTAATAATGTTCTTTGGCGTCTAATATTATTAGTTTTAGAGGTCCAGGAAATACCAAACATGACGATTAAATTTCTAAATGTGGCATATTTTACCTGTTTCCTTAAATTTAATAGTATTATATTTATTGCATTTGTAAAGTACCGTTGATATTTCTAAACCTACCGTTTAGTTAATTTCAACACCATCTAAACCATAAAGTAGAAACTTACTGTCTTAAATTACTTAAGCTTTCAATACCATGTAGATAGAAACTTTCTACCTTAAATTAGTTAAGCAATGAGAAAATGAGTATTACTTGAATGAACCCAATCATAAAATTTAATTTGGGTATTTCCAGTAAATACCTGTTTCAACCGTTTCAAATTAGGTACTTCTAATCGCTAAGAGGGTTTCTACTATTCCTTTGTTTACACTGCTTGTAAACAGTAGTATTTCAATGTAAACCCATGATTATTACTTCAGTATTCAGTTCTACTACTACTACTACAGTATTCTTTGCGACAGTATTATAATATTGTTTGGATAGTGAGTTATTTTATTTGTGTGATGTATCAATCCAAGTAATTTAAGTTTCTTTTCTTTTTGATAAAATAAGCTAAATCAGAAAACTTTATATGAAAGTTACGACCTATGCACGGTGAAAAAGATCTACTCGTCAAACGTTTTGTGGGTTTTCTTCTTCTCTATATAAAATTTCAAATATATTTTTAAGGGAACATTTTCAGCAAACAGAAGCATACTCATTTTTAATGTAAACATTTCTTAGTTTGCTAATGGAAATTTGGTTTTTGAATTGTTCTATTAATTAATGAAATTTCATTATTGTTTTTGCTTTTTGTGTATAAATGCTGAGCATTTGTATAAAGTTGCTTTAAACTCCTTAACTAGATCTGGTGTAAAATCTATTAACTGACAGAATATGAGTGGTTTAATATGGTTAAATAGTTATTGGAATTAGCGATGGAAGATTACCTTGTAAGAAATTTGTTTAGTGAAACAAATGCTAGATTATTACGAAAATTTGCATTCCATAAAAATGTGGCCAAAGAGGTCGGTCATAAACTACTATTTCTCTGAGAGAATCTCACTTAGATGTTCCTGTAAATTTGAATAACTGTATAATTTTTAATTCTACATTTTTTAATATTACACTACATAGGATTTCACATTTTTCTCGAAAACTTTCTAATCCAACATATATATTTTTTTTTGATAACTATGGAATAGCTCGAATATTCCATAAACAGAAGAAAAAATTCCATAAACAGAAGAAAAAAGCATAGGTTGACATTTAAAGAAAATGCCGATGATGTCATAAATTCAACAAATATATTGAATCAGACATGGGTATCTTCCGCGTGTAAATATTGGATATCGATATTAAATAAGGTGTAAAATTACTATACATATTCGAAAATATCTCCAGCATATTTTGTAACATTGTTTCATTTCGAATACATTTACAATTCTTAAGATATATCGAATCTTACCATCAACATTTGTACTATACGCAGTTGCAAATAATTTAAAATGCCTTCTCGCACACCGGAAACATTCCATGGAAGTTATTTCCTGAATTAAATTTCCTGGTAATCATGTACATTTATAATAGATAAAGAATAAATATTGCTTAGAGAATATCGGTTGAAGTAACATACATTTCGTAATTACAAACAAGAAATAGATGAACTAGCAATTTCATGTTGTATTGTTTGTAATAACCTATTAACTCTTACTCAATTAAATTCTTAAATAGGTAATTGTAAATAATCACACTTATGTACCTACAGTAATTATTTGTTTGTACATCGATAGGGTTTATTTCTGTATATATTTACCTTGAAATTCTATGGAAATAGCTTTTGAGACATTTCTAGGAAGGAACGGTCTCAATTTGAATTCCTACTAATTCCTTAACCTTAATCAAACAGTATGTATATGTTTAACGAAAATCGCCAAATCAAATATTAAAACAGGATCGAGATCGTTATCATTTGAATTAAATCAAAATTTAAATCAAATTGATTATTTAAAGAGCTATTTTTTCCTGTAATAGTCTTTTATATATTTTGTACTATGTATTTATATAATTAATTATTTTGCCAAGAAGAAATAAAAAATATTAGATTTTATTACACACTGCTTCTTTTATATAAAGAAGGAAGTGAATAAACATGGGAAAGTTATATTCTGTTAATATAAAATACACTCTTTTCTTCAAAACTAAAACTTAAAAAATCCTAATTTAGCAGAAGTATAAGAAAATATATTAAATCATAAAACTCGAACACTGTGACACTGGTACACTGAAACACTTCGCTATCACCCTAACCATGGGTTGACAAATAGTGGTTCTTTCAAGAAAATATACTGTCAAAAAATGTATGATGAGGTATTATTGTAGTGCTTAAAAAAGCATACTAATTTAGATGCTCTTTTTATTACCCAATCTATTTCTTAATTCTAAACGGACTTGTCAATATGAGATATCCAATATTTCATTAATTTCTGGAACATATTTGACATCTTCACCGTTGTACTGTATTTACATTTAATAATATCGCAAAAACGTTTGATGGAATGGATGTCATTTATTCAAAGAGAATAAAGACGGCGTGTGAGTAAATCTTCTTTACTCTCATGCTTAGATTGTTGTTTCTTTTTGCAACACTTGTTTACATTTCTACATTAGAAGAAAACTATTTTCGAGATTTAATTCGACAGCTTAGAATCCTTTAAAAGACGACTTTAGTAACTCATTCCATCGTAATAATTCTCTACTACCATAATTTTGGGAAGTTGCTTCTAATTTTTTTTGTATAAATTTTTCCGTTCTTCAAGATAAAGACGCACGTTTCTGCTGGTTTCAGTTAGATGTCAGAGAGATTGGTTTCCACGATTTGAAAAAGTCGTCAGTCATTCTTTTAATTTGAATATTCGAAACACCTTGTCAAAAGTGACTGGATAAATCATCTTCATGTTCTTTCGATCATTCAGAAAGTGCATTCCATCGATCATCTTCAAATAGTATTAGTTTTTTTACTAATTTTTAGATTGTTGTGCCACATTCTACTAGTAGTTTTTATTATATTTGATATTCAGCTAGATATTTTGACGCAATGGAAACCCTAGCGATTAATAATTTTACTACCCTCTGGTTTTATTAGCAATTAGCTTTACGATTTAATGTATTTTTTCAATTAAATGTATACCCATTATTAAACATTAGTTTAACAGAGCTATTTGTCTTAGGGTTAAACCTATTGTTATACAAAAAAATCGCCTGTTCTATGTTACTGTATGCATAAGGTTTATACGCTAAATAGAACGATTTTCCAGAAACTCCTAGTATTTTTGTAGAAAGAAACAAAAACTAGCAAGACGGTTGCTTTTTTTTTTGAAATAGTATCTGAATACGCCTCCTAAATAATTGCAGTGATTCAAGCAGTACATGTTTGTAGACATTTGTATGTATCTGCAGCCAATCGATGTTTTAATGTACTTTCGTAGTAAAATAAGGACATTGCCGATTACAGTTATAGACAAGAGATTCTCGGTAAGCGTTGTCCGAAAGTATTCGCGTATAAATGCGTCACATGTGAAAAATGCAACGACTTCCTGCAAATAGCTTTCATACACTCGCAGCGAGACGGGGAACGCTTTCTGAACAGCTAGACGTCGCCGTCTCGTAATCCACACGTAATTTAAATTTAAACTGTATAGATGTAAAAGATTTGCACATGCAACAGATACATATATTCGCTCAAGTATGAAAACAATTAATGGCGCTAGATATACCGCCCCTTTGCTCGCTTTATTGAGTGTATTTGCAATTGGCGTGATGCTACGAGATTATTTTGTATTTTATATATCATTCTCAATGTAAATCTAGTAGTAATCTCTTTCTCGAATTTCTTTAAATCCGAATAAAACAATTTTATTAAGGGAAATCTTCTTGATTTTATACATTGTTCGAAGCTGATATTTGAATACAACCCATATTTTTTAACTTATTTCTAAACTTTTCAAATTAGTTACTATTTGACACACTGTTTGGTATGTCATACTACATTGTAATAAGAAGTAATAACGGTGTACTACATGGAACTACACTACTATATGGTACATAGAACATCATTAATTGAAAGTTCCTCCTCCACTGCGAACTACTAATTTTAAGCAAATTTTAGAAATGCAATATCTTTGTCAATTTTTAAAATATACGTATTATTTACTATTATTTACTTATTTAAGAAGATTTTTAATGTTGCTGTTTACGATGTGTCCAGAACTACTTCAGTTCCCATAAAAGTTTCATTTTATCAAGAAATTCTACATAATACAACAGAATTGAAAGTACTTTAGAAGTATATTTCGAAATTACAAATTAAAAAAAAGAGTTAGTCCAGATTCTCGAAATTGAAAAAAAATCGACTTTTACGAAAATCTCCAAAATGGTAAGACAAGTAGAATATTCGATATCATTAACAAATGCATCTGTAACCCTCAGCTTGCACCATTTACGCGTAGGTGCTCTACAAAATATGCTTATCTGCTGTTTACATCGAATTTGCACAAATCTCGATACAGACTATAATGAAGATGAAGTGCATGATGTGAATCTTGCTTATCATAAAGTATCGCATAAAAGTTTGAATTTGACAAAGTTGTTAAATTCGAATTAATATAAAAATAAATTGTATCGTTTCTATTTCACGACTTTTCAGACAACCCATGAACTAAATACGAGGCTTGTCCGGAAATTAAGTACCGTTTCGTTTTATCGCCACCGCAGCGCTATTGTCGCATTTCTGCGCATGCACACGCATCTCTCTGGTTCACAGTCTTTCCGTTGACTCCATGGCAGGCGGATTGTGTTGTGTACTTTTTTGGGTGATCGTTTAAAAATGTTTTAAGACAATATTTGAGCCAGCCGACTGTAAAGTGTGTTCTGTAATACGATTTTTGAGCGAAATTAAACTAGCCGAAGTTCATCGTCAACTTGTAGAGATTTATGGTAAAAATATGATAGATGGAATGGTGAGAAAGTGAGTTAGATAATTGTTCATGACAAAGCCCGGAATGGGTGGCCTTCTGTTGTAAATGATGGTTTCATTGAAAAAATTAATGAGAAAGTTTGTCAAAACAGACGGTTCGCAATAAGAATGCTTAGTGTTAAGTTTCCAAAGCGTTCTGCAGTGGCTGTTTTCATTGGCGGCATCTTTCTATGAAGGGGGTATAGAAAAATTATTTTTTTCGCTATGACAAATGTCTGAGTAGTGGTGACAACTATATAGAAACATAATTTAAGAAATGCTCTTTCATGTAGAAATGAATTTTGTTTTGAATAAAATGTTTTTATGAGTTTTTTTTTTCTAAAACGTAATAATAGTCTTCATACATCCTAATAGTTGTGGTCAATTGTAGGAGACGTCAGACAAGGATGAGTTATTACGCCTGCTACCGTGATACGTTTTAAGGTATTTGCTCAACATTCGCGGTAGAGTGGTGGAAGCCATTGAACATTTCAATTCCGCTAATTTACAGACCCGGCCTTCGAACTCGCAACTCAGAGGCTAGCACAACGATTCTAGTCTCGTACTAGTATAAGCCAAACTAAATAAGCCCCTGTTTGAAAAGAAATGCTTGATAATTTGATGTTTCCGAAATGTTACAATAAAAAAATTAACATTTCAACGTCTCGTAGATAAAAAAGTGACCGTAAAAAATATTTTAAATGTTTCCTGAAATTGTAGACGGGATAAGCAAATATCTAATCATCAAATTTTTGTTTTTCCGACACTAGTTCACTAGTTTTAAACACCTTGTACTCTCCGGCATTATTGCCGCTAAGGAATTCAAGATGTGGAAAAACCAATTATCAGATTGTCGTACCTTCACTGTTAAACATATATCTTACCATAAATGCAGTCACTTTTACAATCTAACCGGATAGTAACTATCACTTGTTTACTATGTAGAATTTAAAGCTTAATAAAACGCATCTTTGTGTACTTTCAAAATATTTTATTGCTTTATAAATATTGAAATTAAAAGCAACAATTTAAAACTATGCGCTTGCCTTACAAATCGAAAAAAGCATCTTAATATAACTAGTTAAAATAAAATTCAATTTAGTATACCAAAACGTAAGCGTTAAATTATCTTACGTTTTATATCCAAAAAAAAACAACTAGTTTTACCACACTTATTACGATTTTGAATATTGTCTCCTGCATATCTCGCTACAATTGCTATGCTTTAATTGTATTGAAGTATTCGACGCTCTGTGTAATATGTATACGTTCGCGAATTTCCGCGAAATAGAATGGAGCGCCTTGTGGATTTCTTACATTATCGTTCATTTCCCGGCCACTCTGTGTACTTGCAGACGTATAAAAATAGAACCGGTTTCTACTGATGGGTCAAGGCGAAATTCTGTAGACGGTTCTTTGTTCGCTATTTGTTCATCAGTTTTCGCATAAAGTGTATCATTTCTATCTTGCCCGAAAAACAAAGTTGATACGTCGTGCCTCGTTTACTAAATATTATTAACTCACTTCAGACGGGGATTTATTTGCATAACTTCTTAGAAGTACGGATCTCAAATTGCATGACTCATTTTAATTAGTATGCCTTTCGGAAAATCCAATGTCATACTCGTTTCTAACAAATATTTACTGTTAAAAGTAACAGTTAAAGAGACGTATTACAGGTAACACAATATTTTACTGGGCAAGGAAGGTGTTTAGTGTCTTAAAACACTGCGCAAACAGGAGCTATCGGAATTTATCGAAACATTTTTATAAATATGTAGTTTACAAAAATGCAGAACTTAGTAAACTATCAATTTTCTGTTTTCAAGGTTTAATTTCCGAACTTAATAAAGAATCCAGATCATGTTTTATTATTATGCATAGCAACAACTTTTCTTTCATTAATATTAGTGTTTGCAACTTTTTATATGGCTAACGACAAAATAGTCTTAGCGAAACTCACCTAATTAGAAGAAACAAAACGCCGTAGATCGTAGATCGAATCATGTGTTCGAAGTACCGGAAATCGTTTTCCTCAACTTCTCCCTCGAATTGGAATTCGCTTGAACATTCAGCTACTCAATTCACCTTTCGTCCCAGCGAATTTTCCTTGAGGCAATTGGTGGACGTCGTTTCCCCGTCTTATGGTAACTCACTCGAGCTTCCAGTTACTCGATCCACCTTCGGCTCGAGCGAGTTGTGGCTTAGACGGGGTAGAAATGGGTCCCAACCCCATCGGGACGCCAGTTACCCGGGCGTCCGGCAACTCAATTCACCTTCGGCTCCGGAAAACCGCACCTGCGACGGAGTGTGAGGGTTCCATCTCTGAATGGAGGTCAGCAGGTTGGTTGGTCTGCTGTTGGTCTTCCTTGCCCGCGACGGCATGTCTTGGGCGGAGTAGAAATGTAATCTCAACCTCGTCGGGGTGACGGTTACCCGAGCGTCCGGCTACTCTGCTGCTAGTCACGACCAATGACGTGGGCGGGCGTGCCTCCAAGGGATCCTGGGGTCGTACTGTTGGGACTCCGACACGAGGGGATTCCAATGGTCTACCGCTCGGTCGAAGAATCGGGTTGCTATTCGCCGGATGAAGTCCATGAGTGGCTCCACTCCGGCGTCTTCTTGGATGGTGGTGTTCCTTACGAACACAAAACGCCTACAAGCATATATCTTATATATTAATACACTAACATTTCACAAAAGCCACTCAAGCTCTGATATAGGGCCAATCCAAAGATAGGAAATTTTTAATGTTGAGATTTGAGTTCTTTGTATGGTACAAAGAAGGATCAATAGGTAACTCGAAGAGAATGAAATTTGTATTCGTATAGAGATATATATTGCTAACTCTTTCTTGAGATATTTTACTAAAGTAATTTTTTAACAGAAAATATCTATATTTGCTGCATTACTACACATGATTGAAAATAAATTCATGCTAGAGTGTACTCTAACTATATAAACCTATAAATATAAATTCCAAATATAAAAAAAGTAAACACGACAGCAACTAAAAAGCATTTATTAATGCGAAAGAATAAGTACATTACAAAGCTTAAATGGTAATTCAATCTGCTTGGTATTACCAATGATCTTTTTTTTCAATTTAATTAGTTTGTGAATAAAAATTGCGGTTCCCGGTAGGATTTGATCTCACAGATTATTTTCGCTAGATTGGGGTGTACCCACTTATACCACAGAGACCGTATGAACAAATCGCTAAATTTCAAATGGTTACTTTAAATACGTAGATGTAATAGTGACTGCAAATATATCCTAGTCTAGCGAACAGGAGCTGTAGGTTCAAATCCTACAATGAACGGTGAGTTTTTTTGGTCGTGAATTTAATTAAAATTTTAAAAATAAAGCGTTAGTAATACCAAGGAAATTTAATTATTTAAAAATAACGGAAGGTTACTTTAGAATAATTTATTTCATTCTCTAGAAAATAATTTATATACAAAAATATGTATGAGGTATTGCTGAAAACTTGAGCAAACACTTAGTCGATAAAAAAACGTAGGTATGCGCGGAGCGTCCTACATACATTCCTTCGGTATAGTGCAAAGTATCTGACTTTCTCTCCAAACCTCGTATAGACCATTTCCTATATATATTACTGCTTCGTTATTGCTGAAGTTTGTTTTTTTTTATCTTAACTTTGACGGACAAAGATTTATTTCCTAACCATTACAATTTAATTTTTAAAAGATTAAACGTTTCTAAGCATTATATTTCAACATTAATTCTATATCTTGTAAACAATGCTTTAGCGCTTCATCATTTTTCTCATATTAAAAAATCTGTCTCTTTTGAAAACTTTGCCGTTTTGCGACATTGCCGATTTTGTGGCCATTTAATTTCGACATTCTAAACACTTCCTATTTGTTTTTTTATTCATTTATTAAGACGACAGCGTCCCGAATTCGTTGTCCTCAGCTCGGTCCGACGACTCTCCTCTCCGAATCCAACTATAGTACAAGAGGTGGCCGTAAAATGCCCTCGATGCGTCATTTTTATGTTGGTTTAGTCGGCGAGCATCTATAAATAAAATTCGCGGGACACACTCCATTCGGCCTTAATCACATCTCACGCTGCAACGACTGCGATGATGTCGATGGATGGCGGTGGTGGTGACGCGCAGCGTCGGGTTCTAAACGCGTCACCGGACGGCACTCATAAGAACGACGGGTAGCAGCGGATGTGAATTTCTTTTCGTTGGAAAATTGCGCGTGTGGGTGCGGTCATCGTTTCAGGGCGGTGGCCTTTTATCTTGCTCGTTTAAGGGAAGCATCCTAAATTAATAACAAAACATCTCGGCGCTTACCCAAAAGGACGCCAATGTCTATGATGTTTAGGTTAATGGATCGAATTAATCATTTCTTTATCAGCAGTAAATTATCACATGTTTCGATCGCATTCATTAGTATAGAATAGAGAAAACTTCTGTTATAGATGGAATCTATATACTGGACGCGCCATTTAGTGCTGCGGTGAAATTTTAACTTCATTGGGGGAAAATTCCAAATTCGAACAGGTAATCATAATTTATGTCAACAAAGACACATTTTATTGTAATACATTATGGAATATATATTTCGTAATTAATTTTAAATTATTCTTTCGTGGTACAACAAAACATCGTTTTCATTATAATCATTTTATTATGGTTTATAAACCAGTTTTAAAATATAATTCCCATACTAAATTTTATCGGGTGCAGCACATATGCAAAAAATTTAACGGGCTCAGTTTCAAATGTTGACATGAGATAAGTTCTGAGCTTTTAACAACAAAATAGATCTTTTATTTATCTTTCTCCCCAAAGTAAATATTTTTTTAAATTACTCCTTAAACTGGTTGTTCCTAGAATAAAGACAGACCGCATTTACACGTTTCCCTTAAAAAAAGTGATATAACTTTTACTGCTGGAACTGCTAACTCATATTCTCCACATCATTTAAAAATGCAGGACAGTTTCAAGAACAAGAGTTTGGAAAGACTGTTTACAGGTTCCTCGAGTAGTATGACTATGAAGAGATATTTAATGAGAGTAGCTTTTAATAACGTCATTATAGAGCATTAAACTATCTAATTCATACTATAGTTCATTCCAAAAAGAGAGAGAGCCCAAATTACAACCTATGAATTTGTAGAATCAATTTTACGCGGGAAAAATTTGCCTGAAATATAACATCTGTACCAAATAAAATCGTATATAGATTCTTCACAAATAATTCTACAATTAAGACATCTGCTTTATCATGTCACCATTTCTTGTGTGGGGTGTCTTCATCACAATTTTTTGTAAGGATTCAAAATTGTCTGCTTTGCTTTCTCTCGTTTCTTTGGAGGAGAATACACACCTGCATTTTTAGCAGTACTGGGGTTGTGTATCCATAATTGAAAGCATCAACTACAGAATTGTAATTTCAGTACAACTAAGTTCTCTGAATTTGCAATTAGCCTACATAATCTATTAATTTTCAAAACAAACCTCTGAGAAGAACTAATCTATACCGCAAAATAGCCAAGGTAATATAATAATTATGAACAAAACTGTTGAAACGCAAACGTGAAACGTAAACAATGTTAAGGATGTCAAAATCTTTGGGAATTTACAGCAAAATAAGTATGTTGTACGATGTGATTTCACCTTGCTTTCAACCAACAAAAAAAAACTATCACTTGGGTCTGTTCAGAAATTTGTCTCTCTTGTTGGAATATATGATAACAAATATAAATATTGCAACAAGATAGCAAATTATGATAAGTACGTTGATAATTGTAGGCATATTTAAGAAATTGTAAATATTCTATAATCGAATGCTCCCACGAAATTCTAGTAAAAACGTCTAAAATCTTTTCTAATTATTTACACGTCTTGTCGCGGAGGTATTCGAGACCGACTCGTCTAGAGGAGATAATGTGTAAACAATTGCCAGTAGTATCTTGTGTAGTTAGCATGTTTAAGGCGCTTTATCTAAACCTCAAACAAGCGTAATGTCGACGTTGTATACCGAATGAAGCGTAGGGTATAGGTAACGGCTCGCGACGGAAAGCTGGGAGTTCTTGGAAGGTATGCTGCGGTATGCAAAAAAAAACCATTGCATCGACCCGACTCACATGGTGGGACGCCCCTCGCATCTTGTGAACCGGCATTCGGGCGTTTTCCCGCCAACTGCGCGCGCATTTTACACTATAGTACAACGCATCCTGCTTTTGTACGATCCCTGCTTCGGTGTTCATTAATACAGAGCTGTACTATCCTATACAAGTCGATATTTTGCACTCCTTATGTATCTATTTATGCTGTATTGCGTCTATTACTGTGAGTTGTTTTTTATTGACAGCAATAAATGTCTTCGGGAATTACAACATTCACATCTGAAAAAAACATCAACCGGAAAGTAATTGTAATGGGGATTTAAGTGATAACCTCGTAATAATTTATTAAACAGTTGACATGCTTCAAATTTTTCTAAATATGATATTCAGATTGAAAGATTCAATAAGTCGAATAAAATGTATTCATTTTCATCTTAAAATCTTACTGTTAATTAAGTGATATTTCTTAATTTCGAAAATTCAGAAAATATTGTCCGTTGTACTATTGTCGATATTGATCGATACAGTTTCTTTTTTTAGAAAAATGATGGTCAATAGATTTTTGTCTCGTACAAATATTACCATAGTTCTATGTTCCGTTGGTTCCAAATGAAAAATTACAATATATGTAAACATAAGCCAATGAGCGTTCATTGACTGCATGACTGGCAAATACCCAAATGTGTGATAATATTGGCGGTAGTTTTAGTTTTTCTGCATCATTATTTCAGATTAAACTTAGTATTTATAGGCTAGTTATTATATCGCTGTTTCTTTTTAGTAATTCGAATGTTCTAAATGCGTTTCTAGAATGTTCTTGGTTATGTTTTTATTCATATTTGGTGTTGAAACTAGCATACAACCCGCCGCAGAAAGAGTTATGAATTTACTCTAAAGATCGTTAGCGATTTTGAAAGTCAGTAAATTTCTTTAGAAATAATATTTTTACATTAAAATCAATATTCAATACAATCGCAATCAATATTCACATATTTACTGGCTAATGTAAAATTGCTTTAATAATATAGCCATTATTACTTCTCCGTCTGTAATTTTCCACTACTTTTTATAGTGTAGTTGTTTTGTATCGTAATAAAATATATTACTGCTATTCGGGATAACATGGCGAGAACGATTATCCATCATGGCAGAATGTGCAATCCAGTAACTATATATCTTTTGCACATAATGGAAAGCACTGGCTGAAACACAAGTAACCAATCCATACACATCTGGCCAAAATTATTTGCTCATACATTTTTGCTTAGATTTTGTAAAATTGTGTATTTATTGTTATTTAATGGATATAAATGACTTACCTTAAGTAAAAAAAAGATACCACTGGATTCCTTAATTTGATAAGGGGTCCGTTCAGGTACGGTCATAAAAAAACCGGAAATATAATACAATTATCTCTCACTAATAAATATTTATTGGTATGCAGGTAAAAATTTTAATTCCGTATCTACACTAACTAGAATTATGACTTTAAATTTAGTAGTTTTCATACTTTTAAACAGGAAGCATCATTAGCAAAAATGGTATTGAAATGGTGCAAACAAGAGAATTACTGGTAGAAATCCGCACAATTGTTGTTGAAGTGACCGAGATAGCAGAAAATTTCAATTAGGTCGTTGAACTCTTGATAATAACGTTAAAAATATCACGAGGCTAGTAAATTATTAAATAGGAAACGAATAGGAAGATGGAAGGTGACAACATTGACAGAAGATAATCGAGTGATTGGGAGCAAATGAAGTAGACAAAAAGTAGTGAAATAAATAAACATTGAGCTTGAGAAACAAGTCCACCATGAAGAGGAGGTCAAGAAAGGATATATAAACTATCCTTTCTGAATAGTGACGCGTAAATTACGCCCCTTACGCAAGCAAAACAAAATGGCTGCAATGGACTGAAGACATCAAGATTGGACAGTTGATGAGTCGAAAAATGTTTGATGAGTCAAAATTTTAACTTTTCTGTTCCAAGAAAAAGATGTTCGCACGAAAATCGAAAGGAGAACGAGCACTAGAACTGTCAAATGCCTACGGCTATGTGTGGGGGGTAGATAGGTAATGGTTTGGCGTTGTTTTGACCCCACATCCGTAAGAGGTTTGTTTAAAATATATGGAATTTGAAGAAAAGAACTGCATCAGGAAATTTTGGAAACAAATGCTCTACTATCAGAAGACTAAACGGTGACTATTTTATATTTCAAGAGGATAATGATCCGAAGCACACCTCTAAACGAATATTAGTACGCGAAAGCAATATAAAAATAAATAAATTGCTTCCTCAAAGCCTAGATGTTAACCCCATAGAGCTTTTGTGAGAAGACCTGGATAGGTAGGTGAAAATAGATCCTTCCAGTTCCATGGAATCATTGTGGAAACAGCTACAAGAAGCCTACTGTGTACCACAATTAGTGAGACGTAGTGGACATATCAAAGATTTAATTTTTTTGGTTTATAAATTGAATAAAGACTATCATTTCCTTTATTTTTGAGAGTATTTTATTAAACACAAAACTACTACAATTTCTTTTCTAGTTAGTACTTCCTTTATTTATGCGGGCAAATAATGTTGGCCGATGGTATACATAAAAAAATCATTATGCTTTTTCAAATACTAAACATTTTTTCTGATAAAGAAAGTAGCTTCTTAAATATGCAATACGCAATTGGTTTCGAAATGTGGAGATCAATAAGGTAGAATAACAGCAAATCTTCAAGATTCAAAACCTTAACATGTACCCTTTTCGGAAATAATATAACAATAATAGCTCATTCTCAAACTTTGAACCATAGCGAATCGAGGTCCTTTTATTGAATAAATTTTAATTATCATTATTTACTTTTACGTACTTATTGACATTTAATAAATCGTTCTAACTTTGGAAAACGCACAAACGTTCTATGAATCCCATATGTATAATATTACAACTATGTATTTGGAAACTTTTGAAAATGAGGGTTTCTTTGCTCTTAACAACTGGCGTAGCACTATTTATTGAATATATAGTGCGAGACCGAGATTTGAGAATGTATTTTGCATGAGGAAGTTGAGAAAAAGTTAGAAAATCTATTAGACTAATTGTATATTGAACATTTAAGTATTCTTTATTATGTAGTTCAGATGGAAGGTGTAGCCACATGTTTTTGTTGGTGAAAAGTAAATTTACCAATTACGGGCCTATTGCCATTTCATTTGGCTCACTAGGATTGTTCAGAGATCGGTGTTTAGGGAGAAACAATACCAGCAAGCAATACTACATGAATTTAAAATAATTTTATCTATTTAATATTTTTAGCATCAGATTTTTCTCAATAATCTTAATACTTTTACTATCAGCATTTGTAATTTCGTTTTTATTCACACGTGACTTTATGGCGATTGATCCGGCTGTTTTGCACTTGATAAATATATTTCTTACGCTATGTATAATAATAATAATTGTCATACATTTGCAGTTTTCGAGTTTGATTTTCCGGAATTGGAAAATTTGATAATTGTGAACAAATCTTTTCATTGAGAGTTCTTTCCCTGTTCATCTTTCAGAACTCCACTAGCTTTAAAATGCATGTCTACATTACAGAGTAAAGCTTAAAATACACGAATATCACTTAAAATGAAAATAAAGCATTATAGCGCAAATTTATGTATATGCAGTGTATTTATTAGTTTGAACAATAAACAAAAATGAAACACAACAATAAATAAAAATGACTAAGAAAAGTATTTTATTGCATAGATAACGGTAAATTCGCCAAAAAAAGAATATGCTGGACAAAAGTTTAAATACAATACAAGAAATATCTGTTTGCATTTTTTTTTTATTAATTGTATTATTTAAATTGGGAAACGATAATATATTAAGTAGATGTAATAATTGATGTGAACATGTGCTATTATATCAATAATTTGTACTGACCTTATTTATTTACAGTTCACGTTCCTTTTTGAGAAAAGAATAGGAATAGAAACGTAAATTATTCAAGATAATTTCTCTTTCCAAGAAATATTTCTTTTGATTTGTCTTTCAGAACTTTTTCGTCTTAATATCTTTTCAGTTAGAAACGAAAATGAATGAGCAAAATATGTGAAAATTTGTGTTTGATTAATAATAAGCAAAATATACACATTACATCACGCACGTAATATAAATAACAATAAACATTCCAAAAATCACACAGGCATTTTAGAAGCCGTCTGTACTGCGTTTATTTATCTATAAAATTCTATCTTTTGAAATAACTCATACCAAAGCTAATGACCCTCGACATACAGAAACGTCCGCTGTAGGTTACTTTTATGAAATACGTGTATCAACATACGCATACTTTACCCGGACATTTAGCGTCTACAATTAGTCACAAAGATAATTCTTTTAATTGAATCAAATTGAGAGTAATTTACCGGCATATTTATAAGCAGAAGAATCACACATACAGAAGGGAAACTTAAAAAAGAAATATTTATATGAGCTATTTATAATAATAGTGAATCAGCCCAAAATTGGTTGGTATTAAATGGTATTGCTTTTGTATAACGTTTACGAAAAGTTACTCATATTCCCTATGATACATACCCAAAAGCATTTATAAACGGTTCACGTTTACAAGCGGTACTAATAAACAAGAATAAAGCAATGTGCGACGTAATTATAGCACTGCTGTAAAATTTTATTTGCATTCCATTGTAACTATTGTAAACCCATAAAAATCGTGAAAATATAATTAACTTAACCAAGATTTCTTATCGCTTTATTTAATTCCTTAAAATCGCATTAAAAATAAGACTTAATTTAAAGTTATCTCTAAAACATAATTGAGTAATTGATCGAAAATAGTGTGTGTTCATGATCAAATCAACTAGTGTGTACTGTTATAAAAATTTAATTCAGCCGATCGTGCTTTAGAATTAAAGTCTGAAGGTTTTTTCCAATTTATTGCTTCAATCGAGATAAACCGGTATTGATAAATTCTGTAAATGGGATGGATTAAGCTTCAATCAATTATATACAAAACACACAGTATAATTCGAAAATCAAGGTGTTTAATATCTAATTCAGCATTAGTTAAACTGGGCATTGAAAGTACATCTCCTTTTATCTAAAGTTTCCCATTCGTATACGTTAGGATTTGATAAACTTAATGCCGATTATGTAAAGTTTATCTTATAAAAACTGTGTAAGTACCTTTATCTTTCTTATGTAATTTATATACCTTTTAAGTAGTATTGTTAATTGAATAACATTATTTTAAAATATCTCGCCTCCCGTTAGTATTGTAAAATAATGCTACCAAGTGTATAGAAAATATACTTAAATATATTCTTTCTTAAATTTATTCTATTATTTGAGGAGTTGGCCAAAGTTTAACGGGCGTGATCTTTCGATAATAATAAAATAGTTTATGCACAGCTCTTCCAATATTATTTATAAAAGATGTTCTGAAGTTTACTTGATACACATAAATGCTAAAGTAATACAGGTCAAACTAAAGCACTTACCGAAAATGTCCTCTACTTGCAACAATGCAATGCAAACATGCATTGTATGCCTAATTGCTGATTACGCATTCCAGAATTCCAGATGGACTAAAGCTCTTTCATTTTCTGGCCGAAAGTTCAAAGAATTGTTATTAATGTGGCTTCATTTTTTTGCATAGGAATTGCCTTCTAATCAGTAACGATAGTTGTTGAAACAAATAATGGAATCAGTTAAGTTTTTCTTGGCCTATAAAAACGAAGCACTGTGGTGTGGTACCAGAGGCAAAATTGTAATTTGGGATGGTGATCATTCCTTTACTTAGAACTTGCACTCATTCTACTCATTATGGCTTAAGTTTTTTCACGAATAATTATCCAAAAATTGTACGCAACACATTTAAACTATTATTCGGACAAGTGTTCTTACTAGAATGTTCCTTATTCTCTATTTTTGTAACGATTATCAACCAGTTTCTTCTGCTTTGTGATAATTTTTTTCCTTTTGCCAGATATTGGCGACTGGGAAATGTTTCGTTGTACAGTCGGTGAGTTACTCGTAAGTTGCCGCTTGCTTCTTTCATACATAAAATATATATTGGCTAATTGAGCATGCTTTAGATCAGAAAAAATATATTGTTAAACATCTGTTTCATTTTCCCAAATGCCTGGTTGTTTCCAACATTTCATACAGTTCTTGATCGTCTTTAATGTTATTAACGCTTATAAGATTCTTTAGAACACATTTGCAGGAACTCTTTACGCAGACTTTTTATAGTTATCATCCGTAGAAAACGCTGATATAGTATAGTAGTGTTACAAGAAACATCTTATATGAACTATGTTACGATATTTGAACTGTGAAATAACCTAGTGTTACTTGTTACTGTGTAACTCTTACGACTTATAGGTTCGTCTAATATAGTAACTAAAATCCATATGACAAAGTACATAACACTGGTTGCGCTATCTAATTTATATATAAAACGTGTTTTGTAATACAATAAGTTCCAATTTCAGCTTACTTTTTAAATTTCAATTTACTTAAAATGTGACAATATTTTAAGTTCAAATTTTGGTGCAAGTGTTGCGGTTTAATAATAGAAAATAATATCTTGCCGTTCTCACATTTGCTGGAAAAATTAACATAATCTATTTTTGTTGTTTAGTCCAATTTACGAATTGACAACGTAATCCAAAATCTCGTGGCTTTATTTCTTGAGATAACTAAACCTTGTAAGTCTTTAAATAAAAAAAATGCACAAAATTCCGGGTAAGGAGATTTTTGGAATGTTTAATTGCTGTGGACAACGATGAATAAGATGTTTTTCGATTCTCAATAACACTAGCGCTTACAGCTGCAATATTTTCTTTTAAACAACCACTTCGGTAGATGAAGAAAGTAAAATATACTTTTACTTTTTTCATCTTTTACCGCACCAGTTTCTTTAAATGTTATTACATTTTCTTGAAATATTCACATGTGAATGGCAATTGTCTTTTCCATATTCTCTACGGACTTTCGTATTGTTTCTACTTGTCATATCTTAAATAACGTACGGCGGTATTCTAATACAGAGATATAAATAAGGATAAATATATATGAAAGTCCCAAATATGGTATAACGAAAGAGACGTAATTCAATAAAATTAGATATACCTCGATATATGCTTTTAAAATGAAACAATTTTTTGATTCGTGGGATACAAATAGCCCCAACAAAAGCTTAAATTAGTTTGGATTTATTAACGTATAAAAGTATCAATTCTAGTGATCTTCTATGGTATTAAAATTTGTAATTAGAGCTGGCAGATTTCTGGGAATTTCAAATGATAGAACTTCTTATCTTATCGAAAAGCTGGCAGTGGCTATTAATGATGTAATAAAGGAAATTAAATTGGAGAAAAATAAAAATAGAAGCACTTCAAACAGGAAGTTACGGTAATACCAATAAATAACATTTTGTCTTCCTTGCGGGCCGAATGAAATCTTACTACATTGACTTCATTCAGTTTTTACTACTGTGAATACACATTTTTACATTATCTACTAAGAGTACGCACAAAGCGTTTGTGCGCGTAATTCTGATCTAAATCTACAAGTGCCGGTCCTGATAACCCATTCAGATCTCATTCATCTAGCTCAGCGGACTCATTCATTTGCGTTTTACTTCTGTTGTGTTTTCCCGCGCCGTCTGTTAGTACGATAACAGTTGCCGGAGCGGGTGAACATATTCGATAACCCGTGCGTATTGTCACCAAGAACACTCAGCTCGCAGCCACAAAGATATTACACTTACGAGTTTACAACTTTACCCTCGCACGTTTGTGGTGACAGAATTACATTTTCTACTACCATCAACGAATGCGATTTGTATACAAAGCATTATTAGCGCTGAATTCGTAATTGATTCTTATCGAAGTAGCGCTTTCCCAGGAGCCTTCTTCCATTTCCGACAATAATAGGGGAAGTTGATATCAACTTCTGCATCTTAAACGAAATGGCCATTGGGCTTGTTTCATTGATTCTCCGCATGATCTCATTTTTCTGGAAACACTTCACGTTAATTACGTCTTGTAACAAGTAAATGATAAGTAGACGGAATTATGACATAAACAGTGTTCCAAATAATAGCAGTATGATTATTATTATCATACAATGTATTTGGAAAATTATTTTTAAAAGTTCTAAAGTATGTCCTTTGATCTAGAAGAAATAACATAAATAAGAAAATGCCTTTGAAAGCTGTAGGAAGTGAAAATTTATACACATGCTCTAGGTTCAGTAGCTCTTGTCAGAATGCAATAAAAGTGTGCATTAACTTGTTTTCTATTTTATCAGTATCCCGTATTTCTGTTTATATTACCTCCTGTAATTTTTTCAATGGGTTTAAAAAGACATAGCATTAAGTGCGCCATGTGGGTAATATTAATGAAATGCTTGAGCATCTTGCATGTACGAGGGCGACCTGATATGTTTCCGGAATCGACAAGAAAAACACGGTATTGATGTGGTTTTTTATTTTTATTTTTCGATGTAGTCTCCATGAAGATCACTACACTTTTCTCAAACAGTGCTGCAGTCTCTTCAAGCCATTGGAAAAGTAGGATGTTTCGAGGTCTGTAAAATAGCCATCTGTAATTTGAGCCAAATCTCTTTCCTGTCAGTGATGCAAAATAGCCATCTGTAGCGGCAATTGTTCAGGTTTGGGAATAGGGAAAAGTCGCTGGGGGGTAGGTCCGGTGAATATGAAGGATGAGAGACTAATTTGTAGCGCAACTCATTCAATTTGGACACGACGATGCGGGATGAATGAGCCGGTGCATTGCCGTGGTGGAAAAACACTTTTTTCCGCTACAAACGAGGCCGTTTCTCCTTCAGTACTGCATCGAATGGGGTCAATAAATCACTGTAGTATTGTCCCGTGATCGTCTTTCCCTTCTGCAGATAGTCGATGGGGATCGCACCTTGGGAATTCCAAAAAATGGTCGTCATAATCTTTCCAGCCGATGGAACGGTCTTTGCTTTCTTCGGCTCCGATTCGCCCAGAAAATTCCACGGCTTCGACTGTTCTTTGATCTCCGGTATATAGTGGTGGATCTAAGTTTCATCCACGGTTACGAATTTCCGTGGCTGTTTTCCCAACCATCCAGAAGTGCTTTATCACTGCACGAAATTCAGTTTATTCATTTTTGCGACACCGCCTGACCACAACTATTGAGAGTAGACGTCTGAAATTTTGACAGTTGTCATAAAAAAGGTTGCCCTTGCCTACCAATGAATCAACTTCAACCTTCGTGCGCAATCTCTTGCCGATTCCGGAAACATTTCAGGTGGCCCTTGTATACTACCGTCTACATATATGGTTAATGTTTGGCAATAAAAAAGAAAACTCTTCTAATCAGAGATCTCCGATAAATCGCCTCTAGTTTCAATCTACGCTACCTGGAGCTTGTGCCAAAGATATCCTGCGCTGCTAACTCCTCTTTGTTCCAATAAATCCAACAGTAGTTCTATTGGCCAACAGATATGGAGATTAGAGTGGTCAAACAATCAGTACCAACTTGCCTTCTTCCTTGAATTACATCAAATAAGTTCTATATAAGTGAGATGAATGGTTGAGTTCGTTATCTGCACGCAGCATCTCTTCCTGTTAGATTCATAGATAACTCGCCTTACCTAGGATCACATTTATTTTTATGAAATCGCCTACGGTTGTACCACCAAAACAACTCCAAACCATCACTACTTCTACCACGTTTCGTAGTAGGAACCACATACTGGGCACTCGCTGTTTCTCCAGTCTACCGCCTCATATGTGATCGATGTTTTGAACGAAAGGTTTGGAGTTTTACCATCTGTCCATAATACTTCATACCGTTGCTCTAGGCTCTAATCTCGTTCTTATTATTTTGTTTCAGGTATTCTTTCCCTTAACTCAGATACGAGAACTTTCAACTTAATTGTTGTATGAGATATTGATCTTCTTGAAATATTGAGTTGTTGAATGATCTCTGAGGCGGTGAGAAACCTATTTCGTTTCGAAGATACTATAACAAACTGATCCTCAGCGGCTTTCATTGCTTTCTTTCTCTTTAACCGTGTTTGATTGCGAAGTGAACCTGTTTCTTGCGTTCTCTTAAAAATCATAAACACTCAGTTTTTGATACCTTTACTTGTTTATCGGTTTGTGCTATTAAATGCCCTTTGCCTTGTAATGTTATAATTGCTGAACGTTTTTCAATTGATATTTCTTGTCGTTTCGGCATTTTTAACTACAACTTTATAGCCATGATAACAAATTTTAAAGTGACGCTTTATTCAAAATACGTACGTCCAGTTTCGGGTATTTTTATAATTTCTTTCTTGCAACCGTTTCGTATTACATTTCAAACAATTGTTTCGTAAAATTTATCCGAATCTGATTGCGGTAGCGATTAATACAGTGTCAACTATCGTAAAATGTAAAATAAGGCAGGTGTCGTAAAATGCAAATTAGTTTAGAGTATTGTTTGTGTAAACAGCGCTATAAATCTATCAAACTACAATTAAAATATATAATACAGAATGTTAAAATTAAGATATTAGTATTAATGTGTTTCTGTATTTTTATACTTTTTTTAGTCGTCCGTTTATATATGGATGGTACTGTATATTAATTTCATATGTAGTAATGCAATAAACCGTGCATGTCTTTACAAAACCGTTGTAAAGTATATGCTTTGCATTACCTGCTATAGTTAAATTCTACGTTTTTACGCATAAAGTCGCCATTAAACAAAATAAAACCTACTTACGCCAAAAGATCATTTCCAATACAACACCTGAAAGCAAATGCTGTTATACCGGCATTATTATAGGTTATGAAAAGAAACAATATCGCGACAGGTGCATCAGGGCTGTGCAGGTGCTACAGACATATTCCTGCTTCTAATCACCATTACACTATTTTCTTCTGATATATGTGTCTATACGTTCCTACCAATTGATAATTGCATGTGGTAATAACGGTTAACTAGCACTCTTAAGATCTACACGCCTGTATTTAAGAGTTCGTTTATATTTTATGTCTTAATGCATTTTTACTAGCTGACTGAAGTGGGTAATATTTTTTACTATATTACAAACATATCGAAGTTTTGCCATGATTTAAATATTGATATGCTTTTACTACAAATTATTACGTACATTGCAATCTTCGAATCAGCAAAAGGAGGGCAATTACCAAACCGTTGGCTGTTATTACAAATTCCGCAGTTTGTAACAAGTTTGATTATCTATCATAAATATTTTAAATACCAAACATCAATGCATACGTTGCATCTATGCAACAGTTGCAATGTAATATCCGTATGACCTGTAATAAAAATAAATAGCTCTAGTGAGTTCCTATAAAACGCGGGCAAAGTACAAAGAACTCTTGTAACAACTACTTGACATACGATATGTAAGGTGCCTCTGATTGAAACGATGATTACGTAATTGTATTCACATTTAATGTGGGGACACTTTTAAGTAACTGATTATTGTGCTAAATCGCTTTTCCTTGAATTTGTCGAAATTCCTAGCTATTTATAAAGACCATAGACCGACATAATGATCAACACTACTAAAATTCCAAATTTCTAGAACACAAACTAGAAGCAAAGTATTTCTTTTTAAATTATAAGAAAGTATCTCGCAACGTTTCTCATGTTTTGCGTGCTTGCAAACGCTTCTGCATATGTATGTACTTGTAATTTGCCTTTTTCGTAATATAATATTGGCATTTTCCAGATTTTCGATTACAAATTTTAAACTAATGCTTTATTCGAAGTATACATTTGCATACATTTTCGGGTATTTTTATAATTTATTTCTTAGAACCGTTCTTACATTACAAAAAATTTTTTCCTATAACGTATCTGAATCTGATTACAACAGGAATTAGTACAGTTTCAGCTATCCTGAAATGTAAACTAAGGCAGATATCGTAAAATGCAGATTAATTTTAAAGCGTACTATATTGGTAAATAGTAATCTATTTTCTAAGACTTAAAAAAAAACTGTACATTGTTTTACAAAACTGTGGCTTCAGACTCAGTTCTTTACGAAGTAACGCAAACCATAATTAAAAAGACATGTTTTACTTGTTTTAAAACTTCACTGTCAAACCTTGAATTCCAAAACGTACACAACTTATATAAAAGGTCATTAAAATGCGAAGTAGGCCGGATATGTAGAATTTTATTGTACGCACAGTATACTATATTTTATTTGAAAGTATTTTTTCGCCAATACGTGTTTTGTTTCCTTAATTAATCTTGACTTGTTTAGTCTAACTGTCCAAATAACGCGAAGAACGAAATACTGTCTCGTTTGCTCATCGCGCAATTTGGAGAATAATGATTGGAGCTGCCAACGCAAATTCTCATTCTGTTTTGCCCTTCACGAAAGGTGCCTTGTACATGTTCTCCTGACAGCAGTAACAAATTAAAAAAACAAATTTATATAGCCCGAAGTTGTCACCAACGCAGTAATGGAAGGAGGCACATGGAACGCTTATAGGGATTGCTAGCAAAGTTTACAAGAAGCTTGGCGAGTTACAATAAAACTTAAATATATGATTTTTGTTCGTTATTTATCGGATTTTACACACATATTTTCAGAATCTCATTAAATACAAGGCAAATTTAAAATATACGAATTGTATTTTTAGGCTCTTCAGACTAATGATACGGAACATCTTTCGTCGGAACGTTTTAAACAAGGTTACTTTTCTTTAGTTTCGGACTTTCCAAATAACTGAATCGTCAATACAATACTGTTGTTTAAATTTCTCAAAGTCAATAATTATTAAAACTTTTTGTATATATTGTTTCTATTTGCTCATAGATGGGTATCTACGCTACACCTAGAGTTCATAATCGTTCCCTTTTTTAACAGTTGGTTTGGAAACCACAATGTACCAGTAATTTCCAATGTAACGATACACATAATTTGAACAGACATTTTACAGTTAAAAATATCGTAGATATATTCTAAATCAAATGAATTAATTTCGGTTTAATAGAAGATATTAAATTGAAATGCGATTCAATTGTATTGTTCAGTTGTGTACCGCGCATACGACAAGTTTTTTTTTATATTATCACTAGTTGTGACGTGAAATAAGAAACGAACTACTTCCGGAATTGGACCGTGGCATGATGACAATTCCGGAAGTAGTTCGTTTATTACTAACTCTGGCCGTGGAAGCCTACGTATTCGTGACGTGAAATGTTTGTTTTGTGTGTGCTTGCAAGCAAAAAATCTGGGATGAAACAAGACATATTATATATCTAAATATTTCAAGAACCCATCAAGTGTTGTAAAACACCACTTTCCATTTCGGCAGAAACCCACGTTTAGGGGGGTGAAATCTACCTCTCAAATTTCAACGATGTTTAGATTTTATTAGAAATTATATACCGCCAAATTGTCCTTTCATAAATTTAGCTGGGACTGGTGGTTGAGTGCCTTGCGCGCTTGGCTTTTAGTCCCGGTGTCCCGGGTTCCGACCCCAGGGCTACTTCGGATTGAGGTTTTTCTCTGGTTTTATAATAATAATATTTATAATCCAAGAGTACAAGTACGAAAGTAAGGGTAACGTTACAATATCGTTTTGAATATTAAATATGTACAGAAATACAATATACAATTGTAAAAGATAAACCAAAAATATCGAGGGCACCAACCACAAACACGAATGCATCAACCAAGGCTACCGATGTTAGCATCCAACAATTGCTCAAAGAAGGATCAAATATATTATTATTTATCAAAGTAGCGCAGATACAATTATTTTGATCACTTCACTACTGCGGGAATGTTATTCGGGAAAGGTTAAAAGTATGCACAAGTGATCCTCTGGAAGTACATACTTACTCACCTCTAACTATCCCGGAAAAACATACAAGAAATCCAAACAATTTTGTTTATAATAGTGTTCTATATGTATTTGATTATAATTCGTCTGATTGTAAAATAGTGAAGTAAAATATACACTGTCGGTAATTGAGGCCCTGGGAGTTTCCCTTGTTTGGTAATACTTTGCAAAGAAGGAAATTACGAAATATGATTGAACCTGCTACACCAAACAAACTATATAGAAGAATACGCGTCTGGAATTATATTTGAATATATCATAAATATATCATCATTTACAGAAAAACTAACAAAATTACAAATTTATTAGTATTTAATTTCAGTCCAAATACGCATATCTATTGAGAACGTAGCACACCTTTAGAATTACTGATTTGATGCAGGAAAAACTGCTATATCTTACATTTTGCCACCTACAGTATGTAGGTTGTAGATTTGTTTTATTGATATTTTGGCGATGTGTTTGAATACAACGTTCAAGTTCCTTTTTTGAATTTGTGTTTATTATTAAAACTAATCTATATTTATTCTGACAAACTATATGTGTTATTATATGTACATATTGTATACATATATTGGACAATATTCTTTAGTACTTATTAGAGTTTAAGTTAATTTCGTTATAAGTTTTAAAAGATTCATAGTTAGTGCAATGAACGATTTAAATTATTAAAAAAAAACTCAAATAAGTACAAATTGGCGCCACAACCATACGTGATCAATAATAATAATACGTAACAAGTTAATTTTCTTAGTAATTGTATGTATAAATAAGTCTTTAAATTTTGGTAGGTGATTACATTTTTTGGCACATACGTACGTACTCATTCCTTGAATAAACTCGTAAATTTGATAATTATCTTGATTATCTGTGATTGAATCTATATTATCGCTAATATATCGTTACTTCAAGTATTGTCGTTTTAAGTATGAGTTTTAGAAATTACTGTACATGATTCCTAATGTTTTAAAAGAGATAAATCTGTTTATCCGTAGGTTCCTCGTAGTTTTATACCAACTACATAGTAATAGCTTGTCTCGCCAATCAAATGACACGGATATTGTCTTCATTTTAATTTGCTTTATGTATTATTTACATAAATGTTTCTTTCCAGATTATTAATAAGGGAAGAGTATAATTGATCTGCAGATAATATTTTACATATAGATAGAGATGCTTATGTTCAACAAAAACCTCACTATGTCTAGCAGCAATTAGAAAGTTTCATTCAACATATATCTAATTGAACAAGCTTTCAAAAAGTCAAATATGTTCTTCGCTTGGAATACCTCACCGTCATTTACTAAACTGTGGTGTTTTTCTTGCTAATTAGCCTTGAACTTCGTTACTGTTATACTCTTTATAGAGAGCATTTCTCTGTGTTCCACATACGTGTAACGAAATTCATTTTACATACATAAATAAAGTACTGGACAGAACGACAATCAGTTTAAATGCCTTATTGAACTAAATAAGCTTGTAATAAATATAGTTTACTTAATACGTTAAAGACTCTTAAAAACAATTACACATATGATTATGTTTGCTTCTAACATACACATAAATAATGAGAAAGCTATAAAATATACAACTTTACCGGAGGCATATCTGATTCCATAGCTTTGTCGAAAGTACCTTATAGCTTTATAGAAATAAAACTCGACTACATCTAAAACTTCGCCAGAACGGGATTAGTTCTAACTCGATTATGCATCATGTCAAACGCTTTACTCGGCGGGGATTGATGATTATCGCTCCAAGATTTCATATATTGCATAATATTTGGACCATACAAAATCTTCTTTTAGGAAACATTACAGAAAAGATGGCGTAGAAGCATGCCTATGTAGCTAGGAGTTGAATCGTATATATTTACAGTCATAATACGTTAGATCCATCTAGAATTCATGTGCATATATAAGTCTAATGTAATGAGTGGTATTACTTGTTAATCAAAAATCATTTTACAAATAGATCACGAATGTGGTGTTGTTGTTTTTCTATTTTTTATGATTCTGGGTTTTATTGTTTAGTTGTTTTACAACAGTTGTTGGCTATATTGTGTATTATTATCCGATTTAAGTTTATTTTATTATTGTTTGTGGAGATGTATGAAACACTTGAGAATGAAAATAAAAACTGTACATATTTTTACTAAGCAGAAATATTTCTTTGCCGCTGAATTAGTGTTGCATAATTTACATCGACAGATGATAGAGAATCATGTACCCTCTTAAGTGTCAGCATGTAAGGATATTTCTGGAAATGAGGAAGCTTAATTCATTTTATATGTAATAGTGGTTTGCCATACTTCGGTTATTAAACTAAGCAAGTGATTTCGATAGATTGCGATATATAAAACCTATACAAACCCCCTCAGGTCTCTTTTAACTTATCTAACTACAATTTCGCTATAAAAAAAATATGAGATATTGGATTAATGGAATTAAGAAAATTGTAACATGTAGAAAGAAATAAAAAAAGATGTATAAAAATTGTTAATTAAGACAAAAGATGGGCATATCAGTAAAAAGATATCAAAGTTGCTTTCGTTATTGTTATTTTGCAGTGTACCTTGTTATATTGTTAAATTACTTGTTACTTTCAAACTTTCTATCTATCTGAACGTTGTAATATATGCCATAGAACGTTTTACGCACACATGGACATGGACACAATTTTCTAGTATGCCAGGCTATATTCCCTATAAAACAAAACAGACACGTTTGGAATCAAATGTTATTTACTCGTAAACTACCTGTACCATAATAAAGTATGCGTACCGTCATCATAGAACGAAAAATTCTACATGAATTACAAACTGACGTCCTTTCACTTCGAAGAAGGATGAAGAATATCAGATAGCATGCAATAAAAATATTTCAGACTTCCGGTCGGTGTTCGGGAGATCAGTCGGGGCAAAAAAACGACTACTGCCCCTTTCCATCGGGGTCACAGGGACCGGTCCAGGTCATGTAAACGCACACTTGTCTAACATGTGCTCCCTCATGTAAAAAAACTGCCATAGTCTGTGTGAATGTCCTACAATCGTCCTGAAATACAATGCCTTCTCGTCAACAATTAAAGCAGTAAAAAATTCGCAGTTGGTTATGAAAACTCCAAACAAGCGAATCAATTAAACGTTTGAATGGCCAAACGTATGTGGTATTGGTTTAGTTTGTTTCGTTTAAAATGTTTTAATTAGTATAACGTCATCTGTCATTTAAAACTTTGTTTTATGATTTTAGAAATTTTCGTATGATCTCCATAACACGATAAACAACATTTAAAATATAAGTAAGTATTGCAGCTTGTTATTATTTCTGGGGTGCAAGTTTTTACGAAGTGTCAATTCTATATATATTTCCATTTAATTTTCTATTTTTTGTAATTATTAGGCATTTTCGACGAAATGTGTATTATAATGTAAAAGTATTTACTTCCTCCAATTCTTCAAGTACCTGATAATGGCTAGTAGATAAAATTAAATTATATAGTAGCTATAAAATCTGTGATCTGTATCACATCTAATTGAGAATTTTACGATAATGATAAGTAGTTTCACACACAATTTTCAAACTTACAAAATCACTAAACCAAGGCTACAACTTGTGCGTGGAATGACATTGGTTACTACTCGAAAATAATTTCAAATATACGTTCACTTAATTAGCGATATCTTACGTAATATGCGTAACTGCCATATAATGACGGATGAACCAGAATTAGGATTTCTAATTGAATACCTACATTATATTTTCCTTGGGCAAATGTTATAAGGTTTAAGTAAAATATCATTAGTATTAGCATAGTAGTAGTGGTGGTAATAGTAATAAGAATAATAATAATAAAAAATAATAACAGTAATAATAACAATGATAACAGTTATAATGATAGTCATCTTATTGATAATGACCATTCACCCAAATACAGAAAAATAAAAGAAACCTGGAGCAAGAACGTATGTATATTAATAAACATATATACTACTTAAAGTTATACAATTACATCACAAAAAATCTGTGTGAAAATTCTAGTCAAGTACACAGAATATTTAACGAAGGGGACAAGTTTTCGTAAGAATTCTTAATACCGATTTTTCTGCAAATAATACTATAAGGTATTATTGGTCTACTTTAGCATATATACGAGGGCGACCTGAAATGTTTCCGGAATCGGCAAGCGATGGCGCACGAAGGTTGAAGTGGATCCATTGGTCGCCAGGGCAACCTTTTTTATGGCAACAGTTAATATTCCAGACGTCTACTATCCATAGTTGTTGTTTAAGAGTGTGTATAAGTAGCAAGTCAGGCGGTGCAGTAATAAAACACTTCTGGATGGCTGGAAAAACAGCCACAGAAACTCGAAATATTTTGCTAGGGGTTCATGGCGGATGTACTCCATTTTCAACCATCAGCTTCTGGTGCAGTATTGAAGGAGGAACGACCTAGTTTGCAGCGGAAGAAAGTGCTTTACCACCATAACAATGCATCGGCTCATTCATTCCCCATCGTCGTGTCCAAGTTGAATGAGTTGCGCTACGAATTAGTCTCTCATCCTCCATATTCACCGGGCCTACCTCCTAGTGACTTTCCTATTCCCAAACCTGAATAATTGCCGCTACAGATGGCTATTTTGCAGACATCGAAACATCTTACTTTTTCGACGGCTTGAAGAGACTGGAGCGCCGTTTGAAAAAGTGTATTGATCTTCAAGGAGACCACATCGAAACATAAAAATAAGAAACCACACCAATACCGTGTTTGTCTTCGAATTAATTATGTTTACCGAATAAATGGGATACGAGCCCAGTGCTCAATATTCCGATTTAGATTGATTAAAGGATAGTTTGGAACAGTTAACATTCACAGTTTCTGTATAAGAAACTAAAGACACGGTAAATGCTGGGGTAACCATTTCCCTGAGATTGTTTATAAGGCGGTGTTGACTGTCGGAAGTAACGCTTAAGTCTTATTGTCTAGATAATTAGTTCAAGTAACTGTTACATTACACAAACGATTTAAATTATACCAAAGGTTAAGACCTTGCTTAAGCAGCAAGCCATCGTTCAAGGTATCGATCACATAAAAATCTTCATATTATTTGTAAATGGTAATTTTTGGCAGAGCAGGGTATTAGCATAGGTTAAAAAGAGAATTGGCCTCAAGTTGGATACTTGTGAGATGCCAGATATTGATATGATGATTTTCAAAGTGTAATGCAGATATTTGACACATTGTTAGTGTTTCAATGTTATGCACTACACCATTCGATCTAATCTTTCTCGAAATTCTACTAGCGTTTTGGGATGATTGAGTATGAATTCTTATACATCGTCTTTATTTTATCGAAATATTTGTGGTAGCTTACAATACGCGCCAAATTGCAAATACGACGATCTATTAGTTCTCAACGTTGTTTTATTGAATAAATGGAACACCTGGAAACAAGCATCGCCGCGTCATCCTTGACCTCGCGACTGTAATATTATCCATTGTTTTTATTGACGCCAAATTGGCCCAGTTTTTTACTTAAAGATAGCGCACGCGAATAATTCAATTAAGCATCTATCTCCATGTGTGAGTAAAATATCTTAAAACTACTTGATAAGGAGCGTGTTACATAATCAATGTGTACGCAATAAGAGGGACCGGTTATCTTGGCGCGATCGATGTTTGCGAATTTAATACTTTTTTTCGGATCATACAAGTTAAGATTAAGAGGTGAAATAACATAATTTTATCACGAGTTACACAGTTGTAAGTAGTTAGAGTAGGATGATAAGGCGGTGCGTCGTGAAGTCAAAAAAAGAATGTCTGCTACGTAGACAGAGGTACACGTGTGGACGCTAGAATGCATTTTATCTCGGGATTTTTTTCGGGGCTTTATATCTATAAATAGAACATTGTCATCCGGCTGTGACACATTTTCATCCTCTGTATGATTGTGGACAATTTAAACGGAATATCAGAGCGGAAATGAAATCTTTCTATTTCAGCAAATACATAAATAGCAATTTTCTGTATAAGTATATACGTATACATGTCCCTATTTTAGCCTATCTTCATATATGTGCGCATTGGTACTTGTAGAAAATTTAAATTACCAGGATGTCATCGCTTCCCTGCTTTCCCAAATTTGCTTTAAAAATTAAAGCGATATAAGGAATTTGAAAGGTTGATACAGTAACTGAACCCTTGTAGGTATGTTTCTCATTCGACAAAATCATTAATAGTAGATGTCTGTCTATACAGTATCATGCAAAATGATCTAGAACAGGAATTAGTACTGTGAACAAATCTTTACAGCATCTCGGAACAAGATATGTGCAATCTAGTTCTAGTATCCATTACAATTTATGAGGAAACAATTACGAGTTTTTTATTGATTAGAACATATGTGGGCAACAACCGGCCCGCTGTAAGATTAGAAAACAAAAGAAATGCGCAAATTCACAAACCAAGTACAGTGCGGAAATTAGGACTTGATATTAGTGCTTCAATTCTTAGAAGTTCTATACAAACAATTTTTTTTTTCATTAAAAAAACAGGCTATTGCTAACGTATGTTTGCTAAAATTACAATACATATATAGTTTATTCTAAAACGAGAGCCAAAATTCTGAATAGATCCCCACTTCAAATTACAACTTATAAATTGTGAAATCAATTTTACGCGGTAAACTTAAATTTGAAGATCTGTCTGAAATATAAAATCTATACCAAATAAAATTGTATACAATAAATAGTACATCTTATTATATAGATAACAGTGTATGTATAGTAATACATAATAAGTAATAAGCAATGGAGTTGAAAATAGCTTAAATTTTGCAACTATAACAATGCATGACAATTATTTAAAGTTAGAACTGACCGCTATTGTTTATTTGAGTTAGGACTATCCGTATCTTTGGCGGTTCATTTTGACGAAACATCGGCGAACAGCAGTTTTAACAGCCTCATCAAAAGATTCCAGTACATATATATGATCAACCAATTATCTTTTTTGGCTCTGAAGTTTTCCTCTTTTTTATATTTTTTTACGATCGGTTTTGAAATCCCTACAATATCTCTTAAGGTATTGATATGTTGCACTCAATAAATTTACCTAGCACTTGCGGAATCTGCTTTACCGTCTCACCTTTTCTTGTGTTGGGTGCATTCGTTACATTTTTTTTTTGTAAGGATTCAAAATTGTCTGCTTTTCAGCGTTACTTTCTTTTTTCGTTTCTTTCGAGGAGAATACACACCTGTACTTTTAGCAGGACTGATCCTAGGCTATGCATCCATAATTGAAAGCAACAGCTACAGAATTGTAATTTCAGTACAACTAAAGTTCTCTGTATCTGCATATTACTTACATAATCTATTAATTTTCAAATCAAGAGTGATTTCGTGAAGTAATTAGTCAAAAATAATATTTTTTGTGAAGAAAAGTTGAAAAGTATTACTCGGACTCCGCTCTTTTACAATTTATGGTTCATAAGTGGTGTACAGAGTTTCAATGTGGTCGAATGAACAAAAGTGATGCTCCACACTCAGGGCGTCCTGTTAAAGTGAATACCGAGGAAGTGATGAATAAAACCCATTGGCCGATCGCAAAGTGAAGAGTTGACATATTGAAATGATAAGCATCTCGGATGAACGCGTAGGGAATATCCCGCACGAATATCCGAAAGCTTTCAGCACGATGGGTGTTGCGTTTGCTCACTGTAAAACAAAAACTGAAGTGACCTCTTTACAATGATGTCTGGACATGTTTCCGCTCAAGCCAACAGAATTTCGGCGGCGATATATCGATGGAACTTAGTGAACAACAGTGAATTTTACCTGGCGGACGTGTCCCAAAGAAGGAAGGGGAAGATCGTGGCCATAAAGGCAAAAACGATCATGGATAAGCGTTATTGGTCAGATTTCAGGAATAACTGATTAAAAGAAACCCTTATTTGGCGAAAAAAATGGTTGTCCAGCACAGTAATACACGTGTCCATTCGTTCATCGTTGCAACAGTGAAATTTAGTGCAGCTGGACTTCTGCTTGTCAACGGTTCATGTGAATGTGGCTCATCCACAGTTATTTCTTTCCAATCGCGTTTGAACCATTCATGAAATTATTTCTTACACACCGCTTCTACCCGTATATTTACACCAACATTTCATATGTCCCGGTCTCTGTTTTCCCAATTTGTAACAGAGCTTCATGCTAACGCGTTGTTCTATTGCACTATGACAGTGAGATTCATACTGACGGTGTTAGACCGCCAGCATCTGGTTAACCTTGGTTGCCAGCTGCACTCCCCACTACATGTCTCTTCTACACATAATATATAACAATAGAAACGTACGCTAAACCTATTTCCTTTAAAATATCGACGCATTTACTAATTTTTTTACACACGCTTCGTATATTTACAGAAAGTCGGTAAATAATTTTAATGCAAAAATACTTATGTAGAGCAAGTATGGGCAACCTTTGACATGTCGTGGGCCAAACTTAGTGTGCAAATACGTTCGCGGGCCGCGTTTAAAAGTAGTGCATTTTAAAGTAGTGTTCATAATTTTCAGCGATCAGACTTGAAATAATACGACAATGTTATAATGCAATTTATTAAAATAAGAAAATTAAATGAAAAAAATAGGTACAACATTATAATTAAATCGTAAATTTTTTTTTAATTGGGTTTTTCAAAATGTCTCGCGGGCCGGATCAAATCTTACAGCAACATATGACGTAGAGTTTAAACCGACCACTGTGTATGTGATTGTGTAAATTTTAAAATTTCAGGTTGAAACTGCAATTTTTTTTCTGGCTGTCGGAGTGACTACTTTCGCGTATCAACCGAATTCTATAAATATCTTGTTCGGTGATAAACGGAATATTTTCTCAAAGTTGTAAATGAATTCTATTTATTTTCGATTACGAGGAGTCTGTTTACGTTCTACGATATCAAGGATAGCAATCTAATACCATCCATGTTTTTATACGCTAATATATATTCTATGTAATTTTGACAATCGAGTACGTGGTACACTTTTGTTATGTTACCAGGATATCGCTTGGGTACTTGGCAGACTTCCCACGTGTTAGAAGTAGCAATCAGCATGCACTTAAGGGAAAATAGAGATAAATGGATTCTTTTTCAGATAAACTTGATAAATTTTATGCAAAAGATGTTTAATGGTTATGCTTAAACATACGCATTTAAAATAATAGCTGGTGCAGTGTAAAGTCTGCATTTAACCCTACGTTTATAGGCCGGGTACAATGAACTCAAAATAATTTTCAAGTGTTTGTTTTTCTTTTTAACTTACGGTAAAGCTAATGCACTCGTATTCACAAATTTTTCAAGTAGTAGATACAGTTTTATAGTTTTTGCAAAATTTTTCTGATAAATATTTTTATTTCTATTTCTATATGACGTACCATATAACAACATATGACGTAACATATCAGAGAGTATTTTTTGTTAAGATTTAAATTGGAATATTATTTAAGTGTACTTCATGTTCTTTTTTTAACCTATTTTTAGGAACTTAAGGTTTGTTTCTAGACAAACTGATAATTTAGTTTTATGATGTATTTCATGATTCATTGTTCACTACCAAATTCTCCAAGGATGTTGGTGTTGAATTGAAAATTATATTTCAAACGCCATAAATATTTGTTACTCGTTATGAATTTGAAATCTATTTGCATATTGTAAACTGAAAGTAGTAGGGTATCGGTAGTATAATATAATAATGCTATTCATACGATCCCGAAAATAAATAATACAACTGAGATAATAGTGACTAAATTACGTTTGAAAGTTTGATCAAAGAGATCCTTTAATTGGTACATAATGTAACTGTAACATTAATTTTGTTCGCCTACGCTACGCAGAAACTTCATAGTTTCTTTCTATGAACGTTTGTCGATCGTGTTGTATCAATTGAAGTGACGCAATCAAAATCTTTGAAAAAGCAATTTCTCCTTGCAAAATTAGCACCTAGATTATTTGTATCTTGCTATAAACAGAAATCACTTTCATTTCTTGTCATAGTAATTACTTCCTCAGCTTGTCACAACACTCGAACACGCTTGTCTCTGTTAAATGTTCTCATTTATTTAAATCCAGCGATTTATTGGAGCTACTCCTGTGACAGATATATGCATTCGAGATCCATTATAAGTAAACTACCTAATTATAGCCGTTATGCGCGGTAAACTTTTTTGCTGTAATTACAAAAGACAAGTGATACGCTAGAGAACTGAAAATATCTCAACTTTCTATCGAAGAAAAAGCACTGATTACTTGATAAAATTAAAAATATTTATTCAGAAATGTGTTGTGTAATTAACGTGATCACGTAACAATGACTTAATCACAAATATGATTTCGTTTTACTCAGTAATTTTCAGGTTGCCTGTTATTCACATCTTAAGCACTTATTATTAAGCAAATATCGTGTAAACATATCTTAATTAATTATTATATTAATTGCAATATTTTTCTTCAAATAACATATTTAAATATTTCGATCCCCCCACTCATTCATGTTTTTTCTTCACTTATCTTTTGGTATAAAGTGATATCAAGAATCATTCTCCATTATCCAGTTATGACGTGTCCATTACAAAACCAAGGTAATGCGAGTGCTTTTTAATTTGCTAATACTATTAACTAGTACTATTAACTCTCTAAATACATGTGTGCAAGAGAAATGCAATATCTATTGAAACAGGTTTCCTCGTTTTTTTTTTACTCGACACGCCCTCGACTACATACCATTACCAGTGAACAAGTTATTAATAGCACAATTTCGCTCAACTCGAGGAAAAATGTCAATTTGTGCATTCTTGATTTTTTATTTTCATTCGATCACGTTGAGAAAGGTAGGGCGTGTCTAAGCCGGTCTTAAATTGTACTATATAGTTGTTGAAAGGTATTTACATATATCTCGTTCCTTGGAATTATATGAATCAGTTTTTGAAGTAAAAGGAGAGATTGTCTCTTTTAATCGGATTATGTAGTTCTTGTTAAATGGTCTATGGTTCAAGGATAATAATTTTGTAATAATCATTTTTTTATTTTTACTGCAAAAATGTTGAATGGATTGCTGGTTGCGGTGAGGTACGTGTACAGCTGTGTGCGAAATAATGGCAGTGCAGTCATAAGTCACCAAAAACTAAAACCGATATCACTCAGCTTTGTAATTTTTGATGACACTTTTATGTCCAATGACTTTAATTTTGGAGAAACATTTAGTATTTTATGACAAACCCTTTATTTGCAATTACTTACCGATATCATGATAGTTCTTGTTGGAATACCAAAATTTTTCTACTGTTTCTTGAAGTGCTTGTTTTGGGCTCTACCTCACCTCAAAGATACGGTTAGTGTTTAGAGACTGCGCTGGGCTACTATACCTCAACCCTATCTATTCCCAGTCATTCCTGCATTCTGTGACTTGTGCGTCATTTCTAGTCTGTGAAGTGGAGGAGGAAGTAGACCTCTAAAAATTAAATTAATATTGTGAACTGTTCTAAACAGAATCTTACGGTAACTAGGTTTTTTTTATAAAAAAACGTTTATGATAAAAAAAAGTAGAACAGAATTCAGCTCTAAGTAACCAACTTGCCCATCTCATAGTATGAGATATTTTTAGCCGTAAATATATCCCAAGCAAGAATTTTGCAGTTGCTGAATTCTTGCTGAAATGTGGTATGAAACGGAGTTTTGTGTCGAAATAAAGTTCTAAATTACACTAACAGTCTGATACTAAAATAATTATCATTAATTTTGATTTGAATATGCGTCGTAGCAGCATTACGGGTTTTGGTGCGAGCAAGAAGCAAGGCAGAAGTTTTGCCCTTGTATTTACGGTCTTTTGTATTAATAGTTTTATAGGTTTTCTCATCTGTTCCCAATTGTGTGACGAGTTCACGTCTCTTTGATGTGCAGTATTTAAATATTTTGTAATAATTGAAAAATATATTCCGTCGCCCTGTATAACGTTTATAGAAACATAAATTCGTAGATATGATATTTATTCAAAATTATACACCAGCACATAAAAAAGAACTTCCTATCATCAAATTAAAAACATTTTTTCTTATTAACAATCGTATTATTTCGATCTTTTTGGAGCCTAAACACGTTTATTTCCACTAGTTCTCTTAATTCCCTACACTACTTCAACTTTCTTTTTCGATACAGTAAAAAAAATTGCTTAGGAATATTCAGCAATGTAAAATTGAATCCTTGAACTATTAAGGCGTATCATTAAACCATACTAAATAGGCGTTTCTCTTTTAAAAATCCTGCTTACATTAACAACTACTGAGAACAACCCTATTTGGCTCCAGCCTTTGTCGATATCTTACCGTTTTTCCCCGAAACAGTTCCTATTAACGTAATATACTTCCTAGAAAAGTCGTATTACCTTAATGAAAGGTTTCCGATTGCCACTCTACCTCTTACCTTAGCATAGAATAAAATTGTCATGCAAGAATGTACCAATTAGCATAAAGGTTACGTTTCGTAATTTACATGAATTCCAATCGTTACAACAGAAGAAATTATAAATATGGTAACGTTTATAATTGGTTAGGTAATGGAACTGCAAATAAATGTTCAGGTTTTTATAATGCATAATTTACGACTCTAGGATTGTTCAATTATCTTTTTTTTTTAATAGTGAATTCAAACAAATACATTGTGCAGTTTTAATTTATACTCAGCAGATGACAATCTTTATCTCGTAGATACCGCAACAAGGGATTGCCAACTTTTATCTTTGCATTGAAGTTTAGCCAATAAATATTTTCGAAAGTATATCTACCATACTATCTACCTATTTATCTACTTAACCATCAATAACCCTCCTTTTTCGAAGGTGATAGCATATGTAAACAATATATTACAAATTTGATTTGAAATAAGTGCAGGAATCTAAAATCTAACATAAACTGAAGCCAACTTAACCAAAGAATCCAAAACATACCTGTAGCATTTCACCAAAAACAGAAAAAGTTTTCTCCGTGAACCTGAAAAAAGAAGTAGAACACTAAACTCGAAGTAAATGTTGAGTAAGTGAAAACGCATTAAATGTATCATTCTATTTGTTTCTGAATGGACGGATATTTCAAAAATACAATAACATGCAGCATGTCCCAAATATATATATATATATATATATATATATATATATAATTTATACTCACGAACCTATGAGACATTTTGTATAGTTCAATATAATTGAAAACTTTTTCAATTGAATGGGCCGATACGTGTTGGAAATCCATATTGAACATGGGCGAAGAAGCAAAACTTAATTTTACAAATATATCCAATATATTTAACACAGTATTAATATTTGTGAAATTTAGTTTTATTTCTTTGCCATGTACAATAATTCAAAACATGCTCACCGACAAGACTCATAAAAGAAAAACTCTTTGCTTCTGCTATCTTTCAATTTCGTGGAAATGACTCATTCTGTATATAATTATTATTACTGACCCTTAAATTGGGACCGTGTCCTGTTCTCTCTGAGTTGACGAAGTATGTGCATGGTATGTATTCGTATATATACATGTAAGTTTTTCTATATTATTTAAAATAGGTCTTTGTACAAAAAATGATACGATGTTACTTAATAATTATTAATTGGGCATAAAATACAAACCAACATGAAATATGCTGTATTAGCTGCTACGTTTAAATTTCATCGCCGTGAGATTCGACGTAACATCAAATTTAGCGTCTTTGTAATATTTACTAATACTGTAAACAGTGCGTGATCGATATTAAAACACGCATAGCAAATATCGAAATATATGATGAAACTAAAAAGTCAAAGATTAGCGGTCCATTATATAATTACCTTACCACATATCTGTTTTGTTTTTAACTCAATACTCGCTAATTAGCGAACTTTTTAAAGCTGCTAAAAAAGTTTACCTGCCCTTGTCCTTAGCGAGTTATTTGATGTTGTTTGAATAATGAACCACAATGAGTGGCGCTGGAGAGAAAATTATAGTTATATAATTAACTCACTGAAACTAATCTTTTTAAAAGCATTTTCCAATTTTGCAATTTTCTTTACATTCCTTTCCAATTCTTTTATGTTAGAACAGTGATATGTGGCAAATTAATAAATGAAAGCTGTCTCAAAGTTATTTGTCATTTTGGTCTTTGATTTAGCGTAGGTATAGGTGAAATAAAATTTCTCTCCAAAGAATACATATAGCAACATCGTAACAAAACATATTCCCACGATATAACAAATTCTCTTTTCCGCAAGATTCATTAGGTCTGATTTATACAATGCCATTGTTATCGAATTACCTTGAAAAAATAGTCCCCTCGGTTGAGCGAAAATTAAAAGCGATCATCAAACGTCATTCTCTGCATTCTCGGATAATGGAAAATGACCAAGTGCGCGGGATTGCTATTAAAATATGCCCACATTTCATCCCCAGCTTTTAGGGTGACTACATAAAACGAGAGGCGGCAGCTTTTTCAACATAACCGAGGGACATATTTTCTCGTGTAATGTATACATATGCTGCCCGCATCATGCAATTTAAAAGCATGAAGCAGAGAAGCCGGGCGTCCGATAAGATATAGATGTAATATCTATTGTGTATGTGGAGATTCCATACCCAAGGCGTGTGTTTGGTCAACGCTATAGAACACAAGTCAGAAGTTCCTACAAGTACGGGTTCGCTTACACGCAAACAACCCCTATCATCCGTATGACTTCGTCATCTGATTAAAAAGCACTATCGTACCCACAACTATATAGTATCCAATACATTATTACAAACCGCAAGTTGGTCGGAGCATGTGTTTCAGAGTAGGAATTTTGTGAGATACGAAGTTTTATCATTATAATAAGGAAGTTGTAGCCACAATTTTGCGCATTATTTCATAACATACACACTTTCAGTTGATTTATTAGAAACGAACAAGAAAATATATCTTGCCAATATCGAATGTTTGTTAAACAAAAAAACAAAGACATAACATGCAAAAACTTTTAGTTTCTGGGGTGATGACTGCTGAAGGATATTATCCCAAACAAAAAAGCTGCTGAAGCACGAACAATTAAGCGATTAGTATCTGTTTTCCATGAAAAAATGAACTTTATCGTTTACATAGTAAAATTAAGATTGGTATTTCACAAGTGTCGCAGTGAATTCCGCATCACACAAATTAGTAATTTATTCCGAACAGCGTGTTTCAAGAGTACATGTACTCTCATTGTCAACCGAGTTATCGAGTGTTGGTGGTATTTGTTCCAAATTTTCTATATCAAAAGAATCATTTTCAATATAGCAAAATTTTAGTTGCCTGTATATAGAAGAAGATCACTTTATACAGATACTGTACTAATAACTTAAGGTACTCAGAAACAAATACAGATTAAATTCGTCGATTTTAATAGATTGGCAGGCACTTATCCCCCGTTTCGCTCAGCTTTATGACCCAATAAACCCACCATTTGTTCACAGAAACGGCGACTTCGACTACATTGTCTGCCTATTAGTGCGTAGGTTTTACTACCTCTAACACGCCGGATGTTGCGGTGAAGCAATAACACTGCCCGCCTCCATGGACTTTTCAACCTCAATGAGATTAGAAGGCTTTGCGCTAATTAGAAAGTACATAGTGCACTCATTTATAAAGTGGAGAATCTACATATGTACTGATCATTAATTAATAACTTCCTAATTTATTTTCGAGGACACGAAAAACTGGCTTATAGGATATTTATTTAACTTTTATGTAGTAACATTCTTCATATTTGCTGCCATGTTACACTTATTCAATAGTGTACAATAATGAACTATAAACTAAGTTATATTCTTATCGTAATAATTCTTAGGAAATGATTCATTCTAAGCATTGCTTAACTATTGTGACTATTGTGTAGATCCCTTTCGCTGTAAAATTACGTCACAAAACGGGTTAAGTTATTTATATAAAAGTTCAGGGAGGTGCACCGTTCACAAATGTCAACCGCGAGCTTGCCCCAAAGAAATTAGGTTACTTACCTTCGCGGACTAATTGCTTCTAAATAAGTTATGTTGCTCACGAGACCGCTCGGAACAAAAAGGCTATTCGCCGTTGGTATAAAAAAGCAGTCGTGCTTTGGAAATTCTTGACTGTTTCTATTTTTGGTAGCCCTTTTTTTACTGATTAAATGAATTCGTTATGTGCAAGAGCTAAGGTAAATCTATGATGCAACTAATGACATTTATATTGTACTTTTCCATAACAGATTAATGAAATAGACTTAATAACGGTCGTTTAATAGCGTCTACTTCAAAATATTGTATATCTTAACGGAAAATTATTATGCGCTCTTGAAATAATTCTATTATTCTTAAAGATCAATTAGTAATCCCGGTTTACAGTATTCCACAAAGAGAAATAACAGAGAAGCTTCCTCTATTTAGTCAAAAAATGAGCTAAACAATTAAATTTGCAATTAGTTATTTTTGCTAATATTTTGTATGTGATTTCTCTATAGGAATAAATAAACAAGCGCTAGTTATTCAACATGTACTTAAAAGAGTATTTTTTTGCTATGATTCAATTGCTTAGCTCCTTCGGTTAAATAGATGTATTTTATTATATCTATTTAAGTATATTTACATTACTTTGTTACTAATAGAGCTGAACAAATAGCAGCACCACAAGTAGAACAGTGAGTATGCCTCCTAGTGAAAGTTAGTTGCGAAATGCTGACATTAAATAAATGCTATATCAGTATCTGGAAAATTGGACATTATACCATAAATAGAAGTTTGCACACCTACATAGATACATAATATAGAGCTCAAACATAAATATAATGTCAATTAGAAGGAAATAAAAGATGTGATTCTTTCAAATAAAAGTTTGTTAGAGCTTTGAGATGAGAAGAATTCAAACAATCTAATGTTTTCATTTAGCAAGTGATTTATCTATCACATAAAGTTATTACATTGCTGGATATATGTGGTGTATTATCGCACTTTAAAATGGTCGTGATATTAATTTCAACTTTTAACCGTTAATGTTTTTGTAAGAACATGATATTATCAATCCAAACTACATAATCTAGCAAATATAAAATAAACTGTGTCGATACTCTTTATGGTAACATTATTTTCTTTATATTTGTATTAAAGATATATAGGTACTTTTTACAATTCAATATGCTTTTGAAAACTGAAATTAATATTAAAAGTCTTAAATCTAGAAATTCTCCCAACAGTGGTTCTATTTGACAGCTAATTTTTAAAAAACTATGTAGCTGCTAAATTAAGTTGCAACTTACCAAGTGTACCCTAAGAGTACTTTTCAAGAAGTGATAATCTTTTCAAAGGTCTTATTTTAGGGGTAATATTGAGATAATGTATTAAGAGGTGGTGCTTTGGTCTAAAATTTGCTTGGAAGAAATGTGTACACATTTAATGGTACAACTCAAAAAATGTCTTACCAATTTTATATTATACTTCACCTTCTTCTAAACTTATTTCATCTATCACCGCTAGTAATTTAACTGGCTATCTAAACTATCCAGTAATGAATATACTATTCTTATGACCGCTAATGGGATCACATGTCCCTTAAATTCCATATCAATTAGAATATCTTATATTTCCGAGTACCTAGGTACTTTTTTTTTTGTTTTCAGCTAAACAGTTTTGTCCTACTGTACACCGTAAAATTAAGGAGTAACTTCACTAAATTTGTTTCTCGAAGATATGCTGGGACTTCTGATCGACCACTAGACTATTTTTTAGATGACAATCTCCGAATTTTTTTATTTTGATAGTACCATTGGGATTAACTAAATGATCTATCAAAATTTTAATACCTCTGATGACAAAATTTTCGAATGAAAATCATTTCAGGAGTAGAAAACAAATGTCATTTGTAATAAAAGGCAAAAATAAATGCTGTTATTCAATAAATTAAATAATCATTTCCTTTATATCAAATGTTTCAAGCACCATCCACATTTATTCGCAACGTAAGTTTAATTACAGATCATTCCACTAACTTTTCCTCATAAAAATATGACTGTGTAAGTTTTTAATGGACGTCAGTAAATAAACTACCATTCGGGTGTATTTTAAAGGGAAAACGTTAAGTGAGTATGAAGGGACACATTTTTTACTTTAAAAAGTAGAGACTTAAGCATTTGTGAAATATCCCGCAAAAATAAATGGCAATGCTACTAGTAACTTTTTGAAAAATATAGGAAATTGCTGTAATAAAAAAGAAATCCGACTATCTTGAAGCTTTGACAACAAGCCAAAAAGGGCGAATTTTACCCTTAACAATATTTTTCTTGTGGCGGATAATTAAATCAACATTTTGATTTTAATCCTTCGTACTAAATAAAAACTATAATTTAATAAAATTTTATTGTGTACTTGAATTAAATTAGAAAAATACCAAAAATGTATGTATGACGAAAAGCAACTATACTTTTGCCACACACTGTACATATGAAAAAGATTATAATATAAAAATAACATAAAAGGGCGATTTTACAATATATCTGTATTCCTGTGTTCAACTTCCCAAGAAATACATTCACCTACACGCGAATACAAAGCATTTGATGTTTGACAAACTTTTTGGTATACATGGCAGCTTTTTTCCAACTATACTATACCGTTTAAAGTCATAAATAAGTAAAATATACACTTTAACCCTATATCGCACAAGAAATCGTCTGAAATGCGTAAAACAATTTCCCCCCCATTCTATATTCTCCATAAATTGCTTTTCTCAAGCATTGTTAGCTGTTATGAAACGTAGGGTGTCCGTGAAGAATAAAAAGAATTCCAAATCATAATGCTAACACAACTCTACTGTACTTCTACTTACGTATTACATTTTGCGCAACTTATTACTGCAAATATTGCGCATTCATGTGAATGTTATTGCATTCGACAAACATACATATGCTTGTAACTTCTTCTACGGAAAACTGTATTATGCCACGTGTTAAGGTCGTTCTATAAATATATTTTCTATTGCCGGATCACTATCGCACATGGATGTTTCCGTAAAAAACAGGGTTATATCGCCATTTCTAGTTAAATAGTGTATTGACTTATAAATAGGACGAAACCGCTGACAATGTTGCCTTACGAGATATGCATCAGACACAATACGCATGTGTATTACATAATATATGCTTAATGAACTCCGGAGCTAGCAACATAATAAAACATATGTACGTAAACAAAAATATGTTTTATATTTACATACTTCCGCGGTTGGCAATTTTTGCAATATAATGTAATCGTTACGCAAGAAATTTGTTGAATATGTGCTCTTTAGGAAAATATTACTTATTGAGTATTTAATTCTCGGTTGGTAAAAAACCTCATGGTTAAAACGATAAATAAAAGCATTTTAAAAGCAATTCTAGGGTATTGAAAGTATGTATAATCAGTGGTTGTTTAGAATATGTTTTGCAAATACGTAATGTTTATCTTTTTTATATTAAAATTGGAATGTAAGGTCTATTGTCAATGTAGTAGTTCGTCTATAGATTGACATTAAGTTTTACATAAGATGTATATAAAATTGCAAGCTATATGCAGTGACCATTCGTTCAATTTTGAAATAAAAATCTTAAGGTTAAAATCATGCTTCGTATGTTTAACAGAACTCCTTCAAAGAAAGATACATTTGGCAACACTGTACCTGCGCACTACTGATAATAGTAAGTGCCGTAATATTTTCTGAATTTCTGAAAGCATTTTACTCATTAGTAGCAGCTGATGGGTGAATTTTGTGTTTTTAATTCTACACATTACGAGATATTAATTGGCCCAACGACGATATGATTTATTATGCCCAACCAAACAGAAAAAAATGTAGGAAACTGAAATAGCTGAACCAATTTCTCAGTATCTCAAATTTTATTAAATGACGGCTATCGATTTCGTGCAAGTTTGCACATATTCAGGCCAAAACACTATAAAACTGAAACAGATGTAAACAATACCATAACCAACATCACGGCAGCAAAATTACATTAAAAACAAAAAATTAAAATTGTATAAGGTCGAAACAAGACAATAAAACAAATTAAAATGTCAAAACGGACAAGACATTGTTCTCTTATTAACGGAGAGCTTCCTTTAGTAACCATATTCCCGACATTTATGCGGATTTTTCTCTGACCAATAGTGAAAGTGATGAATATCAAATACACTATCTTTGCTAAACGTAGACTCATAGCTCCACTAAATAAGCCTTAAAAAGCCACCATCTTCTTGAATTCTATTTAAGATTATGTTAGAAAGATTTCATCGAAATGTGTTGTCGTTTTCATAGAGCGACTGAAATTTAAGGACACGATATGGATGATTCCAGTAGAACCAATGAAGTGGTTTATTACTGGGGATCTTTAATGTTACAGCTAATTGTCGGATACTAACTCATACTGCGTCTAGAATTTGCAGTTTTAATTATGTACGCCTGCGTCTTAACTGACCAGCATTAATATTTTTTGTATTAATTGAACAAGTTCCACGAAGATTTTCTTGCTTTGCCGTGTTAGCATTTCCAGCAACCGTTGCTATGTACATATTGGCATAGTAGAATAAAATAAATATATATCTATATTTGACAGTAATGTTTTTCATTTAAATCACCTTAGAGTACAAACTTTTTTTTATCTACAACCTAGCCAAATGTGTTTCTGGTGCAAGTACGTAAGTGACGAAATGTTAAATACAAACATTGAACTCAAAAAGAGAATTAAAATTCTTCTTTATTTTAAATTTTAACTATATCTAACAATAGAACTCGAACAATAATTTTTATTTATGAACTAAAAGGCCGAACTTCGAGAACCTCCTGAAGATGAAGCATATAACAGAATATTTTGATGTTGAGATTTTCTGTTCAGAACCGAACGAAGAATATCATTGCGTGTAGCTTTTTGCGTCAATTTATACACATCCTATATATTCGTGATTTACTATAAATGACAATTTAAAAACTAACAACGTTTGTACTTTAGAAAATAGAGAAAATTTTTCAAAACTATTTCGGAGATATGAAGAAATAACTGGATCTATTCCTTTTGCCTCCAAACCATATTCACCCAGTATTTCAGTTTTAAAAGTATGTAAAAAATATCTGTAATATGATTTTTTCTATAATTAACATTGATACGGAAAATGTTTGAAATGATTCCAAACTTACAAAATTTACCACATATCTTGGCATTCTTTAGTAAGCTCTCTGGGTGAAACCTCTAAATTATCTCAGGTGTTTGAAGTAAAGTGGCGTAATAATTAGAATTGTTGGATAACGTTGTCTAGGAGCTGCCCAACAGTATATAGCAAATATGGATGTACCGTTTAGGTTCCCACTTACACCTAGCTTAAGCTTCTTTTTTATAAACTGGAATTGTCTTGAAAAATATTTATATTGTATTATTTACATATTACCTATTTAGTTGTAGCTAATTATATATAAGTAATCAACAATATATTTAAAGTGATTAACTTAATTTGCAATTTTAAACACCTGCAACCGTTTTTAAAGTCTGGCATTTACATCGTTAGGACGTAAAATAACGATGTTTTTAAGAAATAAACACGGTACTTAATAAGTCTTATCGACTGCAAAACGGCATACTTGATTGGACTTTAATTCAAATGTATTCTAAATTTCAAGTATGTAACTATGTCAATTAATTCAAAAGATCAACGTCAATGATAAACAATATTATTATTTCTCTATCTCATAGGCGCAGTTTGTTGTAATCAGTTCAAAAAGTATATAATATAATATTCTAGTGATCGCATTACTTCCTTATCTGGTCGAAAAGAGAAAACACAAACGAGAGGAAGAATACCTATAGTTACCAAAAAACGCTTTTAATGATTACGCTCATTACTATTAATTTAATTAAAACAGAAATAAGGAGCCTGTCAAAAAATTTTTTTCTTCAAAAATTGTATGTTCATTTAAATTGAACCTCAAGCAACCGGTGGCATTATTGTAATTTTTGAAGTGTAACTTGTCGAATGTGGAATGGTTCCGTATAACGAGATTCGTATAAGAATATCTCCTAATTAAGATTTGCGCGGCGTGGCCACCTGTTGGTGATTGTATTTATTTTCTCCGGCCATTAAAACTTGTCTCGCGAGCAAGTATGTCGGGAACAGGAACCGTAATTTTTGTATGGAACGCTATTATTTTACTTTTTGCTTTTTTTACGAAAGGTACTTACTCGTCGTTTAAAATCGTTGCGTCCTAAGTGAATGGCCTCAGAGTATAAACAAGATAAACCGTAGAACTGGAGGGTAAATAAAATTCCAAAATGATTTTGGTTGAAAGTAGAACGCTTTTTACATCCTTTTTAGTTTATTACTTAGTAAACTTACAATATCATGCTTAATCTAACAAATCTATCTATTATTTGTTCGCTAAAATCATTTTTGATTAATTACATTAGTTAATTTTCGGTGAATATTTCTTGAGTCTACCAGCGTTTTATTCACAAAAAGTTTTGGGAGAACATTAAAAGATTTTTTAAACCCATCAGCTATAACACGACTCTTGTGCACAGGACAATTATCCTACTAATGAATTACTACAAATGTAGATTTAAGGTTAGATCTCACATCTTGGAATATGAAACCATCTGGAAATATAATAGAAACTAATGGCTGCATTATATATTTTAATATTTCTAAGACAGCAAGTCGATCAAAAATTGTACACGCACAAGCGCTGTAACCACTTATCCATGCCCATATGTTTAGAAAAAAAATACCTCACTTTTATTATTTGCGATCATGTGTTGCTCTTCAAATATTTGGTCGATGACCGTTATTAGGTTAAGTTATTGTTGATTGGTGCTCCACCAACAAGCTTCTCTTAAACATTGGTAAGCGTGATGCTTAGTTTTCCCCAGTTATTTCAACTATTTCACTAAAATATTTCCTATATTTCCATTCCGAGTGTGAATGTCGAAGATCTAGGCCTAAATTCGATTCACAGCTATTCTTTACATAGTAATGTTCTAACTTCTTTGACATCCAAATCATTTTGGTTTCTCTACTATCTCGTTCGTTGCAAACTGGAATATGCCTGAATTGTTTAGTATCTATTAATTATCTATCGAAATTTCTTAAATATTTGTCATATAAATCTGATGTCATTCATACTCCTCGAGGTAAGGATTTATTAAACTTACTTCGTAGAAATGGTGTAAACCCATTGTCAAAGTGTTAAGACGTAGCAAACCCGAAAATTCCTATAAAATTAACCAATTGTCAGATTGATTGACTTTCCTTGCTTCATCAGTTTTATTTTATACTATTCCACTATATGTATGTTTGATATATTTTACATTCGTAATTCACCTAACATTTTACATGACAAAATGTTGGCCGAATGTATGGCAACCCTTTTTCTCTCCTAGTGGTTTTTTCTCTTTTCGTTCATATTGCATGTCAAACAATATTATTTGGTATGTTTTTTACTGTTTTGGGTATTAAGAAATGTAAAAGCAAATGTAAAGTTTTCTTAAATTATCAGTCTATATTATTTAATTATTGCTATGTTATACTCTGTCGGTATCATCCGGGGTTGGTGCTATTATTAATCTTCGTGATTACCATTTTAGGGGCCCCTTATATTAAGAATAATTATTTAACTTACAACTCTGTTTACATAAACTTTCTTTTACGTGTTTTTAGAAGACCACAATTAGTCTAATATCTAACTTTAATGTTTGTAATAAGTAAAACCGGGGTGTAGGTATCCATAATTGTTGTTAGGTGTGAAAGTGCCTTCTTACGTATGTATAGTCAATAAGTATATTTAAGCTACCAAAAAGAGAACACTAGGAAAATTCAAAATTATATGCTAAATGTTTTAATAGTAAAATATCTGATTATAAACCTATAACCGAATAAAAACAACTCCTCCGTAATTTAAAACGCTTGTTTATCTCGCTAGGCTACGCTTTTCTAAAAATTAGGATTTCGTTATCTCCTAGTTTTTATCGCACGCATCAATTTGACGGCTTTTTTATCAGCGGAAGCTCTTCGCAGCTTCACGATTTCCACATAGGTACGTATGTATGTACTTATCTTGCAAAGCATTATGGACCGTGCACGTGTCGTACTTCTATTGTGTGTAGGTGAAATGTTTTTAAAATCTTGCTTAAATAGTAACTTCGAACGCAAACTATGTTCAAAGGTAGATGGATAATTCCGTGCAGTATTATTTTGGTATAGTCTGCCAAGAGACATAAACATCGGTCTCATGTACATAACCTTTCTTTCGTTTCATCCCATCTTTTAAAATAAATATAGCCCAAATATGAATAACCAAAATTTTTATTATTTATATTGATTATTGTAGATCACAATCTTAAGAAAATATGCGTATAAAAGTGTATATGCTTATATGACTTTTGTTTTAGCAAAACATGAAAAATTACCGACTAATTAAAATAAAATCGGGCATAGAAAGCAGATGTTTCGGACATATCCAGGCGCACGCTTGTTTTTTTTTAAGAATGGTTCAACGATCTACATGTGAAAGTCGTTCCAAAATGAAATTTAATTTGTGTTGAAAAAATTCTAATTCAGTTTATATATTATTTATTTATTATTGGTCTTTAGTATAAAGTAAAGTGATTGGAAAAGTCAATTGTTCAAACGAAAATTCTTGCTTTAAGGTACAGATATTAATTTCTTTTGTAACGGTTGTAAATCATGATTTGTTCCAAAGATGTTCCATTTGTAAAACTGATACTTTTGTATGAAAGTAAACATCAGCAAACCGCCTAGGTTAGAAAATCCGTGTGCATTTAGAATATTTCAACATCTCCGCAATAATAATATGTTACATAACATCTCTTAATTGACACATTTCTTTGCTACCCACTCATTGTAATTAACTTACAGTTACACAGAACACAACTTCTTTATCGGCCTTTGTCGAAAAATATGTTTGTTCTAGTAACTACTTAGTGGTGGTGAATTTACTACGTTATAAAATCGATAACGAATATAATAATAATAATCTGCACTAAATTTCAATCAACATCCATTTCCATTAGTTTAAATTCTTTTTGATTAAAGGAGAAATATGTATCTAATATGAAATATTCTACCGTAGTCTAAGTTGTATTCCATTGATCCAAAGTAACACATATAAGCTAACGTGTGATTTACGCATAGTCATGAGTTTTTAATATGAGCAATATACAGGATGTCTTTGAAATAAAATAAAAAAAATTGGAAAATTAAAAGGTTTAATTACATACATCCAAAAGGTTTTGAGTCAATTGTGACGTCAACATGTTTACGAACGAATATTTCGGCTGTGAATAATAAAGGAATTTTTATTTTAAATATCTTTATCATTTTTTTCTCGTGCGCGAAGGAATTTTGTCAAAATGGTTTAAATTTCCAAGTCCAATAAAATTAGATCTTTTCATTTTTCATATTTTTCTATTTTATTTCATGGACACTATATAACATACGTTTTGTTACTAATCAAAAGTAGCCATTTATGTTGTTTTTCTTACTGGTATAACATCTGGTCTTAGTATAACAAAATCTGAAGATAACGATATTATTTCCAAGGTTGCTTAAGAAACAAACGATAAAGTACTGATTCGACAAAAGTTTTTTACAAAGACTTTCCATACCAAAACTTATTTGTTTCTACTACATAAATGGCGCGGAACATGTAACGCATAGCATATGTGACGACCACAATCTACTATTAAAAGTTGACGATGTACATAACATAAGATGGTATATACAGTAGGAGTACGGCACATTGAGTGGTTTCACATCCCGATAGTATTGGTTTCTCGCCTTCCACGATTGTAAGTTCTACAATAGCGTTAACATAGTATTTCTACAACTATTAATCGACAGTCATGTCTATACATTGTATAGTATATTTTACAACCGGCTTTTCCTCTATTCTAAGCGTTAGAGAGACCTTGGCATACAGCAAGGTTTTTTCTCACGTGTTCCCAATTTTCGAGTACAATCGTCGCGAGAATAGGTCCTACAGTCTTGGATAGAAAAAAAAGTACGTCAATATCATACAAGTTGTATTCGGTCTATAATCAACATGGTAAAGGATAATACTGTATATATTTTGTTTTTATTCATAGGATTTAATCATTTTTCGCCAATTGGCATTTGTATGCTGAAAATACCCAATAGCATTATTTCAGTAACCACTTGGTAGAATTTAAGGTATTAACATTTGAGTATACCATTCGTACAACACTTGCTATTATATTATTTTAACTATATTTTTTAAGATTAAATTCTTTTTAAAAATCTTCCACCAAATATATTCTCAAGTATAATGCTTCAAAAAAAATCAAAATTTGAATTTACTGATTACGATAAACAGATTCCTTTTACACGAAAAAAACAAAAATGTCAAATTATCTTTTCTAAAAATACGTATATCTCTAAAATCTTTTCTAAACCCATTTTTTTATTGTCGAGTTTACTTTTTCCCACTTACTTTTTCTTCTACTAATATATTTTTAATTTATTTTGTCAGACACCAACAAAACTTGCCTAATGTATGCATATGTTTGAAGCTCTAGCAAACACTAAATTCTGCAGAAATAATTACCAAGGTGAATAAAAAATATTTCTCATATCTCTATTTTGCCATAAGCAGTAGCCTTATATATATATATTATATTCTGTTGAAACATAAGTAGAATAAAACAATTAATAGCGCCTAATATTTTTAACCACGGTTATACATGTTCCGGCCGTTGTTACGTATTTGTCCCGTCTCGCAAAAAAATCTATGAAAATGTAAAAGCGTGTGCTGTTTCTATTATTATCCTGATTACGCAGAATATTATATCAAAACGTATTTTAAACGAATGGTACGTAACTCCTCGTGTATAATAAGTTATTCCACAAATACGGTGTAAGTTGTTTCGTTACCGAACGTTTCGATTTTATTACCGAAAGAATATAGCCTCTATAAATTAGTGCTTAATTATTCCGAGCTCCAAAAAGAAACCTTCGCGCAATGTCGTGAATTTTGCCGGAATTAGAAACAGATCGCTGAACATGCTTACCGACAGAAGAGCTTTCTTCCTCTTTTAACTACTATTAAATACAAATTCTTGGAAAATAAGTGTTTCTTTACCTAAAAAATACCTTTACCTCAGTAATTTTTAAGGCTATACCTTAAAGCTAAAGATTCCTAATACGTTTTTTCCAATGCAAATTTTGCCGAAATCAAAAAATCAAACTCTGTATACAATTAGCTATTAACTGATTTATGAATCTTAATGTGATCCATTATCTGTGTTACTCATACATCTCGTTAAAATAAGCTTAAACCGACAGAAACGACTACCAATACAGTAAAGAATGACAGTTAAAATATTCATCAGATCATTAAATTAATATTAATATGTGTTTTTTTATGCCCATGCCTATCCTTCTAATTCTCGCACTTCCTGGTGATTTACGTATACAGTTTTCCACAAATATAAATTAGTTTTTGCTGTCTCTCGTATCGATGATATTAGAATATCCTTTTTGCATATGTATCTACTAATATAGTTAATACAGTAATACAAGAGGCTACAGTACTAAGATGCAGTTATTTCGAATTCGATATATCTATTCTATGAGGTGCGGTTCAAAATTAATTGCCACTCAATATTAAATTAAAAAGAACTGCAAACATTACAAATTTATTACTGATTTTAAAGAATTACATATTTGCTTTATCCTTCTATTATCATCGTCACCTCGTGGTGAACACTTTTAAGGAACCTCATGAACGAGATCTATTTTTGAACTCAGCCTTCTCTGTCGTCGATTTTGAATGACACGGCGCAGTTTAGGAAATGTTTCACAATAGACTTTTGATATTATAGTAGTTCTACTTCCCATAAAATCAATCGAAATCACACTCTTTTGATCCCCAAATAGTTACCATGATTTTCCTTTGAGACTGGATTTGTTCCAATCCTTTCGGCTTTGGTGAATTAAAATGACGCCACTGGGTGAATTATTGTTTCGCCTCAGCATTTACGTACAAAATCTACGTTTCATCACCAGTGAGTGATGATATGGGAAAGATATTGTGAGCATTTGTGAACATTTTTGGCATCCATCGTGCATACAGTTCCCGTGTTTCAGTTACGATTCTCAACAACGTTGTCAACATCTCCTGGATATTCTACCGAAAGCTTGGTTATCGTAAGGTGACGATGTTCTCACTTTTTCATTTACATGCTTGATTAAATCGCCCCACCGAATAGTAGCGCCTTCTGGTTATCGTGAATGTTTGAAGGACTCCTCTTAAATCCACAACACCATTTCCTCATTTCCCTTCATCCATTACAATAGGCCCCGATATTTCCGAAACATAATCACTGATGAAACTTCACAACTGGTAGGGTAGGTTATTACTTTACTGATTTCAAGACAGAGACGAAGGCATACAACTCTGAACTGACTGTAATATGGAGGTTAGTTCCCAATACACGTCAATCGCTTTTTTTGCGGAATTGACCGCGCCTCGTATATTCAATGCTTCTGAGTAAAAACTTTACCAACATTTTAACAAAAGAGAACCATATGATTGAGTACTTTCGAATATTTTGCGAGCGCTTCAGAACTTTAAAGATTAGTTAGTAACAATAACACGTTGGTATTCGTTTGCAAATTCGTGGTATGTAAAATAACATGTAATTTTCGCGCTCTCGCTTGTTGTTTATTAGTTATGTAACTTCCACGAAGTTTAACACGTGAAACTATGCTTCTATGAAAAGAAACTACTATATATTGAACATATAACGTGTGTGCTTTACCTATCTTATAAATATTCAATGTTTTATCATTTTGCCGTATTATCTCCCACTACGTTCTTGTGTAAATATTTTTGCGACGTATCGATTTTTAATATCAACTAATACACTTTACTCCAAACGAAATAGTATCGGTACAATTATTGAACTTCATTGACGCCTATCTGTTAATGTATGTATGTTCTAATTAACCTCATGTTATTCATTCTTAAAAGCAAAATGAAATGCTTATTCCTATAAAGGGAATTATTAATGGAAGTTGTAAAGAGCATACCGTGCTCCCTTTATAATAAGGTGCGTGTCTACTGTGCAGTTATTAGTTTATTCTAGCATGTTAAAATGCATTCAGTAAGCGATAAAAATCAAGGAGCATTAAAAGGAAAAATAGTATAACTTTCAGATAATGTTTATCGCGAATATTTGTTATCAAAATTTTGCACAAAAACTATACGAAATTGCACCTAATTCTGTATCACTGATGAGTGTAAGGAGAGCTATTAGATACTTGTAGATAATGACAAATAAAAAGTGATCGCAAGATATTGATTTAGAACACTTTAGACCTGGATATTTCAAAACTATTGTGAAACGATTTTGAGTTTATGTGAACATGTTGAGTTTTCAATAGATAATACTATTGCAAATTTGCGCAAAATTTAACTGCAATCTGACACTTTTGTGATAATTTTGGAAGTCCTTACATATACTGAATAATATATCACTGTGGTCAAGCATCAACTTGGATCTATTACCAGCAACTGCTCATACGTTTTAATGTTTAAATAATCAATAAATGCAATTGACCTTTGTGAGACTTTAATGGAAATATTCAAGCAGCTGTTCCTCCGTAATCAGAAAGAATTAGACACATGTTCGTATATTTTCAAAAAGTCGCTGTAAATTTACACTCCTTTTACATGATCGGCACTAATATTACGTGATAGGCCATATAATGAAAAAAGTACGTGTTCACGAATGCGAAAATCTTTAATTAATGGGTTAATACCTACTAAAATCTAAATTTACATCCTCGAAAGTGAAAATGCATAACCTTGTTTGTGAAACTACAAGCAACACGTACCTTTTACATCATGAAATAATTATGTTTACATGAATATGGATATCTTTTCATATATTTATTACACTTTCCCATATCAATGCCGCAATGCAGTGCTATCAAGTAAAATTACTACATAGTGTTCTATTTTAAATTCATGATGGATATTACTTCTAGTATATATATTATGTTATATATTAATTGAAAATGCGGTTTAAGCTTCGTATTATTACTAACCAATCATTATACATTTTCACAAGATGCATCTGTATTTGTAACTGTTATTACTGCAAAAATTCAAATGGTATGCTTTGTTTAGATTCGTAGGATTAAATGTGGCAGTTTCAAACGCACAGACAGAAAATTTAATTAATTAATAATCTACCTAATGCAGACATCTACACAAAATTATAGAAATAATCACCATCTGCCAGGTGATTTGTGTGTAAACCATGAAATACGTCAATGATATGATGCTGAAACTTTTCATTTTAGCCGAATTCTTGTTACGTTAAGTATTACATTCAGTAAGTAAATCTACAAAGTGCTTTTTACACACCAACATGTTATTCCGAAATGTGTATAGTTAAGCAATGTTTCGTATATAATGTTACGATTTTTCAACAGAAAATTGAATGAATTTGTACGTGATTCGTTGTGACGTCAAGTACCATTCTACAGTGTAAATTTACAGAATCTTTTCATTGTACCAACTTCTGTTACTTGATTAAAACATTAAATTTGCGATATTAGAATATAAAATTCTGTAAGGTTCCAATTGGAAGGCATTGTTTTATGTATTGAATATATAATATTCTCTATTGATTGCAACGAGATACAATTATTCAACATCTCCAAGTAAAACTCAATATTCTAAACGACGCCATTAGTCAAATGTAAAATTCCAATGAAAAAGTGTCACGTCATGCTCACAAGTTGGCGCCTTTGGATTATAAACGAAACGCCCACGTGGAAAATTATTTTCCGATGCTAGAATTCGAACGTCATTCGCGTTACGAATAGTTACTTTTTCGCCGTTTTAACCTTGAGTATCGTCGTTAAGGATTGCGTGAAGGCGAACAGTTTCCCGAATTGCTAACACCTCTCGCTTATATGTATGTAGTAGTATTTACTTATAAGTCCGAATCTGAATAATAGTGTACGTAGGATCCGTAGAATTCTCGGTAACTATAAACGGTAAAATCGCTCGAATAGCTCTCTAACGTCCATTACTATTACTATGGTGAAGACCATAGAAAAATAGCTTTATTAAGGATGTCTGAATTCCGGTGAAAAAATTGTGGGTTATTCCTATGTTTGAATGATGAGGAGAACAAAATAGTATATAGTTTTCCGAGAGCATTAATTGATACAATAGTATCGTCCGAGGTTTATTTTTCCTGTAAAAGTTCTTGTGCTGTTAAGATCAGAATCAGAAATTTGAAAGTTAATAAATTGAATAAATTGTTTGTTTTGAAATATGTAGATTATGTGGTAGATAGAAAAACGATCGTATTCGCAATTCTTTTTTATTTAACTTCTTGCTTGCTGAATTTTCCTTTCCTTAATGTATGGTAACTTTGTCAGCCCATTGTTCCCTTGGGCGTTATATTATATGCTTGGATGTCGAAATTTCTTAATAAATTTATACAGTAGTCATAGACGTAAATTGCGTTAATCATTGTTATAATTTAGTGGCTGCCGGCATCGATTGCATATCTTTACAAAAGACTATAAGCAAAAACAACGAAAAACAAAAACAAAACTACTACAGAGTCGCTGCGTCTGAATTCAGAAATATGTTTAACTTACATCAGACTGGCGTATAGCAAATGTCTCCCATCCCGACTTATTGGCGACCCGTTGACCTTCCAGAGTTGTTTCTGTGAAAACGACAAAAGTATATTTCTTCCGGTCAGAATTATGCCAACAGTATACATTTTTTGCATCGATTCCATTACATGTTTCATCAAAATATCGAATGCGCCACTTAAAGTGATATAGTCAAACTACAGGATATTGCATAAAAATTTTAAATTCGAATCAAGTAAACATTTACCAAAGAGGACATATAATGACATCACACGAAAGAAAACTTTCTTTTAAATGAATCTAACGAAATTTATGCACTTTTAATGATATACATACATTTTTCAGTTCAAAGTTACCGATTTTTCTGCAACTAATGCTGTAAAGTATTATTGCTCCACTTAGGAAATGTAAACACACATTTGTTCCAAATGTCCCACCAATATTTCAAAATTACAAGCGTTCGACACAATATTGAAGCTGTTTAAATTTTCTTTCCTAAGCGACTGGTGAACTAACTGCACCCATGCATAATAACAATTAATGTGTTATAATAATTCTCTAGTATTGTGGTCGTCTTTATAATACCCAAGTAATAAGAATTGTTTAAATTTTTAATTATTAATAATATAATTAATAAATTCGTATCTCTATTACAAATTTTATCCATAAAATTCATCGCTGTCAACCTTTAGCGAGTAATGCAGCTTGTGAATGTCCAACTATATAACCAAATTTTATTCTAGAAAAGATTCATTGATTTTCAGAAGAGGAGGAAATAGTAATGAAAGTCTTAGAAATCTCGTCAAAGGATGTGTTGAGCCATATTCTGCTATGGCTAAATATTGGCTAATATGTTACCAAACAGTAACAACACTGACTTCTCCTTTAAGCGGTTTACTGAATAAACTGCTAATATATCCGACACTGTCCAGTATTTAGAAACTGAAGATGTACAAAAGACAATCATTTATTTCAATAAAAGAAAAACTCAACATTATTTGTTAATATTAAATGTAATTGTTAAGTGAAAGGCACAGTATAAATAAAATTGTGCAAATTTTTGTTTTCTGCTCATTAATTGTGTAATGCTTTTATTATATATTTTTATGTTGATAGGTTTCAGGTTCTACTGTATTTTTATATTTATTTCTTATGATTTAGTATGGCCATTAGAATCAAAGTATTGTATGAATATATACCCTTTAAAAGTTAGTTTTGAATTTGCAAACTTTCAGAATTTATGGTATCCGTATAAAAATTTGTTATGTCTACGTGTTGTGCGTAATTTGTATAATTTTATAGGAATATTTGGAGGTTGGCAAAAATACGACATTTTAACCTATGTATATATATTTTACTTATGTCCATTTCTCTTATAAAGTAATTCTACTCGAAAACAGAACAACTTATCCAAATCTAAGAGTATGTAGTTAATCAAAACGATTTTCAGTCGAGTTCAATTGTCCTAAAATATATTTTTTTTGTTTCAGGTAAGCCAAAGTTATCAAATTGATTTTCCAACAACTCGTAAGTATTAATTCTTCCTAACCTGATTATTTAATGTTGCTACTAATAATACTAAATAAGGGCTTCTACCTCATACTTGAAAAGCCCTCTACACACATACAGTGTGAACAGGGAGCCTATAGTCAGAAGTTCATATTCGGATATGTTTATTTAAGAAACATTTCACTAAACGCGATGCTTTACTTTACAGGATAGACAGTTGCATATCGCTTACGAAAGTGAACGTTTTGATCAGCTATCATAATTACGTTTTTTCCATTAATTTAATTTCAATTTATAACCTTCCAAATAATAGACCTAGTACCGTAGACGGAACAGAAAAAAATTACAAATGTTAAAAGAACCTCCGTATGATTAGGGCTTTTCTTTTATTTATCTCTCTTCGGAATTCTGCACTGGTGTAATTCTCATACAACTATCTTATTTAAATTTTAGAACATTATTTTTTCCTACTTTTAGTTAGTGTAGTTTTGATTAGAAATATTTTAAAATAAGAACTAGTTTGTTTAAGTTTTATAAGAGTTTTAGCTCCTACTTAATGAAAGAACTTGATTATAAAAGTAATCAATAAATTTTAAAAATTTTTTCGACATCCATGTTTTTACTAAGCTCGAACGGTTAATACACACTGTTAATTTTGAAATTTTATTCTAGAAAAATCGTTTTTTCTTCACAAACACAAATATATGAAATTAATGGTAACATACCGTTCCTGAAAAAAAATTAAATCATATACCAGCATTCACGATTTTTCGATTTTCTAAAATTACGGTAGCCATGTGCCAGGTTCGCAGAACCATTTAATCCTGTTACGAGGGGAGATCCAGAAGTTCGTGGAATGAAAGGGTTTTAAATGAAATAAAACAATAAATCTATTTCTCCTTTTCAATATAATCACCCTTAAGCGCAATACATTTATTAGATCTATGAATTATTTTTCCTAAACCATCATAAAAATATGTTTTATCTTTCGCCTCAAAATGGACCAAAATTGTCTCCTTTACCTCATTGTCGTCGGAAAACTTTCACGTAAGTCTTTTTTTAAATTGGGGAACAAATAAAAATCACTAGGTGCCAGGTCTGGACTGTAGCGTGGATGAACTATTGATTGAAAGCCATGCTTGTACAGAGCAGCCATTGCAACTTTGCTCTTGTGAACCAGCGCATTGTCTTGCAAGAGCAACACACCCTTGGTCAATTTTCCTCGACGTTTTTCCTTGATGGCCTCCTTTAATTTTTCTAATATCGCTGCGTAATATTCTCCGGTTATGCTCCTACCTTTTTCTTTGTAATCAATCAATAATATCCCTTCACAATCCCAAAAAACAGTAGCCATCAACTTTCCAGCCGATTCTGACACTTTGAATTTCTTTGGCGGTGGTGTCCCCTTTTTATGCCATTGCATGGACTCCTGTTTGGACTCAGGCTCAAAGTGATGAACCCATGTTTCATCTCCGGTAACAATCCGCTCCAAAATCTGTGCAGGTTTCTCTCCACACAGCTCCAAAAATTGTTTGGACGCACAGACGCGCTGCTGTTTCTGCAGCGGCGTGAGCATTCTCGGTACCCATCTTGCACTGACTTTTGTCATACCCAGGTGGTCATGTAGGATACGCAAAATGGCGGTATCTGATACTCCAACTAATGCAGGTAATTGTTTTTTCTTCAAACGGGGATCTTGCAGTAGAAATTTTTGCACTTTTTCGACGATGTCTGACGTGGTGGCCTCAACTGACCGTCCTGAGCAGGGGTCGTCTTCAATCGACTCCCGACCATGTTTAAAAAAACCATGCCACTCATAAATCATTGATTTACTGGAGCACCCCATAAACGGTTTCCATTTCATTCAATATGGTTTGAGCGTTCTTTCCTTGCTTTGTAAGGAACTTTATCACAGCACCGTGTTCAATTTCCTCCATAGTTTCAGTTTTCTTCCGGATTGACATGTTTAGCAGGCAATTATTCGTAAACGACTGACGCTATAGGGCTGCAACTTAACTTATATACTAATGATGAGTCGCCAATTAGAATAACACCTACCGAGCGCCCCTATCGCCACTCCATCCCCTCCATTCCACGAACTTCTGGACCTCCCCTCGTATGTACTTGTCGGATAAATGCTCAAATTTATTTAGTGTTATGAATTTCTATAGATTGTTTATAATATATTGAAGTGTTAAATGTATCAAATTAATTAATTACTAATTGGGATTTAATCAAAATCATCCAATTGCGATATGAAAAATAGTCGGTACAATTGAATAGATGTTTAAGCAGACATAGGGTGGCGGGATATGAAACTATTTTGAACTGTTTCCTTATTTTACTGGAAACTGTAGTATAAAATTTTTATAAAATACATGTATTTCAAAATATTAGTTTCTGTACGCAATACGCAAACGTTACCACAAATAGTAGCAATCTCCAAATTTCTTATAATAATCTGTGTCTATTGTTTTTAGTGACGTATGCTGCACCTCTTAAATGAAAACGAAATTTGGTAATTTTTGTTATATGTACTAACGTAGAAAGGTCAATAGATAGGTACAAATTATGTCAAATATGTATGTACGTGTATGATGACGAAAAAGATTATCAGCACTACAAACGCGTACATATTTTACACTGATCCAATTCCGTAAAAACAAATACTGATGGCCTCGATTGTGGCTAGAGGCGAAACACATCTATTAACATAGAAAATGTGACATGTGCGAGATTGTGGTTTGCGTACCTAATGACGAGGCATAGTGATTATCATCAGGTCAAAATTTTCGCCTCGCACTAAAGCAAGGTCAATATTTTTTATTGGCCGTGGTGATTTTCGCCTGTCCTTCTACATAGTGAGTTCTCGGGGGCCCGGGCCATTGACCAAGCAGTCGCTCGCGTGCGAAGGTCGGGCATGCTAGAATCGTCTGCTCGGTCGGACATCGCGATTATGAATGGATGTTGTTCCCGCGGATTTCCACGGCGCGGGATTTGAAATGCAAACTTGCAAAGGTGCAAATTCAGACGTAAATTGCGTTATATACGCAATGTATATATATATTGCGCATATATATAGCATAAATATTTATGACTAAAAAGTGTTTCAGTTAGTACTACGAATAGTAATAACGAATTAATCAGTTAGTGTAATATTTCTATTAATGTTCTCGCTTCTACCAAAAGCATTATGATTTGAATATTTTTGTAGCATTAACATTATAGCGTATGTCCTAAAATTTAGCAAGACGTAATGAGATAATCAGTTAGCTATAATTGTTTACCATTTTCATTATTAACTTATTTGCATAAGTAAACTTTAATACAAATAATACCAACGAATAAATACTTTTAACAAACATCTAAAGACCTACAGTATGAATGTCTGATCAAATCAGTATTGCAACAATACAATATACATACAGATTAGAAAGTTATTGCATCTGTGTTTTTAAGGCCTCCTTCTGACAATTTTCTGCAAATTGATTGTAGCAAACGGACTTTATAAGCGTAAACGATTCAACTTATATTGCTATAATAAATTGCTGTCACGGTAATTACAGAAATATATTCCACCAATACAGATAAAGAAGTTTACAGCGAATAACTGCATGTGTCGGAAAGGAATTTTTGCATGAAATTGTGAAACTGGTGGACGAAAGAATAAATTAATAAATTATGTATCTACTTCCGAATTATGGAAAGTCGCACAGGTAGAATACAATATTTGAATCAAAAAGCACAAAATTACTAGAAATATATCAAAGGAATTCGATGAAATATGAATGAAAAGCGTATTAGAGTGTGCAGCTGAGTGATTTTAATTGCTAAACTTCTTAAAAAAAACTTAAATATTTAATCTTTTGTCAATAAGGCAATTGATTATGTGCTGCACTTATTGTCGAAACATCACTTACTCCTTGAAAAAAGTAAACAAGTTCTGTGTGTGGTGTGCATGGTTGCGTGTTTAAACTAGCAAAATATTGCATTACCATGATTATTTGATAATTTTAGAAAATAACTATACTTATACACTCAAAAATAAATTACCCCTGATGCTTACTGCTTACTTCCCAAGGTGTGCAATATATCTGTTGTTTTCACAAAACCTGGGGTTCGATATCAAACGCAAATGATGCAAAACATATTTCCCTATTATAGTTAAGGCGGTGGATGAAATATTTTTTTTTCGATTGTCTCTGAATTCTTTCTATTACCATTGAAGAAACGATAGCTATTATAATAGTGTGCATAGATATTCTACAGATATTTGTAATGGTAGTGTACCGTTTGGTAATTTACAGATCTTTGCGCTAGAGTTCATACTTCCCACTGTACTGCACTATATTGTTGAGCAATTGCGCTTTTTTGGGAATTATACATCGAAGTATACACACAATAAATAATACACGTTATCACTATGCTCCACCTTGCATAATATTTACTCTGTCGATACTGTCGTAATATTGAACTTAAGTAGATACAGGAACAAGATTAATTTACTTTAAAAAGTCGATATACGTTTTTAATATAAATATTTAAATAGTAATAGTAAAAAAAAAATAGAAAAACTAGCGCATGATTTGGGATACATTCTCACGTGATATTGCATTATCTTGCGTATTCTTGGAACTAACTATAACCGAAATAGAATCTTCACTAAATATCGTATTAATTATATAACATACGATAACAAATCCTTATTTAATATTTACTAATAATAGTCAATATTACTATACAGATTAAGCGTCTGCTATAATTCGAAAAATCTTTCACACTATTTCACAATATTTTTTAATCTGAATATAATTATGTATTTATCATTTGATATCCCAAAACAAACATATAATTGCTATTTTCCGTCGCTTATTCAGTGTTCAAATTCTATACAGTACCATTAGTTTTATCGCTTTTAAAATTTATTTTCCGCCCATAGTTTTGTTGAAGATAAATAAGCTTTATATCTAAATTAGTTATTGACATGTTCTTTCATTATTCGTCTAATTCTTAAAAAACAAGCAATAGTAGAAATCTAACATACGACAACAACAGCAATGTAATGAGCCTATTGTCTATTAATCCTTTTGAAAACTTATGGCAATTGTGTATAAAAACGCCTCTCAGAGGTATGGCTAAAATTTTGCAAAGTTATTCTGGAAATACCGCAAGATATACAGATAGAGTCCTTTAAGTATGAAATTCTGAAACAAAAGAACAAGCGCTAACATATTTCGGGACTGTTCCTAAAAACTGTAGTTGCTCAATAAATGAAGAAAGGAGTTATTTATAGAATTGAAATATCTTGTCAGAAGCAAAGAACCTTTTAAGATTTTATAATGAATTATTAATTTATTTTCAGTTTTTTAATCCAAAAGATTTGGGAACACCATCAAAACCCAAAAAAAAGCAATTGGAATAAGTTTTTCTATTCAGGTATTTCCTGAATCATTATAGTGTAATGCAATGGTAATAGTCAGATCAATTTTTGATTTAGTTTTCATTAGTAAAATAATAATTTCATTAAAAAATTCACATGTATTCGCTCCGTAGATTTTGTCATGGCTTCTATTATTCGTTTCCCAGTACATATTTCTCTAGTTGCCATTTTTTTTCTAATTTATATTAGTTTTTTTTTAGATCGCTTTCCAATTGTGGATGCCATTTCCTCTTCAGTAATCGTCATGTTTGTGCACTTAGATCCACTTTCAAATACATAAATCAGTTCTTATACTCATACCTTTGGTAATCCGTGCGTGTAACCCAGCCACTGTAATTTCTGAATTTCCGCTTCTACAGTTACTATTGGCGTCGTTATTTTGTGTTCCCATTCTTAGTACTGCTCATGATCTACAGAGCACTCTGGGTTATATCACCATATACATTTCTATTTTGGAAGATCTTATTTAAAGATATTGCATTTCCTTTACATTTCAATCCTGAAGTCCCAAATAGATAAATATCATACTTTACTAAATAATTTTTTTCTCAAAAAATTAATAATTATTTTCTGCTTTGGTATATTTTATATTACATTCGTTTACTACCAATCTAATTTTTTTGCCTGTTTTATTATTCAAGAAACAACAGAGTTGGCAAAAATTGTTAAAAGTAATAGCTATATTAGCTAAAAAATTTAGACTATATTTTCGGAAGACATGCATTCGTTGACCTTGATAGCGGCGTAATAAATCGGAACCTAAACGTATCGAATTTATGCGGAGACAGGTGACAAGTGCGAAAAGGACGCTTTGCATAATTTTTTGTTGTCTGCTGCGGGTCAACAATCTGTTTTTACCTTGCGTCGTATAAATTTTACGGCGTATTACCTAAGCGGCGGATTAATATTTCAAATCACGCAAGCGGGAGTACGAATTCGATTGCGAAAATTCGACGTGACGCGGCGAGGCGGACGTTCTAAATCGTGCTGTAAAAACAAAAATAGCTAATTATCGCCTTATTAAGGTGACTTAACGTGGTAAATCAACTACGCACATTTCAACGTGTAATGTAACTAAGCTCAGCCTACTTTTTTTTTGCAAATCCTGCCACTCTTGATTTTGCCGAAGACGGTTTCAATATGTGGACATTAATTTATGTTGTATAAAATAGTAAATTTCTTTTGTGTTTCTTTACATGCCTTCTATTTTAATTAGAATGAAGCTACTCTAATAATGAAATTTAAACTTTAAGGAGTTTGCAGAATAGAACGATTTTCTCCAACTGGTAAAATGAAATTACTTTATCGAAGATTTATAGCTCTTTGAACAACCAATATTATTTTGTTTATCGTTCTTTATTTGATTTGCATAGAAGTACAGTACAATATGCTGCGCACTATAATTAATATCTTACTGGTGTATACATGACATTAATAAACAAACGGATTGCACTTTGAGCAGTCACAAATATGCGTCGCGTTCATCGTAATACGTAGATGAACTTTCTGAAAGTAAATAAAAATATCTAAACAAGATTCAACAGGTGCCAAAGTTCGGCCAAAGTAAATCACGCATTTTGTTTAATTTTAACCTATACTTTTCGCAGTATTCGTAATACTAAATTGCTACAATGTTTTCAATTTATGGAAACTTTTCGATTATTCACACTACTATTTACGGACTAAAGTTTAAATACACAAATATCACTTAAAATAAAAATAAAACATTGTAACACAAATGTATGTGCATTGTGTTTATTAGATCAATAATAAACAATAATGAAAATTTAAAAAAAAATATTTTGTTGCATAGGTAACGGCAAATTCGCCAGAAAAAGATATGCTGGACAAAAGTTTAGATACAATACAAAAAATATATCTTTTAGCTAATTTTAATTAAATTAATATTTGGTTGGTCCGTCCCGAGCTTCATTGACTGCCCTTAGTCGACGAGCATGGACAGAACCACATTTTCTATTTTGGATATCGTGATTTCTGACCAGTCCTTTGTTAGAGCTTCTTTAAAGGATTCTCTGCTTTTTGAAGTTGTATGATTAATTTTTCGAGTCAATAATTCCCAAACTTACTCTATTGGATTTAAGTCGGGTGATTGGGGAAGGCTTTAGAGCTGACGTGGAGCATAACATAGTAACCAATCCTTCACCAAACACGCGGTATGGTTGTGGTTGTTTTGTGTGAATATCCAATCTCTTCCTAGACCCAAATTATCTACGGAAATGTCCTATACCAGCAGCTCCAATCGCTCCCCAAATCATCACACTTCAGCCACCATGCTTAACAGTAGGTATTAAATTTTTCGTTTGAACTGCTATGCCGGACTTGCACCAGATTTTTGCGCGACCATCGCTGCTAAAAATATTAAATTTAGATTCATTTGTAAATAGGACTCTTATCCAAAAGTCCTCATCCGTATTCTTGTACTTGTTTGCAAATTCTGGACGAAGCCGTCGATTTTTGTTAGAAATAAAAGGTTTCTTACGTGAAACTCGATAGTTCTTGTTCTCATTGTACAATTTTCAGGTGAAGATGTTTGCCTAATACTGTACCAATACTACCGGCTAACTTTAGCGCACTTATTTTTGGATTTTTGCTCACTTCTTTTAGGATAAGGCTAACTTCAGGCAAGAAAGTTTCTTGGGTCGTCCAGTTCTGGGCTTATTTTCCACTGTTTTCGTAGTTTTATATTTTCTTGTAATATTTTGCACATTTGCCATTGACAAATTCAAAATTTTGCCTATATTTCGATAGGATTTGCCTTCTTGTAGAACGGTACTTCTTTCGGAAAAAAGTCTGTACCGAAATGGAGAGTAGAGGACTTAGCGAAAGAGACTGGAGCAACAGGAGATGATGGTGTCTGGGATGCGAGAAGCGATATTAGGTTGCAAAACTCATAAAAAATTAATTTGTCCGGCGTATTTTTATTATTTCTGTCGAATTTACTGTTATCTGTGCGACAAAATAAGATTTTTTAACCTTTTAGTTACTGCTTATTATTCAACTATAAATAAGCTGCATATTTACGTATCTCTTAAAATGCTTTATTTTCAATTTATGATGATGTTTCTATCTTAACTTTAGTATATTTAAACTTACTGTATATCGAAAATTTCAATTTATGAAAGCTCAATTGTGTACCAATCAATCTTCAAGACATTTTTCACAAAATTTCTAACAGTCACCAAAATTAATCATCCATATTTCTACACAAATAATCCGCGATTAAAGTGCCGTATATCGCCATGTCATGACTAACACATAGAACCATATCGGTAAGACTAGAAAATTGTCTATTTTTTACTGTTTCATCACGATAGAAATTTCTTCCTTATATGTAGGCCTAAGTTATTTTAACATATAGAGTTGCCGATATGGACAAATATACAGCTTTCTGCGCCTAACAAAATGCCAGTTATGATTAATCATGTAACGTTCCTTACAAATTAAGACTGCAATTAATTTGTCTATATTGCATTAAACGCCGTAATTTAATTAAGATAAATATTGCTTTCTATATTCTATTTACTTTGTCAAGTAATACCCTAAAACTGATACATTGTAACATCCCTAGTTAATATGCACACGCATTAAACATTCATCTATGCATAAAATATCAAGGAGTCGCCTTGACGTAATGAGTACTTTGCCCCTTTTACATTCAACTCGGTCGGCAACCATCTGAACCAACGAGCAAGTTGTAACGTGTCTGTACTACACTATCTCACTAACTTGACCTACCAGACGCGACGAAGCATTGTTTTGATTTCGTGTGTATATTTGTAGGTGTTATATGAGATGAAGATGAGAAGTGGACAGTATGCATTCGTAGTTTTAAATTACACAAAGTTTACGATTATCTGTGTACATTTTACACTCTTTCTATTTCATTTTCAACAAAGACTTTCATATTAAAAACTAGGAAAGTAAATTTTCAGGAATCACAATTGCACTATGCACATTTTTCCAGAGAGTGAGAAGGATATGGTTATTGTAACGATAAAAACAGATTATCAGGAATGGTCAAGATAACTATACATAAAACTATTACTCCATATGTTTTTTTTTCGTATTTTTTCTCATGCATTTGAAGAGTCTACACGTAGTAGCGTCAGCGACAAAGTGTTTAAAAATTGACCATTTCTGGAATATACAGTATCCACAAAAAGTATTTGCACACTAACTTTAACATTTTCACTTGCTATTACTTTAAACAAAAGACACTATTGCAATACACAAATGAAAGTGCATTTACTATACGAGAAGTATATATATAGCCAAATTATAAATTCGTATAAATAACAACGTAAAATAAATTATTGTACAAATATATACAAAATTAACAAACAAAGAAAAAGTTTTTACGCGCTTCTATTTTGAGGCAAAAAGATTATATAAACTACATTTTAATATTTTGTGGAATAGCCTTTAGTGTCTATCACGGCTTGTAGATGTCGTGCTTTAAAGTTAATTAGAATTTCCGTTATATTAGGATTGATTTTAGTCCATTCTTTTGTTAAAGCAGTTATTAGTTGTTCCTTACTTTTTCTTTCGCGCAAAACGAACTTAGTGATCCAGTATATCCCACAAGTTCTCAATGGAGTTCAAGTCCGGTGATTGTGGAGGTGTTTGCACATAGGCGGCATATTATAGAATAACCATTCCTTCACTATCGACTTATATTTAGGGTCATTATCATACTAAAAAGCGACCATCTAAATTTAATTTTTCTGCACTTTGCTTCAAATTCTGTTTTGAAATGTTCAAATATCCGTATCTCACCATTATACCTTGAATAAAAGGTAAGTTCTCTTCACCATTTGCCGCAAAACACCCCTACACCATAACACTTGTAAAGCTTGTAAATTAGAGAGATTTAAAGCTTCTCCTTGTTTGCTGAACACGTATTTTTTGCTATCTGAGCAAGTAACAATAAATTTGCTTTCATCAAAAAAATAAAAGATTTCCAAAATTCTGCAGGTTGGTTAATATTTTTTTTGCAAATTCCAAAGGGTTTTCTTCGGGCGGTACTGGCTTGATATCCATGTTTCCTTAGAACAATTTCTATAGGATCGGAATGTACACGCTTTCCAATAACTGCTACTTTGGGCGCACTACTAAAAGGATTGTTATATATTTCTCTGCTCATCTCTTGCTGTTAACTTTCTTGGACGACCTGATCGCAATGAATTATTCAACTATGAGCGCTTATGACAAGAAAAAGTATTCGAAGATCAACCGCACAAATAGAAATAGCTAAGAAAAGATACGACAAGACCTTCTCCGTGCACTAATATTGTACATTCGGTGCTTTTACTGTGGTAAAAGTGATTAAACCAGTCGTTATTATTTCCTACCTCACCTATCCAGATCTCAAAAATTTGTAATACGAAAATGAGTGAAGTAGTCCGTCAAGTGACGAACCTTTCAATGTATAACATTTTTAACAGTTGCCTCTCATTAATTACAAAATTAATTATTTCCAATAAAATTTCACCTAAAGGTTCTTAGTAAAATTTCATTGGTATAACTTTTATAAAATAGTGCTACATACTGCTCTCCAAGGTATAAAAACATTTAACTTCTGAAAGCATGAAAAACTTATTTAAAAAATATAGTTTCTTGAATAATTACTTTCTCAATCGAACCTATATAATAAGTGGAGGAAGACCTATATAATGACTATCTAGACTGATTGATTTTTTTCTATGATATATATTTAAGATTCAAAGTGTTTAAGACACAAGCAATTATATTGAAAAATTACAAATGGTATCGGTTAGGAAAAGTTATTTCTAAATCTTTCACATAAACCCTTTCAACTACGTAAAAATAATCAATGTAGCTACTTTTTTTGAAAATACTTATGTATATAAAAACTCATCGCATGTGAACATGTTTACGGTTGCTTGTGCAACATATACATACATCCACGTAGATAATTACATAACTTATGCATCTGACCAACACACATGAATCCTCACTGCAGATTTTTACAATAAAATGCGGTACAACTATCCAGTTATGGAGTAACGTTAGTAATTATCCAGGCACGTTATTAGATGTTTTTGGCCAAGGTTGTATCCATATATAGTTATGTTATAGCAGCACTTCTTCGAAGAAAGAGAAACCGTGGACGAGTAGATTGAGAATGAAAAGATTGCCGTTGCTCTGGATCGTCCCTGATTTTCCGTTTCCTCAACACCGCACGGTCGACAGTCTTGAGTTTCAAGGTGAGATGAGATTGTTAGTTAATGCTTACTTACCGGTCATTGGAAAGGAACAGAGCGCACAAAGCTTTCTACGTAACATAGCGTCGCCGTTTCACGGTTCACAGGTCCGACGGTATTGTAATACGTAAAGGCCGGACATTCCTAACTTTGAAGCGAAAATTATGTTATTTTACAGAACATTCCACTTCTATCGCTCCTTGCTGTAAATAAATATAAGTACTTGCTAGTAGAAAGTAATTTCAAAATTGATATCAAAATTCGCTGTTACGCTTAAGACCATCGTGGGCCTCGCTGGTATACTCAGCAATGATCGTAGTAACTGACCACAGACGAAAAGAAAGCCGTTTTTGGATATATAACATACAAACATAGCACCTGTAAAAGAATGTTGCAATTTTGACACTTCTGTCATGACTATTTTCATAAAAAATATCTTCTAGCCCTATTTACGAAAACAATACTTAAATATCATACAGATGACCTAAGTATAGACCTGGTACAAAAATTGCGGTACTAACGCTTAACGCATAATTACTCAATACAATTCATTTAAGGTATGGATTCCGGATGACACTTAATGCATACTTCTTCTCACAGATGCCCTGAAGAAACTGAAATCTATCGACGAATATTATATTATTAACATTACAGTAAAGAATTCGATAATTTTAAATGTTATTGATAGATTCTGATACACTCAGTTTTTTACCACAAAAAATATTTAATTTAAGTTAAATCCCGCCTTTTCTGTATATGAAATCTATTACCGATTTTCGAAAATTGTAAATATTTTTTTGTTTGATGTTCTTAATTATTTTTTAATGGATTAAATCCGTTTACTAGTCTAAAAAAATGCATATTATTAAGCTATAATACAGGGATAAATTAAAAAAGAAAGAATGAAAAATGCAATAGAAAACAAAGTAAAACAACCTACTCTAAAGGAAAATCTTTAATGCTATCAAATATATTTTAGCTTACGTATTGAAACGTGTCTTAAAAAAATCTGTTTACATTCTGCCATATTCGAACAAATCTACAGGAACAAAAATTTTGGAGCACATATTGAACGCACACTGAGAACGCTGTTAAAAAGGGTGAATATTTACAGGTATTACCTGTTAAATCCATTTTACGTTTCCTAAGTGCACGCTACTGATCGAATATTCATAGTACCAATAGTATTATATAAACGTTATATTGTTACAATTGTTATCAGGGTATATACACAGTAAAGTATACAAAACAATACGAGAAATGGCTGATGCAGTGTGGAAAATAATCTCATAATAAACTCATTTTGTAAAAAGCAATGCATTTGTACAGGGAGTAACCTCTAATTCAAAGACTTTAGCCACTGTTTTCTTTTTTTTAATTTCTAGCAGATATACAGGTAATATAAAGGGAATATCTTGAAATAAAAATGAAAAGGACACCCATAACTCAACACGGTAACACGTCGATTTACTATGATCTTCCAAAATGATTTCGCGTCTAGCTGTAGGTTTACATGTCAAGTTACCTTGCCACTTTGGTTTTCCTGTTTTCCCCCTGAAGAAGCCTCTTACAGCGGAAGCGAAACGTCGAGATCCCGCCTTTTCTTTTCTTTTTTCTGTTCCCCCTCTCTCTTTCCTTCTCTTACTCTATTTTCGCCCTTTTTTCAGTTTTGGTTTCCTTATTATTCCTTTGTTTTCCCTCTTACTCTTATTTCATTTTCTCGTACACCTTATGACACGGTTCAGTTCCGGGAAGAGTTTGTTTATTACATCCTCGCTAATCTCATGAAATCAATATAAACTTCAATATTTTCTATGCTGCTTGCTCGCTTTTAGTTAAATATCAAAACAGACCAGCATAGCCTACAATCCTACAAGATTCTAAGTATGGTAGTTTTAAAAGTATCGGAGTTTAATAGAGTATACTAAACACAAAACTTGTATTGTTTCTAGAAAAACCCAACTAATTAACGTGGAAAACCGCAATAGATAGAATAAAAAATCTTGACCGTATATAATACAATCAATTATACTAATTAACAATGATTTCCTAACAGTTAGATTCTGTAAAATATATCCGGTCGTAAGCGGAAACGCCATGAAAATTAGTTCCGTTTTCGGTGTCTTACCTACCAAACTCCTTAATTGGTAATAAGAGGTTCAATTTACTCGTAAATCGTATACTCATAATTATATAGTCGCATTTAGAACTTCAACGTTAATAAGATTAATTAGATAGTATTTTCGTGAAAAGGGGGATCACATTTTCTTAGGTTTTTTTTTTGGATAATGGTATTTTAGCATGCGTTATATTAAGGTACATAGCGAATCAGTAAACAGTTAAACTAACAATTACAGTGATGTAAAATATAGACAGTAAATTTGCAGTAGGCGGTCATATATTATTATCAAAAAATAATATCGGAACATGTTGCCTTTACAATTACGGACGAAAAATCCTTTCGTGCTCTGTTTAAAATATAGTATCCATCGAGATTTACAACAGTCAACGCCCAGATATTATCTGATGAGGATATACTTGTCTTTGATAAGATGTTAAAGCATTTCAAAGAAACATCTCGGTATTATATCATTTCCTAGTGGAGAACTTTATGCGCTACATTATAATGCTTAATTTCAATTCGGAATTGTATTCAACACGAATTCTACAGTGTTACATACTGTATAGTGCATGAAAATCTAAAATCGCAAAAACGCAAACAATCAATACGGATTATATTAATTGATATTCTACACGTGTCAGCCTAAAGCATTGAAGTGAGAATACAATAATAATGCATATACGTTCCTACGTTTTTCCTTCAAATTGAAAATTCACGAGTTTCAGGTACTTTGTAAGTAAACTGCGACTAACTTGCGTTTATCAGATAAATCGTGCAGCTAGTTTGTTTACTTATAAATATATATAATAATTTATAATACTTATAAATATATAAATATTTTTGTTCGCGTGTGAATTTTTATAGGCTTTTAACTCAATTTTTTATTTTTTAAAAGAATGTTTAACAACAGAGTAGTAGAACACTACTAAACCTGTTATATCCAAAGTAGAGTATGCCTCACAAAATGCTACGTAATTGTCTTGCTGGGTGATCTCTAGGCAAGGTTTACTTGATTTTCAAGTAATAATTTAATATTAATATAAAAGCAACTAATACACTACTAAAGACAAACTAACCAATAATTTTTGTAGTTTTCCCAATACTTACGTACGTTTTTTACAAAAAAAAAAGAATGTCAGTTTCCCTAGTCATAATTTAAGTGACTTGAATCTATTAACTGATCACATCTCACCGTAGACCTCAGTGATTAATGATAAATTAAGATAAATCTAATTCAACGATTAAATATATTTATGTTGTATTCTAAAAATAGAACGAAATTCAAATATCTATTGCAATATTGCATAATTCCTGAGTAGTTAAGAATTAGTTTCCGTTGCACGTTTTTATTGAATCAGTAAGTTATTAAAATGTATCTAAAAAAAATATATTTTGGCGTTGCTATCATGCTTGTTATTCTTGTCTAGCAGAAATAGTGAGCCGCTTATTGACGGTAAGCAAATATCAGCTCTCACTCAACCTGCAAAAACGCTGAGGCAATGTTTGTTATTAATTATGCTAGTGAAAAGATGTGTAGATTTTGAAGGTTCGTGGTTCAATAACTTTTATTCGACCGCCTCTGCGTGCGCTTTACAAAATAATCAAAGTCATCACTCACGAAAGTTCCTTGAGATGTTGAGATTGCTAAAAATCATGCCGACTTAGCCAAATAGATGAACAACATTAAAGTACTTGCCTGAGACTGTCCAGAACGTACTGAGAAACGAATACTGACTGTACTTGGTCAGGATCGGACAATATTAGGGACTGTAATCAAAACTGATCTACGAAGAGTTAATAAACTCATAAAGCTTTAAGCCCTCGAATTTTATTTAATTATTTAATCATATTATATTTCTCTCCGACAAAGAATTAAATTATTTTTGAAAGATTTAACTCCCTCGAATTCACCTTTGACTGCCATACCTAATATTTGCTTCTCATTCGTTCAAAATATGCTTTGGTATAGGCATAGGAAGCAATTCCTTACTTAACCGACGATTTGTTTAAGCTGTCATACTTAAGATGAAACAACAGAACGCTTCCTTTATAAGTCCCCAGTGTTAACGTAAATAAGAATGAAGATGCTAACTGAGGAGCGGTTACATTTACCCGCCATCCGGACTGTGATCTGGTTGATGAGTTAGGAGAATCCACAAGCAGAGAGAATGCATAATAGGGCCTCACATACTCGTTGTTCATAACTGCGCGTTTAGGGTCTTCACTGATAAGATACGTCGGTATTTTTAATACTAAAAAATTGTCTAGCCATGTCGCTCCTCCAAAAAATAAGAGACACCGGTCCAAATCCGATTTTCCGAACATTTACCCCAAACCAACATTTTTTTATTAAATTTAAACATTGGAAATCATAAGAATAATAATAATTTTTCATTCTGATATTGCTGTGCAATTAAAATCTTTTTTCTTTCATTTTAATACAGTTGAAATAAAGATAAACCGCCTTCATTGCTGTTGCCTAAATAGTCGTCAATAATTAAAGTAAAACATTAGAAGCATTTAATTGGCATTGTAAAAACCTAATTGTCATTTGCTAAAGATATTCTTCATGTTTTCTTGTTTTCTACGGTAATTCAATTTCTTCAAAAACCAATTTAGACTGCGCACAAATTCCTAAAATATAAACAACAGTTACTACCTGTTAGAAAATTCTTCTACCTTTCAGATAACCGGCAACACTTTCTTACATTAGATATGTGTAAGATGACATCTACTTTTGATTTTTTTAAATAATCGATTCTTTATTATAATTAAAACTCTGAAAAAAAAACAAAGTTTTATATGAAATAACATAGAATCTGATCATAGCGGCAAGAGTGAACTAATTTTTCGTACATGAAATATCCTCCTGGTCCATAAGAACTACTAGGCTATTTTAGTGTTTAAAAATTAAACACTTTTATAAAATACTACAATGTAATGTAATGTGTCTGCGAGTAGATTGTCAATAGTTCTATTCGTAAAAACATTATTTTACAAAATTGAAAAACTAGAAGATATTTGATTTGTTTACAAAACAAAATTAGCATAGTAAAAATTGTATTTACAGTTCAATCAATGGTCACTCAACTGAATGAGTGAAGAAACCAAATGAGAGATCAAGAGACCGGCTTCTAACCGAGGCGTGTCAGATTAAAGGTCCTTTACCTTGCCTCGTCCGAGTATTACCTGATTTCTGCGGTGTTCTTCGCTCGACTTATCTTCATTCTGCATTTCATCGTCTGCGAATAAGAGGCGTTTTTTTTTTTTTTCTTCTCTTTATGGTGACCAATACATCTTTTCATTATTAAATGCTGTATTAAAATATTAAAAGATGAAAAGGAAAAAGATCAGTGCCAAGTCATTAAACATATTACTATTTGATTCGCTTTTATTCATCCGAAGAGAACAATCCGTATTATAAAATAATATCGCACTATTGTTTAAAAAACAAAAAACATCGAAACAATTTAGTCCTACATGCACTCTTTAGGTTTTTTTGTTCGTCTTATATATACTCGGAATGCCACAAAATTGCAATAAAGAGGAACAATTGTGGAACGTTTTATGAAATTTAGTTGTTGCGATTGTTAAATAAACAAAAATTAATATTTGTCAAATTTGGGCATTTTTTAAAGGTAAATTTTTACTCATGTAAATTAAATACGTGACCAAAATCTTTTTATTTAGGCAACCATAAAAAACAGTTAGTATGTTTTCGTGGAAATAATTAATTAGTAGTAATTTGTTATTATTAAAGAATATTCCTCCCAGCTGTTCGAAAATTGTGCAAAAATATCAATTTTCTAGAGACAATACCAATTTAACAAAATATTTTTTTCGGTAGTTCGAAAATTTTTACTGAGAAAAAGATTCATTATAACATTAAATGAAAAAAGTTTTCATGACCTGAGGTCATTAACTAGCCTAAGACTAACCCATCAAAGCTATCAGAACCGTATCTAATCCACACTATACCCACCGACAAAATCAGACACGCACCTAACGTGCAAGTACCCGTCGAATACCCTCGAGTATCCGACTTGGGGTAGGACTAAAATACAGATTGCTCAATACGTGTACACTACACAATCTAAAATTCAAGTCTAGTTTTAGAGCGAAGATGTAACAAATGTGTTAGTATTACTTATGGCTGATTTAAGTAGAAAATAACCAAGTAAAAATTATTCAAAATGTTTTATGTTAATGGATAAATGGACAAGAATAGGGTATATATTTTTTAAGCTAGCCCTTTCGTAATAAGATGGAACTTTTGTTGCATCCCTTGAAAAAGTTTATGCAAGTGTCTCGCATTTACTGATATAGCATACCCTACATCTGCACCCGACCGATACTCGTCCCGTTATTGAAGTTACGCAGTTAGTTAGATTAACAATTTGTAGTAATGTTTGTTTTGACTGTGTTGGTGAAAACCGAAAGTAGCAGAATCGTAAAAACTAAATATTTATTGAACTTGCACATACAATAGATAATGGAATTCAAGTAATTATCAATTATTATTGCCAAAATTTAAAATTATGTTTGAAATTTTCGTTACAGCATTATAGAAGTTATCTAAGAAATTTATCTAAAAAATAAAATTAAATAAACGTTGGTTGTTTAAGTAAATAAACTTATTATTTATTTTTCTTATTTTATCGAAGAAAATTTGGCTGTTTTTTTTATCCTAAGGATCTTATGCATATGTATAACATGGATCCCTGGAACTTGTACGTTCTTTAAAACTAATTCTGAAATTGATTTCAAACATATTTTAAAGATGTGTGAGTGGCTTTGAAAACTACTCAGATATTTAATTTTGAAGACGTAAGCAAAATATTAGTTAGATAGCGACTTGGCTAGGTAAATTGTTAACTTAATTTTCGCAGTACTCACATGGTTTAAAATTTATCCTTAAATTTACCATGATCACACATAATGCAAACCTGTAAGATTTCAAAAAGATAGCATTTCCCAGAACATTTTGTGGGTATTTTATACCCACGACAAACTGCAAAAAATATTTATTACTATACATTACTTTGATTTTGAAAGGCATAACAAAAATACATGGAATTTTCTGCAATATGTAATTTGTTATAGTTTCTTATCGGCTATAAACTATAATGTGAATTTCTAAAAGAAATCCATTTCTAGCTATATTGCAAGTTAATACCTATTTAATAAGTGGATAGAGTAGCTAAATTCACATAATTCATACAGCTTGCATGCTTTTTGTCCGTACACTTTATATGAAGACATATATTCCCCTGTTTTGTAATTATTCGTTTGCAAGATATTTAAACGAAAAAAAAATCAATATTTGTTTGAGCAAATAGAGAAGATAAAACTTGACGCCAAATTCGTCGTCGTGAGATTAAATGCTGATTTTCAGGTACATTACATATCACTGAATGACTCGTCACTACTCGCACACTCACGGGCACTGGGGCGTGTGTTTAATGTAGATAAGCCCAACATATAAATGCAAAGTGCAGTGGCATAATAAACAACTGTCGCAGTTATGAAACAAAATCTTCTTCAATAGAATTATGATTAATACATTGTATCTAAATTGCGATAAGCAATATATTTAAAGCTACTTTGGTAGTACAGTAATACGTTAGTTACTTTTCATTGCTTGTGAATATGGTAATTTACTTACATTTAACTTGTTTAAAAACATACATAAATATTACAAATTGAAAACATTAACCTGTAAGTGTTTCTCTTGTTGCTTGATGCTGAACTACGCCCATTAGTTCATACTAAGGCGCAGAAATGGGTGCTTTTGGAGATGCGTGTGGCTCGGTTATCAATATTAAAAATAAAAAATGCATTTTTTTTTGTTGATGAACGGAGTTATAAGCTATTTTAGCTTGTCATAACCGCAGGAGTCTTAAGGTGCAGGAAAGTATGTGTAAAGTGTTCCATGGCCTTGTTACTGCATCCCCTCACCGTAAAGGGTGAAGCGCCTTTAATTATTTTCCCAACAGCAAATGGTGACTTGAGAGCATAGCGAGTCCGCCCGAAAAGCACCGCCACTGTACTACTGGTTTTGAATGCGCGACACCTGAGTTGTCAAATTCAAAGTGCTGACTCTCTTACCAGCGAGCCAGCGAACCGTTTTTTAATTTGATGCAGGCTATGTTGATGAAGATGTTTACATCAACAACACAATCAAACTAAAATATTCATTATTTTTAATATCGATAGTAACCGAGTCGCACGCACCTCCAAAAAACACCCGTTTCTGCAGCCTTACTCCATATTAATTATTTGTAAATTCCTGTCGAACTTTAGTATGCGTTTATGTAGTCGATGTCATACCTAACCTTAATGACTTTGAAGTTATTCAATTTTCTCTAAATATTTTGGTAAACGCAAGATATTATTGAAACAAGTAACATTTCAACTTTATCAGAAATAGAAAATTTTGAACAATTTGAATCGGTTAAACATTCGATTAGTAAGTTTTCCAATGTAATTACATATATAGAACGCAATTTATATAAAGCATTCCCAAGGTAGAAGCACATATGGAAAAGTTCAGCAAAATGTAATTCATGGAAATTATTATTTTTCGTATCAATTTTAAAATCCACCTTAAATTCGGTTAGAGATACATTCACATCTAAAAATATGATTAAATGCACATTCATACATAATCGTATGGACTCTTTTTCTCAAGAATGCTATGGAATCTGAATAGTCCATTACGTGCCAAATTTGTTATTAACATTAAGCGACGAATGAACGGTATATTTACCCTTGCATTTTTTGTTTCAATTCAGTTATAACTTTTGATAAATGTAACCGAGTGAGATAAACTGAAGATGTTTTCAATAATCTACCAACCGTTAGTAAGAAGATAATACTAATAGAATTTATTGTCCAACAGAATACCAATTATAGGATAAAAAATAATAGAAAGTCATACATACTTTGTGAAAAGAAAACTATGAATAAAGCGCTTACAAATTATGCCAAACAAAATGAAATTATTGAAAATTTATGTAAATACGAAAAAGATATCATTATAATATTTATTTGCTAAGCTACACATATTATATGTGGGGGCATTACGCAAAATTTTAGTTCGGAATAGGTTACTTAGAACAGAATCTAGACGAAACACGAGGTATATGAAAATGCAACTTAGATAATAAATCTCCGCAATCAACAAATCCATGTATTAATTTCCAGACAAATTGAGAACAGCCTCTGCGTTATTTAAGGGAACGCATGCCATGACGCTCCAGCAAAGAATGATAATCAGTTCTTCTAGGAGAGTATTGACCATCAAGTTGAGTTAGCCAAAACCAAGATCAATCATCAAAATGAGTAGACACTTGCTAAGAGTAGATCAGAACTTGAGATAAACATGATGGCCGGCCTTTTCAACGCGAATCCTGGAACATTATTACATAATTATTGTGGTGCACCCAGGCGCTAAATTTAAACGTTCCGGTCAAGTTACTGATACATAAGGATATCAGCTTGCCATTGTTAATATCAAACATAGCTACGACTGAAAATATCAGAGAAAATTTAAATTTCAAATTAAAAATTTTCATTTGCGTGGTTTGTTGGAGCCTAAACCGTTCTAAACTTTTAAATAGCATAATTTTTATTTACTACAATGATTGACTACATTATTTTTTACATATTGTTCTGAATAGGAACATTTTATATGTTTATATCTGATGAAATTTATCTTACCATACAAAGATAAACTTCAGGATTCCTAATCACCAAATTTACGATAAATTACATTATCTGGACAGACTGGCGAAGATGCAATATAGCACACCCCACGTATGTATGTACGTCATGTGTTTGTCCTTGCGTACATAAAGCACTTCATTCATCTACTAAATCAAGAATTAAAGTGCACTAACCAAAGCATTTCTATGCAGCTTGCCAATTCTTAGAAATATAAATACTTATTACTAAATAGTTATCGCCACACATATATCACGATATTTACCGTTGGTATATATCTTTCAAACCCACTATCTAATTACAACAAGCATTGTCTCTTTAGAATCCAATTAACTTCCAACACGGATGTGACTTCAGCGCAAATCGGTAAACCGGCGGTATTATGCGGTAAAATTTCGTGCCATTATATGCATTAGATCCCCTCGCCCCTCCCTCTTTGGCCCAAATCATTGCGGTACTATTTGAAAGCACGGTTTGAACTATAGAAACTTGCCACCAATGCGGACTTATCTAGTCTTGCGATCTATGTAGGTCACAATTTGTAGCCGAAACTGCCCGGGGCAATGTCTAGACGACAGTGTTGTTAAGCTTGCATTATGCCAAATCATTCCGAAATTCCGTTTTTTTATAGGACAATTAACGCCCTTCACGTGCAGTAGGCTGAGCGATTAGGGTGAATAAACGAAACGACATAAAATATTCATATGTAGCTAATAATAACCCGGCGCACTGAATCAATAGGCGCCTCTAAATTAGGTTACGAACTCTAAGTAAAGACTAGCCGTTACATATACTTGCATATTTTCCGTTGTATTTGGGATACAGACCCTACGACAGCGTATACACATGTACCTTTTTGAAAATAAATATTTCCTTAATGATAGTTTAATTACCTTTTGGACTCGGCTTAATTATAGGCCAATCCAGGAGCGTAGTTTTGTATTTTCACAGTTTTTACTCTGCTTATAATTTAAAAATATATGAGATATGACACTTTAAACATCATTTATTGAAAGGGCATAATTTCAAGTTACATCCAATATAATATAATATAATTTTGAGTAACTTTAAACATTGTGATATGTTAAATTACTACATATACGAGCTGAGAATTCATTTTAAAGTGTTTAATTGAATGTATTTACAATTTAATATTGCCCCCTTCCAAGTATGCTCACACTGTTGGAATGCACACACCGCCTCCAGCGACTTTCCATTCTGATAATTCTGGAAGACTTGTTGTTTATTGTTCCATAATAGGAACATTTCAATCTTTCATTCGTCGATTAAGGGTTGGAAAAAGAACATAGTAATGTGAAACCATATCTGGATTGTAAGACAGGTGTGAGAGTACTGGAATTTTTTCTGCCAAAACTCTTCAGACGTTCAAGAAGCTCGTAATAAAGTTTGATTCGCTGCTTGGCGTTGCGGTACGAATTTTTTATTGTACAATTCTACGAGAATCAAAAAAGATGATGAAGCATGGACTTGATTCGGGATTTATTTATGCGATCTTTCTTCGGCCGCTGTGAAGAAAGTGTATGCCACTTCGCACTTTGTCGCTTTGTTTCAGGTTCACATTGAAAATTGAAAGGTTTCCATTACGGAACAATAAGCAACATATAAAAAGTCACGTTTTAAACGGTCCTACGGAACAAGACTTCCAGAGATGTTATCATGAATGGAAAACTTGCTGGCGACGCTATGTGCATTCCAAAGGAGCACATTTTGAAGGGTACAATATTAAATTGTAGATACATTTCAATTGAACACTTTAAAACTATTAATTTTCATTAATTCTTAGATATAAATCGTATATATAAAAAAATTGGCACAAATGTTTTGAAAGGAAAATGCAGTTTCTGTGTTGTTTTATAACAAAATATTTGTGTCATCTTCAGTAATGTGACTGTGTAAACCGGCTTATAACGAAATAGTATGTTATAAAACGTTGTGTTTAACTGAAATAGAAAGGAATAAAACTACGAAAAGCAAACATTTATTGTGACAAGTACATAACATGATAATGCAAAGTATAGTATAACAATTCTGTATTGTGCTTTAGTATAGATATATTATAACATCTATAATAAACAAATGCGAACAAATACATCTTACGACAACGTATAAATCCGTCTGTTATGTAACAAATTTGTTTTTTAAAAGAATATGAAGATTAATATGAAATAATTCCGTGTATATACTTATCAACACTTACAAATTTTAAAAACTTTATGTTATATCTATTGGGCATCACTTTGTAATTTTTTTAAATACTTCAATTTAGAAGCAGTGGCTTCTTGCATTGGTCTTTGCGCCTGAACTTTTATGAAATATACAAAACAATTGCATAAATTTTGACATAATAGCTTTTGATACTCAATGTTTGAGTTATTACACAAAAATTTCAACTGCGTAATGGGTTAGTTACTTACCAAATTTTCTTTAACATGGAAGTATATATTTTTAGAAATAATCTAGAATGCCTGCTAGATACAGCTACTCATTGTATTGGTTATTATGTTAAGTATTGTTTTCTAAGCGTTTGTCGATGTGTTTGTAATAACCTGGAATGCTTGTTTTAAAATATATTATTTCAATTTTATTTGTTATTTATTAAGGTATATTGTTATAAAGGTGGCAGAAAGCACATTCAATTATTCTAAAACCAATATTGCCATAGAAAAATTTAATTCATATTGGTGAAACATGAAAAAGGTGAAAGATAGGAAACAAAAAGGATAATCAAATTCCCTGTAAAGATGGCTGTAAAGAAAATACAAGAATGCTCAGAATAACACAACAAAACTTATTTTGTGAAGTACATGCGGTTTTTATAAATTCAAGAACATCTGTAGGTCCTTTCCAACAATAAAACAGATCTCCATGCTTGAAATGCTATCAAACCGTAAAATGAAAGTGCTTCAATGCGCTACATATAGTTAACACTTTAACGGTCTTATTCTTGCAAGAACTGCTGTTAACAAACTTCTCAGAGAGAAGGTAAACAGTGACAACTATAAGTTTGTCAAATATTGCGGAGAAGGAACCACTAGAAGTATTTTTACATAGTCGCATACTTTTCAAATTCCACTTATCTTCGAAGAAAAAAAACAACGTTTATCTAAACCTCATCACAACAAGACAAGTAGAATTATCCCAATATTTCCCAGATATATGCGACTACCAGTTCGGAATACACCACAAGAATCGTTTCGATAAACAGGAAGTGGCTTCGTGTAACAATGATTTATCTAATTCTTGGTCAGTGAACACAAGTTCTGTTTCCCCATCCTTAAGCTCCACATATACCGCAAATATAAAGCATTGCCTTGTTGATACAAGATATTACTTTTCTTATCTCATTGTACACTGAAATACAGAAATCACAAGTATAGACGAGTATATATAGAGCTGCAAGTAAATCATCCTTATCACTTTACATTATTGATATTTGTTTAAAAAAATAACGCATTACCTAAAAATTATGTAATTCTCTAACGGATGATTCGATTCTGCTAAAATGTAATACTTTAGAAAGCATAGATAATCGCACCAACTGTAAACTAATCGAAATTGTTGGCGCCAAATATTTTGTCCATAAAGTATGTACATTTTTCTGCGAATAAGTGCTGTTAACTTTTATCTAATTCCAATGGCATTATTTGTACACCTCACCTGCCACTACATACAATTTCCGCCGATTAACTACATTAACGGTAATGAAGATAAGAAACCAAAGTTAGCTATCAATTTATTAAGTTTAAATTAAATATATAGTTATTAATAGTAATAATAGCGTTTCACTCGTTGAAATTATAATTCGCAGTATAAAAGAAGGGACTTAATCGTAAATTAAATAAAAATGTTTTATAAATGATATCGTAATGCAAATTCATATTCAATAATAAGTATAAACAAACGAAACACTTTCTAATTTTATAAAAATTGACAATTTTTCATATTTTATGTTTTTTAGGTACAATGGATATGTTGCTATTTTTTTGTTTAAAACGTCATATGAGAGTCAAACAGCATAATGGTATGCAATCTAACAAAACATACTGGGTTGAACCAAACTATACCTTAGCAAAACTATAGAATAAGCTGAATATCCATCTTCTTATCATCTTGATTATATTTCCTGTTTCTTAAGGCAAGAGTTTCCAAAACGCGGAAATACATATGTTAATTTAAAATTTTTTTGAAGAGAACATGAGCTCATAATAAGATTACGAAAAATTCTACAGCATCTCATTCGAGAATATTAACTTCTTTATTATTAGGTGTACGAGATAGGACTTTTGAGCAGACACACATCCAATTATGGCATAAGTCGCTTTGTTAGTTAAGAAGCCCTTCTGGAAATCTTTAGCCACCAAATTATTCACTTCGTTTCCAAAATTTTCCGATATTTTTTGTGAATCAAATTATTATTCCTAAGCACTCATCTATACGACAACTAGATGTACTGTTTCATGCATATTTGTTGTTTGCAAACGTAATAACGTAATATCTGTGTGAAATTCTGCCATGAAATCCTTAGGATTTTTCATACGATTCTGCAGATTATTTAAAAATGCTACTTTACTAAAATCGTTTTATTACATGTAACATGTAAGAAAGGGTTATCTAGAGGTAAACCGTGCTTCTTAAATTTTCTAAACAAATTCCAGAACTTCACAGACATTTCTCGATTACCGCAGCCAATACTTTCGCGTTGGGGAACGCAGTTGCAGACAGCGATTTATTATTTAAAATGTTTTCAATAAATTAAAGCGTTAATTTTACAATTTAATCGAACATTTAATAACAATACGGTTTTAAATAAGCAGAATTTGTAGTGATAATAATAACACTTCTTTAAACCCCTTACATCACCTCAAAAATCATTTTAAGTATGCAAATGTTATATCACTAGATGTAAAACGGTTTATACAAGAATATTTTTTCATAACGGCGATCATCACTCTCTAAAACGTTTTTAAACTACGAGTGTATAACCAGAGGTAATTCAGCTTAATAGTGTTTTCGCAAAAGGGGTAAGTGTTCTCTAATTGTAAATATATGCGGTTCTGTATACTATAATATTTCGAAGTGGTTTTTCTTATCTGACAAAGAACAGTGAAACGTCGCCTGTTAAACCTGCTTTCTTAAATTCTGTCATTTACATAGTAAAATTGTTTTATCACCCATACCAATGTCGCGCACGTTTTCGAACCATAAGACAACCAAAACAGTTTTATATCCTACGATGTATACACGCGTTCGTCGTTGAATTATTCCACCTTGTTCGTTTCATCCCGTGCATATCAATTGTCAAAAGTCTGTCGAAACTCCTAGAAAAAGTAGTTATCGTAGTAGCCCGGCAGTCCTCGTTCCCACGGCATTAGAAACTGGGAGCAAGTTGAAACTACATTTGCTGCTTTTATAGTCATTACTACATTATGTCAACGCAATCCACTTCACTTCGAGATAATGAGAATGAATGTATTCATTTACAATGTGTTTTTTTACTTTGCACAAAATAAACGTGTACAATCTATACATATTATCACAATATAATTTTAAAGTGAAAAATGTGAAGCAGTAATCCAAAAAGATTATTTAGTTCAAACGTGAATATGTACATTCTTCTAACCAAGAGGAACGGATTTTGTTTCTATTAAATTTTAATATTCCAATTTTAAGAAGCACTATTTAATATCTTTCGCTTAAAAAATGTTGATGAGGATCATTTAACAAACAAAATTTACAAATATTCTATCCAAAACTACTTGTATTGAATCCTTCATTACAAACAAAAGTAGGCACGTTAACGGTACGATCATTGCATTTGCTCTTACATTTTGTATTTCTTTTGTAACAAAACTGTTCTTAGTCTACGCTTTAATAATAATATATGCTCTTATTATATATATCTTGAGGTCGACTGCCAACAAGAAGATGTATGCGATTACATCGAAACATCAGGACGTACATGGTTCTTCTAAGAACCAACGCCGAACACGGGACAAAACCCGAGAGGATAGCAAGACATCCTTTACCCGCGAAAACATACGCTACAACAATATATATATATATATATATATATATATATATATATATATATATATTTCCGGAAGCTTAATGTAAAATAATAAGTATAACGTAATCAATAAAGTAATTAAGTGTTACATAATAGCAGATAAGTTCAGCAATCATGTTGGATAACGTGGTACCTACATATCTATGCATATACGAAAATAAATACTATAGGGGATCCCCACTGCATATATTTATCAATTAAATATAAAATCGCTACTTCAAGGTAACTGCTTCCATTGTAAATATCGTAAACGTAAACGAAGTATATTGGTATTTAAGAAAAAGACAGCAGATAAATTACCCAATGTTGTTTTTGCTTCTTTTAAGAATCCAGAGGAAGCTAAAACCAACATCTGATATGAAAATCCGTTTGCTGAATGGACTTTATCTGAACGAACGGCCTTTGGTTTGAGGAAGTAGATTACATCACAAAGCTTGAAGAATGATCAAATTATGTATTTAGATATTACTTGTTTGCAAAATGAAAAACTGTTAACGCATAATATATCAATGTATTCACCGAACTATATTATATTTATAGATTGAATACATGCGTATATAATTACAATGAGATTTAATAAAGTAAATAGTACGCATCCACTTTATACATAGTTGGACAAATGTCCCGAAACATTTCTGACTTGTTGAAAAGGTAATATAGAATTTTTTATGGTAAACTATTAACTGACTTATACCGATTTTTAACATATGTTATCTTTTTTCAATTATAACGTATCTTTCAATAGAACAAATGTAAAATTTGGAGAAATCCAATATGATGGAAGCATACATTGTATGCAACAAAAATTCAAGAACTAGCGAATATTAGGTTGAGCACTATCCTTTACGACAGCAGCCAGATTGACGTTGCTTTCGACAACTATACAAGTAGTTTAGATAACATGATTACTTATTTAAAAAGAAGAGAACAGAAAAATATTACCAACGAAGAAGTAGAAATTACGATGTCAGCATATTTTGAAACCCATCTCAAATTTTCCATTAGAGGTGCTACTAAGGAAGTAGGTTTACCACAAATTATGCATCATTTCAGAGAATTAAAGAAAAACATAAATATATCCCATTTAAGTACCGAACCTCACCAATATTACAACCAGGAGATTCGGAGGTTGAATTTCTGTCAATGGTTCATTTATGTTTGTGATGAAAGTTTGAATGGAGCACAGTGTCTGATGAAACAAACTTCTTCAATAGAGGTCTGCTTAATAAGAAGAATCATAAGTACTGGTCGCAAAATAAATTACTAACAGTGCGTCCATATGCTGCACAAATTCGATTTACTTTTAATATCTGGTGCGGATTAATTGATTTGATAGTCGTTCGTCCAGTGATACATTGAGAGGAGACAGATATCTGGAATTTATTTGGAATGTTTTAGATTTCCTTAATAACGCCAATTATCTGAAGCTCCAAAATTTATATTTTCAGCAGGACGATGCTCCTGCACACAACTGCCGCATAGTACATAACTATCTGGACACCATCTTTGCCGATAAGTGGACTGATACAAATAGGCCAATTTGATGGCCAGTACCCTCTTCTGGCCTTTCACATTTAGACTTTTTTTCTTTGCGGACATTTGAAAAATCAGTTCCGTAAAACACACAAACAACTGCAATGATTTGCAAAATAAAGTTAGGAAACTTGGAACTGGAAGGACGGTCTTAAAGAATTACCCAGAGTGTACCTTACCGCGAAAGTGTATTGAGAAGAAGGAAGGTGATACTTTTGAGCATTATTTATAAGTTATACATTTACCTCTTATTATTCATTTTAAGATAATAGCGTATTAAAGCTTTTATATCATAATTTAGTATATCTTTCAAACATTTTTAAAATATACAAAGAGGTATCAATGATGCGCGCTTAATTTGAATCAGCTGCATATTTGTTTTAAAAGGAACGATGGCAACTGAAATCTAGAAGGTGAAACATGTCTTGGCCTTTCAATTACTTTTCGAACATTTTTATGAAAGAAACAACTATTTTGTCAGTCTTTTTAGATTACTCCGCAATATTTTATCAACACTATGAAAAATAAAATAACTAAAGTATCAATGTTTGTTAAGTAAATCAAAAAAATTTTTTTTTATAAAAATCGATGATTTTTAACAACTCGGATTTACTCTAAATTTAGTTATGTGATTAAAATAACATTTGACTTATTCCAAAAATCATAATCGTTCAGAAACTGAACTTACTGAACATCACTCTAATAACATGTTCCGAAGTAATAATGTTTGCATTTCCAGACAGCACTGGTATTGCCACGGTTTTATGAACACATTCCTGTACAAGAAGCCTGCTTTTCCGTTTATTATCGCATTCCATCTCATTGTGCAAACTATAGGCATTTCCTTGTCTATCAATTCTTTGTAAATACAGAAATTAGTAAATTAATTAAAATCCTATTAAATTTCATTTTTATTTCTAATTATACTTTGTTCTTGTAACAGCACTATAGCGAATACAGGTATTCGCTCTTTGCCTTCATCGTTTTAATAAATATTTATCTGGAATTTGCCACAGCGGAAATATTAAGATTTTATTAATACCGTGTAGTAAAAAAAAACTTTTAGGAATAATTGGCTTTAATATATCTCAGTTCGAACCCAAAGTTGAACGTCCTGATTTATGTCGTTTTATTTTTATCTCGTCGAAGGTGGTTTAGATGTATTGTACATATGTTCCACTCTTTTTAATACGGTTTACACTCTTAAGTGCGCATATTCGCGCTGGCACTGTTGCTCTTTCGAAATGAATCCATCAAAATAAAATTCTGTCTTCAGTGATTCGAAAGTATGTCGAAATGTTATTTTGGAGAATGACAGTACGTCACCACACCAGATGTGATAAAAGTTGAATATCCTCTAGAGTAATTTGTATCGAAGTGAATGTTGATTTTGTGCGGAACACCAATTCGCAGTATCTCGCCCGCCGGCTGTCATACCGTCACACTACTTGGCACGGCAACGAAAATCATTGTTAAAAATATTCTCAGTAATGACTATTAAATAATTCAAGTTATCAGTTATTTCATCAAAAAGTTTTCAAATGGAAAGTATCGGTAACTATGTATTTGTCACACATGATCTTCTTTTCGTAGTCTGATCTACTTACATGTAACAGGTAGAATACCGAAATTGGTAGAATTTAAACAGGAAAGTTGTAGAAAATAATCCACGGTACTGAAAGTCCATTTATCTTTCAAACAATGATATTAAAAATTCACACCCTGTACAGTGTAATTATGAGTACATTATCCAAAAATATTTTTGATTTTGCTGGAGCATTATCCACAAAATAGTGTAACTAAATTAATTTATTTTAAATAAAACATTCTGTATTGTATCGTTTTGTATTCTACATTACATTCTGCATATCTTATATTAATTAATTTAGGATAAATCTGTATTTAAAAAATTCATTTTGCCAAGTGTCTACAATGTTCCTTTTAAATGATTTCGATTAGGGACGAGACATTTGTAAAGTGAGATATCTTTTAGGTGACAGGTCTATTGAGTTACTTTTTTTTGAGATTTATACTTATCTGTGCTTACAATTTTATTGCACAATAATGCTCGAAGAACAATTGAACATCATATGCAAAAATTGAAATCAAAATTTTACTTCATACCGCTTTCTCGCTAAGATAAAGAAGTGTAAAGAGCAAATAATGTTCGCGAAAAGACAATTGTGTCAATTCATTGTCAATCTCGGGCATTGGAAATTTCTAACATTAGTCTGACAAATTTTGCTAAGAGATCATGATATACATGCTTACAAGATTTCTTCTACTGAACAATCGATTATTGCGTCACAGATTTGTGTTAGAAAAACTTGAAAATTATCTCGAAAACTGCCGTATCTGGCTTGAAAATCAATCGGAAGTAATATATGTAGAGTCATTTTATTCACCTACACAAATCATGCTAGGGTTTTTCAACAATGGGACTCACTATCGCTCAGCATTGACTGAATTTTTTTACCCGAATTGGATGCTCTCGATTTAGATGACGTGTGGTTTCAACAAGATGGTGCAAATCAAACAATTTACTCACTGCAAGAAAATTGGTGAATCTATTATTTCCAAAATTAAACACCCTTTGACTTCTTTCTGTGACGTTATGGTAAGTCTTTAGTTTACGCCAGCAACATTACATGACTTGTAGACCAACATTACATTACATATGTGAAAAAGTTGTGGAAAGTTGAATTCAAAAAATTCACTCCTGCCAGCACCACCGTAAAGGACATTTGAATTATATTGTATTTTATCAATAATTCTATCAAATGTTCTTTTCACCTAACTAAAAATGATCTTAAATTTCTCATGACGTAGAATCTTATAGTACATTACATACGCAGTATCGGGACTAAAACGGCTTGTTATACAGGGAGTGTTATAAATAAATAACCAAATTGAACAAAAAAATCGATGGTCAGTAATATGTGTATTTGCATCGGATGTTCTGTGCCTTTATGCCGGCAGGAATGATTAATATTTGAGGCTTTTACTAACTATGCGCTAGCTAACTTAAAAGATATTTTATATGTTCGAAAAGAGCATAAATACTTAGAGGGCTCTAGTGTACATCTAGTGTTTATTACTCTCCATCCATATGTATAAATAATTTCATCAGAAATTTTAAGTCATATATTTCGTACTGTTATTGTCAACCCGCTGACAGATATCTATATAGCATAACACAAAAATATTCAGTTTTTTTTTTTCATCAAAGTAGAGAAACAAAAATGTCAAAAATTAATAATCGTAACAAAATACTTATGCGTATCAATTTTGATCTTTCTTGTGCAGTGTTTACTAGCTGTTAAGTCTTGTTCACAATGAACGTAATGTAATTATATAATAATTAAAATGTAAAAATGTTCCTCCAATTTAATTCCTGGATTAAATCATCTTTCAAAGAACTTGAGCTGTTAGTCAAACTACAGATCACATCTAAACAATGGAGCAGGGTGCCCTTGGAAGCTATGTTCATCAGTTTCGGAATGTCCTCCTTCTAAATTCTGCGGCACAGCAAAGAACTAGGATTATTATTATATATTATATTACCTACCAGTGCATGTATGTGAGTAAACTGTCAAAACAAAATGTTATCAATAAAACCCCAAAATTCTCAGTAAAATATTACTAGCTAGTCAGGTTGATTTAGGTATTTGTATTTCATTTTTAAAGTTACAAAAGATAGGTAATTTACAATCTGCAACAGGGATAACAGCAAAATTAAATTTCTTGATTTCGTAATTGACGTATAATAAGTACATGTGACGTTTACTGTAAGAATAGCACATACTGTAGAAGTAATAATAGGCTATATACAAGTAGAGAGTAGAAGCTAGCCCATGCAGATGGTTAGCGGGCGACACGGAAGCAGGTGTGCTATGGGGTGATTGGAAAAAAGTCATTCCTTGAAAGCTCATCATTCTTTATCGCTTACGTATTATGTGTACATGACACTTAAGTCGTTACTGTAGAATCCTACAAACTGTTAATAAAATATATTTTAAAAAATAAAGCTTGCAGCGTATTTTTGAAAACTTCCTAATTAAAGGAATACATATGCATTCGGGCAACCGTAGCCAAGGGTAATAACTAGAGATGGATCGTTTTGCCGGCCACAGCATTATGCAAGGTGTTCCAAAAGTTCTTTTCCAAATAAAAATAATACAATAAAATAATGGCCATGTTTAATGAATAAATGTCTACTTTAATTAAAATACAGACTTGGAACTTTATTTTTAAAAAGTTGTGTCTACTAAATATGTTCCATTATTTTGCTGGCACTCTCCTACATGTCAGACAAAATTTTCGGGAACTGGTACATATTCTGCGTGATCCTCTTTTCTCTTCGAATATTCTCTTTTAATTCATACAGAGATTGAGAAGTATTGCTATATACCTTGGATTTAAGGTAGCCCCATAAGAAAAATCCATTGGTGTAAAGTCAGGACTACGTGCCGGCCAGTTTATGTCACCGCGTCTGGATATCAATTTTCCAGAGAAAATTTCAGGAACTGGTGAGAACATGTTGCACATGTGAAATGTCTGCAAGCCTGGAATAAAAAAGTTTTTACACATGTCCACATACCGCTCCAAATTTATGGTTACTGTACGATCTATGTCATCTTTAAAACGATATGCGCTGATAATTCCTTGCCCCAATTCTGTAGCCCAAACAGTAACTTTTGGCGAGTGCAGTAGCTTGTCGTGCGTCTGTTTTGGATTTGTTGAACTCCAATAACGGCAGTTCTGCCTATTTTCATGGCCATTAAGGTGAAAATACTCCTCGTCTGAGAAGTTTTGGTAAAGCCGTCTTGGTACGGTTATACAGGATGTCTTTGAAATAAAGTAAAAAAGTACGGAAAATGAAAACGCATAAATCCAAAAAAATGTTGAGTGAGTCAATTACGACGTTAGAATTAAAAAAGCTCTAGAAAATTGTAATGTGTGCCACCTATTATCAAATAATTTCTCAAACCCCTTCCTTAAACCTCATAATTTGTAAAATTCCATACCCAAACATTTCATCATTTGGAATAAGTAACTAATAAATTAACATTTTTGTATGCATTACGTTTATCGATTAACGGGAATATTGATTGCATGTTGTTAGTTTAATTTTGTTACTGTACATTTTTTACCAAATAAATATATATACATAAATGTACGTACCAACCTAATTAACTTGTATTCGGGCAAATAAATATCAATCTAACATTGTCGAACTAGTGCAGGACCACCGCATTATCACGATCATGATATGTTGGTTTTATCGTGGCATGGATTTTTGTCTCAAGCTAATAGTAGATAAATTGCGAAAGTTTACGGTTTCTCTATTCTAGGATAATATTATCTTATTATACGATTGCTTAGTCTCTTACGAAATGTAGTATTATATTTCTGTCTACTTTTACAACTTATTCTTTATGAGGTACGCATGGATTAGTAAAGTGATAAACTACGTGCATGTAGCTTGAATAGGATCTTCAAAGTCTTCACAAACATTTTTTCTCAACTGCAATATTTCATTTATGATTGAGGCGATACAAAATTTAAAGGTTAACATAACCCTTCCAAATGCATTAATAATGCAGGTGTAGTAGTTATAGTACGAGGCTTATCCGGAAGGTAAGTACCGTTTTAGAAAAAAACTCCTCTAAGAGCATTTTAGTCAAAACAAAATTTCTTTGTATACGAGGGAGCATTTCTTAAATTACTTTTCTATATGGCTGCCACAATTGCTCAGACACTTGTCATAGCGGGAAACCAACTTTTCTATACTTTCTTCACAGAAAGGGGCTGCAAGTGAAAACAGCCACGATAGTTTTTAAAAATTGTGGAAATTAACTAAACATTCTTATTGTGTGTTTTCATGAATTTTCTCATTAACTTCTTCGACCAAACCATTATTGACAATAGAAGAACACCCACGCTGTGCTTCGTCATGAACATTGAATTCGTCCATCATTGAATTGTCTAACCCACTTTATCGCCATTCCATCTGTCATTACATTTTAACCATAAATCTCTACAAGTACGATGAATTTCGGGTGGCTTAATATTCCTTGCGTTTAAAAAAGAATGTACTTCACAGTTGGCGAGCTTAGAAATTGTGTTAAACATTTTAAACGATTACTAACAAATGTAAACACAACGCAATCTGGCTATAATGGCATCAGCGGAAATACTGTGAATCAGAGAGATACGTGTTCATGCACTCAAACTATGACAATAGCGCTGCGGTGGTGGTACAACGAAACGGTACTTAGTGTCCGGACAAGCCTCGTATATTAACCAATATCTGCAACAGCTTTAATAAAAGTATTCCACAAGGGTTTTCACTTCTAAAGGGACATATTTTATATTTCGGTACTATATAAATGTTAGTAGTAGAAGTAAAATTTATTTCTGCCAAAAATACGATCATCACAAAACCAGATAATTTTATTGAATCCGTTTATGTGAATTTATTTCGCGCGTGCTTTTTTTAAACTTTACTTCTGCCACGATACTCAGCAAGTGTTAAGGCCAGGTTGACGTAAGGTTTCTTTTATGTAAATAATAGCATTCTCATCTGATTTATGATATTAAAAAAAACGTTTCAAGGTCTGTTCGTGAATTTTTAATTTGACACATATTCGTAGAGTGCCAAAATTAAACACGTACATATATAACTTGCCGAATTTTTTGCGCGACGGCAATCGTAGAATAGTATAATTTTATTACCGCCCGCTAAAGATTCATATCCGTACCTGCGATGAAATTTGACGCACTTGGGGATAGATTCCCATATTAGTTATTGTTCCGCGATTTGTGCTTCTTCGAATATTTAAAAATTTCGCACAGACGTGAACGCTATAATTTTATGCATAAACTTGAATATATACAATTAACTCCGATAGCGGAAATATACGCGACACTTGTAACACATTGCCTACAAATTAAAGACTTCATAGAACTGCAAGTCATCTGTAATTGAATTGATTTTTAAAAAATTGAAAATATCTACGTTTTGTGCTGAATGAACCGTAAAAAATATTTGTCTTCATTCTATTCTCGAAATATTCCAATATTTGAAAACCTCAAGAAAAAATTACAAAATGATTACAAAATAAGAGTTCCTCTCACACCGTTTAATCTCGAATACATTCAGCACAACACGCAGACCAAACGTTCCCATTATCAAATTTCCAGCGATCGTGAAATTGGTGTGGTGACTATGACATGGGTCCTTAATCTCGAACAACTCGGAAATGCGAACAGCACAACACAATGAGCGCGGAACAGGCACAAAACGATAACGTACCCAAATTTCAAAATCGAAAGCTAAATTTTCGCAGGACAAAATGCAAATCACACACGTGAAGTGCGCTCTATTTATAGTATTGGTTTATAATACTTAATAAGTAATACGAATTAAAACGATTTGCACAGTGTGGTACACATTAACTTATATGTTTACTACACAGTAATACTTTATAGAATAGCATTAAAGAATTTATATTAACGATGCAGACAAGGAATTAATTTTGTTTTGAATCTGTCCAAAATTCTGTCAATTGTGAGAGTAAAAGGAAATGTGGAAATTTCACTTACTGTTGCAATTGGCACAATTGAATCGCTTTTTTATTTGCGTGACATAATTCAAACCACGATTTAGTAACTACAAAAATATCCGCAGCTCTTTAGTTTTGTCTTAGATATAAAATTATAAGCCTCTGTGCCAGTGCAATGTTCCGTACATGATAATTCCCAATTAAAGTTTGGAATATCCCAAAATTATAAAGTTTCAATAGATAGTGCTAATGAATGTATAGTAATTGATGCGCGGGAGTGCAAGATATATATATATATACCGGAAATTTCACATAACTCGCAATATATACACTTCCACTCTCCCATATAAAATGCGACATACCTAATAGTTACGATCGTTATGATATGGCCCATGGTTGTGTTGTCAAATTATTGACAATTTCCTTTAATGCAATGTAATATTTTATGATTAAAAATAGTATATATATATATATATATATAATATCCTTTATTAAATTATTTTACAGCAAATTTTGCAAATATTCCTCCATTGACTTCCAAACATGATAAAAATTAGTAACAACAGAATTTAGTGCATCGGCTGTAATTGTTCCAAAAACTTCGATTATTCTATTCTTGAGCTGGTTTAAGTTTTAAATTTCCCCAAGAAAAGTCAATTGATGCCAAATCACGAGGCCAAGCTATTTCTCCACCGTGTCCTATCCAATGTTGTATTTAAATATTGACGCAGATCTACAAAATACTAAATATGGGCGTCATCGTGTTAATACCATAATTGGTGAGGAAAGTTTTAAGTTTTTAAAGCTGTTTGTAGTAACTGTAAATACTTTTCACTATTTAAATATCAGTCAATAAAAAAAGATCCTATAATTTGATAGCTATTGATTCCTACCCACACACTACTTTTTGGGAGTATTCTGTTCCGGTTTCATTAAAAAAATATATAATTTCTTCTGCTCCAATATCGAGTATTTTGTCGATTTACTTCACTGATAACGGAAAATGTTGCTTCATCGGAAAATACAATTTGTTTAAAAACATCAGGGTTGTAGGGGTTGATTTCCCCGCTCTATTCTTCCCGGCACTCAGGGTTAGATTTGTGCTTGAGTGTTGTTTTATATTCTGTGTTTTGTTTAACAAAATGTAATATATTATTGAATTAAACTCACATATGCCTATCTTACAGCCTTTATATTTTTACATTCATAAAAAATAATCAAAAATGAGAATTTAGGAAAACGTTAAAGCATGATCGTTACAGACAGTATATACCCACATGGCCGAGTCTTGCGATGTACACACGACACTCTCAGTATCCGAACCTCAATTGTACGGACAACTATGAAAGTAACTGTGTAAAGGTTATTATTGATAATTTCAAGTAGACGCTCACAAAAAAAGATTGCTCTTCTCGTTGTCACCGTATCTAAATCAATTTTTAAATCTGAAGCATTGATATTTTTCACTTTTCAAAAGTCTAAATATACTAGATTTACTATATACTTCTGTATTTTACATAAATAAACTTTACATTAATTTTTATTTTATATTGTATTAGAATAATATTTTACCGAGGATACAAACATCCAAGCCATACAACAAATTTCTGCCATTGTGCGAAAAAACAACTCATTAGACCCATGCGAGGTTTTCAGAAGGGTCTCTTCACAAACCATCGACCCTTGGATCGGATTATGTCAAGGTCGTGTCGTTCCGCAGACTATTCCACCTCTATATGTGCCCGACAGGGGTGGAGAAGTTGCCGCGACGACCGTTAGAGGTCGCCGGAACGGAACGAACTGACTAGACGCCGGCGACGCAGACGTCGAGGTCGTTTGCCCGACGTGCGAATGCGCCGTCATTAAATAAAAACATGCACGCACACGAAGAAGCCTAGGATCGAAGAGTTTAGGTATGAGGTTGTACGTCTGCGATGCGTCGGCTACACGTTCTGCACTCTGCCGCTCCCTAGCCCATTTTGTCGCATATTTGGCATTGTAGCGTACCTACGTTAGCTCGCTCTTCCGCGAAGTTTGAATATTTTACTCTCTCCTGCTCTCCTCTATACGGTACCTTACGGTCAGGACCGTATTAATTTCCGTACATATCTTTCTCGCTAGATAATAACTTGTAGGGCGTAACGACTGTCTATGAAAGTCACGCAAGAGCATGACGACTTTTTTGCGAATCTCTTTCGAATTTGGAAAATATCTGTACAATTGATTGTAATATGTTGGGAATAGAAGTTCGTTATAACCGAACACTATTCTAGATATGCAAGGTGCTTGATGGTTTGGGGAAGTAATAATCAAACTCTGAATATTTGGGGAATACGGAGAGAGTATCGTTAAATGATTTTTTCAGTAAAAATATTTAGGTTGCTAATTTGCATTACAGTAGTAGTTTTCCTATATTTATCTCCTGACATTTTTTACAAAAATGGTTGCTCCGCCATCTACTGATGTACATATGCATGTCCCAGAATTAATGAGAATGATTACTTTTGAAGTGTTTAATTGAATGTATCTACAATTTAATATGATCCCCTTCAAAATGCACACGGCGTCTCCAGCGGGTTTTCTATTCCTGGTAACAATTCTGGAAGTCTTGTTCGATTAGGCTGTTTAGAACTTGCGTCGTAACTCTTTGGATGTTGTTTATTGTTCCGTAATAGAAACCTCCCAATTTCCGCGTAAGCGTTTGAAAGGGATAATAATCACAGGGAGCCATGTCTGGACTGTGGAGTGGGTACAGGAGTATTGGAATATTTTGCTCTGCCAAAAATTTACTAACCGACAATAAGCTGTGACTAGGGCATTACCGTAACTCAGTCTAAACAGTATATCGTTATATTGGCTATTAGCGCGTGAAATGCAACATAATTATAATTTTACAAGGAAAACGAACTAATATACAAAGTATATTTTAACAGACAAATTGACAAATAATGGAAATCTTGGTTTACGTGATTGCTATTTCGTAGTAATAAATAATATTTGCACCTAAAAATATTTTTATACGTAATTAAATAAGTGTTAGTTGAATTTTATAATTTAGTACTATAATAACTATTTTTGTGTAGTGGTGCTATAGGTACGTGTTTTACTACATATATTATGGCCTAATTTTATAAAACTTGTTTCATTGGATAGATTTTGCATTAAATAATGGTTTTATCAAGTTATATAGGATACTGGAAGGTATGAAATATTCAACGTCGAATACGTTATATAAAATACTATACATACTATAAAATAGTGTTAGCAGATGTACAGGTTTACACGTACATAAAAACGCAAAGCTTACAATATCGAATTAAAAATTCACTTATCTGTATTCACAACCAGAAATGGCTGGATGCCTGGAACATGAATAATTACACCGGATGACGTTTATTTAAATATTTTACCATGGAAAATGATGCGTTACGTACATTCATAATCTTACTCTCTAACTGATAACGTCGTGTTCTTTTCTACAAAGCTGAAAACATAGAACCTGTACTCGCATTTGCGTTGATTTAGAAACAAGAAATATTCCAATTATTACGTGATTACATATAATATTCTGTAATTTACACCTTTTACATTATCTATAATTGGTAGATTACCATTGCCCACTCTTAACTATAACATTGACATTGGATATCCTTCGCGTCTATCTAAAAGTGTTAACTGAACAAAAAGGTGAGTGACCCTTCGTGTATAAAATTTACGTGAATTAGCATCAACATTTCGCGGCTTATTGCGCACTTCACCTATTACTGATAGTAAACTTATATTATTACTATTATGCAAAATAAATTGATTAAAAATTTATTCGACTAATATCCGGTTCTGTTTTTGGCGCCTCCTTTTTTTCATTGAGAAAAAATATATATAACTTGTATAAGAGGAATATGACAAATAGAATAAAAATAAAATAATTGTACAATTGTTTAAAAATAATTTCTTAAGCATTATCCAGGATATTATTTAGGAAGTCGGTGGATATGTTTAGTGAAAGTTTAGTCGATATCCCATGACATTTACTACATTTTGTTTTACGATCGCTATAACTTTATTACTCCAATAACATAAGATTTATTTTCATATATGCATATAGAACGTGCCTAAATTAGATAGAATAACAAAAAACTTATAGGAAATGAAAACTTTTACAGCACCTTAAAGAGACGACTTGTGCGAAAATACTTTTTTAACGAAAGCAATTCTGAGAAGATGAATCGTATTTTCGAAAACAACTTCTAGTTTACAATATCGCCAATTTTTACACGATTAAAAAGAAAAAAAAATGTTATAGAATATCCACCATATTTAACTGTAACTTCCTAGAGTAAAATAACCGGCTAATATGTACCATTAATTGCATCTATTAATAGACTTTTTTGATATCCTTACTCAACATGCGACTTTTCTGCTTGGAATGCTATTCATGATAATATAATGGAGTAACTTTTTTCATCGGTTGTCTGAAGGTCGACCGGATGATAACACGTGGCCTTATCGCGTAAAATTTTTTTCCACGTATCTGAGATATTATTTGAAATAAACGACCTTGATTTTTGGCGAAATCGTGCCAAGAGTCGTCATCCTACTACAGATTTTTTAACCCAGTTTCTCTAAATTCGAACGCACGACTTCCTTATGATCCACGTACACTCTGTAAATATATCAAAATGATCGGATTACGTAAGAGCTACACGAAAGAGCTTTTTATAGAACACCGATCGCGATTGTTTGCATCCACTTTCTATCGCCCCCAGTGCTGTTGCCGAAAGAACGATTTAATCAAGTTTCTCTTGCGATGCGAAATCAGAGCTTGCAAATTAAATTGCCAAGTCTCCGCTTGTAAAAATAACGCTAATTATTTGTGGACATCAACATGTGATGTATAAAAATGGGGACTACTATTTCTACTGGTACTCCTACTACCACTACCATTACTACTGTCATACTAGAAAGTACGCATTAATCGTTATTTCAGAGACTAGAAAATACATTATATATATATATATACATACACGAATTTAGATTTAGATTGAATTGCTTATTAAATAATGTATTTCAAAGCTACCGTTAAGGTATTGGTATGTATATAATACTGATAAAGTAATAGTAATACATTTACATATGTATTTTAAAATTGGTGAAAGTTGAATTTTTTGAAACTGGGGAACTGGATCACTTTCCAAAACGAATTCTACACAACAATTCAAATTGATTATGAATAATTTTCGCTACGGCATAAATTGCATATTATTGAGTCGTAGCCGTTAAATTAGAATATAACTAGATTCAGTATTTAGCGCAAGAAATAGTAATAGTGGTAATATCTTGATTGGCCAACGGTTTATAAATTAAATTATTATATACGAGCATGCACTAACATTTATTCAGTTATCATACAGATTTGGTGTTTAACATAAAGTTAGGTTATAATTAAAAATTGGAAAAAAGATGAAAAGAACAAAGTAAAAATTATAGCTTAAAAGGAAACAATGTGCAAAGACACATCGCAAGAGGCACCTACGATAGTTATGTACCGGTACATTTCGCAAACTTAATTGTAAATAATCCACACCAGAAAAGTCGTTATTTTTAAAGAAATACTTTTTGAAACGCATTCCGATTAGAAAAATAGCGAGAACATTGACACTTATCGGGGGGTCTTTGGGAATTTAGTCGCTATGGAGCGTTTTACGGGAGCAGAGTGTGCCTGCTGTGTGCGCGAGTTAAAAATTTCTCTGAGGGCTACTTTATATCGAAGGTAAACGGCGTCACTTTGTATATAAGTAAAGATTGCTATTAACATGATATCCTGGTTAAGTACTGCAAAATGTGTGTTTCTTCCAAAAGCTTCCCATTAATATAAAAAACATAGTAACATTTTCGACTCAGAATTTAAGGAAAAATATTGCTACGTGCCCCTTTTCTGTTAACATATACACATCTTGTATAGTATGTAAAGTGACTTGTTGCAACGACTGTTTATTTTTTAATATAGTTAATGCAAATTTTCGAATGATGCAAATATGACATTTTTTAAATTCCAAGATGAATTCAGTACTATCGATGATAGTTTTCATACGACGAAAAAACGGTCAAGCATCGAATTTTTAAAATTCATGGATATGAATTCAGTACTATCGATGCTTTATGTTATTATTGTTATAAATATATAGACAAAAGAAATGAGTATTCATACAAAATCTAAATTCATTATTTTATTTTCTACAACTGGTCATATAACACATGCAGATAGTGTTATGTAGATATTTGCTTGATATTCGCAAAAAGTGAAGGAAAATCAATATGTATTCAGTACTGTTTCATTAGTGGGTCAATAAATGTGCTCCATCCTTATGTTTTATTTAGCCTTATAGATTGTGGACTCTTACCAAGATAATTTTTTTTGTAATTTCCGTTATTAACATGAGTGATGTACGATCTCTCCCGGATGGTAATTAGTAAACCACATAGGAGTAAGTAAATGACATAGGAAAAAAATTCTGTCCACGTTGTGTAGCACATGCCCTAGTTTTTGCAATTCTAACGAACGCGGAGGTGTACCAAGACAAGAATGATAATTTTTGAGTGAAAATTTAGAACAACCAGAAATGTACTATTCTAATTCTGGAGCACAGGGGACAGTTTAAAGCGTCGCTTACGTTGTGTTTCCAAAGTACTATCTCTCTCTTTTCTACATATGATCTCATACATATGTGTAGAGGAAGAAATTAATATAAAGCCGTTTTTTAACGTCGACTGTTGAACAGCAATAATAGTTATATAGTTACATATAAGAAAAGCCTTTTATTTATACTAAACAATAGAAACTGTAAATTCATCGTTTAATTTTGATACAATCAAATGATTATCTAAATAGGTTAATTATATTTTATTCACAACTCGGATCACGCATGTATCAAAATTGGTTTCTCTTGTCTCAAGATACGTTGGAAATATGCTCCAAGGAATTAGGTAGGTATAGATATCATTCGATTTCGATCGAACAATACAGGTGATAGTGGAAAGTATATTGAAGTCGCTATACGCATTCTATTAGTAGTATAAAGCATTAACATGTCGTTCGTAATTGCGCAAACAAGCAACAACGCGTACATAGATATTGAAATCGTAAGTTTTAGTGCCGCAGTATTAAAAAATCTCAAAGATTCTGCTCGAAATACATATTCAAATCAATTATTACAATCAATTGCAATTATTGGAATTATCTAGAGTAATTTAGAATTCTAACAAAATAATCGAAATGACTAAATCTCATACAGTGAACTAAATTGTTAACCGTTCCCAAGAACGGTTTTTACTAGCCCATTTTCCTTCTTTTACATTTATTGAATTGTTATTTTTTTTGGAAAATATTGACGAGGAAATCATATTTTATTTATATAGAAATTCAAAAAAATATACATGATGAATAGATACTTTACGTTATTCGAAAGTGTGGTTTATGATAGCACAATTTTACAAAAACTAAATTTGAAAATATCACGGCTCATCATGCCACTTATAATATATTGGATTCAATTACCTGTATACCTAAGATTTATTTTCAATTGTTAATTCTAATCTACAAAATCAAAAATTTCATGACGACCAAGTTATTGTATGAAATACTTCTGTAATGTAGTCCAATGAATAAAGCAACCTAAAGCGACTTAAAATTTGGACCATTATCGCATATATAGGTACGCTATCCGAAATAATATCCCCAATGTGGGGATCTCGCTTATAAGAGGTACATATTCAGTTAAAATACACCTATTCTTTAGCATTAAAACAATTTTTTAGTAATTATGCCCTTTAGGAGTCAAAAATGTCGAATTTCTTTTTTCAGTAATAACTTTTTGATATTAATACATCATTTTTAGTTAGCTTACATATTAAACCAAATACTTCACGACCACTTTAATGAGATTGACGAGTAATTAATTTTACAGCAATGAATCTTTGACCGGTGGAAGTATTTGAATTTACTGTGAACAGATTAAGAAAAAAATACTTGAAAACCGATTTGAAACCGCGTCATAATTGCATCAGCCTGCTCACGTTTGGCTCTCAGTTGCGGGCAGCAGCCGAGAAGTTGCATGAAACTGAAAGCAAAATGACGCCAGACATGCAATTACGACGCGGTTTTACCGCGGAAACCTAAATTCGTTAGAAGAAAATAGCGACCAATTCCTAAAGTTATGGATGTACTCAAATCTCCAGATTATAATACCTATTAGACCACTTTGCTTGGAAAACGTTGCGAATGAAGTTAAAGAATATAAATTGTTGAAGATCTTTGTAAATTACTTCTGGCAACATTCAGAGGCATTTGTTGTCATAATTTATGTAATGCAGTTATTATATGACTAAGTCACAATCGAAGTATAGATGTGTTTAGAACATATTGGTTAATTGTTCAAATAAAGATATAAAGAGTTAATTACCTAGTATTTTTACCATGGATGGTTCAGTACTTACATCTATTCCGTAATTTAATTTTTTATTAATAACTATATTAATGCCCTTTGTTATTTCTTAAGATAGATATTTAATGGTATATCATTCCAAAGAAAAGAAGAAAACAATTTCAACTGCTCCAAAACGTATTTTTGACGTTATTTAAGAAAAATTGACTCGAAATTCGAAAATGTAAAAGGAAGATTTAAAAAAGATTCAAATTTTGAATAAAACAATTGTATTCAAAAGGTGGAATTAAAAATATATCATAACATAACTCCTCATATGCGGGGGATTTTGTAGACCTAAAGCAAATACACGCAACTCATAAGGGATTCCTGTGCTGAAAATGTTATCCGATATAGACTGCGTAGGCAACAATAACACTGACTGAAGAATGTTTTTTTTTTTTGTTAGTGTAGAACGGTTTTTTCATCATTCATTAAATTAATATCTAGATAAACTGAAATATAAACTAATCAGTGTTAATTTATCAATTGAATTTATTTCATTAAACTAATTCATACGGCATTGATCTAATTTCTCTTTTATTCTAATATGCGACATGTAACTTAGATCCGGTTGTAACACACCTTGTGTAGAACAAATCTTAATATTAATAAAAGAGCAGCTATTCATCAAAATTTCACAACAACCTAATATATATTTAAAGTACATACAGACATTACTGAGTTTTAATTAATTTATGCGTACAATCAGAATTTATATTAAAACCAGACTTAGAATGGAATAAATTCCATGCTATTCAAACGGCAACCGAAAACATTTTGAAAGTATTGGATTCGCTTAAGACGATGGTTGTAACAATAGATACATAGCTTTTCCTTCACAATGGCTTTGAACGAAGCAACCTTATTACTTTGAAAAAGTACTTCTTGTAAATACCGTCCAGTTTACTTTAGCTTGTAAAGGTGGTGTAAAATATTAGTTTTTCTAGTGAAACCCAGAGCCAAAATCGATTTTGCTAGATCGTAAAACTTCTACCTGCGGTAGAACCTTCCGCGAATGGATCTTAATACTTACATTCACCTATCTCTCTCTCCCTCTCCCTCTCTCTCTCTCTGACTCATTTTTCTTTTCTCTGACCATATTCCCCATTGAAGTTTTCAACTGTATCTAAAAAGGTATCTCCGTAGAATAGGTGCTCCGGGCCAAAGCAAGATCGTAACTGACGTAGAAATACCAAGTGGCCTATTTCTGATTGCAACGGATCTGTATTTTTTACATTATTATAGATTGTTATGTCGATAGAGGTTTAAAGGGGAATAAAATTTGCTAACAGTCGTGTCTAAATCGATGCCATCATACGTAATTTAATTCTTTAGTATATTGAACATTAATAATTTATTTGCAATATTTACGTAATATGCAGAAGGAAAATAAATAAATTTATGTGGAGCACGCCTTACTGTGTACAGAATAAGAATTGATGTATTTATTAGTAGTACACTAGATAATAAATGAAACAAGATGTGAACTTCCAATATATGACATAGAATATAAATATGCACCCTAGTTTCATATAAAATAATACTATATACACTCTACCAGATGCATGCTACACCGTTTCAAAAATAGAGCATGTCCAACATTTCATACTAAATTAAAACTAGAACGTGCGGAAAGATATCTTTATCGGCATGACCAACATAAAATAATTACAATTTTTTTCCTATATTACGTGGAATTATAGGCTATATTGTAAGTTATAGTAATACAGTGTGATCGCAAAAAATACTGATAGCGTTGGTATTCCTGAAAGATTGACATTGACATTGACGAAGTTCACAGCTGAATGGTTTTTTTTTTCAGAGAATATATCTAATGAGAAATTATTTCTTATTTAATTTGTTCAGTAAATTTATCGAAAAAAATATCGTAAAAGCATTACTGAAAACATTCTGTATAACTAGTACATATGATTAAATTAACATTTAAGCACAATTCCTGTCTACTATGTCCAAAATGATATCCAGTATTATCCATGCATATCCGAGCTCTGACTTAAATTGTCAGACGTTCCGATATTTACATTTGCTTCTTCATTTGAAATCGCTGCTTGTAACTCTTCGATTTTATCGAGTCTATTACCAAATATTTATATGTTCAGTGATGATTCGAATAGATAATTGAAGGATACGTCTTCGATATTTTGAGAAAATGTTAAATGGTGCATCATTGTTTACATACTTAGCGATATATTGTCTAGAGTACAATTCTTTTGAATACATCCAACAACCCATTTTAAAGTATTCTGCTCCACGAAAAATACCATTTTCATACCCTCGTAGCATAATAAGGTGACAGAAAGATATTGTTGATGAAAAATGTTCTAAACTTAACAAGTTCAAAATTTCTGTTTCCAAAGTGCCAATTTAATGCCTCTTTTATATTACACTGTGTAAGTGTACCTGAATAGATTGCAAAAGTAACAAATAACATTTCAAATAATCGAAGGATTGGTGCTAATATTTAAATTATTTTGACATTTATCTTATACAGTGGGTAAACAAGTACTTGCACACCTCTAATATCTGCAATAATTTGATAAAATTACAAGAAGTGATTTTAGCAAACTTGTCAAAATATTTCTTATTATTAACAACATTATAATATAAGAGAACAAATTAATAAACATTTTATGAACTAAGAAAACTACAAGTGTTAGAATCTAATTATACACACTTGATTACACCTATGAGATATAACTGCTAATGCAAACAAAGAGATACTTATATTTTGTATATAGACTGCTTGCATCGATAACGACCTGCAATCTCTAGACTAGAGAGATTTATGTCCATTCTTGGGCGATAATATTTTTCAGGACTGTTTTATTTTGAATTTTGTGTTTCCGAATGTGCATGTCCAAAATATGCCGTAAAATCTCAATTGGATTCATATCTGGTGATTGAGGGGGCGTAATAAGTCGGCATCGCACATTATAGAGCAACCATTCTTGCGTTTCTTTGGGTGCACGTTTGGGATTATTGTCTTGTTAAAACCAGAATGTTTCGAGAATGTCCAGTTTCTTTGCACAAGCAAATAAATTATCACGCAACATATCAATATAGTTTATAGTATTCATTCTATCATCAATAAATGCTAAGTTGCCGACACCTCCATGACATGCCCAAAACATTTCCACCGTCGTGTTTCACAGTGCCCGATATGTTTTTGGCATTCAATTCATTGTTCGGTTTACGCTACAAAGAAGATTTTCCATCGGAACTGAAAATATTAAACTTTGATTCGTCAAAGAAAATAATTTCCAAAATTCAATAAGTTCGTTGACATATCGTTTGGCAAAGTTCAAAGCGCTCTTACTTTGCATATAAATGGTTTTTCTCTTGGAGAACTTCCGTATATTTGTGCATCGTGCAGAACATGCACCAATTTACATTCAAACGTTTACCTATCATTCTGTCACTTTGGTTTTGTGAACGTAACAAAATAATTTGTTATTTTAATTTGGTCGCGCACGTTTCTGGATACCTCGCTTGTTTTTCGAGACATAGCGACACAACCGATGCTTATAACGGTTGGGTAAGTCAATACCTATTCCTGTGCACATCACAGGCAATATCATGTGAAGCAGATGTGCAAATATTTTTTTGACGTGCAATTTACACTTTTTTTGATTTTTTTTAGCAAACTGATTTGTTTAAATATTTATTACTACCAAGTATTTACATTATCAATAACAAATGAACTGACATAATTTTGGAAACAATTTACTATGGTTTATTAGTATTATTTAAAAATCTTCGGGTGTGCAAATGCTTTTTTACCCACTGTATAGATATTGAAAGAAGTGTCGCAATTGAAATTATAAAGCTTTTAGAAAACATTCTGAAAAAGTGCTATACAATAGGTTTTAAACAAATTCAATTAGTCTTTGAAATTTTAATTTCAAATGCAAAAAATAATAAAATATCTAGATTTTCCTTATAAGATATGGTAAAAACCATTGGCTTTCTTATTAACGTTTCTGTCTAGTTTCCTAGAAAAAAGCGATAGGCATACATTTCTATACTTCTGCTAACTTCTATCTACCTGGGTATTGTGAAAAGGGAAACTAAGATAACAAACTGCAAATAATTGCTTTACCTGGCGCAAAACGCAAGCAAATGTCACTTTATTTGAAGTGTTACCTGAATATATTACCACTAACATTCATTAATCTCTTGTGTTTATTTTCAAATGCTTAACCAAATATAAAAGCTCTTAGTTATAACTGCTACATAGATTCATGGCAAAATGCCGTTGGGATGAATCAAATATATCATGATTAGTAGAGATCCGGCAACTCTACTAATGATGATCCATTTTTCTCTTTTTTATTTTTTTAAGAATAATAATTTAAAGAAAATTGTTTTCTATATACTTTTTTTGCGTTGGTTAAATAAAGGGGTACCGTACTGAGCTTTGAACTAAATTACTTTTTGACTCCAATTGGTATTGTCGATATTACTGCAATAAACAAATTTAGTAAATATGGTGTATTAGTTATTTAAATATTAAAGACAATTATATTTAAATAGAAAATAAATAACAAAAGTAAATCCAACGATAGACGTAAAAAGAAATACAAATACAAACAGATGCGACAAGTACAAAGAAATATGCCCCATGATGAGGAGTTGTGTCCTGAATCTCGTCCATTATTCTTAAAAGCATGCTATCAAAAATTTGTTATAAAATTGCCTTTCAACTTTTACCGGTACCTAAACCTACATTCATTCACCTGCAAGGCAATTTGCGTTTACGTCTTACGCGAAACCTACGTGCAAAAAAGTTCCCTCCCACCGCTCTCTCTCTCTCTCTCTCGGAACTTCACTGAAATGATGCTCAAGTGATCCGCATACATTCGAATGTCCGCGGTCGCGTCCTCCGCTCTTTTCTGATAAGTTTAATTGGCATCAAGAACTCCGGGAATGCTGTGTCCAAACTGGATCCGCCGACTACCTTTCACATTCCTCGCCGGCTAACGGAATCTTAACCAGCGATTCCTCTTCTTGGCGATGCTAACGTATCTTCTGTATACAATCAGCAAGCACATTGTTGCGCTTGCTGTTGGAATACGAATTTTGCGATACGTTTTACTATAGGTTATTCTACGTCAAAACTAACGTCATCGCTTTTATGGCAGAATATAAATTACCGACACATTTCGATGTCAGTTTGGATGAGTGGAAGTGTAGATTTTCTATGCTCGTGGTTTCGATATTCATTAATGGAAATAAATGAAAATGAATTGGTGTTTTGCATAAGTTTCAATAAATATACAAATTGAGAGATGATACACCAAATTCGGCGCGGCATCGCTGAACAAATGCCAATTGGTTGGTGTTGGTTATTCAATGTTTGCAATTGTTTGAATTTCATCGTTCACAAGTAGGAGCGTTTTATTTTCTTTACAATGACGATAAAATCAATGTTACATTATACACATGTGTGTATGTATAGAATAAAATTGATTTTATCGTTACTGTAGACGAAATAAAATATGTATATAATTTTTTGCTTTCTTTTATTCCTTGGTTATTAGCGGCTCTTGTGTTTTTAAATATATTATGACTATTTAAATAAAAATTCCATTTGGTAATATGATCTTGCCAAAGTTTCAATACTTGCGTTATTTTCAAAAAGGAAGTGAAATTAACTCGAAGGCAAAAGAATACAAAAAAAAACCTAAAATATAACAATATTTATTCACTTAACAAAGCACAAAAATAGACAAAAAATCTTGGACGGGTATTGTCATCTACCTAAGCAAAAAATGACACTATAAAATTAGAGGATTACTTTAGAAAGAAATGGAAACTTATTTATTAGATAATTTATTTAGTTATGGATGAAAATATAATATATATTTTTTGTTATCGTGGGGGGTTGTATCATTCACTCTGAACGATAAAACCAAGCAATAGTCAACTGAATTACTGAAGTTATAAAAGTAATACAAATTGTCCCATAATAGCTCTATGGGGTTCAGATCGAGATTTTGAAAAGGCCGTTAACAAATTTAATTCGCTTCTAAATATTATCTACACATCACTGATATGTACTTTAAATCGTTATGATGTGTAAATATGAAATTTTCTCTTAATAATTTTGCCTCGATGTTGCTCTATCCTGGTGTTTAACAACACAATCGTGTATCGTTTTCTCACATTTCGAATTTGGGCTAATCTGCTCCATTTTTTTACTGCTTCACTATCCACTTGCTATACGTTAGCGCCGCTTGCAAACGTTTTACTCCATTATCGTGCTATAGAAGCGATTTTTTTTCAAGTCAATCGTATACTCACCTGCTTCTTATAATCACGTTTTACTCACTGAAATTTGATTAATCCTCAACTATTTCTCTTTGATTACGTTTGCTAATAAATTTAAGTCTTAAATTACTTACTTTCTCCTTGATAGTCCTGAATGATTAAGGTCTTCTAAATTCGCTAGTTGATTAAATCGGCATAAGGTATTATTTGATCATGGATTTTGTAATTCCAGCTTTTTGACTAACCTGCTGAATAGTGTAATCGTCGTTATGTAGGGCACTGATTGAAGATCGTTTCTCAACACCGATTAATTTTTGGCGCGTCATTTTTACAAACAATTTCACTCGCTGTAAGGAAAATTCATATGACCATCTAAAAGAAACCATTTACTTTGCAACATTGTAACACCTTAGAGCGCAATTGAAATTATTATTGTTACGAAAATTTGTATTTAATCCCGCCAATAGTCATATTTAACAACTGAATTTGTCGCAATAAATGACGATAACTAGAGAAAATGGAAGATATTTCATAAGTGGGTAATAATAAATAGAATTTACTTTTGCTACACCATAAAAATACGATATCATAAAGAAATATGATTCTTAATTTATTTATGTAATAATTTTACATAATTTTTCCAAATGTGTTCAATCTTCTATGAGCGAGAGTGTGTCAAAATGCCAATAGCCCTTAAGAGCTTTTTAATTATGAGCTTATGCGTATATAACGCGTATCTGAAATATAAGTACTGTAATTGTAGAGACCGGATTATATGCAACGTGCAAAAATTTAATTTAATTTATTTATTATATTACGCCTATTTGTAGATCTCTTACACTGATTAAAGTGAATTAACGCTAATTAACTTTAATCAGTGTAATACATCTACATATAGATGTAAAATATAATAAATAAATTAAATTAAATGTTTGCACTTTGCATATAATCCGGTTTCTAGTAATAAGTATCTAGCAGAACTGAAAAGGCTTTTTTAAGTTTCTTTACTATTTGTTATTTGAATTTACGTTTAGTAGCATTACACTCAACTTAGTAATGTAGCCTCGCACCGTCTTTTAAATACATTCTGTGTTCATAATGTGTCCTTCGGAGGTATATTATTTGTGTAGGATTTTAGGTATTAGGATTAAAACGATAGAATAATAGTAAGGGTATGTTAAATTAATACAGTTTGAATGTATCCTGTCAACAATGAAACGTAATATTGCTACGGAACAATGTTCTGCAGACCTATCAAAAAATCATCTATGGAAAATATTACATCGACTTTCAACAGTTCAGACCAAGTTGCTTTCAATAATTTTATTACAAGGAAATGTTTCGGTGGATGATATAAATAATATTGACTAAAAACATAGAAAACAAATATATGCCTGATACCGCAGTATTGCACATTTGTCGGAAATAATATCAATAATACTTTAAATGGCGAAGACAGTAAATTACATTATATATACATATTTACTCTTTTGTCATCTATCGTTCGCTATGAATAGGCTGCAAAGAGATTACATCAAACCTTCACCGGAGTAGCGATATTTCGCCGACAATAAACTCGTTGAGTGATCCATGTCGGGGTCGTTGTGAAAGCTTTTCTGGGATTTCCGCTAACTGTATAAGCGAGTGTATAAATTGAACTGACAACGAGCCATTTTAATTTGTAACAGAAGCTATCGTTTCTTTTAGCAAATAGTATAATACCGCGTAATGAAGATTAGTTTAAAAAGTTCACCGACTTCGTTTTTTACATAACAGCTCTTTCTGTGGCAACTGGAAATTATATATTATATGAATTCTACGGAGATACAGTAAAAGCATATAAAAATTGACAGACCTGAAGTACACAGTTAAATTTAAAGGAAAATAAGTAAAAGGCAAAAAAGTAAATTTATTTTTAGTTGAAAAGTCTACACACACTAAACAATACTTCCGGTATTTACTATGTGTATAAATTTACACTTAGAATTAGGCTATTAAAATCAATAAAGAAAGTCCAAAAGACGTCGAAATTCAAAATATTCATTTTGTATTCTGATGTTTCGAAAATAAAACATTATACTCTAGAACGCATTGAAATGATTATTGTGAAGAAATACGAAGATTTGTATTTAATCCCGTGAGTAGCCATGGTACAACTGAATTTATAACAATAAATCACGATAACTAGAGAAGATGTAGATATTTTATGATATTAAATTGGGCAATAATAAATACAATTTGCTTTTGTTACACCATAAAAATACGTCACAGTATGTTATATCGTAAAGTAATATAATTCTGAATAATAATTTCGATTTGACAGCGAGCTTCGTGTGGTAGTATATTACCCCTAGGTATAGGTATTTATACACATTAAAATACTATGCTCTAATTTCGAAAAAGTTATAAGATTCAGCAAGCAGTTAAATGACCTACTGGAAACGTTCGGAATAACTATGTCATGTACCTTTGTTGGATAAGAATCATTCCTCATTGAATCAACTGCGCGATTTTTTCATATGCAAATCAAAACATTTATCAGACGTATACAAAATTAAGTGGACTTTATCTGATAATAGTAATGAAGAAATGGAGCACAGTAGATATTTACATTGCTCAATATTGTTTCGATAAAACATAAACATATAGGAGGTTTGTTCAAAGAAGATAATAAGTATTATAAAGCGTGTTATAACTTACCATAACTTAAGTACCATAAAAAGCGTTCACCAAACCAAGATTCGCGGGATTTGCTCCCTTCTATCTTCAAAACAACGTCAGTCGTAAAATGTTAGATATCTTTGCTAAACATACTAATAAAAAATTATAGAAATTTCTGAAAATGTACTGATGTTTCGTAGCAATTTGCTCCTTTTCGATACCATTCTTTATAGGTTTACGACCTCGAAGACCGACTAGTATTGTTTAAAATACCTGAACAACTACATATATTTGTTATACCTCATAAAGGTGATTCAAAAAATCATCTAGAATGTATTAATTAGTGCAGTACGCAATAAAATCATTCAGACAATATTCACATCTTTAGCACGCAGCGTTACATCCTGTACTTAGCGTGGTAAAACTAACAACATTAACAAAGCTGTTTCGTGCATTATGTAAATCGATTCCGATAATTGGGAAAGTAAATAAATAACTGTCGCTCGAAGACGTGAAGGCAATTTAAAAATAAAAGTTTCAAATACTCTAGTTTGCTAACCTTAATTTTTAAAAAACAACTGAAAAATATAGTGGTTATACGCCTGACCACAACGTTCCAAAATTTGTAAAAATTAAATCAGGACACATATTAAGGAACTAACATTTAAGAATAACGGATTGCGGTTCTAATTTTAAATAACGAACGAATTAATTAGAAATTTCTGTTTACACTTTCTTACTAAATATATGCTTCACGTACTATAACCAAATAATACATGGTTGATGCGGTAAATGGAGTTCTTATAAAACTGGCAAAATATATAAAAAATTAACACATATCAATTAGTATTCAGCTCTATGTAAAAAATTATATATATTATATTTGATCAATCTAGCTTATAATAATACTTATAATTTTGTGTAGTCTTCTTTTCTTAGAATCTAGGGATATTCATTACACATTGGTCTCCAGTTGTTTAACATTTAATTCAAATTTACTATTTAACGTTTTCCAATTTCTTAATTCTGCGCAGTTACATGTATTCCATTTAAATAATCTGTTTTTTTTTATTGCAGAGGAAGAGATAGATGTTGTCTCAGTCGGCGATAAACACAATGTACGAGGGATCGCATCAACGCTACCGAACAATCCTACATCAATAGACAGGCAACAATTACAAAAGACCATGGCCACGGCAATAAGCAATAAACGCATGAACTCAACTGGTATCAAGACCGCACTACCTTTCAGAAAGCCATGCATAGAGCAGTCACCAGTGAAACGAAGAGCACCTGAAGGCGGAAGAGGAACAAGTAAACGCATCAGGCATCAACATAAGTTAACACCTCACAATTCACCGTACAAAAGAAGAGGTACATCATACAATCATAGCAGTGACAGCGAAGCAGAACCTTCGGAGAAACGAAGTTTACATAATAATATGGAAAGACAACGAAGGATAGATCTCCGAAATGCATTTGAAGATTTAAGACTTCTGGTACCCGAAGTTAGCAAAAAGGAACGTGCTGCCAAAGTCGTTATTTTAAGAGAAGCAGCAGGCTACTGCGATGCACTTGGGGATGTTTCTGATAAAATGTGCAGACAAAAGGACGACCTTAAGCGCGAACAAGAACGTCTAAGAGCTCGACTATCTCAACTACGAAGAGCTTTAGCGATGAAGCATCGATAAATTTTTTGAACATGCACTTTGATCTAGTGACGTAGGTATAAAGAAAAGTGACTCAACGTAGCTGAGCCACCGCTTGTTTTAATAATTAGAGCGAAAACTGATAACAGGTTTTTATCATAATAGATACCTGCCTTAATAGTAAACACGAATGAACACCTACTACACTGATACATCTCAAAATTCAACAGTAGCTGTGATTTTATATATTTTAAAACTTAAATTCACTTTTCAGGGATAATATGACCTTCACACGCCCCCTCCTTCTCTTCCTTTCTGCTCTTAAAATTGTGTATGTACACGTGTATGGTAGCATTTCTTTAATTTCAAAATGGATATAAACAGAAAACTATAGTAAGCTGTTTTACTTAATGTGATTATAGATTTGTTCATGGAACAATCCACAAACCAGTCAAATGCCGGGAGATTTATTTTTAAACGGTTTGTAATTTTACTCAACCAGCAGACTACACTTTTGAGTGGTTTGTGATTTTTCTATAAATAAACTATACTTACCAAGAAATTGTTTCTCTCAAAATGTGATAATGGATAAATTCAGTAATTTCCTAGTATGTAATTTTTATTTACCTATGTTTATGGAAACTTTTCTAGACTCTTTTTAATATTCAGTTTTATTGGGATTTTTACCTACATAAAGAATTAAAGTGTAGTGTGAGAAGATGATTATTTCTTACTTTAGCTAATTTTATGTTATGTTTTTATGTATATATTTATTTAATTTTTGTGTAGATAAATATCCTCTCTTAAGATTACAGATTTACAAACAGATAAAGCTATCTACCCTCCATACATTCTTACAAAAAAAAAACCAAGAATCTGCATAATAGTATGGAATACATCATTAATTTTATTTTCGTTTTGAATTGCTATTTGTTTTTAGTAGATAATTTTAACTTGTAACAAAATAACTTGTCTTGTTTTAAAGACGCCTTTGAAGTTTTTGTTAAGTATCGTTTATTGTTGTTAGTTCAAAGTTATTGTATTTGTAATTGTTTTTTTAATTACATGGATATGACCAAATTGGACCGTATACATTAGAAGTATGTTATCGTATATGATATATAAGGTAAGAGTACATGATACATTTATATATTATTCGTCTTTAGTTCATATGATGCTCTATAAGAAGTGTTTTTTAACATGCACTAATAAAGTTTTTCTGGAAAATTTTGTGATAATAGCTCAATAAGTCTTGTTTTTCTTTCTTTCTCTAGTATAATTTTTAATTAATATAACAACATAATAAAGAATTTGCAAAACAAAAAATCATTTTCAATGTTACACACGCATATGTATATTTGTAAATATTAAATTAAGAACTTAGAAGCATAAGGTGTTTTGCATTTTCTATGAATACTATTCAACTTAATGTAGCTTGTCCAGAAAGTCTCTTGTACCACTTAAAAAATTGCTATGCAACTATTAATTAAATCTGCATTCTAAGCAAGAGATAATCTGTATTTTACTAATACTATAGGTTCTTTTTAAGTTAAAGTCTTCCTGAACACTAATAATTAATTTATTAGTGTTTAAATAGTCGTAAGATGAGGAGAATTGTTGTGTTCATATTATGTTTTACAGTATTTTATACTTTTGATAGAAATACAAAAAAAAAGTAAAACAAAAAAATCGAAAAAGGAAACAAAAATACAAAATAAAATATATAGATCCGAAACTGTGATCAAATTTTCATACTTGCTTTTTGGTTAATAAATTAAGCTTGACTTTTCGTTTTTGAAGACGACTTTACTTTTGACTACTAAAAATGTAGCCAATCAATAAGGTGGTCGACTTATTAACGATGAAGACAATATCAAGCATCTCGATTTGTATTTATACGCGATAATTATAAGAATTACGTACCTGTGACTGAACCTCGCCTACTAACCAAATACATAGTTATACCATTAGTTTTTCAATTGAAATAGATATTAAAATAGTTAACAAGGCACATTTTTATAATGTATATACATATTTACCGGCAGATGGTCTAAAGAAAGAGTTATATAGATAATTATATTTATTACATATAACAGGGCAATTCTCTAAACTTATCGACCACCTGTGGTGTTAAGATATAAAGTTTATAAACTTAATAATCGTATATATCTCAACACTGCAAAATATTTATATACACATTATATAAATCTATATCATATAAATATATTAGAAAATATTCTAGTTCATTATTTCTTTATGTTTGTTAAAAATGTACTTATAAACAAATATATTACAATTTTTCTTTCTCGTTTCACTGTCATTTACAATGAGAATTTTTGTTAGGAATATATTGGTTTTAGTTCCTAAGTAAATTTGAAAATAAAATATCATGCTTATATCGGAATTTTATTCAAATTTATTACCCTCAGCTGAAAACTTCATGATTATAGAAGTTGTTAAAATGAAGTGTCACAAATCTTGAGAAGGTATAGTATGGCCCAAAATGTTCATAAAAATCGTAATGGGCGTGGTCCCATAAACGAACAGATTCGAAGGAGATATTTTACGTTTGTACCACTTATACAAGGGAAAGTCAGTACGTAAGCAAAAAGCTATTATAAAAATAATTAGAAAAATAGGCAAAAACAAGTTTTATTTTTCAATAGTCTCCACCTACATTAATAGAGTTATCCCATTATTCAATGCTCTAATGCCTGTTGTGTAAATGTTTGGGCTGCCGTTTAAACCACGTACGCGCGTCTCTTGTTGAACGTTGTTATCACCCTCAAGATGTTTGCCGCCAAGATGCTTATTAAGGGGACCAAACAAATGATAGCCACTTGAGGCTAGATCGGGACTATAAGCCGGATGTTCAAGAAGTTCCCATCCTAATTCTGCAATTCTCCCCTGAGACAAGTGAGCCGAATATTATGGCCTGTACTATCGTGATGCAGCAAAACTTCTCTCGTCAATAGGCCTGGATGTTTTTCTTCGGTTAACTGTCACTTGAAAAGTGGATGTGCTGACACCTAGGGAAATAGCTCACTGCTATTTTCTGCTTTCCCACAGCAGTTTATAACTTTCCCTCGTATGTCCACACATAATGAAATCCATGAACAAATAACGAAGGGACAAAATTAAATCAAATATCCAAAATTCATAGCAGCCACATCCCCGCAAGGACTCTCAAGAACCTTTACAATATCTCGGATTCGGTGGCATCCTTAATCTACTCGTGGTGACACCTCTTCGAAGTATTTACCGATGTGTGCATTAAAACTTTCAAATATCTTTGAGAAAGAATGTCGAGGAGGTTCAAATATAACAATATTACAAATTGCTTCTGGCTTTCTAATCGATAAATACATCACAATCGTACTGAAACCACTTTTGTTATCTTTAGCTCAAAATAATGTGTAGAAGCTAGGCAACCAGCGCTTGTTAATCGGTTTGGTAGAACATGCAGGCTTGGAGATCTTCCTTGATCCCATATGTGCGTTTTGTGGAAATAAAAAATTATTTCCACAATTCTTTTTTTCGAGTGAACCCGGCCTATAAAATAATACCCAAAAATGTCCCAGAAATAAGTTTAGCTTTAAAATTTGAATAACGAAATAATAAACTGCTTTAAAAAACAAATATTTATTGTAAATCAAACTACAGATCTAGAAAAATCATGTCTTAAAAAATCTAGTGTGAACCATAACATTCCCGGCACTCATTTAAATGATCTCTGGAAATATTGATAACTGCACGGGATGTTCTTTCAGGGATTACTGCATATTCTTGCTGTAACTCTTCGATAGATCTGGGATTACTGCTATACACTGCTCTTTAGAAATCCTCAGTCCATGGTTGGCAAATCGGAGTTGCGCGGAGATCAATTAATGTTCCCTCTTCTTGAGATCAATTTACCCGAAAAAAAGTGTTTGAACCACTGGAAGTGGTAATGTGTTAGAAGTGTGTAATGTTACGTTTTGTTGAAACCACGTTTCTTGGTTACCGAATGCAGGATATTTGATAATTTACAGATTGACAGATTTCACGAACAGATACTGACTCGCTCCACATTTGCATCGCTTCGTGATGTCCATGGTCAGCCTGTTCGCAATTTGCTCAATATCGACTCCCGCAAATGTCTTCACCTACTTTAATTAGTCGAAGACTTGGAGCTTCTTTCACATCATAAGCCAAATCTTCTGCGCACAATAGTCGCAGAAGCATTGGTTTGATAAAAGTCTCGCATCCAAAACGCACATTCTACACTGGTGAAACACTCCATAATAACTAAATTTCCAAAGATTTGACTTGAAATTTGTACCTGTAAGATAGCCCTTTCGATCGTAACCTTCACATAGTAAGCCATAAGTAATGTTTAACTTATTTATGGGACACGTGTTAAGACATGAATATGAGCAAAATACTCAGCCATAAATACCGGCTATTTTTTTGGTAAATTTGCAGTAATATAAATCTCCGATCTGGACAGTGAGGTAATGAAGGACATTACTGAAGTGTATTAAGAAAATTAAGAAAAACACTGAAAATAAGTTCATTTTCACTACTTGATATTTTTGCCTGCACGTAGTACATTCACGGGAGTTTTACCTCCATTTTGAGTTGTTATTGTTACAGTTATGTTCTTTTCTCCATATGTGCGGTATCTATTGAAACTTAAAGACAAGAACTAAAATGCCACTTGGCTAAAGAAACCATATTACAGAAGTTTACTCCCTCATTTTAATAAAAAAAAAATACTTTCCCGACTGTTTAAAACAAAATGAAGAAAATTTTAAAAGGGTTAGGTTTGGAAAGCAGAGAATGGAGTAATAAAAAAATACATCACCGATTAATGGAAATCTATAAATTTCCAAAACCAAAAAAAAATCCCCTCAGAAGAAATTGCATGGCATGGACGTAGTGGAGTATCACGAAAATCCGTTATAAATAAAAATATATTAAATAGCAACATCCCGTGTATAGGCCTTGATATAATTTCTCTGCATGGACTTTTACAAGAATGGATAGGAAATGTGGAAGGACCTAAGTAAGCGAAATGGGCCAAATTCGTAATACTAATCTATATGCAATTAAGCACGGGATTTATACAGGTATGGGTTACGTCAAAGACATATCAAGTGAAATATAAAGAAAAAAATACGCAGTAGTAACAATCAACACTTAAAATAACCAAAACATAAAATTAAAGTAATATTAAGGAATCATGTTTTCCGGCTTACTCTTTCAAACGCCGTTAGTAGCTGATTTAACTCGACCCACCAAAGACACAAACGACAAGTAAAAGTTCTATCAGTAACAAATTTCAATTTGCTGTAGCACACATGTATCTACTTCGCTCTTACGACTAAACTACTAAATATCTACACTACCGTCCTTCAGTTTGGAAACAACGTGAAATTGCTTTAAAATAACTGATAGGCATGTCGTGAAATCATTAATCCTTATTATAAATTATTGCATGCAAATATAAAATTGTTACACATAACGGTTTAGTATTACTTCGGTAATCGTTTGGTGCATGCGGTAAAGGTATTAAGCATACAATCAGGTCACTGGATGATTAGAACGCAGTTTTATGGACCGACGAGTGCAAATTTCAGTTATTTGGTACGCAATGGAGTTTTTGTTCGTCGACGACTAGGCGAAAGAGCTAGTGAGTCCTGCTTGATGCCGTCCGTCAAACACGGAGGCGGTAGTGTTATGGTTTGCAGTTGTTTTGCTAGAACAACTACAGGTGATTTGGTGAGAATTTGTGGTACAATCTGGAATTGATTTTGATATTTTGCAAAATAATACTATTCCGTGTGGAAGCCGTCTTCTTAGAGAGCCGTTTATGTTCTACTAAGACTTCTCTAAGAGAGACAGAAAAGAGAAATAATTTTCCAAATTATTTTTTATTATAAACCAAATATGTACAGCCTCCAATTTCGTCAAATAGAAACACAGCTGCTAAATTAAACACTCATCTGTCAGACAAGAGCTATCAAAGTATGTGCATTAAATAACCTATAACAAATCCCAACTTTCTTCTTTATTTTTCTTATTCAACCTTCTTTTATGTCTATTGGACTTCAAATGTGCAGACCACTGATGATTACCAACAAATATACGATTACATACTTCACAGTAAAAGGTATCGTCTTCAGAATTGGGAAAACTATTAGTAGTTTTCTTTGGAATAGGTGTATATTTGCAGGTCTGGTCATTTATGAAATTTTCAACAATTTCTATCGCAGGTTTGCTTACTTCCTCTTCCCACTTATCCTCATTATCCGTTCTTAAACCATATATATGGGGAACCTGTAATACGGTACAAAAAAAAACTAACACTGCATTTATATAACGTAGTACCACGAAAAAAAGGAAATACTAAACTTAGTAATCTAAACTAAAACATGGTTTTGATTATTAAGTGTATAGTGATACTAATATTATTATTGTTACGAATTCTAATTCGCAAGACTTTTATACTTATTTGGGATTTTTTAATCATTTCTCTGTACATCATTTATTCAAATATTTCAAATTCATGTTCAAATCTCATTATGCATCCGTGCGCAGGAAAGTTTAGCAGTCTGACGTCATAAATAAATCGTATGTATCAAATCAGTACGCCGATGTAACATTAGACACTCTTCCTGTTTAAAAACAGGCGGCACTTTTAATTCAATAACCTTGATAATGCGATGTGATTGGTCGTTATCAGGGAACTTTTTGCATTAAAAATTCTTCAAAATGCTATAAGTTATTGATATAGCAAAGTTACTGCCGTGTATATATAAAAATAAAATATGTATTTAATTGATATAAACAGAAAATTACTAAATATTTTTAGAAATAGAATAAAGCAATAATGCAAATGTTTTAAATATAGTGAAGAAAATAAAACAAAATAATAGCTCAAATGTATAAATTTAATTTACTCATTCATCAAAATCATCACTTAAATCAAATTCATTGGCGTTTTCATAATTTATTGCGACGATTATTTCAGATGTCACGACGAACATTTTTTTTCTCTCATACAAAGTTCTAATTATGTTTTCAATATAAGCTACACACTTCTTACAAGCATTGAGACAGTTCTACATAACGCCTACATTTTCATCTGCATATCCATCCCCGGCCATGTACTTATTGTATTACTCTCTAGGGCGTATACTTTTTTCTTAGAATGGCATTTACAGTCTAATGTTGATGGTATATATTCATAATAATAAGACCTATTTACAAAACCTATTCAAACACGAAAACAATGTATTCCTGTATTAAATTTTATGGTGGCAATAACGCAATAATGCGCTAATATTATTAAATTGGGGATGAAATCCTTATGAAATAGAATTTGGGAGAGGTACTGAATAATTTACCTGCCTTATAATAAGCTCTATATTCAGAATGCATCCAGTATATTGGCGAGATACTATAGATGTCTGTGATTGCGTTAGGAAGACGTTGTTTCATATTGTTAGTTTATTTGATCGAAGATATGCCAAAGAAATCATCAAATCAATCAAATATTTCTGAGTCTGATGTACGTAGGACAACTAAAAGAAACGAAGGGACCGGTAGGCTTCAAAGCAGAAAGCGAAGTGAAAAGCGCAGATCAATGACGGAATGAGACGATCAATACATCCGAATGATTTCCCTAAGAAATCACCGCCTTATCGTAGGTCAAATTACGGAGTTCAATTTACAACCCCATCAAGCACAAAGTGTGTCGACAGTAGAACGTACACTAATAAAAGCCTGTCTGAGAGGTCGTATACAAGTAAGAAAACCACGGTTAAGTTCTATACACAAACGGAAAAGACTAGATTGGGCGAAAGCTCGCACAAATTGGAGTATAAATGATTGGAACATATTTTATGGATGGGCAAATCGAAATTCAAATTATCAAACGTCGCACGTTTGTTCGTCATCAGCCTGGAGAAAGAATGCTAGACGAGTGTATTTCAAAAACAGTAAAACATGGAGCAGGAAAAAAAAATTGGAAAATTAGTTAAAATAGATGATAGAATGACAAACTTGTATAGTCCGACGTTTCGGCAGTCTGTTTACTGTCGTTTTCAGGGTAGCCCTGAGAAGGGTTGTTGGTTACCAGAACAATCATGCTTCGATGATTTTTATCTGACGTATTTGTCTTTCCTATTTTTTATTAGAGAAACTTGTCGTGACTGGGTATCGAACTCGATTATTTTTTTTTCTCGATTTTTGAATTCCACCTGACTTAACTACTAAGCTAATATGGGGAACAGAAATCACTGTGTTAAACTTATACTTAAGCTACAATTTTCTGCGCAGAAGGGGATGCGCATTGGACCTGCGCAGGGGGTGTATTCCGCTGATCTTCCATTCTGCGGGATTGGTCCGCGTATGCTTGTTATTCTTCTGTCCTCCGTATTGCGGTCTTCCGCTAATGCTTTTCTTAATCATAGGGAGCCAGACGTTCTTTATCTTCAGGCTCGGTGTACTGATGGTGGTCGGTGTGGTGCGCATATATGCTACTTCCAACAATTTTGTTTTCGTGGCGTTGTCTTCTTTATCCAGAATTGCTGCGTTGTTCCATGTAATCGTATGCTCCTCTTCCCGAACATGTAGAGCCAATCGTGATTTATCCGTTTCCCCCAACCGAACCAGTCTCTGGTGTTCTTTGGTTCTGATTGACAGGGGTCTGCCAGTTTCCGGTTCGCCTTCTGCGTAGAACATTGTAGCTTAAATATAAGTTTAACACAGTAATGTCTGTCCCCCATATTAGCTTAAGTTAAGTAGTTAAGTCAGGTGGAATTCAGAAATCGAGAAAAAAGATAATTGAGTACGATCCCCAGTCACGACAACTTTCACTAATAACAAATAGGGAAGACAAATACATCAGACAAAAATCATCGAAGCATGATTGTTCTGGCAAGCAACAGCCGTTCTTAGGGCTACCCTCAAGACGGCAGTAGACAGACTGCCGAAACGTCGGAGTATACAAGTTCAACGAACGACGGAAATAGCCCAAACAACAACTACAGTTATTATGAGAATCCATTGTCAACTGTGTCACGTAAAGAATGACAAAATTTATTTTCAAGACAAATCTTCGGAAGGAATGCTATCCGTAATGGAGTAGCTGCCACAGAGCCCTGATTGCAATCCCATTAAGCTCTTGTGGGATCACTTGGATTGTCCGGAAAAAATCTTTCTCTAGCAAAGCACCATTCTGAAGTGCTCTGCAAGAAGTGTGGAGTGATATAGACGAATCGTATTTGGAATGATTAATTTTAAAGATGCCGCGTATCTGTCAGACAATTATTAAAGCAAAAGGGGATTACTTTGAAGAAACATTATATATTTTATTAGAACGTACTATTTTGTCAATAAAATATTTTAAGTTAATGAGTAAAGTTTGTTTCTTTAATAAATTCTTCATAAATATTTGTCTAGTTTTTTTTTTGTATTTTTATATAGTGCAATCAAACTTATGAATTGTAGTGTATATACAATTTTTTTATTATTAAAAAATCACGCCTTAGAGGAGTTAGAAAATAGTGCAGTCGAATGTTAGTGTAATAATTACTGATCATGTACACTAACTCACAAGAATGAACAAATTACAGTAGTAATCATAGTAATGACACCGTAATTATTGTATGATTAAAATAAATGTTATTACCTCCCTGTCGGTTCTCGAAAGAAATCTATTTGTTATCCATCTAAATTGCTTCCGGGCATATCTACGAGTGGCAATCTTTAAATTTGTAACACCTTCATCAAACAATTTTTTACCCTTTTCAGTAGCTCTTTCATTAGGGTTTAACACCAAATACTCATGGAACTCCTTAAAGCCAATTGACTGAAACACGCCTCTGGTATAATCAGGCTGCCTGAAAGTTTATTTAGTTTAAATATCGTATGTTTGAAGGAAAACCAATTTACGTTTCAGATATGATGCGTTCCTCATTGTAAAGCGCATGGAAGTTTTCAAGTTCTTTCAAGAGTCCTTCCTCCAACATAGAATCAACACGTTTGTCTAGCCTTGTATTCAAAATATCCTAAAAAAAATGAAAGTACGCATTGTATTCACATTTTCTACCGCAAATAAACGGGAAAAAACGCGTAGTATGTATTTACGAACTGCAGCCTTTAAAGCTCTTAAGTTATGTGCTGTTAAAAATGAATGATACATAGATTCACTCGTACGCGCTGCTCTAAAAAATTCTAAAGTAAACATGCAAACAATCTAAAAAAGGTGTTTTTAGTTTTTTAGTTATTTGTTTACTGCATCGGATTTAATTTTGTATAAGCGGAAGTTTGATTTTTACCTATTTATCATTAATATCCCGAGGTGTTGTTTGCCGCGCTTGCATTATAAATTCTCTAATGTTATTTTTTCTCAAAATAGAACACTCTGTACCTTTTGTCCTTTCTACGCTACCATATCGCTTGTCATAAATTTAGTGCAATGTTATTTTAAATATTACAAATTTGTAATAAACTTGTTACTATTTTACATATTCCTGTTTTTTTTTGGTTATTAATGTCTTGTTTACTTTGTTGCACTTAATGATGTAGGGTGTGTATAAATTGACAGAAGTTGCACGCAGCGACACTCTTCGTTCGGTTCTACATCAACAATCTCAATATCAAAATATTGTACCATGCTTCACACGTCTTCAAGAGGTTATCAGCGTAGAAACTTATAATTCACAAATAATTGTTCTATATATGTTGACAGAGATACCTGAATTTTAGAACAAGTAAGAATTTTTAATGATCACGCTAGACCACGGGATCTGTAGGGATAATCACTAGATGCCTAAATGTCGTAATATGTGTAGAGTGTGTTACCTACACATATTACGGAATATTTCAGCGTTAACGTAAAATTATAATTTATAATTATAAAAACCCAAAGCAAGCCCCATATTAATCTGAGAAGAAGAATTTTTAATAGTACTTTTTGTAAACATTTCCTTTTTGACTCCGAAACTTTTTTTTTACATTACTTCTTTAACATACTTTCACGAAAAATGGCGACGTTGTATAACAATAAGTTTATATTCTAATGAGATTTCAATTAAAAAAATTACTGGCAAATGTTGACATTCATGTATGTAATTGTTCTTTAGTGAATTTTATGAAACCTTTGCTTTTGTGGTGATTACTCCAACAAACTTGATTACTTTTTCTATTTCTGTGCTTTTTAGTTCTTTTCTTATTTTGTTTACTCATAATGGATTTTACACTAGGGTGACAGAATAAAATAGACACTTACTAATTAAAAAAAAAGATTCTATTCTCATTATATATACAAAATATTTTAAAATTTTTAAATTAGACTAATATTTTGTCGATCCACCTTTACTTGCGTGAAGTGCTGCGAGTCGTCGTGGGATAAAATCTATTAAATGATTAATGGTGTCTTCTGGAATATTTAACCAGTCTTCAGTAACAGCTGCCACGAGTTCTTCCTTATTGCTGGGTTTTTGAGGTCGTTTCGCCATATTTGTCTGGCCAAACGTTCTCTATCGGATTCATGTCTGGTGATTGGCCTGGCCATGGTAAAATCCGAATCCCCTGTTCCTCTTTCCACGTGGTTGTTGTTCTTGCTTTGTGGCAGGATGCTCCATGCTCCATAAAAGTGGCATCTTCTTTAGATAAAATGGCGTTGTCGAATATCGGTAGTAGTCCTTCTGTTAATATTTGGATATATTTTGCCGCATTTATATTTCCGTCGCAGATTACTAATTGCGATCTTCCACCATACCATATCGCGCCCCACACCATGATGTTCACACCGCCGTATTTCACCGCCTGATGCAAAAATTTGTCGTCCAGTTGCTGTGACGAACGTCTCCATACCCACGTACGACCACTATCACTGAATTGGCAGTATCTGCTTTCGTTTAAAAAAATGACAGACCGCTAAAACTCTTCGGGCTTCGTTCGCATTTCGATTGCCCAAGCCATTCGGCACCGTTTTTGAAACGCCGTAAGGAGAGGTTTTTCTTTGCCACCCTTTTATACATCCCCACACTGTGGAGGTATCGCAGAACGGTGCGCAGACTTGTCTGTGAAGTTGCCGCAAGCTCAGCTGTACTTTTTCGCGGTTCTCTTAACACATCGCGCACAAGCATGCTTTTACTTCTTTCAGAAGGTCCGGCACAACCTGGTCTCGGCTCCACTGTTGCGTCTAAATTGTGTAATCACACGGTTAACTGTGGACAACGGAATATTTAAAAATTTACTTATTTCACGTTGTGAAGCACCGCGTACACTCTGGCCAACGATGCGATCCCGAGTGAAGTCACTAATATCACTCGAACCTTGTAAGCGAGGCATAGTTGTAACGATACTAAACTATGACGAATTCCTTCCGATACATCTACCCCTACCCTAATGACAAGAGAAAGTTCTTAATTTGTTCTTAGAATTTAGCTGTTTACATATTTATACTGCTTTACCTGGTGTCTATTTTATTCTGTCACCCTAGTGTATATGCCGATATGCACATGGTGTACAGTTTCTGTAGTGGAAATGCTTCTGATTTCTGAAATTGGCCTGTTTCTGCATTAAACTTTGTCATATGTCTTCAATTGATTCCTTGTTTCTAAATCGTACTTTTGACGTAAGTTTTACCATCTCATGTCATACAATTTCTAGCCATACCGTAACATTTTGCTTAACCAATAAATATCAATTTAATAAAGTATGAGTTACAATAAAACAAAAAACAAGAATCTATTGTAGCAGATTTTTGTGAGCATAACTGTACGTGGTGCACGGTTTCTGTAATGGAAATGTTAACATGGTAGTACAAGAATATTGCATACGTTCCTCAACCAGAACCGCCTTCGTAAATGTAGTCTGCTTAATTCAAGAAATGCTAATGCTGATTGACTGAAGACAAAGACGTACAATGTAGCTAAAAGAACAAATTCAAGACGCAATACAAGATCCCTCCATTAGTGCTCGACAGTTAGCTTCAACACTAAATATCCCCTGTAATAGGAGTGTTCAGTTGGTTCTACGAAAAAGCCTTCTTCATCCATCTCATGTTTGTAAAGTTTAGTTGCGCTAATGAAAGCGATAACATATTTCGGTTAAATCTCTGCGATATGATCTTAAATAGTATTCAAGAATACCTTTACAACAGATTGCGTATTTAATGATCATAATTTTCACCAATGAATAGAGGAAAATTTACATGAATTTCAGGAAAATGGCCAACAAAGAAAGTATTCAATTAACACTCACTGGTGTAAACATAATGTTCTTTCCACAACATCTTTTAGGATTAAAAGAAATACTTCGACCTAACTCTGATTATGCTGGGCAAGTTAAGTTGTTGGGTTGGGCATAATAAATTACAGGGTCGTTAAGCTCACTTATGTACGAAACCGTCTTGATTCCAACAGGTACCTCTGTATTGATGAGATGAATGATAAAGCTATTTCTGTAGTTAAACATACGCCATAACATGGTTTACTTGCATAATGGAGCTCCTAGTTACTTTGCTCGTAATATGAAAAAGTAGTGGGTTCGTGGTGGCAGTCCTATCGTATGGCCTGCGAGATCTCTCTATCTTAGTCCGGTAGATTTTTTGTTTGGGGTTTCATTAAAGAAACAGTATAAGATTCCCCCCATCCACTGCCACTAATTATGCACAAAATGTTTGCGAAGATCCAGAAAATATGTAAATCATGGTATAACATTGTAGCATTAAGATTTTCGTTTCAGAATCAAACGAAGAACATCGCCGAGTGTTGCTTCTGCTCCAGTCTATATGCGCTTTGTATATTACCTAAGTTCGTTTAAATTATTTAGATTTAGGTAGACAATGTGCTCATATTGAGTTAAGATTATGTAAATATTCGGAATGAAGCTACAAGGTTATTTAATGAACATTATCCCATCACCCTATCGTTTAGTAATGTTTAAGATGACGTTGCATTTGAGTATAACTGGTAGTGTAGGTAAGATAAAATCTGTAGAGCGACCTGCCGTACAGATACAGAAATCTTGAAGGCCATTATGATAAGTGGAAGTTGACCGGAAACACGTAGTCAAAGTAAACCATTGGTCTTTTGTTTTACACGTTACATAATTTCAGAAGTAATAATTGCGGAACTGTTCTTAAAACGTTGATGCGTACAAATCTTACTAAATAAATTCAAAATTAAAATAATTCAAAAACTCACTTGGTTACATTGAAGCCAAAAAATAAGAGCGTTTGGATACCTTAATGGGCCTCCTGTGGTAGAACCACCAATAGATGACTGTTGTTCTTTAATTATGTCGCTATGTCGCATACCTTTCTGATGAAGAACTTCTAAAGATCTGCAATAAATTTAATTGAAAAAAATTTCCGATAAACGTGTAGTGTGGTAAACAGTTAAAATATTTTCTTGATAACTTTTCTCCAAAACGGTTTTACCCAAAAGTTAAGTGGTGTTATACATATGTAATACATATGCATATACATATTTGTATTAGCAGATGAGGGTAATGTACATGATCACTAACGTCATTATGACACCATAACCATACATCCTGGTTGAATAAAAACACCCTTGAGCAAAAAATACCTATTATTTTTACTATAATTCTTTGGTTTTTGAAAACAATTAATTTTTAAGAGTACACAGTAGATATTGTAAATGTTTAAAATTTCCTAAACGTCGCGTATATTTAAAAAGGAGTATGTGTAGAAACTATAATTTTAAGAATCAGGGTAAATATTTGAAGAAAATGCGCAAGTTTTGCATCCATATCAATATTATATTTCGTGTGAAGATAGAATAGTAAAAGGAGAAGAACATACAAAGGAAGCAGATTTAGTAAACTATAATGAAAATAAGTTAATGGAAGAAGAAATGAAATACAATAACGAAATAAAGGAAAACTGGCAAGTAGAAAAGACAAATGATCAAAATTGTAAGATAGCCAGAACTGTCCTAATGAGGTGAAAACGAAGAGGGAAACAAGTTTAATTCCAAAACAAGCGAGATTACAAGATTATGTCTAGGACCGATATGAACAAGATCGCTCTCCTTGCAAGGTAACCAAGTATAATCAATAACAATAAGAAAAGGGGAAAATGGACATAAAATAGTAGTCACATGTACACGTTTAGAAATTTCGATGTTATTCTGAAAGATATTTTGTTTAAACCGCCCTATGATCTAGAGATAAGGGAACTTCCATCTGATTGTAACAATTGAGATGTCATGCGTTTGAATCCAGCTCCTATCCATTGTAATATATTTCCCGGTATATTCTCGAATCACTATTTGCCGTTTAGAAAAAAATTAACAACGCTTCGCCTTTTACGGCGAGAGGGTGACTTTACACACGCTATATACACACTATTACTCCTGTGGTTATGACAAGCCACGTAGCTTACAATGCAGTTGGACTGCTCGCCATGTATACAAAAAATATATATAGAAGCGTATATTGTTTAACGTTCTTTTTAATTTTTGAATATAAACTTAACTGATGATACCGCAATTTTCGTAATATCCCATGAGCTAACACTTTAGTGATTTTGGTGTTAACCATTGTACTTTCACTTTTTTACTGATGAATTTTGAGTGAAAACAAGATCAGGGAGTTATCTCAGTGATCGCTGTACAAGACAAAGGAGTGAACTGACAGTGCAACAAGTACTTCGAGCCAAGCGTTTCTTCGAGATTTAAGTACGGGCCTAGCGCCATGAAAAGGTCACAATCAACGATATGAATTAATTTATGCTAGCAACGAAAGTAGGTTCGTTCCATGTGCCGAATATAATGTTCTGTATGAAAACTTATCATCCAATTTGCCTGTCATGTACGCGTCACCAACGTAGAACTTAGGGTGTTTACTTTGGACGCTTATGAACTATAAGTGCTTACAAAAGTACTAATCACTTCTGCTTACAAATGCTTGGCTGGATTCAGATTTGAAGGGTTATTACCTAACATGGTGTAGAGTAGCGCGGCGGACGTTGAGTCTGAATGCAACCCAGATTTTACCGAGGCAGTGCAGCAAAAATGTGGGCGCTTATAACGTGTAAACATCCGAAACAAACGCGAATATGTTAGTAAGATTAGGTATCCATATCGGCCTGGCAATGTTGTATACGATATTCATGAGAGCAATACTTCCTTGAGAAAGTGAAATGATCTATATAATATCTTGGGCTACTTCATTTAGTTTTTTGACTTGTAATAAAAACACTATATTTTTAAATTAGTTCATGATGTAAGAAATTTCTCAAAATGGAATATATACTTAAAAATTTTCAGTGTATAGACGAAATAACAAAAAACTTAAACGAATCAAAACCAAATTTTAACAGATCTTTATTTACTATTCCATTATTTCACTGATATATATGATTCATCTGTATAAGAAATCACACAATGGTAAACAAACCTAATGTGCTACACATCAAATTCACTAGATTACACTTTTCTGATACAATCAAAAGTACCTATGATTTTTATTTAAAACAAAATCTGTTGCAAGGTCCCGAAACGCGTAATAGCTACACAATTAAGTAAGTTCCAATACCATATTTTAGTTGTACGTAAAAATGTACCTTCATTGTCAAACTTATTTGAGTACCTTTTGCACAAAATGAGTTAGATGGGAGAATTTAAATTGCAGTTTTAGTTTTCCCATGAACAGCATATATTTATATATATATTCTTCGTAAAAATCAACCTTGACATGATGTCCCAACACTTTGGTTTATTTGTCCGATCTTTTATCATTTACCATTTCCAAGGTCTAAATAGTGAGCACCCTGTCTGGGGCAGTTAATAATCTACGTATTTTTTGTCTAATAATATATAATTACCTAAGAATTTTCCTTTTATTGTTTGGATGTAAACGTTTTGCCATATTTGGGTCTAATTGCTGTAAACGTTTATATAATTCTTCATTACCTAGTTCGTGTTCATTATTAGGGGATATACCAGGAACATTTAGTCTTGAATTGCCAGGATCCTCCACAAGAATTTTCCATAACAATGATTCAATATAATAGTTGGTCCCTCCAACAACAATAGCGATTTTATTTTTCGAATGTAAGTCATTGATCTAATTTTTGTAAGGGATTATACAACTTTAAAGATGAAGTAAACCTGCAGAATCAATACCTCAACAGAAATAAATATATTTGCTATATAAAATCAAATCGAATTTTGTTAATAGTTATTTCATAGGTATTTATATTGATCAATTAAATTGTTAGAGCTAGAGTACAAAATATAGCCTCATTGGCCAGATAGACTTGACAATGATATTATAGTACAGCTATCATATCTATCCAGTACATATGTTTCTATTGCAATTCTAAGATATTAATTCTGCATGTTCGTCTAGATGCGATATGAAAAAAAGGATACTATCTCTAATGCTTTATTCCTAAAATCAAGAACTGTGTAACACTCATGTGGATATAAAACATCAATCAAATGGTGTGGTACTAATTTTTGCTCTTGGGAAGTTGCCTTTGCAGTAATTATATCCAATCCTTTGTACAACTATAGACAAAGATATAATATTTATACTTAGAATAAATAAACAGTAGATGCTTTACTTGCATGGAATCAGCACTGATAATTTCCGAAGTAAATTTCTGTGCTAATTCTAAAGATAATTTGGTTTTCCCGGAACCTGTTGCTCCCAATATAATGATTAATGGATTTTTCCAACTCATTGCCACTACAATGTAATAATGCCTTGCTCCTCATTAACAGATACCTCTGGTTAACAGTACATTACTGTTCGTTACTGTTGGGGAATGGAAATCATGGGACATTTTCTTGAAAAATTATAGCTCTAACCAATGGTATTGTTCATAAAAAAAAAGATAAGTATTCACGGAGTGGAATTCCCATTATGCCATGTTCCATTATTTTTAGTTTCTTCTGCGATAACAGATGGCAGCAGATTTAATTAGTAGGAAGAATTATTATTACTAGTTTTTCCTAAATTATGTTTACCTAGTATAATCGGCAAATGCACATATTATTATATTCTAAAATATACTTTTAGTTATTTCAAAACAAATACAGAAAATACCAGAAACTTGATGGGAAATATATTAATTAAATTGGACATATCTGAAGCTATGTTTATTCCAAAAAGAGGGAGACAAAATTCTGAACAAAGCCCCCAACCCAAATGACAACATATAAATTTGTGGAATCAATTTTACGCGGTAAACTTAAATTTGAGAAACTGTCTGAAATATTAAGTCTGTACGAAATAAAATTGTATATGGATTCAGAGATAATTCTACAATTAAAACAAAAGAATGGTAAATGTAGTAGCTACAACAAAGTGAAAGTAAATAAATTTGTCTAGAATACACATCATGATTGAAAAAAGCTCATTATGTAGATAACAGTTATATATAATAACACATAATATGCAATACAGTTGAAAATAGCTTAAATTTTACAACCATAACAATGTATGCCAGTTTTTTTTAAATTGGAACTGACCAAGTTAATAAAAACATTTAATTTTATAAACTACTTGAAGATTTTTTAATTTAATCTGAGACCTGTGAGGAAATCGAGTCATCGCAATTATTGCGTGTCCAACAGAAATTATAAATGGTTCTATGACTTCATCGATAATTCCATCAAGATCCTTCATATTCGCTTCTTTTCCGATAACATGATTCATGCAGTTCTGCTAAGTTGTTGCAGTTACTTTATCGATGGCATTGTGTAAATGTTGCTTAACTTCGTTTAATTTGAAAGTTCTGCTGTGTGCAACAACCTCACTCTCAATCAAAATAGGTGGCGCTAAACACGGAAACATTAGCAGCTGGGGATATCGCATCTCAATTATATTCAATTGATTATTATTTCTACTTTCTTCCGCACTAACAGATGGCAATACACGTTCAATCCAAAGAGTTCGGTAAAAATATATTATCAGAAGCTAAACAGATACGCGCATTGTTAATGCGAAATTATACGATTGTAAAATATAACTGCTTTATAAATTTTGAATATAGTTTAGTAGTAAAGCCCTTTAAGTTTTTTCTTACAAAAGTTTTGATAAACAGATATTAATCATTTACTGGTAAGTGTAAGTATGGTAGGGATCTTTTATGATATAAGTGGCTGCTTTAACAGCTGCTAAGTATAAATTTTCAGAACCCACAAAAATACAGAATTATTTAAAAAATGGTTATGATTATATTGCAGCAATAGAGTAGGAAAGGGTTACCTTTCATATGAAGAAATATTCAACTGTAAAGTCTCTAGAAGGCACTTTGCACCAGAAGATATTAGCAGAAATAAATTACTACCGCTAGTTTTTCATAAGCAATGTTTACCTGATATAATCAACGAATTCAGATTTCCTTATATTCTAAACTTGTATATCATTTGACATTTTTTTGTTGCCAGGCACTGTTAATTTTTTTTATAATTTTTAGTTCATCCAGAACTAATTCAGGATATGAATTGAACTCAAAAAGTAACATTATAGTAATTCTAACGATTTAACTTTCTCAAGTTTAAATATTCAATTACTCGCTCAGCCTGAAGCGCATTCTCGTTTGCTCTATATCCCTAGACTAAATATTATTTGCTTAGCTCGTTTTTGTATGCAGCGATTGTTATCAAAAGTAAGGGAGAGATATAGTTGGATAACAAGAGTGAACGATAGTAGCTGATTAACAGTAACAAATAAAATATTTTATCGCGGATTTCTGCAAATATAGAATTTATATTCAGAGGTATCACACAAATTAATAATTTATTCGGAACGCAGGATTTCGAAAACACGCGGATTCTCATTGTTAACCGTATTCTAAAAAAAGACTAAAAATCGCAATACGTACAATATAAGTATTCGCATTCGCTGTAGAAACTGTGATTAAAAGCTCTTGTATTGTTAAAATTTGTAATGGCGTCTGGCAATTTATTATAATTAACACGTACATTAATAAGACGGTAACATGGAGTTATCCCATAAAAGGACATTCTGTGGATTGGAACGTACAAGTTATTGGTACTTATTTACAACCGTGTTATTTAAAGTTTTAGCGCGTATAACAATGCGTAAAGGACCAATATAATCATAAAAAAATAAACAACTACTTACAAAAATAATTTATTTTTACATTACATACACAAAAATTTATTAGAAAAATTTAAATACAGTAAATTTCTGTTACTATTGCACTTTTCAATGATATCTGTGTTGGATATTTTTCAATGCGGGAGTTGGTATAGATGTGAATCTTAATTACAACCCAAGACGTAGTAAAATGATTAATAATTGATATTAATACATCACAACATACCTATTTTTTATTAATTTACATGCTTTTCTAAAGAACTATTCTTTTCGTCACTACATTATCTAAGATAAGACATTTTCAAATAGAAGTCATCAGAAGCAAAGTCTAACGTACCATTCTCCTATATAGTTTAATATTCGTAAAACTTATACTGTATAATCAGCAAATAAATGTCAATTTGAAAATGTCTTATCTACATACCTTACAAATTGATAATAAACCAGAATTGAAGTTGCATATCATTTGAATGCGTATCAGTATGCGCGATAACTATAAATACTTTACATAATCTTTTAGGAAAACAATACTGTTGAATTACCAGACCAAACGAATCCTAATAACATGAATTTACTTGCGATTTACACTTATACGATGCTCAAGAAGAAAATGTATGAAATATTTTGTTCGTTTATATATACACTAATAGAAGAAATACATAAAATCATTTGTTCATTCAAAAAAAAAAACAATTACATTTATTCTATTCATTTTCCAAAATGTTCACGCCCTACTTTCCATGCAGTTTCTTACGGAAATAAAACGCATTTATACAGAATGTCTTATTTATTACAAAATATTAGTACTAGAAATATTTTTAAAAAGTACTGCTAGTTACATATTAAAATTCTAAAAAATAAATTACACCTACATATAAAAAGTAATCTAAAAGTATGATAGTATTTTAATCTGATTCAGATCCATCAGACAGAACATACTTTGAAGGCTTTGTATTCCTAGGTGCCCTGGTGGATTTTACTGGTGGGGAGTAATCATCATCGTCAGAATCAGCTCTCTTCTTTTTTGTTTTGGAATCTATTTTTATTTCAAAATCAGAATCATCACTTTCATTCTTCTTCTTTTTTCCCGCAGGTTTTCTAGGTTTCGCGAAAGCTTCAGAATCAGAATCGTCACTTTGCTTCTTTAGTTTCTTTCTTGCCGGCTTCTTTTTGGGTTTAACACCTACATCAGAAGCAGAATCATCACTAGGAAGTTTTTGCTTCTTCCTTCCTGGCTTTTTCTTAGGTTTAATTGAAAGTTCAGAATCCGAATCACTTATAATTGTAGCTTCCTCTACTATTTTTTTATTTACGTGACTATCTTCTGAATCGCTTGACCGCTTTCTTTTGATTGGGGAATCTTTTTTCGGTTCGTCAATAGTAAATGAATTATCGTTTTGCGAATCACTAGATTTTCTGCCGACCAACATGTCAAACATGTCTTCTGATGTTTCCATTTGTTTTGGCGGAGCTTCACTTTCACTTTCGGAATTTTCTATATTCTGTTGAACAATTTTATTTTCTTTAACAGCTTCATTAACGAACAGTTCTTCGTCTGATTTATCACTTTCACCATAATTAATAGTTTTGGTCGCTGCTCTTCTACTTAGGGTACGTTCTTTAACCACAGGGGGATTAGGAGTATCGGATTCACTTGCACTATCTTCACTGGATGAGCGATGTTTGGTTCGACCTTTCTTCTTGGGACTGCCGTTAGCTAAAAATGGTACACGAATCGATAATCTGTTTCAAAAAAACGATGCAATAAAACTGTTTAATTTTACTTTTTACAAACAATATGAAAAGTGGGTATTACTTTTAGATGGTATTGAAATTATTTAAATGCCGCATTTAAAATATTTTTGCATTTAACATCAGAAAATTGGCGACAAGTCAAAAATTTAGGACTCAAAATAACATCATACGGAAACTAGCGGCCACCATACGGAGTGCAGACGGAGTTACTCTGCGTACTGAAGCCTAATCATTTGTATTTTGTACGGCGGAGTATTGCGCAAGTTCGACATGCAACTAAATGAAGCCATGAGAATATCAGGGATGTCGAAGTTGACCCCGTTGCCTTGGCTCCGCGTCCTGTCACCTATTACTCCTCCAGAAATCTGAAGATAACAGGCCACTTTCAAGGAATGGCAAAAGATAAACCAACCTGATCAACCAAGAATATTACATATTCATAGGGTGATTGACTAACCCTGTGTCAATCGGTTGAAACCAAGAGCACCAATTTGGAATGTCGAAATACTTTGTCCCAGGAAGGATTTACGGCATTCGTGATGCCTGGAAAGCGAAATGGAATAATAGTAATGTCAATCACCACAACATAGACGATTCTATTGAACAACTTCCTGGCGTGCAACTTCCTCGTAGAAGATGGTGTCTGCTGAACCGAGTTAGAACTGGGCATGAAAAAACGAAATCGGCGTTGTACAAATGGGACATCGCGGACAACCCAGCATATGGACTGCATGTAGTTCGAGATTGTCCGCTAAGAAAATATAGTGGCGAACGAAGAAATTTTGTTGAGGCCAGCCCTGTCATTATCGCTGGCAATCTGCTCTGGATCTGGATCTATAGTACTGGGCTTACCACTAGGTTACTCGCAAATATTTTTAAAAACTGGTTTTCTTTTATATTTTGAATATATTATATATATTTATTCTTTTAAATCAGATTGTTAGTCTGTATCTAACATTTAATGTATATTTCTGGGTTTATATTTTTATATGTTTTGGGCCATATGCAAAATAAATAAATAAATTGGTGCCACGAGTAATTATTTATTTCTTTAAAGTTTAACCTTGTTTTTTTTTATTAATTACCCAGAAAAATGACACTTTTAAATCAAAAACTTCTATAGCATATGATATTTTGGAAATGTTCAAGTATATAGAAATAAATAAACAAAACGAGAAAACTTATCACCGTCGACATAAAAATAAATTATTTGCGACTATATTATACTAGAATTTCTTTTACTATTTTGTTCCTAAAAAATCTTACTTCAGATATCCCTCCAGAAGAGTGAATGATAGAAGGTTTAGATTTCGGAGTTCATATAACTTTTTCACAATTAAATAATTGAAAGTATCCTACCGTTTACGTAGGGTGTCACACAAATATGTAAGTTTTACTTATCTACACTATCGTATAAAATTGGAAACGTAAATTTTGAAATTCGATTTTAGTATAAATATAAATTGCATCCAGAAGTGTAATACATCAGTTTGTTATTCTTAACGAGAATGGTCATATTTTCAAATCATTCTTTAAAAAAAAATGAAGGTTTATTTAACACATACTTATATATGCATTAGCCGATAGTTTTTTATGCACGAGCCACGTTTGCGATCTGTGAACTGACACCGCGAATTTATTTCTCCTACTGTGCCTATCTATACTCCTGGTCTAAACCAATCAGTTTACAAATTTGAATCATTCAGTGTTCTTCCCTGGTTGAATAAATATCTAAGATAATTCTACCAATTTACTTGAGATTTTTAGCTCTTGCCTTCAATCATAATGCCCACATTCAGAAAATTAAAGGTCTAGCGCATTTAAATCGTTATTTGCAGAAGAGATTACCATTTCAATACAGTCGTGTCTGAACTTTTTACAGAAAAACTGAACATACATTAAATCGCAGTAAAATTTATTCTGTTAATCGTTTGATAATCGAACAGCAGAAAGAAAATCGAGTGAACATTTGCCGCCAATTTCTTGAGCAAACTAACGACGACATATCATTCATGCAAAAGATCTTAATGCGATGAAAGCTGGATTTACGGATACATTAGCACAAAAGTTTAGTCCTCACAGCGGATTCGCAAAGGACCTTTACACCCAAAAGAAGCTGTCAGTCTTGATTCCATGATTTATTGTGCCGCAAAAAGGGATCGGAGTTGTGGCGAAAAAACTCATTCTTTCATAACGCGATCGCTCACTTTGCCTTTTCAATTAATCAGTTCGTGTCAAAAATTAGATGACTGTCCTTCCCTTAGGCCCCCTACTCGCCAGGCTTGGCTTCCTGCAATGTTTTTTATTCCCGAAATTGAAATTAATTCTGAACGGATGCTGGTTTGAAATCAATGATGGCATTAAAACAAATTCGTTACAGACACTGAAGGACATCTCAAAAGAAACTTTCCAAGACTATTTTACAAAGGGGAACCACCACTGGGAAAGGTGTCTGAAAAGGGGAGAAGCGTACTTAGAAGGGAATATGTACCAATAATCTGTAAGGTTAATACTAAAGGTTCAAAAGATAAAGTACATTTATTTTCTAGACACACCTCGTACATATGTAATGCTACGTGTAATTTTAACAATACAGAGTAGATAAAATTATTCTTTCGTATATCCTTGGTGTGTTTTATTATTATAGCCACTTTATGCTTACTGAACCTTTTAAATAATCTAAATCGTCCATTATCCCAAAAATGTGCGGTAAATATGTATTATAATTATGGATAATTTGTTTTAAAATATACATGGTATGATAATATTAAGTTATTCAAATATAGCAGTGCATATGCGTAACACCGATTTATTTTTATTTTGGATAGAAAATGTTATGAGTAATAAATTAATAAAAGAATTTCAATTAGAGGTTCAATACAGTTCGAGCTTGTATTTTTGAAATTCGCATCTACCACTCAGTGATTGCCACCTATCTGATTAATTGAATCTGTGGTCAAACAATGCTAACAAAAGGTGAACTTATAAACATGAATACAACATATGGAAAAGACACAATAAATATAGATGAAAACTGATTAATAGTGACCGGATTATATGCAAAGTGGATATATTTTATTTTTTTATTATATTTTACGTCTATATATAGATGTCTTCCAAAGATTAAAGTTAATTAACGCTAATTAACTTTCATCAGTGTAATAATAAATAAATAAAATAAAATATATGCACTTTGCATATAATCTGGTATCTACTGATCAACAATTAACAAACTTAAAGATTAGTGATGTCACAATTTTATCGGAAAAATGAAGTATTTCGTACGCAGTTCGTCACTAAGATTCATTGCTAGTTAATATTCAGTAATTTTTACAATTAAAGAATTTTTGAAAACATTTTGCCCTTCTCCAGATAATGACCAGCAAAATTTCCGTTGTAAATAAATTCCTTAAGATACCCTTCTATTTTTTGTACAATATTGCATATTATATAATAATTATATAATATGCAATTAAAGTCACAAAATAAACGTTAAAAAATGTAACTTACTAAATAATCAATTCTTTGTGAATAATTCAGTTGTTTTCTTTACTAACCTTTCTGATCTGAATTCGCCTTTCCAAAGTTTAGCTTCGTTTGTTTTAATCCATCTCTAGCTTTTCTGCCACGTTTCTTCTTCTCGATTTCTTCTGGAGTTCCAAGTTTGTCTTTTAATGTCTTCTTGCCCTGTACCATCAAATCAAATTCACTCTTCTCATCCTTTAGTTAAAAAAATAAAACAAAAAAAAAAGGGAAACCAAATAAAAACCACACAGTACTCCATCTATATTAACTTACGTCGATCGAGCTTTCCTGTTTTACTCCTTTCTTTCCTCTGTTCTCTTTATTCTTTATAGCAGTTTGTATTTTCTTTTTGAGCTCCTCGCCAACCGTCGGTAGTATTCTACGTGCCAATGGTGAAGGCATTGTTTCTTGTAAATGAATCTTTTTACGACCCTAAAAGCAACTGTTACTAATATATGTTTTAAATTTACAACAGTACGTACTGCTGCTTTGGTTTCTTTTCCTTTAGGCACAGCGGCCAGCTCATTTCTTTCTTTTTCTTCAACAATATCCAACTTCTGCACGAAAGCATCAAGATCTTCCCGCCACAAATCGGAAGGTGTTTTGTTTCTCAGAGTTGCCAATTCGGCCAACTTACTGTCTTTTTGTTTAATTAGCTCGTTTTTACGTTCCTCGGTTAGCATCCACATTGACATTCCTAGCAGGTAATCAAATTTCTTTACGTCCGTTAGATTTTGAAATGCTTTCTCTGGATCGGTTGGGGCTTTTGATTTAGAAGTTTTTGATTCTTCTTCGCGTTGTTCTTCTTCTAATGCATCTTCATCTGGAGGAGGTTCTTCTTCTTCTTCCTCAGACTGCACCCTAGCTTTCCACTCTTTAACAGGATCCGGTATATAACCTCTTCTTAAAAGCTCATCAACTATAGTTTTGCGCTTTTTATTTTCGACTACTAATTCTCCGCTACATTTTTCGGTGATAAATCGCGCTTGATCGGTCAATTTCTTTGCTTCTGCTTCTAACATCCCCTCCATGAAATCCTTTCTCTTTTGATACATGTGTAAGCGCAACTTATAAAATTCTTTCAGTATATCCATAACCGAGTCAAATCTAGTATACAACAAATCAGTAAGTGTATGTTCACGACAAGCGCAAAGGTAAAGAAAATATAACGTCAGCGTTATTCGTAATGCTAACTATACTCACAGCTTTCGATTTATACGCGATTCGCTTACTTTATGACGAAAACGCATTAAATATGAATGTTACTGATTTCTTCAGTTATTTTTCGTTTTCTTGATTGCGGAGTGCGCAACTTTTCCAGTTTTACTCCTTTAAACTAAATTAAATACAAAATATGCATTTGTTTTAAATTAAAACCGGTAACAAACCCTAAACTCCTAGATAGCTTGTTTTTTTTTTTAGTAAAATTAATTTAAATATACGTTATGTATGTGCATGTAAAATTTATATTGCAAGCCGTTCAATTACAAAAAGCCGTTAAGAAGTTGTGTCGGTATATAATACGTCAAAAAAAAGCGAATCAGACAGCAAAAGTATATATTTTTAAACTAAATTTCGTTTATCATGTTGAGAATAATAAATGATAAATTTTCTATTGAAAAACTCGTACCCTTTATAAAGAAAATGTAATAATCAGTTTCCACAATACGTAAGCGACAATATTCTATTATTTGTGTAGGCATACTTGTAATAAGAGGGCATATAGACTCCTACGGAAGCCCATTCCAAGCAAAAAACATTTTCTACAGACTTCAAGTTACTAGATCGATCCCCAAGGGTGAACAATTTTAGTCACCCATTTTCCCGTTCGATGGTTGTAAGTTGTCCAAAGGCTCTTCTGCGATGTTATCTTGCCTACCTTCTTGAGACCATCTTTTGGTCCCTGTCTAGGATGTGATACGTCGGACCCTCCAATGAACTTACAAAGGCTACATGATGCCTTACAAGTTGCTTAGAATGAACTTCCTGAAGAGTCTATAGATTATCTTATTGACCCACTGCAGCCAGTGGGAGGGAGATTCGTACTGGGGAGAAGCTTGCGTTTATGTTACACAAGTTTCTGTAAGTAGTTTATTTAGTTCGTAAATATTTGCCGGAAAAAGCAGTTTAACATCTTATTTTTCGGAAACAAATTAATTATATTTCTTATAACCATGTCATATGGGTTAAGTGAAAAGGAATTAAAAATAGAAAATGTGATTGACAAATGCAATTAATGATAATATAATTTCGCTGAATAATTATATTTTGATCAGAAACGATAGGCTTGATGGTAGGCACGCTGCAGGTATAGCCATCACGCGCATTACATAATGTAATTCCTGAATATCATTGAATTGTTAAAAATAAGTGATTATTAACTTTAATGTTAATGTTAAAATAAAGCTATTTTTTTAAAATTCATAGTAATTGCTTATATATACTGAGCACTATGTATAACGTCCATTTTTGGTAGAAATCATGCTTTAATTATTACCTTCATCGACCTTCAATATCTGAGTTTTTATTTAATAAGTGAATAAATAAGTGTAACAGCTAAAATGCGGTAGATTTTCTTGGTATTAATTTCTTACTTATTTCTTTATCACTGTTATTCACACTTGTCTTTATTGTCTTTATTCTTTATTTATATATGATCGCCCTGACCGATCATTCATCGAAATATCCTAAATCACGCGTATGGCATAAAAATATCAGAATCAACAAACCAATTCCAGTTCGATGTTTGTATAAACGACCGTATGTTGGAAAGATAGAGTAAATATCCAGGTGACTGAATATAATAAGGAAGTTATAAGATTATATGTATGCTTTATGATATATGTAGTCCTCGTAGACCACCTCCCTAGTTACGAATTTCTTCGGAAGTATTATAGACCTCTATATACTTTCTTTTGTTGTTATCTTAAAATGATAAGCAACAAATGACTCGCACAGATAGGTTCGCGAGCACTATCCTTTTTTAAGTGAGATTTTTCTAAAAATAATAATCTTTTCTCATACAAAAAAAATATATACAATTCATTTGAGGTATCAATATTTTGGAAATGGCACATCGGATAGATTGCAAAATAAGAAAAGTACATCATATACTGCTTAGGTTTTGACTCAACAACTAAATTCTAGTAATGAATTGAAATACTTTACCTTCTTAAACAATTTAGCTCATCAAACGCACACATTGAGGATGTACTGAATACGGATTGAAGTTTAAAAACTTTATGTAAAGTACCTTCTCTTTCCAAATTTTCTAATTGACCTGCTACGCAATTTATAACAAACTTCACAGTTGTATCCGTATTATACTCCTTGTAATCGGTTATTACACTCTTTACTTTTTCGGAACCTAAAAAAAGATAAAAAAAACGACTAAAATATTTGTCAAATTGAGAATAAAGATCGATTATATAAAAGGTCTCAATACAAAATCTTCCAAATCCATTTCTTAAACAAATTGAGTTGTATATACTGGGTGTTTCAATTTGTTTTGTTCACTGTGCAAACACAGTCGTTGATTCAAGAATCGGTATGCCCCGTCCTTGGAAATTTAGTTGTTATGGAGCGTTTTATGGAAGCGGAGCGTGCGTACTGTGCGCGCGAGTTTTACCAAAACTTCTGAGATGGGGCGCATTTTCACCTTAATGAACATATAAACAGGCAGAACTGCCGTTACTGGAGTTTAACAAATCCAAAACGGAAGCATGAAAGGCCACTTCACTTGCCAAAAATTACTGTTTGAGCTGCAATGTGGGTCCAAGAAGTTATCGATTCGTACTTTTTGAATATGACAGAGGTCGTACAACAATCGTAAATTTGGAGCTATATGTGGAGATAATTAACAACTTCTTTACACCAGCCTTACGAAATTTTAATAGTTTTAATCGGAAGACTTGATTGTAACAAGATGGAGCGACATCTCACATATTTAACATATTCTTACCAGTTCCCTGGAAAATTGATATCCAGACACGGTGACATAAACTGGGCGGCACGTTGTCCCAACATCACACCAATGAATTTTTCCTATGGGGCTACCTTAAATCAAAGGTATGTATCAACATTCCTCGCTCTCTGAATGAATTAAAAGAGAATATTCGAAGAGAAATGGCAATCACGGAGAATATGTACAGATCAGTTCTCGAAAATTTTGTCTGACATTTAGAAGAGTACCAGCAAAACAATGGAATATTTTTAGAAGATGAATTTTTAAGAAATAAATTCCTGTTCCTTGTATTTTAACAAAAAAAAAGATCATTTACTTATTAAACCTGGCTATTATTTTATTATATTCTTTTCATTTTGAAAAAGACTTTTGGGATACCTTGTATTAGCTGTATGTATACCTCTATGAAATCGTTTTTAGCAAAGGCTATGCCTCACTCAATTTAATATTAATTTCTAGTATACGAAATTACAAATTCCGTAAAGCAAAGTCCGTCAACCCTGTCATGGACATTTTTTTACGACTTTCATATAGACGCCTAATTTCTATTCACAAATAGCAAGATCTAACTTTTATGCGAAAAAATTGTTATTATAAACCACTAAACGCTATATTTACTTGAAACATTATCCAAATCCGACTTACTCAGAATACGATGACAAGAATTTTTTCGCGAGCAACTACGGTTACAAGGTTATAACCACAAATAACAAACACAATGACGTAGTTTTCTATAACCACGGACTTAGTCGTCAAAACTGTGTTTTCAAATATCTTTAAAAATCACATATCAAGCAGGTTGTGAGTATATTAATATAAATGTATATGTTAATTTCTATTGTATATTTTTTCCTTTGTAATTTACATTAAAACCTATTTGACCACACATTTTCCCAACAAGTAACCAATGATGTATATTTCTGATTAGTAAATACAAGTTCACCACTTCTGTGAAGTAGTTAAAAAAATATATAACAATTGTCGAATATATTACATCATGTATGACGAAATAAAGTATATCTATTCGTCAAGAAAATGTAGATGTCGAATTCTGTAACAAACTATTGTTACTCGCGAATGTAGATTAGAAAGAGTAAGACATGTAAAACGAAAGAAATACCTATAAGCGACGTCGTACACAGTAGGACTTACAAACATTAGTATAGATATATACAATGGGTATTGTGCGATGTTTAATGCAATTGTTGGTGTTAATACTTTTAAAATTAACAGTACGCCTCGCGTATTTCAAATACTATCAAAAATCAATTGACGATTGCAAGGACTGTGTGGATGTACAATTCACAGGTATAGCAGTAAACTCCACTCACACAAATTAATTAATTATGCGGAACGCAGCGTTTCGGGAGCACGTGGGCTCCCATTGTCAACCGTGTTACCGACTGAAAGTAAAAACTGTATCACACATGCAAATTATTTTCTACGCAGGCTCTAAAATTTCTAAATCATATGACTATTTACAATCTACTAGGTGGCCTCATGCCTTTTACGGGAAAGGATGGACCGAAAGCGAACCGTATCTTTAACAGGGCCTATGGTAACAAATCCATCAAACTCGAGTGTGCAATTGGGGGTCGTTCTCTGTTCAATAAGTTTCCGTTCTTTTTCATATTTACCGTTTCGTACGCGTCTAATTGTCTATACGAGTTCACGTTTTTAAGTAGTATCAGATTTTTTAAATCAATCTTATGTCCGGATTTTACCATATGCTCTGCTACGCTTGATAGTTCAGGTTTGTCGAAACGATAGCGTCTAAATCTATCATCTACGTACATAAGGTACTTAGGTACGTAGATGATATTTTCGCTGTGTTTGATACCAACAAAGGAAACATACAAGATTTTCTAGCAGAACTGAACTCAAAATTTACCACGATCAAGTTTACTATTGAAGAAGAAGTGAACAATCGCCTTCCGTTTCTAGATACTCTAGTCATACGCAATAATAATAAATTAGAAATAGACATCTACAGAAAAGAAACTAATTCCAACAGATTCATCACGTTTGATTCGCACCATTGCGAACAACAAAAAATGTCCGCGATTAGTTTTCTGGTCAATAGACTCGTCAGATTTCCGCTAAACAAAAGCAGGTATGACAAAGAATTAAAATATATCAAAGATGTAGCGAGGTACAATGGTTTCTCTTCTATGGATGTCGACCGTATTTTAAGGAAGGTCAATACAAACAACACATCAGAAATTCCACGACTTTGACATCAACAAACACCGGTAACAAGAAATTTATAACTCTTCCTTTCCACCCAACAGTAAAAGGGTTAAGTAAAATTTTCCGACAACTAAACATGAACGTGTCTTTTGTGTCAAAAAACAACTTAAAGAATCTCTTAGGGAATCCCAAAGATAAACCGGAGATGATAAAAAAGTCTGGAATATACCAAATCGCATGCAATGATTGTGAGAAAGTTTATATTGGACAAACAAAAAGGAGTATCGAAACGAGGTTCAAAGAACATATTAGACACTATCGTTTCGACAAACCTGAACTATCAAGCGTAGCAGAGCATATGGTAAAATCCGGACATAAGATTGATTTAAAAAATCTGACACTACTTAAAAACGTGAACTCGTATAGAGAATTAGACGCGTACGAAACGGTATATATGAAAAAGAACGGAAACTTATTGAACAGAGAACCACTCCCAATTGCACACTCGAGTTTGATGGATTTATTACTATAGACCCTGTTAAATGATACGGTTCGCTTTCGGTCCATCCTTCCCCGTAAAAGGCATGAGGCCACCTAGTAGATTGTAAATAGTCATATGGTTAGAAATTTTAGAGCCTGCGTAGAAAATAATTTGCATGTGTGATACAGTTTTTACTTTTAGTCGGTAACACGGTTGACAATGGGAGCCCACGTGCTCCCGAAACGCTGCGTTCCGCATAGTTAATTAATTTGCGTGAGTGGAGTTTACTGCTATACCTGTGAAAAATCAATTAAATATAATCACTTAAATCTTAAATTATTGTTAAGGTAAAGTTAGTTACCAACAGTTGGTACTTTAATGCCTGTCGCCGACGAAGCGCTGGCGAGCGGTAGCAGTAATATTACTCATAACAGAAACATTTGGCGATGTCGTACCAGCTAATCAGTGACTGGTTTGCTTGTGTTTTTGTCTACATACATATACCGAACTATTACTTATTGTTTGTAATACAAATTAAACATGTGTACACATATGTACACAATTGAGAATCCTTTTAGAAAGGCGACAAACAGCAGAATTCCATGAAATGCGGATGAACATAGAATAAGAAAAAAATATATAGATGACTGCTTTACCACGAAAGCAGCAACCGCCATACGCACGAATAGAAAACCCAATGTATTATAAATACCATATTTAGTGAAAAAGATAAAACTGTTTGGCGACACTATAGAGCCAAATACAGGCATAGCAAATTATCACAAATCGGATAATGAAACCCAGCCAAATCATCGCAATTCTCAGCAGAACTGCTCGAATATTAATGTCGATACTGCCAAATGTTACATCTATTGATGCAAAAAGTAATGTGGAAAAAAATACTAAGAAAAAGGGCAGAGTTTTAGAGCAGAATATTTTCGGGTTAGAGACCATGGAGATAAATAAAAATAAGAAAAAATTGAAACCGTCGCAAAAATATTACCGAAAATACATTATTGTGCAAGTAAAGAAATTAAAAACTTAAAATACGCAAACAAAAGAGATAATAAACTGTTTTGATCAAAACATGAAAAAAATCCCTAGAAAACAAGATCTTAACATAACGATGCTTAAGTAGACCTACTCATGGTATTGGTGAAATCATTCACGGGAAAGACAATGTGAGAAGAGAAAAGATGCGAATACGCGGACGTGTTTCTGCCTATCTGGCATCATCGGTTTTAAGCATCTTTCTCTGCTAACATTGCAATTCCCCCTCGGCTACCATTACCGTATCTAACCGATCAGTATAGTGTGCATTCTTGGCGCTATTTAGCGCTACAAGGACACGTACTTGCTTACCGTTCAAAGATAACTGAGAAACTCTACCTGCTTGTTTCGCTATATTTGAATAACCGCGTTTCGAATTTAACCGATGTTGTTTGCTATTACGACTTTTACACACAAAAATACTGTACGGTAAAATGCTGATATTGCCAACAATACATTTACAACAAGTACCAGTACATTCTAATGTCGAAAATCGGTTAAGAATCTATTAGCATTCGTAGTACGCAACAAAGAACGTCGTCGTTTCGCTATCATCAATCTAATCCGGCATTCAAATACATAGTAACCATACACGTATGAATACCGACTTCGGGTATGTCCAACCGCTTTCGAAATATATCATCGCCTGCAATGAGTGCGCTCTCGTTTTTGCAGGATTAACGCATACCACATATAGTCCATCGCGTATAGTTTAATTATAGTGAAAATATAAGGATATATATATATATTCTTATATTTATCGGTATTTGTATATATATACACAAATACCGATATTAGTTTACTGAACATCTGTTACTGACTATTACGCAGTATTACTAATTTAAAGAGGGATAAAACTTGAAAATACATGTTCCATTAAATATTAAGCATATACTGCGTTTATAGAATTCATTAAACGTTTTTGGTAGTAGTTTGGTAAAGTTGTCTTAAGAGGGAAAAAGTGGCCAACCACTACGACCAGCTCTTAAGAAACTGTCAACTACTAAAACAATATCAAGTACTAGTGCTTTAAAATATATTTATACTTACCATGTAGCAAAGGCTCCAAAACATTTTCTTTGTAACTTTGAGTCCATGTGCCTACAGGTAACTCCGTTATTTCTATCTTATCATGTCCTATTATTGCAACCTCCCCACTGACGACGTAACGCGTATCTCCGCAGTCTTCTATGGTACCTTTGAAATTTTTATACCAAGGAAGCATAGGTACTGGTTCCTCATCATTCATCATATTTCTAATATTCTGAACTAATTCTCTGGGATTGTAATTAGGTATTTTTGTCATCCATCCTGTGCCAATGCCTTCAGCACCATTAACCAATACTATCGGTATAATAGGAATATACCAAACGGGTTCAATTCTCTGATTATCATCGTATTCGTGTTTAAGTAGAGCATCATCATTTGGGTGGAATATCAGTCTAGTAAGTGGTGACATCTTCGTAAAGATATACCTGGGACTAGCGGAATCTTTGCCGCCAGCTAACCTAGTACCGAACTGACCTCTAGGTTCCAATAAATTTATATTATTGCTGCCAACAAAGTTTTGTGCTAAATTAACAATTGTCATACACAGTGATACTTCGCCGTGGTGATAAGCAGACATTTCACCAACAGATCCCGCTAGTTGAGCGACTTTAATTTCGCGTTTATCATTTCGTTTAATGCACGTGAACATGACTTTCCTTTGACCAGGTTTGAAGCCATCCACTAGTGACGGTATAGATCGTATGTTATCCGCATTTGAAAATAGAACTAATTCTAAATTCACAAAATCGGAGTACGACACGCACCTAAAAATAGGACATAATAGATGTATTACGTATAAAAAATGATACCCAAAAGGATTCAATCATATACGAGAAACGTCCAGAAGATGAAGTCCCATGAGTGATTAAAATAAAACAGAAACATACTTATAAAGTATTTTTGCTGGTATTTGAGATGAATATATTAGATTACATTTTTACATAGTTTCAACAATTTTTAAGTCAGTTATTGAAACGGATTATCAGGCGTTCTATCTGTCCACCTATGATGTAAACAACGTGTTTAAGACTTTGATCCCGTCATTGTTCTAAAACCGTTGACCAGTAAGTAAGGATTTCAGAACATTGGATGATAAATCTAAGATGGATAATAAAGTTGTTCTCAATGAAAAGTTCACAATGAATATAGATTGGTGATTTTAAGCAATTTTTCCATTCTAAATATTTCCCCACCATATCGCTTATTATAACTACACTTTAGTTGGTATTAATGGTTCTTTATTATCACCTTTTCTTTTAAAGTAATTTAACAGAGAATTGACTACTTCTTGTGCCTGCTTACGCAAATCTTTCGATATTTTTGACCGACAATTTTACCAGTAGTAATTCTACTATTAAGTAGAAGGGATTAAGGGGCTATTTTAATGCAAAATAAACAGACCTAAGCGACAAATTATGTTCTAACAATTCTAACCTGTGTTATTTCAAGTGCACGTTGTAATTTAGCATCATGCATGCATGATTTAATGTCATGCTGAATATATAAGGGGTATGGATTCCTTAAATAATAATAAATTACCTGGTATCCTTAGCATACAAGTATCTCTCAGGCAACCCTACTTCCTTTCTTCTCTTACTTTCAACCATAAAATTAGTAAGCCACTTCTTTCTATCCTCGACGTGTTTCTTACTAAAAGCCAACACAATATTATCATCATCTTCTTGACCATTATATCGAAACCGAATTCGATGACGTGCAATATTCGTAAAATACTCTTTTGCTTCTGTCGATGAAGAAGTTCCCAAACCTTTGTAATATTTTATAGAGTATGTATGATGGTTGGGCGTATTTTGTTTCCATTCCTCAAATTCGGGAAGTGAAAAGAAAGAGAACACCTCACGCTTTTTCTTTGCTTTTACAATCGGGGTAATAAATTCCTCCAAGAAATCTTGTCGGAGCAGTTCCGGCCAATTATAATGTATGAAATTAATCAAAAGACCCTTAATATGGGAGCCATCTTGATCTTGATCAGTCATGATCATCACTTTACCATAACGCAAGGTTTTCATATCCTCTTCGCTATTATATTTTTTCTTATATTGTAAGCCAAGGATTTTAATCAAATTGTTGATTTCAGCATTTTCTAAAATCTGTTTGTGCGTAGCTTCACGTACATTTAATAACTTGCCTCTTAGAGGGAAAACACCATAGTAATCACGACCAATTATGCCTAAACCTGAAACAGCTATCGTTTTGGCTGAATCTCCCTCAGTAAGTATTAACGTGCACCTTAACGCATTTCTTGTGCCGGCCTCATTAGCGTCCTCTAATTTTGGAATACCTCTTAATTTTGCTTGTTTTTTACCACTGGCTTTGGTTAATTCATTTTGAGCTTTAAACTTAGCCCAATTTAAAACTGATTCTATAATTCCACTTTTAGTAATAGATGTAATAAATTTTTCCGATAGAGTACATTTAGAACCGAAATTTTTAACTTGTAAAGTCATATTTTCTTTTGTCTGTGAATCAAATGTTGGATTTACAATGAGGCAGTTAACAAATACCCACATGTGATTTTTCACTTGGAAAGGTTTAATATTAACTCCACCTTTGTTCTTCTTTTTTATCACCTCTATTAACTGCTTAACTATCATATCAGTGATGTAATCTACGTGACGCCCGCCTTTTGTAGTCGCTATACTATTTACAAAAGACATTTGTTGAAATCCCCTATCAGAAAGGGTTACTGCAACTTCCCAACGTTCACTAGCACTTTCGTAAAGCACTTTTAAGGGTGCTCCAGTTTCATCCACGTGGTTTTTGATAAATAGCTCAATATAATCTTTGAAATTCTTTACTGCTACTCGTTTTCCATTAAGAATGACTTTAACACCTCTTGTAGAAGCTGCAACATCATACGCACGTCGTGACATTAATGATATTATATCAGCATCAAGTTTCTGCATTTTAAATTTAGCTAAATCAGGAGAGAATGTAATTTTTGTATAATCATCACCATTAAAATCTTTAATCTTAGGGTCTGATGATTTTGACATATTATTACCCCAGGTTTGTTTAAAACATTGTTGATATTCTTTAGAACCTGTTTCAACAGTAAATTTTGTGCTAAAGATATTACACAATTTCGCACCATAACCATTTCTTCCTCCAGTTACCTTTTCTTCTTCATCATTATAATTTGAAGATGTAAGAAGATGACCAAAAATCATAGTAGGTACAAACATATTTTCATCCTTATGCATTACAACAGGTATTCCTTGTCCATTATTCCAAACAGATATAGTATTTGTCTCTGCGTTTATCTCTATTTTAATACAGTCCATATTTTTATCTCTTTGTTTATTATCTGCTGCATTTACTAAAATTTCATCAAAAATTTTATATAAGCCAGGTACGTAACTAATTTGTCGTTGTTCTATTTGTTCCTTCTCATTATTATAAATCCACATGACTTCTGTTACCTCTTCTACAGACCCAATATAAGTATCAGGTCGAAGCAGTACATGCTCTAATTGGGACATTTTCTGATAAGTCTTTTCAATAGTTTGTTTTTTCGATGCATTTTTAGGTAGTGATGGGGCAGGTGCAACATTACCATCACCACCTCCTCCTTTATCCACAGAACCTGTGGTTGAAGACATTTTTGCAAGCATACTCTGAAAATTAAAAGTGAATATTTGTTTGTGTAAACAATTTGACTTTTATAAAGGCAAACATGGAAACAAACTGTAGTTAGTTACCCTAGGTACATATAATTGTGTATATGACATAGATATATATATCTACAAGTATATACAAATGCCTACACCTCAGCATTTGCACTTTAAAATTAATAAAGATTATGAGAAAAATATCTTTTTACAGTATACTGCATAATTGTATATGAGATTTAAACCAAATTGTAAATGAAAAAAAACATCGTTAATATTAACCCCATTTTGATATGTTAAACATAAACAATCAAATATTAAACTATTCTTACCTTTATGTCTGTCATGACTTCCTACAAAATTTAATCAACTCCTAACTAAGAAGAGCACTAACATATTAGAAACAATAACGGTTTTCTTAAAAACAAATGGCAGTCAAGCTACCGCTTTTAGTTAGTCTTTAGTAGTAATTTCTATTTCCCCCAAATTTTAACCGGTATGTTTAAATCTACCAATCAAATTAGTGTAGGCAAACGCAACGGAGAAGTGCACAGATTCTATTTTGTTAAATAAACTTAAAATTTGCAGTACTTCTCAATCTATACTAATCTCACAATATAAAATGCTAGAAACCAGGAAGTAAAACGAATAATATTTTCTGAAATATTTGTTCAGATATACCATATATTAATTTATTTATATTTTAGGTTGGTAATACAAATTGTAGTCCCTATCCAGTCACTAAATATTATTTAAAAACAAGTATGGTGCATTATGGTGGGTTTTCTTTTTTTGTATAACTTGGAATTGTGGAAATAATAGAATATATCTTACACTTCAAGATAGCAATTTAAATAATAATTACCGATTTGAGGATATTTCAACCTTCAGTCGGAAGTTTTGTAATATTCTATTAACATGATAAGTATGACTTTACTTTCTTTTCAACAATCATACTGTAGTCTGGTCCCAATGCTCTAATTTTTATCCGCAATTTCAAAAAATGTCATAGAACTCGAATCAGTAAACTTAAATGCGGAGCTCATTGCCCAAAGGACTATGTAGATGTTTAGAACTAGTAGGTAACGAAAAAAGCTAAAATTTACTCAAGAATTGTAAACTGTAGCCTTTAGTTATTCATTAACTTAGTGTACGACTACCATATAATTATGGTAAGCAAATACACTAATAATAATTTGGATTAGTAAAATTTAAAACAAGTAGAACAAATTTTAAGTAATTATTTTTATTCGTTAGTTTGTTTTTATTCAAGCAGTACAAAGTATTTAGATTTGCACCCGAGAACTTGTACCAAGACGTATGGTATTAAATAGATTTTTTTGCGCTTTCCATTACTTTATTCAACCATAAATTAAGTGTGTTTGTAAATGTAGATATGGTGGCAATAGTCGCTGATAGGAAGGTAAGGCAATTGTAACAGTTTAAGTCAATGGTATTGTTAAAAGCGCGGGTTAACTCGAAAATTAGGCCAAATGCGGTACTATTTCTTAATTATACAGAGTGCCGGTAATTAGCATAAATAATAAGACAACTACTACAATGCAACTGTTCCTTTATTATTTTGAATAATATTCGTAAAGCTTTCAGATATTATATATAACTGGACTATCTCCTCGATTTGCTCTGGTTCTACTGCCCATATGATCTTTTCGTAAAACCTCCATTCCTTTTCTGCGTGTGAACTCGCTGCCCACTTAATATTCCAATACGACGATGCGCCGAGCAAGGGTTGATGTTGTTTAATCTGCATGTGAAGTCTGCCTACTTGACATTCCAATACCTTCACGCAAATAGGAATTCGGTGTAACAGTATATTTATAAGCATACCACACTACTTTAATAAATATATTTACTACCTTAACTTTCAACAAGAATCATGCAAGCTAGACACTATTTAACTGTAGATTTCTATATAACCTGATTATAAAACCAATAAACTACTGATGGTTAGCAATCGCACACAAAAACAAGAATAAAGCAGTTGTCATCTTTATGTTATAAATATAATTTGCAGCAAGAAGAGAATTGTAACTGACAAAGGGCATATCTAAGGATTTTTCTGGGGTTGGGCAAGGATCTATTGTAGCAAAGATTATTTTATTATAGGAACATTTGTCTTTAACAAAATGTTCTATATTCAGAGAAAATTGAAACACAATGTAACAACATTATTTTTTTTTAATTTCTTGTGAGATCTTCAATTACACCTAATATGTGAACAATTTCATTTGCAATTGATGAAATGGCGAGATTGGATAGCTTTTCCTTAAGTAAACAGTGTCAAGTCATTCTAATAAAGTTTTTTTTAAATCAAAGGTACTTAAATTTTCAACATCGCTAAATAGTACCGTTGAATTACAACTTTTTAAAAGGAAGTTATGGAATTTGTATCATTTTTGGATTTTAATGTTAGATTTTTATAGCCTCCCTAATTTTTTTAGCATATTCATTACTTTGGATCCATAAGAAAAGCAAATGTTTACTTCAAAGTTTGAGCACTTTCTAGCCTTCCATTTATTCCACCTATAATTCTGTCAAAAATAATGTTGATTGAAGAAATTGTAGTTTGTCTGACAATATTCTCATTTCATCTTTGTGTTTGGCAAACTGTCTTGTTCGGCTGGAACCTTAAAGATTAGTTTTCAAATCTTTTATACAATTTCAAAACGATTTACCACATCAAAACAAGTTGTACCACCACGAGATTCAGAGACTGGATCAAACATGGTACAAATCCAGCTTAACTGTCGATTCTTCTAATATTTACATTTTAGTTGTTTTTGCTAACAAATTTATAATCTCGATCTGAATAATCTTAGCTGTATATGTTGTCTGTTCTTGTGTTATGCGGTTTAAATATGGTAGATTACTGTTATGCCCAGCGAGTAGCGCAATCAAATTTGGAATTTTATCAACTTACAGTAGGGCACTCGGCTAAGAGACAACCAGGATCTTTTTTAGTACCTTGAAAAGGCAGGTAGTTGGCGGATAAATACATCAATGGTGATACCCAAAATTTCTCTACGTGTTTTCGTTTTTTCTTAGATTTGTTTGTTGTCCTATATGAAAATTTACATCCTATATGGGATACAACATGTGTACAATTTTACTACATGTGACGTACTTACACTCAGTCGCAGAAAGTATTCGCAAAGATTGTTCAGATATAGATATTTTAATAACAAATGCTAGAAAAGCTGTCAAATCTCCTAAACCATATGTGGGCAACCACCGGCCCGCTGTAAGATATCATCCGGCCCTCGAGACATTTTCAAAAACCCAATTAAAAAAAAATAGTACACTACTTACTCATACTCACTCCGAATGAGGAAGATCGAGTGATGTGGGGTTTAAACGCGGCCCGCGAACGTATTTGCACACTAAAGTTTGGCCCGCAACATGTCAAAGGTCCCATACTTGTCCTAAACGATTATGGGAATTTCACAAATACTGTGCTGGCGGTTGAGATGCATGTTTAAGACAAATTTACAGCAATAGTTCTTCTACAAATTCGTTAACTCAATTTAAAGACCATTTTAACTACACAAATGTATCGGTAAAAACTGAACGGTCATTAGACAAGAATATGTTTACATTGCGACGCACATCATTTTTCGAAAAAAGTGATAATTTAGATGCTTAGTCTAGCCAATCCACATAGTTAATACTTGTCTGGTGGATAAACGTTTAACAATAACTATAACATGAAATGTATTGCTTACCAGTAACGATTAATTATTTATGCGCAGCACCTCACTTTTTAAACATATCTTTGCCAATTAAACATCATTTACTCATGTAAATTATTTGTTTTCTTGTTTTCAAGAGATAATTTAAACACAGCTACTATTAAATAAGATTATAAACGAAATGAAATTAATTTAAAGATAAATATATTTTATTTTTCATATACAACTAAAGTCAAGTTTGGTCGGTAATATAAAACGGGTTAATAACTCATAAGTTAGACTTTTAAGAATGTGAAAACAATTATACTTGTTTTAGTAAAGAAACGCCATGGGTATTATATTTTGCAATACGTAATTTCAATCTGCGGATACATAAAGTTGCTTGCAAATACATATGTATATTTATGGCTGCTATCAGTGGTCGCTACACTGTAGCATTGCACTTTATGGTTTATGAATTAACTTAAACCCAGTGTGTGTAGCGGCCGCCATCCAGACAGTTCACTATTTTATCCTAATAACATTTCTTTACTAAATGTGAATATTTTCATTATTTTACAATATAAAAACATTAGCTATAACTTAGTACGTATCAAACAGTTATCATAATTCATACAATCAATTTGATCTATTTACATGGATCTATCACAGCGGTTCTTAAACAGTAAAGATGACTTTGAAAAAACCTGTAACTATACGGCTGGCGTTTAAAAAACAATCAAGGAAGAATGCAGATCCTCTTTTGATCAAATACCTAGAAGTAGATTGCTGCATCTTCCTAGTTTTTCATTCTGACTGAAATACGGTAATTACTTGAATTTAACTATTGTTCACGTTAGAACTTGATGAGCAATATAGGGAATGCGCTCTTTGTTTAAAAAAAAGGTTAAATATGTTTAATGTCGTCATATCTTATTTCATAATCTATTGTCGTGGTCATGATTGAAGCTGGTTTGTTAGTTTAACGGACTACATGCATTGGTGTTTGGTATTTCAATTGAAAGCAATTTTGTTATTATTTGTTTTCGTTGAAATCTATACTATCATTCAATAAAAGAGCAATTATTTCTTAGAATAAAATTACCAAACTCTTTAAGTTCGAATAATTTTAAACAGCGTATTTTTGATATCTCTAAGATAAAACAAGTAGTTCAAACCAGAAATTGAAAAGCAAAACGAACTTATCATCTCACTTAGTACATTAAGTGGCAAACATTGGTTCTTCAATCGGACAATAAAACCGTATGCAACAAATAAAAAAATCAATTCCGTAGCTTCAAAATTAAACGTTGAAAACTTTTTGCACCTAAATATGTAAGACCCTTAGTTATTTTTCATTATTTTATACTTGTCTATTTCTCGATACTATCTTCTTTTATATATAAAAAAATATTTGTATTTCTCACTGTTCAATTCACCGCCAATTTTACGTAAATGGAGTAATTGATTTCTTTAAATTTCCTGCTACTCTGGGAAACATAAGAAATGCAATTAATGGTGTTGAGTTATATTTATTGCACATCGTCACTGGTCAGTATCTACCATTTCTGCTATCCGAATACTTCCCGGACATCTTGCTAACTGAATATCTATCGCTGTAACGATCATCTACGTATTTTTCTTCGGTCTTGTAATGGATTTCCGGTGTTCCAATATTTTTCTGCCAGTGGTGGGTCCAGTAAAGATCATCGGGGTTCACATCTTTAGGATGTTTGAACTCTCTACATATTACCACGCAGTAAATAAGGCTACCAATCAACGTTAAAAAACCGAATATTAAAAAGATTATTCCTAATACCCTGCAACAAAAAATATGCATATTATTACAACAACTTTACAACATACATGTAAAGAAACACAATTACATTTTTATATCTTTAAACAATTAATATTATATTTCAGTTGATAGCCTCTCTACTAATCTTCTTTTATATAATATTGTTTCTGAACTTTTCTAATTTTATACTTTGAAGTTGAAATTTTGATGTAACTTCTATATTGATTGAATGGAATACTTACTTATGATGTTTTAGTTGACTAGAGCATCATGTATTTTATTAACCATTTTCCTCAGTAGTTTTTAAGATGTATAGGGTGGGGCATAAAGATCTCTCACATTTTGGAGAGATATAAAAAAAAATGAGGAAATTTAACTAGAAAAAAACTGAATATATTTTTGAAAAGAAGATAAAATATATTTTTTTTAATGTGTTGCACGGTTGGCCGATTTAAGTCCCTTTGACTTTTCTTTCGGGATACTCAGTGTTTCTCGACGTCGATCTTCATCTCGAGGATTTGAAGGAAAGGATCCGACAGGAAATCGACGCTATTCCACCGCAATTAACGCGGAGAGTGATGGTAAACTTCCGGGAACGTCTCTAGCAATATTGACAACGACGGCCGCAATTTGCCTGATATAATTTTTAATACATTACAGAAATTATATTTTATCTTCTTTTCAAAAATATATTCAGTTTTTTCAGTTAAATTTCCTCATTTTTTATACCTCTGGAAATGTGGAAGTTCTTCATGCCCCACTATATACAGATGTGAATTTTCAAAACGGTTTAAGTTGAAATATCGGTAAGCCTTGCATGATGTTGAGTTACTCGCTATTTGTAAAAAAAATAGTATAAAAAGGTGAAACTAGAAGATTCCGATCAACCAAAATAAGGTATGTTCTCTTTCAATACGTAAGAAAAAGCATACACCTGCAGTAACTTCTTTAAACGAATTCTATTGTTTGACTATATTTGATATATTTTTTTTTTCATTTTGCACTGTAAATTCCTCATCATTTAAAATTTAGTTTTTGCAGCATATTTTTTTTCGGGAATATAGAAAATTAAGTTTTCGGTTAAAGAAAGCGCAGATATCTGATTCGATCACTAAAACTAAGCGAGATAGATGTTAATATCTATTTCATCAGTCAGAAAATCACAGCTAGAGAGAAAATTAAAAATGCTAATTTAACACCTAACATACTAATGCTGTTAAATACAGCTGCTCATGGTATTAGCGGAATCATTCACGGGAAAGACAATGTGACCAGACAAAGAACACGGACATGTTTCTGCTTATCCGGCGTCATCAGCGTTGTTTCGAATGATTTTAGATGTGCTTTTTTAGTACGTCATGGGAAGCTTGGAAGATCATTCACATGTGCAGTTATCCTATGCATTATTTGGTGCGCGTCCTCTCTGGTTTAGTAGTCCATGAGCTGCTCGGAAAAAGAGTTGAGAAACTGTGCCCGTTTGTTTCGCTGTGTTGTTGTGGCACTAAATGGCGCCATGAATATTCATTTGAGCTGTAAGTTTAGATATAGTGATAGTAGGAAAGAGGGAATTCCAATGTGCTGAGCAAGTAATTGCATTAAACCACGCTGATGACGCCGGGTAGCACGGGGAGCGATCTTATATTTGTGACCTTGATCTTCTTTTTCTTTTTTCATTCGTTCATAGATATTTGGTAGAGAGCGCAAAAATCGAATTATACAGACAAATACGCATGCGCATTCTTAAATATTACCCAGATATTACCATTCCGTTAGAAGTTACGTGAGATTACGTTTCTATTGTTACACATGGTTATCAGTTATTCGTTTCATTTTTGTGATTTAGTCGCAGTTTTAACGCTTAATTTTGTTGAATGTTTTATGTTTTTGTACACAAATACATTAAAAAAAAATTGTTACATTTCGTGAACGTTTCTATACCACCTTTCGTACATAGTTTACATCTATTTAATTTTCGTATATAAGTGCCAGGTATAGAAAGATTGTACCTGTTTTCATTGTGAATATTTTAATTATTGTATTTTATTATTTATTACCGTTAAAATGCAATAAATTTCTAAAATTTTTTGTTATTTATTTTACAATTCTGGTTGTTGAGATAGGAATACATTGTTTTCCAAGAATATCAAGCAAGCAGTTCTATTTTGGGAATATACATACTTTTTTCGGCATACATGCTTTATTGTGTAACAGATATTCTTCTTGCTATATTCGCAACATATGGAGCAGATAGCAAGAAGAATATTTGTTACAATAGAACTTGCAGAATATATTACATATACATGATTTGAAATCGGGATTTAGATTTGGCGGTTTGAAATACTTTTTAGACAAACGGTAGGTGGCGCTAAGCAACCACAAAATAATATCGAATAGATTCCTATCTCCTATATATATTATCTCTGCCGGGTAGGCAGAAACATGTCCGTGCGTTAGCGTTCTTTGTCTGCTAACATTGTCTCTCTTTCCGGAGAATGATTCCACCAATAGCATGAGCAGCTGTATTCAGCAGCATTATTATGTTAGGTATTGTGTCTACACATTTTCGGTATATTAATTTAAGTCAAATAGAAAAAACACAATTTTCAATTTGAGTAGCGATGGTTCAAAAATTCCAACATTCATATCTTGTTAAATACATTGGCAAAAGCAAAAGAAAAACGTACTACTAGTATTGAATAAAATCTACCCTGCATTTTAATCAGACTGATCATTTTTGAACGTCAAGAGTTTCGAAATTTTTTAATGAAATACCTTCCACTGTTTACTCCAAAAGATCCCATTTTAAAGACCAACGCATGTTTCAGCTGTGGAAACCACGATCTATCTATCTCTTACGGTTTAAATCGCTTCAAAGATAGATATTTTATAAATGCAATCTATTTTTTCTTGAAAACTGGTATGCAAATAGTAATTCTTACAAATGAGAGCGGCCATCTATCTTTCTTAGTATAACTATCTTTAGTAATTCAGTTAAAACAAAACGTAGCCCTTTTGGAATAAAAAAATATTTGGAAATAATTTTTTGACATCATAATAAGAAGATAATCCTTATAGTGTTCAACTTGGATGTTGGAAATCTTGTGGACGTCTCATTCAGTTTGCATATAAAATATATTTACAGTGAATGAGAGTTGTAGGAGAAGTCATAACATTGACTCACAAATTATATCTTAATCAATATAATTATTTATTAATATTAAGTACTACGTCTTATGTGTCACAACGCATTCGCCTGTTCTTTTAATATAATAGATTGTGTAATAGTGAATATGGCATCGAATACCTTACCTTTTACATAATTACAATAGTATTACGTATGGTGCGAATGGCAGACATTGAATATTCAATAACCGATCTTTTGAATTGACACCACCTGACTATAGTTATCTGATAAATGTTTCTCATTAAATACGCAGAACAATTGAAGACAATGAACTTTATGGAATGACATCTTTATATAGGAAACATTCAACTTGCTTGGAATTCATGAATATATGTGGAAGGAAAAATAGACAGTCTCTATCTTTAGGCGTAGTTAAAAATATCTTGTACATGTACGGATATACCACAGAACTATATGTTTACATATTATTGGCATAAAGTTAAGTGTGGACATTTACCCATGGAGTGAGATAAAAATATGTACAAGCTAAGTACAGTGGTGTCCAACTCTAATGTTTGGAATTTCGTATCAAATATATTTTATATGTAAGATTGTTGAGAAGTCTTATTCTAAACCAAACATTTTCAAGTAATTTTTGCATTACAGAACATCTTACATAATGAATTTGGTAATGGTATCTGTGTTAAAAACAGATAGATGGCCACGTGGTACTGATTTGCAACAATTATTGTTTGCATAACATTATTTAAACAAAATACAAACATTTGAAGGTCTAAATTTTCAATTACACAATTCAAAAATATTTGTAGATTTCACCGCTTTTGTCAATACATCTAATATATATGAAAGATTTTAGAGAAGTTTTAGACCACCAATAAATCGGTGAAAAAAGGACACTCTAAGAAAAAAATTTCCCAAAAACATTGTGGCACCTACAAAACGTGGTGGAGGTTTGCTGATGGTATGTATAAAGATGGTATAGTATAAAGAAATTTTGGGATAACTATATCATTCCATGTGGTTTGTTAATGATCATCGGATCTTAATTTTGTAAGAAATTGTAAAATGAAAAAAGTACATCACCTATGTCAACATTCAGCAAAACCTTTATAGAAGTGCTTCTATCCTGGGTATATAAATATTATTGGGCTAATCAAGAAATACTTTATTTCATTTCATACTTGGAGATATATAATTTACTATTTCACTCTTATTGTTTTTCTGACGTAAAATTCAGCTAATTTAGTATTTGTTAATTTATTAAATCTTTTGAATAATATAACAAATATAGAAAATATGATAATTTGTGGCTGTAATCTGCCACTATTACAAAATACTATCAGTCCACACATCAGAAGCAGCTAATGTCGTTAATTATGTTGTAATTTACATAGTATTTGTAATATAAAATGTTTACTACACTAGCATAACTTTTTGACAGGTACTTACCATACATAAACTGGTTCAAAGAATTGTATTACTATCACAAAACCCAATGTGACCAGTATGATGCCCAAATTTAACAGTAGCATCAAACAGCACATACCCTTTATATTCGGGCAGAATGGATTAGGGGCAGCCATCGCTTCAACTGTAACACCTCCTTTACGTGAAGTTCGTGTTTTTACGGTACTTGCTACTGACGGAGCAGCACCACTCCTATAAGAATAATGACTTGGGACTCCTCTTGAACGCGAACCTCGACTATGCAAGGAAATAAAACAAAAAAAAAATTCTAATTTAGCAGAAAGGCATAGAGCATATGTTTTAAAAACTGTTTATCACTATCTATCACACAACAAAAAGTTCAAGTCAATATCTATCAAGAATTCTATATACATATAACAAGAAGCTTTTACACTCACCTAAGTTCCGAAGGTGCCTTATAGGCACCACTTGTAACATAGATGTCGGATCCATTGTCATATCCACTACCCCTACTCATTGCAGATGGAGCCCGGGGTGAACTTTTTGACTGGTACCTACGACCGTCTCTCTCACTAACGACCGTATACGGCTGAAACGTAACCAAAAATAGTTGTTAAAAAGATTATGGGAAAATATGATAAAGAAACCACAATGACGCTTTTCAAATATCATACCTACTTAACAAATTTACGATTTCCTTGCATTTTACCAACGTTTTAAATTTCTGAAAAAATATCAATCTTGGTAGGATTTGAACCCATGACCTCTTCGTTATCAGCGGAACGTGTTTACGCCAACCACCACACCACGGGACTGAATGCGAGTTCAAATCACTTTTAATATCTAGATGTTAGAATGTCTGTAGATATATCGCAATATCTCAGCAGACACAATATTATTAATCGTATTAATTAAATTAATATTAATTTAATCATATCTATTTGTTAGTTGGTAACATCACTAATTGTGGTAACAATAATAACAAAAGCTTCAATGTGTGTTACAAGCACAAGATATGACTTGCTCGTGAGTGCACTGAACGATAGTTGAATGTTGTAATAAGAAGCATATAATAATAATTAGTATCACATACGAGACATCTTGTGTCCACATAGAAAATTGCAATTAAGATTGAGAGGCAATTTAAGAAGAGATTTATTTTGAAAAATACAAAATATAGCCTGGTAGTAACCTAAAACAAACTGCCGCTGGTGAATTAAGGAAGCGGGGTGTTCGCTGTCTATACGTCTTTAAGTAAGCTTTACTGTATGATGGAGTTTACGGGGGCACCTCCTGCACTAACGCAAAAATATTACAAAAATTAATTTTTTAATTCAAATCTATTAATCTGCCATATATAAATCAAATGGTTTCAGTGAAGAACGTAAGTTATGTTATAGGATATTCAATATACAGGCTGCATAATACTGAATTTCTTACTGAGAGATGTAAGTGAAAAGAAAATATCTTTAATAAAGATTTCCCTAACTATTTTCAGAAACTAAATAAACTGTTCAACATATACAGATTTTTCAATTATAAATTTTCCAATATCTTTCTTAATGGATACCCTAGATATCATTTTTCGATTAACAAGTTCTTAGAAATTGCAATGATATAGAATTTAAAATGTTTTTCGATTTGTAAATGTTTAATAAAGTAATAAAGTACGAAAGCATTAAAATTTTTTGATATGAAATTCTAACAAAAAATTTTATTACCTGTTTATATTCTTTAGTGAAATACTAAGTTTTTTGATTGAAAGCTTAAACAAACTAATGAAGCGAGAACGGAAGAGAAACGGGTTGTACTTTATAAATACAGATACTTCAACCTAAAGCTCTATACCTTCCCTACTAGAACTCTCGTTTCATCGCGAGCGGTTTGGTGTTCTTTATAAAGGCTACCATCTTGCTCAGGGGCCTCTCCAAAGTGCTTTCAATTCCTCACATGCATAGATTACATGCAAGCTCGATTCTTCCCGGATGTACAATCCCAGGGGTATTTTACATACGACGACCGTTCTTTTAACTAATTTAATTATATTTAATGTTGGTAATAAGAAGGAAATTCAATTATCATTGAAAACCCAACGGAAGTTATTCTAAATAATTTAATAGATAATGCAACTTGATATTGATATTACAATATCGTGTCTGCTTAGATATTAAAATATATTATACTGAAGCCGTAAAATTTTTATTCAATTAAAAATGTATTAATTAACGGTTCCAAGGACTGTGTGGATGTACAATTCACAGGTATAGCAGTAAACTCCACTCACACAAATTTATTAATTATGCGGAACGCAGCGTTTCGAGAGCGCGTGGACTCTCATTGTCAACCGTGTTACCGACTAAATGTAAAAGCTGTATCACACATGCAAATTATTTTCTACGCAGGCTCTAAAAATCTTACACTACTTAAAAAACTCGTGTAGAGAATTAGACGCGTACGAAACGATATTTATGAAAAAGAACGGAAACTTATTGAACAGAGAATCACCCCCAATTGCACACTCGAGTCTGATTGATTTATTACCATAGGCTATGTTAAATATACGCTCCGCTTTCGGTCAATCCTTTCCCGAAAATAGACGCAAACCAGATATTAGACCACCGAGTAGATTGTAAATAGTTATATGTTTTAGAAATTTTTGAGCCTGCGTAGAAAATAAATTGCATATGTGATACAGTTTTTACATTCAGTCGGTAACACGGTTGACAATGAGAGTCCATGTGCTCTCGAAACGCTGCGTTCCGCATAATTAATAAATTTGTGTGAGTGGAGTTTACTGCTATACCTGTGAATTAAAAATGTATTGTTGGTAATAACAAGGAAATTCAATTATTATTGAGAAACCAGCGGAAGTTATTCTCAATGTTTTAATGTACATACGAGTGTGACCTGAAATGTTTCCGGAATCGACAAGAAAAACACGGTATTGGTGTGGTTTTTTATTTTTATTTTTCGATGTAGTAGGAGGTTTTGAGGTCTGCAAAATAGCCACCTGTAACGGCGATAACCTCCTCATTTGAGCACATCTCTCCTCTCTGTGATTTTTTCAGATTTGGAAATAGGAGAAAGTTGCTGGGGGCTAGATCCGGTGAATATGGAGGTTGAGAGACTGATTCGCAGCGTAACCCATTTAATTTGGACACGACGATGCGGGATGAATGAGTCGGTACATTGTCGTGGCGGAAAGGCATCTTTTCCCGCTGCAAACGAAGCCGTTTCTCCTTCAATATTGCATCGAATCGGGTCAATAAATCGCTGTAGTATTGCTCCGTGATCGTCCTTTATCTCACACATTCGAAATCCCAAAAAATGGTCGCCATGATTTTTCTGGCCGATGGAACGGTCTTTGCTTTCTTCGGAGCCAATTCGCCTGCAAAAGTCCACTGCTTCGACTGTTCTTTGGTGTCCGGTATGTAGTGGTGGATCCAAGTCTCATCCACGGCTACGAAAGGCATTAAGAAATCCATTGGGCTGTGTTGGATCCTGGCCAGACACTCCTCCGAAACGGTCACCCGATTTCGTTTTTGCTTCGATGTGAGCAAACGCGGTACCCATCGCACCTTTTTTATACCCAAAATTTCGTGTAGGATATAGCCCACGCGTTCTTCTGAGATGCCTGTTGTCTCTGCTATCTCTTTCAGCTTCAATCGACGATCGGCTAACGCGACATCATGAATCTTGTCAACCATTTCATCGTTGGTAGCGGTTTTTGGGCGTCCACTGCGTGGTTCGTCACTTGTGCTTGTGCGGCCACGTTTGTACACGCTCACCCAGAAGCTGATAGTCCAAAATGATGGAGTACATCCGCCATGAACCTCTAGCAAAATATTTCCTTGGCCGTTTTCCCAGCCATCCAGAAGTGTTTTATCACTGCATAAAATTCGATTTTATCCATTTTTGCAAAACCGCCTGACTTGCTACACGAAACGCATTCTTAAACAACTATTGACAGTAGACGTCTGAAATTTTGACAGTTGCCATAAAAAGGTTGCCCTTGCCGACCAATGAATCCATTTCAACCGATTCCGGAAACATTTCAGGTCGTGCTCGTATGTATATATGTGTTGCAACACTCAATAATCTAAAAGAGATTAGAAGCGCGAAAATATCAGAACCAATCTAACGCGCGGATAACTGAATCTCAGAAGAACATGAACCAGCTTGACGTTTCGATGAAGTCTCTCTCATCTTCTTCTACTAACTAAAGAAACATTAATACCGAAGTTTTTCTTTTTTACAATGTTAAATATAAATATTGAATGTTTCTAACTTAATTATCACTTTCACTGCATCATTGCAACTGCTGAAAATGTGTTCTTCGATAGCTAATATTATACACAGGATATTTCATCAAAAGAAATTGGTAGCTTTATAAACGAAAAAATAATGGCACTTGTTTGAAGCCGGTAGAACTAAATGGATTAAATCTATAGAAGCTTTTATTCCCAGTTTTTTTGCCGTGAGAATAGTTAGTTACAGCTCAAAATCGTGTATATGATACATTTGTCCAACGCAAATTAAACATTATATGATCTTACCGCATATTCGGAGAGTGTCCTTTCGGAAGGTGCCCTCTGACTTTCTTCTCCATCAGAATAAACACTGCGAGGTACGTGGACGGGAATGGGAGAATCACTAGGTCTTCTAGCTACGTAATGGTTTTTATTTATTCGTTTTGCCATTCCGCCCGGCGAAAGATCCGAAATCTCATCTAAAATAAGGTAACGCATTAATATATAGCTTTTGGTTAGTCAAGCAAACCAGACATTTTGTTGTTTAATTTTTCTGAAAATTTGTGCAATACTTACAGCACGTATTAAAAAGCAATTATTATACTATGATTAATAGGAACGAAACAGTACTAGTAACTGTGATCAATTTTTGGAGAAGTGTTTTAGGATTAGATAAATATCACAGGGTTATCCACGGTTTATTGCGTGTGTGTTTGCGATGCACAAGCAGACTTGTGCATAGCTTGTTGACATCAGAACGTGGAAAATCTTTCTTATTCTCAATGCGTTCAGAGTGTAAATTGATTAACTGTAAAGGTTATACGCAGAAACATTTTATGATGCTTTGAAGGAAATACTTCGTGATATTATTCATAATGCCCTATGTTTTCCATTTCGTATTAGAGAAAAAAAGGAAACAAGTATGAACCATCTGTTAATAGCATCTATATTCACAAAAATATTATTTGGCTTTTATATAAACCCATCACTTTGATAGGCAGATCTCTATTAGATATTAGACTTGGACATTATTATACAGTCTATCTCAAATTGATGATATATCTCAATGATGGGAGTTTTGCTTGAGAGATCGAAAATAAGTTTAAAGTCAAAGTTGCCAGACTTCGTGCTGATAAATAAACAAAACATTGTGCTTATATTTAAAGTTTGCTGATTTATATCAGAAAACGGAAATATCCAAAATTTAAATTATACCCTTCACAACTATAGAAGAATTCTAATTATACCTAATAAGTATAGTAACTACACATAAAAGGTTGTATATACTTATTTTTTATTTTTCATACTAGTGTTTTGGAAATGCCAATGTATTATCAAGTTTATTTTTAAATAGGTACCTATTCTTTGTTTTCCTATTAAATAGTTTACTTCTGTTGTAATTACAGTGATATAGCAGGCATTATTTAGTAAGTATCTTGAAGTTTCTAATAGACTAGAATGCCAAGACCCTTTTATATATTTCTAAGATATTAAGTAGTCTCTGAAACCTCCTATACACGATTTTTTGCTATATTTTCAAAATTCTTAATAAATATATACAACTTTAGGTGCATATTCTACTTACCTTGTTCTAGCATTCAACCCATGCTGGCTTTTCATATGAGCTATATTCTAATTTTTTACATAGTTTTGTAAAATAAGCTCTAGTTACAATTAGTTGAATTCTATCGAAAACTTTGCTCGTATTATACGAGGACGATTTGATAGCAAAGTGACTTTAAAAGTTGCCAACAATTTCTCGATAATATTGTTGACTTCAGTCAGGTTTTAAAAGCCTACTGTTAAAATTATAAACATTTATAATTGTCGTATTCTTTTTAATCGGTTTCAACGGTATTTTCAAATCTTTTCTGGCTTTCCCTGATCGCTGTAGCTTCGTTAGAATTGACTCGTAGAACCACAGATTTGATTTGTTTGGAATTCTCGCAATGGTAGAGAGCTGTTTTCAACCATATTCCTCAATGCGTGAAAATTGACTCTGGTGGCTCATAAATACCAGGGCATCGTCTGTGAAATTTTCGAATTCGTTTGGGATCGGGAGAAACATTCTTGTAGTAATTGAAATTAATGCTTACACCCCTGGGTAATATTGTTAAATACTTTGCGCTACGAGGTGTGAAGCATAAACTTTACACGTCTCGTATAAAGGTCTTTTTTGAAAGAACAACCTACATTACACATTGTCGCTACCCCATTGCTCACAAACATCAACAGTTGGTCAGTTGATAGTTGACATTACTTAGCGTATCCAGCACTATCTTCATAATTGCTTCACCTTCTTAATATTTTGCTAGCTAATACAATGGGAAATATCATTTTAACAGGATCTAGAACACGCACTAAAGTACTCAAAATAGAATGTTTTCTCGATCTGTCGTTTCATCGACATATAACCACAGCTGTTCATTTTTTACTGCAGCTTTGGTCACGTTTTCGATATTGTAACACGCAGTTGGCATATGGTTCTGTAACGTTTTCCGAGATAGTATTAATTAATTATTTGCCAATGACCAAGTTTGATTATTGTAATCGTCATTAATTATTTGATTATATAAATTTTGATCAATACTGTTGTTTGTGTTTTTAAACGATACGAGTGATATACTAAACTAAATCCGCAATAAATTAAATTTTCTTTTAAAATAAGTTTGATCTCAGTTAATGTTCTTTAAACTAGATTGTAAATTTAATGAAACCCTCCTACGTAAAAGGAAAAATGAAACTTCTAAATGTTTCGCGTGTGTATCGTATACAATACATTTCTTATTGACCTCAATAAGCCAATATTAAAAACTATTTCAAGGCAAGCTCTTCATAAAATTATTTCGTCTTACTCAATATTTATTTGCAGCTTGTAGTCATATCACTTTCATTTCTATTAACTAATCATGAGTTGCATCGATATGTTTCATTAAGTGTAGTCAGTTTCATTAATTAGCGATTTTAAAATTACCTGTACTACACTCAAAATGTACGTCATTGTTATTCAGAAGAACAACACCATTTTACTTTTCTCAAAATTATCGTTCACTAAATTTTGCATTCAATCTTTCGGCACTGTACGCTGTAAACAGATACTTGTTTATGTTTATAACCTATCTAATGTACTTAATTGGACGTTTTGCATAAGATTAAATAATGCATATCGCAAACATATAATATAAAATTATATATGCGAAACTGCTTTCGTTTGTCGTATCCAGACTTTGACTTTGTGAGTTCAAAGCATATGTTCGAATGCTAATAAGTACTATTTACATAGTATATACACGTAAAGTAAATTAGTGAAATGGTAGACATATGTTCCTAACTGTTACGCAAAATACTAATCAGCAACAATATATTCAAAATACGTCGATTATGTAACCACAGTTCCAGTTTTCTCTGAAACACGACTTGCTATTTGCTACATGTAAGTATAACAATTAAATAATAATAATATACAAATATCACACATACGTATGTACATACAAAATAAATTAAATTTTTCATTGATATCCTATGACAATTACTCATCGATAAACTTTTCCTTGCAACTAACTTTATTTAATATAGTTATAAGATATTCTATTATTATCATATATTCGTTTTCTGTTACCTACTTTACCACAATACAATTATTGTTTTAGACTAAGATTCTAAGATCATGCCATAATGTAACCAAAGTTCTACAGTATAAATTATTAAAATAAATATTTTATTCTGTAGTTAGCTTAGGCTTTTTCCTTTGAAGAAAAAACAAAATCGCATTACCATGCCAATTAAAAAAAGGATTAGGGAATTTGAAAGAAAACGCAACGACCGCAATTGTGAAGATTAATAAATTGGAGAACATAAATATCATAAATACCTACACCTGGTGTCGCGCAACTATGAAAAATTGAATTGCGTCATTCAAAAGGGAAACAGTTTAGTGTCTTCTTGCGAAAATATTCCAGCGGTTGACATAACATAGTATTGCATTTGTTTTTGTTTGAATCGGCGCGATAAATCCAAAGCAGAATTTCAATAACGCACATGCACAACTCGATTATCGTTCAATAGAGAGCGAACACAAACCTATTGTCACACCGATGAATTGAGTTGGAACATATAGCTCAGACAATAAAAATTTCATATGAAACATATAATTCACGTTGACATAGTCTGCAAAATGATCCGCAAATCCTTGAATATCAACCAAAGCAAATTAGAGCGGAAGGGTTTTAGAAAAGGGCAATTTGAATCCATGAACCCCATTTTTAAGACCCAGAAACAATAGGAATAAAACAGTAATCGATGGAAGCATCATAGTTCTATCAAAGTTTCGAATTCAAAAATTCGCTAACAAATTTTTGCTCGAGTATTTTGGGATACTCGTGGAGTAATGATGATAAATTAGAATAAAATAAATACTTAATAGAAGCTATGGAAAGCTGGTTTGCTAACTAACAAGAAATATTTTTTTGAAACGTGTGTGTCCCTGTACACTGTGATGGGTGTATTATTTTACAAGATGAATAAGCGACTAATATTATTTTACCTAACACAAATTCATGCTGCCCACATAATATCAACTCACACAAAGCCAACAACGTTCACACGTTGTGAAAGGTGTCTTTTAAAGAAAGTATAGCCGTTGTCTTGCTTTCTTCATTAATTTTGTTGTAGTTACAATTCCATGCCTATAATAAAACATTTTATGGTCTCACATAGTTTTATTGCAGAATGGGAATATTCACTATCCGGTGGCTTTTACTTTAATCCATGCAGACAGTATAAAAGTCAATGAAATGCATTGTGTAGGCTGTTCCAAGTATATTCTTTAATCGTCCCACACTGGTTTTCTCGTTTATTTTTAGAGATAGAGTACATAAGTTTAAATTTGTTAAATTTTAGCTTTAACAAACAAAACGTTTCGACTATTTACAAACCTACTGAGGAAAAACAATAATGGTAATTGCGACGTTTACGAAACATTTTTGCAAGTTCTAGATAACTTCGCAATAGGGTACAAATATCGCTCGAAATTTTTCACCGTAGTATGTCTACATAATTTTAAAATAGATTATTTAGGCATGCAATATGCTAAGAAAAAAGAACTCCCTCATGACAAGTATGTACAGTAGTGGTCTTAATTAATATCTTCCTCTATGACGGAAATATCAAAACTACTTTCCCTGTGATACCGCAGACTCTTCGTCTATTGATCGGTTACATTATCGGTTACACTACCGGTCAAAATTATTTGCCCACCCTAGGAAATCATCTATAAATAAAAGAAGTGTTCTCGGAGAGAAAACCGTACATTTTTTAATTTTATAATCGACAGATCGCCGACTTAATTTTAATTATCTTCCAATATCTCTGTTACTTCGGCCAAAATTACGTATGTAAGCAACAATCATTGTGTGGATTTCAAATATTAGATAATTTTGTTAACGATATTCGCTGTTTACAGGAACAATAACTACTAAATCTAGATTCTATAACCTTTACTTGCACTACAGTATTCATTTGTTATCGTACCATGATTGTATTACACTTACAGTCTTTTAATGACCTCAGCGGAACCGCTAATTATTGAATGAAGGAGATTCAATTGATAACTAGGTATTAGAAGACTATTTCGCGCAATTATTTAACTATAAACTTGCACTACTTACAAGTGTAAATTAATAGTTGTTCCTAATTAATGAAAGAACTATAAGTGAATGTATTCTAACATTCCTTACCAATTTCAATATCTGTTTATTCATTTCATAAAATCATTGCATTCACATTTATAAATGTTTCGCCAATTATATTTATAAACGGTCTAAACAAGAAATAATATACTTTACTTTACAATATAGGTACTAATAACCCTCCAATCGTCCATAAAATCTTTGATGTTGAATTGATAGATATAAGATTTATACCTGCAATAGTCGATAGAAGCCGAACTGTCAATGGCATCACCGGAAAAGTAGTTTTGATAATCGCTCCGTAATAGGGGCAGACATTAATTAAGACCATTATTGTACATATGTATATCGGACGTGGAAGAAAGTAACATTTCTAATACGAGCAGCCATTTGAAACTCTTTATACCAAAATCTTTATCAATGCTTTTCTAATAATTATGGAGACAAAAACGCTTTGTCAGGAGAAACTCTGTTTTTCACATAGACATACTAGCACTATAAATTTGTCAAGTTTCATCGAAAGCGGTGACTTCAGACTGGAAGAGTTACTTATATAGAAGTCATTTTTCTTTTGGTTAAATTTTGGAAACTACAGATAATTTTGTTTAAGTTGAAGGACTTTGACTCTAGTTAAATTGCGAAATATTACTTTACAGCATAGAACAAATATTTAAAACAAAAACGTTAATGTTGTGCGGGACATTTCCATAATAATATATGCAATTATAAATTCTTTACTAAACACAGGAGTAAGGTGATTTATTGCAATTATCTATATCATTAACCGACTATTCTTAGTCGAAGCACAATTAATTAGTCATACAAGAAAAAAGTGGAACACAAAAGTAACGAACAGTACATCTGGTTATTATAATTGTTGAGAAGATTATAATGAGAAACCCGTACACACTTACATATGTATATACTCGATTTCAAGCCATTCTTACTCACATGGAAGTAGGTTGAATTTTAAAAGAATGACATCAGAATCAAGTGCAGATACTAATTGTACACACACTGCACAAGGAGAAATTGTTAGTACAATTATTTTTTAGCTTTTGTATTTAGATTTCGAAGTAAACTGTACGGCGTATGTATGTATCTGAAACAACCGTGTGGAAAACGATTTAAGAAGTCAATGACATTGATCAATATAGTGAAATCGGAAGTGAAATTTAAAAAAAAATCACCATTACGAATAGGGAAATTATTTTACAGTATCCATTAAATAAGGAAGCAATTGTTTGTACGTATATCCGCTTGTTTGCCTACTTTGTTTAATTAACTTTCACTTCTTCAATGAGTTGCTGAAATTTGAAACTATTTACATCTCGCTTATTTCAATCAAAGCAACTTAGCTTCTATATTACTAAAAGATCTTGAAACAGGTCAATTTTTGTTTATCGAGGGATATACTTTCACGTAAAAGTACATCTGCCGCGAGATAAGTGGTCAAAATATCATCTACAGGGAGCAACTTTATGATACAATTAATTATCTAAGATTGATTGTTGGTGGTATATCGTTGAGCGTGAAATCGGCAACCTTGACGGTTTACACTGTCATTGCAATAAAACATTTCACCGAAAAACAAATTCTGTACAACAGATTTGGATTAATTTTAAATAAGGCTTTACAACACTCAATGCGTCTGCCAAAATTAATTTCATTTAATTCATGTACAACTCTAATTTTCGCAAGAATGAAATCTGCGTTTATGGATATTTCCAAAAAAAGGAGTATGTAGAAATACAGGGAAAGAATGGAACCCATAACGATAAATTATAGGATACGCTATACGTATTATGCAAATGTTCGGCATTTATGAATCAAAACTGCATAGTTGACATACGATGGTGGGCGTTAGAATTAGGCCTGCGGAAACGAGTACACACTCATTGGCGGCGATGATATATTTCGAAAGCGGTCGGACGTATAGACGTATGCGTATGAATACCGGATTAGATTGATGATGGCGAATCGACGGCGTGCTTTGTTATATTCGACGATTGTTAATAGATTTCATAACCGATTTCCGACATTAGAATACATTGGCACTATTAGTACATGTATTGTATGCAATAGCATTTTGCCGTACCGTATTTTTGTGTACAATAACACGGATTAAATGTACAACTTGATGTACCATATTATAAATTTCTATATGGCTTTATTTATATGCTAAGTGTGTGCAACATTCCACAAAATATTGTAGACAATGAAGAATTTTGAAAGTTTTGGGAAAAATACATTCCGAAATGGAGAGTGCCATCAAGAAGTCAATTACACTATAATTTTCATCGGGTGGAAACACGATTACGGATCAAATAGAGGCAGCGTTAAAAGATTAAAGAAATATGGCTGACGGTAGATGAAATAACGGATGCAAGAAGGAATTATATTTTAAATGTATTAGTGAGCACTCCAAAAAGCGAGACATCCTTGTCTCCTCATTTATTTAGTAGAATATTATGGAAGATAAACGTGGAGAAAATACCTTTGGGAAGTTCAATATATCGGCAATCCAACTTGTAATGTTGGTTAGAGATGGGGGTTCGAACATAGTTAAAGTTGGAAAGTTACCCAAACAATCTTATCCTCAATTGCTTCATATAACTCCTTTGCTCCATGCATGTTTGTAGCTGAATTTAGTAGAAACAGTTATCCAAAAGTAGATCAATTTATAATTGCAACCAAAAGAGTCTTTATTAAATCTCCAAAACGTATTCGTGAGTTTAAACAGGCTTGACGAGATGGGGAACGTGGCTTAGAGCTGTTTTATATTACGGGAAATTTTTATACATCGTTGAACTTTTATCTTAAATTCAAATCCGCAAGAAGCCCAGATAAATTCAGTAAGTCAGCGGCTGGTTTCAGATACCGAAATTCATACCAGAATAGAGCAAATTTCCGAAAATTGTTCGATTCTTTTAGAAGCTATTTCCAAGTTAAAGAATACCAAGCTGTCATTACATGAAATATTAAATATAGTTGATTGCCTCAAAATCTCCTTACAAAGTCTAACAGATAGTATAGGAATATTAACAACGAATAAATTGTCTGCAGTTATAAATAAGAATCCCGATTTTCAAACTATAGTGCGTATAGACAAGACTTTAACTGAAAACCAAGAATAAGAATATGAAACGAACGATCTTTTTAAATTCGCGGACACCACATTATTAGACGCAGAACGCTTCTTTTCCAAATACACAAATATATTTTCACCTAGGCCCTTTTGCACCGGTTACGCTTAAAAGTTAAGCGTCACTTAAATCTTTAAGCGGATTGCACCGCAAGGAAAGTACCTTAAGCGTCACTTAAAGTAACGCTTAACATCTACGATTTTAAGCGGCAGATATTCTACGGCTTAACATTAAAGGGAAAGAAGAGCGCTTGCGGCATGTAAATATTTTTAAATTTCAATAACCTTCGTTCGTAAACAAACGTATCGGCTAAGCAAAAATTATTTGCATCAAAATATTATACCAATTTCATTAAAAATAGATTTAATACAGGAAGTTGATGAAATCGTTGATGATATAGAAGACAATGAGTTAAATGTACTAGAATCTAGAATATGGTCTATCAAGGCAAGTGCACGTTCGACAAAACCATAACAAAGAATTTGATTTTGATTATCTAGGACTTGTGCGATGAAGTTTTTAAAATTAATCGAACAACATGTAAGTGGATGAGTTGCGTGTCTACCTACTTCACAAAGTTTTGTTTGTAGAGATAAGTGTGTTGGTCCTATAAATCAGTTATTACTGTGTCTGCGATTTCATTTTATTCCGCTATAATGACCTACAGGAGACTGCCAACAAGAAATTGCAGACCTTACTAAATTAAGTAGAAGATTTGTTATATTTCCTAAAACTGAAGAAGAACAAAAAAAATGTCAAAGGAATTTTATAGTATCGCATCATCTCCAAGAGTTATTGGAGTTTTTATATTATATTACAAGTTTCTAATCTATTTTGTCATTGGAAATGGTGCTGAACTTTTCCGTAAACAGGAAATCTTACTTTTCAATGAATATGCAAATGATTTGTGGTGCCACTCTAAAAATTAAAAGTGTTGTTACACGATGGCTTGGATCTATGATTCAACTATTTTCAATAATGGCAAAATTTAGGCTGAATTCGAAAGCAGTATCATCAATGTATTTTAATAGATAAATAAAACGCCTACTTTAGAAATCTTCGGTAATATTAGGTCTCTTTTTGTACATGACGATATTGAAATCAAACCAGAAAAATGTTGTCATAATTCTTTAATTCAATTAAAACTTTTCTAACGCTTGTAATTGTTTTTTTTTTGTTTTGTTTAAAAACCATACATTAATAGAAATCCCTAAAGATTTTCTGGTGCTATTTGCCTTACCAACTTATTTCTGAAGCTTAACTAACTGATACTTTTAAGGTAGCGGTGCAATGCAATCTGTCGCTAAAAGTTAAGCATGGCTTACTTAAGCCGAAAGTTTAAGGGTAACCAGTGCAAACGGGCCCTAGCCGTATGAGTATAACTGAGTCAGCACTGGAAGGCATGCTAATGACACAGTACTACAGCGAATTTTTGGGTACTCTACATCAACAACACAATCAAAATACTCCTTTCTGCAACCTTAGCTAGAATCAAACGTAATCGAGAGCATCCAAATACTAAATAACGGAGCAATTATATTCATTCGGTTGAAATTAATAAAAGAATAACCTCTAAAAAAAATAAAATTTGTTGACGGAGTAAGAAAAAGAGAACCTGCAAACATCGCAGTTGCCAGAAACAAAGCAAACTAGTAGAATGATAAGAAAAATATAGACTAGAAACATTTAACGCTGTTATAAAAACAATGGAAGTTTTAACTAAATATTAGATAAATTTATTATGGTAATAAATATTTCAAATTTTAAGTGACATTTTTATTTAATCAGAAGTAATATACCTTCTACAAACATGTCTATTAGCTCAAATAGAGATAATTATATGCCAAAAGGGTTTTATGTTATTTTCACGACTTCTCACTTTGTATTTATATCAAATGATTACCTTTTGAATTTAAAGAAATTGTCGAAGCTTTATAGAAAATGTATAACCAAAATTTTGAAGTTTTACGATTTATTTTGTCAATACACTATTATTAGCAAATATTGGCATATTTGCTGCAACAAAATGCCGTTTCTTGCGTATAAACGACAATAAACGCCAAATTTATAATAGATTACATATCGAACATAAACAAGATTATGCAACAGAATATCTTTAAATTAGTTAATAATAATTGTTATTGTGTTAATTCGTTAAAATTTAGTATATGTTCATTAAGTTTCCATTAATATTTTAAGTTTTTCTTCTTGCTATTGTTATTTTTGAAGAATAATTCTTTAAGGAAGCACGTGAATGCAGATTAAAATATATCAGGAGTTTGTATACATAAGCGAATTTCTGTTACAATGTTAAAAAATTAATAACAATTAAATTTAGTCTCCTAGAGATACTAATACATTGTTAATTGCCACTTAGGAAGCTTCTTTTTGTATTACATACCCATACGTATATCTTGGCTTGATGGCTGCCTAGGCCATAGAGATTTTTTCTCATCTTCTCGCGATTTAACCATTTTGATATTACTATAAATAAAAACATTTTGAATATATCATTTTGTATAAACGTGTTCTACAAAAATAACATAAACATGTTATGTAATAGTACATCTACTTTCTATCTGTATACATTTTCAACTTTTTGTGTAATAAATTTCTTGTCTAGATATTTCTGCAGAAACTATGTAATCTTTGGTAATAGCACATTGTAAAATATTATTTTTTTAATGGCCTAGGTTTAAGTTGAAAATAATAAATGTTATTGAGCATTTTTAAAGTAATACTGAGTACGTAGGTTTTAGCGACTGTCATTAAGAGCGGGCGCTATTTTCAGGTTGGTGGACTGGTTGGTTGATTTTATGTTGACCACTCTTTGTTTATACAGCAATATTAGGAGATGCTTTTAATTGGTAGTTCCCATATATGCACTACCGTCTATATATATGGAGACAACTATAAAAAGTATAAAAGTATGTATATAGAAATATTAATACTAATATCTTAACATTTCGTATTGTACATTTCATTTGCATTTTGATAGAATTATGGCGCAGTTTACACAAACTGGAACACAAGGATTGGACCCTTGGACCCCTCGTATGAAATATTATGGTTGCTTGAATTCACATTTCAAACTTGATTCGAAACGTCGATCATTTGTGTAAGCAGCAGACTAGATAAAGAGTAGGTGACCAATGTATGGTGCCTACCGTGAAACATGGTGGAAGTAGTGTAATATTTTAATGGTGGGGTTGTTTTGGCGATACAGCTGTAGCTGTGCTAAAAAAGAAAACGTCAATTTTATAGTTGTGCAGTTTATAATTGAATATAATAGTTATTTCCAGCGAAAATTTTGGACAACATATATATATATATATATATATATATATATGTATATGTGTGTGTTGTAGCGTATGTTTATGTTATCCACTCGGATTTTGTCCCGCGTTCTTAGAAGAACCATGTACGTCCTTCTAAGAACCAACGCCAACATATATATATATGTTGAGGACGTTTTCGCGGTCACCGTATGTGAAATATATTACGTATGTTATTGGTCCTTAAAAGGACCGTTTCGACGAGACCAATTCATCTCCGATCGCTAGCCGAACGAGAGCGTTCAGAAGAAGATGAGTGAGATCACGTCGGAACGTCGACCTAGTCTGAGCGGTCCCTTTCGGGACCAACAACACACGTGGTCAGAAATCCGGAAATATTATTTCATATTATAGTAGTTATATACCTGAGTGTTGTTCCCTTTTTCTCGGATTCTCCGCGTTTATTGACTGTTCTGGACAGGACCGTGTTGACGTTTCGATGGCATCGGAGCTACCTTCTTCTCGAACATATTACGGTCGCTGATCGAGTACTGGTCGATAGTAACACGTTTGAGAAGAAGGTAGCTGCGATGCCACCGAAACGTCAAAAAGGTCCTATCCAGAACAGTCAACAAACGCGGAGAATTCGAGAAAAAAGGAAACAACACATACTATACCCGCGAGAACCTCAAATACACATAGCTACTGTATTCAAATATAAACTAAGTAAATTGAAAAATATTTCTAAAAACCATTACGAATTACTTTTTTGCTTTTTATATAAAAATGCAGGCGCTTAAATTATGTATGTATACATTCTTTGCTGTTATTTTGAACATGTTTCTCTGCATATGTTATAATATTCAAATTCTACATGCAAGGATTATGGGCTACATATATATTTTAATACACTGTTAAACTTTCGTAAAGATCAGCAACAGACTGTCATTTCTTGATCTCCTTGGACATTCTTACCATTCCTGTTCGGAACGTTTAGCGAATATGTAGGTAGACGTTACGAGTTCCAAGCATATAGTGACCTGAAGCGAAGTAAAAAAACTTTATTTATATACTCATTATATAATTTACGTACGCATATAACAGTATTTTTGACATTCAATTTAGTGAGAAACTGAGGTGAAAGTTAATATGTAATTGTAAGATATTTCCTAATGTTTAAAGAGAAAATATCACCTATCGATATTAGGATACCAGAGCCTATTCTGCAAAAGTAATAACTTACTAATTAACAACAAATAATATTGAGAGCACTACTGACGACTTTATACCGGAAAAAGTAAACAATTGGTTTATAAAACTAATTACCTAAATTAATATACAAGCAATTGTAAAATTTCTCATCATTTTATTCAGACGGAAGTATCAATGTCATGCATAGAAGTAAAAATAAATGCAAGCTTTCAAACTCCACTCATAAAAAGCGGATTCCGCTATTTAGCATTGTTTATAGCGGTAGCAGAATCCCCTTACATTTTCTGTTACAGAATAGCGTTATGCTTCTTTTTATTGTTACAAAACCTCCGAAGCAACCTAGATTTGTGAACTAACACTAAAATACCGCGAAAATTATTGCATTCTACACAGAGGAATAGTTTCCATACAAATTACAAGTATAACGGTTATAATACCGTATAGGTACAAGTGTAGTAAGACAGGAGATTTTGATAATACAACTATAAATTCATAACATTTCGATATAATAAACAGAAACTGTTGGGATAAAAATATTTGAGATAAACGGAAACATAAAAATACTACTATTAACACGTTAACAACTCTATCCATCGTACATACGATAGACTTTTAAGTTTAATACGATGTAGTGTAAACACTTTGAAATTCTGGAAATGTAAAAATGTATAAAATGGTGGAAATGAATGATTCTTTCTCAGTAATACAAGTCCATAGCAGCTTTAATATCGTCGTCTACTGAAAATTTCTAACCTGCTAGATATTTTCCAGTCTCGTGAAAATACTTCGATAGCACTATAGTATAGCGGATGCTATACATACATATAAATCTCAGTTTGTTAGTATGATGGAAAGTTTTTTTTTTTGCTGAATTTCTTTTTCAACATTAATAAAGTGTTCAATAGTTTGGTTCCAAGGAAAGCAATTAATCACAAGAACATTTTTGCACCTTCAAAAATTGAAAACATTACCTTTACTGAAAATACAGCCAGCACTTTGTTTGAAAAAAAGAGCAACTGTGTTGCCATTGTTTAAACCGTCTTCTGCATATAATGACAGATACGAGTTGCATCAGTGGTAATAAATCGTTGTACAAAATCCTTCAAAATCCCTATGAAAACGGACAAAAGACGTTTTCTTCAAACCACGTCAAATTTTTGTCTTTGCCAAGAGCGTGTGATATCAGCAGTTCTGCTGGATAGATTAAGAGGTCTATGTTACATCATTTGTAAGAGTGTGGTGAATGAGATCGTCACCAGCATCAAAACCTCATGAAAAGTCGCCATTATTGTGTTTAACGCCTAGGATATAAGATAAAAATGGAAAGTTATTTGATACACCGAAAAAAAAATTCTTTACAAACGCATTGACAATATTTTATAGCAGCTCCAGATGTACATTGTTGTAGAATAGTGTTCTAAGTTATGCGAGTATTGTTATATCTACTCTCCACAAACCTTAGCAATGTCTATTATATTGATCCATATATGTTTTAGAAACATTAGAGATCAACACTACAAACGGTTCTCGATTGCTTAAATCCATTTTGATTTCTTTTTGTAACTTTCCATCAAGTTATATTCTTATATTTTTTTAATTTTACGTGATGTATCATATTTTCACTAAACCTATGTAGGATATCAAGATTTTGTGGGGATAGAAAATGTTGGTACAGTATTTCATACAAGTGTGATAAAAACTTTCAAGTACATCATTAATATTACCAAAAGCTTCCAAAAATGCCCAATCTGTCAATATAATAAGCGCATGTTAACGGGAAATTGTTTGGACTTAAAACAGTTTTTACAGAAGTACAGAAGACATTGTATAGAATCTATGAACTCATTATGATCATAGTCTAACTAAACCACGGCATCGATTGGCCCAGCAAACAAATTTTTCGTTTTCCACTTTTACATTGTCATATGGTTAAACAAACCCAGCTATCAAAAGAAAGTTACATTCTCGTTTCTACAATGCTTGGGTATTATATGAATTATTACATCTTAGATTACGAAAAAATCGGTTATAAATAAATAAAAGGAAGCTATACTATCATTTATTGATTTCCATATAGTAAATTTGTGTAAATTATTTCAATTAAATATTTTGCTAATTTTTGTATTTCATTCCAAACAATTTTATTTTCATTAAAGTATAAGATTAAAACGTAGAATGCGATTGTTTATCATTTGAAGTAGTTTCCCTCTTTACCTTTAGTACCACCACTGATTTATCTAGAAACTTCATTTGAAAAGCGCAGCACATTCCGATTTACGATAGTACACTTTCTAAAGAAGCCACAATGTCAATTATTCTTTGACAAGCTTTTAGAAAATAAGCATAAAATTCAACAGTATCCATCTAATCGAAAACAGTTGACAATTGGAGTCTGTGCAAAATCTTATGAGACTGACCTGCTCAATTTAACTGATTTAACACGCAATTCTCTACGGAATTGTCGAAAAACCTGGACTTTAACATTATCAAGGAGGGAAACTTGCTAGCATGCGGGAAAAATTTTTCCAGTCTATAGCTCAATGCTATACGACGAGTAGTAGACATCACTAGTTTCGATATAAGATGGTCTAGTATAAATAAAGAGCCCTCCCTCTAAGAGGATACCGAAATTATACCCATTTCTTATGCGACGTCGTGGTTGCATTAGCATCATGCATTTGCTGTTAAAACATTTTTTAATGCTAGTGATTCTTGCGTTGCGGTGTCGATTCCGTCAGCTCCTCATCGTGAATCAAAATATACATGTTGAATCCCGTAACACAATTTTACTGTGGGTGAAAACTTTAGATAAATGGGTGCAATTGCAGAAATGAATTAAATTTTAAGACATCAATAGGTCGTCTAAGGTCAGTTAGAATACTAGAAAACGTTGAGCGAGTAAGAGAAACGTAAGACAAACGTAAACACGCTTCTGCTATGCAGATTCTGACCGCAGCGTAGAGCGAATTCTTCATTTTAATTAACACTATCATCTTTACAAAATGGCCATGATTCAGCAGCTAAACCCTGAAGATTACGCAAATCGTGTAATATTTTCAGAGCAAATGATTGATATGACGACGGCATGGTTCTCACGATGAGAGACGAAGCACATTTCTACTTATTCGACAAAAGAAACTTCCACTATTGGTCGAATAAAAAAGCCCAAAAAGGATGTATCAACATCCCTTTCATATTGCGTAATTGAACCATACTTCCTCTAGGGGAATATTAAGTAAACAGTTACGTTATTTGTCAGTGCTTAAGCAATTCCTAGCATCCGAACTACGAAGAAGATGCCTAAATCAGTACTGGGGGTGATTTCAGAAAGATTTGGCAATTGCTCACATAGCTAACAATGTGGTGAATATGGGTAAAATTTCCTGATCACATAATTCTCGTCATCGTAACATTGTTTAGTCTGCCCGTTTCCCAAATCTCACAGTATATAATATTCTCTTGGATGGATATCTTAAATCAAGAGTGTACGTTAACAAACCATGCACAACAGACGCCATACGCCAGAATATCGCTGCTATATGAGATCAAGTGTAGGGGAATGTAGAGTGGATGAAGAAGAATGGGCACCATCTGGATGACTTGGATCCCTAAATAGCTGCTAAATAGCAAATATACTCCAATATGCTAAACAAATAAACGGAGAGAACATATTGTCTAATAAGTGAGTTATTATATTCAAAACCATCAGATCACTTTGCCTCTCCCTCTATTATCCCAGCTAACCTCTTGATGAAAGTCCTAATCCGGACTACTTTCTTGATTGCCTTCGTACAAAAAGAAAATTTTATTTGTGACTGTATACATACATCCACATAATTATAGATGGATAATTTAGCCTCGTGCCAGAAGTCTTCATAAATATTTATCAAACATACCTATACGTTTGGACGTGTTGATAATTATAACAGTTTGTATATCTTGATTATAGTCGAAGAAGTTAGCGGAAATCCTTGCGAAATACATGCATATGCATTCTTTTTACGTCAGTACCTGTAGTTGTGCTTATAATAGCGGAGGTTACTAATATTGCCGCGTATTTATATGTTGCACTAGGTTGATATTAAACCAGTTATAATGAGCACGGTAGTTAGATTATTTTTAAATATCGAGCGTTACAGATCATTTCACTTCATTTAGACAAAAACATCAATAGTCTGAGATAACTAAACTGTTACTTTAATGGTAATTGCAACTTGCGGTCATAATTTATAAATTTGTAGAGTTAACGTAGTTACTAGTGGAATGTTAATATGAGTTTTTTTCTCGTAAATGCATGTTATACCGTAAACTCGGCACACGTAGACGAACGATATTAAAAAAAAAATAGAGGAAGAAGGTTGCTGTTCTGGAAAAGATTCAATACACTCCAAACTATCGAAAAGTTCCAATCCCAAGAAGGTTTTAAGTTTAAGTACAATAGAGGCATCCGTAATTAAAATTATTTAAGATAATGTTTGTAGATATACATATGAGATTTGTTCAGAAAGCAACCGAAGTTCTCCCTTTCGAAGTACTGTTCTTCCCTATTCACATACTTTTCCCAATGGTGTTTACTCTACACAATGCTTCTTTTGAAACATCCTACATTGTCTTTGATAAAATTGTTGTAATGTTATCGATGGTCTGAAAAGAGCACTGATTCCAATTGCGGAAATAAGAAAGAACCCGCACAGAACCTAGTCTAGAGAGTAAAAAGGGTGAGACAGTCATATAATTTTTAGAACAAAACTAATGAACTGAGAAAGCAGAATAGGCGTGCGCATGGTTATGGTGAAGGAACCATAAGTTGTTTCGCCGCAGTTCTGGTCCCTTTTTGGGAATTTTCCATGCAACCGTTATAAAACATCTTTATAGCACATGCGGTTGACTGTTTGGCTTTGAAGTAGAAATTTAAGATGTACAACTCTATTAAAATCAAAAAACAAATCATCATTTTGACATTGTTGCGAAACTGATGTGCTTTTTCGGACATGAGAATCTTCTGCCAAACGTCTCCTCAACTTTGTTTCTGTTGTTCGGCCATCAAATGAAAAACAAACTTTGCTGTAGCTAGATGCGTGTTTAGTTCTTTGCGATTAATGCACGACTCCCTATTGAGACGCTGTCCTCTTCTGTATGTTCTTTGACAGTCACACGACGGTGTGAAGACCTTCCTGGTCGAGGGTCACTTCAATTGGTTGACGACCAGTTTCGAATCGTGCAAACCATTTATAACATTGCGTACGATCTAGAGCATCATATTCGTAAGCTTACTTCAAAAATTTCCATAAAAGTCTTTCCCAGTTCCACGCAAAATTTTACATTGCATTGTTGCTCCCGAAAATCGCAGATTGCGATAATCGCACTAAAATACCTTGCATTAAAATATCAATAATACGACAACCGACGAGTCAACAATCCGAAAATATGTGATTATGCGGGAAGTTATACTGGAACAATGTTGTCATTTGCATATAAGTCTGTGGACGCGTAATTCAAAATGTTCGGTTATTATCTAAATAAACCTCGTATTTAGTATAATACGCTGACTGATTGTGTTAATTCAGAATTCAAATTAAAGAATCCATAAAGGGCAGATATGGGTGCAGAAGTCGTGACACTCGTAGAGAACTAGAAGAACTTTTCGAATAATAACGGTAAATAACTTTTATTTATTATTAACTCTTATTATTGCAAGTGATCTCTGAACAGCCCAAGTTTCAATTGTAAGAAATTATAACAGATATGGTGATCGTTATTTCAACGAACGCTAGTGTTTACTTGACAGCACAAATGCTTAGAAATTACAATTAGACGGCTACTCAACATTAATGCATGTTTTAGAAATTATATTTTATTTCGTAGAATTTATCCTATTAACAAATGATCGTTGATCAACTTCAAATAAAAAAGATATATTTTACTATATGATATTGCCGTACATTTTATATTTTTCACAGTTTGGCACATGTCCTATATAAACTCAAATTTGTGTACGATTTTTACCGTTGTAGTTCTATTTCCCAAATGTAAAAGAGAAACGACCTCATTGCAATATCTAATACTGGTATCGCAGTATCATTTAATTTATGCGTTTTCCCTTGGTATACAACAACAGATCAAAAGTAATCCCAAGAAAACTGTTACTTCTTACGAATACATCAAACAAACAGCACCGACCGTTGTGTTTCTAATATTCCTTTATTCGTTTATTACAATTGAACTGTTTGAAATTGAAAATTTTCTACATTTAAGCAACTGTTAAAGAGAACTTACTGTTTTCGTTGAAATAATTCATGAAATAAGTATGGGTCAGAGTTTTTATCAATTAGATAAACCGCAATTTATTATGATATTACTTGCAAAAAGTACTTTGCATTAAAAAATCATAAATTATGTAAATTAATACACTGAGAGATAACAAAAACTGTCCAGTCGGGTATATAAGGTCTGTTATTAACCGAACATTTTGAATTATGTGCCAACAGAGACACTTAGAAACATGCGGTTGGCAACATTGTGTGCATAGCCTTATGCTTTAGATTGTTGACATCTTGACTAGTTCTCGTATTATTGTTATTTGAGTGCAAGGTGTTTTAATGTTCTCAGCGATTATTGCAATGAGGGATTTTGGAAAGCAACGATGTAAGGTAAAACTATATAAGATTCAGGAGTACTCGTCAATCAATTGAAGATGACTCTCGGACCTAAAAAGCCCTCAACTTGAATTAATAATGCCCACGTTCAGAAAATCAAGGATCTAGTAAATTTAAACCGCCATTTATTTCTCAGAGAACTTGTAGAAGAGATTAGCACCTGGTGGCATGCCATTTTGATCTAAAAGCTGAACAGCCTCCAGTTATAACAAAATTTATTATTCGTTTGGTAATCGTATCAAACAACAGAAGAAAATCGAGTGAACATTTGCCGGCAACAAGGCAATGACGACGAATCGTTCATGCAAAAATTCATAACGGAACACGAAAGTTGGTCTTACAACTATGACATTTAGATAAAGGTTCAATCATCACCATGGATTAGCAAATGATATCCACACTCAAAAGAAGTACGTCAATTTCGAATTTAATGGAATTGCGCATTTTAAGTTTTTACCTCAAGGCCAACTAGTCAATCGTAGATACTATAAGTACCATTAATAACGGTTACTTGGCAAAAATATGCAAAAAGTGACTACAGCTAAATGCATCCGATTATCCTGCTTTGTTAATTGCTCCTTGCGAGTTTGTCTTATTCCCAAAATCGAAATTAGTGTTGAAAGAACGTCGTTTTGAGGCCAGTGATAATATTAAAACAAATTCGTCAAAGACAGTAAATTTCCAAGACTGCTCTGCAGAAGATTTCCAAGACTGCTTTGGAAAGTCGAAACACCATATGCACAGGTACATGCATTGGGAAGGAAGCACTTTGCGAATAAGGTTCAATAATGAACAAAATTAATAATAGAAGTTAGAAAAACAGTTGGATTATTTTCTAAACGAACCTGGTATTTTGACATTTCTGCCATTGTCAATATTTATCCTTAAATAGCAAAATTGTCATCTCAACATTAACTTGCTTCCCTATATCAGATACTAATGAAAGTATACTTTACGTCTGATCATTTGTTTATGTCAATATTCAAGTAAGATTATGAGCATTGCTTCTGTCATGGAACTTGAGAATTAATAAAAGTGGTGACGTCGTTGCCACCCAATTACAATAGCGGTATATACCCCGCACATCAGAAATACCTCGTACTACTGCACAGGATGCTTGAAGTTGGTATCTGGAGTGAATAAAACGAACAAAATCTACTTGGAACCATCTCTGACCATAGAAACTCTGTTATAACTCGGGCAGGTAGTTCCGCAAAAGCACGAACTGGCATATTTGTAGAAAATGGTGCTTTGAATGTCCGTAAGTATGCGGAAGATGTTCCTCAAGAAGCTGTCATCCGATTTCCTCATTTTATTTCAATGAGTTTTACTTTAATACATGCCACTGCTAGACCACACACTGCTCGTATTGTGTCTCAATACATTCAACATTCGAAGAATTGACTGGCCAGCATGCAGTCCGGCTTTTTAATTCAATTGAACATGTATGGGATAAACTCCAGAGATTCATCGTCGTTCAATCATGACACTCGCTTTAAGAAAAAAAAAAGTAATTTCTGAGATGTGACATTAATTACATCAATAATGATGATGTTATTTAGCTTTTGTAGAGGGGATACGTGTTATTTAAACGGATTAAGAGATCTATTATTTTTTAATTTTTGCAGTTGAGACAAAGCTATTTTTCGTAGTGTTCTTGCTTTCTATTGCCTCAATTTGTCTAAGTGTACTCGTTTTGAAATTAAGTTGGAATGCACGCAATTCTAAAAATGTTATAAAAATTGAAAAATTTAAAATTTGATACGAAGGAATTAAAAAGAAAGAAGTGTGGCTCTCTAGTTATTTAGTAATCTAAAAATAACAAATAGATGAGACTTTGTTGATTCTGACAACTCCAGAAAATAATATAAGTATAGTAAGTGCATTATATTTTTTAACTTAAATCCGAAATATTTTTTCTATGTAACACTCCATATAATATGTTCTCGTATACTTCTGCTGCGCACGTTACCTACATACTGCATTTATTTCTGTTGCTAAATTATTTGAAATTTGAATATGCTTAATTATTCTATGTAAGTTATGTAATATGTGTATATAGATATGTGTTAATAACTATCTGTATATTTTGTTTTTAGTTGCCTATATCTTTTCATTGCTATACTACCTCTGTTTTTTGTAAATATTATTCCTTTTGAAAGATTCTTTTAAATTGCAAATATTTAGCATAGAAGGCGCCTAGTGCGACATTGTAAATAAACCTTTATTTATAGAAACTATGATGTCATCAACCATTTATAGTCAGCATTTGTGCTCAGGTACGATTCCTTTATAAAAAAAAGGTACCAGACGTAATAAAAGAATTGTTAAAATAAGGATTTATTTGAAGAACGACTGAAGAGTCTTACTTACCGTTTAGCAAACGAATGCAGAGAAAAGCGTGAGAAAAATTAATTAGCCGCTATTGTTTGCCAGTCAATCCAAATTTCAAATCTACTATAGGTTAGGTACTGCAATCCATGGTCGATTGATCACTAGCACTCTCACTTTTAATTCTGAACCAACCCGAAAATATACATACAGACAAGCACACAACGCGTATAGCTACAAATTATTAAATACGACCTGTCGTATGGACAATGTTATATTGAACACTGTTTCTTCAGGTGTCTATACAAACGTGATACAAACCGCGGATTTGTGTGGGGAAAGCGCTGCCATTACGTCACGTGCAGTGAAGGCTATTAGAAGTGAATCTTTTATTTATCTGTATTAGGAGCTTTGAATTACAGCATACGATACGTTTATTTTTCAATGAACCATGCTGAACCGCAAAAAAATTTAAAACCTACTCGTTATAGCCCCTACACCACGAATTTAAATACATCGATATATATTTAAGGGACAACGATGCCCCACAGTGAATGTGCAATTCAGGTATGAAAATATTGAATTGTTTCGTGATATTTCGAATTTCAGTTTTACAAACGTTGCATTAAATCGAGCCTAAATTGCATTTGTAAATAATAGCAGAGAGTAACAGTAGAGATTTCAATGCTACGTCATATAGCAAAACATTGTAATAATGTGAACGCTGATGTATTAGGTATAGGTGACTCTCGTGTATGTGACGCTTAGACTTAAGGAGAATCTGTGGACTCTTCTCTATTAAATTTTATGTTAGAGTAACTTTGAAATACAGTAGAACCCGGTTATAGCGTGATAATCGGACTCTACTCAGTAATTTAACACATTTTTACATAACTTATCCGATATGTAACATGCTTTATTACCTATTTTACATTTTTATGAATGTTATGGTAAATATATACATAACATAACTACAACATACCGATTATCAAATACATATTTATATTTTCAAAAAATCTGTAATTCGGGTTTGTTAGATGGTTTATAAATTCTAAGAAATTGTTATTTCCTACAAAGTATTTCTGCAAAATGCCGGTAACACGGAAATTCGTGGTGCTTGTTGCCTATAAGTATATATATATTTCAATTCAATCCCGAGGTTGGTGCCGTTTTATGCAATGTTTTTAAGGTTATCTACTATAGGCAGTTCCAGGGATCAAGACGATTATGACGCTATACCACAGTTGCCGCTATAACCGATGACGTTATAAACGGGTTTTGCTGTATGTATTTTGGAGGCACACTGTATTTTCTAGAAATAAAATGTAAAATAAGTAGCCTGCAGATGTAATTTTTCTTTAATACAATGATATGAAATTTACAGAAAGAAACAGTTGAGCAAATTACAATCACGTTCTGTATAATGTTATAATATTTAGTAACTTGTACAAAACTGTGTATAAAAATATTCTGCGATTATGATGAGAATTAATAAATAATAAATAATGTAAGTTCATCCGAATTATGTAATATGACATAAGTTGAACGATACAGGTTTATTGGCATTTGTATACTCCGAAAATAGCTTCATCTGGAAGTCTTTCATAGAAAGGCAATCGTGCAAAATTCTGATAGTAGTCATATTGTTCGAATTCGTTACAGCTGTATGTGCATCCGATTAAATCAAGAAAGGTAAGTTTAACAATGTCTCTATTTATGTATGTAAAACTTTCCTAAGAAAAAATTGTAATATATATATAGCTATTAAAAAAGTGCAGCTTTTGTTATAAAACTTACAGTGGTTATAGGACAGAAATTAGTGTTCAATTCAGTTTGATCTTGTTGCGCAATATGTGTAAGGACTAGTCAATCCTTTGAGGATTATGGCAGACGCGATAAAATCCTTATATTTAGCTCGATTAATCCAATTCTTCTGTTTTCCTTTTCAAAGTTTGGTATGAGTTCTTATTTCCTTCAATTCTCTCTAGCCTTGTATTTTGATTTTTAACCCATCACCTCTTTCAACTTTGAGTCCCCCGCCTGCATCTCTTCCTCGATCTTCGTCTGCTCTTGGATCCTGGGATCCACAACGTTATCTTCCTAATCATTACTACTTCAATAAATTCCGATTCTTATACAAATCTTCCGGAAATACAGACTTTAGCGCCCTAGGAGCGGGTATTCCAGTAAGACAATGCTGCTGCCCATAGTTCCAGACGAATAAAGAATATGGTTTCTTAAAACGGAAATCAAGTTATTGTAATATCCAGCTCACTCACCCGATCTGAACAGCATTGAAAATTTCTGGGCAATATTGGCAATAAAAGTCTATGTCAATAATTTCAACATTGAGCAAGTTGAGTGAGACGGTTTGTTGCAGTAATTTTGAATGAAGAATCGAACGTCCGTCGGTATGTTTCTTGTATGCTTATTGTTTTATGATAAAGAACCTATAGCCATGTCACTGTTTTAAATTATCATATTGTAAATATTTTATGTAAAACATTCGACAATTATTATTTTTATTAGTTATTTTTTCTTTAATTTAGTTTTCCTTGTGTAAAACGAAGGTAAGGATCGGTATATCAATGTAATGATAGTTACGCATGATCCAGCAAATTAAATAGCGTACAAGATGGCAGTTATCGTTACAAGAAAAAGGTAACTTGTCTAGTGCTTGCCTAGAATAGCTCTATTGGATTGAAATTTACCTCTCCCTCTTGGCCATCAGTGGTAGACTGATTGCATGGGAAAACTGCAGCACTACTGCAATGAGAAAGAATAACTGTTGACTTTGCTCATATTATATCTGTATATGAGCACGTACCAAAGCATTTTCTACGTAAGGTTCGCGTTAATATATATGTAATGTATATGATCTAAAGTTTCGATTTGCAATGCAGAATCATAAACAAACCCATTATGGATTTATTGTGATAATATTAATATTAATCTACAAATTTTATTGTCGGCATAAATAAGTAAGATTCACAAAGTTAGTGAAAACAATAACGTCAAACGAAGTCAAATGATATCTGCACACTACTGTTCTTTACCCAATTGTTAAGGTTTTTATTTCGTAAGTATATTCGTAACAAATGTTTTCGTTCGTTTAATGGATGAATCGGAATATGGCCCTCCTCTCTACACGGCACTAGTCTAGCACAGGTTTTGCGAACCTTATTACGTAATTAAATAATTTAATAATAAAAGATTTTAATTTAAATTTATTTATTTCTTTAAGAAAATTTAAGATTTTATCTGCTCTGTTCTTAAATATGGAATAGTTAACCTTATTTGAAACAAGCAAATTAGCTGGACCTTATGATTCCAGGAGGTTGCAATATTCACGTGCAAATGTTGGAATAAGAACGATACATTATTTTCATTGAAGAAGGGGAAATGTGTTATGAAAAACAGAAACTACATATGCGAAACAAACTATATTAAATGTCTGCAATAGTTTGATAGAAATAGGTGAATAATAGTCTTTGAATAAGATATGTATAAAGATTATTAGTTTACTAAAATGGCAAAGTCGACTACTGTTTCTGTATCTTAGATGTTTTTCTCTTTGGTTCTATGTTTCTTGAATTAATAAATTAACGTTGTGCAATTTATGACAGTGAGTGTACAAAACGTATTCTTGTACTTGGCAAGTTTTATTCCGTACCACTTGCTGCATTCATGCCATCTATTACCTTGTTTATATAATATGGTAATTATACAACTGATATCCTAATAAAGTGCTGCTGTCTGGTGAGTAAAATATATACCACTTGAATTAATGAAATTTGCTTAAGAATGAGTGATTCATATTTTCAGTAGAAAAACTTGCGTATATACACATGTCACTTATAATTACAATAGGTATATTAATTGATGCATACCGAAGTTCACGATTTTGGAGAGGATTTATGGGTGATGGAAGGTGCAATATTCTCCATATCTTTCACGGCACGCCACTGAAGTTTAAACAAAAATCAAATGCCGCACACAACAGTAAATATATAAACATTGTACTTGCAGCAAAATTCTCTACTTTTCCATAAACGTGTGCAATAATTTCCCCAACGGTGTTAATGTATGATATAATTTTATAAACATCAACTCACTCAAAATCAGCAATTTTACAATGATTTGTAGAATTTGTCTAAGCATGCTGGAAAAAGGTTGTTGTTGAATAGACTCAGTTTGATTTGATACGAAGGAGTTTAAAATCCATACATTCGAAGAACACATTTTTACAACTGTTGTTTAGGCAACTAGCATTACTGAAAGTTTTCAGAACTAGTAAACACGTACTTATAGCAATACACTTAACAAGTTACGATTTTAAATTTCATGAATGAGCAATGAGCACACATTGTCCCGTGCGACATCTATCAAACATTCCATTCACTGCAAACTGTTGTATACTATAATTAGAGTCATCAGAACTATTATAATATTAGATAAGCATGAATTTAAATGGAAAATGGAACCAGTTCTACTAAAATTATTGAGTAGAACAATTCGACCATAACAAATATTAATTACAATTCAATTAATTAACAATTATACTTCTCTACGCTAAGAAAAAGAAAACTGTAACAAAAGCTTCTACATTGCCGCAGTAGATGTCGTCTCCTAAATTTCATGTGATTGACAAATTTAACAGCTGTTTTGGCACGGTTTAGTGGTTATATTTTCTTAGCCTCGTTTTCGAAACCTAGTATTACGTTAAAATATGAGTACAAAAACAAAAATTGTTGAACGAAATGGCACTTCGAAATCACTTGAGAATACTTCGCTATGGTCCAGAGCGTTCATATCAAATTCCGAGTGGCCCGATAAGGTTAATTTTAATTTACTGTTATTTTCATATGAGTTAATATAAACTTATTTTTAGGAAGAATTCCTCGACGTAGTGTATTGGATGAGACAGTTTATTGGTATATTTATTGGAATTTTGTGGGGATTGATACCTTTGAAAGGATTTCTAGGGTTGTCACTGTTTATGTTAATTAATGCTGCAGTTGTGTACTTTTACTGTATAAACTTTCAAAATATAAATGAAGAAGAATATGGTGGTACATGGGAATTAGTGAAAGAGGGTTTTATGACTTCGTTTGCAGGATTTTTAGTAACGTGGGTAATAATATATTCAGGTTTATATCATGAATAATTAAAACTGAATATTTATTAACGTAAATACCTTGTATTAAAAACTTATTCCATTTTTTTATCATATGTATAGTAAATATGTATTCAATAAATATTTATTGTAATTTACATTGCATCATACCTTTGTGATAAATGTCATCTTTCTACGTATCTATCAAACAGGCAAAATTTTCTGTACTTATGCATATGTACCTGTTGAAAGTAAAGCACAGTAACTGTGGAGCAAGTCAAATAAGAAACACTTCATAGTACAAAGAGAAAAACAATAAGTACGGCTGGAAATCTTCGTTTAAATTGACAAGTCCAGCTCAAAAACAAAAGAAAACTCGACATTATAACTATTTCAAAGAGAACCTATAAGTAATGTCTTCACTATTTGAATAAAAACTATTGCTTAATAGAAAGTTCGCTATTTCACTTTGAGCGTTAAAGGTTTTAAAGTGTTTTAATATCAATCTATAATGGGATTGTTCTCAACTGTAGTTAAATTATGTTTAGATACAGCAAAGCAATTAATGAGTGAAGTTATATAATAGGTTTTGCATGTTATTTAAAAGGTATCTCGTCTCTCTATCAAAAACTTATGGTGTCATCAACGTACATAACACGATTACTTAAACTTCCAATATGTGGTAAATCGTTCACAAAACAAAAAATGCAGGGGAGCCATAATGAAGCCATGTGGAACCCCAGATCTGTCGACCAATTCCTGTGGTTTGCATCCATTCAGCTCTACTATCTGGTTTTGACTGACTAAAAATGATTCAACGCCTCAAAGTCGTAATTATATAAGTTCAGAGAGTTTTGAGAAATCCATAGATACACCAATATAGTTTACATCACCGCCTAGCTCGGCATAAATGTGTGTTAAAAAATTTATTAGGGCTGTCGTTCATCTCCCCTATACAAATCTATCCTGAAAAAAATTCAAGATACTCATCTGACCGACAAAACACCCGATTTTTTGAAATGTTATCCTCTTCAACACCTTCGATACTGCGACCTCGCTACTGGTTTGTAGTTTTTTATAATGGTTGTTTCGCTTTTCTTGTAAATTGGGTCAAATTTTGATATGTTTAGCATTTCTGGAAAAATACCAGTTATAAATGCCTAGTCCATTAACGTAGAAAGCGAATATCCAATTATATTGGCACATCTTTTGACCAATTTTACACTAGCTCCATCAACACCTATTGCACTAGAAGCTAAATTATTGTGAAAAGTATTGTGGTTGTTACAGTATTTTGTAATGTCCATCTATTAAAGGTCCGACTAACATTGTTGAAAGTACTCATATATTTACCATCTAAATTGCATTTTCTTCATAATAAATCTCATCCATCCAAGCACACTTTGTTTTATTTTTTTAAGTAACTTGTCATTGTATAGCATACTAGCAGCAACTATAATCTTTTAGTAGATTGTTTTATATTTTTTATATAATAAGAAAACACACTTTTTCAGATTTCTCTTCATATAAATTAATAACACAATGTCTAAAGATAGTACATATTTACGAAAATAAATGAATATTAGCTTTTTATAGTTACAAATACATGTAACGAATTTGCCTTGCAACGCATTTCATTTAATAAGGGACAAACGTATAGTAAAACAAGTTATAATTACAATAAATTATAAGTACATATACAATCTAGTCTAAGAACGAATGTTAAAAAATAGAGAAAGTTGAAAAAAGGCGGGTAGAATTTTTATCTCCTCTCAGCGAACAAGGATTGTATATTCCTTTTATTAAACTGCCAATATTTCACTATATTTACCTTTGAACAATTGACTAGCTTTGTTCACTGAGGAGTTAAAAAATTCTGCTCTCCTTTTCTCAACTTTCTCTTCTATTCGTTACGAAGTAGTCTGCTACTTTCCCTGTAGTTAAAAAAAGCCACAAAATTGTAACCATTTTATTGCAGAAACACCAATATGTAGTACGGTTAGATAATTCATAGCATTCGTTACATCACATATATCGCCACACAACACCATTCGCCATTCATCATTTCATTTTGCTCGATAATCATGTTTCGGTATATGAGTGTTATTTTACAAAAACAGATGTTGTGGGAGTATGAAGTTGATTTTATTTAAATATAAAAAACATTACAGAAGAGAAAGCGGTATACATGCCACGTATATATAAAAAAATACATCATATGATTAAAATACAATAAAAATATTAACAAAAGTGTTTAAAATAATAAACAATTATTATTTAATACTATCAAAATCCAATAAACATATAGCTGAATTGTATGGCTTTAATATCACTAAAGTAATATAATTAAAAATCAACTGGTAATATTCATCACTTATTGCAAATATCTTGAACACATGACGCTTTCGAATTTTGTAAATTGTTACTGAATAATCACAAATATCACCAGTTACCGATATTATAAATATTTGACTTCATTGCACTGATTCAATATGAATTAATATTCATGCTAGGGTATATTAAGAAAACGAGTATGTGCGTTTAATTATATATGTAATAATTTACAGTCAATCTGGAATTGGGAATAAATGACACTAACACTTTCTTTGTTTTTGAACCTTACATACATTGAAGTCATAGCGTATTACTGTCCAGAAAAAAAGAATGCTACAAATGTTTTTACCACAGCTAAAATATGGAAACTGATTTTCCAAAATAATGACATTAGTAGAAACGAAATCTGGATCCGTGTTAATATTTTTAATACAACTATCTTAGCACTATATAAATCTACTTAATTAATATTATGTACTGGCTGTATAATCTGTTAAATACAACTTATATCACATAAATATAAAAAATATAATTCAAAAGTAAACCGACACTTTTTCATTATTACCACTATTCATTTCTTTAAAAAAATAATAACAAGGTTTTATAAAATGCCTACCTAGTAAGTAAAAAATAAAATACATATATAATTTTTTCGTTTGTGTTTTATCTCATTCAATTAGGATTTTATTCACGAAATTTTACATCCGGTATTAAAGGAGGCAAGTCGAAGATTATTACTATCTATCTATATGAGCGTCTTCGGTTTCTTTGCAGTTAAAGTTGTTGTCGCGTCTTCTATTGATGTTATTTGAAGACAACAAATATGCAGGACGTTCACCCGTTATCACCTATAAATAAAATGCATTGGCATTTGGTACTAAACTTACAATAAAAGCGTGCCAACGTGAAATATATTTGTAAAGATTTGAATTAGAAGAAATCCAAAAACTTGATCATTTAATTGGTCCTATTCTTAGGACCGACTCGATGCAAATACGTTGCGTTACTCACTTCAAACGAGAAACTTTACAAATTTTATTTAAAATATCAAATTAATTTTTAATAAAGTTTGCTCTGCTTTTGACATATTTTTGAAACTTAAAATGCCTTTTGATTTTTTTGACTTATTTGCTCGATCGAAATAAAAATGAATACCCGTTGTCAATTTAAAAAAGAACACCGAAAGAAATGTTTCATTATATGGGCTTTTCCCTTTAAAATTAAGATATAGATTCGGCAAAAAAAAGGATATAAACACTTCTAAAATGTACACTACCGTATATATGGGGACGACTATAAAATTGTCATCTTTGATATGAATTGAAATATTGATTTGTAGTAATATTTAACAACAAAAAAGAAAAGAAAATATTACAAAATTTTAATTTGAAGTTACTTCTCGTCAATATGCCTACCTCGACCCTCAGATAACCCTTTCTTGCGTAGGGTTTTATTTTTATCAAATCGCCTACAGATGTAGACACCGAAACAACCCCAAATCTTCAGGCTTCTTCCACCATATTTCACAGCAAGAACCACACACTAACTCGTATGTTTATTCAATTTTTCTTTGCATTTAGAAAATATTTTTAGTAATGTATTAATAAAATGTAATCTTTTGTTATTTTTCCTTCGTAAACTAATTAATTATATGAATAGATCGTACAAACAATATAAAAGTATGAAATAGATTAGCATCACCACTCAAATATTTGTTCAAAATTAAAGTGGAGAATAGTATATTGGGGAAGATGCACTGAAGTGCGGCGTTTGTTTCTTCTTTAGAAGTGGGCTTTGAGGATTATTTCTAATATTAAGTGCAGTGATTGTTGTAAAAATGTTTTGAGGGATTTAAAATATTTACATTTTCTGATATCCATATTTCGAGGTTGTTTCTTTTGTATTTAAATACCTTTATATTTAAAAAGAGAAATAAACTTAAATTTAAATTAGGGGTCTTGGTGTATTTCATTTTAAATTTGTCGGTTGAAAAAGATTTGATCCAAGAATATAAATTTCACTACTATGTTCAAAATGTAATTAATCACGGTGTGAAAAAAATACATTAAATGTTACGTAAATTCTTCTCGCCATCGATTACTAATGTTTAAGTGATTTTCTAAACAGGCAACGCATTGAAATATTATAATTTATCACTCTCTGAAACAGTTTGGCGTTTTTACTCATAAAAAGTCGCTTTGTTTTATACACATGATTATGCTACTTTTATCAATAATTATCTTCTGATCTCTCTTCACAGGAAAATATTTTTCTAAGAATGTCCCTACTATGCGACAATTTCCGCTTTTGTTGCTGTGTTTATGACTATCCGTGGTAAATGAATATAAATAAACATTCGGTGTATTTAATGCTTTAACCTAACGTCATATTAGCACTTACACAAACTAAAGAGAAATGAAAGAGCAGACAAGTTATTCAAAATATACAGGACATATAAAACCTAAGCAACAGACTAGTCAAATGTTTAGATTTCTCTGATTTAAATCTTTTGAAATATCGATAGTTCCCGCTGAAAAACATTGTACAAGCAAGTCAAAATCTCGTTATTTCGGCGCCATTTTTATTTTTAGATATATCTTTCATTTGATCAAGTCTAAAGGTACAATGCAATTTCATTCCTTTCCGTGGAAGAGATGAAATTACAATAATTTTTGATTTCACTGGATTTTGTTGAAACATTATTTAAGCGAAATAGAAACGAGATTTACAATGACTTTGAGTAATTATAAGGCGTAGCAAGCAATAGCAACAAAATGAATATAGGAAAACTGTATTTATTACGTAATGCATCTGCGTAAACTTCATACCAGGATTTTCTAGAAAAATCGGAAAGTTATGTTTATGGAAAAGTTAATATTGAAATTTCTTTCTTAAGGACTTAACCTTTTATAGAATCAACTGAAAACGTTATTAGAATAATAGAATATTTAATGCATTATCAATTGTTAGTGTAGACCTATGATAATTTTTCTTTGTAAGCCGAAGCATTCCTAGCTCTATAAATTACATAAATTTAAGTGTATGCATAAATATCAATTATTACACAAATTACAAAGAATAAATATTTCCAGAAAAAACATTTTTTGCAAATATTTCGAAAATAGTTATTAATAGAAATTTAGATGGAGGTAATATTAATGGGATATAGATTAGTAGATGTCAAACGCATATTGATGTACAGAATATTCTATTAAAAGTATAAAAAGAAAAATAATCTAACTATTACAGCCCACTTTGTACGTATTAAAGTAATTTGAAATTATGATAGTTATGGATATCTGAATTTTATATCATAAACTTTTTGTATTACCAATAATAAAGACTTTATCCAAGAATTGCCACCATTCAGATGCATAGTATTAATATAATCGTCGTTTTAGAATGCCACCTCACTTAAATTGTATGCTTCTCCTTACGGTGTAGTATATGTATTCTTAACGTTATAATTATTCTTGAAATTTAAATGAAAATATTTGGTATTATTAACAAGAGCAAATATGTGTCGGCATTGTAAAAAGTATCTACTTTCCTGGTAAGTACGAAAGAACATAATTTTTAAGAGCAAAAAAAAACAAATGTACCTTACTTCTTTGCAATAACTTCACATCACCACGTTCTGGGAAATAATTCTGCAATAAACCTTTAACGAAAATTAAAAAGAAAAGAATTAAAAATAAGAAATATAAATAAAATATAAATCATCATTTGAGAATATATCTATTGCTATTAAATTGAAGCAAGTAATAGAGAAAGTCTTTAACTATTTACTGCTAAATTAATTTATCGGTGTTTGCTCTTTTACATAGAGAAACAAAAATATGTATAGGCCATTCGCACCTTAAAATTCAGTATTGGACCTTATGGAATGTTATCCTCTCTTTTTATTGACAGAGTTTATGTATGTGCATCTTTTTTCAACCTGGGCAGAGTGGCGCGATTTTGTACTAGTGACTTTTTTGACAGCTGCATTACTCATGATTTCTATGGTATCTATATATATATATATATAAAGGATTTTTTCGCGAGTAACTATGGTTACGAGACTATATCCACAAATAACCAGTACAATGACGCAGTTTTCTATAACCACGAACTTCGTCGCGAAAACGGTGTTTTCAAATATTTTTAAAAATCACATGAAGTAGGTTGTGCTCATATTAATATAAATGTTTTGACCACACATTTTCCCAACAAGTAGCCGATGATGTATATATCATTTCTGATTAACAACTGCGAATAACCACCTTCGTGAAGTAGTTACAAAATATATAACCATTGTCGTATACATAACGTCATGTATGATGAACTAAAGTATAACTATTGGTCAAGAAAAGGCAAATGTTATCGAATTCTACAACTATGCATAACATTGTTACTCGCGAAAAAATCCTTGTAGACTTAAAGACATTGTGGCAAAATTTGGTCATATGTCGTTAATATTACGGTTACCACTATGTCATTGTGTACTAAATCCCATTGAAATGGTTTGTATACAGGTGAAGCACTATGTTCGTATGAAAAATACACAATATTTAAAACGGGAAATCTTGTACTTTTAATTGACCAAGCATGGGAGCAGGTTACCAGAGAGAATTAGAAAAATTACTCATATGGAGAAAGATATTTACAACAAATGTTTATGATGATTGTTGCTAAAAACAATCATATTTTTTACAGTGGAAGATGCAATGTGAAGAGTAGATTGAGGATGATATCGCACAATCTATTATTCGTTTGAATGGAGACTAGCTCTTCTACATTTGGATTCAGTTACGAGTTATATAATCTTAATAACAATAATAATCATAAATTACTGTGTGTAGTCTGTTGTGGTATCAATTCTAAAAGAAAAAGAGATGTCGTATTAGTAAATTGTATTTTAATAAAACCGTATATTTTGGAAAATACAGAAAATAACTTGTAATATTTATATCAAATAGTATCATGTACCATAATAATATAATAAACATATACGACAAATATTGATTCTGTTCCATTTGTCATATCTCCATATTGGTAAGTGTATAATTTAAAACATCTTAAGAATATAATTTTGACACAAAGTGGCAACGCGTTCGCACTTCCCATAAGAGCCAGACTGAATTTTAAGGTGCGAACGGACTATATCTTAGGTCGTACAAGTGCATAACTATGTTACATCTTGGTAAGAGTTAAGCAAAAGCACATACAAGCAACAGTTCTGAATGTAATAAATTTAAGTATTAATGTAGCTATTTGAATAAAGTGAATTTCTCAACCTAGATTTTCCTTTCAAATAATTAAGCAAAAGACCACTACTATAGGAACGGATTGTTTTACGCACCGCACGATAAATTATTACCTAAATAGTTTTTCTATTACTTATTAATTTAATGCAAGATAGATGAACCAAGTTAAAAAAAAAACGTTAATGGGCATCAATAGTACAAAAAAGTTCAAATATCCTGTTTGTCATGACAGATTATCCTGTTTGAAAGCTTACCTATAAAAAGTACGTCTAATACATTTGAAAAGTGAAAATAACAAAAGCATTAACACGATAAAGTCGTGTAATTAAAAAAAAAAACTGTATTAATTATATGCCAAGAAATAACATATTTAAATGATTAATAAATGTTTATTTAAGAAGATGGCCTCCAAACAGGAACGCCTTAGAAAATCAAGGATCTGGTACATTGAAACGTCATTTGACTGTAAGAAAACTTACAAAGGAAATTAGCATCTCAATAGGATCGTACCATCGAATGTCATGACAAAGTTCGTTTCTCATTTGATGATCCAACAGCAGAAAATAAATTGACTTTTTGAACGAGTCATTGATACAAAAGATTATAATGGGAGAGAAAAGCTGGGTTTACGTACATCAGTTTCGATTTCTTGTCAAAGTGGTATTCGGTGTTTTCTCTGTATTAATGATTCTATTAAAATTCAAAATATACAATTCTGTGCATTTCGAATATTTGCCTTAAGATCAGTCAACCATAAGTACTAGAAACACGTGTTATAGTGGTTATGAGGAAACACAATAAAAAAGATGGTCTACAGTGATCTAATAGATAGTAATAGAAACAATTTAAAATATAAGTTTGAGTTTCAGTCGTCGCTATAGTTGACAAGTCCTAATTTAGTCGCAGACAATATAGCGAACGTTCCTACTTGTATTTACGTATACTTTATTTTTTTTTAATTCGGAGGAGTGTCTTTAAATTGAAGCGCCAAAAAGAAGGCTAGCTGTTGATCAGTTTTCAACTAAAATTACACTAGCAATATTAGATGTATTGCCGGCAGCTATATTGTTACAACAACTGATTGACGTTTGGATGTATTTTTCTGAGTGCGTTTGTATTAAACATTGCGCTGTAATAATAATTACGTAACTACAACTTACACAAAATCCTAGCTAGTTTTAAAACTGCCACCTAAAAGTAGGTTTGAAAAAATCCATTTTGTAAAGACGTCTTTTTATTTTACTCATCCGAATTAAAAAAAAATAAGTATAGTTTCAAGTAACCACATTTTCGCTGTTATCATTTTGAATTATATATATTACGATTGAAATAAAACGTTCATATAGAATTCAAAAAAAGGATCCAAAACATTTGTTGTTAGAAATGTTATAGTTAGCGGTGACGTCATAGCCAAAACCAAAGGATATGGCGAGCAAATGACATTAAAAGTCGCTCCGTCTGAGTATTTTCCAAAACATGTTTGGTTTATGAAAACAACGATTTTACTTAGCAACAGACACTCAGGATGTAAAAAACGATATTTCGGATGGTATAGTTGTTAATTATACATTTTCTTTATATTTGTGAATATTACATTAGAAAAAATATATGCTTTATGACAAATAGGATATTGAGCTTATGTGTACTATTAACTTACTGCATACACAATTAAACGTTTGTTGAATAAAAAACATGATATTGAAAGCAATGCTCCGAGGCGTCTGAATCTGCAGTAAAAAGGAAAAAAACAAACAAACGTAAGCAACGAAATTAGCGCAGTGATTTAAAGGCAAAAAAGCGAAACAAAAAAGTACAGGTGAAATAAGTAGTAAGCACATAATAACATTATAAGCGCAAATGTTGACGTTTAAGACAGTCACCCACTACACGAATATACCTGCTTTCTTCGCCTTTAAATCTTTTGTAATACGTTTATCAATGGAAGACGACTCAGAACTATCGAGAGCATCGCCAGAATCAGGGGTGTTTCCTGTTGATGTTATGGGAGAGGTACCATCGCTTAATAAAGATAGATCACCTGATTTGTGTTCCGAACTAACCATTGACCACGGTCGTTGCTTGACTATTGGAGTGGGGGTTGATTTTAATTTGAAGTGCTTCAGAGAATCGCTATCGTCTAAAATGATAATAATAATAATTAAAAGACAACTTTAATCATCGCAATTATATACAATAAACTGACCATTTTTAGATCCGTCTGTGGAAAATCCTTTTGCAATTGAACTGGTAGAAGAGGAATGCTCTACTGGAATGTTTGTTTCAGTAGCTATACTTCCGTCGCTACTGCCTTGTGACATAAGACTATCGCCAGTTAATCTACGTGTAAGAGGAGATGCAGTATCCGATGTGGCTTTTCGTGAAACTGTCGGTGAATATTTTTCTAAATTATCAGTAGATCTAGATCTTGGTGTTGGATGAAGTACGCCTAGAAAGTTTAATACTATAGGATAACATGTTTACTGTTTCATGGTGCAATAAAAATAGAAAAATAGGCAGAATTTTTCAAATTTTTAACTGTAATATAAAAAATCAAAAGAGAAATGATAAAATTCCATAGAATTATTTTACAATTTAAATAAAATAACAAATTGAAGTAATAATTATTTTGTGTTTAAGCAATAAGTTTTGATTGCGATGAAAATCTGGATCAAAATATTCCATTTCTTTAAATTCGTTTCATTCTCTTTCTAACAACATGCAAATCTTGAAATTAGGGTCATGTGTAATACACGTCTAATCTTACTTTGATATATTATTAGTACTTATTATTGATACTTGGACATATTTATTTAACCATCAATTTGTATAATATATCAGACGTCAAATGTTTGTATTGAAATTTTGCCGCGTTTATTTTGAAATCTAAATATAATAATTTGAAAAACTCTGTCTTAAGTAATAGAGAGCTCACGAGGTTAGCAATATGAATGACACAACTGAGCGTAAGTTGTATGCGTGGCAGACGCATGCAATGAGAAATATTTAATAGGGCTAAAAAATTGTTTAAGTAATAAATTAAATTAATACATAGTGCATGAATTGAAACAAGTTAAGACAAGTAGGAATTACAGGTTTTATAATATCATTGCTCAAATATTAAAGAAATCTAAATTTTGTCCATTTAGTCTTTCAAATATTTTCATTCGATTCGTTTGTTACACATACAACGACTAAAAACAAAACAAAGTTCGTATAAACAGAAATTTTACAACGTTTAATTTTAATATTGAGTTATAGCAGGAAAATAATGAGACTGATTTTTTTGCAATAATTTAATTTTACTTTATGTAGGTATCTATGTCTTTAAAGTAAAAAGAAAAATAGTTCCCTTGTGCGCCTATACATTTGCAGACGCATTGTTTCCAGTCTTTACAGCAATGCTGAAAGACTTCAATTGGAGTCATCTTTAACCTCCCAGTTACGCTTCTTTGGATGTTTTTGATAATACCAAAATTACATCCTTTCAAATGAGTTTTAATAGTCCACAGACTGGGATCAAGCGAATAAGGAGGTTGCGGGGTCCGCAGGAATTCTTTTCTTTGTCACACAACATCACTTAATACGCTATTTATGATTCTGTAGTTTCATTTGAAACTTTGAGTGTGTACGAAAGACTGATCTACAAGCTAAGCGGAGGTCAGATTATTCTGTCCCATTACTTTTTTGCTACACTTCGTACTTTAATCGTATTGCTGGATTTTACATCTTTCTCTTTTATTCTTCCTAAAGCTAAGGAAGTATCAGATATATACATCACCAAAATCTTTTAATTAACGCGTTAAAAGCTAACTGTTTTTAAAACTCAAAGAATTATACCAAAAGTAGTATCCTAAATTTTTCAAAAAGCTTGATTTTAACGTACCATTTCCGTACTTGCAATATAATATATACCAAATAAAAGAACGATAAAAATGCTTTACGACTTCAAACAAATGCGTAAGTTAAACTTTAGACTATAATATATAATTTGTTACAATCAAGAAGATGATGTGCAGTAGATAAATTTGCAGATCAATGGAAGCATTTATATTTATTGTGCATTATAGGTATGTACATTTTTTTTCGTAAATTACACACAGACGTTATAACTACAACAATTAGCAATTGCTTAACATATTTTTAACTTCATATTGGCGTTGAATAAAGAATTTGTATTATATATGTTCCTAATTTTCAGAGTGATTTGTATTCCTAATAGCTATTATTTGTCCATTTATGAACTTTATTACTAATACTTTTAGTAACTTTACACACATTAATCTATTGGAAGAAGAGACTTGAATTTATTTTAAAATAAAAATATCAAAAGGTTTTTCATTTTTTATATTATCAGTGCACTATGTTGTAAAAACAACTAAAATTGTAATCTATTTAGAACACAGATGTAGCATGAAGTATTCCTACCACTGGTTTATCTGGTAAAATTGCTATAAATATTTTTCAGAGATTGTGAGAACAAATGACTAATAATCGCAAATTGTAAATCATAGTTTGTAATAAAATTATTTTTTCACATATGTTTATTGTATTTCTTTGTTTTTGATATTGTAAATGCCATAGCTTAGCTATTAGAATTAAGATATTTATTTTGTATTCTTTGAAGTATGCTTGCAATCAACAGAGTATATTAAATTGCATTTTATTAATTTCTTCTTTTTGATTGTACGCATGTTTCAAAAGAGATGAGAAAATTATCGCAATAAACCAGTAATGGCCTTGTTTATAATTTTTTTTTATCGATGGTGTGTGACCCAACGAGGTTATAAGCTCTTTTTAGCTTGGCATAACCTCAGGAGTCTTAAAGTGTAGGAAAGTGCAAGTAAAGTGTTCCATGGCCTTGTTACTGCACCTTCCCGCCGTAAAAGGTGAAGCGCCGTTAATTATTTTCCCAACGGCGAATGGTGACTCGGGAGCATACCGAACCCGCCCGAAAAGTACCGCCACTGTACTCGTCGGACGCTGGTTTCGAACGCACGACACCTGAGTTGCCAAATTCAAGTGCTGGTCCTCTTACCACTGAACCACCGAGCCGTTATTGCACACTATAAATTAAAATGGACAGTACTGCTTTTCAGATAGATTATTAGCTTTATTCAAACAATAAATAAAAGTGATTGGAAATCGTATGACGCTTGCGTAGACATATTTGAGCTAGAATGTGAGCGGTGAAAGCAGTTGGGTATAGCATTTACTGGCGATCAGAGTCAGGCGTATCGCAATTTATTGTAAAATGTCCAATCGATACAACTGATCTACGGCAAGCATTAGACAACAAGCATTAGACATTTATGGTAGCCAATTTCTTGTCTCGTGTCCAATAACTAGTTTGTTAAAGTTAAATTAGTACATATTTAGATTATTGTGTTTTTGACGGATTTGTTGATATGGTTTGGTAATAATTAAGATTCTATTCAAAGATACCTACTACTATCCTTTAATAAACATTATTGACAACTACTTTCTCTATAGTGTTTTTATTCGAAGGTTTTGGTTGCGGACATCTTTCGCTAGATGTCCAGTACAATTTTTATTACCCAACGCTGTTCAAACAAACAAATATTTATTCTATCAACAAACCTGATCAAACCGTTTGGAATGCAGGAGAAATTCCATATGCGTAGTGTTTATCGTACGAAAGTTGTTGCTTGAACAAACCTATGGTATTATGTAGTTACAAAAAAAATAGTTGCTGTCAAAATTCTTTGTTCATAGTTTTTCGGAATAGCTACTGTACAAATTTCATTTTCTTCTTTATAACAATGACCTATGCAGCTAACATATTTTGCGATTTAAAATTCCTTTCAATAATTAATTATATTTAATTTCGAAATAATTAACCTTTAGGCTAGTTAGTAAAGAAAGAGTAATTAATCAATATAAAATTATGTATTGATTATGTTATAATATCAACAAATGGCAAGATTTTTATTGACCTGGGGGAATCTGCAACAAAGTTGTCCAGATTTAACAGTTTCTACTTAAAACGAAGCAACTCTAATTTATTCCAATTTGCCTTCGTAAAAAATCTTATAATAAAATTGGTTATTAAGATCTTTAAAATAACGTTACATTATGTTCATGAATTTGGCATTTTTGTAATTACTCATAGAATTATTAAATCTATTACGACGATGCTAGCGCTTGAGCTTCTTGACGAGACCAGTTGATTACCCTCGTCCGAAACTGATTGCAAATGTTGAACATGACGTGAGCTTTCTATACATATGTTTTATGGTAATAGCGATTTATTAGGTAATTCGCACTTAATAGCGCTATTTTACTTAGTGCACATACCATACAATCAACCTTATTTTACATGCAAAAACGTGCAATATTCTACAACATACACAAAAACCAGTGAAAATGAACTAAAAATAACGTGAACTTGTTATCATATGTAAATCAAGACATATCTAGCAAAAAATAAAACTGGAGAGAAAACAACAATCAAGCAATTTAACTACACTGTGAAATAAATTCTTTTCTACTTCATTTGTTCATGCAGTTACAGATGAACTTCATAACTGCAATTACCCTTAAACAAGGGAGAGTTTCTCCCAAGTTTTGGTGTTTTTCTTTCTTCGCTTAATATAGGAGATGCGTACTCGTGATTAGGGCTACCATCAGCTTGAAAGGAATTACAATCGTCTGAAGTAGGTGTACATGACCCAGGACGAAAGAACGTGTCCAATCCTTCTCCCAAATCTTGACTTATATCGATCATATCGATGCACTTGATAAGAGGACGAGTCGGCGCTCTAGTTTTCGCTCTTCGCGGTCGCCCTATTAAAATACCATGTGTGATATAAATAATAATTAAATAGATTAATATTTACCTTTGACTAGATGTTGTAATTGGTATGTCGCGTTAGGTAACTCCGTAACAGAGTCCTCTTCTTCGGAATTTAAAGGCAAAGTTGGCATTAAACTTGGTATATCATCAGCTGATAAACCCTCAATGCTGTCAACGACGGACTTTGGCCTCAATTTTCTTCCATGCAAGCTTTTTCGTTTAATAGACAAGTGAGGAGTTGCCTAATAAATCAAATATTAAATAAACAACTAGTCAAGATATTTTAAAATTACTACTAAAGCTTTAGATAAACACGTTAAAAAAACTTAAGAACACAATTTGTTTGAGAGGATTAGCTCACGCTCATGAGGTAAAAAAAGAAGAACTTGGCATTGTTGCAATTATTTTAAGCGAATGAATTAAAATATAAGTATGCAATTTGGTAGGAAATAAATTTTTTAGGAACCACAATCTCCTTTTAAAGTATTTTAAATAAACAATATAATTTAATTTTTAAAAAAGGCGCCTCCGTCAGTTGCAACGTAAATAGTTGGCGCAATAATCATTTGTTACATTAATCAGCATTATTTCATTAACAGTTGCTGCTGCTTACTCTATACTATTAGTCAATTTCATGTGAACGGCGTACATTCTTACAAAGTTATTTTCCATGACATTCTCCAAGGACCAGATTTTTTTGAACCAGGTTTTTTGAATGCGCTATGTACGTTCATATTTGCCTAGCCATAAACGGCATTACGGAAGCACTCGCTCACGTTGGCGTTTGTTTACGCGTGTTTAAAATGCCTAATACCATTGAAAATCCCACCGATTGTAAAATACCTGCTTATCATTAAATGCAAGGGATGCTAAACTTTTTGGCAGATGTGAGGTGTATAGAGAAAACGCTATGACCGCTAGAATTGCAAGAATGGGGTAAAGCATTTAAAAATAGCCGTACGAACGTGGACAATAAGAAACGGAGTGGATAATCTTGTCATTAATAATGACCAGGTGCAGAAAGTTGATAAAAAGAGAAAACGGATGTTATACGATTTGATAAAAAACTGCTTATTTGGAAATAAGCATGGACAAATTTTCGCAGCTCATAAAATGATAACATTTAATCAAAAAATTCTGTTTCCACCTCCTCCAAAGATTGTTTTTGAAACATCAGTCAATATCTGCATAATACAAGCCTATATTGGAACCAAAATAAATTGTAAATATCATTTGTGAAGAAAATATCGTTGCCCAATATTATATAATGTACAAGTTAGATCGACATACTATTGCGTAATATCTACAATTTACTAGTCTACGCATACATATACTTACAAGGTTTAAATATTCCAACTTCTCAATGTAGCAAGTAAAGTATTAGAAAAATATATTAATATTTAAAACAAGTCGCGAAACGTAAACTTACCAATGGCGAATGATCCGATTGGTGACTACTATCAGTAATTGATATATCGCTTGCGCCATGTCTGGAACTACTGGAACTGCTAAGCCTTTGCCTATGTATTGGTGAATCTATCTTAATTCCAGAAGAATCGCCTAATAGGGCTTTATAACTTCTCATCAAAGATTCATAAACTTCATCCGTTACTTGTTCAGATATAAACGAGGCTATAATTAAATTTAATTCCCTAAAAGCATTAATTTATTTGATATAATCATACTAAAAATGAGTTAATACATACCCCAACTTATTCATAACATCTGTACCAGCTTGATGTTTAATACAATTGACAACAAATTCTAGTGGTATTTGTTTTTTGCTCTTACAATCCCTTTTGATATCATGAATTACATGATTCTCATTTAAGACATACGGACACAGTTCTTTACTAGATTTAAGCATTTTGTCCGTTGTTGTCTAAAATACATATATTTTTTACATTATTTATATAAAGTATAACATTTACAAAGACGGGTAAATCGACCATACATTTTTTAATGTAAATATTTAATTCTAAAAACAAACGATACATAATGGTACTAGCTTAAACACCGGCCTTTCTCTGGGTAAAATTTTAAGAAATAAGTGTTACTAATTTAGCATTAATAAAGCCAATTCACAATTAAATATAAAACACAAGTTGTAATTTATAGTACTGCCCAGCATCATAAATATTTTATCAAAGATGAGATTATTCTCATAGAGAGCAGTTTTGAGGATCACAAATGTCTCTAACCACCTGCTCCTCTTACATACTTGGTTCGATAAAAATTGTTTTTCTAATGGATCTAAGGAATTTGAGTTGGCCAATAATGGCATAAGGAAAAAAAACAAAAACTACAAACGATTACCCCGGAGAGATTGCTTTATTCCTTAATAGAAATATGCCCAAAACATCGTAGTATATCCATTGGATATTCATTTCGAGTTCATAATCCGTAAAAACAGATTATAGATACGCGGGCAAGTCAAAAACTAATGCCTCCTATTTTCTTTCTCCTTTTAATTGTCAAAAAATTAAAATGCAATTACGAAGGTTGAAAGCATTGATGATTAATTTGTCACTTTTCAATATAATCTTCGTCCATTCCGAGAGTTTTGGTCCATGTTTTAACAAGGGCGTGTATCCCAGTATAGTAAAAAGCACGGTCCTGCCTTTTAAGCCTCCTCATCTTGTGAATCCCACGATGAGCTTCTTTTAGCGGCCCGAAGAGATGGAAATTTGATGGTGCCAGGTCAAGGCTATATGGAGAGGAGGCGGGATGAGGCAAGACTTCCCATCCAAGTTTTACAATCTCCTCAGGCAAAAGAACATCCGCCATAGCTTTTGTTGGGTGAACCCGCCGAAGACGTGCTTTAAGCCTTTTGAGGATTGTGACGTATTGGACAGAATTTATCAAGCATCTCTGTTCCAAAACATCAACCATAATCACCCTCTGCATTCCAAAATACTGTCGTCATAACTTTCCCTACAGATTGCACGGTTTTCTACTTTTTCGTTCTCGATGAATTTGTGTGATACCATTTTATTGACTGCCTCTTTGATTCAGATTTAAAAAAATGAACCCATGATTCGTCTCCGGTCACAGTTTTTCCAGAAGCTTATCTCCCTCCAAACGGAAGAGCTGCAAGTGTTGTAAGACTATTGTTTTTCTTGTTTGTTTATTCCGGTCGGTTAACATTCTTTGCACCCGTTTTGCACAAACCTTTGAATACTCCAGTTGTCGTCATCACATTGCCTTTACTAACCGAGAGAATACGACACAATTCATCTGCAGCCATCCGGCGGCCACCGCGAATGATGTCATCGACTCGTTGAATTTTGCTTACAGTCACTGTAGTCAAGGGCTTACCGCACCACTTTAGTCAGCCAACGGTGTTTGTCCTCCAATTTAGTTACAGCCACGAACTCATCGTCTAACAGTGCTAACATCCACTGTTGCATCACTATACACATCTTTCAGCCTTACATTAATGCGAATGGTTGTTTTATCTTTTGCATTCAAGAATTCAATCACAGAACGCTGCCTAATACGAATATCGATGTCGGCTATTTTCCGGGCGACTGCAGTGCTGCCACTTATTGACGCAGAAAGTTGCTGCTGCAGTGAATTGTAGGAAAAGATTTGGAGCATAGCACCAAATTCAAATTTTTCACTTAGCTAACTTTATTTAAATAGAAAAAAAATATGGCAGGCATTAGATACTGGCTGATACTCGTATTTCATATATATTTTTGCATGTTGTTTTGGCTATAACGTTGAATCATTTATTTTTTTCTTGAAGAATTTTGACTATATATATTATGTACGAAGCCTAAATACAGGTCTTATATATCTTCATCTAATATCCATCAAAATTTTTGTTTTGTCTTTACCATTCCAAGCAAAATAAACTATTTTCAAACGCGTCCTTTGTTAGGATGGTTATTACATATTCTACTTATAGTGTAATTCAACATAAGGTTTGATACTTCATCATATGACCTAATTAACTAAATTAAACGTATAAGAGATTATAATATTTAAAAGTTACCAAAGCATCACCGTTTAAATATGTTTCTATAATAATATAAAAGAAGTTTTCAATACGTACTTGCATATATTCAAAAAATAATAATAATAAGTTCTATCCGTTAGACTTCCAAAACCGTCATCCGTATTCTTGGTTTTCCACTTGAAATCGCCAAGTTGTGGTAATTTTTGATACTAAGGGCCGGTTTCATAATATAACCCCTAATGGAGAATTATCTAATTGAGAATTAAACATAATATCATGTTTAATGGTCCGTTAAAATTTGTGGGTTTCATAATAACAAAGCGCAGATCAGTTAACTAACGACGTAATTAAGGAAAAGGCAGTTGGGTTGGCTACACTGGACTGAATTTCCCCTACTTCTTAAGCTCGTCGTTCTGTCATTCAAAGTAATCTTCCAAGAATTAATTAGTTTACTTTCGAATATTTCAACGGTATTTCACGTTATTAAGTTACACAATGAACTCAGAAAGTGCTCATAAAAGAATTCGTTCTTCAAACTTTACTTTACTTACAAATTAATTATATTATAAGTGTATGTGTAATTCTTCAGTCTAGCAAAGTGTTCATTTATTCGTTTATTATAAGTTGACGATGGTGTCTTCCATTATTTCCATTAATTATATTATCTGGTTCCTCTTCATGATCCTCGACAACAAAATCTGCTTCCTCATTTGGACGCGGATCTTTCATGTCCATAGCAATGTTGTGCAATACTGCAGTTGCAACAACTATGGTCATTACACGATCAAGATTGAGGCGCATTCCAAATCGCAGGATTGGAAATCTACGTTTCCAAAAACCGTATTGTCTCTCAACGACAATTCGAGTTTTAATTGTAGACTCATTGTATAAATTTTCTGCAGCAGTTCCGGCTTCTTGATGCTTAATCATTAAATACGGTTGTAAGGTGTACCCACTATCACCTACTAGAAGAAATCTCCCAAATGTGCTATTTTCAAATTCGTGTTTTAGATTACTATTGTTAAAGATTGTTTGATCGTGGGTTGCACCTGGCCACCTCACAATATCACATAATTTCAAATTAGTATCGCTGACAGTTTGCACATTTATAGCGGAAAATTTCTGCATCTTCACCACCAGGTGAGTCTATTTTAATTAATGTACAATCTATTGCCCCAATTACACGAGGAAACCTTGCTATAGCATAGAATTGTTTTGCGCTTCTTTCCATTTCTATGTTACTTTCGTACGTTTTGATGTACCGTGGTCGTAGTGATGCAATGGCAGTCGATACTCTTTTTATTATGCGGCAGTAAAATCAGCGACAGCTATTTGCATGTTGCCTGATGTATAAAACCTCAAAGTTAATTACAGTTGTTCCATTGGTATTATACATCCTCCTCTACAAATAAATTATCTTGTATAATCTTGTTTTCTGTTAATAAAATGTAAACCTACCTATTTGTATCAAGCGTTATTATTAAGTGGCTCGATTTCTTCTAGTATGAACCGGACAGATGGTTTTGACAAACGAAAACGATCAAAAAATTGTTTTTCATCAAAGGAGTCCATACAATTTCTTGTTTCTTTATATATCTTTTCTCTTCGTACTATTACGCGTTCATCATCTGATGAACTTGAGCTCGAACTATCACGACGAAGCATAATTTTCTATTTATTTACTTTAACACAAGAATATAAGAACTCTAAGAACACAACAGAACTTCATCGAACTCGGCTATAGCAGAATTTTAGGTTAACAGAGTATTAATTCCTTAACTGGTCGCTTTGGACCCATTAAAATTAAACGTCCGTTAAATATTAATTGTGTATTATGAAACCCAAATTGAAATTTTAATTAAGAATTAACTTTAATGTCTCCGTTAAATTTATTATGAAACCGGCCGTAACAAGCTTTATTCGGTTTTCAAAACTTATGCAATGTAAAATACGTAGATTTTATTATTATTGTGTACATCCACTGGACTTCTAGTAAATAGAATAAAATTTTCATATTCTCTTCATAGTTTCCGGGTTGAAACCGCTAGGGCTAGGGCTGAATATAGTCAATGTGAATGAAATCTATGCATCTATGTAAATTATATTTAGGTTAGGTGATGGAGTCGAAATGCTTCGAGAATCCGTGTGTTCTCATTGTCATCCGATTTACCGGATGACCGCAAAAAATTATAACTGCCTGGGTAGGAAATATTGCACTTTCCTACCGTGACTTCTAAAATCCTCAAATTACCTATTTTTATAGCCTATTATATTTAATCCAAAGTACGAACTTTTTTCGCATTCGAGGAGGTACAGATATATAAGTGTGTAACGCAAATGTATATATGTATATGCTTGTAAGTAAAGTCGTCCACTTTGTCCGAACACAGTGTGGTATAGCAGAGATAATGGCCCGATAGGAACAGCAGCAGTTACCAATAGTGGGGTGAACTGTACGCATATCTGTTTCGTAGATGAATAACTGTTAGATGGTAATCGTAATAACTAAAGTCCGCGTAAGTAAAATAGTAACCTCACTAGTTTCTTTATCAGAAAGCGGATGAGTGTGAAGGAAGAACTGAAGCATCAGGTATATTTCCATACTTGTTTTGGCGAGCTGTGTTGACCGCAATGAAAAAATGTTCAATACATATACAGAGAACTAGCGTTCATCGTCTAGTGAAGCAATGTTTATATAATTCAAATAATTCTTGAATTCATTTAAGGGACTTGCCACAAATTTGTCTTGAAGTGGAAAAATTTGCATTTTTGCCTAAAACACTCTCGAACATTGATATAATACGCTCAGTTTTCTGTCTTCTACAGTGCATAGCAGTGAGTGTCCATTATTTCCAATGATACCACTACCGACTCGGAAGGATTTTATAATTTCTATATTGCTTCAACTAATCTCAAGTAACTCTGTTTGTATATCTCTTTTAACATGAGTATCTTGAAATTATGTCTTTTCTTGATAGCCGTAGCTCTTTTCGAATTGAGTTATAAAACTGAGAAATTTATTGTTCAAAATATTTGCAATGATAAAAACCATCTTTCAGTCAGGCTCCCCAAAGTGTGAGAATCAACTGTAGTAGTTTAGAGATATTGGGATATTGTCTGTGAAATTCTCGAATTCGTTTGGGAGACTTGCAAAATATTGCCTTTTGTATTTACTGTTAATGCAACTACCTCTAAATAACATAGTTGAATTTCTACCACAAGATGTAACGCATGAATTCTACTCGTCACATACAACACATTACCACACACTTTCTTGAGAGTGCACAACGTATTGTACTGGCGCAATCAATATTAAAGATTCATATTTGGTTGTCAAAAATTAAAGTTGTTCTAATATATACTACACCAGCTTCGTGATTACTTCGCCGATACAATGTTGTACTCTTTTGCTAGTTCATAACAACGTAGAGGATGGTTTAAGGGGATACAAAGTGCGTAGTACAACGTTAACGAGAGAAAGTTGTTTTGTGTCTGCTATCTCATCTATATATAACCACAGATTTTTTTGCTAACTCAAACTTAATCCTATTTTAGTATCTTCAAGCACATTTACGTGTCTTCTGCAATCCCGTTGATCCCAGCACGTAGAAATTTGTCGCACACTGTAGAAATTATTTTTGCAATATAGTATTTTAAGTCTAGAAATTTCCAGATATGCTTGCTTATTTCGTCAGCAAATGGTCACTTTTGACCACGTCGTTTGTTCGTTCGGTATTACCAAGCTGCGTAAAGCATCCGCAAGTACGATACTATAGCTCACGTCCAATTGATGGTAGCTGCTGCTGTTCACATCGAGCCGCTTTCCCTGTATACCGCCCTATATCGTGAGGGACTCTACTTATAAGTTAATATATGAGATTTGCCTAACTACTTTCCACTATTTTGTAATCGCGATAGTCTTCATTATAAATTTAATTCTACTCATTATAAGTGCACGTAATAATCAGTTCTCGAGCAATAATGTTATAAATTAAATTTTTAAAAAGGCTTAAATATTACTAATTTTGACTTTACCTGTAAGTATTCGTTGATAGTCATGTGAATTTCAGCTGCACATTGTTGTAATTTGACTTTCACTGGATGAACTTCGTCCTTTTGTTGAGCAACTTCTTGCAATCTCGTTAAAAGTTGCTTAGAATTTTCCGCGTCCTGAATAACTCCTGTCGCATGATTGATATCGTTGTTTAACTCTATAGACTCAGCTGCTACATTCTTAATTATATCCTGAGTTTGTAATACTAGACGGTCAATCGAGTGTTGCTTAGAACTAAGTAAAAAACCGGGTTGTAGCGATAGGTGCCTTCTATTATCGTGTTTCCTAGGCGACACATTTCTATTGAGCAAATCCTGTATCTTCCTCATGACGGCGTCTGCCCTTTCAGCGGATGCTTTCATACATGGTGCAATATCATTAATTGGAAAAGGCATATATTGAACAGTATGATTACTTTCTAACGCATACGCTATATCGTTGTATCCTTGGAGCGTAATATTGTTCTTGTCGTAAATTATTGTTTTTAGTTTCGTGTTTATTTGTAAAGCTTTCGCCAACAACCTAGCACCAGAGTCTCCTATAAGATTACCACTAATATCTATCGTTTCTAAACACTTGTTGTCACCTAGAGCATTTAGAAAATTATGCACATCCGACTTCAGTTTGCAATCTGGTATAAGTAGCGTCTGAAGTAGACACTCATCATCCTGTATGATCTGAACTACTGAATCCATTACCGTCGCTACATGTTTCGCTTTCATAGTTGCCATATTACGTCCCATGTTTAAATGCTTTAGGGATTTGTTTTTATTTATTGCTATTACTACCGAACCTAGTTCAACGTCCATATCTGAAATAAATATAGTTTAGTTTTTAGGGTATTTTATTTACTAAATATAATATAAGGGTACAATAAGCAGGGCGTACTAAATGTTCGCTAAAATATGCCTTCGTGGACTCAACCATAACAGCCGACAATATTTAGGAGAACCAACCATTCGAAATGTATCTTCAAAATCCGACACAAACTAAAGCCTTTCAGTCCTAACTGTCCTACACGCTCTTTCACTTAAGTTTCGGCCTATTCTGGTATACTGTCATCAACTGTAACTACGCTTCAGATCTGTTGCAACACCAGTGTTCGAAAATGCAACCAACAAACAATGCTGCATTGGGTGCTACGATCACTTGCGAAACTCTCCTAGAAATGCTCTTTCTTCAACAACAAAAGAAGAACTGCAATTTTTTTCGTATTTGTTTGTCTTGAGTAGCTTTCGTCTACACTTCACTATAAACCAGATTAACATTTTAAACAAATGACAACTTTTAATAGGAAAGGTCACACTTTATAGCTCTACTGTTTACCTATAGATTAAGAGTTAAGAATGTCTTCCCGCGGGCCAGGTTCGTATCGAGTACGTAGCACCCCACTCGTCTAATGTAATAAATCGGATGAAGCGTAGAATTAGTACCGAGAGGTCTTTATATAAGGCGGGCATATAATTATTAAGCATGACGGAGGTGCGGAAGGGGAAAACAAAACCATTGGTTGACGCAGTGCAAAAGTTTATTAAAGAATCTTCCGATTTAAATCATAATGGTGCTAAGATACATTGTAACGTTTGCGATAAACCGCTGATGTGCTGGGACAAACGCGACTGTAAAAATCATATAGACTGTACAACACCAAAATAAAAAAAAATATCGTGCCACTTAAAACATAATTTATGTTTGATTTATTGTTCATGGTAATCGTATGTGATTTGAGACTCCATCTACTCGATAAAGAGATGTTTCATGATTTCTAGAATAAATGCAATCCCAACTGGAAGCTATTATTACGGAGATGTACAGAACCATATGCCAACTAAGCATAGAAAATACGATCAAAGCTGTAGTAAAAGACAAACAGTTGTGGTTATGTGACGATAAAACGACAGATCGAAAAAAAACATTCTATTTTGAATACTATAGAGCGTGTGTGATACTGTTAAAGCGACATTTCCCATTGTATTAGCTAGCAAAAGATTAGAAAAGTATACTAGTGATACAATTTTGAAGGTAGTGCTGGATACGCTAAAAAAATGTCAATTTTTAACTGACCAACTGTGGATATTTGTGAGCGATTGTGCAGCGACAATGTGAAGTGTAGGTCGTTCTCTTAAAGATGAATCTGTGGGACTTTTAAATGTGACGAGTAAAGTTCATGCTTTATATCTTGTAGCACAGAGTATTCGACAATGTTATCCAGAGGTGAATACATTAATTTCAAATACCAAAAAAATCTCCCAGACGAATTCGAGAATTGCACAGAAGGCACCCTGGTATTCCTGAGTCGCCTGAGCCAACTCACATACGTTGGGGAACATGGTTGCTAGCGGGTTTCTATTATTGTGAGAATTTGCGACAAATAAAATCGGTGGTGCTACGATCCAACCCTAACGAAGCTGCGGCATTTAAGGAAACCCAAAAAGGATTTGAAAATATTTCCGTTGAAATCGATTCAAAAAAAAATTACGACAATTATAAAGGTTTATTTGATTCGATAGAAAAAATACAAAAGACCAGGTTGTCGTTCACGGAGTCAATGTACAACGATATACACTCACTGCTATGTGCTACAAGTGACATAGAAAATACGTTTTGTAGAAAAGTTCGGGACTGTTCTAAACAAAGATTTCGATTTCATCAGATTAAGACAAATTTGTGATGGTACATGCATAGATCCGTTATCTATAAAGATTATTTTAATTATGCTTGTATTACATCCGCAGTTGTCGAAACAAGAACATCTATTCAGTACGGCGAACGTTGCTCCCCTAGAAAAATGTGGAAACTTACGATATACTGTAGACTTTTTGCCGCTGTGAATAAGTTTATTGATAAAACGTAATTCATATGTATTATGAACAATGCATGCTTCACAAGGTTGCTTGTTTGTTCGTACACTCGCCTTGCTACGACTCTGGCACACGGGAAAAATATCCCAACTATACTGATGATCCTTTAGTAACCCTGTATTTAGTAGAAGATAATGTAATTGGATTTTGAGAGTTGGTTTCAATATACGTAGTTGCTTATGTTTCGCCATTTAAAACATATTTAGAAAGATCTAAGTCATAATCTACTTAGGAAATTAGGAATGTTCAGAAAAGCAAACCACAAAAACAAAAAACTTGTCTTCCGATTGCATTATTCTCTATAGAGTCTAGCCAGACAAGCACAATGTTTCTAAAAGAAATTGACAAAATATTATATATATGATGTATGTATGAACACTGATAAGTCTCAGAAAAATACCATGCATATAGACCACCTTCCGGTCGTCAACTGTTTGTGAAATAATTAACAAAATGGTTACCAAAGGTAGACTTTAAAAAATCTAAGTAACTGTTTGGACTTGTGGAATAAAACAAAGAACATTACGCCTCGCTACTTTAACTGATTTAATTCTATGTGATTAATCCTCATAGACGCTTACGAACTTCCTATTTGGTGTGTTTATGGAAGTATTTCTATTCTATTCTGGTACAAAACACAACACCGCTTATTTTCAGCTTCATTCATCATCTACTTACAAAATGATAAACGATATGGGATGCTATTCCCGTATTCCCTATTATTGATTTTCGTCCCAAACACTTTCATTTCGGTTTATAAAATTCATTTTAAATATTCGTGCCTATGGACTATTTCGAATGTGCAAGCAACAAACTAGGTGAAATGCAAGAAGATGAGTCCACAAGGAATATTTTTAGTTTAGTTCGTACTCAAAAAAAAAAGTAATAACAGCAATACTCAACTTACTATTATCTGATATATCAAGACTAGAAATACAGCGAACGCCATGAACACATGATTCCAAAACATGAGCCCCTTGGCTTCCTAAGGAGTTATTACTAATATCTAGACTTATTTCTTTCGTAAATTCGTTGCAAGCCAAACCCAGCAACAAATTTCTGCAAATAAATATAATGGTGAAAATGCGTTTTCTATTATTGGTTATCTTACTTTAATGCTTCCTGAGGGAGCTTGCAGTGCGACATATTTAGGTATTTTAAATTCATCGTTGCACTGAAGAACTGCTTGAATGGTAACGGGGCTTCTTTACTTTTCTTACTACTAAACGGATTTCTAGATATATTTAAATGAACTAGATTTGTTGTACAGCCTTTGAATAAAGCACTAAAAAGCTAAAAATATGTAATAATTAGTTAGTAGAATTAATAATATACTACTCAAAAAAAACTGCATTATATTTTTAAAACGTGAAATAAAATAAACGTTTGTAATTATTTTGTTAATTAACACCGTTTCATGTTTCAAACCTTAAATGTCAAAGCGTAAAATATGATACATTTCTAACCATTAAAACAATTTTTTTTCGAAACTGCTACAAAAGCTACTAGAGGCAAGTCTTTGGTACGAGCGTTGTGTTTTAAGTTTTGCATAAAGAATAAAACAGTAGATAGCTTTTAAAGACTTTATTGTTCTTCGAAATATTCCCCACTTTTGCATACGCTCGAACAAACTCTGGAAGCAATTATTCCATTTGTTTGTTGGTGTAGTCAAAATTGCGTTTTTGAAGGCATCGACCGCTTCTTCTGATGATTGGAACCTTTGACCATGCAGTCCGTTTTTGATTTTCGGAAAGGTGAATAAATTGTTGGGACTTAGGTTCGGACTACACGCAGGATGGTCTAACAATTCAACGTTTTGTTGCGTTACGAATTCAATTATCTTGCGTGCGGTATGCCAATTTGCATTATCCTGGTGAAGGATGGTTCGTCGCTCGTGGTTGGTTCTTCGAAACTCAGCGACGACTTTCGGCAAACAAATGGTTGCATACCAACCGTTAGTAACAGTTCTTTGATCTTGTTAAGGAATTGTTGCTATATGACAGACAAATGTCGCGACCATCTTTTTAGAGACACTTCAAGAACCGATGATTTTTGTCGGCTTTTCTTCACCTTGAAACGCCTAAACAGACAACTGGCGTTTGTTTTCTGGCTTGTACGACTAAATCCAAGATTCATAATCACTGACGATATTGTACACGTTTTTAGAATGTTCGGCGTTGAAGCAGTCTAGGGTTTTTTGACACAAATTCAAGTTAGCTGTTTTCTGTTTTTCGGTCAACAGATGCGATATTCAACGGGAAACTGATTTTTTTACACACAGTTCTCCATGCAATTTTTTTTAAATTGACGTCTTTGAAATCCCCAATGATGCCTCAATCTCGCAATATGTCACATGTCGATCCTCATTGATGATCTTGCGCACAACATCGATATTTTCTGAGCAACTGTCGTTTTTGATGCACCTGCTCTTGGATTGTCGCTAAAACGTCTACGTTTGAATTCTCCACACCAACGAGAAATTATTGATTCATGTGGTGCTTCATTGCCGAAAACAGAAACCAATTCGGCGAGGCATTCTTGTTGAGATAATTGTTTTCGAAAATTGTAAAAAAATATTGCGCGAAAATGTTCTGGGTTTAATTCCATTTTTCAACTGACAACAAACTTTGGATTGAGGTTAACTAAAGATGGAGGTTAATTTTTAATGCTGACATATGATCAGTGGCGCCTTCTATGACCCGCTATGCAAAACTTAAAAGACATCCCTCGTATAAGAATGTGAGCGCAACGTATTAATTGTAACAGAAGAAACACGCAACAGCAAAGTTTGTAGGATGTTAGTTACAAATTATCAAGATTAGTTTACAAAGATATTAACGTTTTAAACTTTAATTTTTAAATTATAGGCATATCTTGCTCTTTTTCAGCTTGAATCAGTAACACAAGTAATATATTTTTTAATTTTAACTAATTTTGTAGTTAATAGTTCTTTCAGTGATGCATTATCCTTTTGAGTAGTATGTCTATGTATTACTTTAAGAATCATGTACATACATTTTCTAGAAGAATGTCGGTGGAAGATAAATCAAGATGACTAATAGCATTTGCATGTCCTAAGAAAGAATGTAAATTCTAAAACATGAATCCTTAGTAAGTTTAATTAAGAGAGATATATTACTTACACTAATATCATCTTTCAAATTATTGCCACTAAGATTAAGGTAAGTCAGTGTAGTATATAAGCTGCTGCGGTTTATGAGTGATTGAGAAAGTTGATTCACACCTTTGGAAGAGAGTCCACAATGGGATAAATTTAAATGCACCAATCCTTTGTTTAAACGAGGTATACATGATGTTAAATTGTTAGCACCTGGAGATGAAATCTGTTAGTAATTATCGATGTTCTGGAATATAACTTGAGGAAAGTATTTAACTTTTGGTAGATCTCGAATAATTTATTTGAAGCAATAGTTCTAGGATCAATTCGGTCAAGCTAACTGCATGAATTTAAATTAGAGAATCGGACTCAAAGCCAGTCGAGATCTACCCCTTGCTTTCGGTTCTCAGATTATATTCTTAAAAGTATTCGATTGAGAAAAGTTCTCGATTCCGTCCATTACTATTTGATAGACAACTTCTATTTTGTCGACTTTGTAATTTTGAATGGACAAATGCGATAGTGTGTACGGCGTAAAAGTTTGTTCATGAAATATTTGCCGAGCGCATTTTTAAAAAAAAAAGTGATTTTTGTGAATTCGACATTTTCCTGGCGTACAGTACTAGTTATACCGGGTGTGGTAACTACCTAGATTGTTTAGTAGGTTGCATTATGGTCTGTCTATTCAGATTATTCAAAAATATATAAATAAAAGTTATTTACGATCGAAGGGTCTCCACTTTAAAAATATTTTGTTATGTGCAGGGTATTTACCATCGTCGGTACGTTATGTAATTTTTTTACTTTTAATGGAACATTCTGCATCATTGTACTTTTAGATTTGTACTTATTCTAAAACTAAGCGGTTTTCTATTAAGTTCTTAGGAAACAAAACTACATTTACACATCAGTATACTCTTTATTAAATATTTGACAATAGTTTCTGGGTAACGTTGTGGCAATACTTGAAATTAGGTAAAATCGTTGGTTGACTAATATAAGATGGTCAATACGAATCGAACAATTTTAACTTAAAAATGTCCTCTATAATCTAGGAGCAGTATTACATAAATTCAATAGCTGAACATACATCAGTCGCTACAATATTATTACAATTATGTTGGCGACAGAAATGTAGTATAACGGGAGAAAATAATACTAGATCAATGCAAGCAAGAGAGAAAATATCGGGGTGTTCCCGTCTACGGCTGCAGAAACGGGTGCTGTATTAAAAAAAATGATTGTAATCGAGCCGTACGGATCTCAAACAGTATTCGTTTACAACCCGATTTTTAATAACACCATTTCAATGTCCATGGTCTAATTCGTCCAATTCAGAGTCTTCCATTTCATTCACTAATTCAGTATGCAGAAGTATGTCTATTTCTCTCAATAATACGAAGTCAATGAGTTGCAATGGAGCAACGCTCAATTGACGATTCGACCGGGTAAATACCACTTGCATTCAATTCGAATGAAATTTTCGAATTCAAAAAGTATATGAAGAAGGAAGAATGCCATTTTTACCACTACCCTTCGAATGATGTTATTACACGAATATGCATTTTACGTACGAAGGGTCGAGAATAGCCTGATCGAACAGCAACAGCAGACGAGTAGCGGGTATGGGAACTGATTTTCTCTGTTGCTCGCATCGGTAGAGTATTATTTTCTCCATATGTACAGTGGTGGTTTAATTAATGTCTCCCCTCTATGACGGAGAGAGTACCAAAATTACTTTTTCCTGTGATGCCGCAGACAGTTCGGTTTCTAGCGGTTATTGCAGGTATAAATTTTATTTGGCTTTTTCTATTGCAACTTTCGAAATCAACGCATCAATTCAACATCAAAGGTTTTATGGGCGATTAGGGGATTATTATAAGTATTTATATTTGCGTAAACTATTTCTTGTTTAGCCTATTTGTAAATATAATTGCCGAAACGTGTAAATATAATGATTTTATGAAATGAATAAATAGAAATTGAAATTCGAATATATATAAATTCCACGGCCAGAGTTAGTAATAAACGAACTACTTCCGGAATTGGACCGTGTCATGATGAGATATATATAAAAAGAAAAATAAGAGTAAGAGGAGAAAGAAAAATAAGAAGAAAAAGAGAAAATGATAAAATTCACCATGGAAGTGGAAATGAACGGTGTAATTCCTTTCCTTGACGTCCTTGTAACACGGAAACCCAATGGTAGTCTAGGTCATTCAGTCTACCGAAAACCCACGCACACGGATCGATATCTACATGCCGATTCCCACCATCATCCGGCGCAAAAGTTAAGTGTGGTAAATTCCCTGGTACGTCGTGTTGTTTCTATTTCTGAACCTGACAATCTGCCGAAAGAACTACAGCACGTCAAGTCATCGCTTCAAAATAATGGGTATCGAGGTCGGGATATACAGAATGTCATCAAAAAATACATACATCCCTCACACGCAGACAAGTCCCAAGATTCCGAAAATTCTGAAGGTACGGCGTATCTTCCTTTCATTCACGGTGTTACCGAACGCATCGGCAGAATCCTCAGAAAACAAAACATCAAGGTAGTGTTTAAGCCTCCTTCAAAAATTGCCAACATTCTCCCTTCTCCTAAGGAACAGGTTCAGACCCTATCTTCAAAAGGGGTCTACAAAATCCTCTGCTCTTGCGGTCTAGTGTACATAGATGAGACACGTCGTTCAATAGAAACCCGCATTAAACAACACAAACGTTATTTAAAATCGGGGCACGTATCATCGTCTGCGGTAGCCGAACATCATCTGGAAACGGGTCACAATATTTTGTTTGAAGAAACCTCGGTCATCGCGAAAAATCCTCATTTCTATGGTAGAAAAGTCAGGGAGGCAATGGAGATTCAAAAACACCCCGGTAATATTAATAGGGAAAACAGATATCATCTATCCGCGATCTGGAAACCGCTCCTGCAAGCCCCGCCTCCCTCTACCCAATCAGCCGTTCAGGTCCCCGGCCGAACGCGTCCTATATAAACCCGGTACTCAACGATACACGTCAGAAGGTTCTCGCCTCTAGCGCGGTCAACACGCCGAATCACTGTAACCTTCTGCCAAAGTGGTTTCGCCTCTAGCGTGGTTTACACGTCGAGTTACCGTGCCACTTTAGTTTCCCCTGTTCTCCTGAAGAAGCCTCCTACGACGGAGGCGAAGCGTCGAGATCCCATTGGTCTCTTTCTTTTTCCTTCTTTTTCTCTCGTATTGAAATTAAGTCGCCGAATTGTCAACTATAACATTAACAAATGTCAAGGTGCTGACTCATTATTAAATAGCAAAACGAACAGTGTGACGGAAAATAACGACACCACCAGAAGAACGTCGAAAAATTATGACGAGTGACGAAATGGACAAGAAACCGGACCAAAAATTGGAGGTCGAGGTGGCCATTTCTACGAAACAAAGATTTAATGTTTTTGTCTCAAATAAATTATATCATTGAATAAACATTATCAATTTCATTGTTTTAAGAATATTTTATTAAATACAATGCTAGAGTTTCTTTTTCAGATAACACTTCCTTTATTTATGGATTATTTCTTAGGGTGGGCAAATAATTTTGGCCAGTAGTGTATGTAAACGATAATAAGTTTCTGTTTGCTCTTTAAATAAGGTTTATACCTGCAATAACTGATAGAAGCCGAACTATCTGCGGCCTCATAGGGAAGTTAGTTTTGATATTCTCTCCGTCATAGGGGGAGGCATTAATTAAGACCACCACTGTACGTACGCATAGGCATGAATAGAAAAGAAATAAGCGCATATCTTCTTGAAAACTACGTACTTATATTAGCATGGAGGCATGTGAATTACTTTAATACAAATCACATAAATTATGTATTAAAATAATTTCAGTTGTTTACTACAGTAATGATAATGACAATCTAATGAGTATTATAAAAAATTGTATTAAAAATTGGGAATTTTGTTATAATATATATAATTATAACAATATGTATATTAGCTGATCCCGAATTACGATCTGACTGATGCTATGTATCCTATAATGTATGTACATGAAATTAACGGAGGAATTGTGTTATAACTATAAGATTAAAAAGGTGCATGTCCTCAGTCCAATCACTTTAAACTTTCCAAAATTCAACTAATGCATAACTTTATGCTCATTTTAGACCGTTTTGTGCCGCCACTGCCAGGAGGTATTTGTTGGCTTGTAACGTCCATAACTTTAAACAAAAATGTTAAATACCTATTAATGCAGCACCATCTACAAAGTACTAGCGAAATTGTAGTCATATTTCGTTAGATGACAGTAGGTGAAATAATGCAAACAAGTAGGAAGGTAACGTACCATGTACAGTATTGTTAAATGCGGGTGGAAATATTTTATATATTTTGCAATAATGTTTCTTTCGCTGTCGCTTTATAATACTATTGTGAAAATGCACCATACTACAATACTAACAGTAGGATATTTGAAGAATAAAAATACCACAAGCGAAATAACGTTTAAATTGGCTGATACGTATATCTCCATTTATAACATTGTTACAACCCAATCTAAGAATTATTGCAACATTGATTTTGGGAATTAACTAGATAAATTCATTTTTTTAAGTTGAATATTTCAAAAATGATCCAGTTTTAGAATAAGACATATTCATCATAACTGGTGTATCGACGGTGTGCATCGAGAAATTTAAAAATGACATAAAATACAACGCTCCGACTAAAATAAATAGATTTCATGTCGGACCGTCAAGGGTAATAACCCTGCATACACGAAAATATTTCTATATTATACTTAATTTTGAATAATGTTTACTTGAAATATGTCCAATGAAGTAAATACCGTAATACACCGTTCCTAGGTACCACGTCCGGTATACGCAGCAAGTATGAAATAACGTGTTTGAAATGTATTCGGAAACAAGAAATTTTTAACAAAAGAAATAGTTTATTCTTATCAACACTTTGAGCAGGAATTAAAGACCTACCTTTATCTTCAATCGGGTTATTGGAAAGATCAATTGTATGTAGAGGAATTATGGCGTTTAACTTAATGGCATTAGTTAATTTGTTTACAAAATCGGCCTTCAATCCCAGACTGTCCAAATACACCTCCTCTAAGCTTAAAGACTTCTTTATCACTTGAACAATTTTGTCGATGTTATCGTGAGAAAGTCTAACATGATTCGCTCTCAATTTCGTGAACCACGTATTATAATCAAGAGCATTAATTATGGGTATAAGATCTCTAAAACAAAAAAAAAGAAAGTTATGAGCAATAATCAAATTAAATGATATAAGTAAGACTTACTTTTGATCCAAATAATCAAAGTCTTTAAGGCAAAGCTCCCTTGTATTCAACGATAAATATATATTATCGACGTCCCATGCTACCTCCTCCCTATAAGGCATATTGTGGTAATCACACATGCATGCATACTGATTAGAAAACCCTCCGCACGGGCCTACTTCCCGTATGTTGCTGCCGACGGCTTCGATGTCGCGTAAGACTTGCAATCTTGATGATGGTATTACATCGATCTGAAAAGGCAAAATTTAATTTATTTGCATCTAGGGGTAGCCCCACGTCTAATTAGTTTAATAGGATTGCACAATGACACTGCTATAACGTATTATAAATAATTGTATTCTTCACATTGCTCAATAATATCGAGTAAAGAAAGGAGACAATCAGGATTTACTACGAAAGAACACAGGGCGCGCCTTAAAATATCAATAATATTGCACAATATCTAATCTACAATATTACGGCGAATTGTGCAATGCATTGAGGAATACTAAAAAGTGTTTAAATCATCACTGATATGAAATGTTCGATGTTATTGAATAGACTCACGGAAACCACTTTTTTACAATATATTAAAACAATAGCACATACACAGGTAAATGAACATTCTTCAATGAAAAGTAAAACTTAAAAACTTTAGTCGTTATTGCACCCTCCTCACAGCAAAGGGTGAAGCGTTGTTTACTAATTTCTTAACGAAGAATGGTGACTTGGGAGTATGCCAGACCCGCCCAAAAATGCACTACCACTACATCGACAGACGCAAGTTTTGAACGCACGACACCGAGCTAAATAAATAAATATAATTTTAAGTTTTATAATTTCTAACATGATAAAATTTTGCGGTAAAATATGTTGAGCTATAGAAAGCATTCCGTTTAAAGTGCTGTTTTTGTATATACTTCAGAAACAAAATATTCAACCGTTTCTCTTTTCTTGACGTTTTTGTCTTTATTTAATCGACTTTGTAGCTAAAATAATTCGAAAGTTAACTATAGCAAACAAATAATTTTAGTCATAGTGTAATAAATGTTAATCTCTTTTTAAAATATGGAAAGAGAATGCCCTTCAATAAGCAATCTCTATTTGATTTAATACCTTTCTAATAATATACTGAAGAGGAACTGTTGGAAAGATATTTCGAATGGCAGTTGCCAATGCTGATATCATACTGTCCACTTCGACGCTGCAGGAGGAATCTTCACCTGCCAAGAAGGAGTATACTTTGTCATTGAAGGTTATGCTCAACTGATTGCCACGTTTGCTCTCCAGCGCTTGTATTTCCAAATAGTGAAAATGGCAATCGATCTACAAGTTCATAGCTATATTTTTAGAGACAGGAAATTAAAAAAAAAGCATCTTACCCTCGTTGGCACTTTAGCTGTAAGTAGTAATATACGGCATGGTGAAAAGACCTAAAAGTCGAAAATTATTCATAAAACAAGAAAAAAGTTAATTATTGATAAATAATACAGTACTTCTATAATTTTAAATCTATTATAGTTGGGATACATTGCACTTATAAGCTAAAATAAGCTAAATTTGTTAGTTATGCAGATCAAGGTTTCTAGGCCCTACTCAATGCGATGCTTACTGTATAGGTTTTTCTAGGGATTTTTCTTCATTTCACTTCTTACTACTTTTAATCCATAAACGCGTGATTTATGCAATTGCTATCTAAACGAATAATATAGACTGGAAGAATAATATGGATATTAAACTTCATTGTTATTGTTTAATACATATGTGGGCAACAACCGGCCCGCTGTAAGATTTGATCCGGCCCGCGAGACATTTTGAAAAACCCAATTAAAATCCAAATTTCATGATTTAATTATAATGTTGTAGGTATTTTTTTCTTTTCATTTTCGTATTTTAATAAATTACATTATAATAACATTGTCGTGTTATTTCATATTTGATATCTATCGCTAAAAATTATGAACACTACTTTAAAACACTATTTTAAAATGCACTACATTTAAACGCGGCCCGCGAACGTATGTGCACACTAAAGTTTGGCCCACAACATGTCAAAGGTTGCCCATACTTGGTCTAATATGTGGTAAAACCCTTATAAATGGTAACTAAATGCATTAGCAAGTGTTACAATACTCACACGTCTGTGAGATCTGTTGTTAAAAATTGTGCTACATCACTCGGCTCAATTTTTAAGACCCAATAGACACAAATCATTTAAAATTCACTTGGTCTTAGAATGACAATGATATCCGTAAACTTAATTTTAATACAGAAGATTGCATGGAATTTTATACAGAAATTCCAAATTTCCTAGCTCGTACTCTGTATTCTGATAAGAACAATTTTTCAAACGTAATAGTAAATTATTATAATTCACATCGCTGGTCGTCTGAAAATCCGCACTAAATGAGACAAATTAATTTTCAAAGAAAGTCTAGGAAGAAATATTGGGAAACAAATTGATTAGTTTGTATCTTTTTAATAGCACCTTAACAGAACCGTAGTACCTGGATTCTTTAATACAACAGCTAGCTCTTTTGCTTGAGAATGTTGATTTGAATTTGCAGCAGGTGATGTATTTTCAACATAACAGTAGCATAGTACGCGATCATCTAAACAGGGTATTTCGTGATATTAACGTTCTTAGAAGATGGCCAGCTCGTTATCCTGATTTAAGTTTGAAGTACTTTCCTTGTGCAGTCTGTAATACACTTTCCAGAAATGTCAAAGAATTAAGAGAGCTTATTATGATCGCTTGTGCACGCAAAGCACTAGAAACTTTATGAAACGTAATCAGTACAACCATAATTAGGTTGTGGTAGGGTGATAAAGGCATTTTTAAGTACTTCATTCAATTTCGCTTTCACATTCAGGGATTATATTTTCATGTTTTTTATATGTGATGTCTTGAACACGTGCAATTTGATTTTGAGGTAGGTCTTTGTTTGTCTTTTAAGTTTTATTGAAATTTTTGATGAATCTATCTTTGCTTATTATCTCTATAGAATACAATATTTTACATATTTGTAATTTTGTAAAAGTTATTATTATCATTCCGGAAAGAACGAGGGCCATTCGGAAAGTAAAGAACGCTTCGTTTTCACACGCGACCACGTCCCCCTATCACCATCGCCAACCTATCACTGACCTTAGTACTCCGCTTCAATTGAAGCAGCTACGATTAAATACGGTTGATTACTGCTTAGCTGTGCGGCTTTAAAATATGTGACAAAATTGACGACCTCGCCAACTGTGAGACCATAAATGCAGCGGTCTACTGTCAAACGCTTCAACGACTTCGCCGCTAACAGAAATTTATAACAAAGTTTTCAAGATTTTGAAATCATCGTTCGTTTCCAATATATCACGTTATCCTACTGAATATTCTGTATACTTAAAGTAGCATGGGCATGTATAATATTTTGTGCAGGTTATCCACCCGAAAGTGTATTGTGTATTGATAAGTGCTTTAGTTTCTAAATAAACCTGCTTGTGCGTATGTTAGTGTTAAGAGCGTATCTTTTTACGTGATCCTGATTAAACTTATTAAAACGTTGAGAGAAAAATCGACAAAATACATGTTAATAAATCGACTGTTAGTAATATCATTCGGAGACATCAATCTACAGGCAGTTTAAGAGAGCGGGCACGTCCAGGTCGTAAGAGAATAACAACTCACGCCGAGGATGACGGTATAAAATTACTGAGCAAGCGAAATAGATTGACAGCACCAGAAATCGCCGCCGAAATGAATCGCGGCCGTGCAAGATTACATTCTGTTACTGCAATGAAAAGAAGATTAAAAGCTGCAAATCTCCACGGCCGCATTGCAACAAAAAAACCCTGCTTCGACGGGGAAACAGGCTAAAGCGGCTACAGTAGACAGAAACACATAGAAATTGGACAGTGGAAAAGGATGCTATGGACTGATGAGTCAAAGTTTGAGGTGTTCGGGCAATCAAGACGCGTTTTTGTAAGAAGAGCGAAAGGTCAAAGAATGTTGTAGGATATTGTGTAGTGCCAACTGTCAAGCAAGGAGGAAGTTCTGTACTTGTTTTGGGGTTGTTTTTCCTACACTGGTACAAAAGACTTGAAGCAAATCGAAGGTATTTTGCGAAAAGAGGGTATTCATGCGAAAATTTTGTATTCATTCAGGACAACGACCCCAAACAATCAGCAATGATATATAAAAATGTCTTAAATGAAGAACAAAATAATGGCACTTTACAAATAATTACATGGCCGCCGCAAAATCCTGATCTAAATCCCATCGAACTGTTATGGGATGAATTGGATAGGAGGGTCCGAAAAGTATGCCCTATTCCTGTAGGCCACCTGCGGAACATTTTACAAGAAGAATCGACTAATATGCCAAATAGTCCTTGAAAAACTAGTGGAGCAGATGCCTAGGATTGTGAAAGCTGTTCTTCGCGCAAAAGGGAGTTTCTTTGATGAACGGAATGTTTAAGAAGTTTTTGTTTTTTCGTTAGAATTACTCTTTTTTTTACTTTTATACTTTAATTTTAATCGCTATTAATCAAATACAATAAAAATTTTATTTGAAAAAATGAATATTTTATGGTTTTTTTAAAATCTTATTTGCGTGTCCGAACTAATATCGACGGTAGTGTATATATTGGATAATGACGCTTGTTTAAAGATTGAAAATTCGAATTATGGGGACCTTTTACAAACAATATAACATATTAGTATTGAATTTTGACACAGAATTTATCCAAGAATATCATCACATATAGATTTTGCGCCAAATGACACATGCCTTGTATACCGCTATCAGTAATAACTTACTATCGGCAACTATAACATCTATTTGATTAAATAGCGCTTATCCTTCAGTACATCTTTAACTTTCTTTCTTATTAAAAAAAAATATTTTAATGTTTAGAACACTACTATTTTGTCATGCAAGAAATACGAAAAATCCTTGAATTTCTTAGGAAATAAAATCCAATTGGTTCAAAAAATTAGTTTAATAAATGTTAACTTATTACTTAAATAAATATAGTCATAATATAACCTTAATTGTAATCTTTGTAGTGTATTATATAAAAAAAAATTGTACCTATCATAAGTAATTTTGATTAGACAAAATGTCTTTTTACAAATTATCAAGGTTCAGTGTACATTTTGCTAACGTCTTCATACTGCACATTCTTTACTTTTCTTCCTTGCAGTAAACCTGATGCAATTTCAACATCTACACTAAAAGTATGTTCATTGAGTGATAACAATGTTGCTGTCTCACCCCGATATGCACCATTAACAATTTTTACTAATCTTCCAATAGCAGGTATAACTGTTTCTAAATGCTCTTGATCTAATTTTAACTTCTTACCAAAATCTAATAATTTAACTATTGCTGTATATTTGTTTTTCACATCAATAATTACTCCTTTCTCTTTGTAATAATCTTCACCAAGTGATTTAGTTATAACTTTCACAACAATTCCATCAGTTATCCAATAGTCTTTTCGATTTGATTTTTCTTTAAGATTCTCTTCTTTTGCTATAATTTCATCTAAAGCTGATCTCTTTCTGCAATCTTTAGATTTAGATGACTTAAATGATTTGAAGGATTTAGTATCAGATGTACTCTCATCATTTATTTTAACCAATTTAGAAATAGGTACTGGTATTGGTGCCGGTTTTACTGGCGTTTCAAGTTTTATGTCAAGGCAAAGTTTTTCTTCTTCACTGTCTCGTTTTAACTCTGTATAAACAGGTTCTTCCTGTTTTATACTATTTCCTTGCCCATGTTTCACCTGCTTCTCTATAAATTCCATTGTCTTCTCTTCATCGTCCTTATCCATTTTGAGCTTTTTATTTTTACGTTCTTCCCTGGCTATTGTTTCAGGATCACGATCTATGTATGTTATATACCATCCCTTCTCAGTTTCATCAATAATGCATTTACCAGTTCTTCCTAACCACTTAACAAAACCACCAAGTGTAACCCACCTAGTAGCATTCATATGCAAATGATTGCGGTCTGATATATATTCCTGATATACCCGATTTGCAGCTACACGTTTTGTTCCAAACTGTCTACGTAAAATATCCAAATAAGCTTTCGCAAATTCATAGGAAAATTCATCTATATATTTTTTTGCATTATCAGCAAAGAGTAACAATTGCCTTTGATGTGATTCAGACATGGTGTGGCACTTAAAACCATTTTCATCTCTACATTGCTTCTGACACATTTGACAATACCATCGTAACTTCTGAAGGCCTTTTGCCTTCATTTTATTGGAAATGTATTTTGGGGTTCCTACCTCAGCTCTCGGCATTTTGCTCAGCTTTTGTACGCACTAACTATCGCTAACTAGTATCAGTCGTGAAAGACAATTCTATAGCCTTCAATAAACTGTCAAAATTTGCTGTCAAAAAGTTAACACTAACTTCTCCAGTCTTGAATATTAACTAACTGAAGTTGGCAACGATTTCACAGAAGTTAAAAGGAAATGAGTAATACAGGAAATATTTTAAATTGAGTAAAATATAAACATTATTTTCAGTAAAAAAAATAACAAGGAAAGTGCATGATAAAGATTACTGATAAAATATTTACACATGCAAAGATAAGAATATTAAAGACAATATAATCTATAAACATTTTGTATGATAATTTAACATTTATTAATATAGCATATATATTTATCAACAAAATATATGTATATGAATGTGAAAACTGTCTGTGTGATTTTCAAAATAGGTTAGGGCAGGACTAAACCTATGTATGTTGCTATTTAAAGTATTTATGTGACAATGGTGACTAAGATTTTAAGAAAACTAATTTACATAATAAATCAACTGTTATACATTCAGCACATGCACATACATGAAATGAATTAATGTATGACCACATTTTAAATAAATACTTGGAATTCCAAATGACATGAGTAGAATAAACTTACCAAAACTCTGTTTTCTGTTTTATCACCTTTTGTTTCCAATTTAACAACATTTTTAAATAATATTTTCACTTGTTTTCCCAATAAATTCTTGATGCTCTCTGAAATTAACACATTTCAAATTACAAATATGTTAAGGGAATAAAGAAAAGTATGTCATTTCATATAATGAAGTACCGTAAATAAATTAATGTAGATTAATTAAATTTGTGTTACAGTTAATGTTGACACTCCCCTTTCAATTGTAAACATTGTTTATTTGGTTACTTGAAAAAATTCTACCTATAACGCCGGTTACCTTACCATTTAAATCTTTCGTAAGTTGAGATCTGGTAGACATACTTCAAACGAAAAAAACACACATATGTCCTCTTAAAATTAACACAAAATCATTTTCGTTATTTATATTTAATTAATTGAAATCAAAAAAAGAACAATAATTGCAGCTGTCACTCTTGTCACTGTCATTTTCATTTTTCATGGTATATACTTATGTTGGTAATGTCTGGTAATATTGAGAAATTAATTGCTCCCACTGCTTCGGTTGGCAGAATTGAATTTGTATGGAAGTGGTAAACGAAATGAAATTGCATCTAATTTCAAATTACTCGCTTACTCATTTTATTTACATTTGTCAAGTTATGGTTTGGTCAAGTTGACAGGAACTTTTAAGTGGTTTTTGATAGTAAAATAGTTACTTCGTCAAAAGTTACCAGTGATGTCTCTAGTTTCCCTCGCTTCTGCTTTGCGCTATAACATCCGATGTACGTATTAATTTTAATTTTTTAAAGAATACGTGACTTTTAAAATACATAACCTAAAATTGTATAAATGTTTTAAATTTTAATCTTTATAAGTGCAAAAGAATTTATTAGACGTTCAAGAAAAAGTTGCTGTAATACTACAACAATAAATTGTATATATTTATACTTTCAAACTTAAATACTTTAAAACTAACTTTTAACAAACACAGTTTTTAAATGTGACAAAGATATTATTTTCCAGAAATTGGATTTGCTTAATTGGAAATAAAAACAATGTCTGAGGAAATTAAGCAAGCACTGCTTGAGCAGAATGAATATGCACTACTGAATCTAATTGAAAAAGAACAATGTAGAAATGCAATTAAAACAAATCCATGGGAAATAATACCATATTTTGTGCAGAATCTCAGTAAGAGAACAGAAAAGGAACATCCAGCTTTTTATAAGTGTATACTGTCTGCTTTTAATATTATCGCTAGGAATGTAGACCCAGATGACATTATTTTAATATTTATAAAAGAAATTGAAGATGTTAAGGAAGATAGTTTATTTTTAATTTTATTGAAATTAATAGAGGAAGCTCTTATAAAATTGCTGCCAAAAAATAAGATGAACTATTTAGCATGGTCACTGAACTCTATACAGATGTACCTTAATGAACTTCCAATACCAGAAAGCTTAAATTTGGAGGGAAGAGAGAAACTACTAATGGATGCAGATATTAGAGTGAATAGAATATCAACATTATACTATGATTTGCTTCCATTTTATGACAGCATAGTGCCTAAAGTTATATTTCTCAATTACGAAGATCATAAGACATTGCTGTTAAAAAGTATCTTGCAGTTATTTGGTCATCCACTATTGTACTTAGATATGGCTATAACAGATAAACCTAAGAGTAAAGCACGACTGGTTGCTGAGAACTTAGTATGTAAAGTTATCCAGTTATCCTCAGACATATATACATTTCTGGAAGAGGGTTTCTGTGATGATCACGAAGATATTAAGTTAAAACGAGTTTCATTAAGTGTGTTTTATTATTTACACTTAGGTGAATATGTAGAATTGCAGAAATCACCCAAAGTCTATGATCCGATTTTTATTTTTCAAAATGCTCTACAATTTGTTGTAGAACTTTTGATCATGGAACATCAATTCATTATTGAAAAAGGACTTAAACTTATATCAGCTTTATTACAACTCTGTTCTAGCTTTATTTTACCATATCAGTTATTGGATTCTGATATTCACTGTAAATTCTGTAAAACTATGACCAATATTATGATTTATAGTAGCATGGAATCTTATAGAAAAGAGAGTTTACAAATTTTTCATAATTATTTGTATAAGTTTGATTTTCGTGGGAGATATTTGTTAATATACAATATTATGAAGCATATTGACAGTATTTCATTAAGATCCTATATTATAACACAATATAAACAAATGCTAGCAGAACAGCTAGACACAAGTGATACCATCAATTACTATTTTCAAGGATCAAAACTTGCAACATTGCTTGGTATGTTTTGTCATTTACAAAATGGTGTCGAAACTGATCTGGTAAAATCAGCAGATCAAATTATCGCATCTCTAAACCTCGCAAGATATTTAGTACTTCGTGATAAAATCAATGTAACTGGAATTTGGAATATTTTAAAGCATATGCAGAAAACTTTTTTAGATCCATTAAAAGAAGCACTTGTACTGTCCAAAGCGCATTATAATTTAAAATTGAAAGAAATTACTGACGAAAATGCACATGGGGATGATCTATATAGTGACAGCAAAGTGTCTATTTCAATTGGAGGAAAACATTTACCAGAACTTACACTATCTGAAAAAGTTTCAGTTATAAATTCATCAATTACAGCTTTTGATGTTATAGACAGTTTACTATCCAGATTGAACGAATGCATTGAATATGGTCAATTTCATGTAAAGAGGAAACAAATAAAATAAATTAAAGTAAGCATTTCGTGTTTTTTTTTTTGGGAGCGCACTGTATATGGTCCTTGATGAAAGTGATAAACGAGCAGTTTACAAAATGAAATAAAGTATTTAAGTGGTATGAATATCTGCAATGTATCTTTAGATATTTAACAAATACCGCCACAATTATTTTAGAAATATCGCTGTAAATAATAATGGATCTTGAACTTCAAAAGATAACAGTTAATGAGGAACGACAATTAAAATATGTTATTTTAAGTTTTCTCGATAACAGTTAATGAGGAATGACAATTAAAATATGTTATTTCAAATTTCCTCTCTTGATATACAAAAAAAATTGACCGCGGAATATCGGGTCATCTTTGCTCAAACTAAATAAGCGCGTTGAATATAATAAAAGCCATATATTCGCCACTCATCCAGATCTACTAATTATTTGATAAATAAATTCCAATGAAGCATGTATTTGTGAAGGTATTCTACGTAATTGAAGAAAGAATTTCGTTAATTTTTTTATTTGTGTTAGGAACAGTGTAGGTTGTTTAAAATATGCTCGTCGTACGAGTTAGTAGACAAAAGTAATGAAATATTACTGTAAATTTCATATAATAAAGGTATCCCAATAAAAACTTGAAAATTGAATCGTGTACTATTTCTGCCTGTCAAATATTTATGTGCTCCGGCATAGTTAGTAGTAATTGTCATAGAGAAACATTGACAAAAACGGTACTTTACAATTTGGAAGAATGCTTATTAATTGCAAAAGTGCATTACAGAAATCATTTTGGTATACATAATTGTCAATCGCGGCCCGCTATTGTAAATTTATTAGAAAAATTTGAGTGAACTTTTTCATTGAAAAATGAGAGAACTTTCGCGGGTTATCACCTTGAAAAGTCGGCTAATAATATTGTTATGGTAAGAGCCATTATTGCAAAACATCACAAGGCATTGCATGTAGGAATTAGATGTTAACTGCAACACTCTCTAAGAAATTTTGACAAGGGATTTACCTTCCTGCTTATAAGATCCAATTGATTTTAGAATGTCGAATTTAAATTTCTATACAAGTTAGTAAATTCGGAATATATTGAAATGCACAAGCAAGTGTATTCTTTATTTGTGAAAATTTTCTCGCTGTAATTCCAGAACAAAGAAAAAATATATCAACGTATATACTGGATGTGATTAAGACCATCTCTTATTTGGCCCATCCCTTTGTAACAATGCGGGAAAAAGAATCTTAAAACTGCCTTTTAGTTCTGCTTTGAACGATTTGAAAGATTTTCGAATATGCAGTATATTTTTGAAGTAACTTAGCACGATTGTTGCGTTTTTGTAGCGTTATGTATAATTTATTGCATATTTTACATCACTTTAAGGAAAGTTTTTGAAGTTATTTTAATATACTTTGGTGAATTATGTAATATTATTGCTATGGCAAATGCTGTGAACATTAATAAAATTGCACAGATGTACTCAAGTAAAGAAAATCGTGCCATTAGTCAGAATCCTTGAAAGTAAAAAATCTTTACCGGCTGTCTCAGTAGTCGAATAGATAGCTTACTTGCCCTTCAATCCGAAAGATGCGAGTTCAATCCCGACTGCAACGCTTGGTTTTCAATCACGAATAAAAATCGTGGTGTGCCTTATCGGATAAAGAAACAAGACCGCATGTCCCGTATCAATACTATATTTGGCACGTTAAAAATACCTGCCAGAGATCTGAACATCTTTGGGTTCGGCAAAACTTTAGTAACGGTTGGCTAATGATCATTGTAGTTAATATCTAAAAGTGCGAGGTGCATTCCATGCCCTAAAGTCTCGCCCAAAAAAACAAGAACAACAAAAGTGTCTACTAAAGGAAACGTTGAAACACACAGAACACAGACGAAAACGATGGCTGCTGTTCAACCATTTTGATTGATGTCTATGGATTTTCAATATGAAGATGGTTGTCATTAGCTTTTCCGGCTTACTATCTCCGAACACTTCCCTTTATAATTTTTTCTGTACTAGTAGTTGTGCGCTCTGTGCTCAATTAACTGATAGTATACATATTTACCCATTTTTAACATGCCATAATACCAATTGAAAAATAAAGAAAGTCTATTAACTTAAAAAGGTGGCGTTAAGACTTGTCTAGCCCGTTTACCTTCCCTAATTCTAATTTGTGAAGTTGGCGATCTATTGTCCACCGCAAAGGACTATGTGCCTGTGACAATCGTCAATTGTTGGAAGCCGGAGTAGTCTCAATTATTTGGCAAAGAACCTTTTGGTCAACGATAGGTGTTTCGCAACATAGTTCCTCTGGAAAATCAGGTTAACCATTCCTCAATTTTTATACCAGTTTTATGTAATCTTCAACTTTCTTTAACTGTACGGAGTAAACGAGCGATATCAAGAGCGCTTCCGCTTAATGTTTAGCAATGTCGCAAAATTGTCAAAACCTCTTTATTTGTATTGGGCCTTTTAGGTCCATAAAAAGTGTAGAATATATTAGTAAAGTCTCAACACAACTTAGTTACGCACTCTTGTGCAGTGTATCAGACATTAAACAACCCAGGGATTGTATGATAAATTTATTTATAGGGATAGCGCTAATAGCAGACTATTCGTAATTTAAAAAACAAGAATTTATATCCATTTTTATAGTAAACGGATTAAAGCAAAACATATATAACATATAATGAATTTAAACGTATCAGAAAGTTAATCAAAACTCAAATAAGTGATAGTTGTATTCATTATCTTGATAATATTGAAGATTCTATAAAAACTTTACCTTCTCACCTGCGATAACGTTTTCGTGGAAAAAAGGAGTTCCTCAAGTAAACTAGGCGGAGTGTGTGATGATGTTGGAAGTGACTTCACTGATCCCAATGATATTGTTAATACTTTCGCTAATATATTTTTGTATACAATTCTGTGGATAGAAGTCCTTATTCTTTTTCCATGGTCACTAAGAACGAATACATTGCTTCAATGATACATTCGCCGTTTTTTTTTATCAATAACTATAAATTTGTTTTCGTGTTTTCACTTAAAATCAGTATTAACCTTTCTATTTCGTGCTGTGCTTTTGCAGAACGACTAATATTCTCTCTGTCTCTCAGTCTCTTACATGTCTACTTCCATAGTATCCAATTTTGGTGAACTTTATGAGAAGATATATTAATCAGTGTGGCTTTTTCTCTGAGGGATCCACAGGTATGAATTTGGCGACCATATTTAAATTTACCAGTGAGGTTTTCGACAGGCGTAGCCAACATACTTGTCTAAAGCTTTTAATATGATCAATCATAAAATGATGTCACTGAAACTGAGCTTCTACAGTTTTAGTCTGTTTGCAATCAGTTTCCTCAAATTGTGCTTATACAGGAAATATTAAATATTTATATTGCTCTAATGATTTTGTTCTTACCTGTGGTGTCCTTCAGGGATTGAATTTAGGACCAGTATTGTTTATGGTTTACATTAATGATATACCTCTTAAAATCAACTTACCAATCCTTGCGTATGCTGCTAATATTTATAACTATAATTTTTTCCTATTAATGACGCAGTGGAATTCAAAGCAGTTTTGACGTGGTTGTAGAATGGTGTGATGAAACTGGAATTGACGCATACCTGCCTATTCTCGTTCTTATTTACATTACATCTCACACTACTAAATTAGAGGTGCATACCTACTTATCACGTTAATTTGAATTTAAGGACATGAGTCTATTTTTTAATACCACTTTTACTTTTAGATCGCATATCGCTGGCGCTGGTGGCTCAGCGCTTTACGCGCTTGGCTATCACTCTTGCGGTTCAATGGCTGATACTGAAAACGCATATCTTAAGACGCACCACAGTCGGAAGCGGAATAATAATTTATGACCGCCCGATGCTCTCTGTAATTGGTGAAAGTTGTTGGGGATTGCAAAGATATGAATTATTATATCAACAATATTTTTTTCTGAATCCGCACGGTCTTTGCGTGTCTCGAAATACTTCAAGGGTACATTTTTATTAAAGCCGCTATACTTTCTCTTTGTATTAAATAAACTAGAATGTGCTACTCTAATTTGGCATCCTTTATAATCTTTTGATTACTTAAGAAGTCTAGATCATATCCATCGTAAATTCCATGATGTGCTGGTTTTAAGCACAACAAGTAGCATATATAAGAAACTTGTACTAAAATTACTGAAGAATGACACCGATTATCGTCTTTGTTCTAAAAGGACTGAATTTTCTCGTACTATGGTTGAATTCGAGACATGACACTCATGTCTCGCTGTATACTTCCATTCGCGAACACTATCACAAGACGAGCTTAGATATACATTCTCCAACATTAAAAAATGTAATATCAGAAATTATACAATCCACACTACCGTGTCTATGGGAAAGATAATGTTGGAATTAACTTTACATGAGAAAAACAATTTTACGGTATACAGTTTACATTGTAGATATGTACGTCAATGTGATTTTGACAACAGAAAATTGTCGATTTTGGTAACATAACTGCTTTAAATCATTTAACTTTATGTAAACGATTATTCTTATTTGGTGTGTTTATAAAAGTATGCCTATATACTGATACAAAATATTCTAAAATAACTTTAAGCTTCAAACACCACTTGCCGCGTAGAATCGTATTTAGACGCCAAATACTTTCATTTGATTTTGTAATTCATTTTAAATAGAATACTTATTAGGACTTTTCCGATTATCTTATTATTTCTGAGATAAATAACATCAGAACTATATATTTTCATAGTTTTTAGGAAAGTGAAAATGTCCTATTTTTAATAGGCGATACCCAACCAAAGACTTGTTAATTTACGGTTAGTAAATTGTAAAAAAATGTAAGAACTCAGATAATGTTAATATTAAGTTTACATTAACGTGAAAGAATCAAAATTTAAATAATCCAGAGTATTGTTAAAAGAATCTACCAACCTCTATTCACGAAATACCGCAAATTAGCTTCCAGTATAACAACTAGCAATTTTAAAAACAGCGTTTTGCCATATACGGCAAGGCGGTAATCTAATAAGGCTGCGCAACACTTTACACACACCACTTACACCTAACGCTTCTGTGGTTTATGACAGCATTAAGTAGTTTATAGCCTCGTTGGGTCATTCACTACACGAATAAAAAAACAAAAAACAGTTAATAAAAAGCTATGTATAACAATATTATATAATAGACGCAAATATATTCAAGAAATATAGTGTATACTAATTGCTTGAAATAAGAAAATAATTTTCTGGCTTCAAACAAACAGTAGCATAATAAGCATTTATATGTTATTATTTCAGATAGTTATGCAGCCTTTACATCATGCCGCCATAATTCCACCCAAGATACGGCAGACCAGCAACAAGCTAATGAAAAATATGAAGCTGATATAAAGAGTAAAATTTTAGAAGCTTCTTTAGGTTTTGTAAGTAGCAAAGGTTGGTCGAAAGATGCTATAGCTGCTGGGGCTCAGGAGATAGGATACCCTGGAATAACACATGGAATGTTCGCAAGAGGTGGCGGCGACTTAGTACATTATTTTCAGTATACATCAAACCAAAAATTAGTAAAATACATGAAAGAAAAGGTTTTAAGATAAAAATTACATTTTCTTGCATTAATTTAACTCGACTATTTTCTTTCTAGATAGAGAATGTTGCAAAGCATAATTCACCGGGTGAATTTGTTGAAGACGCTGTTAAGCACCGTCTTAAAATGATTATTCCTTTTCTATCACGATGGCCGCAAGCTATTGCTATAATGGCGTTACCACCAAACGTACAAAATGCACTAGCTTCGCAATTAACTATGGTGGATGATATATGTTATTATGCGGGTGATCGCTCCGTTGATGTAAGTTATTTACTTCTGATTAATCCACTTAGAATATACATAGGTTTCCGTATATTTAACCTGTGCAGCTACTCGTCAAATAAACACCATTTTTAGAAAAAAATCACGATTCACGTTTTGATAACTGTAGGATTATTTGTAGCGAAGATGCTATAAACGCAAATACTGAGTGATTTTAAATGTTTGAGGACAGTTTAAATTTCGCGCCTTGCTAATTTTTTGTCACGTTGGCGATTTGGTTTTGAATTCGTAACCAGTAGCGTAGCAAATAGATTTTGGATGGGTGATAAAATATTGACAACAGATCTTCAAAAAATCAATTTGATATTGATTTTCTAAGCAAAATGGAAAATAACACAGTAGCTCTAAGAAGAACAGATTACAAATAAAAATGAAGCAAATAATAACGAATAAAATGAATATAAATAACGAATAATAAATAACGTGCCGCACAGGCAGTTGACAGGACCGATACTCACAATGGCCACTCTTAACATGTCAAATCCCCTAGAATCCACCGCGCGAAATTTAAACTGCCCTCAAACATATAAAATCACTCTGTACTTTGAGATGTCACATCACTTTATCGTTGTTGCTTATTGCTAACTTAACGTCTAGCGTAGATATCGGCAGTTATTATATTATCATTCATGCTATAAGTAAGTCACACTGCATTATTTTCGCATTTCTATCCTTACCGTTCTAGTTTGTGGTAATTTAATATTTTTTGAGTTTTTATTTAGCAAGCAGCGTCATCCGTTAGAAAATGATAAAAGAATTCCAACCAAATTAAACGGTAAGAAACAGTAATACTTATTTAAAGTTAGTCGACAAGAATAGTTCTGTTCTGATCAATACGTAAATTTATACTTCTTAGGTATTCTGTTTATTAAATTAACTAACAAAAATTTTAAATTCATGTCAATAAACTCGGTATTTACGAAAGGGAACGAATTTTCGTAAGAATTTTATTTTCATATGATTTGCGATGACCTCACATGAAACAATTTTTTTTTCTTTTTAAGTGGAATATATGCCTCTTTTTAGCTCTTTTTAAACTACCGATATTTCTCCAAATAATATTATGAAACCACGTTTTTTTTTTCAAATATCTCGCCAAATTTCAAAATTATAAGCGCGCGAATTCGGATATGCACCAGGACCTCAATTCTCCAGGATACGAGAATGATCACATCGTAAAAATAGTGGGCGTGATTTCCACTGCATGAACATTTTCGTACTCTTTAAATTTCATTTTTACAACCTAGAAGCACTTTGTTCTCTCGGAAATTTCAATCAGAATCAGGCGCAAATCGTAGCCTCCTAACAACTTTTTTTTGAGTAAATTACACTACACACCTTGTTATTTAATAATTGTTATTTACTTTCACATATTTCCCTTCTGACTGTACACGCCATTATTCTTAAGAACACGATTAAGAGAATATTTGTGTGATCTAACCTATCCCTTCTCGTAATATAATATTCCTTTCTCTTATATTGGAAAATAAGAGTCCAGAGGAAAAATTACGTCCGCCGCAATTTTAAAACTGTGTTCCAGCATTTTGCCGATGCAGCCGTATAAGTAATTGCGCTCATGCACAACAAGAATTAATACATTGTAACAGCTTACTGATCGTTCACTTTTACAATACCCAAGTAATAAAAATGGTGTAGATTTTTAATAATTGAGAATTTGGATTTATTTATTTATTATCAAAAAATTCCATTACTGCCAACTTTTTGTTATGAGCAAGTCACGTAAGTTACACATATAAATAATATATGTATATTTGCGATGTGTATCCTTTCTTTAATGATATGTTTTAATAGAATGTTAAACACAGCCATTTGGCAAATCAATCAAACTAACCTGAATTCAAAAAGCCCGTACGTCCTGGTTTGCTTTGGATTGTAAAACGTTAGTGCTAACCTGTCATAAATTAAAATTTATGAATACAAGTTAAACAAGCTAGAACAGATGTTTATTATTGAATTATTTTACAGTAAACTGTTTTCTATACATATACGACGGCGATCTGAAATGTTTCCGGAATCAACAAGAAAAACACGCTATTGGTGTGTTTTTTTTTATTTTTCAATGTTGTCTCCTCGAAGATCAATACACTTTTTTCAAACGGTGCTCCAGTCCCTTCAAGCCGTCGGACAAGTAGGATGTTTCTAGGTCTGCAAAATAGCGGCGATGACCAGATTTCAGGCAAATCTGTTTCCTCCCAGTGATTTTTTCAGGTTTGGGAATAAGAAAAAGTCGCTGGCGGCCAGGTCCAGTGAATATGGAAGATGAGAGACTAATTCGTATCACAATTCATTCAATTTGGATACGACGATGCGGGACGAATGAGCCGGTGCATTGTCGTGCTGGAAAAGCACTTTTTTCCGCTGCAAACGAGGCTGTTTCTCCTTCAATACTGCATCGAATCGGCTCAATAAATCGCTGTAGTATTGTCCCGTGATCGTCCTTCCCTCCTGCAGATAGTTGATGAAGATCACACCTTAGAAAATGGTCGTCATCACCTTTTCGACCGATGGAACGGTCTTTGCTTTCTTCGGAGCCGATTCGCCCGGAAAAGTCCACTGTTTCGACTGTTCTTTGGTCTCCGATATGTTGTCGTGGATCCAAGACTCATCCACGGTTACGAAACGCATGAAGAAATCCCTTGGATTGCGTTGGATCCTGGCCAGACACTCCTCCGAAACAGTCAAGCGATTTCGTTTTTGGTCTGGTGTGAGCAAGTGCGATACCCATCGTGCCGAAAACCTTTTCATATCGAAAATTTGTGTAGGATAGGTATATCTCTTTCAGCTTCAATCGGCGATCGGCTAACACGACATCATGAATCTTGTCCGCCATTTCATCGTTGGTAGCGGTTTTTGGGCGTCCACTGCGTGGATCGTCACTTGTACTTGTGTAGCCACGTTGCTCATCCAGAAGCTGATGGTCGAAAATGATGAAGTACACCCGCCATGAACCTCTAGCAATATATTTCGAATTTCAGTGGTCGTTTTCCCAACCATCTAGAAGTGGTTTATCACTGCACGAAATTCAATTTTATCCATTTTTACGAAACCGCCTGACGTTCTACACAAGACACACTCTTAAATAGCAACTATTGACTGTAGAGTCTGACAGTTGCCATAAAAAAGGTTCTCCCGGAAACATTTCAGGTCGCCCTCGTATTGATTGTTACTTTGAATGATGTTTTATTTTAGGTTACTTTAAATACACTTAAGCACAGACATGCGTTTAGCAATCCATGACTGTCCAGAACTTAGAGATTATTTGAACTCATGTTTATTGTTAACCCATAACACACCGTTGGTAATTTACGCATTTAAGTCTAAGGTGAACAAAACATGGTGAAAAATGAAGTCATTTCGAACATTTTTCTTAATTTTAGCGAAAGTTGTAACGTGGAATTTAAAAAAAATGCGTATTGTATTGCTAAATGTTAGTTTCCTTGTATTCATTATTAAAAACATTTACATTGTCCTCATTTTACTTATTTTGGCCGTAATTTGATTGTTCTGTATAAATATAATCTATATTCGTCTTAATCCTAGTCACGTTAGTCCAATTGATGTTACGGTCACTAAAACATCAGACCAAATAACTTATTCTACATTATAGAAACTAGTCTTCCTCCAGCAGTACACTACGCATCAGGTACCTTTTTAGTGTTGCTAAACCTTCTTTAAGCTCCTCAACAGACCTCAAGAGACTGGCGGTCTTTTTCTCATGTACGATGGCAAAGAAGCTAAGTTTCGAATGATTGCTTGCTGATAGTCCAACTCCTCTAGAGCTCTATCACAAAATAAACATTTGATTTTTGTGCCATCGTAAATTAAATGGTTATTTTTCAACCTATGTAATTGCGACATAATTATACACAGCATACGAAATTCCATAACGCGATGGCCAACAAGTTACGGAATATAGACTGATACTGTTGATGCGAAATATTTGCGAACTTTGTTCAACATGCCATCTCTATTAATAAAGATTTCAGAATAACTGCAAATGCAAATTGGTTTTAGTTGATTACTCGTGGGGCAACCTGCGAGAAAATACTACAAGTATATTCCCTACGAGATTTGAACTTACAATTCCTGACGCTACCACCGTCAGAAGCGGGGCTTCTTACCGCTACTGCACCACTGAGCTATTTAAACTCAGAATCTGAAAAACATATATCTAATAATTTTTAAAACAAATTTACTCGGAAAAATTAATTCGACAGTAGAAATTGCGCTATTACAATATTACTTTTCAGATATTAATTTTTGCTCACAGGTATAGCAGTAAAACCGTGTTACCGACTGTCGGTAACACGGTTGACAATGGGAGCCCACGTGCTCTCGAAACGTTGCGTTCCGTATAATTAATTAATTTGTGTGAGTGGAGTTTACTGCTATACCTGTGAATTGTACATCCACACAGTCCTTGCAATCGTCAATTAATTTTTGCGGGGATATTTTCAATTTGCACAGTGCCTTACAAATATGCAGCACACATTTGAACAGATGACGCTAGTTAGCAAATAAGACCATTATTAACCAATAGTTTATACTAGCTGTGCGCCATTTATATATTCATATTAATTAAGAGCATTTTACAATTTTTATTGTGTTATGATTTTAGTTTAGTTGGTATGCAAGAAGATTAGCGTTAGCTGCAATATACAAAGCTACAGAGTTGTACATGATACAAGATAAATCTGCCGATTTTGTAGAGTCATGGAATTTTTTAAACAATAGACTAACAGAAGCGATTCAACTACAGAACTTATTGTTACCTACGGATGGAGATAAACGCAGCGCCGATGCTCTATCGTCCGCATTTATAACGGTATAGTATATATGATATGAAATCATTTCACAAAGGTTTAGCATTGATTGGTGTATTTTTATAAATACTAGCTCGTGAAAATCAAAGCAAAATTAGTAATCTGTTTGTTTGAAATCGATTATCGTTATGAAAAGAATGACAAAAAAACTACATTTTATCCACCTTCCCTAAGCAAAACAGCTTGATAATACTGAGTGATTTTAAATGTTTGAGGACAGTTTAAATTTCGCGCCTTGCTAATTTTATGTCACGTTGGCGATTTGGTTTTGAATTCGTAACCAGTAGCGTAGCAAATAGATTTTGGATGGGTGATAAATATTGACAACAGATCTTCAAAAAATCAATTTCATATTGATTTTCTAAGCAAAATGGAAAATAACACTGATAAACAGTAGCTCTAAGAAGAACAGATTACAAGTAAAAATGAAGCAAATAATAACGAATAAAATGAATATAAATAACAAATAATAAATAACGTGCCGCACAGGCAGTTGACAGGACCGATACTCACAATGGCCACTCTTAACATGTCAAATCCCCTAGAATCCACCGCGCGAAATTTAAACTGTCCTCAAACATATAAAATCACTCTGTATTTACAGACCGGGCGACTTATGATTGACTAATAGACGAGGCGAACTTGCGCATATGTAAAACATTATATTTTGCAAATGCAATTAAGTTGTATAAAGCAAAATACCTAATAACTTTGTTATTCGTTGTCTCGCTTGGTCTTTTCGATTAACGCCGAAGACAATGTCATCCATTTACTAATATAATAATACGAACCCCAGCTATTGTTTATAACACATCAAACAATCTGCAACTGGGACTTATATTCATACTTGGAATTGAAGTTTTTAGAAATCTTTTGTTTTCTTATTATTCCTGCACTACTGTATCACGTCATAGTATAATCATGTAAATCACTATAAATAAAACACAAAAATCTATCTTATAATTTCATTCGATATTATGCTTTGCTGTTATTACAATGCGATCAACTGAAGACCGCGTGATCCAAAATGTTAAATTGGCATGACTGAGGAATTGACGATAATTGTAGTGCTAATTAATATTTGTAAACATATTTTTTGCAGATTTTATAAAGGTTAATATAAAGTTTAGTACTCTCAATCCCATTACGTCATAGGCGAGTCTATGTGCATGCATGATTTTTAAATGCGTATTTTAATTGTAAAATGATTGAACGTAGAGGTATGTCAACTACAGAAATGACTTGATTTTAAGTTGAAATTGACATTAACAGACTCGTCGAAAATTAGTAACTGATCATGCAACATCTTAATCTCCGTCAACCTACTGCTTTCATATATTTCTGCCTTAGTCTATTCATTCAGACCTACATTTCTATTTTTATGTACACTACCGCTCAAAAGTGTTTAGGCACTCTTACTGACAGCAAAAATGTTAATAATATTTATTTTTTATGTACAGGTACACGTACATGAATAAAAATATATTAAATAAATGTGAAAATTAAAACGTTTAATTTAAATTTTGCTTTCATCTATGTGACCTCCTCTTGATTTAATAATTGCAGCACACAATCGAGGCATTCTCGCAATAAGTTTTGCCAGAGTTTCTTGTGTTATTGAGGTCCAACTCGATTGCAATTTGTTCCACACGTCAGTAGCTGATGTCGGAGCCGATTTCCGTACTTCCCGATCTAATTCTTCCCATAGTAACTCGATTGGATTCAAGTCGGGGCTCTGGGGAGGCCATTCCGTAATTTTGAGAGTTCCTTCCTCTTCTAAATGGCGTAAATAGTCTTTACATAATTTAGAGGAATGTTTTGGGTCATTATCTTGCTGGAAGATAAAATTTTGACCCAAAAATCGAATTCCGGAAAATTTCGCGGTAGCCTTCTTTTTTTAATATACCGTCAATTTTCACAATGTCCCCTACACTAGTGCCAGCAAAACAGCCCCAAATGATGATAGAACCTCCACCATGCTTCACGGTAGCAGCAATACGCTCTTCTCTGGCACGTTCACCCACAGATCTTCTTACGAATATGCATCTTCGGGTTCCGAACAGCTCAAATTTGGACTCATCCGTCCATAGAACGTTGTTCCACTCTTCTATGGTCCAGTGTTGGTGTTCACGAGCCCCTTTAAGTCGCTTTTGCTTGTTTTGTTTGCGCAGTAATGGCTTTTTCATCGCAATACGTCCATGGAGCCCGGCTTTCTGTAGGCGACGTTTGACTGTAGAAACACTGACTAGTTTTTGGCGACCAACATTTAATTCTGCGGTGATTTCCGGGGCTGTTTTGCGTCTATTTAACTTGCTGGTAACCACTATTCTGCGATCATCTGCAAATGTTGTCGCTTTTGGCCTTCCACTCCGTCTTTTATTAAGAAAACTGCCAGTTTCCCGATATTTTTTTACGTTATAGTCAACCATAGCGTGGTGTATTTTCATTTCATGCAGCGCACGTGTTTCCGTACTAATTTCTCTTCGCGGAGGCATTTTAAAAAATTGTCACACCATATTTCGGTCACGGCGTGAATAGAGTAACCAGTACCACACTGCAACTGACCATAGGTTACAGATCTCACTATAATCTTCTAGGAAGGTAATTTAAACATTATTACCTACAATCTAACAGATGACTAAATTTACCCAGTAAATTCAAAGGGATTGTTATTGTAATTGCACCGCAATAAACAGTTTATGGTAATCCGACCAAGTGCAGGTAAATGATAGTAAACCTTATGCGATATAATGGGTGTTTATCTTACTGAACTACATTTTAAATACGTATTTCATTTTTTATGTTTTTTTGGTAAACATAATATTATATGAATAATCAATGAAAACAGGGGTGCCTAAACACTTTTGAGCGGTAGTGTATGTACGCATTACTCTATCTACACACAATATATATACAGCTCGCCAAATGTTACTGTTCCTCTCGCGGTGGACAACTTGTACGTAGGAACGGGAAGCTCATTCCTTAGCAACTGTAAAAGTGTTGAGAACAACGGTACAGTCTAAGGCAAAAGTACTCAGCGATTACGTGCATTAGTAGTGTAAAGTGTCGTGTATTTTAATATGATACATCAATATTCTAACAAATTAATGCTGATACAGTTATGTAGGCTTTAATGTTTATTCATGCTTTAAGTGCTTCTAAATATAATGGAGGCGCAAGCTAGAGAAGTAATATATTGTGTATTTAAATTTATAAGCAAAGAAGGCAAAGACGATACACCAACCCTTCCTTTAAGGAAGGTAAGATATTTCTACTATATTATACAATGGATAAGTGAAACGTAAAGTAATAAACATTCATAGATGTCTTATTTTGTTGTTTGTATACGAGAACGTGTATCATCCGCGTGTGGTGTTAGTATCCGATCACTCAGAAAAATTATAAACGAGAAAGAACAAATAAGAATTGGACTTAGACTTCGAGTCGGCAAATAAGAAACGGACACAAAAAAAGAACGAAAAGTGACTTGGATGATTGTGACGAAAGTATTTTAAGAAGAACAATTGTGTATTCTTTACACTTTTGCGGCGGATTGTACCTTGTCTAATAGCGGTGTACTTATCTCACTCGCATACTATAACATCACTCTTCCCCCTATTACATATGCCTAAAATAAATATATGCCAAGTAATTATACAGTAATTACTGTAAATAGACTTGAATAAATTAAATTTATCTTGATGGTTTCCTATCCGTTTATTTTAATTATATGTGTGGATTTTATTATTCATCCAGGATTGTTGTACATTTGATAATTAATCATTTCTTTTCTCATTGGAATCATACATGTATAATATTTCATCTAGGATTTGTATAGAAACACTTCACTATCTCCCAAAGCACAACTCTTCACTTAAAAAACTGCATTAACGCACATTTAACCTATTAAAGTCACGACTGACTTACTGAACAAATAAATAAATAAGCAAATATGTAACGACTACGGTATTACATGATCTAATAATGAGAAGCTAAATTTGTAAACGTCAAAACATATTTGTTTTCGTAAATTTCATTATAACATAACAGTTCAAATAAACAAAACTAAAATCACCCTATTTATAATGTAATATAATATAATAATAATAAACAAATAAATAAGTAAAACATTAGGACTATGGTATTACATAATCTAATAATAAGTAAAGGCTGGAATTTAGAGGGTATAATCCGTATTCATCAAAAGGTAAATTTCCATGCCTTCATAACAAATTAAATAAACATAGCTATTTACGTTCCGCATTAGCTTTACATTATCAATATTATGATTTCTTTCAAGCATATTCTGAATCTAAGATGAGCCAAATGCTCTTTGTATCTAATTTTAGTAGATCTTTTTGTTTGCTCAATATATACTTGATCACAATCTTTACATTATATTTTGTAAATTCCCGGTTTTACCGTGTTATCTAGTTGGTCTCTAGAATTTCCTAAAAAGTTTTCGAGGTTATTGTTTAGCAAAAAAAAAAACGATTTTGCAATCAACTTTAGAAAATATTTTTTGAAGATCTTTCGTGTAACATGGTTAAAATGGTAACAACATATTTCTTATTACCACTGTTACTACTTTCTAGTGTGCTTATATTTCTAATTCTTATTATATACTTATGCTTCTTAATAGTATTATAAACTACATCTTCAGAGAATCCGTTAAAGTTTTCAATTTTGATGATTTCTTTGAACCCATTTAGGTACTTGTCTTTAGTTAAAAGGAAATTAAGTAAACGATGAACGAAAAGGTTAATTGCCTAAAGTTTACGTTCCCATGTCTGATTAGAATCTCCCAAGATGAATCTACTGTTTTTAGTAGATTTTCTATATACATTATGTGTATTTCTTCTTATAGCATAATAATTTTAGTATATATGTATACTGAAAACTGATCTTTGGTGTAAGCATAAAAAAAACGTGAAAAATGCATATTCGCAAGCAGAAAATATCACATTCACACTTGGTCAACTGTGTAATTGTCATCTCTTTAGCCTTAGAACATTTATTTTGCGTAGTGTATATATTATCTGGAAACACTTCTATTTTATAGCCTACCCAACGAATAAACAGTTTACAAGCTAATTAGTGTGTTTACAAAATACCTAAAAGATTATGATTATTATGCTATAATAGGCATAATATAGTCTTTATTTAATCTCTATCCTTTACAAAGAGAAAAATGGAACTAAAATTGTCAAATACGAAAATCAAATGCTAAGCGTTAAACGAAAATCAGTCCCCATAAGCAGAGCTGTGAAATTTTTGTGAGGCAAGCCAAATTTTGATCGGTGACACTTTTGAGCATATTATGAACACATTAATATTATTAATAATTCATAGAGAGACTCATATGTTCCATAGCGTTTAATCAGAAACTAGGGCGGGTAGCGGATGACAATTGTCTCAGCATTTGTCAGAAACTGCATTATTTTGTGGCAAATACGAATCAATGCATTTTCTCCATACAATAACCAGATTGCTAAACAAATCTCGAAACATTGCGATAGAAATGCGAATTCACGGTGAAATCTTCATGCATTTTGTCATACTTGCGCACCTTGTCTATTCTTGTTTCCAAAATTGAACGATTTTTAAAATTCTAGTAATTTCAGAAATAACTGAAAACAAAATTGTAAGCTCTATAATAGCGCTAAACGTTTTCGATTTAAAATGTACTAGACTATAATCTTAGCCAAGTTTCATAAGAGAATCTTGCACAAAATAAGTAACATAAACATCACTCAATTCCCTCAAATCAGCCAAAAACCATTTGGGTAAAACGTATCTACACGGATAGTCGATGTCTTAAGTTCCTTCTTCTTGTGTCGCTGTATGATTGTACTATATTTCTGTGCTGGTTTAACGAGATTTTTCTGTCTATACCACTTACGGCAGTATTATCTGTAATTACAAAATTGTTAAATGTTAATGTTAAAAAAGTTGGTTACAATAATTTTTTTTAATGTTTCTGTTTCAGGCACGAAATATATTAGGAATGAATAATAGATAAACATCCTTGTACTTAATAAATGGAAGTCTGTACATATTCCTGAACTCCTAAAATAAGATAATTTTACTATTGCTATACATTTTGTTGTTAATTCTAGAAAAGCATGCTTAAAAAATATAAAATTTTATATTTCCAAGTGTATTTTTCTTTAAAAATCTATTCCTCTATAGCGACCAATAGGGTCTATTGAAGCTAGCTAAGTAATATAAAAGTTTCTTCTAGAAAACCACAAATTTACTCAATCAAGTTTTGCTTAGTCTATCGAGCCGTCAGAAAAACACTGCCAAACAGAGAAAATATCATTCTGCATATGATAGGACAGTGATAGAAAATATGCTCAATTGTCTCATCCTCTTCCAGGCATAGACAGCACTTCTCCTTAATCGCGCATAACCTGTAAAAATTCCAATTAGAGCCCTGACAGAGGTGCTATTTTAGCCAGGCAACATAAATGCCTTTGCATGAGATAGGTCTACAGTTTCATCACATGTCTGCAGAAGTTTATGTTCGATCTATTGGGTAATCTTAACTTGGCAGCATATAAGATATGTCATGCCAGTATACACTGGCATTCAGATGAGAGTAAATTTATGATTAGCACTCACTGCGTTCAGACTGCTCCTCCAGTCAGCAGCCTGCAGTGCAGACTGATTACCAGAGACAATTTCAAGCGATCTGTTTTACTCTCCTAGTTAGGGGTATTCCAATGCCCACGTCGATAGCGAAAATTTCTGCTTGAAAAACTGTAACAAATTTAGCCAGACTGTGTATCTGGTCAACCAAAGTTTTGTGGCAGAACATTCCTGCTCCGACTGCGCCTTTCTGTTGGGTAAATACAAAGAATATATTCACTAATGGCACCACACACATCATATGACGCTCTCAAAGAGCTTGATGAGGGCGCCTATCTACGCACGGGCAGTGCTCTGTAATGAATATGCCGCATAATGCAAATATCTATAAACAGTAATTTGGTCTCACTTTCTACTAGTATATGAATGTGAGTAAGAAGTATTTTTAGAGCCAGCCCGTGTTTTACTAAATGCTCCATTATAAACGGACTGGAAATTTTTTGAGGTGCGAAGTTCTGCGTTCGTCACTACTTGTTAGGCCTTTCATTAAGCAACAACTTCGTAAGATTGTATATAAAGGAAAAAATTGTGGTCATAGAAACATTATAACATACAAAGTATATTTATCACAATATAAATATGCAATACAGACTAACAGTCCTATAAAATATGTACAAAATATAAAAAAAAACAATCATTTATTGCCACAAAGATTTTTATAAAATGGTGGATATTGCATTTTATTCACACAAATGTTTTCCACTCATTACTAAATCTACAATTTAAGACTAACAATTATTTATTTATTGAAAAGTCAATTTGAACCTAAGTACTACTTATACTAAAAGAAAAAAACTTAATCGCAACAAAAGTATTAAATAAGTAAAATATAAACATAGATAATGATAAAAACAATAGATACCGTCTTTAAACACAAAACAACAACAATCTGAAATCATATCACACAATACATTGTTAAAAGTAAATCACAGATATATAATTACCAATAATATCCTTCTTCTAAATAACTCTTGATTGCTTCAGGCAATTTTAGTTTATCTATATCATTTTTATTTATATGTTCTCTGATTACAAATCTACATAAATGCCTTAGAGAACGGACACACATGAATCTGGATAATGGTAATGTTAATCGTACAGGATAAACAGGGTCTGTTGGTGTTCTAGATCTAGAGTAACAATAAACCGAATTTCGTGATACTTGCATTGTTTTATCAATAAGCTCAACTACTGTAACAAAACCTCTTTGATCACAAATTGAATATCTGCTAGCTGAGTATTCAATCCTGGTATGTAGAGTTTTACCCCAGCTTCTAAATGACAAACTAAAGAGATGATTTTCCGAAGCAGAATCACGTATTAAGAAAGTTCCATCTGGTTGATTATTTAACTTTTCTTCTGCTTCACGTCTTGTTATTGGTCCCCAGTAGTATCCACATTTCCTTAAATTGGAGAAATCCTTACTAAAACTTCCATTATTTAAATATTCTTGCTGTAAATAAAAAATATACTTAGTTGAATATAACAAAGTTACCACAAATCTTACATTATCAATGTTCGAAGAATTATCAAGATCTAATATATCAATATACATATTTCTGTTTAACATAATATCATCTGCATCCTGAGATGGAAGCTTATTCTGAGGTGTTTCTGAAGTATACGTAATTATTGAAAGATTGTTTGCAGCTGAATACCTGTGTGTTGGTAAAAATTGTGCATCACCATAGTTACTGTATGAGCAAGTAGTTAAGGAAATGTCATCGTCTTTACCACCTAATAAATGAAAATTATTAAGTAATAAACTATGAGAGGTCACATCATTTCCAATTGCCAATGATGTTTTTTGCCTTGGTGGCACTAGTGGAGGTGTAAAAAGAGGCAAAATAGTAAAATCCTTAGGATCCACATCAGATTCTTCTCCATCGAAAGCTGTATGATTGGTTTTATTTTCAGAGGCAGTAACCTTTTGTTTGCCTTTGCAGATTGTGAACTTATTCTTTTTAAACTTATCTTTTATACTTCTGAATAATTTATGGGTTCTATTGTGCGTAGAAATAGAACATCTTTCTTCTTCTGATAAATGTTTCTCGTCATTCTTTTCACCTAAATTAGAACCACCAACGTTTGTGGAATTCGCATCTTTAGATTTCGTTTTTCTTATTGCAAAAATCTTTAAGTTAGAAAGTTTCACTTTGCTATTGTTTTCCATACCGTGCAATAATATTTAAACCAATTTCAGTCAAGTTAAATAATATAAAGCAATAAATTAGTTTCTGCCTAGGAATTCAAAGAACCTTTCACTGTTTTGACAGATAAGTGTCAGTATACAGATACAGGTATACAACAGTAACCAGACAGTAACTATTTGGTAACTAGAACTGACCAATTAAATACTACTTCTCTACACAAATGTTTTTGTACCACTGAAAGCATAATTTTTCAATATTACAAATATGAAGCAAATACGTCAATAATATGATATCCTAGAATTACACGGTTACAAGTTATTTATTTCGAAGAAATTATAATAAAATTATCTCTATAAAAAGATGTTAGAATTTAAATTGTCAATTTGGCAGCACGGACATACCCGCGTATTTTCAATTTTCGGGACAATGGGAAAATTGAAAAAAAAATAACATTAACATAGCCATTAATAAGAACTTCGTCAACAGATGCAATGAAAAACAATATTATTGTAAAGGAGTATGTGTAATGCTAATTAATAACAGATAATAGGGAGAACATCATGCTCACTGCCAGAAATATTGAATCATTAATGAAAGAAGTAATGAGAATGAAATGTTTGTGCTAATAAATAGCAGCAATAATTGACAAACCCCGTAAAAACGATGGTTGTAGCAATAACTTATTCCCCTTTTTTTGTTTTGGTATCTACAGTACTCACACAATCCGAGATAATATACAAATATAATCTGAGCAAAGTCAATGGTCATAATACGCATGTGCGTCTCCTGTTATTTTTTCTCCCTGCAGTATTCCCCTACAATACTACAATCAGTCTATCAGTCATTCGTCATAAGTAGTGACCAGGTGGTGACCATGTAGCGACTTTCTTCGTCGTTGCTCTACTGCATCTTGGTTATACAATAGCTATAGTGAGGGAAACGTCGAATTATATACTAGAGGCACGATAAGTTGAAACGCACATCATCAATAAATCTTGACGTCGTGTTTTGCGCTGTTGCCGAATACGCAGATAAACTCGCCTTGAAGCCTAACCTAATATACTAATGTAACCTAACTTTTATTACTTTATTTATTGTGGTATATCAAATAGCAAATTTTAATAATTAGCACTACAAAATTTAGTAAGAAGCATCTGACAATATATAAGAGTGTTTAATCAAACTACAAAAAGTAAATGTATCTCGACTGAACGATAATAATTGTATATTTGTAGTGCTTTAAATGATTTATGAATGAAATAAATAAAAAAACAGGTTATGGATCACAATTATTTTATTGAAATATTTGTTTCGCAGCTGTAAAAAATGAAATTACATAAAAGACGAAAACAAACACGTTGAAATAAGATTAATGGATTATTTATTTACAAATTCGTTAATTACCTAATTTTCTTCGGTATCATTCACAATGCTATAAGATGTAATAACTGATGTTTAGCATACTAGGATCATATGGAATGTTGTTATTTGCCAGCCACTCTTGTAGATTGCCTTTTCTCCAACAAACGTCTGGTGTCTTGTTTTTTAGTTCAGAATGATAACTATACCATAATAATCATAGAATTAGATTTTATATTTGGTAACAACTGCATCGTAAAACATTTTGTAAAATTTTCTTTGTTCATTTCTCTATGGCAATTATGCCGAAAGCGTTTGATACTATAGATCGTCCCAACCTCCGTATTCAGTATGGGATAGAATAGCAACTTTTATCTCTTACTATCCTTGGTTGCTGTCATTAGCGCTATCTCTACAACCGGTTGCTATGTTGCAACTTATTTACATATGCTGTCGGCGTCGACAACAGTTGTATACTATCTGTCTATTAGCATCAACTGTCAATCGTCATCGTCCTTGTTTTGAAATATTTCGTTAAATTGTTAATTTGCTTATATAGTTGTACAAATTGTTCTTTTCAGAAACACTTCTATCTTTTTCAAGCGTGCACAGGGTAATATGGGTATTTTTATTTATTTTTATAAATGTTATAACAGAATATAAATGTAATTACAGTTTTCACTACATTAATGGAGCCTATAGGAAGAAAAAACGGCGCAGAGGAGACAAATTTAACCGTAAGGAGAAGTGTATGATTGCAAATGTTTTCAATTATTTCAATAAATCAATGAATGTGAGTGCTGCCGCTCGAGAAGCAAGTAAAGCTTTGGGCATCTCAGACCGTGCAATATATCATGTAAAACAGGAGCAACAAAATGGTTTTATTATCAAGTCCAAAACCTAAAAAAGGAAGGGCATACAAGTAAATGATCGACTGCATACATATGGTGAGAACACGCAAAGCAGCTATTCGACGTAAAGTGCATGGATTTTTTATACAGAATATGCCACCTACTTTAAATACAATTTTACTACTGTCAATGCTGACGATGATCTCCTAACTTCAGTCGAACAACTTTTCATAGATTGTTACACGATATGGGCTTCGAATTTAAAAAGTAGGACTAAAAAGTATACTCATTGAACGAGATGAGATTATTAGATGGAGGCACAAATACTTAAGTAGAGATCAAGAAATTTAGAGAAGAAGGTAAAATTTACCTCTTGCTATTTGACATGGCTGTAATTTTATATTTCAGGTCGAACTATTATATACACTGATGAGTCATGGGTGAATACAGGACATACGGTAAATAAAACTTGGACAGATACTGCTATTCAAAGTAGTCGACAAGCTCTTATTCAAGGACTAAGCACTGGTTTGAAATCACCAACCGGGCTAGGACTCGCTTTTGCATTAGTTCATGCAGGCAGTGATAATGGGTTTGTTCCTGGTGCTGAATATACATTTCTTTGCAAGAAAAACACTGCCGATGTTCATCATGAGATGGATTCAGAAACGATGAGGATTGGTTTATAACAAATTACTTCCAAATATACCACAGAAGTCAGTCATTGTTCTTGATAATGCTTCCTACCACTGCAGAAAATTGGAGAAAATTCCAACAACAGCATGGAGGAAAAACGAGATCATTGATTGGCTCAATGAAAAACAAATACAAATCAGTACCGATATGCTAAAAGGGACTTACTGTATTATGCGTGTCACAAATTAAACCGCAATATGATAAAAGTAGGATTGACGAATTTGCAAAAGAAAAAGGTCATGAAGTTCTTCGATTACCACCTTACCATTATGTAGTTAAATCCCATTGAAATGGTATGGGCACAACTTAAAACTACGTAAGAATGAATAATACCACATTTAAGGTAAAAGATATGGAGCAATTAATTCGACGAGCGTATAGCACTGTAACAACTAATAATTGGCAAAACTACATCAAACATGTAAACAATATTGAAAAGGAAATGTGGATAGTGGATAATTTGCAAGACGACATCGAAGAATTTATTATTCACGAAGATATTCGGCTATCATCTGAAGATCAAAGTGATTCTTCACTGACTAGAAAATTAACGTAAGACATAGATATATGTGTGTAATTGCTATTCCTTTCTTAAATATTATTGTATTATACATATACGTATTTCTATGACTCCAGTTCTTTTTGTTACAAAAGTGGGAAACTATTATTTGTATATATATAAGGATCATCTTCTTTTTAATTTAATAAATTGCATAGCACCCTCAATATCAAGCAAATATTCACTGTACATTGCATAGATATCGTTCATATGTATATTTGTTTATAGATGTGTGTATAGTATTGTTAATAAATATTGAGATATAACTATTTTATCTGTAGTATTTTTTCCTATAATTTTACGTGCAGCGAAGTCGCTATGCACTCTGTTAAAAGTTAGTTACTTTAATAAAATAATAAGCAAAATGTCATATGAATGTCAATAATTTTGCACCTTCAACGTCAATAAACGTTAATAAAGGTTATGAATTGATCGGGTGAAATTGCAAATAATTAACCGGAAATAGTAATGTACAGCCGATCGGATGATTTGGCAACCATGAAACAAATTCCCATAAGACGTATACTGAATACGGAGGTTGGGACGGACTATAGTCTATGAACTGTCAACATTTCAAATGGCCGGAGCAATGACAACCGACAACATCGTGTTTCATCAAATATCTTGCCAAATAACTAATAACAGCTACGTAAAAGCACTGCGATATGGGAAATATATCAATTAAGTAAATAACTATTTCTTTTACATTTGTAACTTTGATAGAACGAGCGTTTGTATTAAAGAACAGTGTGTTGCATTATCAATTCAAATTTAATTTAATTATCAACTATTATGTTATAATTATGAATTAATATAAATTACTTTTAATTTATTTGTGTGTTCGCATTGCATATTGATTACATCATTTGATTATATGTATGACGTTGCGTTAATGACGTTCACCGGAACTTATCGTGCCTATCTATATATAGATACCTCCCCGTCGTCAACTTTGTTCAGTTTATGTCTGTATGCGCACAAGGTAAACATGAATTTGTGGTTAAAGTTACAGCATTGTAGAATATTTATAAGTGGCAAAAGTGCTTATAATTAATAAATCAGGGGGAATATATTATTACACTGAACAATGTAGTTAAGGACTAGCCGAATATGCTTTTCTACAAAACTTACGGTAAGAAAATTATCTAATATTTAGCGTTGCAGCACACACTACTACAAGAATTTGTGGTGTTGACAGGAATTGACAGTTACAATTTGTTTTTGTTAGAGTTTTTCGACGTTATAACTATTTCGGCTATTAAATGATATCGACAAAAATAAACAATATTTTGAATTCTGTATGAACATTGGGCAGACCTCCCTTTAATAAGGTATTTTGTTGTAAGCATTTGTTTGTTTTTAAATATGTAAACATGGAAGTAAAAGCTAATGAGCACGTACGAAAAAAAGAATGGGCAAGAGCAGCAGAAATATACAACCAACTACTTCTAAACAAACATTTAAATAAGCAACAAACTGTGGGATATTTGCTAAGCCGTTCAGAATGTTTTTTAGAATTGCGACAGCATGAAGCTGTAGTTGCTGATTGTCGAAGAGTCATTAGATTGTTGGCAGACAGAAAAGAAGATGCTAATGAATCAAACGCACGACGCAGATTAGTATATGCATTACTTTCTTTACATCGCTTCGCCGGTAAATTTTATTTTTAATATAATGGATGACAGCACTAACTGAGAATTTATAAGTTTGGTGATTCCAGAAGCTGAAGTAGCTGTGAAAGAATGGGGAGCTTCCAAATATAATAACCAATGTCCGACCAATGAAGTGGTAAAACTTCTTGAGGAGTTTAATTCATATTTGAGTAAAACAAAAGACCTTCAAAACGGTATTACCGTATTTAATATTAAAGATAAACACGTTAACGGAATAGAAAAAGAAGTAATAGCAATACCTGGTTAGTTCTTATGTTATTTACAAATTCCTTTGTTATTTTAGGTTTATCAAATGGATGATTTTTGTGTATGCACGTACTGCAATATTACATTCAAAGAAAAAATGGAATTAAGAGCCCATTGCCAAACTGAGTCCCATCAGAGAATTATTATGTCCGATGAAGGTAGAGATTGGTATTGGAGACCCCCACCACGAGGAGCAGATGTATACAGTTTATGTGAAAGTTGGTTGGAATCTGGTACTTGTCGTTTTGGCATTCAATGTGTTGAAGCACATGGCCCAGAAGAATTGTCTGAATGGAAAGAAAGATTTGAATATCGTTTGATGAAATTAAAAAAGGCATATGAGAAGGAATTATTTGGTATGATTTTATTGCACTTTGCTTATAAGTTCTTTCACATATGTGCTCAAATATACCAACAAGTATTGCGACAAAGTCATTGTAAATAAATCTACAGCTGTTTATGACATTCTGCAGATATTCATTTAGACATTGTCATTTTTGTAGTTATGGATTACCAAGGGAGATACACCAAATAATATATTGTATACATGTGCACATTGGGACTGATGGGAATGTATATATTTTATTTTAGTGCAAGCATCTTAGTCATGACTAGAGACCGGATTATACGCAAAGTGCATATATTTTATTTTATTTATTTATATTTTACGTCTATATGAAGATGTATTACACTGATTAAAGTTAATTAACGTTAATTAACTTTAATCAGTGTATGACATCTACAAATAGACGGAAAATATAATAAATAAATAAAATCAAATATACGCACTTTGCATATAATCCGGTCTCTAGTCATGACAATACAGCTATATATGATATTGTTGAAACAATAGAACTAAATATTGGGGTTGAGTAAAAGTTTTTTCACTCTTTGTGAAGAAAATTTGATTTAACGATATAAAAACGATAATCAATATTCAAAGTATAATCCATTATAGTTGATAGTTATCTGCCATTGCCTAGTAAGTTTGTTGATTGTACACCTGAACCATTTCGCTGCTTAGAGGCTAATAACTCGCAGTATTCTGCCTTTACCTCTACAACATTGGCAAAAATACACCCAGCAAGAAAATATGCCATTGATTTTAGGTCAATGCCACTCAAGTGGAGCTAAGTGTGGACTGTAAGCCGAATATAGTTCTTCTATTTCTTTGCGAAATATGTGACTTAACATTATCCTCATCAAATAGCACCCGGCTTATATTGACTAACGCAGGGTATCTTTCTCTGAAAATTGTATATGTTCCACTTGCTTAAAATATACTTCGGGGTTGAGTAATTTCTCCAAATACATCATCACCCTGACTCTATAACTTGCGCTTAACCACACGTTCTGCAGATTAATTTATTTGATTTATTTAAATTACAAAAGTAGATCCACTTTTCGTCATAGTTCGTCCGTCATTATTCATCGATAGGAATGGAGATTTCGTAGAGTGGGAAGAAGTTTATTACAGATTTGCATTCGTCGCTGTGCCTGTTGTATAGTTAGTTCACAAGCCACTGCTCTGCATCGTCTGTTTACCTTTCTCGGTTTATGAAGATGACGACTTATTGTCCAGTGCTAGGAATCTCTTGGACAACAACAAAAGGTTTTCTGGAACGTCGTTCTTCTCGATGTTCTGTTGTGAGATAACATCTTGCCCCTTACCTTCACAGAATATACAAGTAGCAATAATAGGGCTTCTGCTAAATTTCCAGCAATGACGCAAAATGCTAAGAACTCTGTATTTGCATTGAATACTTTAGGTCCACAGAAAGTGTACAACGTGCCAATAAAATCTCAACATACCTACAACAATGATGTTTAATATAGCATTAATAATTACAACTATTTTACTCTTATTTTTGACACTTTTATAAATCCAAAGTTTATCGTTCCAAAAAACGAAAGAATGTTTGCACCACGTTAATATTAAATCACATTGAAATGTGAATATTTTCAATAATGAAAGATAACTTCTTTTTTTGTACAAATGCAAAGAATGCTTAACATAATATCAGAAACTTTTATCAATAATACGAGAAGATTTAATATCGGCATTTTATAAATGGAATATTTTTAATTATTTTCTTTATATTGTGCTCTTATAAGAAGGGATTTCCAGTTCTTTTTTTTTTTCGTTATTTTACTTGCATTGTATGATTATGCATTTGTACTTACATCTACATTGCTTTTACTGATTCTTTGTGATAATCCGATAACAATAAAAGGACAGTTATAACCGCTACACTACTGATTCTGTAGATGCTGCTGTATTTTCGTTCTTTCAGTCATCATTTTCGAAAAATATTAGATACCAAATATAAAAGATAAATAAGCATACAGATTACAAAATTGCATTAATAAAATCCGATCTTTTTCCGTCTCATGTAGAAATTCTTGAGTGAGTTCTTCGTTCATCATTAAACTTTTGTAAATATACAAAAACAAAGGAGTACTGGGAATTCTAAAAAAATGTTCTACAGCACGCGTTTGCATATATAACTTAAAAAATACTCTGAACATTTTTAATACGAGAGAAAAGAGAAAGAGACCGAAAGACCAAATCCCCTGCTCTTGCGGTCTAGTATACACAGGTGAGGCAGGTCGTTCAATAGAACCCACATTAAAGAGCACAAACGTTATCTAAAATCGGGGCACGTATCATCGTCTGCGGTAGCCAAACATCATCTGGAAACGGGCCGCAATATTTTGTTTGAAGAAACCTCGGTCATCGCGAAAAATCCTCATTTCTATGGTAGAAAAATCAGGGAGGCAATTGAGATTCAAAACCACCCCGGTAATATTAATAGGGAAGACGGATATCATCTATCCGCGATCTGGAAACCGCTCCCGCAAGCCCCGCCCACCTCTATCCAATCAGCCGTTCAGGCCGCCGGCCGAGCGCGTCTTATATAAACCCGGTACTCAGCGATGCACGTCAGAAGGTTTTCGCCTCTAGCGCAGTCAACAACCTGAGTCACCATAACCTTCTGCCAAAGTGGTTTCGCCTCTAGCGTGGTTACACGTGGAGTCAGTACGCTACTTTGGTTTCCCCTATTCTCCTCGACCTTTCTCTTTCTTTAGAAACTTCCGAATTAAAAAATAGAGTATTCTATAGGAAGAGCTATTGTGCGTGATTGTTAATCGGCTTACCTATTAATAATAATACATAATTTTTAATATTGAATTGAAAATATCGAAAGTTTATAAAAACGCTCAATGCAAGTGTTTACTAACATTATGAAAAGCGTTTTATGGTAATTGCTGGACTTAAAATATAATGGAGTATAAGTGGTGTGTTTAGTTTGCAACAAAACTTTATTATGTTGAAATACATAAATGCGTAGAAAACATGTAAATAGTGCAATATACAACTTTATGAAAACCAGAAAGAATTATGTCTATTTTCTATATGATCTAGTCTTTGCGTTACAATAAGAAATCAAAGATACGGTTAACTATAAATAAGACTACTCCTAAGAAAATTCCGTTGAATCTATACTACCATATGATCGATTAAATCTACCTTCTAGCAAACCATGAAATTTTTCTTTTCTTGGTAGAGTAACTTTAAAAGTATGTAAATTGACTTATTCTGTGGTGTTAGTGACAGTCCTTACAGTACACATGATAAAACATATTTCCGATTGAATCGGCTGATACTTGATGGAAATCCATATTGAACATGGGCGAAGAAGTAAAACACAATTTTATAAATATTTCCAATATATTTAACACAGCTTAATGTGACATGTTTCGCTATCACTGTAGCTTCATTAGATGTTCTTACTATATAATGCGTACATATTGTATTTAAGTCTGCATTCTTAACGTGAATGGAGTATAGATACACTTTTTCAATTGCTTTTTTCGTAGTTCTGCTTCTTTAATATTAGATCTATTAATTTGACATTATATCTATAATTAATAATAATATTAAATTCTTTAAGAAAGTTTTCATTATTTAATGGTAATGAAATTAATCTGTGGATTATGGAATGAAATTATGTAAATTTTTCCTTAACTGACGTATATGAAACTGAAGACTAACTATAGATCTAGATCGGCATACATAGGTAATAGATCAGGACTTAAAAATGGCTCACAGAAGACAAGAAAATACAGTTTCAGAAAAAAGGAATATTTAGTATTTAGTTAAAGGTAGTCCATACAGAACTATTACACAAATTAAATTATTTTGAATTTGTAGGATTAGATAATAATACTAGAGATAAGGTGAAGTTTATAATCAATGGAAAACTTCAAAAACAAAATCCCAAAAGGATACCTAACTGCTAACAATGTACAATAAAAAACTTATAGAAACCCACATCTATTCTCAAATCATCAATTTTCGGATAGATTTAGAAACCTAAGCTCAGTTGAATTTTCAAAACCTGAACAAAATTTCCTAGAAAAAGGGTTTAAATACAATTTACATACGAATATAACCCCCAAAAATTAAGTACTTTAGTAGTAGATACAGAAATAACTTTAAAAAATGTACCGCATAGTACAGATAAAAAATTCATAGTAGTAAATATTTTAAAACAAGAAATTTTTGAATATTCCAAACCAAATCAAGAAATTGTAACATTAAAATCAATTATAAAGAAATCAAAAGAAAATAATTTAATTTTTACAAAAGCAGATAGAGGGAGTACAGTGATAGCACTAAAACAAAATGATTATATCAACAAAACATTGGAATTTTTAGACTCTATAACATACAAAGTGTTAAAATCAGACACTACAGGTAAATTCCATTAGCTGAGAATTGTATCAAAAATTGTAAAAGGTTATTTAACGAACGAGACGAGAGTAAGTTGTTGAATATGAATTCTGAAGTCCCAAAATTATATTCTTTAGTGAAGATACATAAAAAAAGTAACCCTATCAGACCAGTTGTTTTGTTTGTCTCAGCTTTTACTTTACTAAATTATTTAAAAGAATTCTAGAGATTAATAAAGAGAATACACAATATTAAAAATTAGTAAGCATAAAACTACCAAATAACGTGAAACTAATTCCCTTCGGCGTCACTAATTTATTTCCAAGTATCCCAACAATGATACTATTAACTTAGTTGATAAGCTTTTGAAAATGAAACACTGATATAAAAAAAGGAAGAGATTATAAATTCCTTTAAAATCTGCTTAGAACAAAACTACTTTGAATTTGATAACAAACTATACACTTGTAATCATGACTTGACAATGGGTAACCGTCTTAGCCGAATATTATCAGAGATATTCACGGATTATCCAGAAACACAAATTTCAACACGTACAAATTTCAAGCAGTTTATTTATTGGTAGAGATATGTAGACGACATTTTAGCCTGCTTCGCAGGAACGGAAAGACAATTTCGGAGAATTTATTAATAATTTACATCAAAATATCAAGTTCACTATCGAAAAAGAAGTAAATAAGAGGTTAAATTTCATAGATCTAACAATTTCGAGAGAAAACAATAGTCATATATTCTCAATTTCAATAAATATATTCTATTTGTCACTGTCAATTCACTACTCATTACCAACAAGATATTTTGAAGAAATAATTTCAACCTCTAACGAGGGTAAATTTATATGATCATGTTGTAGTACTTGCACTGGGTTTACATTTATCACAGCCTTGTTTTCTAGCCTGTAAAAAAAGGATAAAAATGCACTGGCGGAGTAAATGATGCCATAGTTAGGACTCAACAAAACTTGTCGGTTGCACTAAACCTAGTGTTAGTGATTGTTCCTGATAGCTCATTTATGCTTCGTACGGGCCATTTGTTTAGAAATATCTGTTGTCATTTGCTTTCTGGCTCAACTTTCTAGCGGAGACTATGCGAAAGTATTACCTAGATGTAAATGAACACAAACGAAAACAGTTTTGCTCAAACCTCCAAAACGTATTCCTCCACAGTGTGCCACAGTCAATTGTCCTGCTACATACCAGTAGTGGATGTAATAAATAAATTACAGAACACTTTGTTGTCCTTACCTCCATCGTTACAAATTATTGAAAACATACAGACAGTGCTACAAACTTTAAAAGTGTTTGTACCAGCGAAAGGTTTAATGGTGTATTATGTAAATAAATATTAATATTTTATAAATTACTGGCCGTTTTTGTTAAAGAAGGCCACTGTACTGGCGCCAGTGCTAAACAAACCAAAACGGTAACTTTACTAATATGTTAATTTTAAAAGTTCATAGTACGTATAAGCGGTATTATTGCGCAAGAACTATTATTCTATTATATTCTAAACTGTTTATTACTTTCAATTTTCATTCTCATACCATCTTTTAAATCCAATGATGATTTTGTATATGCTAACAAAAATATATAAATAAAAGTTTTCTTGATCTAGATACTTCGCTATCTATATATATACATTTTTTTTTTGTAGGTAAATCTTATACAGAGGAATTATTAGAAAAATGGGTACATTCAACAAATCCAGAATGTGTAATGAAGGAATCTTTGGATTACGTCAAGGATAGCTGCTCCAGTGACCTTATGACGATAATGTCAACAAAAAATAGTACGCACGAGTGGGAATTTACTCTTATTACAGAGCCGACGCTTTTTGCTATCGCACTGTTACAAGACACACATAGAAATCATTTTGAATTAGGCGGAATCTTGTATAGAGAAATTTCAAAAGACCCAAATTCGCAATATCTGCGTTTTGATTTAAAAAACAAACAAGAATGGACACATAAGAATGATTTGCAATATATGCCTTCTTTGAAAGAATACAAAGTCAAAGTCATTTTTAAGACGGATATTTTTGGCACATTTAGGCAATCGGTGGTGTTTAATTTTGGCGTGGAACCGGTTCTTGTTAAACACATATGTGTTGATGTCATGCCCGTTACCGATCTGGAGAAAATAAACGAATTAAGAAAGGAAATTGTATTATCTAATATAGATAGGTGGAATAGCGGGAATTCCAATATCATACCGTTCACGTCGCATTTGACTTGTATAACGCCGTCGTATGGTGATACGGAAAGTAGTTGGGCGAAAACACTAAGTAATATGTATCCTTGTCCCAGACCCGAAACGTTTGCTCTTTCACAAACTACTGTTACGGAACGAAAGCTTACTCGTCACAACTACAAGGCTCGTATACACGAATTGTTGTATATCGAAGAGATGGCGCGATACGAACAAATTGCGTTATACAATTTAAAAGCTAGATTACGTATCGCAGAAAGCTACGTCCTAGCTCCGAATAGTAATGCAAGCAGTACAGCGAAGTACTCTAACTCGGGCGAATTATTTGCTCTAATAAAACTCGGTAAAGATCTTTCAGAAGATACATCAGCAGGAAGATTAATTTTAAATAATTGTACAAGTGTTTTGATTTCTCCCGATACTGACGTTTCTGATAGTAAACCGAAGGTATATGAATGCCTAATTGAAGATAAGGGTAAAAAGGTAATTTATCTTAGGCTATCAGCAAGAGCAGTTGTCGATTTAAAATTGGTTAGTGATACCGAATTTCAAGCTCAGGTACAATTCCAGTTAAATAGAATACCATACTGTGAATGGCATTTTGCCGTTGATAAGATATCTGACTTAAAAGTTATATATCCAGAGACATACTTAGAACCCAATATACCTTGGAGTCCGCAACGGCAGTGGTCTGATGGTTTAGATGCCAGATTAAACCTTAAGCAAAAAGAGGCGATCGTTGCAATCACAACGCCGTTATACCTTCCGTTGCCTCCCATATTAATTATTGGACCGTTTGGGACTGGTAAAACTTTCACCTTAGCTCAAGCAATTAAGCAATTGATTTTACAACCAGATAATCGAATATTAATATGTACTCACTCCAATAGTGCTGCTGATCTTTATATTAAAGATTATTTGCATCCATATGTCGAAAGTGGTCATATAGAAGCGAAACCATTACGAATATACTACCAAAAAAGATGGGTAGCTACTGTTCATGAAACTGTACAGAAGGTAAGGTTTAAATGTAGACAAGTTATACTTACACAAAATATTAGTATTTTTATGCGACTTACGCGACTCCCATTTGACCTTTTCGTCTTACGTAACTCTCGTCTCTTATTTCACAGTCTATTTAACTTAAATATCTCGGCTTTGGCCATGCCATAAAATGTTTAGAAAAATTAAATGTCGTTGATACTTAGAATAATATTGCTAATTTTACCATTTAAAAACTGATGAATATTTTTATCGCATACTTTCAGCCGATGTAGAAATGCATATAGTGCCTTTTTATAGCCAACTCGAAAAGTCGTTTTAAAGAAATACGCAAACAGTATTATTTAGAAACGTTGCAATTACACGATATTTATCTTAATTAAATGCCTGATAACAATCTCTTAACTGCTCTCTTGGACTGGTTTAACGGGAATAAGTTACCTCCCAGCATAAAGAAAGCTAAATATATATATGGTACTTCATATACGGCAGAGATTTGTGGGCGACGGATCGTTTTGGCTTGCAAGTCAGCAACTTACTGTTTGTAATCAAATCAAGTTTTTGGTAGTTACCATCAAAGACATGAAATGCTCATTGCCATGATTTAAAAAGGAAAATATCCAGAAAAACATATTTGTTTCGCTGTCTGTGTCTCCAGGTATCCAGACAAACATTTATGTTCAAATATTATGCTCAAATTTAGTCAAGATTACAATATGGCATCCTGCTGTGGAGAAGTTTTGCGGGTACAGGGCGGGTCTTCATAGCTCAAAGAGCTGTTGTGGGCATGATTGCTGGCTCTCACTTTCGCCAGTCATGTAGGTCGATATTTCGCGACCTAGGGATTTAGCCTTTGTCCTGCTTATACATTTTGGGGGCAGGTTGTTATGTATATCGTAATATTTTCAATTATGTAACAAACGCTGACGTGCATTTTCATGATACTCGTGCAAAAGAACTTTTTTGAATATCAGTGTGCACCTTGCACATCACCAGCATTGGTATCACCGCTTTCAGTGCTAGAATTTTCAACAAAATCCCAGTTTCCGTCGAAATATTTTGATCATTTAGAGTGAAATTGAATAGCTTCTTCTTCCACCAATATTATTTTTACTCTGTTTTTTTTTTTAATTTGGAATAATATTGCTGCTCCCATATCTCGGTTACTATGTGATTTTCTGCTCTTCTTTGCCTGTTTTGTACACCCTTTTGTTACATTTATTTTTCTTTTGCTAATAATTAAGCTTTTATTATCTCATACGTGTACATTATGTTGGGGTTTATTTTGTTTCCTTTTTCTTGCTTAGTAGCATGTTTTTTTGGTTACATATTTCCCTTTTTATTACATACATATGGTTTATTTTAGCGTCTATATATGGACTATGCGTGACATATACATAATAAATACATAAATAAAATGCTTTAACTTACCAATTTACTTAAACAAAATAGTTTAATAAATGTTAGATTGTGGTTGCAGGTATTCCGTATTTTTTGTCACATTCGTCTATTAAAACTTCGTTATATGGAAAAGATATTTGTCACAGAGAAGCCTCGTTGAGTTCAGCAATATTACTCCTTTTTATTGTGCCATCTAAAAATGTTGAAAGAATCTATGCACGAGCATAGAAACGAATAGTATAATAACCTGAGACGATAAAAGTTCAAATAAGAACCCAGTTTAAGTACACAAAATGTATGCTTTCTATTTTAAAGTGATTGAGTTTAAATGCTATTGAAATTGTAACATGAAACAAATTGACTTATTTTAGTTTGAGAAATAGTTGTAACTTATATACAGGTTTTTCATAAGACTACTCATGTTACCAGTTTACAATACTAGTTAATACAAGCTTCCTTATTTCAAGTGTAGTATTCCATATATTTTTAGTTTCTTAATAGCTTACGTTATTTTATGTAAGTTTTCCTTCTATAACTTATTGATAACAAAATGCGATGTATTAATGCTACACAATTGGAATTTTCTTATAATGGAAAATTTTAAAAAATTACAGTAAGATCCTATTGTCTTATTGTTCTAAGTAATCCTAAAGAGCCCGCACGTGTTCATTTCAGTTTTCAGTTACAGGATCTTCGTATCAAATGTCACAAATTCTGTCTCCTTTCGTATGACAAATGCGATTGACAATATCTTCTTCTGTAATTATCTTTCTTTGTAAAAATTTATCAATATGAAACCACTCTGTAGTATATGTCAGCATATTCACATTTACACGTAAAATGTAAGTGGTATGTTAAACTCAACACCATCGTAATCATCGTGGTTGCGATGGGCGTGTGAAAGAGTCAAGCAGGACTAGAGTAACTAAGCGTTTCGGCAAACGCTAGATTCTTGTCTTGTGAGAGTATGTATACGTTTTTGCATTATTTTATCCGTCCTCTGGTTTTAATATAAGTCTATTGCTACTAAAACCGTTTTTCAGTTATTAACAAATTTGTGTAATTTTTCTTTCGGAAGTAGTTCTATTTAATGAACATCATCCGCTAGAAATATTCGAGAAACAACAATACTATTACTAGTGAACAGAGAACTGCAGTTCTAAATAAGCGTAGTGTTATAGTTTTTTTTATATTAGAAATAACTGAAAGTGAATCAATCATTTTGATCATCTGACAATATTGTTTTGTTGATGCCGGGAATTATGAAACTATATAAAGTAACTTGCAGAGTTGTTTGAAAGTGAATATGTTCAAGACATGCATTTAGTTATTTGTTGTGGTAGTGCATCATACTTATGCATACTGTTTTTTTTTCTAGTATTGCCTCATTGATTTGAATGGTTCTAGCCGATCATTTCGTATTCCTACAATAGAAGACATCACCAAACACCGAATAATTGTGGTTACATTGTCAATATCCATGTACCTGTCAACCCTGGGATTGCCACGTGGTTTCTTCACGCATATTTTGCTTGATGAAGCCGCTCAAGCTATGGAATGTGAAGCAATTATGCCTTTAGGTTTGGCGAACGAAAGTACAAGAATAGTGTTAGCTGGCGATCATATGCAACTGAGCCCAGAGATATTTTCTCACTTTGCTAAGGAAAGAAATCTACATGTATCGCTACTCGAACGACTATATGATCATTATCCAACCACGTTTCCGTGCAAAATACTATTATCGGAAAACTATAGGGCGCACGAAGCTATCATTCAATTTACATCTGAATCGTTCTATGATCAGAAACTCGTAGCTTGTGGTAAACAACCTAAACATGATGTATATTATCCATTGACATTTTTTACAACGCGGGGCGAAGATATTCAGGATCAAAACTCTACGGCTTTTTACAACAACTCTGAAGTATATGAAATAGTCGAACGGGTAGTGGAATTGAAACGTATGTGGCCTATTTCATGGGGCGCGTTTGATGAACATTCTATAGGCATCATGACGCCGTACTCAGATCAAGTATTTCGTATTCGTTCAGAGTTACGTAAACGTAGAATGTACGGTATCTCAGTCGAAAGGGTGTTGAATGTGCAAGGCAAACAATTTCGGGCGATATTTCTTTCAACGGTAAGAACTAGAAGAACTTGCACCAGCAATACGAAAAGTACGGATGAAGTGGATTATGGTTTCCTTTCTAATTCGAAACTTCTAAATACTGCCGTTACACGAGCACAGAGTTTAGTTGCTGTAGTAGGCGATCCTATTGCCCTGTGTTCTATAGGTAGATGTAGTAAAGTGTGGGAAAGATTCATACAGATTTGTAATGAAAATAATAGTTTATTTGGTATAACATGGTCGCAATTAAGGAGCCAACTAGATGGCGTAGAATTTAAGAAATCGTATGTTCTCAACCCCTTAGCTCCAGAGTTTGTCCCTAAAAAGTTCCTTATGGAAGCGTTTATTATAAATTCTCGAGTATTGCCACCTGTCGTTAATCCTCAGTGGATAAATAACCCTCCTCCAATACCCCATTCTGTAGTTAGATTTCCCCAACCTCCACCTTTTGCCAGCCCTCCTGTTGTTGATCCATTTATGCCCGTTGTGTTATACCCTAATCAGATATTACAACCTACACCACATATGGTAGCTGTTAGACCTCCAATAACCTCATGGCCTGTTAACAATGTACCCCCTCCACAAACTGCACATCGACCTCCAATATCTTTTCCAAGGGAAATGGAACAACATAATATCCAACCGACAGGATCCATGATTCCAAATCCCTTCCCACCACAGCTGCCACAAGTGTTACATAAAACACTATCTAATCCACCATCTATTATGGATCCAAGGGTGCCCCCTTTACCATGTAAAATTTTAACACAAGGAAACGAAATTATTGATTGTAACAGGGCGAATATTCAAATTCCTCATGTTGAACGGAAACATGAAGAAACAGGAATGATACAGTTTTTGAACAATGTACATTTTCCAGAAACGTTTCAAAATTCGAGCTGTAGCTTGAATGATTACATCAATCTTTTACCCCCAAAAATGACACTTGCAGACATGATAACTCAAACGTACGAAGTACAAGAAAGTTGGTTCCATCATTTGTTGAAAACTAAAGGAATAGAAGCTGCCAAAAAATTTGAATACTTAATACACACAACCACAAAAAAAGAACCTATCCAAAACCAAAACGTGTCGGCACCTAGTGCTTCGAGCCCGTGTAAATCCTACATTCAAGATCAATTACCCGATTTGAATTGGTATAATAAACCTGTAAATCAAATAAACTTAAACCAACCAGTTTATTTATTGGATAATGTTACGGCACCTACTCGTTTAAGTGTCAAACCTAATAGTGAAATATGTCCTCCAAACGATGTTGGATGTACACCACAATCATTACCCCTGTACAAGCGGCAAGGAATGCCTCCTCGTTTAACAGACTTAAAGAACGTGGAAGAAAATGGCTGCCCACTGCCAATACCCGGAAAACCAGTATATGAACCTCAAAAAAAGGATTGGCAAAACGAAATTAATGCAGAGTTTTCTAATTTAAGAGTGGGTGAAACGGAAAGTATTGACGAAGTTGTGAAACGATATAACGGAATGACCTATGCGAGTATATTAAGATCTCAAAAACCGTGTGTTAATAGTAATTCATTGGATTTGTTAAATATAAAACAAGATACAGTGAGTTCAAATGGTCCTAGATTGTATCAATATTTTTCATCTTAATTTGTATGTGTACATAGTTACAAATTCATATTTATATCTTGAGAAAAACTATTGTCCCTGTTTATATATACATACATAACACATCTATGTAGTTAAAATAAAATTAGAATTCATTTTAGTGCAATATGTCTTTTTTAAAATAAGTTTTATATAATAAAATATGTTAATGAAACGTGAATTTCTTTCGATTGTGTAAAGTATAGTCTATAAATAAAGATATTCACACCTAAATGAAATTGTTTTGAAATCTAAAGGCACCAAGCATAAAACTCCGTAAAATTAATTACACTTATTAATTATCGTGATGGATTGATTTTATCATTAATAGAATTTTCAAGCTTCCTAAAATATTATTTTGCTTGCAAGATTATAATGCAAATGAGGTCAAAGGTGTGAGAACAGCATGGGATAGTATGAGTTGTTCCCTACTAACCGATTCCATCAATGAACAAAGCTATCTCTGTAAAATTATTTTATAGCGCACGACATATAATTCTGCTACAAATAGGTATCGTCCAACATAGGCAGGTTACATTCAATGATCATACGTATATCTCTTTTCTTAACATAAAGTTACCGGTGGTTTTATATGGTCTCTATTCACAACGTCATAATTTGCCATCAACTGCTGAATTAAATATTCACAAATATTTTATAACATGACAATATAACAAATTTTCATAAAATCTATATTTTTTAAAGTATCGGCATGTTTAAGTAATTTTGTTTTTAATTGGTTATTCTTTTTGTTAAAATCTTGTAGCATAGTCGTAACGGTTGTCGGGTTCCGCCGTGAAAGTCTGGAGATACTATTTAATCTAATAGTAATAATAATTCATGCCTTCGCATCCCCATGATAATAGCATGTTTTGATACACGGTAATCTCTTGCTAATCACAATAATTAGATTTCTATAAAATCTAACAAGCGATTGATAGGAACATTTCTGTGTTAAAATCTCTAAGCTGATTCTAAAGTTACAAGGTTTCATGTCTTCATCAAACACTACTTTAAGTTAAATTCACCAACGGAACATAATAAATTTTGGATTAGACAGATCATCAATTCGTTACAGCAAATCAACAGACAGCTAACAAGTGCAATTCAGATTATTAAAATTTTAAGCAAGCACATGAATTGTGGATTAACTTGCTCGAGAAATATATTAATGAAAAAGAGCGTGGTGATTTTTTGACGTTATTAATGACGAATTGCCTATTTCATTGGAGTTTATTCACTGTAAACGCCAAATTAGATGGCGAGTGATGGGGATGCGCCATAGTCGTTTTTAAAAACGCGCACGCCCACTTACTGAAGTAATTGTATGTCGGAGTATGTTTATCAGTGGTGGGTCATAATGTCTTTACTACTAAAATGAAATAAAAAAACAATATTGCAACAGGTATGTACAATAAAATTTATTTAAATGCAACGGATACAATACTCTATTCGTGCTATCACAGGTAGATAAATTTAATGTATAATCTTAACTAATTCATATGAAGATACCCTTTAAAATTCGTAATTGTGATGAAAGTATTCCATATTTTAACATTGTAATTTTATAAGAAAGTGTCATTTCGAGTATTTTCACAACTCGGCTTATAACCGTAAAATTATAAAAAAACTATTTAAAATAGATTCACTTAGAGCCTTAACATGTACTTATCTTTTTTTAATCACATATTCAGATTTACATATTCTCACATTTTTATATGATTTACACCACGATTATACTTAAAATACGAGATTTTATACAGCGTTTTACTTTAATAATAACTAATTACATAATAAGCGGCCACGTACGTAGATTTTTGGGGGGTTCGCCGACCAAGCTACTATTCCAGTCCCTCCGAGCTGGCCGGCGGTGGTCCTGGTGAAATCTAACAATTCGGATCGCGCAACCGAATGCCTTAAGTAAAAGTAAATGCAGATATCGGTATTGTTGATAAATGGTGTTACTAGTTTACAGAGGGGTTTTGTATATTTGCACGGAATGGTGACACAACTGTGCAATACTAGCGCACATGCATTAGCGAAAATCTTTTGTATATGGGCATTACAAGATCGATAAACTTTACTATCTACTAATACACGGGTAGACAATACCGGAAATCGTTTGCAACGGGATATATCTCCACACGTGTGTGGCCGCTACATATGAGTACAGATCAGTTGACCACAGTGTATTCTTAAAATGTTTAAAATCATATTTTGTAATCCTATTCTTAATACAATTTAACCATATGAAACATTGAAATACGCATACAGTCTTATGTGTTACTAATAATTTTAATTTATCTTTATTGGTTACATTTTAGGAAGAAGATAAAAAAAACGATTGCAAAATGCCCATTCAAAGATAATCTAATTTTTTCAATCCATACTTAACTCTTCGTAAAATGATCATATTATTAAATAGTAGTAATTAGAGCGTGCCAATTCGGGACTATTATTGCGTATGCATCGTTAATAGTCAGTCTACAATGGCTCACCTTTACAGACCACGCATTATGTCGCAGCAAAATTCTACAGGGCTATTACGATGAACACATAGTAGAGATTCAAAATTTCCGCGCTCTACTTATATAATACATAATTTTTCCATTATATTCTTTCTGCTGCGTTCAGAGAGTTCTAGCGCTAGAAGTCATAACGACGGCGCTTGAGGTCAGCGCTAGAACTGGTTAAACGGCCCACAGCATTTTTCTGACGCATGCCCATTGCTTAGTTGATTGCTAGATTGGCGTGAATCGGGCACAATTTGCATGATCCCAGCTGCATTTGGCAAATGTGTTTTAGCTATTGTCGTTTATATATGGATAGATTGTTGTTTTATTATCTGTTTTAATGCGGGTATCGACGCGACAGCCGATGGGAGAGAGAATGCTTCCATAAGGAATGCATATTATGTAGTAGAAGTAGTTCCTGTACAACCCCAACGATTTCCATAGACATTTTCGTATGACAAGTAGATAGAATTATGTTAATTGAATACTAATAGTTAAATACATCACTTGTAGGAATTATTAGAAGATATTGGGTGCTAAATGAATATTGTGTCTATAGTACTACCCGAGAGGAAATTATTATTTACGCTATGGATGCCAGCCAAACATTTACAAGTTATTTCAGAGATGGTGTCGGATTACTATGATATTCGAAGAACAGTATTAAACGGGGAGTCTCCTGGTTCTAGTTGCTATGGTATCCATTACACTGTATCTGTGAATATTTGGCTGTGCAAAATAGCAAAAAAAATGGGAGAAACTCATTTCATTGATGAATGAACCTGTCAAAAAATCACAGACATACAGCAAACGAAATCGTGAACTAGTGGCATATATTCAGTACACCTACAATCAAAAGTTCAACGGCACGAATATCCAAAGAATATCTAAGTCTAGATCTGAACATTCATAGACTATTTCAAAGTTTCACTGAAAAATACTCACAAGTTAATGATCGTATGAAATTTAATATTTTCCTAACTGGACATTTCGAACAACTAAAAGCGATCCTTGCCGAATCTATGACAAATTTCTTGTGATGTTAAACTATCATCGGTTACTGATGCAAACAGACTACCCAAAATATATTCTCGTAAAGCTATGAACTTAATAAAGAATGAAATAGTAGACTCATAACTACCTGGAACCAAAATCCATATTTATGGATCTATGGACAAGTGGTTTATGTGCCAACACTAATCCGCAGTGTTATGTTTTATTCCAGTCACATATAATCTAGAAATACAGCACAGTAACTCAAACCTTGGATTTATGTGTGTTTGGAAGGCTGGTCGAGGAAGTAATGAAATTATTTCTTGTATTTCTTGAATAGTGGTAAGGTTGCAAAGCAAAAACAAAATTGTCATATCCTTCTACGTGTTTTTGGTAAAACATGGTGCCTTTAATATTATCAAACATAAATTTCTACTAAGTACTTTCATGAAATTGCCCTAATCGAAAAAAGAAACGGGTAATGAAAGTTACGGTTTCCAAAGACTTGCAGCATGTTATTACTTCTGTTAAGTATGAACCGTCATTTAAAGTAGTAGATATTGTACAAGGCTTAAGCACGTTGCAGGTGACTTCATATATATTCAATATTTATGTAAAGCAGTAATGGTTCGAATTTATAAAGGAGAACCTGGCATTGTTAAATGCAAGACCCATTTCAGCAACATCGAAAAGCGAGTGTTTAAAAAGAGCTGAAAGTAAAATAGCTGAGAACAAAACGTTATACGTGAACAATAATGTAAAATTGAAGGCAATTTTCATGGTATACAAAATTAGAAGGTTAGAGCTAAAGTAATATTTCCGCAGAATGTACTGATATTATATCACATGATCGATTAAATTTACCCTCTAGCATGCCATGAACTTTTTCTTCTTTAAACTTAAGTTAGTAGAAAAACTAAAAATGAGTAAATTGGCTTATTCTGTGGTATTAGCGAGAACGCTTAAGTGTAGGTGGTTGAGTTTATGTTACACGATTGACATGCGGTTGTCAAAATAGGTTTTGACAAATAAGTACACACAAAGGTTTCAGTGGAAAGAATAAAAAGTTTAATAATAAAAAAAATGGTTGGATTAAACCTTCAAAGTGAGCTCCTTCATTTTCTATACATAACGTCACTCTCCGTTTCATGTTATTGAAGGCATTCCTTAAATTATCAATTGTATGAGGACGATTTGTAAATATTCTATTTTTTAGGTGTGGATATATGAAATAATCCATAATTGTCAATTCTGGAGATCGCCGTGGAAATCCGATTATCAAAGAATTCATGCAATAATTCCATCATTTCCCTTGTCGTATGGGGTGTTGGTGGAAACATCCCCCCAAAAATTTCATGCGGATTTTTACTAAACCAAGAATATCATTATTCATCGTACCTAAAAACGATTGACAATAATTAAGCCAGGTTACGTGATCAATGAGGAGCTCGTGCACGCAATAAAACTAGTATGGAAATTTTTGCAGATTTCTTAGGAGATTGCGTTATTCGTTCCTCAGCGTTTGCTATATTGTTAGCTGTCCTTTTTGATGGTCTACCACTACCTGGTTTTCGAGACACAGACCTCGTTTCAGGCAAACTATCATATATTACTGGAAAATGTGAAAATTCTGCCCGAAATTTATCTATACACGGTTGCAAAGAGTACGGCCATTTTCCATTTTCTAATTTTATACCATTTCTGAAGTATGATTCGATAATGAAAACTTTGTGATTTATTGTAAACATTTTTGTGTGAATACAGTACACATGTCACTGTCAATTCACTACTCACTACCAAGACATTTTGAAGAAATAATTTCATGGCTTGCTACAGGGTAAATTTATATGGTCATATAGTAGTATATGCGTATTACTTGTCAGATAAGAGCATACTGTAATCGCCAAATTAGGCGTTTGCAGTAAAACGCGAATAAGTAACAATAGATGCTACGAAATTCATTACGTATTAATCTGGTTCGCATCTAGGTGTAAGTAGTAAATGAAGATTTTCAGATTTTTTTATTACTTTTGTGCTATTTCTATGGATATCAGTGTGCCATAGTTTGAATTCGTATTGTAGATGAGACCCTGTTTAATACGGTAACAAAGTTGTTTTTCATGAGGTTATTATGTCAATCTACTAAATTTATGTGAAAAAGAATTTTCATAAATGAAGGAAATATGCTCCTTATAAAGAAATACCACTGCTACCATAACATGAAACATTTTGCTTTGGATGTATGTGTGTTCATATTTTGCATACTGCGACTGAAAAGGAGACAATAAAAATGAAACCACCAAGTCTACCCCTGCAATGTATCTTTCATTACTGTAAATGAGAAAGTATGATGGGCCAGATATTTTTTTTTTATTTATTTTTATTTGACTTGCCTCAAGTTATGACTGAAAATCCCAATCATCTGTGGAGTATTAAAACACGTCTAAAATGCCTAGAAAACAATACCTAACATAATAATGCTACTAAATATAGCTACTCATGGTGTTGGTGAAGTCATTCACGACCCTATGCACTGTTGGTACGCGCCCTCTCTGGTTTAACAGTCCATGAGCTGCTCAGAAGATGGGTTGGAAACTGTACTTGCTTGTTTTGCTGTATTTGAACCGGCAGACGAGTGTTTTACTCTTGTGGCACCAGATAGCGCCAAGAGTATTCACTTGAGCTATAAGTTATAAATAGGGTGGTACTAGCAGAGAAGGAATTACAATGTGTTGAGCAAAAAATCGCTGGAAACCACACTGATGACGCCGGGTAGACCGAAACATGTTCGTGTGTTGGCGTTTTTTATTTCCTCACACTGTCTTTCTCGTAAATGATTCACCAATACCAGGGGTAGCTGTATCTAGCAGTATTATGTTAGGTATCTGTATAGTATGTGTTAGTATTGAATGCACGTTGTTGTTTCAATATTTATGGCAAAACATTTACTGTTAAGTTGTATTTGAATTCAATAAACTATACAAATAAAGATTGTTTTGAACACTTTAATGTTAATGTTCAGTATTCTTTGATTATGTATACTGCGTGTGTATAGAGTAATACTTACATACAAATATGGGTCAGAATGAAGGGTGTAAGATAGAAATGTATAGGAACAATAAGTTGACGGAGATAAACGTATTTAATACTAACGAGATATGAGCATGCGCAAGGTGAATGAATGCATGCTAAACTGTTAATTTCCGAAGAGTCAAACGATCAAGCGATTTATGCAGTGAACACATTTGAACTTTCAATCATTTTATAATTCAAATATGCGCTTAATAATGCAGACGCATTATAATTTAGAATCAAATATATCTATCTATCCTTCTCAATCTATTCTGACACAACTCTTTTATCTAGTAACGTCAATACATACGTATGGTCTGACCAAAATCACTAGAAAATTGCACGTTGGCAAAAGGAACAACTGAGATTGGCCCGCTGATAAAGCGGGTGAACATACAATGTGCGCTATATATATTGTCTCTGGTGCGCAGAATGGCTCATAATTGCTACGAGATATTTGTTGGCTTGTAGTATATATAATCAAAAATCGTATATAATAATGTTAAACAACTGAGCATGGGCAATACAGAGTACCAGTATTCTTAATGTATTTAACATTACAAATAGTATAGCATTTGAGGATATGCAATATGTATGTCATATTATTAAAAATGTGTATGTATTAGATTTTGTTGAATTACAAGCGAAAGAAAATAGAGCAGTGGGGCCCTTGAAATAGAGATTACTAAAATAGTCCAGGATTTGATAGAAATATCACATTTCAGGAGGATGGTGCTCCTCTACATATCGAAATAGCTGATCACGAATTTCCTAATGAAATGCATGGTGCACTGGTTATTGGCCTACACAATTTCCACTTCAATTCCCCAAATGAACACCTAGATTTTTTTCTATTAAGTATCTTAATTTATACAGTAGTACTTATTCTTTTGAAGGCTTTCACCTGAAGCATTTGAAAAAGTGCGGAAAGTGATGCTAAAAAAACGCTATAATTGCTAAAAAATTCAAGGAGCCTATCTAACAGAACAATTAAATAAATAAAACAATAATTTCATACAATAAAGAAAATTTTTGAAAGTTAAACTTTTCTGGGTGTTTATTTTTCTGAGTGAATAGAGTCTTGGGGTTTTAGCATTACACACAATAACTCTCTCTGAGTTATTTCCTTACAAAGTTCTCAACGTTGTCAACCAGCAATTTTATGATGAAAATGGTGTATTAAGTATTACCTACTTAACATTATGCTAATTTGTAAAATGCACAGTGGAAAATTCAATGTAAGATGAAATACTATATGTAATATATGCCATAAATTTGCGACCTAATCAGGAAAGATATCAAAAGTTTAAAAATTAAACAGCATAACACTTTTCAGTATTATTTTTAAATCTGTACATTATTCAATTAGCTACTGTATATTTCTTATCTGCCTGTACCTAACTCAGACGAATACACCAAATGAATTTGCATGCGGAGTGCAGCCGGATCAATCGGATGTATTCAACTTTGTATAAGTGAGCATTTGCAGTTATTAAGTTTTTAATCTCCTTATAATGCATTGTCATTCTATAATCAAAACTTCAACAGAACATAAGAACACTCATTTCTGTAGTGCCGGTAGTGTATATGTTATAATTGCATATGCATGAATTAAACCAAAAACATGACATATAGTACGTACATCTATCTATCCTTTAAGGCACAAAGTACCAAAAATATACTGATAATTGGTGAAGCTTGTAAAGAGATTAAAAGTGAGGAAGACATACTTTACCGGCAAATAATTCTGATATTACCGTTATCCATAATGCTAACACAAACAATATGTATGAAATTCCTACTTGATGGCTATTTGGCAACTGATAAGGTTGTCCTCCAATTTCATCAACGTGAAATCCCATCGGGAATATAACAGCCGCCAGGCAAAATAACACCACTACAATAAATAATTAATGTACACAAACAAATAAATAAATGGCAAATGCAACGTACTTGCTGTAAATCCTACCCATCGTGCATATGGCACTACATTCCTATCCCAATGTGAAGAAGCTAACAAAATGATGGTTGTAGTAATACAAATACAACCTACGAAGATGCATACTAAAGCCAAAAGCCATTCGGGCTGTAAATCTGGAGTAAAGCAAACTTGAGAACGATTATGTAAAGTCATACAAGTCCACATAAGTCCCAATCTTGTATTTCCTGAAAAATAGTCTAATAGATTCTAAGATTTGAAATCATTTTGGTAAGTAATTACCACCAGTTTCCGTAATTATCCAATCAGGCATGGCTAAACTAACAATTGCAAAAATATCTGCAGCCAGAAATAACGTTCCCGATATTAAAGTTAACTTATCCATTGTAATTTAATTTGAATTAAACAAATAAAAAATATTACGATGGTATTGTAAAAGTTTTTTAATGCTATTTACGTGTTGTTATGAATTTGTTTCTATATCAGCTTTCATGTCCGGCGTTCTCCTTTTGCGTAGTAATTATAACGAACCTCTATTGGCTGCATTGAATTTCCAGTTTTAGGGTATTACAAGGGCTTATTTGAAATTTGTCTGAAACAACTGAAGATGAAATAATACAGGAGATTAAACTCAGAAAATGAAAATAAAACTTTTGCCGTAACTTGTGCTATTTTCAGTTGTATTAGTTGTCAATTTGAAAGAGTACACATTCAAATGCATAGACGATTTTGACCATAAATGACATATTGTATATAAGTGATCTGTGATTTTGACATTTGTTATGTCACTTAAATAGCTTATACAAAACAAAATTTATATCAAGAGTTTCAGTAACAAGCTAAGTCATAATTATAATTTCAAAGGCAACTTTGTGGTAAAATTTATTTGAACGCATGTTATTGTAAAATAAGTCTCATTTGTTTTATAAATTCCAAGGAAGTGAGTATAATAGGTGTTCCTATCTTACCAACACAGTTGGAGCTTTTACTTATTTTTGTATTACCATAATTACATGATCCTTTCTAAACAACATTTTTTAATGTTTTTAATTCGGAGAAGTAAAATAAAAGGACGCGTTTACACAATGGAATTTTCCAAAGCCACTTTTTTGCGGCAATTTTAAAACTAGTTAGGACTTTATATAAATTGTAGTTACATGATTATTATTACAATACAAATTTAGGGACAAAAATTAAATACAATCACACTCAGAAAAATACACGATCTAAACGTTGATCGATTGTTGTAACAATATGGCAGCCGGCAATATATCTAATATCGCTAGTATAATTTTTGCCGAACACTCCTCCGAATTAAAAAAATGGGGTATAGCAAAAAATATACTCAACAGTTAGTGGTTAGTAGCTCCAGCAGTAATAAATTAATATTTGCAAATATTAGCTTAAAAATGAGCAAATATCACCCTTATTTACCGAAATAACTAACTTAAGACGCTCGCGAAATTTTAAAATGCCTCGCTTGAGTTTATCTATAAACGCATTGAATCGTCAGAATCGCAGACGACATTTTAAAACTTGGCCAACTTTTCCGTTTTCGTGACCGTGTAGCTGTCGTTCTCGAGAATGTATGGGACATGTATACACTAGTATCGTATAGTTTAACTTTTTTGTCGTTCTTATTACCGTTTTCGTTTTCGTTACCGTTTATTTGTGCGGCCGCCTTTACAAATAGAACTAAAACTAATGGATAACCCCTCTAGTGCCTCTATAGTTAGACAATTTTATTCTTTGTGTACGCTGTCCTGTAGGGCTATTTACGTTGTAGTCTGCCTCTACAGTCCACAAAAGGGCAAAGCTAGTAAAACCCTTCCAAAATTGTAAGCTTTACTTATAGGTCAACCCAGGTACAAGAGGATATATAGTATTTTTTTCTTTAACAGGTTGTCTATTTCTCTAATGACAAATGTCAACATGAATGACTGTTTGTGTTGTTTTCGTTGTTGCTAAGAAAAATAAAAACTAAAATGAAATGGCTGTATAAATGCGCAAATGGTAAATAATTTAAATTTATAAGTACTCTATGTGCACGTGTTTTTTTCGATAGGTAAGTATCAGCTGTGGTAGAATCAGTAATTCCGTAGACATGGCGAATACTACTCAAGGATTGTATGCACCATTACCACAATCAATAAGTGATTCTGATTCAGAAAAGGAATTACAAGTTGATAATATTCGTGCAAAATCAGTTAATGGTGTTCATAAAAGTTTTGAGAGGTCTGCAAATGGTTACATGATTCCAAATTTCACAATGGATAAGACAAAGATAAAACATGGGTTTAAGTCCATGTCTCATTCGAGAAAATATTGCTTTCTATTTTCCATACTTGCGTGTTTTCTAACAATTGCAATATTTTTGTGGATACTTCCATGTTCAGAAAACGACACTTGCCCTTTGCACATTTCTAATTGGGAAAATCAACATGAAGATTTTGAGTTTAAGGGCAAGATTAATGTTGTAAACAGTGCTTTCGCCAATAGCTATAATATGGTCTTGTTATTTAAGAAGAGTTTAAATGATGTGAGTAGTAGAAATGGTGCTATTTGTATTTTGGGTACTAATGGTGGAATTTCATGGTATACTCCACAAGCAAAAGAACCGTCTGACTTAAATTGCTACTTAATAGACGTAAATGGAGATGGTGTGAAAGATTGTTTGTTATTAGGAGAAATGGGATTGCAAGCTGTTGATCCAATATCTGGTCAGATATTATACCATGCCCATAATCAAAATGTGGAAAAGGGAATTAATAGTATAGATATCCCAGTTATATTACCAGATTTAAACAAGGATGGCATAAATGAAATGATTACAATAATTAATGGAAAAGTATTTCATAATAAACTGGTTATTATTTGTGGAAGAACTGGGGTCCTGTTAAGCAAAGTTTTATTGAAACATTGTTTAGATGTGGTGGCTTTGAAATATGAAGATAATAAATTTTCATATTCGTGTATGAATTCTACAAGTACAAGATATTTTGAAATACCTTATCTAGATATTGAAAATCGTTATTATAACAAAAGCTATGATGTTACATCTATACCAACAAACTACACCAATGTCCGTAATAATGAATATAAGCTTAATGGACATAAATTAATTATAAACAACACTGGAATATGTCCCGATTGCCAATCTATGATAATTCTATTAGATGGAAAAAATAATCAGTTGTGGTCATTCTCACATGTAAACAGTTATGCTATGGAACCTATAACCTTTACATTTAAATCAACAGAGTTGAACATGATTTCTTTGAAAGGTCACATCAATGGATATATCGTGAAACTGTGGCAGTGGTCTAATTATAGAATATCCAAAAAGGATCATATAATAAATAAACGTTACGCATCTTCTATGGACACAACCATTCAGACAAATACTATCAATGAGCGAATTGTACTGATAACATTTAATGATACCAATGTACATGTTATTAATGCAAGTTTAATTGAAATAACACAGTTGTGTTTTCCAATTGATGGGGAATACACTTGTCAACCGGATTTGGCTAATCAAGAAGAATCTCTTTTAATTGCAGATTTAGATAATGATCACTCACAGGAATTGGTGAGCTATAGTAGTACTTTTGAATTAAGAGATGGTATATGGAAGCTAATCTCACGTATGAAAGTAATACGTTTGGAAGCTGAGCTTCCAAAGCTGTATGAAATATCCCCACCAAAATTGTATGAAGTTTTATTGTAGATTGTATATGTAATCTAATAAGGGATAAGCTTACGTCATTGCACCCAATTTCTTGAAAATTCTATTCATGTATTTGTATTTCATTATCATGTTTTCATCCCAGTTGCATCCTAATTTAAAATAATTGTACAAAAATTAACCCTAATATCTCCAATAAATTATTTATTTTCATAAACGTAAGAAATTGTGAATTGTACGGATTTGAGTTTAACAACAAAAGGCAACATTTTCAGCTTCGATTGTAGATAGGAATCTACTGATGAGAGTTACTTGCTCTACTTGCTTTCGAAATTATGTTTTTATGTGGTATATTTGTTATAAGCTAAAATGAAAACGAATATTTTTTCTTGAAGATTGAAAAGCAGGTTTTGTAAAGAGATGCCTATAATATATTATACGGTGAATTTTAAAATTTGAAGATATAGGAAATCTTTTCTATTGTTTTTGTAACCAAAATTTATTGAACTCCTTGCAGTTCCGTTATTGAAATATTTAAGAAACACCTAATACGTAATGTATAGCAAAGTCATCTGCTCACCATCGCTAACGTTGTTAGATAGCTTTCACGGCCATCGTTGCTGGCTGCTTTTTGGTTTTCGGATTCTCTGCTGTGTATGAAGTTTGTAATACATTTCGATTATCTTTTAAGCTTCATCAGAAATGAAGTGAAGACTTCTTGCATTTTCATAGAAAATAATGATCTGAGCAGTGACGCAGCTTCAAGTCGTAAACCTTATAATATCAAATTGAGCCCATCAATGCCAAAGAAATGGAGCGATTTTGGGCCCCCTAACGCTTTAACCCAGCAGGTATAAAAGTGTTATTTTTTGAGTTTGTCATAAATAAAATCTTTAGTTACTTTTCCGTTTTTATTTTAATTCAGAAAAGGAAAAGTTACCAGTAATAGCGAAATTAGCGAGCAGATAACTTTGGAATAGATCTAGCCCGGATATAGCCGAGTACATTTGCATAACTGTATCCGCCCTTTGATCTTTAAGAACTCTGTAAATTTTTCAGGTCACCTTATAGGGTTTGCAAATTGCGGTACAGGATGTTTTCGAAATTGAAATTAACGGCGTTCTCTGTTTGTTTAATTAGAACCAAGACTAACTGCAATGCTCACTGAATCAACTTCTTGCAAGAAGTGAATTTTAGTGAAATTGTATCAGTATTTTATAATTATCATGTTCTTGTTGCATTATTTTCTTTATAGTACATCATAGAATTATAACGCAATTTTTTTTTTAACATATTTAATACAAATTGAACATTATTGTGCTACACAATCGCTTCTTTTGCTTTTGTTTTTAAAGAAATGACAGCTTCTCAAGATCAGTGTTCTCAGAATGTACTATTTTGGTATGTAACGAACAAACAAAATTACATCAGACCTATATATATCGGCAGTGATAGAATATTAAAAAAAATCAAAAAGGTCAAAGATTTTCCTGGACCAGAACATTCAAGAAAGGCACACACAAAAATTATAAAAAATAAATATTTAGTCTGGAACCCTCGTGTATCAATTTATTAAAGAGGGGATATCTTATTTATAAAATATATCGATGACGTCATATGCTATAATGCAATAATAATAATAATGTATGGCAGTTGTAAAATACAAATCGATCTGTTGAATCCTGTTGAAAGTTAAACATCAAAAAAGAATTTATACATTTATGGCTCAATATCTTATTACTATTTTTGCCTATTGAAATTCACATAGCCTATTCAAGCATATTCAAAGGTGTGTTACGATGTGCCTTTGCTTTCTTGTTATTCATCTGCCCATTTCTTTTTCTTTACAAAATATTACATTTTATTAACCGTTAAATTAAGAAAAGCTCGAATTTTTTTTTAATCTGTCAATTGGAAGTGAAAGTTTTGCACATAAAATAGTTGTGATATTTATTTGTGTGTATTCTATTTTGTAATACATATAATTTCTCTATATGTGTCTGTGGTACCTGAAGTCTAGTCATAATGAAATATTCTTATTTAAATATATATATGTTCCTATTACTTCATTTTGGGAGAATCATCCTGAAGCATCGCTTCCATGAATTGTTTACTTTTGAGTACTTTTACAAATACCTATGCATTTTTTATGAATATATATTCTTTGTACTGTATATGCTTTTCCCAAATTTCGTTGTTTCTTTGTAATATGTATACTATTTATACAGACGCACATATGCAATAAAAATAAACAGTCATTGGATCATTATGGTTATAAAATTTGAGTTGGAGCTTAGAAATAATTTATTAGATGCACTGTTGATTTCAATAATTTAAGAGAGACACCAAAACTATAGAATATGTAGGTAGTACTAGGTGTACGTTTTAAAAACATATATGTAAAAAGACAATCTTATTGCCTGCACCATTGCGCAAATTAATGTCTGCTTCTGAATATAAGGTATTGCTAGTCAGCGTTTCTTTTTTTGCTCTATAAAGTTATAAATGAATCTTATCTGTTCAAAATAATGTAAATGCATATATATTGAAATGTTTAACATTACATGTTTAACATCAATAAAATTTATTGAAACATAAAATGTTTTTCTTTTAAAAAACTGCAACCAATTCAAAAAAAAAAACAAATTGTACAATATTTGTAATTGATGGTGAATCTATAAGAATTTTATTCACTACACATACAACCAATAAATGTGCTTCAAATTCTTTTAGGTTTCATGGAGTTTGCAAGTTTTTTATCAATTATAATGTGTTAGGTCAAATCTGCATTAGCGCTGAAACACAGCAGTTGATATGCTTGCCACGTGTCAAGGCTGATAGACTAATTGAGACGAATTCACCAAGAAGCACCTTACACCATAGTATTTGTAAGAGCATTTATTCCACTGGTTGGTACGTTATCAATATTTTCTTTCCAATACTGATATGAGGAGATCGGTGAATCCCAAATGTATACAACCACACAATTGGTATCTCTTATATCGGTCCGATACCTTGTGTATGTATTGTGTTTATAAATTAATGAGTAATTTGTATAGGTTTTGTTATGTCAGCAATCAGAGTCACCATAACGTGTTTCGTTTGAAATGCAGAGGGTGACCATAGAATTGCATAGAATACCCTAAAGAAAAGCGTCACGTAATGATATAAAGCGTGTACATAAAAGTAGCGCCTTCCAACATCTGCGTGGGTGAACTAAAATATAATTCTTTTGAGCAAATTTATACATATTTTTTATTTTATATTGTTGTGAAACAGGTTAATAAAAGGCAGAACTATTTTGAACCAGTGTATTATAAATATTGTTATTAGTCCCAAGTATTGTACAAAAAACAAAATATATCTATGAATGAAATACAATTACAAATTCAATTTTCATCCATTTGAAACCTCCCCTATCTGCCTGACAATATTACTGAAATTGTATTAATATAATTAAATATTAACAATTTTGTGAATGATTGAAGAATCAGGTTTTTTGTTACAGCGGCATGTGTAAAAGCAATTGTTAAATTAGAATTAACATATGCTTGGATATTACGTTTCTTGCACATTTTTGTTGTGTATTATTTGATCAAATAAGAAATATACTGTATGAAGTGTTTTTGCAATTACCGGGCGTTCCATTTGATCTTGTAGTAACAATTTTCTGTTTACATGACCGCGGCGTTTCCACTACCGGGTATTTACATGAGCGAGCGTAGTTTGGAAGCAGTAAATTTTATAAAAAGAAGTTTCAAGCAAAAATTTCAACGCAAAAAAGGGGCCATGCAATAATGATATTCAAGGTTATAGAGGCCAGTAGAGTTTTTTGATTGGTAAGTACGATATTGTTTTGCTTAAAAAGCATTCAATTCGGAGTAAAAAAAGGTTCTAAAATTCATATGCTATAATGAATGGGATATTAAAGGTAACCTTTTTAGGTTTCCTACCTTTTTTAAGATAAATGTTAAGCATTTACCCATTGTATCAAGAACATGATAGTAAAAGCAGGACAAATTGAATATTAGGAAAACAACATTCTCTTTACGTCAATAAAAAAGGATTATTAATGTACAGTTTGCATTTTAAACATAAAATAGTCTTAAATGCGTTTATACATCTTTATTATGTGATTAAACATAGATTTTTCTTAATATGCAAAATAATCATCCAAAATTTATATGACATTAGGTTATTATAGATTTATATCTGGAATATGTTTGCAATTTAGGAAATAAGTACGAAAGGATTATAATCAAATAGGTACCAATATCGTTTTATGATAATTATTTAAGTGACAGCTATCAATGTATTTACAACAAATAAGTCTTATTATTATTATTTTTGTTATACAGCACCGTTTCTACACAAAACTGACCTTCTCTTTAATAAATAAAGAAAAATAATAAAAATGGGGAATATGAGGTATCCGGTCCCCCGTCATATATTTCTTCCGAAAATAATTAACAACATCTTAGAGAATGTGTAATAATTACAATTATGTTCTAAGAAACGATTTATATCTATTACAGTTTTCAATATTTACAAAAATCTTAAAATCGTGCAAATGTGTGGAGGGGACTTTACCTTGACATCGAACGATTCCGCCGATAAAAAAGTGTGTTGTAAATGGAAAGCTGAATTTGCGAATTGTGATGCATTCATTCGTTCTTCTTTGTGCGAAAAAAATTTTTGCTTTATTCATGTGGTCTGAAAGATCTTTCGATAAGGTATAACATTTGCATTTAAATTTTTGTTCTATCTATTTCCGTTCAAGAACTAAATCAAGAAAACTGAAAGTCTGTGAATTTTCGAAGGGGCGTATCACCCCTCGAAGTGAATTTCAGCACAAACAAAAAAAATATATTTTCAATTCAACATACTCTACTTACTTACCAAGTTTCATTAAGATCTGAATTTGATACTCGGGAACTTTTCCTTATTAGTTATTTGTATTAAATAAATTGAATTAGTCACTGAAATGGAGATGCTGAACTGAACGAATTAGTCCATAATTACAAATTCAAATTTTCTTCGCATGTTTCGGCTAACGAAAGAACTTTGCTCGTTTATCATAAATTTATTGGATTCTTTAATGCGCCCTAATACGTTTAAAAGTGAAGAAAGATATACGTAGATAAATCTTGGGTTGCATTAAGATTTTATGACAAATATGTTTCTGGAATAATTGGTTGTATAGATTGTACCTATGTAGCTATAAATATATATATCATTCAATAAATGTTCAAATTGTAAGTAAACTTATTTACTCCACTATATTTTATATCAGCACTAGATGTAGTATTCATTGCAGTTATGCGACAGTAACATGCAAATATATTAATTCAGATAGCACTTATGATGTTTCCAATCTACAAAGAAATCTTCGAGATGTACGTATAACAGACCAAACAGATTATTTTTTATTAGGTAATATAAGAAACATTTATAAGGCGTAAATTCAAAAATATTTTTTAGGTGATTCAGCATATCCTTTCGAAGTTAGATAATGGTCCCAATAGAAGAAAAGCCTATACCCGATACACCAGAGTATCGTTATAATGCATCACATAAGATGATCCACAATCTTATTGAACGTTGTAAAGTCGTAGAGATGTTGCTTCGACATAAAGTTATTACATTACACGCCAGATCTTGCTTGCAAAATTGTTAATACTTGTGTTGTTTTTCATAATCTATGCATTCATCGTGGTTTGGAAGAACCTGAACTTGCTGGTGCAGATTTTAATTATGGTACGGAGTGCATAAACAATAGTTTGAATTTGTTTTAGTATCTTGCTTTTAGAAAATTTGGGTAATTTTAATCAGCAACAAGAAGCATCAATTATGGAAATAGAAAGAATAAACCCTTGCAGAAGGAAAGAGATGTTAAAAAAGATTAACACAAAATGTATTTATTAATGCAAAAAATACATGTAGTGTATAACATTTAATATATTCTTTAACAAATCGTATTTAATAATATATAGTCAAATAAACATAACAAACTATATCAATTCTTGTATTACATTTGAAATATTCTGCAATACTTCAGGTGTTCCTCTTTGGCATTCAAAAGATGCACGCATTATTTCAATTTTTTCTCATAATATTTCTGTTTCAACGCTGTTTCTTCTCTAAAATTCGTAAAATATTGTAAACATCTGTATCATTCTGTGGTAAATTTCAATCATAATACTCAGACCGGATTTAAGCACCAAAAGATACGATTACCTGTTACTAGGCCAATTTGAGGAAACGTTTGCGAAGGGTAGATGAGAATACCAAATGCGGTTATTCTTCGAATTCGAACCCTTTGAATAAATGTTTATCGCATACGAATGTAGTACCCCAGATCGATAAACAATCCCTTATATGCGTCACTATTTGTAATTATACGTTGAACTAAGTACATAACGCTGTATTGTAAATAATAATATAAGTCTTACTTTTACATTTGGAGAATATAAATATATATATATAATTGTATCTGTACTTGCATTGCTTTTATAATCTTTATATAGTATGCTACAGTTTTCAATAAATTATACTGTTTGAATAAGTCTTGTTTCGTTGTAACATTTTTAAATGAAGCTCGTAAATACAGTATTCACACTATATTTACAAGTAGTTACAAAATATATTGAATAACGAGTTGACCGCTTACTGATGAATTGAAATTCTTACTAGTTAATAGTATGTGAATACAAGTTAATTTGTTCCGGACAAGTTAAAACTATGTCACTTATAACGCTATATATTGGAACCATGTGTTATGTTCCGAAGACTTTCTGTATACTTTAGATATTATTGTGGGTCTTACTTTGTGAATTGAAACACTCACTAATTTAACTAAGTTTAATTAAAATTAAATATTAAAAGTACAATATATGTTTTGAGATCCGCACTGTCTTATGTCTATTCTACTTCTATCTTTATCTTAACATGTCGTTTCTATATATGTACGAAAATTACCCCTCGCTACCTCGACGTAGGTGGCCGCTTCATAATTTTACGTAACGGTCAACTAGGGTAAAATTCGTACTGTGAATGGTTATGCAATAAATTTACAGGAAACATGGACTGAACTATTTCTTGTCACGAGAGTAAAGACAGAACTACATATGGGCTACACTAAACGGTTCGAAAAAGTATCATGTAACGCTCGGTTCTCCGACACCTCCCTCCTTAAGTTTGAAGATGGCGAATATATGTTGGCATCTTCAAAGGGGAATCGTACTTCTTCTGGGGCGAATCGTGCTTGGTCGTGGAAGGTGGTCAACTAGTTGTTGATAGGTGTCCTTCTCCCAATTCCATGTTTCGATTGATGCCTTAATGGTTTGAGTACAACAGTGGTTAGAGATATGATTAAGTTGTGGTGTTAAGAGATGGATTTCGCATGTAGATTCTTCAGTTATTCTGCTTGTATGGACATTTTTACAAATGTACTGTTGACTTACGTGCTGCTGGCAGTCTGTTAAACTTTGCGTAAAGGGATAGTAGGTTTTAGTTTGGGAAAATAACAGGTGACAGGTAAATCAACCTTACCTAAAGGATCGATATAAGAAAATGGATTAATTAAATTTATGTTTTCGTTCATCTGGAATAAAATGTTTCAACATATTAGTATGGTATTTTACTTTTTGTTTATTTGACAGGGTTTGCAATTTTGTATATGCTTCTTTATATCATGTTTTATACTAGGCCAATTGTATCTTTGTTTGATTCTTGAATAAGTCTATGAAACCCGGAATGTCCTGCTGATTTGCTGTCATGATTTTCTTTTAGTATACGTTTGATCTCTTGATCTTTTGGAATTATACGTGCTGTATTAAACATTTTGATATAATTGCTTGGAAAAATAAATGTTCATAATCATTTCGTACAAGATCTAGGTTTTAATTCGATGTTTTTCATCTGGGGGAATGAAAATAAATTGATTGTTCTTTAATTGAGATTTCAATGACAACAGACAATCGAATAAATTTTTGTATAAGGTAAATGGTTTGATTTAAATTTACAATTTTCGAAACACCGTTCAGAGTAGGTGTTAGTTTACTAACATTAAAGTTGTCCGATATGTAACTAGAATATGGCTTAGGTTCATTCAAATCTTGTGACCAAATTAATACAATAGGCTGCTTAATTTTGTGTAAAGGTGTATTATCTTCCTCGTAAGTTATAACGGATTTGTTTTTGTAATGATATTTGTTCTGTGAAATCTTGATATTTGGGGCTTTGTTTGATATCATTATTTAACATTTTGATTTCTTGTCTTGGACTAAGTCTTTAAGTATATAATAATGTCTTTTGGTTGAGATAAAATACTTCCTATACCTACATTTGAGACGTTACAGGTTAGCAAGAATTGTTGTGAAAAATCGGGATATTGAAGTAAAGGCTGACTAATTAATTTTTTTTAAGTGTTAAGATCTTTCTTGATCATCGGTCCATTTAAATTCATAGTCTTTTCTTAAGAGTAGTGTAAGTGGCTTCGCAATTGTAGAAAAATTAGCAATAAATTTTCTATACCATCCTACCATGCCTAGAAATATTTTAATTTCTTTGGGATATTTCGGACGGGAAATATTTTTTATACCTCCGATTCTCTTTGGATTTGGTTGTACACCCTTATCGGAAATTATGCGACCTAGATATTCGCACGATTTTTTCAGGAATTTGCATTTGTCTGGTTGGAGTTTGAGACGATTTTTACGTAATCTTTCGAATACATTTGCTAACTTACGGTTGTGATCTTATAGCGACGACCCATAGATAACTACATCATCAAGGTAAACAAAACATTGGTGAGTATACTGCTTGAGTCCTACGGAATCTGGTTGAGTAAAACACACGTGAACCCTTTGCAAGTCGACATACCGAATCTGTATGTGATAGCTCATGAACTTCCGCGAATATGAATTTTTATATGAGGGGGTTGTAGGTAGAACACCCCGTGAACCCTTTGCAAGTCGATGATATTTGGAGGGTACTTTCGTATGTGTATGGGTATTCCACATACCGAATCTGTATGTGATAGCTCATGAACTTCCGCGAATATGAATTTCTATGTAAAGGGGTTGTAGGTAAAGCACCCCGTGAACCCTTTGCAAGTCGATGATATTTGGAGAGTAGTTTCGTATGTGTATAGGTATTCCACATACCGAATCTGTATGTGATAGCTCATGAACTTCCGCGAATATGAATTTTTATGTAAGGGGGTTGTAGGTAAAACACCCCGTGAACCCTTTGCAAGTCGATTATATTTGGAGGGTAGTTTCGTGTGTGTATAGGTATTCCACATGCTGAATCTGTATATCATAGCTCATGAACTTCCGCGAATATGAATTTTTATGTGAGGGGGTTGTAGGTAACGCAGCCCAAGGACCCTTCGAAGCTCAATTGTATTTCGCTGGTATGAGTGTGTGATAACAAGCATTGTATGTGCCGAATCTTAATGTGGTAGCTAGTGAACTTCCGTGGATAATAATTTTTATAATTTAATTATTTATTCTACCTTCTACTTCCGCCTATGGGCGTTCGGGTATCATGGGAGAAACTGGCTGCTCTTTTCACACCGGTATCTATATGTATATAAAATTGAATACGGAGAAATTTAAAGTTCGTTTTTAGAAAACAATGTTTATTTTAAAACTAGTGCGTTTACTTCTTAGTATACAACCTTACTGGCTAAAGGTACAGAAATAACAGACTTACATCTAATATTTGGCCAAGAAAGAAGACTCTCTGACCTTGCTTAAATACTAATAAACAACGTTCTTGTCTAAATAACACAACTTTTACATTTCTGAAAGTAAAGTGCGTTACCGTAATTAGTATTGTCCTCCCTCCTTAAGCGAAAACGTCCCCGTTTTCTGGCTTGGGGGCGAGTAAATTAGGAAATGTTCTGTTACGTCGTTTTCTTTGGAGAATAACTTGATTATTCTATCCTTATACAAGTAACATAGAATACAACGATGATTATAATTAAAATACTTGTAATAGTAAAATGCACATAATGTCCTACGGAGTTTAAACTTATGTGATTATTTAAACTTTTAGCCTCTTCTCTTAGAGTACTAAAATCATTGATATTGTTTGCTAGGTTTCAAGCTAATTACATTGAATTCGTTTTGGATTGTAAAATTGCTAATAGTATTATCGAAAGTTTGATCGTCTATAATGATTTTAAAGTTAAGATCGGATGAGATGGCTACATTGTTTCTGATTGTAATTCTATTTATTCTACTTGAACATTCTTCGATGATTTCCAATTCATTTTTCTTGACACAATTATTTTGTTATTTTTAAATTGCGTGTACAATTTGTAGTTATTGATTATCTTGGCGAAAGTACAATTTTGACTTAAACTAAGAACACATTCTTTCTTCTTTGGCTCTTTGATGCACAGCACTTGGAGGTTTATTGTTTGACACGTTTCTTCGGTCCAATATTCTTCCTTAGCTCCTTGTAGATGGTAAGCGGCAGGTGGTAATAGCACTACGTCTTGCGCGTTAGGAATAGGATAAACCCTGGAGTATCGGTAGGCAGGATAGGGATGTACAAAATACACGTAATAGTATCGTTTATAGATATTACCCTAAACCTTGCAAATTCTAAGATTTTAAAGAAATGAATATTATCCCATTCTATTAATTCTGTTTTCTTATAAATTAATTCTTTAATTTTCATTAGGTCGGCATTTGATATAATTTCCAAATTGACAATTTCTGAAAAGGCTAGCGAAATTGTTCTTTCTATGGTTTAAAGAAAGTTCAGTAATTTAAGGCTTAAACAATTGTTATATTGTAGAAACAATTGTGTTTCCAGGATATTACTTACATTGTGCAATAAATTTAAAGTTGAATTAAAGTTATTCTTGATTAGTTTTAGGTCTGTCGAGTATCTATCAGTGATATGATTTGCAAATGAGTTGTATTTTTCGATTTGTTCAATGATTTTATTTTGATTGATGTGAAGGGAATTTACATTCTTATTTATTTGGTTTAAGTCTTTCTCATTCGGGTTTCCTGTGATATATTTAATAGCAGTTCCTAAAGCGTTTATTAGGACTCTTTTATGCCTCTTGTTTTTGAGTTTTGAGAGTAAATTTTCTATCCGAATGCAATTATCTTTTAAATTTTGGGTACCTTGATGCACAAAAGGGTTGTGATCTCTTAACTCTAAAAGTACTACATTATTTAGTAAGGATATACAGCTTAATTCTATGTTAGTTATGTTAATGTAAAAATAAAACTTATGGTAATGGTCTAATAGTTTCGTTAGACCGAGGTCTGATACGAAGCCACTTGAATCAATTTCCTCCACCTGAAGAGCCTGATTGAGGCTGGTCAGGGACCTGCAATTCTAATTTCTTTTTTATTCGTTTTATTTTTCTCGTGTGAATGTTCGTGGATCGTTTCGTATTTTCGCGAACACTGGTAATTTTGTTGTTATCTACCGCAGTTACGTTTACTTTGTCAAAGCAGGGATCAGTTTTTCTGATGCGTTGTTTGGCGAAATATACGGTTGGTTCGTTTATTTCGATGTTACTTTCTTTATTTAGATTTTGTTTTTCTAGCCTAGTTCGACCTTTTTCTAGCTGTTTATTGTATAATTGTTCATAAAGAGGTACTAATTGGCTTTTACGTTTTTCATTATAGCTGTCGTATATTGCTACGTCTAAATCGGTTTCATGGGCGTTTAGGTTTTAGTATGGGCCATACAGTAAAGTGAATGGTGTGTAGGCTGTGGTGGAATGCACGGATCGATTGTACGTGGACACGGCGGATATCATTAAATTTTGCGGACTTTCAGTCTTGTTCTCTAATTTCTGAATTCGTAATTTTTCTAAAAGTGTGGAGTGTACTCGCTCTATCGGGGAATTCGAATTATTGTTGTAGTTTGTTGTATAGTAAACATGTATTTTAAAAAGCTTGTAATATTCTTCGAATGTGTGATTTTTGAATTCGTTACCTTCATCACAAACGATTTTCTTAGGGTATCCGTGATGGGAAAAGTAGTGACGTAATTTGTTTATAATGGTAATTGATGTAAGGTCTTGAATATGATAAGCTTGTGTGTATTTGGAAAATAGATCTATTATAGTTAAAAACTTGTGGTTATCAAACGAGAAGGCGTCTATGTGGAGTAGGTCGTATGGTCTTTTTTGTGACCATTGGGCCTGAAAAAGGGGATTTATAAGGATTTCTTTCGCATTTCGCTATAAGGCAGGTTTCGCATTCGTTTATAATTTTATTTATTTTGGTTCTCATATCTGGCCAATAATATTTTTGTTTTAAATGGTTATACGTTTCTACTATACCGTTATGATTTTGCGAGTGGTAATTATTGATGATTTCCGATTGTTCGTCGGGATTTTCAACGTCTTTCGCGAATGTATTCCATTTGTTGAATTGACATTCTTGTCGAATAAGAGTTGGCAAATCTTTATGAATGTAGATTCTAATTCTTGGTCCTGGAAGTATATACCGTAGAGGTTTTCAGGATCGACAATTTGTCTAAGGCTTTGCGTTAGATTCTCGATCTCGTGACCTCTTCTCACGTTAACCAAGTAATGATGTTTTGTAAACGGTCTGGTGAACTTGACGTTGTGTTGGTCGCTTAATTTTAAAACAACACGGTTTACAAAGTGATTGAGGGGCTTGTAGGAAATAGGCATTGTAAAAATAGGGTTTTCGACCGAGTTGTGTCGAGTAGTGCCTGAAGAGCCTTGCTCTTCGTTGTTGTCGAGTTCATTAGGATTGTCGATACTTTGAGCTAAAATTTCGTCGCAATTGTGTGGGGTGAGATCTTCAAGGTCTGCGTTACCAAGGACAGACAATAAAGCAGCGTCATCAAACTCTTTCCTTGATGTTAATCTCGATACGAGAAAGCGCATCTGCTACCATATTTTCTTTGCCTTTCTTATACTGAATTTTATACTGAAACTCCTCTAATCTACGCCGCCATAGGGTAGGTCTAGAATTCGGGTCCTTTAGGGAGAATAGCCAACCAAGGGGTTTATGGTCGGTTTCAATTAAGAATTCTCTGCCGAAAATGTATGGTCTAAAATGCTTACAGCATTCTACGATCGCAAGAAGTTCGCGTTTAATTGTGGAGTAATGCTTTTCCGCGCTATTTAAATTTCTCGAATAAAATCGGTTTCGAATTTTGAGACAATACGCCTCCTATTGCTACGTTGGATGCACGCTGTAGTTAGACAAAATGTTTTATCAAAGTCGGGGTATGCTAAAATAGGGGAATTTACAAGCAGTTCCTTACAATGGTTAAATGCGTTAATATAGTCGAGGTTATTGCAGTCAATTTTTGTACCTTTTTTGAGACATCGGGTCAGAGGTTGGACGATTTTCGCGAAGTTACGGATAAAAGGTCTGTAATACCCAACTACACCTAAAAATGCTCTTATTTCTTTTATTTTTTTTTGGTAAAGGGTACTCTTGTATAGCTTGTATTTTCGACGGGTTCGGTTTTATACCGTCGGGGGTGATAACATGTCCTAGAAAACGTACTTCTTTACGTAGAAATTCCGATTTGTCTAATTGGACTTTTAAATTGTATTCTTCAAGTTTTTGGAAGATTTGTCCAATGTGGACAAGGTGTTCATGGAGGGATTTTGAAGATATGACTACGTCGTCCATGTATACAAAACAGAACTTATGAAGGTATTCGCGCAATACGTTGTCCATGACTCTTTGGAATGTGCTAGGGGCATTGTTTAAGCCAAACTATAATGACCGTTATTTACTACAAAAGCAGTTTTTTCGATAGATTCGGGATTCATTTCAATTTGATGGAAACCTTGGGCCAAATCTAATGTGGAGAAATACGAACATTTGCCGAAGTTATCTAATATCTCGCCGATTCGCGGCAACGGGTATTTATCTTCTATTCTATTTTCATTCAATTTTCTGTAATCTACGACGAGTCGCCATTTCTTCTTTCCACTTGCGTCTAACTTTTTAGATACTATCCACACGGGTGAACTGTATGCAGAAACGCTAGGGCGGATAATTTTATTATCTAAAAGTTTTTGAATTTGATTCTGAATTTCTTGTTTTAAATGATAAGGATATCGGAAAGACTTACGGAATACGGGGTCGCTATCCGTATTTCATGTTTTACTGCGTTGGTAAAAGACAGATCTGAATGTTCGTAAAAGAATACGTCTTTATATTTCGTACAGAAAGTGAGTAATTCGCGCTTTTCTTCCGGATTGAGGTATTCGGTACGAAGCAAGCTTAATATGTTTATTTGTGGGGTTTCTGGACATGGGGCTTGAAATTCATAGTTTACTACGAGTTCTACGTCTAATGGATGATGGAAGTTGATATTTACCTCGCGCTCTTCCTCGAATGGTATTTGACAGTATCCATCTTTTGCGAAAGCGATCGATTCTGGTATTACAACATTATCGATACGAGTTTCGGGAATTAGAACTTGACCTTCTTCGATATCAAAGGGTACTTTAATATATTTTGAAGCTTTCTGACTAAAACGTTTGAAGGTTGATGGGTTTAATACGAAATAGAACAGTATCTTTACTTTATCTAATTCTAGCGTGTGGTTTTAGTAGTCTATTTTAGCTCCTAGATTTTGAAAATCTTCGCTATCTAATAAAGCGTCAAACCGGTCGTGCCACTTGACTACATTAAAATCTATGTAGTTTCCGATGCCATACTCCGATAGATAGGGTAGGATACGTTTTCGTTATTAGTTATTGTTTGAGTAATGGTTTTAACGGTAAAAGATTCATAAAACATGAAATTTTTAAAGTACTTGTGTGCGGGTCCGGGATTTATAATCGAGTTGGAAGCTCCTAAATCGATAAGGACTTTGAGGCCTAAGCTTGGTATAGCTATGAACGGTAATTTCGGTTTATGGGCGATTGTGTTTATGTCAAGGGTGGTTCTTCCGACGCTATTAATTGAAAATTTTCTTCGGGTGTTTCGTTTTCGTAATACGGATTTCGCGGTTCGAATGATTCGGTTTCGAAATTGTACTCGTGAGATTCCTGATTAAATTCGGTAGAATTAGGGAGTTCTTCTATATCATGAAGCTCTTCGACTATAATGTCTCGTGGGCCTATGCTTCTAAAGAAGTTGTTGTTATTATTGAACCTACGTGTGAAGTTAGAGTTCGGTTTTACCGTACGAATGGTAGATACCGACATAGGAGTAGGCTTCGGCAACTGCTGGTTCTTATTGGGGCGGATTTTTCGAATACGTTAACTGAGCCAGTTGGGAAACTTGACCCATTAGGCTGAAAGTCTGTTGGTTTTCTGGCTGTTGTGGCATTCGATGCGCTTGGAAAGTATGAGGGCGTTTTTGCATCTGGAACGCGGGTACATAATGTATCTTATTATGCACGCAGCTATTGCGGGGTTTCTTGCTTTTTTGTCTGATAAAGTTCAGGAAATAAACTTGTTGTTTGTGATTGTCATAGTTTCGCAGGTGAACTAGACAATCTTCCAGAGAAACAGGTGATTTATACGAGATAAAGGAGCGATAGGACTTTAAAAGACCGGCTTGGTATGTATTAAGGGTATGTAAGTTCATACATATTAGTTTTATAAATTCTAATGTTAGCATCGACTTCTCTTAGTTTTACATGTTCTAATAGTTGTAATTTTGACTTTATTCTTTCATAATATTGATGATATGTTTCATTTGCTAATTGGAAGCAAGTAATGAAGTCATTCTCTAATAAGGTTTCGTTGCGTTGATCGCCGAAATGATTTAATAATATCTCACGAACTTGTGACCAATTTGTGCAATTAGCTACGACTCTCTAGCAGTACCTCTAATCTTAGAAGAAGATATTTCACACAAAAGTTTATTGTGCGTGGACGTCGGTCCGGCACTTTCGATAGCTATTAATGAATTTTTCACATTGTTGCAGGAAGTATGACAGATTTTTACTTCCTCCTTCATAGATAGGGATAATATCTCTAGCTGTGATAAGTTCAGTGTAATTTGGATGTATAGTTTCCGTACTATTGCCCGAGTTCATTCCGTCAAAACGAATTGGTGATCTCTCGCGATATTTGTTCATAAATTACGTGTATCGTGTATAGGTAAGATAGAATGACGGAGAAGTATGCAAAACGGAAAACACTTACAAGACTAGGATGGGCGCCGATGCCTGACGGTTCTGCTCAGTTGAGGGGTCCTCGAGCGGGTGGTGTAGGTCTCGATGCAGGTTCCAACACTTCTTAGAGGTGAGAGAGGGTTCTCGTAGGAGTTGATGGTTCTTGCACCGAAGGGATTCAGATACTCAATAAAAACTTGATAGTTACCGTCTCACTATTGGAAACGAGCCGTTTGAGTATCCTATTCGCAGCGCCAATTAAATACGGAGAAATTTAAAGTCGGTTTTTAAAAAACAAACTTTATTTTAAAACTAGTGAGTTTACTTCCTACTGCACAACCTTACTGGCTAAAGGTACAGAAATAACTGACTTACATCTAATATTTGGCCAACAAAGACTCTTTCGAAGGGCCCCGTTCTTAAAAACTAATAAACAACATTCTTGTCTAAATAACACAACTTTTACATTTGTGAAAGTAAAGTGCGTTACCGTAATTAGTGCATTGTTTTTAATAACATAATTATATATATATAAAATTTCATCTGGAAGATCAATTTACAACATATAAACATGTATTATATATAGTTTTCTATATCCCTCGCTACCTCGACTTGGGTGATAACGTCATAATTTCTCAACAGTTAAACCAGGGTAAAAATAGTACTATGAGTGTTTAAGTAATAAATTTAAAAGATTATAGAACGAACTATTACTTATCATGTAGACAGAACTACATGCCGGCTAAACTAAACAGTTTGATAAATGTTCGATAACGTTCCGTTCTCCGATAGTATGTTTTAACAAGATATTGTATAAATATAGTAGTAGCTTTCTTCCTCTAGTTTAAAGACTAAGTTTTTAGAGTTTAATTTTAAAAACGTTTTGTTTTTGTTACTAAACTCGTTCAATTCAAGTACAATCAAAATTTTATTTTAAGATTTGTTTCTTCTATTACATTAATTATTATAATGGTGTCTACATAATAAATGACTACGTAACTTTTATAATTTAAAGAAATAAATGCCAACGTGTTTACATTTAAACGTTCTTTAGTTCAGATCAACGTTAATCGGCTACATTCTACATAGCAAAAACATCTGCACTACCTTTGAACTCTACGATCGATACCAAGGTCTATGTTGCTTTTTATCTCATATACATAGAGTTTACGGTTTTAGATATTCACAACAGGAATTGCATGAATGAATCCTTTATATTGAAAAAGCAGCTGTTCATACAATAAATAACTTATTTTCACGTAGCCTTGCAAAGTTTCAGTTGTAATACTGCTACATACAAAGGAAATGCTTTAGTACTAAATTTACAATATAAATAAATTAATATATACGTATAAGTTAATCTATTGCAACTACTAATAAACTAATAAAAGTCAATTTGATTTTTTACACCCTTGCGCTAAATAAGGCAATTCAAAACTTTATATTAGTACATAATTTGCATTATCTATGACTTTATTATCAACAACATAATCTAAATTTTATAACGATGATTTAATACTACATAGGTAAATCATTAGCCTTATTACTTTGAAAATTAGATGCAATTGCATATTTTTTCCTGTTGGAAAATATAGAAACACTTGTAAAAAAACAATCATTTGCAATAATTATAAACCCAAAGATAAATATTATTTTACTACTTGTCTGGACTTTTCTAGATTCTTCGAATTATTCTAGAATATATGTATTAAGTGCATATATTGACATAAAAACGATGCGTTCGTGGGATTTCGGAAATCATCGATGAAAGGAAACAGCCCCGAAACTTTGCAGTATATAAATAAGGGAACGAAAAGGAAGGGAGTTGTTCCCGCATGATTTAGTTAGTGTAAGTGTGGCACTGCAAGTCTTTATTGTTTGAACGTGTGCATTCATTTCTTAAAAGAAAAATGTCGCTGTTACCGCTATTCCTGGACGACATGCGCCCTTTCCGACCATCACGTATATTGGACCAACATTTTGGATTAGGATTACATCCAGAAGATTTAATGCTGCCATTTGATATCCCGCAAGCTGCAAGAGCAATGCTACGATGTCCTACCGGTTATTATAGACCATGGCGCAGTCAAGCTGGCGAAAAGGATACGGGATCAGTGGTTACTTTTGATAAGAACAAATTTCAAGTCAATTTGGATGTGCAACATTTCGCACCAGAAGAAATTACTGTAAAAATTACGGGAAAGAACACTATTACTGTCGAGGGTAAACACGAAGAGAAGCAAGATGAACATGGCTTTATATCAAGACAATTCGTTAGAAAATATGTGCTACCAGAAAACCACGACATTGAAAAAATTCAATCGAAATTATCTTCAGATGGAGTTTTAACCATCACTACGCCAAAAATTTCCGACAAGCCGTCTCTTGAAAATCGTACTATTCCTATTCAGCAAACTGGGGTCCCCTCAAAATCCGTTGAGCCTGTCAAGACTGAAGATAAACAAATTTAATTCCGAGAGTTGTCACCCTCATTTTTCAATTACAAAATATGCATGTCTATCACTAAAATGTTTGTTATACTCAAATATTTTCCTGCTGTATTAGAATGTTTTTTTTTTTAAATTAAGCTATCACATGTCAATATAAGCTAGATAAAAAGAAAAAGTTGCTGGTTTTTATATACGATAAAAGCGTTGTAAAATTCATAAAACTGAGAACTCCTAGTAGAATGTGACCTTGAGACACTCCTTGCTTCCTCACTTGATACTTTATTGCGTTGGTCAAGATTATTAATTAACATTAATAGTGGCTGGTGTATTTTGTGGATAAATAAAACTGTTATGAAACAAATACACAATAAAACTTGTAACACTTAAAATCAGATTAACATTTTAACAAATTGATACAAACTCTGTTAATTTTTAAATGCGAATCGAAGCGACGTTGGAGATTTAGTTGGCAATTTAACAAGCAGTAGTGATGCGTAATCTTGAATTTTTTTCACTTTTTCAATTTTTATTTCATGATGAAGTTATTTTTTGTTTTTTTTTTACTTACAATAAAATATATGTAATTAAAGCGTTGAATACAATTACAACAAACGGTTACGTAAACATTTGAGAAAATAATAAAAAACGGGCAATGATGACAGTGCCTGTGACTGAAAGAGACAATCACTTGAAACAGAGGAGGTATATATCTTCGATACTATCATAACATGTATTCTCAGCGAGGGGTTCGCTATTAGCTATAGATTCTAAACTTTCTGTGACCTTGAGCAAACTAATATGTCCGTAAAGATAATTGAAGAAACGGAATCGTTAGTGTCTAAGAAGTGGACGCTCGTCAAACACAAAATATAAAATGCAAGACAGAAATCCTGAAAATATTCTGTACTCATTTGAAGGAATTTATTACTTACCTAAAATTCTTTTAAAATGTCGAAAGTTTAATTAATATTGTATATGTATACTCCGTATATATTAGAAAGACACATTGCTACAAATATACAAATAACGACGAAAATGTATAAGAAATAATTATTTAATAATTAAATTCTGGACAAAAAATATAATACATCTTATATGGTTTAAGTTAATGTAAACATCTAAGAAAGTAGTAAATATCAGCCATAATAAATAGAAAATCAAAAGAGTCGTCGTGTGACTGAAAGACAGGAGCTATATATATATATCTTTGATAGTATTCATAATGTTGGTTCTTTGCATTTGTAATCATACATTTTAAATTGTTAACTTCTACGCTTCAAGCTAATAACTTGGCAAACGGGTAATTGAAGAGATAGTTTTCTATTTTGCGAAGTCCATATTGTTATTTAACCAAAATTGTTCGAAAATGTATTTAATATACTGATTTTGTATATATTACCGCAAATTTTATAATCTGTATAATATCACATTACAACGGATATGCAAATAACGACTAATATGTATTACCAATAATTAATAATAAATTAATATCCACAGAAATAAGACTATATCAATGAATATAAATTCATGTAGAGCATTTACTTATTTACAGGAAGTTACCAATAAAACACGTAGAAAAGAAATATATTTATATAACTTCAATTATCACATCCTTAATTCAATTTTGAAAATTACGTCACTTAAGTATAGCCTTCATATTAATATCAAAGTGAAAGTTCTTTGAAATATATAATTTTAATAAAAGAAAGAAACATTCTTAATTGCAAAAATTACGGTAAATAAAACGGCAAAATAAAAAAGCAAGTAAAACAGAAATTAAGATAAAGGGGAAAAACATTTAATATTTTGTCCAAAAGAGATTGTTGGACGTGGCATCTCGTAATCTTTTTCCCTTGAGCCCACGAGTTCGTCGCAGATCCTTGTGGTTCTGAAGTCCTCCCAAACTCTACTTGCATGTTCGTAATGTAGATCCGGATTTCGCTCTTGAGATGTTGCACAAAAATCATCCTATCGATTTACAATGCAACTCCACAAATCTTCTATGGGATTCTGATCAGGAGACTTTGCGAGTCAATCCAAAAGAGCGAATTACATATGGGCTTCAAGCCAGTCTCTAATTAGACGCGATGTGTGTACCGCATTATTGTCTTGAACAAATATTAGCGGCTCATCGTCACACATCGCCCGCACACCTTGGCACCATAGCAGTATCATATACAGTAGAACCCGGTTATAACGACTTCGGTTGTAACGACACTCCTGTTTTAGCGTCAAATTTTAAGCGGTCCCGTACTTTACTATTCAAACGTACAGGGAAAACCCGGTTTTAGCGTCAATAACCTCTGATATAACGACAAATATTTACCACTTGAGATATGTATTTATATTATCATTTATGGCTCAAGTCCCGGTATTTGCCTAGCCTGCAACCGATCGTTCGGGGATTCCAAGAATATTACCGTTCGTTGAATTAAGATTTCCTGCAATTTGCCTAGCCTGCAACGTTCGACCGTTCGGGGATTCCAAGAATATTACCGTTTCTTGTAATGCGCTAGGCAAAGTTCGTAAGAAATTTCCTCAGCCGGCATTTGAATCGTGTGAGTAAAACATCAAGATTTCTTTATCGAAAATGTCATGTTTAAAGCGAAAAAGTTTAAGCGTGAAGGACAAAGTCACGATAATCAATGCAGTCGAAAGTGGAAGGAAGGAAGCGCACGTGTGTCGCGAATTTGGGTTAGTTAATTCTACGATTTGTACAATTGTGAAAAGTAAGAATAAAATCATGAATACCTTTGTGAAAGGGAAAGAAAAGTAAAAAAAAATTCGATCGTGCAAAAAGGTTGAAATCGACGAAGCGCTTATTACGTGGTTTAAGCAATGTAGAAGTGCAAATTTACCCGTTAATGGGCCGCTGCTTATGCAAAAGGCCGAAGAATTTGGAAGTTTATTTGCAGACGCAAATTTTAAATGCAGCAATGGGTGGCTGCAGCGTTTCAAACGGAGACATTCAATAACGTTCGGAAAAGTGAGCGGTGAAGCGAAAAGTGTTAATATGACAGAAGCATAGACGTGGCTAAATGAAGTGTGGCCTAAATTAAGACAAGATTATGAAGACAATGAAATTTATAATGGCGACGAAACGAGAATTTTTTATAAACATCTTCCAGATAAGACTCTGAGGTTTAAAGGCGAAAAATGTGTAGGCGGTAAACTAGCCAAAGAACGGTTAACTCCATTTGCGTGTGCTAATATGACCGATACGGAGAAACGTAAAATTCTTGTCATAGGAAAGTCAAAAAAGCCACGCTGCTTCAAAAACATAAAAGCACTTCCAACATATTACTGCGCAAACAAAAGAGCATGGATGACTTCGGAAATCTTTGCAAATAAAATTTGAAAATGGGAACTTCCGGTTAAAGGTAAAAAATCTTGCTTTTAGTCGATAACTGCCCAGCACATCCATCATTAGCCCACTTAAAAAATATTAATTTGGTGTTTCTGCCCCCAAATTGCACACCAATGGACCAAGGCGTAATAAGAAGCTTAAAATGTTTTTACAGAAAATTTCTTCTGCAGAAACTTATGACGGGTATGGACAAGAACGCACCATGTGCAGTTTCACTTCCCGACGCGTTGGGCTTTTTAGAAAAGGCTTGGCGTAGTATAACCTCTGAGACTATAGCAAATTGCTTTAGTCATTCAAGATTAAGGAATAATCCAGTTTGTGACAACTTAGATGAAGATGACGTCCCGTTATGTGAACTGTGGCAGCAAAATCAGAGTGACGAAAATCAGTTTTATTTCGACGACTTTGCATCCGTGTACAGTTGCCTTATTACGTCGGGAATGCGTTCAGATTCTGATATCGTGGAGGACATAAAACAGCGGGATAAAAACGATAATGAAATCGAAGAGGAAGAAGAATCATGCGACGAAGCAGAACACGTACGGACAAACTAAGAAGCCCTAAGTGCCATAACACTTTTAAAAATTTATTATAGACAGCTAGAAACGTCACCTCAAATTATTGATAAAGTGAGAGAATTAGAAATGGATGTAGAAGAACAGTTTTGACGTGCGAAAACTGTGCAACGGAAAGTTACAGATTTCTTTCATTAGACAAACAAGTTAGTATGTATCTCCATGTGTAAGGTTATATGGTTAAGTACATTAAATTCGCATATGTATCTGTTTACCACCCGTAATATTGTTTCCCACCAATTCTTGTATGTAAACATGGAAATTGTAAAACTCCGCCTATAGCATAAAAAAATTTGCAGTCCCGTGACTGTCGTTATAACCGGGTTCTACTGTATATATATATATATACAGCGCGGGTTAACTAGAAAATTAGGCCAAATGCGGTACTATTTCTCAATTATACAGAGTGCGAGTAATTAGCGTAAATAATAAACTTTATTTATTTTTTAGGTGTAGGACCTATAAGTACTTCCATTTCATCAGCACTTGTCAAATTATGGTTCATTGGGGTGGCAATATTACTCGCCATACTCGCCTTGTATTAATTAATATACTAACAGTGTGGCTTGCAAATACTTTGCGCCACATTATAGATTTTGTATTATGTTTGCAATGGTACATGATTGCATACACATTACTTCTGGGGGATTTAAATCTCGCTAATGGCATTCAAACTAATCATTTCTGATGTTACTACTACCATGAAGAAGTAAAGTGTTCATATGACAGACAACGAATTATCTACTGAAACCTCAAGATTATATTAGAATCCAAACTGGACTTTTTGCAGCAAACCCCAAGCAAGAGTAATACGAAAGGTAATATTTTGTCATTCATCGGGAAAAATTTCAATCTACTCCGGTTCCTTGCAGTGCAAGATAAACTGATACCTCAACAAATTTGGTCTAGGAAAATATATTGGAAGAACGATTTGCCTCAAGGTCCACGTATTACAATTTCCTAGATTTTTTTCATTTTGACGTTCATGTGGTAACTGACCCAAAATTTTTTGGATTTATGTTTCATATATTTATACGTTTTAATTATCTGTACTTTTCTATTTTATTTCAAAGATACCTTGTATAGTGATTAGTAATTGCGCGGGTATTTTTCAGTGTGATATAAGGTGTTATTGACGTCAATACTTTTACTATAAAGTTTAGTCGACGTTTTTTGCATCCGAAATTAATGCTGCTATGTACATCTAACATTGCCGATTGCAAGGTTTTCTTGTATATAACGTGTTTGTAAAATTTTAATGCATGTAGTTTAAAAGAAACAAAATTGCATTATTCGAGGTATGATAGGAAACTACTGAAAGCGATTTAGCAACACTGTGGGCTTCAAGCGGAAATTACACAATCTTATAAAGCGTAATAAATGAAGGGCTATAGTTCCGTATAAGGGACATCAAGTTGGCGATTTTAGTGGATTCTAACGGAAAGCTCACGTTTTGCTGTGTTTGAAATGGCCCTTCTTAGGAGTTTAGTTTAAAGGACCTATTTCTAGGTTATGTTTAATGGTGTATGAGTCATAGTTTACGAAATTTACTTGTTGTATTGGAACGGAAAGTTACCGAAACAGATAGAAAATACTGATGAGCGGTAAAATTTTATTTGAATATTGGGGAATAATCTGTTGTATAATATTTACTATCCCATATTTTTTATTTTTGTATACAATATATAAGTAAATAGACTAGTATTGTTTTGAAACTGTATCACATTATTGTGAAGTTCTCATAGTCTTTTCTCTATGGTTCTCATCCTAGAAAACAATTAACATGGGAAAAAGTACAAAAAAAATAAAGGAAATAATTTCTAGTTAATGTTATGTATTATAGCATGCGAAATACATGAAGGCTACAATAAATAAGTAAATTGGTTTGGTTTTGAACACAATTAGCTAATTATTACTTCGAAGATTACATAAAAATTGTACCGAATGGATAGTAGACAAATAGCAGCGGAAGGTTGAGTCTTGCTGGAGACCCACCAAGGCCTGGTTTGCCACCAGACGTTTTGCACGGGAGACTTTCGCAGACTAGCTTGTGGAATGGTTATCGTGTAGGGATGTACGCAAAAGAGGTGTTTACCTCTTCAGGGACGTCCTAGCCGCTGTTAGACAGCAGTATCCAGTATAAATTTCAGGTCTCCTTCTTTGTTATTATTTCGTCTTAGGGCTGTTAAGCATCCAATTGGTTCATTGCACTAATTGCCGGTGAACTGCTTGGTAGGTTTCGTAAATTAAACTGAGGGTCTGTTTAATACATATATTAGAGAACTCATAAAATGGAAGTACAATTCTGTGTGTTTATATAATAATAATAATTCGTTGTTACCACCAGTCTGTATAAATGTATATGTATATGCTTGACTATGTTCGCTTTCGTTAGAGATTTTATACTCTAAATATTATTTAATGTTTGATATGGTTTCCGTGACTTGCACACATATGTTTGTTTGTATTAGGAATCCACTAATACTTTTGTTTAGGAGCTGGAAGACTCAGTAGGGTGACTGTGGCGTTTAATAGTCGGTCAACGTCTGTCGTAAATACGACTCAAACTCAACTATCGACTACCCAAGTCTTCCTTATATCTTTTGTATATTTGTTTGCTATGCCCACACTTTCGTAGGATAGGCTTCGCATCAATGTGCATGAGTCCGTAGACTTTTCTTTGCCACAATGGGCGTATAATATTTATTTGCTATGCCTACGTTTTAGTAGAATAAGCTTCGCATCAATGTGCGTATAATATGAGTCCGTAGACTTTGCTTTGTTTCTGTGTGCTTATATGTAAATGATACATTACTTGCTCGTTTGCCACAGCCCCCAGACTATAGGTAGAAAACCTTAAACCATAGAATACCCTAAACAGAAGCGTCACGCATTGATTTAAAATGTGTACATAAAAGTAGCGCCCTCCATCTACGTGGGTGAACTAAAATATAATTGTTTTGAGCGGGTTTATACATATTTTTTTATTTTATATTATTGTCAAACAAGGAAGTTCATAAAAGGCAGAACTATTTTCAACCAGTGTATTATAAATATTGTTATAGTATCAAAACACTATGTATTTATAAATAAAATACAATTATAAATTCAATTCTTATCTATGTATAATAAAATCCCCTGTTTATCTGATATTGTTGCATTGTTTAATATAATTGAATATTAACAATTTCACGAGTGATTGAGGAATCTGCTTTTTCATTAGAGTGGAATGTGTACTACAATTTGTGATTACATGCTATGTAGTACATTTTCATTGTGTAATACATGAGGAAATAGGAAATGCATTATATGGTATATCTTTACAATTGTATCGATAAAGTCTACATTACAATACTAATTTCACATGAATGATATCATTATTTTCAAAATGAGCAGGACACATCCCACGACTTGCTACTTTAGTTGGTTCCATTTGCAACAAAGACTTGTTTCCGGAGAGCGAAAACCAATCTATGAACTGTTCTGGATCTTTTGTTGGACTCGGAAATTTGTGAAAACCAACATAATCCTCACGTTTACATCCCCGCACTGCACAGTGTAAATACTGAGACATTCCTGAAAACATATGTAATTGATTCCTATAGTAATAAAATGTTACGAATAACTTACTTTCGTTTTCTCTCACTAGCTAGTTATTAATTTGCTTGTGGAAATCAAGGACACTTATTAATTAAAAATTATATGCGCAAATGCATACTATATTAACGTAACTACACACACTTGCGTTTAAGATATAGTTTTTACAACAAAATTTAAAAATCATTCGTACAAACTTATAAAACTATGCGAGGCGAACAAAGTAAAAACATAACCATATATAAAAATGCAATAACAAACATATAGCAAAGTCAGCACAGCACTAGAATTATTGTTAAAAACGAGTTTTTATATATCGACTGCATCCAAAATTAAATGAGCAGCGGCCCCGAACATCTGCGTGGTTGTAGTACAGTACCACGAGAGACTTTCGACCAATCAATGTGCAATGTGCTAAAAGGATGATTTATTGGCCGTCTAATACGTGCGAAGTATCCCGAGCCCGTACGTGCGCCGAGTCCTGCGCAGTCGAAGAGTGAGCCGCGACAGACCGGCAGTCGTACTGTTGTGCGATGTGAACGTTGCTATGAGAACTGTATACGTAGTCGGCGGGCTGCCGTAAAGCGCTGAGCTAAATTCTACAGTAACAGGGCGCTAATATAATATATATTATAAATGCATTTTAAGAGAAATCTTTTCTGTTAACGTATTTTTGTTAGCATATACATATACAGGCCGAAGTAAATTCATATGGCAATATATCCATAAATGTACAATATAAGAACATAAAAATATTGAACTGGAACATACATAAATATAAAAAATGAAACATTCTCGATAATTTAGAGTTCATAACAAGGACAGTGTGTTGATTGTTAAAGTCATACATTAATATGCTTAAAGCTTGTATTATTTAAATGGCAGTTTTGCACATCCTTAATTGAAAAATCCTAGATGCGGAGGGTAGAGGATATTTAGACTGTTACAGAATTACATTTGTTTTCTTTTGGTAGCATATTCTTTAATTAGCAGAATTATTTTCTAATCTATTTGAAAAATATTTTGTAGTGTATTATTCTATTTCCAGGATTGTTTGTTAATTTATTAATCGTGTATTATTTTGGAAATATGTTTGTTGCTTTATTTGCGGGATTATTTTTAATTAATTAATAGTTTTAGAACTATTTTCGTGATTATTTCTTATTTACAAATCATTTATTACTTTAGTACTATTTTTATTTGTCCGTTTGTAATAGTTGCTTTACACGACTTACTCATGAAATAGTACTTTGACGTTACAAACAAAAATAAAAAATATGGGATAGTAAATATTATAAAACAGATTATTACCCAATATTCAAATCAAATTTTACCACTCACCAGTGTTTTCTATCTGGTAACTTTTAGTCCAAACACAACAAGTACCAACTTAAATTTCGTAAACTATGACTCATATACACTAAACTTAACCCAGAAATAGTCCCTTTTAAATCGATCTCTAGCTACCTTACACTAAACCTCCCAAAAAAAGGAAGGGCCATTTTAAACACAGTAAAACGTGAGCTTTCCGTTAGAATCCATTAACATTGCTAACTCGATGCCCATTATACGGAACTCTTACCAATTGAAGTTGTGTTTGTGTATGTTGCAGAAAATGAAACAGCAAAATTTAGATTACCGGTGTGCCATTAAATTTTTTATAAAACTTGGTGACTCCGTGAGACGAGTTTGATTTACAGACACTTTACAACGACTCTACGTGGACCATTTCTTATCGAAAGCACTTGTTCAGTGGCACAAAGCGTTTTTGGAGAACCAAAACCCAATCACTTGACCAAAAAGTTGATTTAGATAAACTTAGGCAAATAAACTATCATGATAGTATATGACTGTGCTTGCGATTCTCTTCAATGACTTGGGGGTGACATTCCAATTGTACAATCCTGTTCCTATATATTTTAGTTTCTTCCAGGATAACAGATGACAGTATAGGTTCAATTGAAAGAGTTCGCTAAAAATGTTTTTAGAAACTAAACAAAGAGCGTGTGTCGCAAGTATGAAAATGCCAAATATAACTGTTTTGTTTGGTCTTTATACCTCATTACCTAAAAAAACATTTTGTATGTTGTTATAGTTCTCTTAACGGCAATGAGAAGTGTTATTTGCTTTAGCACTATAGCAATTACAGCAATATTTTTTCTTCTACATATGTAAAAAACGACATATTTACATAATAAAACAAATTGCTGATACCAATTGTTTTCGAATTCAGCCAAAATGTTACTATTATTGAAAATAGTTCAATCATGTATAGATCCAGGCCATCGTGCAACAACATTCGCAATTTTGAGACTAGCATCACAATCATTTGCATATTCATTAAAAAAGAATAGGATTTTCTGTTATGGAAAAATTTCCATCTACAAAATACATTAGAAACTTGTAAGTTATTATCAGCATTATACTATATTCTGAAATATTTGCATTGACTGGTGATTCTATCTTACATGAGTACAATTAATTTCTCCAATAACACTTGAAAATGATGCAATACTATAAAATTACCTTTGACAGTTTTTTTGTTTTTCTTCAGTTTTAGAAAATGTAACAAATCTACTTAATCTAGCAATTGCTGCAAAGTTTGCAGTTTGTTTGTTTATTAGATTTATTACTACTATGAGTCGTTTACAAGATACTTATACAGTTTACAGAATGAATATATTTACAAGACTAAAAAGGAAGTATGAATACAGTACACTAAAATATATATCTATATATTGTGTTGAGTGGTACATCTAGTGGTTGATTGGTATAACTAACAGCAATGACTTGTAATTAGTGTTGAGCGATACCGCGATTTTTAAATCACGTCGTAAATGGTTATCGTGATTTATAAATAACGGCGATTTTAAACGGTGAACATGATCACGTTTATGACTCATATGTATATCGATTATATAGTCAAACGAGATATAGTCGAATGCTATCAGATATAATATATATAGGAGATGGGAATCTATTCGATTTTATTTTGTGGTTGCTTACCGCCACCTACCGTTTGTCTGAAAAGTATTTCAAACCGTCAAATCTAAATCCCGATTTCAAATCATGTATATGTAATATATTCTGCAAGTTCTATTGTAACAAATATTCTTCTTGCTATCTACTCCATATGTTGCGAATATAGCAAGAAGAATATTTGTCACACAATAAAGCATGTATGCCGAAATAAGTATGTATATTGCCAAAATAGAACTGCTTGCTTGATATTCTTGGAAAGCAATGTATTCCTATCTCAACAAACCAGAATTGTAAAATAAATAACAACAAATTTTGGAAATTTATTGCATTTTAATGGTAATAAATAATTAAATATAATAATTAAAATATTCACAATGAAAACAAGTATAATCTTTCTATACCTGGCACTTATATACAAAAATTAAATAGAAGTACACTATGTACGAAAAGTGATATAAAAACGTTCACGAAATGTAATATTTTATTTTAATGTATTTATGTACAAAAACGTATAACATTCAACAAAATCAAGCGTTAAAACTGCGACTAAATCACAAAAACGAAACGAATAACTGATAACCATGTGTAACAAGAGAAACATAACCTCACGTAACTTCTAATATTTAAGAATGTGCATGCGTATTTGTCTGTATAATTCGATTCTTGCGCTCTCTACCAAATATCTATGAACGAATGAAAAAAGAAAAAGAAGATCAAGGTCACAAATATAAGATCGCTCCCCTTGGCTAAGATATTCGATTTTCGGTTGTTTGAATAAGCCTTGATATTCGAATGTCGCGTAATCGTCAGTCATTAATTCTAATGAAAGCATTTATACATTACATACAGAATATTTTTGAGAAAAAACAATTACAATTTTTGTCTACTTTTTTTTTGCATTCGCAGGCCGAGTATTTCGTATATTACATGGCAAGAGGGCATGTGTATTTTGCGGAGTGTTCAGGCTACAACACCACATTTTAATTATCGTTATGCCAGATATATTTTTTCTACATTCACACATGATTATTCACTTAATAACGTATTTAGTTATTCACGTATTAGTCTCTAATCAGTGATCACCGTTTCATCGTATCGTTACCGCTTGAATATCTACTGAAAGATATTTCACGTATTCGCTGCCAAATCACCGATCACTGCTTTCTGATATCTATCTTTACGCGCGTGATCGGTGATTTTCAAATCATGGTGAAAAATTCACCGACAGTGAAATATCGTCCACCACTACTTGCAATACAGACTTTATTGTTCACAAACTGTTGAAACGTGCACATTTGCAAAGTTTGCAATGGCTTGTAATTGGTCAACTCTAGGCCGTTATTGCAGAATAGAATAGGATCGGAGAGACAGCAATAACTGATTTATAGAACCAACACAGTTATTCCTACAGAAAAAAGAAATTGTGAAATAGGTAGGCACACAACTCATCCGCTGACATATTAAATGGTGCTCTATCTGTTGTTTGATTAATTTTAAAAACCTCAACACACAATTCCTAGACAATCAAAATAGACATATGAAATTGAAAATGATCACATTCTTGAAATGATTTTGTTGAACGTATGCCTAGGTAGCCTATACATATTCTATAAATTCTAGTACATCTAACTTATCGTCTTCTACTATATTATCGACCATTTCATCAACTTCCTGCATTAAATTCATCCTTATTGAATTTGGTTTAAGATTTTCATCCAAATAATTTTTCTTTGGCCATTACGTTTGTTTACAAACGAAATAAGGTTATAGAATCTAAAAATATTTACGCAGCGCAAGTGCTCTTTACCTTTCAAATTAAGCCCTAGAATATTTGCCATTTGAAATTCTATTAAGCATTACTGTAAGTGACATCCGCTTAAAGATTTAAATGATGTTTCTCTGTTAAAGGTAACCGATGCAAATGGGCCATAATATTAATAAATAATAAAACGCAAACAGTACGTGACAGTAAAATTTTATGTAATACTAACAAAATTTTGCTGTATTATGTATAGTTATATTATATGCTCTTTAAGCATTATTCAATTTAAATGATATACATATTTATGTGTACTAATACTATTATTACTAGTTTCTTCCAAGCCGCGCAGATGGCTCTAAACGTGGAACCGTTAGTAGTCGGGGATTGTCCCAACCCCATCAACTAATGTCTGAGTGGTTCTCTTTTAGCAAACGCACTATTTTTGCAAGTTTTCTTATTTGTCATATTGCAAGATTGAGTATTTTAGTTCAGTAAAAGATGGCACCTTATAGCACCGTTCGGTGATTCCCCTTGTTTAGGAAGTTGATTAAAACTTCGATCATTTGTGTTTGGTGCGTCAGCAATTTATATTGGGAGGATTAGTATAAAATAAGTTGTAAGTAACCAATTAATTATCTTATCTGATTTTAAAATTAAGTAAAATATAGTCTTCCTTACAAACGTATGTAATTGTGAGGTTAGTGCAGTAAAATTATTTCCTTTTAGTAACGCTTATAGTTACAATATGGGAAAAAAGAAAAAGAAGCGTGGTAATTCAGGTTCTACTTCCACTAAAGATAATTTTAAACAGAATCGTAGCAGTCCTGATTCTCAAGATAAGCACGACCATGAAAATTCTCTTTCTGAGCCCAGTATTACTGGAAACTCTTCAAATGATATGAATGTTGATCTATCGCCTGATGAGGTTGTAAGTGGTAGTGAAATTAAATGTTTAGATAGTGGAAGATGTTCTCAGTTGCAAGAGACCAAGCCTGGTAAATCTTCTCGTGGCATTGATAAATCTGAAACTACAGGAGACAACATGAAAGATCCATCGAAAGAAACTCAGAAACATAAACGTCATAATGTGGGATCAAAAGGCAATGAGACAGACGAGTTGAAACTATCAAATTCTAACGACTTTGGCCACTGCAGTGTTACTCAATCTACACATCCGATTAATTGTGGAGATAGAAAAAATAAAAATGACGCAAGCAGAAATTCAAGTAAGTTTAGTAAAAACTATGATGAATGTAGAAAAGAACAAGATAGTAAACGACAGCATAATCAAGGAATTAGAAAAGATAAATCTAGAACCAGATCAAATGATAGCTCCAGTACGCGTAGCCATCATGATTGTGAAGGTAAATCAAGGGCACAGAACAAAACGTCTGGTCAAGAATATGACAAGTTTAAGGCTATCTATATGACAAAAGCAGATGTTAATATGAATTACAAGGTAGTTCAAGAAATTGAGGGCGATTTATTTACAGCTAGTACTGAATATTCCTTGGGTCATTGTGTTGCAGAAGATATGAATATGGGCAGTGGAATTGCTGTTCTATTTAGGTTTGTACTATAGTTAATGTTTAACTTTTCGTAAACTATTGTCAAGTAGTAACGCTGTTTTCTTCATTCATATATCTATCTATTTTAATTAAGATACTTATTTGATTATTCATTTTTTGCAAATCTTTTAGTTTTCATGACCGTAATTTAATTTATAATGACTAGCAATATCTAATAAATTCAATCAATCTTTTAAGTATCTCCATTATTAGAAGGTGTGATCCGTAAAACTGCGGAAGGAAAATAGTAGTAAATAAAACCACTTGCTTTTAAAGTAGCATAATCCATGGACTATTTATTGAATAAGAATAGTAGTTGATATAACTATTTGTTTAGAAATAATGACTAGACTTTGTTACATGTACTACAACCAATTAATATATATGTACATATATATATATATAAAGTCCAAAGCAGTAGTGCTTATGATTAATGTATACATATAGCATGTAGGTTATGGATATATATATATATATATAGCATGTAGGTTATGGATATATATATATATATATATATAGCATGTAGGTTATGGATACAATAAAAGGAAGCAACAGTTGTGCTAATTTCCAATGCAAGGAGATTGAAGAGAACTGTACTTTGGAAAACAGTATCACGTCAAGAGCAAAATATTAAGCCAAATGTTGTCATCATAACTCTACAGTGTTTAAAAGTCTTTTTTCAGACTTTTGAATAATTTTTTTTCTCAAAGGTAGAATTCGCCTTATACATTTTAATGGCACTTTAAACAATAAAAGATGAAATTATTGGCGAATAGATTTAGAAAAAGTTCTTATATATTAAAGTTATCATATATTATTAATTGAAACATTTAGTTTCAGACGATGGAACCGTACTTCCCGATTTTTCAAACATTTGAAAAAGCTAAAGATCTTCCACATAGTAGTTTATGTAATGCAATTATGATAATAATATGTAGGTTATTATAATCCTTAAAATAATGGTCATTTATAATATCTATCCTGAAGTATTTTGTTTAATATTTCATCTGTTTAGTAACATTTTAGAGCTAACGCAGGATTGCATTTGTTTTCAATTATAAATTGACACCTTCTTCTTATACTTTTTACCAACTTTGGAGCATTTTGTTGAATGAAGAAGCTCCAAATTGCTCGAATCAGGAAAGATAATTGCTTGATAGTGTATAAATGCTTCAAGTTATCTTTAATCTTCATATAGACCCACACGTTTTCGATTGTGTTAGCATTTCCTGGACATTCTAGCACATTCATGCGATTTTCTGCTTCCAGAGCCGTATACAAGCAGTTTCAATGTTTAGTATTGTTATTTTCTAGTATTTAATTCGTTGTAGAATCGCTAAACCAACATTTGATAAACGTTTTGTAGAAATTTGCAACAGTCCAAAACTCCGAATTTTTGAGGTTGTTTAATGGTCTTTTTAGTAGATAACTGTTCAACGATTTTATCTTGCTTTTTCGTAGAAGTTCGCAAAATGCCCCATTCCGATAAATCTCCGACTTTTTTTTGTATTACCATAGTATTATACCTATTTCTTAACAAAGGATTGTAATCTCTGCATGTATTTAGCAGCAGCAGCTATATTCATCTTTTGATCTTTTTAGTGTGTACAGAGAAGCAGCTTTGAAATGAAAGGAGTAGCATAAAATAATTAGAATTACTATTTCTATTATGAAGAGTGTACACAGGCATTAAATTTATTTACTCCGCGTGTATTTGCATATCTAATTACCAGTTGTAAACCTATAGTAGTTTTGAATAGCTACATTTAAAAATATTTCTCAAGAATGTAGCTTAGTAACTTACAAAATAAGTCTATGCTAATAAAGAACACATTCTATAAGTGCAACGAAAATAAGACATGTATATTCCATTTTTGAGATGTTACACAATAGTTAGCTTTTCCCTACAATTGTTTCATCAAAATATATGTTTTAAAGACACAAAAAGTAAAATATATTTACATAACAATAAATTAGACGTTTATATAAATACAAAAGTTACTCATTTTTTTTTCGTATATTTTCTTAAACTTTAGATTTTGGTTTTAGTATGTCCATTATTTTTTATACGATATATGGTTATATTAGTAGTATTATTTCAGACGCGAGTTCAAAAGGGTGGATGAATTGCTTAATCAGAGGCGAACGCAAGGACACGTAGCCATCTTAGAAGATAGAGGCCGCTTCATATATTATCTAGTAACTAAAAGAGCATCTACCGGTAAACCTACATATTTTACACTATGGTCATCTTTGCAAGAGATGAAAGATCACATTATAACTAAAAATGTGAAAAAGTTGGCGTTACCACGGATCGGATGTGGTTTGGACGCCTTAGAATGGAAGAATGTGAAGAATATGTTAGAATATATATTTCAAAATGTTGACGTCGATATTGTGATATATAATTTTCAACAGGTTAGTTGTTGGTTTTAGATTTAGTATTACTATGCTTGGTAATCGTCCACGAATTTAATATACTCAATTGTTTATAAATATGTGAATGAGAATTTGAAGTCATGTCTGATGCAGAGCACGATAGAATGGAACACAATTTTATTCCAAAAATATTTTCATTCGCAAGTAATTCTAACAACGCTTGAAATTTCATTATTATATTAAGTGACAGAAATTAGTTAAGTAATGATCTTAGAAGGTAAGAATAATTAATTTGCGTTCAATTTCATACCGGTCTATATACATTTTGTTACCGATATATGTACATTGTGTTACCGATCTATATACATTTTGTTACCGATCTTATACACATCGTAAGATATGTATCTGCAAAATGTCAAGTATATCCTTTTTAAGAATCGAAACATTTTAGTTTGTTTTACACGTTCTAATGTTATCAGTTTATCAAATTCAAATCACAAAAAAAAAAACTGCCACATGTTATGGGCCCAGATAGTTACTAAGTGCAAGTGAAGAATGTTAAAACAAAAACAAAAGTTAGGGGATTATGTACATTGGTTAAATATGAGTGCTTCTGGTAACTATCGTAATGAGTAGAGATCGGATTATATCCAAAGTGCATATATTTTATTTTATTTATTTATTATATTTTACGTCTATAGGTAGATGTATTACACTGATTAAAATTAATTAGCGTTAATTAACTTGTTAGAAGATCTAAGTAAAGGGAAAAATGAAAAAGTATGTTTGCTGAAGAAGGCTCTATATATCTTAAAACAAGTTAGACACCAATGGTTCATTCGTATCCTGTCTAGCGTAGTAAGTCGTTGAATGGAACTTTATGTACTGAATTTCGACAAAGACTCGGCTTACGCCAACCTGTTCGATATTCGTGAAGGGGGAGTGTTGTGTCTCCATACAATAGAGGGTCGGCGTCACTCGCATCGATATACACATTTTCACTGATTTATACGCAATTTAAAATACACATCTGCAATGTCGAGTATATGCCTCTTGAGAATCAAAACGTTGTAGTTTGTTTTACAAGTTGTAACGTTACTATCAGTTTGTCAAATTCAAATCACAATAAACTACCACACATTTGTATGGAGCCTGCGCACTATAGAGTTGTATTATATGCACATTAAGCGTGATTCCTTGCGTAATACGTTCTGTGTTCCTTAAAGCACCATGTAAACTAATAAATAGCACGTGCGTACATAAGTAAGAGGTTACATTCTTACGATAAATATCAAATACTGATTGAATATGTTCAGCATTATGTATGAACATTAGTCGAATTTCCCTACATCATTTTTAATTTGCCTGTTCTCTATATTACAACGTGTTCGCTGACATTTTTATTTGTAAATTGTTACGAATTTTACTAAATAAAACACATTATTAGGCTATAATTTTTATACATACAAGTAGAAAGTCTCAAGATTTTTTTTTGTACAGAATTTATTCTTTGGTACAACCGATTAAAAACCATATTAATCGCATTGCATGGCTGACTGTTCTATATTCAAGCTACGACAGAGAAATTAAAATTTGGGATTCATTTTATTAGTATACTATTGCAGTTTGTCCTTTTGTTTCAGAATTATGGTAAAACGAAAAAGAAATTACAAACTAAAAGCACGCCGAACAAGGACTCCGATAAAAACAAAAGTAGCAAATCGCGCTCCCGACGAAAATAGAATTTCAGTTTATTACTTTATTCATAATATTTTCACAGTGAAATAAATATTTTATTAATTATAAACATTTTAGTTCAATAATAAAAAATTTTAATTAACGTTTTTATTTTATTCCATAATTCTAGAAACACTTGGACTTAGAGTAGTTTGTATACTTTCTCAATAATCTTGTTTATGTTTACAGGATTTCGCTTCTAGTTCTACTCCACAACCAAAATTGAGGAAGTGTAATGTAGTTAATATTCTAAAAACACTTTCTGAAATTGAAAGTGGTACTATTATGATTTATTTTGGATCTGAAGATGGGTTCGAAACCGAAGAAATAAAAGATTTAAGCAAGAAATTTCCATATGTACGAAATACTTACAGACTTGCAACGAAAACGGTTGGTGAATATATCAATACAGAGAGGCACAAAGACGGTTACGTTTTTTACGGATGTATTGTACGAAAGAAGCACACAGATCCTTTTAGTTTTGTAGACTTTCAAAAATGCTTAAGAGGTATACAGAATCGTAATAGGAGAGATAAGTACTACTACATTGCCTTTCAAGCATTCATGGAGGACGGATCCGATTTAATCGTATCAAAAATTATTAATTTGATGCGCTATGCAATGACGGACGTTGACGTATATGTGTGCTGGCCTGAGAATTTGTCGCAATATATGCCATTCAGATAAAACTCCGACCGTAAAAAAGTTTTTTAGTTTTTTTTTATTAATACACATGCATAGAATCCGTGTTCTATTATATTCAGTAGATACTGCCCAAATTCTGTTGTTTTGGAAATCTCTATGATTTGCTTTACCAGTACGGTTGCTCAATGTATAAATTACCCGAGGTGAAACAAATAAGCCTATTAAATTTGCTTATGTTAGAATATATACTTTGAGTTATTGGGCTAATTTTACTTTCCGCCTTTTTCTCATATAGGGCAGTGTTTATTTTCCACGTGATGTGCGGGTTTTGTAATATGACTTGATATTCTATGCTACTACTTTTATTATTTTTTTGTAATCATTGATATGTTACTAAAAGCAATGCTACCTTAAGAGTTGTTGAAATCATTTCAAATACAAGAAATGAATTTTCCACTATCAGCTAGCTTTATATTTGTGGGTCTTGGTGTAATCTGGTGTGAACTGACATATATATACATATACTATAAAATATGTAGCAAAGCATACACTCAGCGTCAAAGGTTTTTGAGTATTAAAATTTTAGAATTAAATTAACTGCTGAAAATTATGAGTAAAATTGAGTCTTTGGATGAATGCATATGTAACTGTTTCGTCACATTACAACGCAAGATCTGCTCTTACTAGGATAAAGTAATCATTATATAAATTTCAGTAGAATAACATATTTTATTACTATATCAAGTTTAAACCTTTTGCAACTTATTTAGTTTGAATGTTTTATTAGAAGCTGTAAATTCATATATACATAGTAAAATATATAGATACTGTAGCAGCATTAGTAATTTATTTTTGGTAGTAATAAGTTTTTAAGAATACCATAAATACAATCAAGTTTACCATGGAGATCTGATACTTTTTAGTATGAATATATTGAAATATAATTGTATAAAATATTTATGTCTGAGAAACTAAAATAGTACAAAGTATTCTGGAAGAGCATTATATATTGCTAGGATTTATAAAAATAATGCTGTAATAGGGGTAATATAAAAATGATGCAAGTTGTATAATTCGAATACGGAAACTTGCAAACGAGCGCAAAATCAGCGTGGTTTCGAAGGCCTTTTTCTACCTCGCATTGCAATTCCTTCTCGGTTAATGTCCCCGTGTATAAACGACCAATTCAATTAAGCATTTATTGACGCTATCTAGTGCCACAAGGATACACACTCGTGGTACTTGAGATGGTGTTTTTAATTTATTTGTGTTATAAATAAAATATGGATGATTTACATATTTATAGTTAAAGGGAATAAGGTAAGTTGCAGTATTATTCTTTTGTTTTTATACACCAAATAATCTGTAAGTAGAAATCATTCCGCAATAAATTGACATTACGAATTAATAGCCTGAAACTTAGTAATATATCCATTGAGCTATATTGTACTGGCAACGTTGGATATGATATCCGTAAGGGCAATACTTCTTCCTGAAAGTGGAATGGTTTGTAGTTGTCGCTAATAAAAATGTCATTTTTGTATTTTTTAAAAACTAGTTTGCATGTTCTAGATCTACGCTATTTTGTACCCCAAAAAGCTGTTCCAGGGATAATTTAATTTGAAACAAGAAAGTTCAAATTTAATTAATTGTGCTATAAAAGTGAAAATATTTTATAATATATAAAATATGATACGTTCCTTGTTTTCAAAGAATCCTCTAAAAATTAATGGCAAATGTTTAACATTGGAGTATTGAATGTAACTAGGCACATATCTATGTTCATATGTGGATTTAAATATCGGAGACTTGCACGTTGGTCAACCTAAGTGACTTTTTTTTCGTTAATATTAGTTCCGCATGTGTAAATTTTAAAGAATTCATAAATTTATAATTAATATTTGCCTCTCGTGTGGTAAATTTTTTGCCACCTACTAAATGCTCTTCCTATAAATGCGAGTAGTAGCAGCTTCTTTTTTGCATATAAGGGAAATAAAATAGGAGAGCTTCTTTGTTAGAGATCCAGAATATTACTTTCTGAGGGATTTTTAAGGCTTGTTTTACATTCAAAAGTAGGCGAATATTTTGCAGACCAATTTAGTACGCTCGCGCTCGTAAGAATTCTTGTTGATAACCTTTTCCTGATCTAATATTTACCTATAACGGCAATTCTTGCGTGCTCTGATGAATAGAAATAATAAACAGATTGCAAATATGCAATAGGAGCACCTAATAAAATAGCATTCAAACAAGCTACTACAGGAATTAAATGCAGTACATGAACAGACTTTTTTTATTTCCTTCCTCAAGCAACAATTGAAATAAACTGTACTATAGAACTACAAATAAAATAAATTAAATCAACAATGGAATCGATAAAATAATATGTGCTAAAATAAATTAGCTTTATTACAAGTTTTACAAAAGTGCTTGCCAATTAAAACCATTTTCACCGTCTATCAGTCTTACAAAATAATGCGATGGCATGTTTTCCAATAACTCGCGAAAAGGCGTATAGATTTTGACGGCTGCCAAGTCACCTATCAAAATTAATTTATGCTTTGCTCTCGTAATTGCTACATTCAGTCTTCTACGATCTTCCAAAATATGATACTGAAATAAAAAGGATGCATATTTTACTTAATTATCGTTCTGAAAGGTTAAATGAACTACTAACTTGATTGATCATATGTGGTTGTTGAACATCTTTCGATATTGTACATGAAAATATAATAACTTCTTTATCACGCCCTTGGAATTGGTCCACAGTGCTAACACTTATATCCTTATTCGATAAACTAGATGATAGTTTCGACACTTGTGCTGTGTACGGTGATATTACTCCAATGGAATTACTTTCTGTACCGCCCTAGAACATCAACATCGGAATAAATGGATCCATTTTATTTACGAAAAGATTTTGAAAAGCTTGATAACAAGGACGCCAAAATGTTGATAGACTATTTATGAAAGAAACATATTTTCGTAAAGAATTATGAAATGTTGGTGGCATATAGTTTCAGTGAACCTATGGCTGTATTTTGCATATATTTCAAATTCGTACTTACAAATTGGGGCATACTTTTATATTATCTAAGAAAGATTTATTTGCTGTCGCACTTAAATAATTACTCTAGCTTTCTGATTATTGACAAACAAAGCGGCAGATTACATTACTCAGGCATGTCGGATTTATTGCGAACAATCTCATTAGTGTTTTTGTTCCATACATGTTTGTTATACGTAACAGAAGTGTTTTTACGACTATTGCTGGTATTTTTAAGTGCTAAATAATTTTTGGTAATTCCAGAACTTTTTTTAGTGCACTTTGGTTAACTGCATAGAAATAAAGAAGTTTTGAACTTGAATAATCCTCAAGATATTAAAATCGGTCAATGGTCTTATTTTTCAAGAAGATAACGTCTATGCAAATGTTTTCGCTGCAGAAATACCAAAAGAAACTGAAGTTCTTAGAATCTGATATTAAGAATATAAAAATAAAGAGTTACTACTATCCAGTAGTGGAAGGTTACTGAAAATAACTTTTGATTTACCTCATAAGTTAGATGTTAGATACAAAAGTATATTTGATAAATTGGTGAATTATATAGGTACACGGACTCTAAAAAAATCGCAGACTTGAATAATCCTTATATACTACAATATTTTTTAAAAGATTTTGGTTTTAAATTAAAAAAAGATGAGCATCAATTCAATGTCTAGAAATTTCAGTGCTGTTTTAAGGATGGAAAACAAAAAAAAATCATGTTATTTTAGAGGAGTATCATTCCCCGATGAAATGTGGATATATTCAATGGATAGTTGTAGAAAGATAAATACGTTAAAAGTATGTGACAGTCTAAGGAATGTTTGGTTATTGTCCATGCTGGCTCCAAAAAGGACTTTATCAGAGAAACAACCTTCATTTTCGCTTTGAAATCACAATGATGAATCTAGGGAAGTCACCGCTTAGAATACTAGATAATGCATCATACCACAGCATATAAGAGAACAAGTGCTCAACAAATGTTTCTACTAAAGGTAAAATATTAAACGTGAATTTAATAATATTGAGCTAATCTGGCCAAAATCAAAATCATACTGTAATACACATTTTGCAAGTGACAAATATTGTGATAATAAGATGCTTGAAATGTGGAAAGAAGCGTTGGCCACATGGAACGAGAACTGGGATATCATACAGAAGATCTAGTTGAAGAACCTCATGGTTATAGCTATAGTGGGGGAACCTAGGATTGTATATATGTTCCCGTAGTTGACTTTGCTCGGATTATGTCTGTATAATTCTATATATAATGAATATACAGGGCGGCGGAGGGGAACGGGAAATTTTGAAATAACGTCATTTCCACGAATAAATTCATAAAACTAGTAATTTATTAACGAAAGTGCATATATGCAGCATGCCATTTATGTTTTTACAATCAAAATGTCCAAAAGTGTCTCTTTACTTTTTAAAGATGACATCGGAAAGATGTCCTCCCATTCGGCGTTCACACTCTAACAGCCTGTTATGAAAACTCTGAAATGCGCGGTGTAGCAGATCTTGGAGAATGGCAGTGATTTCTTGTTGAATGTTCTCTTTCAGCGTATGGATTGTTGCAGGTCGTGTACAATACACCTTGCCTTTAAGATACCCCCACAGGAAGAAGTCGTACACACAAAGATCAGGGGATCTCGCAGGCCATTCGATGTCACCGTTACGTGAAATAATGCGTCTTCCAAATAATTGACGAACTGCTGCCATTGAATGTCGGCAGTGTGTGACGTGGCTCCATCCTGCTGAAACCACATGTTTTCCATGTTAAGATTAAGCTCGTACAGTCTCGGTGTAAAGAATGTTTGAAGTATTTCAACATATCGAGCGGATGTTACTGTCGCTACAATACCATCCTCACGTGCAAAAAAATAAGGGCCGATAACACCATGACATGATACAGCACATCATATTGTGACCTTGTCGCTATGTAGTGGTCGCTGGTGTAACTCACAAGGATTGTCCTGCGCCCAATAACGAAAATTCTGTTTGTTTACGAAACCGTTCAGGTGGAAATCGGCTTCGTCTGATATCCATATGTTACCAACGAAATTCGCATCCTCGTTAATTTTAGCCAATATCTGCCTACTAAACTCCATACGTGATGCTGGGTCTCGTTCATGTAATTGTTGCACAATCTGCAACTTATAGGGATGGAAATGTAATTCGTGCAGTATTCTTTGTAAGCTTCGTCGCTTAATCCCTAGCGTAGATGCATGCTGTCGAACGGAGCGGCGAGGACTTCTCTCGATTGCAGCTCTAACAGCCTCAATGTTCTCTGGGGTACGTACCGTTCGAATGCCACCTGGAGCTTTCTTTTTCAAGACAGATTCAGGCTGGTAATGCTGTCGAAATATTCTCTGCGCGGCAGTCGCACTATCACCATTTTTATAAAACGCTCTCACAAGCTACTGCACCAGTCCAACGATCCATGATTACTAAATGGCAATGCGTTCACAACAATTGTGCGACGTTACGAACAACTGCCGGCTCTACAGTGCTGAGAACTGTAACGTTCAAAATCTCCCGTTCCCCTGCGCCACCCTGTATAAAGAAAAGTGCTCGCGTTTCATTTACTACAAAAAATTAAGGAAGATCAATTTTTGCATTAATGAACTTTGTATCAGATAAGAAATATATGTTTCAACATCAATCATTACAATATATGTTTGATGTAAATTCAGAAAGTTAATGTTAAGTTATTCTACTTTGATATCTGTGAAATTTCTATACGCATATATGTCGCAATTTACGAAGTGTCTAATTTGAGTAGAGTAACGGTTTGATTTATAGATAAAGAAGGATCACGGGTAAAGACCCATTGGAACAAAAACAACAATGATAGATTTTTCCAAAAATACATTCAGTTTAAAGAAAAGGCATGGCTATAAAACTTAAAAGGTATCGACACGCCAAGAAATTTTTCCCTAATGATAATATGATGATCGAAAATAAAAATTAAATAAGCAACATTTTGTTTATAGATGAATCTTAATTTCCATTGCATACATCTGTTTCCAATTACTAGCCAGCCACAAGCAAACACCTTTTCATGTCTTTGTTTACATAGCACTCTCGATAGTGGAACGTGAGGGCCGGTCTTTTAGGTGATCACATCAATGAACTATTTTTCCAGATTTTATAAATCGCTTCTATAATTTGAAATTTTAAAATAAAAATATTCTACATAACACTTTCGTTAGTAGCGCTATAAAGATTGTTTTAATAATATTAAACGCAGAACACACATTGAGTATATTTCGTCGCAATGGTTGGCATACCTGTTGGTGTAACATGTAAATAGTGTTAAGGCGAATTATATTCTAACGCTTCTCATCTTTTTATTGTCACAAATATTTCGGTACGCCGAGATACTTGCACTGTTGGGGAAATTACCCTGTTATCGGACCGAATCATTGCAGAAAATTGAACATCTTAAAGTACACTAGGGTGACAAAATAAAATAGACACCTACTAATTAAAACAGATTCTATTCTCGTTATATATACAAAATATTTTAAATTAGACTAATATTTTGTCGATCCACCTTTATTTGCGTGAAGTGCTGCGAGTCGTCGTGGCATAGAATCTATTAAGTGATTAATGGTGTCTTCTGGAATATTTAACCACTCTTCTGTAACAGCTGCCACGAGTTCTTCCTTATTGCTGGGTTTTCGCCATATTTGTCTGGATTATGTGCCAAACATTCTCTATCCGATTCATGTCTGGTGATTGGCCTGGCCATGGTAAAATCCGAATCCCCTGTTCCTCTTTCCATGTGGTTATTGTTCTTGCTTTGTGGCAGGGTGCTCCCCATCCTCCATAAAAGTGGCGTCTTCTTTAGATAAAATGGCGTTGTCGAATATCGGTAGTAGTCCTTCTGTTAATATTTGGATATATTTTACCGCATCTATATTTCCGTCGCAGATTACTAATTGCGATCTTCCACCATACCATATCGCGCACCACACCATGACGTTCACACCGCCGTATTTCACCTTGTGATGCAAAAATTTGTAATCCAGTTGCTGTGACGAACGTCTCCATACCCACGTACGACCACTATCACTGAATTGGCGATATCTGCTTTCGTCTGAAAAAATGACAGACCGCCAAAACTCTTCGGGCTTCGTTCGCATTTCGATTGCCCAAGCCATTCGGCGCCGTTTTTGAAACGCCGTAAGGAGAGGTTTTTTCTTTGCCACCCTTTTATACATCCCCACACTGTGGAGGTATCGCAGAACGGTGCGCTGACTTTTCTGTGAAGTTGCCGCAAGCTCAGCTGTACTTTTTCGCGGTTCTCTTAACACTTCGCGCACAAGCACCCTTTTACTTCTTTCAGAAGGTCCGGCACGACCTAGTCTCGGCTCCACTGTTGTTTTTTCCTTGCGTTTAAATTGTGTAGCCACACGGTTAACTGTGGACAACGGAATATTTAAAAAATTACTTATTTCACGTTGCGAAGCGTTCACTCTGGCCAACGATGCGACCCCGGGTGAAGTCGCTAATATCACTCGAACCTTGTAAGCGAGGCATAGTTGTAACGATACTAAACTATGACGAATTTCTTCCGCTACATCTACCCCTACCCTAATGACAAGAGAAAGTGCTTAATTCGTTCTTAGAATTTGGCCGTTTACATATTTATGCCGCTTTACCTGGTGTCTATTTTATTCTGTCACCCTAGTGTACTGGTACCCAGCCAAATAAGAGCATTATTACATATACTACATACATTTTACATATACTATAAATCTATTAGGGAGCATATTATACTAAAAGGTATAAGCGGCTGATGATTATGAAAATTACCTTTACTAATGCCGCAATAATGTACTTTACTACCGCAATCTCGTAGATATTTACATTCACGTCTGGATTATTTTCCTTAGGTCTACAGTTTTGCCACACAGGCCCCGTGTCCAATACTTTTACGGAATTTTCGAGTGAACTATCCAACGTATCTAGCAACCATTTTTCTTCGCGATACAGTTCCAAGAAAATCTGTAAAAAGTGAATGTAAAAATGATCAACCTATAGTAATTTAAGTTTTTATATATATAATGTAGCTATTATAATTACTTTATACTCAAATATTGTTCAATCACTATCAACAATATGGAGAAGTGTTATAAATGATAATTATAATATGGTACTTACATTCAAATTTGGAATTTTAAAAGTAGCATTTCCAATAATATCATTTGCGACTTTCAATTCTCCTAGGTACGTGAAAGAATTTGCTAGCTCTGTAATAGGTTTGTTCATGCGATAGTTTAAGTTGAGCGATACGGTAGCTTCTGGATTTTGAAGGCGCTCAAATAGACTTTCTGATAAGCCATATTTTCTAAAAACGAATAGTAATAATAGTTTCAAGTCTTTCATGCAAGTATACATATAGGATACAAATTAAGTTAATTTTTACGCCAATGGACAGCAGGCTATAGCCTATTCACTTTAAGATCGAAGCATTAGGTTACTTTTTATTACATTTGTTGTTGCAAATATGTTTTGCCACTTTAACTTTTAAAGTCATGCCGACATGCATCCCCAGACTATGATACTACCTCTACCGAATTTTACGGTAAGGACAATATAATTACGATGATCTGCTCCATGTCGTCGAAAGTACTGTGCCCCAGGCCGCTTGAAATCTTCGTTGTTTTTAAAAAGTACAGATACTAATTTGAATTAGCCAGATCCAGTTGTGCTCAAAGTAGTCATATTTACGTATCTCTATGTTATTTTCATCTGACCACAGCACATTACCTGTTTTGGACGGTTCAATGTTTATATTTTTCGGGCAATTGACGAGGCCAAGACATTGTTTCTTGTGTACTGCAGTCAATCGAAGTTTACGGTGAGCTCCGTGTAAACTATTAGCTACTATACCGTACGTGTAGAAACAGAAGTTCTATGTTGCTGTAGTAGTCCACTATATAGATCTTTTGGTGTTTTTGTACGATCTTGTATAGTTATCCCCTCTGTAATGCGATCTTCTCTTGCCGTTCTTAGGCATTTCCGGCCGCTTTTTGGTCGATTTGTTAACGATCTACTAGTTTCATATCGTTGCACCGCGTGGTATAAACCGCACATCACGAACATTTCATTACCCTCCCTATAGCAGCTAAGGTATTACCTCGTGACTTAAGTAGGACTGTTTCACTGTATTCTAATTTATTTTTAATTCTTGAATTTTTGGCACTGTTTCACTATTTTAAGTTTGTACATTAAAAATGAAAATATCAAGCACAAAATATCCTGGTTATAAACTCGTAAACTCTGTTATCGCGTCGACAATACACCGATATTTAAAATCGAAACATCGCCGCCTGCTAAACTGCTGTCGCAAAGTAAGCAACTACCTCATAAAAAATTCATTCAATATATAATATATATATATATATATATATATATATATAATATAATATAAATTCGGTGTTCATGTTCTTGGAATTATAATAGTACTTATAATACTGGGGTTTTATGAGGGTGTCTAATACAATTGTCCAAAGCTGTACATTCAGTTTCAAAACTGTTATGATAAAAGATATTGGGAGCATCTGTCTTCAGACACCTCCAGGAGATGGGGAAATTTTGATTATAAGATTTGCGAAAAGCAAACTACATGTTTTTACTGCCAAAGTTGATACTGATTTTGCAAATAATAGAAATGCTACAAAGAGTTTGTTTTAAGATTAACCTTGAATTTAATGCAGTATTTTGGAAGCCGAAAAACAGTACATTGTTATATGCTGAGTAGGCTTGTCACATTATACCACTAAATCTGTACATCTAAACCAACTTCATGAAGATATAGTCGTAACCTAGTGACAGGGCGGAACCCGACAACCGTTACGACTATGTCAAACGGCCGTGAAAGTCTGAGATACTATTCACGAAGGTATGCTCACGCGTATGCTTGAAAGTGCCAAAGATTTTATTATTTAGATTCTAGGCTGGTTACCACGAGAATTGTAAACTATTACAATCACCACTATTGCAATGATGATTGGTAGCGATATATCATGGCGCATGAGTGACTGTAACTGCTTATTGCGTGCATTATGAGTTTAATTTTCCTTTGTTTTACATTCGCTATTTAAAATATCTTATCTAAAGGTGCATACGTTCAAGGCCCTTATTTAGATTTTCTAATTTATCTCGGTTATTCTTCTGTTAAATTAAAAGAAAGCTAACTTACATGGCATCGATGTTCTTAACGACTGGTGGTAATTGATCGGGATCTCCAATCAGGATAAATTTCTTTGAAGCGGATAAAGCGCGAAATAACGAGCTTTGAATCACTTGTGTACTTTCATCCACTATACAAACATCCATTACCCGTTTATTAAAAATTGGATGTTTTGTTCCGAGGCAAGTGACGGCAAATACTTTCTAAAAAAAATAGATAACATTAAAACTATTGAATAAGCATATAAAGTATATGTCCCTAAGTTGCGATTTAATAGTTCCATGAATCTTGTCTATAACTATTACATTATATTCTAATACAATACTAACTTAATAGGCATGTTCTACAGATGCTCCACATTTTTTTTCTAACTGTACCCTTCGTGTATTTTTGCTTTATAACCTTTAAAAACAGTACCTATAACGACATTCCAAATGCATCAATTAAGATTTTTTTACTTTCTACTAAATTTCCCATTTCTTTGTGAGTAGTGTAGTATAGTATATTTAATACTTCGAGCAAAACATATTCAATATCAAGTTAAAACCGTAGAAAATGTAAATGTAGACATAAATCCTCCATATCTGTGCGTATATTCACGAATTAATACTATTATCGTTCAGACTCTTGGATCAGCGTAGAGCAGCTTTAGACACAAAAGTAAATCATCATTCTTTGTGCGTACAAAACTTGAATAGTTTATAGCATTCGAAAAAAGGATATTTTTCTACTTCAGTTATATGTACAATTAGTAGTTTTAACACAGGTATAGTCCGTTCGCACCTTAAAATTCAGTATGGGTCTTATGAAATGTTATCCTCTCTTTCTATTAACAAGGAGTTTATATATGTACATCTCTTTTCAACCTTGGCAGAGGTGCGCGATTTTGCACTAGCGATTATTTTTGGGAGTTGCATTGTCAACAAATAAATTCGTATTTGTTTTATTTATTGGTGTGAGCTTTCCGCTTTAACTCGAAAAACCTTATGTCTCTATTCTCAATGTTTATTAATATATATTGAAGACCGCTATTTATATTATATTATTACAGCACTATTCTCAATAAATAAATCAGTTTACTAATTTTATTATAGTCAATTGTAGGATTAACTCTAAGAGAAAGAGAAATATCACATTTGTAAAATATATTTTAATAAAAACTTATAACTTGGAAAATATGGAATTAACTTGCAATATTTATATTAAATACTGTCATGTAGCATAATACTATAATAAACATATATACATATATGAGAAATATTGGTTATGTCCCATTTGTCACTTCTTCATATAGCCAACTGTAGAGTTTAAAACATCCTAAGAATATAATTTTGACACAATGTGGCAACCGCGTTCGCAATTGCTATAAGAGCCATACTGAATTTTAAACGGACTATATATCAATTTAATATAGACATGGTGACGCAATTTGCCAGTTAATAGAACTTGTTGGAGACGCCATAAAAATTTATTTTACTTTTAAGTTACTAAAATAAGTTTCTTAAAAACTGTTTAAACAAATATCCCAAAATCCTTACGTAGTAGAGAAATTTTGAAATTGATTTTGAAGCCAGGGCGTAAAACTTTATAAGATACACATATTAATGTTTTAAAAAGAAACTTGTGTTGTCCAATGTAACATGTTGGTTGGAAAAACTGATGTTGCTATTTAAAATGGTTTCAATAGCATAACGAATGGGAAACAAAATAACAGCATTAATATTAAGTGCCTTATTTGTACTTTTTTTATAAACTAATGTTACAGGCGCAGCATAAAACAGCGAGCAGATGCACTCGTCCCGATTGATTTTTGATGCTTTCCTATTTTAAATGACAACTAGGCAGAAATAGATGACAACAATCTGTGTTTTTGTAATATTTTTTGTGTATTTCGATTGATAATTGAACCACTGTCGCAAACTGCTAGATCAACTTACTGCTTTAGCATAAACTTCTTCTAGTTCTTTTGGACTTTTACATTTCTTCGTTAATTCATGCTCAGACATGGATCGAATATCTGAATGTATTCTTCCTGTTGCGCCCAATCGCAAAACGTTTATGCCACGTTTCTTCAAACGAACGCATACATTATCAACAGCTGCATGGGTGTGACTTGTTATTAACACTGTATTATTTAATTCAACTAAGAGCTGGACCAAAGCTATAATAGTTGCTGTTTTTCCTTAAAAAAAAAAGAGAAAGTAAATATATGTTATATATCCGGACATTAAAAGGATGCTTTGGCTTAGGGTAATTCCTTATAATTACATGTTAAACATATCTTAATAGTAAATTCTTAATTCAGTGGTTGATTCATCTGTTACTGTTTGTCATTTGATAAGTTCATTGAAATGTCAAAATTTCATAGGGGCTGACTTAATACGTCACCTGTTATAACTCATAATATTCCAAGAGACGAGGCTGTTTTTCGTGAAATAGCAGCTTGTTACAACTGTTATCGGTTTATAGCCCATTTATTATTTTGATCTCTATAACTTGAGCCCTTAACTCTTCCCCCACTTCTTAAAAATGCAGAAATAAACCTTCTCTCTTAGGAGTCATAACAGGTAATGTATCAAGACGTACTGCTATGAAGTCACTCCCCTACATTATCTGTGATCTTATCTTCTCCCGAGAATGTAAGATTTCGGAAAATGATAATAAGTTGTTCGCAAACAATAAACTGATTATGTATACATGTCGTATTACGCATCGTCTATTTTATCTTTAGGTTTAACTGTAAGAGCAAAGATGATCATAGTTCGGTTATCTTTCCCTAATACTAATATGGATGAAGGAAGTAGCATTCTCATTGAAGCTATTTATTAATGCGGCAGATAAGGAAATTGCATTGTACAATTCCTTAAACTCCTTGCGGTAGTTGTGTTGAAACTTGAAAATGACCTTTTTACTTATTTCTTATTTCTCGTAAACTTCCATCCAACTTTGGCTTATTCAAACGTTTTACAAGAAAGAAAATTTTTTCATTGTTTTATTATGTGAACTTTTTGAAAATACATAATTTTTAATATGTGTTTTTATTTTAATAAATTAGCGAGTTAGCAATTATACTATAATATACGGCATTTGGCGTGAGCAGTATTTAGACACGTTATGTACCATTATTTAATCTAAGCTGCCCGTTTTCATACAATACGCATAGTTGCGGTACCGTCAGATCAAAGTTTGTTTTCCTGAAAAGTGAAATTTTTCTAACTCACTTCGCAGTATCTTCGTACTTGCTTCGCCGAAACATGTCTATGATTGCTTAGTACCTAGTAAGAGCGAACATGATGGTTTAAGAGGTTTCAGTGTACATACTATAAGATTAACATTTCTTTTTTACAATCCGCCGTTTTGGCCTCATATATTCACAATCTTTTATGCAATTCGGATTTCGTATTGTTTCCAATTTTTTCTGGACCCGGTAACTTCATGATAGGCAATGTCGAAATGGTTTACTAAACTAAATGGTAAATACACCACATAAAAAATAAATTAAATTATAAATTCGGTTCATATTTCTTTACAATAAAGTAAATATATTACTTTAGATCATTGTACGAGGGCTGTTTTCTTTTCTCAACCTTCAATAGCTCATAAAAATAAGACAAGTATAAATAACAAAATGAATTCAGTACCAAAAGTTATGGACAAATATGGTTACTTTTGGACATAATCACCGTGAATATTGATGCACCTGTCATATCTATGGACGAGCCTTCCTTGTGACGTCCCTTCCTCTGTACTCTGGAAGCTCTGCCCTCCTAGCCACTTTTTCAGTTCACGAAAGAGATGGAAGTCGCTTGACGCTAAGAGGGGACTATATGCCTTATGTTCAAAAACTTCCCATCGAAATTGCTCAAGAAGTTCCAAGATTACAGCAGCAGTGTGCACATCGAGTCGGCTTTCTTTAAACTTCGTGCACCATTCACGCACAAAACCATTGGCCATAAAGTTTTCGCTGTATACTTGGCTCATTCTTCGATTAATTTCAGCTATACTATTGCCTTCTGCTTGAATGAATCGAATTACACTACGCAACTCGCACTTGGCGGGAAAATCAATTGTAGCAGCCATGTTTACGTGCCTGCAACTCAGCTGAAAACGGCGTAATGACGTTGCAAGTGGCAGATATTATAGTCGATCGCTCGCGTGACTTACAGGCAGGAGCGGAGGTTGAAACAAAAAACAGCCCTCTATATTTTAACTTTGTAAATTCCTCTATAAATGAATGCGTTCACACATATTTGGTACCGACAAAATGGAGCAGCTCTAACTTTACATTTTAATTAAATTGGGACGAAGAAAGCAAAAATACTACTAGTTTATACGGTATTTTGTTGATTGCCGATTTGATTCATATTGATAAAAATTTAAAGAAGACGCAATGTACGTGTGTAAATAAGTAAAGTATATTTTACTAATAATAATTTCTCTGTATATACATTTATATTATAAAAAAAATGTCAAAGAAACATTAAATTCCTCAATTGCATTAATGATAACTATAAATGCACAAGCTCTCAAAAATTCCCATTGACTACGTTTCGTAGTAATACCATCCTGACATTACGATTTAATATTATCTGCATGCTTGAAGAGATAAACTAAGGTTAATGTTCGTACGACTAAAAACATAAATTTTATTTTCTAACATGATAATGACCGCAGCAGTCTAATGATAATGGTGAACAAGTAATTACTAAAAATATTGTAAATACAACCTTTATTTCTGGGATATTATAAATTAAATACAGCCGGCAATCTTTTGAATTAGACTTTTAGATTTTTATATTACTCTTTCAAGAAATACGTATATGTCTTAGTGGTCCAGTAAAAATAACTATTCGTTGCAATTAGGAAAAGTAGTTCTTACCTGCACCTGGCATTCCTTTTATTAGAAGATAATCGTTTGCACAGCACGCTTTCAAAACTGCACGTTGCTGAGCACGATTTAATTGTTTCAGTATTGGCGGAGCTGTCGATGCAATGATTTTCGGTAATTTCGATTTGAAAGTGGGAGATTCTTTATCGATAATCAGTCGTCTAAGACGATTTGCCTGTTCTGTAGTTTCTAACAATACAGACAGGCTAGTAAAGTTGAATGAAAACACACTGTTTGAATCATAAGCATCAATGTGGAAAATTGAATTTCTATATTTTACAGTTAAATTCCTGCAAAAAAGAAATTTTAATCAGTTTGAAGAGTTCAATTATATTAGACAGCGTAGTATCCAAGAAGACCTTGTTTTATCAGATTTGCAAGGTCTACCAAATCAGTCGTGGAATTTTTTCCTTAGATTAAGATAGTAACCAAATAATAAACGTAGGCCCACAAAAATCATTTACATTATTAAATATACACTGAATAGAGCTAGAACATTATTAGTACGAAAAAATATAAACTAAATTCGATTGCTTTCCTTTCAAACAATATCTTTTGCACTAATGTATTTGACGTTTTTAAAGAATGAAGTAGTCTTTTACTTCTACAGTCCCTGTCCATTTTATTGGGGCCCCCATATAAATTTAAGCTTTTGCGTGTTTCCAATGCGATAATTTAGAAATACAAGTATAAAATTCATGAATAGGGTATACAATACCCATCTAAATACGTTCCCTAAATATCTTTCTATGAAATTGAGAATGTTCCACTTAATAACGTCTTGCCTATTATTATCCCCCTCATGAATCATTCTGTTCTGTATAGAAGATGGGTAGAAACAAGATTGAAAGACATATTAATTCGTAGAATATTATTTGGATCCGTTACTATTGTAGAAAGAATATTTATCTGTTTATGTAACCAGGTTTTTTCCGTGTTAGTATTGCACTTTAAGTTATTGCTTGTATGCGTTCTATATTTTTTCATTATGGGATAAAAAGGATATCAAATCAGAAAAAGCTGCGTGTTGAGGCATTGGTGGGTACAGGAGTGTATTCTTAATGCACAATTGCAAAGAAAGAAGAAGTATTCCGACAAACATTGCAGAGAATCGTCGTTTTAATGAAAGAAAAGGTATCAACTACAAGTACTGGAAGACCGTTTTGCGGCAAAAAAAAAGGTTCACTACTGATCGAGATGATCGACATATCCTACAACTAGCAACTGAAAAGCGATGTCTATAAATGTGACAATGCCTATAAACAATTCTGAATATACTTATGCTTGTACAATACGTTTTTCATTATATATTTTAACAAAGTACCATATCCATTGTCGATTGCCTGTGTGTTTTTATTGTCAACATCTTTGGTGTTTTCTGGTTCTGCAACGTATACTACGTCCTACTTGTCCAACGTATGGTATTCTACATTGACACTGCAATTCCTTACGTTTGTAACTTTAGTTTAGACCTTTATTGAAAGATACAAACTATTCAAACTGTTTTATTTAGTCTTTCTCTTTTGTAATACTGGATGCAACATAGTAAAAAAGATTGAGTATTTTTAAGCAATAATTAAACGCCATGCAACTGCAGTGTTGATGTGGAAAATCATATATTGGATATATCGAACGAAATCAGGATCAAGGAGTATTGATGAGACGCACGAGGTACATACATGTGAATGTCAGTAGTTGACCATATTGGTTATGACAGCATTATGATACAGTCTGAAAACAATCACTATTATCAATAAATGATGAGGTAGTTAGTTAATGAAGAACACTAATAACTTTAATAAGGAGGATTGCTATAAACTAAGGAGTACATGGGGGTTGGTAATTCACTTTAATAAAACCACGAAGAAAATCACCTACAAACTAAATAGGAACGCTTAAGGCCTGTCGAACTCGATATTATTGCCCAACTCCAAAGTATATGACGAAAAACAAAATAAATCAGTGTTTAGAAAATTTTCAAAGAAACTGGTAATATGTGCGAAGCGTTAAACACCACAAACTTATCTTACGATAACTGTATGTTCAATAAAATAATTTTAGTGAAATATAAATGAAAAAAATAAACTTACCTATCTAATATTACATCTATAGTATTGTGATTAATAAAACTGACTATCCCTGCAGCAACTGCTGATCTTATACTTGTACTAACTATGACATAGCTGCTTTCACCTATACCTGATGTTAAAAACGTTGTAACTTGGTCATTATTATCACTTTTTTCAAATGTATGTTCATATAAGCCATCACATTCAATCACTTCATTGGTGATTTTAACAAAAGTAATACATTTTCCAATTTTTTCTCTGTAAATCACAAGAAACAGAATTTAGAATATAAAAGTTAAAGATCGCTTTAGGTAGTAAAATAGTAATGCCTGCTTAATAAGTCTGATAATGGTAGAAATAAATTGTTTAAATAGAACTTTATATTTTCAGATATATATCATTTTCTATAATATACATATTTGGCGATGAATTTAAATATAGTTCAAAATACGTTTCTTGTACTACTAAATGTTGTTTTGACTACAAAATGTACCACTAGGAATCGCAATTATTAATATCTACAAAGATATACATTTTTACTAATATCAATGGTTCGGTAATTCAGTGGTAAAAGGGTCACACTAGAATTTTAGTGGCAAGCAGTGAAGTATAGTGCTTACAAGTATTTTAATGGTTAGGAGTTAAGTCTAGCGGAAAACTCTTTTCCCGAGTCACCATTTGTCGTAATGGAACACATTATTTTTCTGCTTCTCAATAAAAAATTACTGATGCAATAAATAGAATGCCCCTAAATATATTGATTTTTATATAACTATATATACTGCAGCATTGTTCGAAAGGCACGATTTTTATGAGACCATAACCATGGAAAAAAAATTTGTAGTAAATTGTATAATCATTAAAATACCATGTCATGTTTGTCCCGACTCACACTGACTTGTTCTATTTACCGCAGCTATGTTGTAATAATCTGGGTGTTCATATTGCTAACACTAACCATTAATATGTGTACGCAAAGTCGCTTTTGAAAGCTCTTAATAATGGAAATACTACTTGAAAACGAAGTTTGATTCTAAGTAAAAACTGTATGGTCATTTTTGCATTGGCGCTTTTGTTTGTACAAAGTGCCTCTGATTCTACTGATTATAACTTTCTAATAAGTGGCTATAGCTACATGCCTTGTGATAGGGATCCAGTAAAGACATATAGGCAACTGCTAAACTCGCCGCCCCACAGGTTTCAAGAGATAATAAAGAACAAAGGTCAAGCAACAAAATATTAAATTTTTCAATCCAATTACTTAATTAAAAATGAATCTGGATTGTATTTTGAAATGACTGCTATTTTAATGTTCAATTATTTTCTATGTCCTACAATGTAAACAGTTTTATTTCCTCTTCAGTATTAAGAAATTTATTTATTATTGTACGTATTGTTACGTAACATGTAGGAATAAAGAGTTTAAACTTGATTTTTTTTTATTTAACGTATAAATTGATATTTCAACTAAATTAAGACCACTGTTATTATCGTGCACATGACTGTATATATACGAGGGCGACCTGAAATGCTTCCGGAAACGACAAGAGCAGAAAGGTTGAAGTGGATTCATTGGTCGGGAAAAGCAACCTTTTTTATGGCAACTCAAGATTTCAGAAGTTTACTGACAACCGTTTCGGAGGAGTGTCTGGCCAGGATCGAACGCAATTCAAGGGATCCACCACTACATACCGGAGACCAAAGAACAGTCGAAGCAGCGGACTTTTCTGGGCGAATCGGTTTCGAAGAAAGCAAAGACCGTTCCACCGGCCGGAAAGGTCATGGTTACCATTTTTTGGGACCAATGAGTGATCTTCATCGACTATCTGTAGAAGCGATTTATTAACCCTATTCGATGCAGTATTGAAGGAGAAACGGTCTCGTTTGCAGCGGATAAAAGTAATTTTCCACCACGACAATGAACCGGCTCATTCATCCCGCATCATCATGTCCAACTTGAATGAGTTTCGCTCTCATCCTCCATATTCATCGAACCCAGCCTCCAGCGGCTTTTTGCTATTCCTAAACCTGAAAAAATCCGCCGCGACGGCTTGAAGAGGCTGGAGCACCGTTTGAAAAGGTCTATTGATCTTCGAGCAGACTACATCGAAAAATAAAAATAAAATACCGTGTTTTTCTTGTCGATTCCGGAAACATTTCAGGTCGCCCTCGTATATATATATATTCTTTAATTGTGTAATTACTAAAGCATTTTTCTTATTACTCTGTAAATGCAAGAAATACCTTTCTTCTGGTGTTTTGGTGTAAATCACGCTAACATCCTTCCCAACCTTCTCATGTCTTTCTAAGTCTAATAAATTACTAAAATGAATGAAATATTGAATATGTAGATCAGTTAGATGGGACAAGCCTTGTTCTTTTATAGAATTTAACTCTTTGTTATTTGTAAGATCACCATTTTCATACCTGTAACAAACAGAATTAACTTTATGAGATAATATCCTTAAAGAAACAAAGTACTTTAGGTAAGTGCAACATATAACATTATATGGGCACTTTCCGCATGCAGAGTGATGATTAATTGGCGCCGGAAGTTCGGGCGGTTCTAGAGCTTTCAATTTCTGGTTCCATGATCGTGCGTCATTTCTATTACTTTTTTCTACTTCATTATTTATTTGAACTCTTCTAGTTAAGTAATATGTTAATTCGTTTCTTAACAGTATTAGATCTCTTTTTTCTCGGTTATTGTAAGGTATTTCTTGTAGTGCGCCTTCTCTACAAATATACAAAAGATATGTAAATATAAAATTATGGTTCTCCTGCATTTTACCAATGTTTTAAATTTCTATTTTTTTTCAGAAATTTAAAACGTTGGTAAAATGCAAGAAAAAAATATTAATTGAAGATATGTAATGTAATACCAGAAAATAACGTTTACCTAAGATACAGCAATAAACCAGATGATACATTATAGCCTAATTTTGACATCATCACAATGTATAACATTACTTGACCTCTATGTTCTAAAGAAATTCTAGCTCGACCAGTTTTCAATTCTACCGGCATGATATTTTTACCGGATAATATGCTGACATCTATTTTGCCTTTAATTCCTAATTCCGGACACCAAATATTCTCCTCTATATCCTGTATACTGTCGATAGTACCTTTCCAATTATCTTTCTAGAATAATCAATGAAATTAAATTTAAAAGTAAAAAATTTTAAACCTACCGAAGGTATTGAATTTTGGCGTCGGATAACATAATCTTCCATAAACGTAACAATTCGCGGTACAAATTGAATTAGCTCAGTTCTCAATTCTTCATATGTTAGAGAGCAATTAAACATCAACCTTATTGTACTGCGCGTTGATAATATCTCGTGTAACATATTCTCTATTTTTCGAGAATTTGCTGTTTTTATTTTTAAAACTCCTTGTAAAAGGGTATGTATTAAAATTCCAATAACCATTACCTTATTTTCTGGTTCAAATCCCATGAATTTTTCTTTAAACACACTCTGTCTTTTACAAAATAGCGCCCCTGTAATAAATATTACTAACATATATTACATGTATACAGAATACGCCACTTAAAAGTATAAAGTGCTTTTTATAAAAAAATCCGGCCTATAAATCTACTCACAACTTTCTCCAAAATTTTTGAGAAAGTTGTTTATGATCGCCTCCATAATCTATTCTTAAAGCATTACCTAATTGACCTCAACTCGGTTCTCTTAGGATCAGGAATAAGTCTTATTCAATCTTGCAATCTATATTCTTACTACATTGAGAAATAAATATAAATCATATAACCTTCTTCTTGATTTGTGGAAGGCGTTCGACGGCATAAACCGTTCTGAATTAATCTACAACATGTAGTCGCCATCAATTTCAACGGCACTCGTATGCATCTCAGTTGAGTTACTTTGTGCCTCAGGGCAGCATTGCACTCCTTTTTGTAATCCATTTTAATGATATTTATGCTGTAGAATATCCTTCGATAGAAGAGATATCGTTATCAATGCACTACGCTGACGACACCTCACTTGCAGTTTCGGTATCTACGCTTGAGCTCGTGATCAACAATTGCTCCAATTATTTAGCGCAGATTGAATAAGAGTTAGTTCCAATAGTTTAAGTATTAATTTAGTAATTAATCATGTGGAAGTTAATACATTTCTAACTATGTTTGCAATTTACATTTTCTTATTTAAATTATTTGTTTGAATAAAATGTCTATTTGCACACTTATCATATCCAACATAAAACTACGAGGGCGAATCAAATATGAACCGGACTTTGCTTTTAAAACATTTCCTGGTACAGTAAAAAAAAATTGTATACACCGTATTTTTCTATATAATCTTTTTTACTAACACATTCTCCTCACCATATTGGAAGTTTCTTAATTCCGTTATCAAAGAATGAATGTGTCGCGTCTGTAACCAATTGCGCACGTATATTTCTACACCTTCGTCGTCGTCAAAGTGGTGACGAAGTGGAACTGGAGGATGGATGTTCCAGTGTTTCCCAATGAATTTTATCCAACTTATTTTGGGCAATGCAGCTGTGTGTAGCCGAGCATTGTTATGTAGCAGATATGCACTTCGAATAAGCATGTCTCGCCTTTTTTGTCGATAGTTTCACTTCATCAACCAATTAGGAGTACGCAGCATTAACTGTACGCCGTTCGTGAAAAAAATCAATGAACAATATGCTTCTAGAATCGTACGGCTAGTCGCCTCATTGGTACTTGTCCGCGGTTGGCGTGCATTGCCCTCGTTCTCCACCGACTCTCGGCCATCGGACACTTTTTTGCACCGGTCGTAGACTTGGCTCCTTGAAAGCGTTTTGTAAGCGAACTGTGCAGTTAGTCGACGCAAAATTTCAACAGGTTTTACGTCCTCCCGAGCCAAAAACTTAATAATAATACGTTACTCAATAGACGTATGCACCTTTTACTCAGACATGATGCTAGTAACAGTCCATCTGGTCTGGCGAACCGAACCGGTTTACTGCCCTTCATCTTACATCCCACGCAACACATATTAAAACGTCATGTCACTCACTTCACCTAGAGGGCGTTCAAAAAAAAGTCCGGTTAATAGGTGTTTCGCCCTCGTAACTACTACCCCAAACACAGATTATTAGTAATTCAGAGGAATCTTAGTTACTTAAGTTTTTAACAATTTACCGTATATTAAAATAAATAATCAGTTTTCGTTTCTTACTTCTAAGCACAAAGAAGCAATAAAACATAAAAAAAACAGATATTTGTTTATTTTACCTATATTGACAATAATAGAGATAGCAATGATACAAACTCAATTTGGATTAGTCTGCACATTAGTAGATTCTAAAATATTCATTTTTAACACACCAAAAAGCTTGTTAAAATGATAGATTTTTTGCTATTAGCTATTAGAAAAATTCAATGCATGTAGAAGAGTCTAAAAATTAAAGACATATTCATTCTTTTTTCGGTTTAATGCAATTTTGATTAGTGCCATGATGTGCTAAACTGTAACAATTCCCATGACACGAGTTCACTAATTAGTTAGTAGAATGTCAGGAAGTAATTATTTGTTAATCGGAAGTATTCACATACATGTCAGTGGAAACATCTATCAAACAAAGGAACAAAAAACTACATTAGGTATGGCGTCCAGAATGATAAGGAGTGCTTTTGAAAATGTAATCGAATTTTGAGCGATGTCTGTTTTGCCACATCTTCATATTACATAACCGTTTGCTCTATATGCTGTGATTATACGTATTACAACGTCGTATAAATACGGTTTACGTACACTACTATCTTATATTTTACTTACCAGTGTATTTAAAATATTTCCGATGTATAGACTGCAATCCACAGAATTACATTTTCGAAGACACTCATATTATCATTGTCAAATATACGAACATATGTATGTAGGGTCTGCAAAAAGTACTCTAAGGAGTCGTGTCTACATTAGGGATATATCTAAACCCAATCGGCTTTTTAATGCAACTTACCAACAACGGCGGTATTAGAAAGTAAGATGTCAGGTTCATATACAAAAAGACCATGTTCGTTTGTAATTTTCCATGTATTATTGCTATCATCTTTAATAGCTGTTAAATACACTGTACATCCAACATTTATTTTGCTCCATATCCTACAAACATAAATAAAAATAATATCAAAATCAAATGGTAAATTTATGAAAAATAACTCTATTCGACTGATTTCGCTGTGTTTTAACTATTATACTTTGGGGAGTATTGGGTTTTCTTAGCAACGGCACGATGATGTACAATACCGTACATAAAAAAAACAAAATTATTCGAGCAATAAATTAAGAAATTTATTTTAATAGCTGTGCTCATAGAGCCAAACGTTAACAATAAATAAAAAGCGACATGGGTATTTCCACACGTGTTCCATAGATTAAATTTTCAATTCTGATAAATAATTTACTGCCCATAATAATTTATTAACTATTTCGGAATCGATTGATAATGATTAAAATAATTTCTAATTTTAAAAGAAATGCGTACAACAAAGTTTGTCTTCAAGTTAGAGCTTGATTCAAATCGAATGGTACCAGAGAGAAAAGTAAGGAGAATGGGGATGCGCCTCTGAATTTATGGGAATGCATGGGAACTAAGCATTTTGAAGGTTGTAGTATCAACAGGATAATGTGAAGTTCAATTTTGATGGTCATTTTCTTGCTTTGTTAATTAATGAAAAAAAATAATTTACTAGAGCACGTATTACAAAACAATTAGATTATTATTTCTATTTTGACTAAACATTGCAATATCAACGACAATGTTATGCATAAAGATCCCGGAGGACGTATTGATGGACACATATTTAAACGTGAGAAGAGTCCCGCAATTCAACTTCTAATACAAACTGGATAGTTTTTAATTCAATAGTTCTTTTTTTAAAAAATATCTATGTTATACACCAAAAAATAAAAAATCTTGGTCAATAGTAAATAATTTTTTTATTAACATACTTTTGTAGAATATACACCTTTTCTTTTTTAATCTAATTTTCCTGTCATTAAGGCTGAATTCTATTTTTTTCGTGGTGAAAACTTTGATAAGTTTTTTGGTTTTAATTTCATGCAAATTTTAATTCCAACTGACTCTAATGGAGGGTATTTTAAATTTAGCTGTTCAGATAAAACCTCGAACTCATTATTAACGTAAAATAGAAACTTCCACATAAACACATAGTATACGAGGTATATTTGTAATCATAATAGAGAGCCCTACGTCGTCAATAAATCAATGTATGAATTAAATTAATACTTCCGGAAGTATTTCAAGAATGCTATGGCATGCACATAACGAAGTCTCAAACTACAAGGTTAATGTTATTTTCAATTTACTTTTATTTCTATAAAGTATTAAAATATATGTAGTCACCAACACAAAGTCCAAACGTCGCAAGTGGTTACAAATAATATATAAAATACAAATAACTTATTTATATGACATTCGACAACCTGTAAAACATCGTTAATCAAATTACGTTTCTCAGTACGGCTGCATGTTGTTGGCATGGAAACTTCATTTTTGTTGTATCTCTATCTTTGTTCTGTACATTATTGAACACACGGAGTTAGTAGAACGCCTGTCTTAACGATATGTTACGAACGAATGACATACTTTTATATTTCTATCTCTATCTTTTAAAGTATCTTGACTAATAAGTTTAGAAATGTGTGTCGTTACTAGACGCGGCAATTTGTGATACAGAGCTCTTCTCTTACGATTCTGACTTTATGTATGTTTTAGAATTAATGAGAATAATTAGTTTTAAAAGTATCTAAATTATAAACTTCATTATAAATTAGGTCCGATCATATTTCTCTTCACATTGTCTATGAACTTGCGTGTTAAAGAACACAAACACCATCTCCGGTTCTACCAACTTAAATTTGATGAAAATGTACGCGATATGTCTCGTTCGATTCGGTTTTAAAGTGTTTTATTGAATCTATCTACAATTTAATACTATCTCCTTCAAAATGGAAAACTGTCTGGTGACGCGGATTCTAAAGGACCATACTTTGTAGATACATTCTATTAAATACTTTAAAACTAATCACCCCCATTAATTCTGAGACACACATCGTATATTTTCATCACATTTAAGTTAGTAGAACCGGAGATGGTATCTATGGTCTTTAATGAGCAAGTCCATAGACACTGAAAAGAAACATGATTGGACTTGGTTTATGATGAAGTTCAGAGACTGATCTTTTTTCTCTAAGTACAATTTTCAATGACAAGCACATCTACAATACTTTACAAATTTGTCAATGTTCAGATGAGAAAAGTATAATGTAATTCAACCTTTATAAACGCATTTATAATTAAATTATAAAAAATGATATTAACTACAACTACATTAAGTTTCATTCCACACATTTCTTATCGTTAGATTTGCGTATAAAAGTTTTGTTTTAAATTGGCGCTTTTAATGACAATATAAAGCAGGGATACCAACTCCTATTTAATACATTCAACTAAATATATACTTTGAGGTTAGAATATTTATTTATATACAGAAGATTAAACCCAAACGAAATCTAACCTGGCTAATTAGTAAAAAAAAAGCACATATAATAGCACTAGAGCCATTGGATTCCATTTTGGCATTTTTTAAATAATGAAAGAGATTCATACTACTGAAATTATTTATGAATGAATGATGAACAATTTGAAAAAATACATAGTCGAATAGAACTGAAAATTAAGAAACGGGACCTACATTTGAGGCAGTCTATACCATCAAGTTTAAAAAAAATGATACTTTAATATGACTTTAGAAATAAGCTTAAGAATCAACATGAAAGAAACAGATTTAAATAAAAGCACTGTTAGAAGTAACAAGTATGTGGTGGCAATCTAGTATAAAAAATAAATCCAGTTCTATCTTGGCTTTAGTTTTTGCGTCTTTGTTTTATCCAATTTTTGTGCTGGATTCTAGTTTAATCACTTGAATACTACTTTTTAAATGAATAAATAATAACAATAAATAATTATGTTTGAAAAATAAGAATGGCATACCTACTTATTAGTTTCATTATGAATAGAAAAAAATCTTGTGTAAAATTGCAAAACTTACCAAAAACCTTCTAATTTGCATATTGCTTTCTCTGCAGTCTTTGTACTTGCTACACAAATTGAAATATGGTACTCATTTCTAGTGCAAGTGGTCACTGTGCAATGCTGGGGAACACTCAAATCAAGCGAATAGTGCTCCTAAAATAATAAATAGTAGATGTTGTTATTCACATGTGACAGATTTTACGATTTCATATTTCTCCCAACTGTCATCCAAATCTAACAAGTTTTCTATTTCCTTAAGAGTTTCAGTAATTTTTGGGGAACTACGAACATCAATTTTACTATCTTCAGTAAATTGTAACGTGGTAGGTGAAAATCTCAAACTTAAATTTATCTTGACTTTTGATTGGGAAAGTACTTGTATAGATGTGGTTGGAGATTTTTCAGGAGTTCTTTCATTATTCATCTGAATATGTTCTGATCTGAAATATATCATACGTTAACTTGAAGGGATTCTCAAACGACTAAGGTTTAGAGCTTACTGTCTGTCTCAAGATATAGTGCAGAATGCAAGTTTAAGTACAATAATATTTAAACTTAACAATATTCTCAATCTGTTACAGAAACTATGAAGGTTTGTGTTTGCCATTAAGGATTGATGAGAAAATTATTGCAATAAATCTGTAATGGGTTTGTTTATAATTGTGCACTATAAACTGAACAGACAATATATGTTTAATATGTAATGCTTACTTTGAGGGACTTGGAGAAACATATTTTAGTATTGATGATTGCTTCTTGTCTGATGTTTTTAACGGAGATGCAAATTTAGATTTTATAGAAGATTTACTTGGAGTAACTCTGACAAAATTTTTAAGGACCTCTATATCAAATCCACTGGTAGTTGGTGATTTACTAAATAGTTTTTCAGAACTTCTGGACTTTGGTGTTTTTTTTGGTGTACTCATTAACGCAGCAGGAGACTTTTTTGGCGTAACAATTTCCACATTAGATGTAGATGGATAATATTGGTTGCATTTGCTTGTACTGGGATTGCATAGATTATTTTCTGTTTCACTATTAAATTTTTTCCTTGGTGGTGTTTTTATATCATGATTATCTAAAGGAGAGGTAACTTCAAAATCACTTATTCGTTTCTTATTAGATTCTTCTGTATTTGTTATGGTAGTTAGTATGTGAACTTTGCGTTTTTTTTCATTTGTAGAAGGTGTCGCAGGTATTACGTCGTCTTTGGTTAAATCATCTGTAGAATCACTCTTTCTCGCGTTTGTACACAAAGAAGAACTTTGGAAATAAGATGAAATTTTATGATTGTTTCTAATGATCTGTAAGAAAAAATCATTGACTTAAATTACTTTACACAATATATATTACCTACTTTTCGTTTGGGATTACTTTTTCTCATATTTTCTTCTGTTCCTCAAAATATTTAAGAATAACAAAAGCAACATGTGCTTCGTGATTTACATCGAATTCCCGCCAGAATCGAAGGTCATATCATGCGATATCGTATCTATCAATCTCAATTTTTAAGGTTAAGATTCAAGTTCAACTATGATTACGAAGGCCTATTTTTAAAAAAGATGTTATATACTAGACACTAATTTACTATTAAATTGAAATTCATATTATAGCTTTTTTAATATACCTATACTTATCTATTATTATTATTGAAACAATTATCGCATTCTATATTATCGACTGCGGGTAAATAAGAAAAACAAATGTCAAATAGTGTTTTCTAAAATCGAGTTGAGATTTAGTGGTTGAGTGATTAAATTTAAAGTAATTGTTTTAAGATTAATAAACATTAATTGTTATAATAGACTTCTAGAAACTTATTGTGATCTGTAAATAGTTCAAAATTGTGTCATGGCTACAAACATGGATGATGAACAAGCATTGAGAGAATGCGAAGCTTATGTTCAAACACATAATATCCAGCAAATTTTAAAGGATTGTATAGTACAGCTATGCGTTAACCGTCCTGGAAATCCAATAGCTTTTCTTAGAGAATATTTTCAGAAACTGGAAAGGGTAAGTTATTCAAACTTAGGTTAGGATAATATGTCAATTTACAATTTTCAATGTTGCAATTCTTACATTCTTTGCACCCGCTTCTATATTATTTGATTTCATTAATTTATAGCACTTACTAAATATGGATATAATTTGTAATTGTTGACACTATTTATATTTAGTTGACAATCATCATGCCTATTTTTCAATTATATTTCTAGTAATGTGCTTTTATATTTACATGCGTTATCGTTTCATTATCTTCGTGCTGTATAAATAAATTAGCCTATTATATCGATTAATGCAGCTTATCACAAGCATATATGAATTAGTTGAATAAGCTTATTTAGTGTCTTCTCTAAATTCAGGAAGAAAATTGGATAAAAGTAAAATTGCCTGTTTAGTATGTAAAATGAAATTTAGTAGTGTTAGCACACGTTTGAAATGAAATCCACAATCTCTAATTATTGTATTTGTTCGCGTATATTGAATTTTGAAAAAAAAATGAGTTATTAGTTAAATTACACAGAGATGACTATGTTAAAAAGTTAACTATTTGGCAACAAAGTTGGTTATAATTTATAATAGTATAAAGTTGTTTCAATAGAACTTGAATTTTAAATTTAAAAAGAAACGTTTTATTCTATAAAATTCTTCAAAGTTTTTATTAATTTGTGAAGTATAAATGTCAGCATTAGATATCAAATAAAATATTAGTCATTTAGCGTCGGCTGCTCCGCATTACATACCCTTTAGACGAAATTTTGGACTAAAGCCGGCTGAATCTCATTAATGTTGTGTTCGATTTCTTCCTTGAGTTGTGAAATCGTGTCAAGGTAGTTCATATAAACAGTATTTTTCAAATAACTCAAATTGCCCAAAGGGGCTAAATCGCAAATTTCTTGGCGACCAGTTTTGGTCTCCAAAAGAAGAAATGACACGACTTAGGAACTTTGTTTACAATGATATCATTGCTTCATGTGCAGTATCACCGGTCACGCCATCCTGTAGAATCCACGTCGTTTACCTTCATTCCACCCAATTCCCGCCATAAAAAGTTTGACAATATAGTGAATGCCATTAATAGTTACGGACGCACTTTCATCATTTTTAAAAACATATTCTTATGTAAACGTAATCTTCATTTATGAAGTATTCATTTGTTCCCAGTTTTTACATTTCTCGCTTTTACTTGATGTAAATTTGACACTGCAATGGGATTCATGATAAGTTATTGTGCTTTTAATTGAATCTTCATAAAAATATGAAGGCATCGGAATGCTATGTTGCACCATACTTTTTTATGACTCGGAGCACCGTCGTTGCATTCTCTCCCCATTATTGTTTAATATGTAATCAGAGTACATATTCAGGGAAGCTTTAGAACGCACAGAATCTGAAATTGTTCTGAATGGAGAAAGATTGAATAACATCCGCTATGCAGATGATACGGTTATTCTCGCTGACAGCTTGGAAGGATTACACCAATAACATATCACAGCCAATTGTATGGTCTGGACATAAACACCAAAAAATCAAGATTAATGGTGATTAGCAAAGAAAAAATTAACAACTGTCATTCCACAATAAGTCAAAAACGGATAAAACAAGTGAGCAGTTTTACCTACCTCGGAACTACTGTAAATGAACAAGAAATATGCAGCAGAATTGAAGAGGCTAGGTCTACTTATAATAAAATGAAAAATCTATTCACAAGCCATGACATAACATTAAACACCAACACAAACCTCTTGCGCTGTTATGTGTTCTCCGTTTTGTTTTACGGGATAGAAGCATGAAAGCTTACTGAAGCCACAACAAGAAAATTGGAAGCATTTGAGATGTGGTTACATCGCAGGAAAATTCGGAATACTTAGGACATGAGAAATGAAAACAGATTTCATCTATTGCAGAATATTCTACAGGGAAAAGTAATCGGGAAGAGGGGTATAGGTACAAGACGAATTTCTTGGTTGAAAAAGTTCAGAATCTGGTTCGGTGTGAATACGACTGAATTATTCCGAGCAGCAGCAAACAAAGTTAAAATAGTATGCATGGTAGCCAACATCCGAAACGGATAGGAACTGTTAGAAGAAGAAGGAGCACCGTCGTGGCATAAACATGTAGAATATATTGTCAAAAATATTCTTTAACGCTTCCAGATATTGATTGTTTGTTATATTCTTTATAAAATACAACAGACCAAGATCGTATTCTGAAATATCGTTCCATATGTTAGTCGGTGGATGCTTCACTGCTTTTACTAAGTGTGTCTGTATTTCGCATGCCTCCATCACCTTCCATAAAAGGCACGCTTCGGCAGGGATTTAACGACACTCGTCACTGAATTATCTGAACAATCAAAGATAAACAATGCTTGAAAATGAGACAAAAAAATATTCAAAAACATTCTTCATACAAAGTTCTTTCCTGTCAGCCGCAGTATATTTTTTGTATTGTTTGGCCCGTTGACGCCCAGCTTCAACTAGTTTTTTACTTAATTTCGGTTTGTGAGGTGAACAAACGCATTTTAAACTGATTTTATCGTAGAGTCTACGCCGTAGTGCCTATACAATATTTCATTTCCTTGTTCTCAAAAAGTTTGATGAATCGTTCTGAGAGAGTCTACTGTTTAGTCTCAAGTACACTAGATAAAGTAAAGCCTATTCACAATATATGCAAAATACAAGAGTTGTAGTACAAAACACACTTAGGATAATAATTGTGACAATTGCAAATGATTCAGTCTCATATTTTTTGTACTAAGTCCTATTAAAAGGAGCTATGCAGCTTATTGTGTTATAAATAAGTTATCTAAGGGAGAATTATTTAATGTTTGTAAATTCTTGTTGTGGTTATAAATTCTCTAGTAAAAAATTCTATTACATTTAATGATAGCCTCTAATTCATTGAGCACTTACTGTGTATTCGTATTTTTACTCATTCAGCATGTAGCGATAAACGTGAAATGCAGTGTGTGCCCGCCCTTTCATCACGACTAGAATCAGTTCATACCCACGTAAATATTTAGACGGTAAACATTCAATATTGTATGTCGGCCTAGACGGTGTACGAAAAATGATCATTCCTGCCAATATTAGCATATCATGGATGTTGTAATATATTAAGTTTACTTTCACTTAAATGGATCTAATATTGAATCTGGAACAGTTCAAAAAAGCACAGATCAAATGCGAAGCAAAAATGTGAAACCAAATAAATCCATTTTAGGCGACTTCCATGTTATAGTGTTGGTTGAATTTTATCGCAGCAGCAAAACCAGCGAAATTTCCATACAAATTGCACCCAAAGTTGAGGGGTTTATGGTTAAGTTATTTGTTCGTGCACGACAAGGTGTTCAGGTGTTGACATATATACATGAAAACAATTACTATTGATGACAACAGCTTTATCGATTGCAGTTTATATCTGATTATTCCACAAACTAATCTAAACCAGATGTGCATTCTTTCCTAATTTATTAAGTTATTAGCGAAATAGTGATGAGTTCGGACGATAGTAGTATTGAGGTGGGGAAACCAGTATTCAACAAGAGAAAAGAAAGCAAGAAACGAAAAGAAAACACCAAAAAATGACGGGGCTAGTGGTAACCAGTATCTTCTGTATTGTTTGCTGTAAAATTTTTACAATGACACTCTTTAGAAACTTTATATATGGTGTTGATCGTATATAACTCTTGTTTGCAGGTATGTTGATAAGAATCCATCGCTTAAAAGGTTTGTACGGTTTTGTGAACACAAAGTTACGTAAACTCTACAATCAAGATAATAGCAATCAGTAGGTTAACTTTTCTGTTTCAAAGGTTACTTGTCTTTGAATTTAATATTGGCCTTTCCATACCTGGTATTGACAGTTGCTCAAAGTGCATAAGACGATTAAGAAAATTAAAAATGAAAAATCTGAAGAGAAGGTTAAAGAGTACAATTGGAATTAAACGTTCATTTTTAAAGGGCAAAGGGTTTTTATGAATTACTCCGAGCGAATCCCTATAATATAACAGGTCGAACTCTTACCAGAACACCCATTAATGACGCATTCTATTCGCTTCAGATTAGCTACTATTTAGTTTGCTGTATTGACACTACTGATCTAAGACGAGGATCGATGGAGGTTGAATCAGCTCCCCTAAAGTGTCTTTAAATTGAAAGATGTGACTTTGTTTTTTTTTTAATATATGAAGATTATGGGGTTATTACTTTTTAACGTCTTTTTTAAGCCTTAAAAGGCGGACTTATCTGATTTGGCTTTTGTGCTCCTTAAATGCACAAAGTTGATTTGGCAGGAAACGTAACAACGCGATGCCCTCTTCTCGAGAAGTCCTAAAAAGTTTCATTCACCATTTAAATAAAAGAATTGATTTTACAGCATTGGTTGAAATAAACAAAATTTTAACGGTACAAATCAATACAACACGTGGACATTTTCAAATTAAAAAAAAAAGAAACCGAAGCGTGGGGTTCAAGCTCATGCGTCATAGCATTAAGCTATCGCAAATTTAGCAATTACAACCTTTATTACTTCTGCATAGGTCGACAACTAGGGATCGGCATTCAGAGGTCCATTCCAGGACCGAACTTAGATGAAATTGGACAAAGCAATACAATAATACGTAACAATCTGAACATTACGTACGAATTTGCCCAGCTTGAGTACGTCAACGCAATACAGCTGGCTTCTCAGTTCTTGTAACAAGATAACTCTACTTTAGAATTGTCTAATATAGATGATACCATATTTTGTGTCTTATATAATACTTTTATTAAAAGTTAATCCTTTGATTGAACGGAATTGTCTAACTTGGAATATACTCCGCGCATGCATGGTGTTATCACAATTGACATATTCCACATTCAATGGGGAAACTATTAAATATTCTTCTGCCTCCAATACACTCTTTTCCGTAGTTCTGTACCTGTCTCTGACAATATGTGGCAATAGATATATTAGAACAATATTACTATTTATGTTTTTGTCCCATATTACAAAAAGGCAAAAACATTATTTTACAGTACATGTTGAAAATTATATACCACGTATTTTCATTATCTGGGTGAAACGATTTGCTTATTACTGAGTTAAAAGTAGGTGTCATATTATAGAATGGGAAAAACGAAACTAATTCTGAAAAGCTGCAGATCATTTTTATTTCAATTTAAACTCCACACAGAGGTTAAGTTTGAAATATGATATTGTTTGTCTGCCTTGATTTTTCTGACAATCGATCACCAATTTAGCAACGTTTTCCTTGATTTTTGTGCGCATTTTTGATTCAATATCAGCTCGAATGTTATCTCTCAATTTCTTGGGTCGTAAGACCATTAGTATGGACTATTCTCTTCACATATCCCAACAGAAATAATGTGTCCAGGGTCACAGACCAATTATTTCACCAGATGTATGGTATACAGCGCCGTCTTGTTGAAAATATAGGTCTCCCAAGTATGTAGCTTCCAATCTAGATAATAAAACGTTGATTAACATTGCACGATAACGCAGGCCATTGACTGAAAGTGCTTTTTCCAAATCGTCTTCGAAAAAGTACACCCCAATGATAGCGCATAAACTGCACTAAACAGTGACGTGTTGGGGGTACAATAGTCACTCTAGTCTCTCTTGGGTTTTCTAAGCCCCAAATGCGTTTGTTAATATATCCGTTTAGATCAAAATGGATTCCGTTCAAGGTTTTACTGTTGCTTTGACATTTAAAATGGCACATACTATTGGCAAACCCCTTGCATCTATAACCTCGGTTCTAAGCTCGATAAATAGAGACTTTGAAAATGTATGAGATCGAAGAAACAAGTCGTAATAAGTGTGAAAAGTCTTCAATTTCATTATTAATTGATTTCCTATATAAGAAGATTTTTCTTATTCTACAAAATATTTCCTCAATAGGTATTTCATTGTTTACAACTTAAAAAAATATACGTCATCTCGTGCAGTATCGTCCTCTATTGCACATATTTTGTTCTGATTTGCTGCTTGAATTCTATTAAGGTGTAGCGCAGACTGGAATTGGGTGCTTCGCCTTGCAGTTCGTAGTCTGCTAAATTTACCAAAAACTTTACGGGATTGGTCATATAGTCGTTTAGCGTTTTATTCACCTAAATGTTTGACACTTAACACTAAGTTCACATTACAATATCACGGGATAGTGCAGGATGCTCTTCGATTGCAGCCAAGGAAAAAATATGTACTTGGATGAAGTAGTTAGGTGTTTGTTTATTTGTACACCGTAGTACTGAGCGTTATCTATGAAATTATGGAATATTTAAGAATCGTAGAACTAATTCTGTCTTGAACTTACTCTATGCCTTGTTTTTAAATTTAGCAGAGTTCTGTTAATAAATCCTATTTCTGCCCCTGTATGGCACATCATCCTCTCTTAACACTCGTTTTTCATTAACATTTTGCTAGTATTTAGAGTCATTAGTAAAGATATGTCACTCACTGTTTATTTTCCTTTTCATTATTATTGGCCAGTAAAATCGTAACCTTTGTAAAACATTCAACATTGGTATATTACTATCAACAGTATATAGGGAGTGTACATATTTTATTCAGCGGTGTGCACCTGTAACATGTGTACCTAATTCACACTGTACAGCCTAGTAGTACAGAAAATGTAAAGAAGTTACTTGTTCGTTCTTGTTTTGGATGATTTCGTAATGATAAATTTATTGGCGCATTGGGGTATGATGATAGGGTTTGCATCGCTGTTTTTGCCTAATTCGAAAAGTCGTTCGTTGCGATTTTCTGACAGTAACAGCAACTCCTTTCACATGTTGCTTAACAGGAAAAATTTATGAAGCTCCTGATTTTCCTTTCCACCATAATTTAAATTGTGATTAACAGCTAGAATATTAACTTCGCTATGGCAAAGACAAAGAATACTAGAAATTTCGATGGTATTAAACTGTACTAACTGTCAAAAGTATAGGCCAGCATGGTTACTATTTTAGTTTGCATATTTCTCATTGGCCACTTTTACCTGGTAGGGGAACAATACGCTAATCTAACCTATAGGGATATCGAAATAACTTAGATGGCGAGGGTGCGCAATAATTTGGATTGATCTGTACTTAGGATTATAAGAATAGGTATGCTCACATAGTTTTTTTCTTTTTTTTTTTTTAGAAAAAGATATCAGAATTACATTTTTTTGTACTAATTTTGAAATCTTTGGCCGTAGAAGTTGGAGTTAAATAATCGATTTACTATTGTACTAAAGGAAAAAAAGTGCTTTATTAAAACTGTTCATAAAGTAAATTAATTTGTTTCTTATTATAATCTGGAATTTTGTTAAAACCATAAATGAATTAGCAACCAAGTTTGATTTAATACCGCTATTAACCTTGACTTTTAAATTTGGGGGGTCAACTCAACTTCCTAATTTCATTACTTCGGTAACGGATGACGAAGCAGTTTTGAATGCGCGCCCGATGTTTCCTCTCGCCCCCTCGCAGCGTTATACTTTGACCTGTATCGATACGCGCCATTTTCGCGTCACGTCGTTTAAGGGTGGCCCTATGACGTCATTTCGAGCATCTCAACACCCCTCTTGTCAGCGTCGCTAGGCGACCTGCATTCGGGTGTTATCGGTGCTCCTGAGAGTATCTCTTAACCAAGGTCGGTGCCTGTTCCTGCCTCAACCAGAAGGAAGCAAGGCTAAGGCTCCCTTCGACGATGATGCTTACATTGTCCGTGGTAAGTGAGATAGTCGCGTATGATACAGTGCTCTCTCTCTTTTATTAGCCTATAAAATATTTACCCTTGTTTCGAAGCATAAAAAATAAAAGGCATACGCGCGTTTCTTGTTAGATTTATGATTGATTCTAAACTAGTTAGTACTTACTTTACGCGTCATTATTAGGGACGACAAATTAATTTAGATTCACTTCAAGTATAATATGTGTTAATAGACTTTATATTTTTATTTAATAACTGAATAGTTACTTTTTCCATTACGTATGTTGTAATACTACTAATTTGATCGTACATACTTGCTTTAAGTTTATTTCAAATTAAAAGTCAAAATATATTTAAATGTTATGCAATGTACATTATAATATTTCTTTTCCAATTGTAATCTGTTAGAATGCAAAATCTTTGTATCTACATAGGTATATAAAATCTGGATGACCCCTTAGCGTTATTAACCACCTTTTACTCACTTAAATTATAGTAAATACTGTTGGCAAGTAATATATATTATTTACTTCTATATAGTAAGAAAAGAAATGCAGCATTAAAATTTCAGATTCTTAGATAGATAAAGGATGCTTAATATTTTCCTATTCTCAATTCGTATGTTCCCAGCGCTACCACCTAAGAATAAAGAATTAATGATTCTTGGTGAACGGGTTGGGGACATACCAGCCGCATCGCATCGGAATTTTCTAATTTTAATCATGGCATCATTTTATGTTGACGTTGTACCGTTTTGTGTTAAAAATTCAAAATGTGTCACTCTTTTAATCAAGTTATAAAGCTTTTTTTATACACTGACGATATATTTACAAAAAATTATTATGTATGTATGTGTTCCGAAAAATTTGAATACGTACTCCTGTAAAATTGATTTTGTTTGTGCCTCTAATAAAAAATGGTACTGCTCAATTACCGCGTTATGCAGCCATCTGTACCTTTAAATTCTTCAAAAATGGTAAATTGTCATGATTTAATTCTTAATCAATGAACTTTTTTTTAATATAAGTATCCTATTTTAAGGCAATTAACCGTAGTTAATATAATATCACCAGGTAGTCTCCCAACAGAATATTTCTATATTCACAGTTTCTAAGCATGTGAGTACAGTAGCGCCATATTCCATTGATATAATGTTGAGCATCCTTGAAGCCGTGAGTTAGCTATTAAGTACTAGTGTCTAATTTGTATATTTTTAGTATATTTCTGAAGTTACTACTAATAGATAAAAACGAAATTAGACTTTCTAAAGAAAGCTATGTATTTTTTGTTGATAAGTTTAAAAATAATGTTTTTTATTGTTTAAATTAAGAATTATATTTCCTTTGTAACCGCAATTTACCTTAAAATAAATATTTCCCGTGCGTTCCACTGGTATAAAAGATTTAAGAAATATTTCATTTCTTTTTATTCAAGTTCTTAGTAAATGAAGTTTTATCATGCAGGTTAACACAGTTAGTATTACTAGCAAGAGTGTCTGGTAAATTCTTACTTGCACCTGCAATAAAAGAAGTTAGTTCCAATATTCAAAGTATATATTTTTACCACATCCTTCATTCTTTAACCATTTCATCTGGTACAATTTAAATAGGGACTTCACTCTTTTGTTTACTAATTTCAAAATATATGGTTAAGGCATCAGTTCTCGGTATAGCCCCGTCTTGGTCCGTTATAATATATTTTCAAAACTTGATATTCTATGTTTATATATGAAAGCAATATTTAAGGCAAATATGAATGAGAGGGAAATGTTTATGAACTCTATTACAGTGATTACACAGGTGTCTCAAGAAAACCCAGAAATAATTTAAGTCGATGAAATATTTTAAGCAAAGAAACTGCAATAAATGCAGACTATATTCAATTTTTACACTATTTCTGCGAAAACATTATTATCCAGACAGTTTTATCGAAGAAATTTTGATATGTATTAAGCAATGGTTGTTTCTGTTAAGAAGCTGTCCAATTGGATATCAAACGCGTCCTACATTTATCGTTTTAAGTAAAGAGGTTTTAGTGATCTGTTCAACTGAATATAGACCGATGATGGTGTTTTATTTAACGTTCTTCATATTTTCTTATGATTAGTTTCAATTATTCCCTTCTAAAAATTAAGTTTAATTCCATGTACTAAATTAATTTATATGAATATTAATGCATAAAAAATTCAGTTCAAAATGAGCCACTCTTAATATTAAAACGTTAAATAGAGGAATCTTAGTTTAGCTACCACTGTTATACATGCCGGAACAAGTTAGCATTAACACCGTTATTTTTAATTTTATGCCCATGTGGTTGCACCTTTGTACCTTATTTTAACAACATTGAAACAGGTAAAATGATTAAGTATTCGCGAATATTTAAGTAGTCGGGTTAAGAACATTCACCCTACTCTCAATGTGTTCCTGTTTTTGTTAATATTTATTAACATATATGTTTATAAAAGGTTGGCTATTTAAATATGTTAGGGCTGGAGCCTAGCTTTTTAACAAAAATATAAAAAGTTAAAATTATTTAAAAACATTTAAGTATGCTATGTGCTGTGGTCTCCAACAGTATCCACAGCTGATCCTACTAATAGTGCGGTTCTTTCGTTGATTTGGTTTTCAAATGAATACATTAAGTCCTATTGATTGATTTTCTTCCATAGATGAATTCTCGTAAAACCAAGAATTTCGTTAAAAAATTTCTAGGAAATCTTTATAGTTAAATTATTCGATATTATATTAATGTTCAACCTTTGATTTTTTAATTCCCTAAATCAAATGTGGTCGTTGTAATATTTGGATTACGATCACATAGTTTTCCCAGTACCTCTACTTAATATTTTATATTTTGAGTATCATTTGATACAGGAAATTAAAATAGACTTTAAAATGTCTGCGCAGTGTATTCTTGGATCGATGCACAGTTTGAAAATTATTGATATGAAATTTTATCTTCTGAGGTTCAATCCTCCAATAAATAATTTTAGTGTTAAAAAGTTATTTGGAATCGTATAAGAAAGGAATTTCTTCTAAACAATGGTCGAAGAAGTAAAACTTAAATATTTTACAAAAATTTCTAATATATTTATCACAATGTTATTATAAAATGTTTCGCTATCACTGATGAAGCGACAGTGATAGTGAAACATGTTATAATAATATTTGATAAATATACTGGGAATTTTTGTAAAATATTTGAGTTTTACTTCTTCGACCATTGTTCAATATGGATTTCCAACAAGTATCGGCCGACTCAATCGAATTTCTTATATTCGGTATTTTACAGAGATATCACAAAATATTAGCAAGAAATGTGGTTCAGAATGACAAACTACGGAAGAACATTTTTCACTAATAAAATTATCTACAACAAATGTTATTGCCTTCTTAGGGAAATAAACTTGGCTTCCCTAATGCGATCCTTCAATATCATTTGGAAAACTATTCGATACTTGATTCTGCCTCAAAAGTAGCAAACTGTGATTATTATATCCGAAGATCTGGTAAGCTACAAAATAGGATCAACGATGGCTGTTCATTTCCCTTGAAGTTAACATATTCGCAAAGTCGACTGGTGGAGATGCTAACCGATTCAATGTATTTAGATAATTATATTGGCTAAGTTTTACCTCAATAAAATATAATTCAATTATACATTTATGATAGCATTTGTAACATTAACTTTCTCAAAATATTGCCGTCTGGAATTTGTTACATAATAGGTTAATATCAATAATTGCTAAGAAAGTACATCTATTGAAAGTGTATTTGCAAGTTTAACTGTGTCAACAAATGAATGGAATAACTACTTCCAGAATTGGTTTGAGCGCATGCAAAAGTGCATTAATCTTCGTGGGGAATACTTCGAAATACAATAAAGTCTTGTACTGTGTTATTCCAGCTCTGTACGCAAAACTTAAAAGTAAACTCTCGTATTTGCATTTATTAATGATTTACATTGCTGTAAAGTAAAATAGTCTTGATTGCATGATTTTGGCGTTTTTCTTATTTTATCACATTCCTCTTTGTTTGCTGGTGATGATGTTTGTTTGGACCTGATGGTCTGAACGGAAAACTTACTGTTCCTTCACAGTCCTTAAAGAACACTTCTTTGTCTAGTCATCTGAGAGTAATTTTAACTTTGATAGTTTATTTACTATTGCTCAGATCGCAGCACATCCAGCAATAATGATTAACAATTAAAACGCTTGCAAAGTTTCAAAAGTAAGTCTAAAGTAGGGATTATAACTCAGTTAATAATTGAAGTTTAATTTTCCTTTTTAAGTTTAAAGTATGAAGAAAGTGGGATATAACTCAGGCAACGACAAGCAGTTTAACTTCTCTTTTCACTGTAAACTGTAACAGATTTTTGTATAAAATTTTACTGAAACGCAACGTTTGCTAGAAACTCATGTTCGTAAGATTTATAGCCAAACAATTGGGCGACCTTTCAATTTATATTTCTCCGAACTTTGTGCGTGAATATTTTACAGAATTATAATCTTTCTGACCGAGCATCATGCTAAATATTTTTTCGGCAGCGGCTCGGGCGATTTTAGATGCTCTTAAAAATATCAGTGAAATGGGTTTTACACTGATAATTATGGCAGACTGTCAAAGCGTTCTTCATTCACTGGAACATAGAAAATGGTTTGCTAAGATTCATCCTCGTATGGTTTATATTATTTCAGAATGTGCAAAACTCAAATTGCCAGATATCAACATACAAATCTTCTGGGTTAAAATTCCTGTGGGGATGACTTCCAATAATAAAGCAGATTTATCACCCAAAGAATCCGGGGTTAAGGACGAAGCCGTCAACGAATCGCGAGTTTTTTTTTAAATTCAAAAGATTCTTGTTAAGAGAAAATTGGGAAAGCTTTTGTGTTATTGTTTTGTTATTTTGTGATGATAATGGATGATAACAGATAGGCTTTAATTCCTTGAAAAATACATTAGCTTACTTTCATTATCGTTTATTAAATCAAATAGAGAGGTAGTTTTTGGATAAGTTGTAAAAATTTATTGACCTGTAATTATCATAACAGAATTTATTAAACATTTGTCAGTGTTACACGTTCTAAGGCCAAACACGAAGAGCATTTAGCGAACATACACTACGTAGAAATATCTTCAGATTACTTACAAAGAAAGATGCATCCAAAGTTTTGCACCTAAAACCGTCAATTATTTATGATTACGTTTACAAAATTTTATCAAACTACATTTGCAAAACGCGAAAATTAATTAAAGTAAATTAATTTTTTTCCCTTATGTCAGTCTTTTTCTATAAAGTTAACACACAAAGAGTAAACTCAAAACGGAAAGTAAGCTGCGAAAATGTACAAAATTTTGGAATCTGATTACTAGTAAATCTCCAGAATAGGTTTACTCCATTACATTAAAACTATTTGTTGTTAAAACAATCCAAGTGCCTCATGCAAAAACAAAAGAAAAAATATTAAATTTGTTTTATCAAATTTAAGCCAAAAACTCGTAATAATTTATATGCTAAAAAGTATATATAAAGGATTATATTTCTAAATTAATTTTTTCTTATAGGATTTTGGCTTTAGCCTTTTCCATTGTAATTTATATGATTTTCCTGCATAACAATTTTTGATCCATTATAAAGGGATAAGAATAATGAGTTTTAATAGAAATTCTGATAACAGTGTAAAAGTTATGTGTATTAACGTTTGATTTGAAGTAAGAATTTGAGTACGCTTTTTCGCATATCAGACGAACCGCACTATTCTTGTATTAAATAAGGTTCTCTATTATGACCTTAATTAATTATTTAGCACTCCAATTTAGTTTCTTGATTATTCCATTTATTTGCAGAATAAAGGCGTAAGCTTTCTGAATGTTACCAAGTTCGATATTTGTGATTAATACGTACAATTACAATATTGTCGACATAAGTGAGATCTGTGCCGAAAATACAAAATAGATTATTCCCAGATTGTAGTACAGTTAAAGTCTATCAGCCTTATTCATAGTCAGACTTACTGGCTACTAAGATCCTACTAAAATGCTACTAAGAAAATTCGTATTCATAGATGCTTTTAGTGGCTACTAAGACCCTACTAACTTTAGTTGGCTACTAAAATCTTAGTAGCGCTGTAGGGTACGTTTAAAAGGCATTCAAAGCTAATCTACAAAATAAAAACCCGCAGAATTAGAATGCGGAGATTGTCATTCAAAAGATATCTTTTAAAATAGTGAGCAACATGGAAATAGTTGATATAAGTGACAATAAATCACTAAAACAAGTGGAAATATTGAGCTATAAACCATTTTTAGACGAAAAGACCGCGCTCCCTGAACGAACGATTTAGAGAAGGGCGCGTTAATTAGAGCTTCTTTAGAATCCGGATAATTGAAAACAAAAAGAAAATTACTGTTTAAATAAAGGTAAAATTAGAGCATGGGAGCACGTTTGTAGAACATGATACAATGTATACAAAATGTTGTCTATCTGATATGAATATTTTTCAAAAACTTATATTGCAGTATATCAATAACAAATGGGTATTATGGTATTGACTTAAAATGGATAAAAAATGGTGATTGGTTTTTGTCAAATTAGTTTTTAATTTTGTTAAACAGAATATACATGTTGTGGTTTTTCCTTACAGAAATTACAAATACTCGTACACTTTAATTTCGTACTGACTGATGCTCTTTTAAAGACATTAAACCTGTAAGTGAAGCACGGCAGCGAATGAAGGTTGAAGACGTTTCGATAAATCTGGTCGAGGCCCAGCAATATATGAATCTTCAGATATTGATTGATTAATAAGGAATTTGACCTTACAAGAGTTTGTTGAGGATACCTCTAGCTTGGATAGCAATGCAGTACACAGTAAAAAGTGAATTAAGACAAGTATCTTTAGTTTTATATTCATATTTCGGACCAAATCACAATTAGACGGGATATAGCCTACACCAAAAATTGCAAAAAAAAACATGAAGCTAAAGATGTAAGGTAGTGTAAATATTAAATTATATATAAATAGCAAATGACCTCAGGTGTCCTTAGCTATGCAATACAACACTACAGGTCCAAATTGTGCTGAATCTTTTGTCGTAGGTTTCATTTATAGATCTCATGCTGATGCAACCTATCTTCGTTGGAAGCTACTCGAGGATACAAAAGCACAGATTACTGTTATTACCATTATATTATTATCACATAATATGATTAACTTATAATTTATAACATTAAAATTATTTGAATTAACATATCTCTTTCTTATAAATTACGACTGTCGAAAGACGTTTCCATTTTATACCTATAACATATTTCTTCTTAAAAAGAGCGCGCCAAAGATAATTCCAACCTAATCCGTTTGAATTCAAACATTTTTATACACTACCCATGCTCCTTTCCATGTTGTCACATCGTTTTACCTGTTAACATCATATTAACGAGTGGCCACTAAATATACGTTTATGAATATGACAAGATAGTGCCGTCTTAGTGGCTACTAACTAATAGCGTACTAATACCCTACTAAGTTTCTGACTATGAATAAGGCTGTATTTTTCATGTTTTCTTTAACCCAACAGAAATACAATATTTCGACACCAATAGCTTTAAATGTAACCAAATTGCGGCAATTATTAAAACAATCGAAAAGGAAATGCTCACATTTTTGTTGCATGTTTTTTAAAGTGACTGACGATTATCCGTAATTAAATTTTATCGTATTCTTTATCGTTTTGAGAATGCTCCTGTACTTATAATCGTAAGTGTAAGTTAATTATGTACCATTATTGAATGATTTTAATCGATAAGTATTTGATTTGCTACATAGAACAGATATGGCTTCTCCGTAATTTCCCTTTGTTCCATTTGTTGACGTAAAACTATACTTTAATAGTACATGAAAGCGTGATGAATTAGAATGATATTGATTGCATCGAAATTTTAATACAGTACTTATTAGTGATTTATTAAATTAAATTCTTCTCGAAATCTGAATACCTGTCTAAATAATCATATTTGCAGTTATATGCACTACCAATCATAAGTTTGATCGTACCATATAAAATAACAAAATAAACTAGACAGACCTTACGATCCAAGTGATCTCACAAGAGCTCAATGGAGTTGTAATCAGGGCTCTCTGGCGGCTACTCCATTGAGGATAGAATTCCTACAGATGGTTTCAAACAGCATCATTGCTTTATACATTTATATCAATATTATGTGAAATTATTAATGTATATAATCTCTAAATACAACTTTAGTCTATACAATTTCTACAATATTGTAAAGAAGATCTTAATTAGTGTATAATTATAGGATACTTTCAACGAATTATGTAAATTATACAAAAAGTGTCAATACGTAGTTAGGTTATTCATTGTATCAAAATAAAATGCAATAAAGTAGCGAAAATAGTCAGAGTTATAGTTAACTAATACAATCCAAATTTAATGTTTTTTTTTTTGGTGTATGTCTTAAAGAAATAAGAATTATACTTTATATTCATTTTATGCAATTAATCGCATCTTAATATTGTATTATAGTTAAACTTTCATCTGAAATATATCAAGATAACGTCCTCTAGGTGTTAATATTTTGGAGATGCAATTAATATTGGAACCGATATCTACAGCCATGACCACTTAAATTTTCTTCCATTTCGGAGATGGCACTACAGTTTAAGAATGTTGTTTGTCCGCAAAAATCATATATAACAACCATTATATTGTCTTGTTATGGTCCTCTTAAATTATTAAAAGAGAATTGGTTTTACATACTTGAAACTTAGATGTAAAGTCTAATTTAGTGAAAGGTGTTTCGCCACTTCCCCAGGACGTTGCTTTGGTGTCTTTTTTATGGGTATTCGTATGCTTATTTTAACGTTAACGAAGGTAACACAAAAGTGTTCATATTTATATGCAACGTTACCTTTTCTTTTTGTGATTCCCAAACGGTTTTCAACTGATGTTTTTTCAACGTTATGCGATGCGTTGCTTTCCCCTTACTTTTTACATTGATACGCATGGTTTATTCTAGCTAGAAGTGCTGTTTTATGTTAATTCTAAGCAATTGTACATCATTACACATGATATTTCACGCCGTTTTGCAGGACAATCATATATTTGCTAAATGTTGTCTCTAGAGTTACCTAACAGTAAGTACATATATATATATATATATATATATATATATTGAAATAGATTCGGCTCTTGTCTGTCTTCAGATGCAGGTCGGGGGAACATATTATTTAATTTTTTGCGTTATTAGGTACTATTTAGTTTTGGTTTTTTGTATTATTTTGGGTTGTGTGTTAATACTTTTTAATATTTTATTTGCGGTCAAGGGTCTCTTCTTTTACTATTGATTCTTCTATTAAGATTTTAGTTTCTTTTTTGTTTATACGTTTGAAGCTTTTTCTTAGGTCCTATTCACAGGTATAGCAGTAAACTCCACTCATACAAATTTATTAATTATGCGGAACTCAGCGTTTCGAGAGCACGTGGGCTTTCATTGTCAACCGTGTTACCGACTGAGTAAAGTAAAAACTGTATCTCACATGCAAATTATTTTCTACGCTAAAATTTCTAAAACATATGACTATTTACAATCTACTCGGTGGTCTAATGCCTTTTTCGGGAAAGGATTGACCGAAAGCGAACCGTATGTTTAACAGGGCCTATGGTAATAAATCCATCAAACTCGAGTGTGCAATTGGGGGTGGTTCTCTGTTCAATAAGTTTCCGTTCTTTCATACATATCGTTTCGTACGCGTCTAATTCTCTATACGAGTTCACGTTTTTAAGTAGTGTCAGATTTTTTAAATCAATCTTTTTAATTCAGTCTTTTCAATTTTATTTACAAAATCTACGGAGTTTTCTACACATAGGTTATCTACTTTATGGGGCAAGTTCTTATATTCATTCACTAGCCATTTGGACAATTTATATGTTGCAGAATCAATGCCGGATACTATAGGTCTCATAGAATTACCTGGTTTGTGAATTTTTGGAAGACAATACATTTTTGGAATGGTAGGGTTTGAACTTGTTATTTTGAATTTCAGGTTATTATTAAGTTGGGACAGTCCTTAATAGTATCTTTAGTGATTCTAATCATTGACGGTATTCTCTTCTTTAATTCTCTGTACGGTCCTGACGCTAACATAGTGTTGACGCGATTATAATAATCCGGTTTGTCCAGAATGACTATTTTATTTCCTTTATCTGCTTTAAGGTAAAAACAATTTTTATTTCTCAGACTTTTAATAATTCCTAAATTCCTCCTATCTTGGCCGCAATTTTATCATTTTCAAAATTCCTAGAAATCTGAATTTTGCACGCGTTTCTAACGAAGTCTTTTGTAGCTACATCTAAGTTTCTAATGTTTGTTTCTATTGAGGCGATTGAATCCTCAACGGGCGATTTCGGTCCGCGAATACTATATTTTAATCCTTTATTTAGGAGGTTCATTTCGTTTTTATTAAAGGTCTCAGAAGATTAGTTGTACACGAATGGTGTTCTCTCCATGACGTTCACATTCTCCTTGCTTGACTTTTTTGGACAGAGTAGCCTAAATTTTTTATTGACAGTTACCATTTTTAGAGCCTGCGTAGAAAATAATTTGCATGTGTGATACAGTTTTTACTTTCAGTCGGTAACACGGTTGACAATGAGAGCCCACATGCTCTCGAAACGCTGCGTTCCGCATAATTAATAAATTTGTGTGAGTGGAGTTTACTGCTATACCTGTGAATTGTACATCCACACAATCCTTGGAATCGTCATTTTTCTTAGGTAATATGAACTTTCATCTTGTATTTAATAAGAGAGAGTTGTGTTAGTTTGTTCTGCAGTTAATTATCATCATTTACCTACCTAAAAGATATGCAAGTATCAGCTTTAAATAGTGCAACGATATTTGATACCGAATGCTATCAAAACATTTAAATAATAACGTATATTATTGCTGGGAAAATTGTTCTGTAAACGTAGTACAATCCAAAATTTATAGTTAAATGCAATGCGGACTGTAGAAGCGAACTTCTTGTCGGTTCTCCAATATGTATGTCACGTACATGTGTATGTTTTAGTCAGGGGTACTGATCTGCGTCTAATACCAAATAATCAAATCATATTTGAAATAACCCAGCCGAGTGTTATTGCCTAAATGTGGCAAATCCATAATTACATAATAATAACTAGAGACCGGATTATATGCAAAGTGCATATATTTTATTTTATTTATTATATTTTACGTCCGTATGTAGATGTATTAGACTGATTAAAGTTAATTAGCGTTAATTAACTTTAATCAGTGTAAGACATCTACAAATAGACGTAAAATATAATCCACAAAATAAAATAGATACACTTTACATATAATCCGGTCTCTAACAATAACCATTTATGTATTGTATCTTTCTTTTTCAGACTACTCAAATTCTTTAAATAATTACCACATTTGCACTGTAAGATGCGACATAGTAACCACTATACCCCGTGGATTGCTGTCACCATCTTCATATGAAATCTTTTTTATTCAAAAGGTCGCCTGCGTCCTAAGTCTTCGGTTTGCATAATGATTCATACATGGAATTTAAAAGTTTTTTGAAGCAAGATGTTTGATGCATGTCATTTCATTTTCATTTAACTTTTAAGTCTTAGGGATTTTTTTAGTTCTTTTTTTCTGTAAATTTCTTTGTTACAGTTCTTCTTCTATGACTTTGCCAATTAAAATTGTAAATCATTACAACTTTTCAATATCGTGTAAGGTAAATAGTTTAAACTGGGTTAGTTTTACGATTACACGCATTAAAGTTCGTCAAATATTTTAATCTGGATTATATTCTCCTGCTATTTTTCTGTTTTCTAGTATAAATTTTACAGCGAAGTAAATTAAATATATTATATCTATTATACTTCAAATGTACTGCAAAGATAAAACAAAACTAATTCGAACATGTATTACGAATTCTAACCAGATAACATTACAGCGGTTACATGCACTAGGGTGATAAATAAATAATTAAAACAAAGATTCTATTCTCGTTATACATACAAAATATTTTAAAATTTGTAAATTAGACTAATATTTTGACGATCCAAAGATGTGAGTCAAAATATAAATCCTCAAACGGATAAAACTATTTTTTTTTCAAATACAGTACCCTACTTTTTTTTTATAAATTCTTGGAGATCTAAGAACACTTTTGATCGTATATAGCATTCCATAATACTTTCTGAATTAGCAGGTTAATTTAGTATTAGGCAAATGCAATCTGAATAACACCGGCATCTTTTTTACAATTTAAAATATTTACTATAGTATATTGGATTGAAACTAGTGTGAAAATAGCAGCCTATGCTAGCAGCCAGTTCTTTCGTATAATTTAAAATATATGTAAAGTACACAACTACAATTTTCCTTGATTGATAAATGTTATTCACCATTATTCTAAACAGGGTATACCTACATGTTGTCTACCCTAAAATCATTAACTTAGCTCGAAATACGAGGGAATGATATTCAATAAACAATCATATACAAATAATTTAGCTCCAGTATTATTCACCGGTCCATAAATCGCTCTGACAGCAATATTTTTAGGCTTATAAGGAGTATAATCCCCAAAATTTCGTTCATTTGCCGAGGCGGAAGACGGAATTTTGCAAGGATCAATATTGACTCCCGTTTTATTCAGTAAATATATAATGATACTATGAACTTTCTATCTAATGTATGCCTTGTTATATACACTAAAGATAGTTTAATTGTAATTATGTATTATGTACTAAATTAACTACTAATATTGTACTAAAAAATGTAGAAATTACTGAACAAACAGTTAACACATTTATATAAATACATTATATGAATGTCTTTCAAAAGGTTTGATCTTGGAAAAGACTAAATACATGTTATTCAACGCGAGACAAAGAATCCCTGATGCAATAAACCTCCAGATAAATGAAGACCGATCTTTCATATGCAACGACACGAATTTTCTGTGAGTGACAGTATATTCTACACTACTGTGGAAAGAGTACTGAAAGGCGTGTTATCATGATTCATATGCTTCGTACCGTGTTGATAGAATAATATCAAATTTCAATAGCAATTCTGTTATGTTTTAGTGGTTTTGGAGTTTGCGTTTTTGATGTAGACTCTACATCAACAAAGCCTGTATCAATAACATAATCAAGCTAACATAGTAAGTAGTTACATTAATTATTTTTAATATTGATTGTAACCGAGCCGCACGCATCTCTAACAGCACTCGTCTCTGCAGCTTTGTTTGAGTTGTATTGCTGGGGTCGCATTACCGGTACGTGCAGGCCTATTTTCAAACAATTTAAAATATTACTCTTGCCATGTATATCCATATTAAAAGCCGTGTTCTATATATTTAAAATCAGAGCAACTACAATGTGCAACAATTATAACTCATATGAGTAAACTTATATGGAACAGCCAGTAGTATGGAATTAGTTAACCGTGGAATATATAATTGTACACTATTGTAACCAAATCTCTATGTAATCAGTATCGCTTAAACTTAGAAAATGCTGACGTTATGGAAATTCCGGCAATTAAATCGATCTGCTGAAATAAGGTCCTATTTAGTAGTGAATCATAGTGCTAATTATTCCCTTTACCTCAGATTTTGGGTAGTATTGCTGTTTTCGAACTATTGCTATATCATCACTAGATATCCAGAGCTTCCATTTACAAGAACAATCAGGTAGTTTTAGGGTTTCCTAATAATGCAAACCAGAGTTGCTTGTGACCAGTTCAACAATTCTACACTGGGAACACAATGTGACGTCAATCACATCATACCGTAACTTTCACATTCAATATACAACATAATGTCAACATATCATAGCGTAACTTTTTCCATAACGTCAATGGTACATAGCGTAACTGGATTCAAAGCTCACAATATAAGTTCATACAACATAACTTCAATAGCGTAAAATCTCAAGTTCTAAAACATTTAGAGCAGTTTTTAGTCACAATTCGGTAGCATTGATTACATAGTTCACGAGTTTCCCTTAGTTAAAAGGAATACGGAAGCAACTGCAAGATTATGCAAGTTAGTTAAATTGATTAAAGTGATTAAATGTGTCAACTTAACTTGTTTCCTGACCGGTGTGCACCCGATAATGTACTCGAATAAAAAAGCAAGACCAGCTACCGAGACATACCTCGGAACTGTCCAGACTATCATAACAAAACAGTTATCTTTAGCTATCCTGTAAGGTATAGTACATACGATCAAAGGGGTTCTTCAGATTGTACCAATTGGCACAAATATATAGAGAATGTTACAATTGAAAATAACGAATTTGCGCACCATTTGAAAATGTCATTTAAATTTGCGTTATATTGCACCCACAAACTTAAGTGCAAGAATATAAAAGTATTTCATGCAAAGTACACAGTGCGTATGCAAAGTTAAACTCTGCATATAAAATATGTTTGCAGTTTAAACGGTTGTGCTGAATAGAGAAGATGTAATGCAGTATATTTTTCTAAGTAAAGTCAAATGTAGTTTTCGCAAATATACGAAAATCTACAAGATTCTTATTCATTAAAACTTTACATAATTGTGAAAATATATTCATACAAGAAGTATATATCGTGTTTTATAGAAAAAAGTAGATTTGTAATCTATTATCTTTTGTAAAAGAAATATGTTCGGAACGAACTTAAACTGTATCTAACGTTTTTTCACTGATTCCAATATTTTTCGTTTTAAATTCTTGCGTTTATTATAAATTCCGCATTATTTTCTTTTCGACGAACTATGTCGCATATGTATGCACGTGCGAACATGCATAATGACAATAAATAAAACTTATTTGTTATAAGGCAACAATATTTTGTGAAAAATTTATTTGAAAACAATTAATATATTCTCAATAATAAACTATCTGTATAAATATAAATAACAATACGTATAGGTATCTGCAATAGGTAAAAATGTATAAATTAATCTAAGTACGGTGAGCGACAACGTCGAAGTGAAGCTCGGCTCTCAGGAATACGTGCCTATATATTCTGGTTTCCATAATTGATTAGAGAAGAAATTATTCACGATCGCAATATCTCTATCGTGGTCGGGCGTGGCCATTACCGGCGTTATCGTGACACTGTCCGGTGCGAATAGCCCGAACGGCACTAGTGGGTCATCTACTAACCGTTTCCTTAGAGATTTATTATTGGCCGAGAGCTGTTTCGATAGAGAGACCGAGTTTCCTTTGATTGTGGTTTCTCCACACCTTTCTACATCACACTGGGGCGGTATCGCGACCATATAGGACGCATTTCCGTTTCTCGACGAGGAACTGGTGCTAGATATTTTATTTTCCGTCGTTAACGAGGCGGGAATTGTTGTTGTAACAGGATTTTTCGTCAACAAACACGGAATATTGTTGTTCTTTGTGGAGCGGGAATGACTACTGTAACTGTTTAGGCCCATACTACTTATCAGCTTCTCTCTTTGCAGCCGAACTCGTTTAGTCGTTATCACAAATGCGCTGACGAAAGCCTTCTGGCAGACGTCCGCTGTTTCTCCGTTGTGCAATAACGGTACCAGGTACTTGCAAGTTATCCGTCTGGGACTACGTCCGGTATTGGTCGATTCTGGTATGTTGGTGCGGGCACGGATATCCATGTGTTCGCGCAAGAAGGCATTTTGTAAATCTGGGTCCCCTAAACCGTAAAAATGTTGGAACAGATGTTCTCTGGCTTCCATAGGCACTCGTTCATCACATTTTTGTGGGCACTGACACAGCTCATCTGCAAATGACACAATAATTAATTTCGTAATTAGTGATATGTTTTGTTTTAATATTTGAAACTCCTATCAGTAACTAGTTGGCTGAATAAATTCGTACGACTAGGTATCAGTATGTAGATATTTTCTGATTTTTCCTAAAATTTATTATGAAAAACATTGCGAAATGCCCCGTTTAAAGGAGGTAACATAAACAACATAGATATTCTAATTGTAATATTTATTTTTTATCATAATTCATAGGGACGTGTACTATTTGCATTTAGAACTCAAAATATTTCATTCATTTTTGTGGATAAAATACATAAGTGGAGTATTATCAACAATAGGGCAGCATTTTTATTTTTCTTAAGCTAAAACTTTATCTAAAAACAAGTTGTGAACCAAATATCTCCACTTAAAATCGCTAATTTAGATAGTACTGCTTTACGTATTGCTTTTATCGTTTCCTTAGTGTGATGCGTATGTTTTTTTTTATTTTGTTAAAATTTATTTCTGAAAAATCACATTACAGTTTTGTGTTAATTGGAAAATGTTAATCGCTACGTGGAACAAAAATGAAATAAAATGCCATATTTCAAAAAATCTATTGTGCATTAAGAGTCCATGGAAATAATAAAATTTACAAGAAGAATAAAAGTACGAGCACTCAAAATGTTATGCTACGCCACATCAAATAGCTATTGGGGTAATAGAAAAATATTGACATATTTATAGATATTAATTTAAGATTTAATAATAGATATATATAAATTATTTGACTACCAGTTTTGTTAATTACAAACATATAAATAAATTAGAATAACACTTAATAAGAAACGTTATAGCAACAGACACTAAATTATGTGGGTTTTAAAAATCTACACAGTAGAACAAAATCAATGCTTGGTGGATACGTGCAATTAATAAATTATATTGGCTTTTGACGTGTTTCTCAGACTGCAAACTCATCGATACTTCTATTTTTCAATACATTCTAAAAAGACCACTTCGCATAGAGAATTTTATACAGAAACAATGATTTCATTTTACGCTGATTTGATTTCTAAGTGTCCATAATGATTCGGATACTATTCTGGCAATAACATTAAACTTTACTGGGTCATTATTAACGCTTCCCTAACGATATCCTTCCTGCGAATTCAAGGTTTGATGTACATTGTACAACTGTGGATGAACGATTATTGTTTGAATGGCCATTTTAATAACGTTTCGTTAATGTCGGACAGTATCATAAATGCATCCCAATAAATATTTGTGTACGTACATGTGTAAAATGTATACTAAAATCGTTAAATAAAATTCGTACGATTATCGTTTATCTGAACTAATTGTCTTCATGAGATTTTGTATATTATCCAACTTAACTCTAAATATGGATTAATTATAAGTAGAGTATTACTTGGAATATATTGTATCGTAGATAAAGTTCGGTTAGATTATCTCTTGTTATGCATATATTATTTCACTAAATTAGTACATGTAATTGCCTTTCATTGTTGAAAGCGTTTCTGCAAGTACTGTACCCCAAAAAATAATTCATTACTTTGGTGATCGTTTAATCCTAGGATACGTAACGTATGTAATATAGGTATTTGCATAATGTGGGTCTCGACAGCCTGCTTAGTAAAGTTCATAGAACAACGTAAATAAAATATAACATTGAAAATTTACAACAAGATTTTTGTTACTGTAAAAATTTAATTTGTTTCTATGCTTACATCCACAAAATCTTGTATCTTTGAATCTTGTGATCTACGCAACATGATCGAAAGCTTATTTTTAAAGTAAGATCTATTTTGCAATAAAAATGAAAGAAGACGAGGCATTTATTTTCTGAACATACATACAATTTACTTCTGTTTCTACATAACTGTAACGAATCATTTTTTGATACGCCCCTCATACTATTCTGTCTTCTATGACAACCAGTTATTCATAGTCGCTTTTACTTCCCGGCAAAGCGTTTGTTGCGCTTGGGAGAGCCTTCGCTAGACACAAAGTCTGGACTGTATGGCTAACAATCGAATTTCTCCAGGCCAAAAGAGGTGATCAGATCTCGAGTTGGAGCTGCAATATGTGATTTTACAGTGTCATGAAACAGTGCGACACCCCAGCTAATAGCATTCCATACTATTTGTTCTTGATGGCTTGCCGTAGTTTTTTTTAGGGTCTCACCGTATGAAGCGCTCCTTATGACATAAAGCCGTAGCATATAGGATTCTGTGAGAGTATCAAAAAACTCGTTTGTTACGATAAATGTTGAAATCGGTAAAATGGATAATTATATGTATATTCAGAAAATAAACGTATTTTTGGAAAATTTCTACTGTTTCATTTTTATTGCAAAATGGACCTCACCTAAAAAAAACCTCGTATAACAGAATATCGAGAATACAGCTGCGATACCTAAAAACTAAAAAGCCCTAACCGTCCATAAATGTTTTATTAATCATCATATAGATTATAGATAGTGGTGTAAAACTAAGGCTGTGTATAGTTAAAATGCTGTAGAATAGCGTTTTTCATTTTATAGTTTTACTATAACTTTGAACAACTGAGAATTATGAATTTGTAGCATATAATTTTGATTCACACTGTACATTTGTTTCCATCTTATCAACGTATTTATATTGCCCTTTCCGTTTCTTTGCCGTCTATCACCATTGTAGAGAGTGGATATGAAATGGAAATTTTACTAGGTGTTATAGTTCTTACTGCCTAGCTTATAAATTATAGCAATTGTAGTATTCTTTTTTGTAGAAAACTGTTTGCTTTGAATTTGTAAAATCGGACAATCTTCTTAAGATTTTTTGAGGTGCAATCCACTGTTACATAAATCGAATACAATTGATAGAATATCGCTTGTTCTAGCATTTTCGAAAAAAAAGTCAAAAATTTATCTTGCTCCATTTTCAATTTTGATACAAAATTAACACTGAAAATAGCAGGAAAGGAAACGAAATATACAGATTAGATACAAGAGATTGTGTATAATAGAGATATGCATGTCTAGTACTGAGAACTGAAATTTCAAATTTTAATTGTAAAAATATTTCATCAAAACAATATTGTTTGCCCTATATGTTTGCTATTTAACTTTAGGTATTCTTAAGATTTTGTCAAATATACAACGCGTTATTTAATCGAGGAAAACAAATTTTTATTAGTATTAGTTATACTTATATTTTTATATATATGTTATAGTTAGTATTTCTATTTAACTTTCAATTTTACTTCTAATCTTGTAGGGCACTACATTTGCAGACTATCTTAGAATTAATAATTTCAAACAATTTTTTTAGTTGATTCTCATCTCTGACAAATGAATAAGTTTCAGAATTTCCTTTTTTCGACGATTCTCTAAGGTTAATGTAGTTTACCGAGGTTGCCAACGCGCAGATGAACTAAATTTTGGAAAGAAACTAGATTTGTAACGATTTTACCGTATACAGGCAGCAAGGCCAGTGAAAAATTTATTGATTTTTTTTACTATTGCATACGCTATATTGATTTTTTCTAGTATTGGTTGAAGTGAAACAAAATTAACGTATCAGTCTTTTTGCAAGTATCATATTAGATTTTAATGCAATTAAGATTGATTGATGGGATAGTTATAAGAGTAATCATTCGTTTAATATGGGTATTAGATTATTTGTTCACCAAACAAAAGAACAATGCAACAAAGAAATACAAGCAAATTATATTTTTTTATTAAATTGATTATCAGCGGAAATAGAAATAATTCATCTACGTAACTGCCGCAAATTGATTTTGTGTAATAACTTTGCCTTTAAATTCCTTTTAAATCGCAATGCATAAGATTGTTTTATTTGAAATGAATGCAACTATTGTATAGATTTATGAGCTGTACGAAGATTTTGGTGAGTAACTTTACGTTTTTCTATATTAGTTGGCAATATAGTATTTGCATTTGAGCAGCAGAAGTACGCGAATTCTTCTTTTGGGTTTCATCAAATGTTGGTCTTATATGTATTTCAAAATGCTTCTTTTCTTCATTGGCTGATCTCTGCCGATCCACGTATATGAATGCTATAACATCGGAATCAGGTTGTAGATCGTGTTGCGTATCACTTGATTAAGACAGTGAAGCTTGCCTTTAGAGTTTAATTTAAAAAAACATCGGAAAGGTGCAAATCATAGCCGTATGGAAATACAATATTAGAACATTTTCGAAACATTATTCGGTACTATTAATTCTAATTATAATTTTCAGTTTCTATGAAAAAATTGGAACAAATGTGTTTATAATAATATAGAATATGTTAAAAAATTCACTCGTATTAAAAAATTAAAAACAACGGAGCATTTTCTTCTATTCATTTCAGTTAATAAATTTGCTTAAATATGCGGGGACCAAGATTAAAAATCGAGATTTGGTTTAAAAAAGCATTTTTTTGTTTTCTATTATTGAATTAAACTGTGCATGTACGATATATTTTAAAAAAAAGTTCTGTATAGTAATAAACAATAAATTACAAGATATTAATATTTGCCTATATGTAAGTCAATCGCTTACGTTAACAATTGCCATGAAGTTTTAATTATTGGTGTTACACCTAAGATGTAACTATGCATAACTTATGCATATGATTACCTTGTTAATTATTGTTTGCAATTTTAATTTACGTTATCGTTATTATTCTGTTTATTAAGGTAATTGTTTATAGGTTAATAATTACGGTGCACGTTGTGAAATCAGTTTACGTGACACTCGAAGGACGAAGTTATTTAGTTCGTGTTCTTTTTACCGAATATCTTCTATTCGTTTGTGGCTGACATTGACGCAATGGGGAAACATTTGTCTACCTATGTAAAGCTTGCGTCATTCGCAGTAGGTTCTTTTCGGTGCAATTCTTGCTAGTCGTAATCGGAGTCGTACGTAAGATTGCTTCCATTTTTTCTTCCCAAGAAAACGTAATTTTCCAGGAAATACTTATCAGAATCGATAAGAAGTGCAAGATTGGCAAGTTTAAAAGTAAAAAAAGATATTTTTGTAATCTATATCTGAAGCAGATACTACTATTAAATTTAATATTTCGGCTCGAAACATACTTCAATGCAGTAAGCCGTTGTAAGCATAGCATATATTTGTGCGTATTTATTATATGTAATTTTCCTGGGGATTAGTCATTGAATCAAGGACATATTTTTTATGCATTATGGCTGTTAAAAATTATCGTGCTGTCACTTAATTGGATTTTTCTGAGCTAATTTTATTTGAGAATACCCACAGAAAGATTCAACATAATAGAATTCACTTGTCGTCAAGTAATTGCCGTCATATTTTTCAAGAGTGAATATGTTCTATAACTTTGTTTTGTGAAGATTATATCGTTGCTTAATTAATAAGGCAAAATATAACGTTCTTTTACATTTTACTTGCATACGAAATGTCAAGGTTTTAAAACTGCCCATTTATTTTAACAGCGTACAGTTATTAGTGCTTCCAAAAAAATTAACAACACAATTATATTAATATTCGCGGTTTATTTTAACAAGTTATTGCATAAGCACCATGCATGAAGGCATAAACATCAAATAAATAGGTATAGGTAATAAATTTTAATGCATATGAAATATCCCTGATTTAATGAATTGTTATTTTCAGCAGGTACTTGGCTTGATAAGTGAAATATTAATTTAATGTATTATTTTATTATATTGCTAATTTTTGGAATAGAAGAATTATGTATTACAATCAAAAAACACAGTCTCTAGTTGTTCTAAGTCTGTTTTTAACGTCCGTATGAATCCTGTGTTTGCCCATTTAGTAATCACAGCATGAGTCAAACTATTATAAGAAGATAGGGTGCTTACGCATACTACTTTTATTAATTTCTTCTACAAGTTATGAAAATGTTCAATATTGGTTTACTTTTCTCCTTGTTGAACGGGTTTTACTTGGTTATAAAATAATTTTTAATCATGTAGTTCTATCATGTTCGCTCGAGAGTCTAATTTTAATGATATTAAAGTGTATGGGAATTCCAGACGTATCTGCAAATCGAAATTTATCATCTTTTTTTATTATGCGAGACGTAAAATCTTTATCGCTTTCATTTTTATGGCGCTTACTAATAATTTTATTACATGTGAAAGGCACGGTGCAACAGCAACTGATTACACGAAAAAAGCAAACAGGAAGCATGATAAATACAGATAGAGGTTTTATAAACAGCATAAAAATACATGTTTTTGGGATCGCTAGTTAATACAATATACGAATTTTAAAATTATCGATTTCAACGCTTGCTGTTATCATCATTTATTTCTGTGGTTATTTTGGTTAGTTTATCGATTATGTTAGACATTTGGGAAAACCGTTTTCCTCCATTACTAATAAACACGCACAGAAAAAGGATTTATAATTTGCCATTACATATCTCGAGAAGTTGCATTTATGGTACGAATGACGCATGCCGGATAACAACTTGGCATAGATTTAACCTCAAAAAGTTTGTTGGTTATGTCCCGTTTTCTTTATATCATGCCACTTTTTTTAAGATACCCGTCCCTGTCAAGCCAACTTAGCGAACAAGGCCGTCGTTTTCTTCAATAAAATCGACTGACCTACATATAGAAGGTCAGTAAGGTACCAAAACATAACGGCTTTCGAAATCATGCACGGACAGCACATCCTTTTTAAAATGATGATGACAAATCGGCGATTCCATGAAATTGATGATCGTTTTTTTAAACAGTTATTACGAATATTAGAGTAAAGACAAAGGAAGGTCAAATCAGGAAAAAAATGTGCAAAAAAAACAAAGAAACTTCGATCATCACATAGAGTATGACGTATCCATGTAATGATGAAATATGTCGTTATGGAACTGTCAAGATGTGACAATGTAAACAGTATGTAATTCGTCACGTACCTGGTACTTTCTTTGCGGGAATTAATTTTCCCGTTCTCGATATGTAAGCCAGCCCGGAACTTCGAAGATGCTTCTGTAATTTTCGCTTGGAACGTTGTACGAAGTTTCTATCGGTAATGCCGTGTAGTGTTCCAGCTGACAACGTCGCCATACTTCGGACTAGGTACTCGTGGCGCTGCGACGACGATCAGGCATAAACGGCGAACTAAACGTATACGCGCTTTCTACTATTTTTCCACGCCGACGGAAGATTGCGCTCGTAGTTTTTCTTCGACGCCTGCCGAATGGGCGATCGGGCTCGCCGACGATTTAAATTTCCGAGAAAATCCCATATCGTCACCGTAATTTCCTACGTGCGGTTTATTTTATCTATCTGCTGTTCTCCCCGACCACGCGCACCAGCGATTGCTTTTGCTTGCATAAAATTGCGTTTATAAGTATTCGTAGTTGAATTATGTTAGGCAACCCATCTTTCGTACTATGCATCTTAGTAAATTAAATTCCGTTATTTTACTACGCAATTGAAAAGTTCAGTACAAAAATTTGTCATCTGTTCTATAAAATTATATAGTATTACCAAAAAGAAAAAAAGAATAGCAGACAAACCTTATAATCGAGTCAATAAAATATTTTTAATTAAACTAATGTTCTTGTTGAGAAAACATTTGTTTTAAAATGATGCTAAACTAAAATCAAAAAAAATAAGATTTAATCTGGAATTATGAAAACATCGCAACTAGATTGTAACAATTGACATTTAAAAAACCTATTCTAGTACTAATATTTTCTATTATTAGAAGATGTATCTTGCTGATTATATACATTAAAATTGATACAAAACGACGTTATCGCTAGAAATTGATACTGACCAGTTTTTGCACCGAACTATTGCATTATATAACTATAATAATATAATTATAACAAAAAAGATTTACACATAGGCAAAATAGTGGTATAGCACTAAAGGTAAAAGTATTTTAACGAAGGTTGTCTTTTAAGTTTTGCATATAGTGCTGTAATAGAACAGTAGATAGCTTTTAAGAAGTATTATTTTTCGAAGTATTCTCTACGAATATATTAATACGTTTTTGCATGCGCTCGAACCAACTCTGCAAGCAGTTATTCCAATCATTTATTCGTACAGTCAAAATTGCTTTTTGAAAGGAATTACTTACATCTGACGACTGGAACCTTTGAATGCCCAGACAGTTCTTGATTTTTGGAAAGGTAAAGATATCGTTGGCACTTAGGTCCGGTCTGTACGGAGAATGATCTAAAAATTCAACGTTTTGTTGCATTAATTATTCAATTGTGTTGTGCGCTGTGTACGAACTTGCATTGTCGTGCCGGAGAATGATTCTTCGTTCAGACTTGGTTTTTCGAAGCCCAGCGATGACTTGAAGCAAACAAATGGTTGTATACCAATCGGCAGCAACAATTCTTTGATGTTGTGGAGGACTTCTTGCTACTTGACCTGCTTTCGAGACAAATGCCGCGACCATATTTTTAAACACACTTCGAGAACGGATGACTTTTGTTCGGCTTTTCTTCATACTGAAACACCCAAATAGACGTTTGGCGTTTTTTTTTTTCTCGCTCATCTGATTAAATTTAAGATTCATTACCACTGACGATGTTCTACACGTTTTCCAAGTTTCCGGTGTTGATGCAGTCTAGAGTTTTCTGACTCCAATTCACCTGTTCCTCGGTCAACAGATGCAGTATTTAACGGGAAACTGAGTTTTTTAAAATCCCCAACGGAACCTCTATCTCGCGGTATGTCACACGTTGATCTTCGTTGATGATCCTGCGCACAGCATCGACGTTTTCCTAAATTGCTGTCGTGTTTGGGGCACCTGCTCTTAGATCGTCGGTAACACTAATCGGTCCACGTTTGAATTCTCCATGCCAACGAGACATTGCTGACTGATGTGGTGCTTTATTGCCAAAAACAGAAACCAACTTGGCGAGGCATTCCTGTTGAGATAATTGTCTTTGAAAATTAAAAAAGAATCTTTGCGCGAAAATGATCTCGGTTTAATTCCGTTCCTCAACTAACTTGTCAATTGTGACAATTGATCGTAGTTACAACACTACACGTATCGCACTCTAAGATACGTGTAGTAGTATAGTGCTTAGATTTGGGTTAACTAAAGGTGGAGGTTAATGTACTGATTTGATTAGTGGCGCTTTCTACGTCCCAATATACAAAACTGAAAAGATATTCCTCGTATACTCACTAAGACTACTAAGGAAAATGTGGTATTACGAATTAAAAGCGGTTGTAAATTTGATCGGTAACGTCAACGACGCGTTTACTAAGTTATAAAAAATAAAATAGATAAAAGTAACCAATTAACTTTTATGAGAAGTCTTATGATCTTGTGAATATTCCTCTTGTTTTGAGGGATGAATGGGTTGTTTGTAGTTCTTTATTATTAGTACCACCAACATGCACGAACCGGAATGTATAATGTATCGAATGTTAACCATTTGCTTTGTGTTTTCTGTTTTAAGATACTGTTTGTAGAGAGCAGGACACGGTTTGATTTTTTGATGATTTGTTCCATCAAACTCGCACACAGGTTCCGATTCGCCACCCACGGGTTGTAAGGCCGTAAAAGTATAAGTGGTAAACTTGATAGGCGACGGTTTGTTTGAAAAAGTTCCCGGATCTAATGAATTGCACGTTTTATTATTGCACAGAAAAACTCGTTGGATAATTTTAATACGCCATATTGAAAATATAATAAAATGTAATAATGTACAAGAGCTATGAATTGAAATATGTGTTTCAGACTTTAAATTACATTATTGACTACTCCCTAATGATTGATAACTTGCCTGTCTGAGGCTTTGCTTATCTTTGAATTTTTGGATTAAATAGCTAATTGATTGAAAATGACTCCAAGCAGCTTCGCTCCAGAAAGTTCCAGAAAGGTATGCCTGTAATGTTTAATGTAATTAAATTGTAGTGACTAAAATGTAATAATAGACATTACTAATGGCATGCCGTTTTTAAATTGATAAAAGTATAAACCATAAATAAACAGTTTTCTGATCTAATGTTCAATAATGGAAATTAAGAAATTTATACATTAAGTCGTAAGGCTAATTGCTAGTAAAGCCAGACGGTTGCAAAACTATTAATCATTAGGTCAAGTTTCTACCTGAATATGGAATGTAAGCATGTAAGATAATATCACAATTGCCAATAAGTGAGCCGAGGCGTTCTAACGGAGGGAATTATTTTCTTCGTTAAGTGGAGCAATTTTCTCCTTAGTTCTGCGTTAGAATTGGTTCAATTAATCAGCATAGTACTGTTCCGTGATTGTTCTTCCTTTCGCCATCAATTAAGATGTTTTGCGAATCCTAAAAACTCGTCGTCGAAACTCTTCCGACTGATGCTCATCTTCGCCTTCTTTGGTGCATGCTCGCCAGAACAAGCTATTTTCTACAGTCATATAACTTCTTATAAATTGCATCTTCTTTTTGATTTCCGTGCACGTTTTCGCATCCAAAAGGGGAAATCGAATAACTGATCGGTATTCTCCTTTCTCCATGATTCCAACAAATACATAAACATGCTCGCTTTGAAGAGCCTTCAAAACGATACTACTCAATTTATCAGTCCGAAATTTTGACAGATGTTACGTAAACAGTATCCACGATTAGTAATGCAGATTTTGTCATAAAGCTGCATCTGCTGTCAAACACAGGTCCTTCTTATACTATCATCGTATCACCAATGGGATACCATTGCAAATATTTTCGTATAATGACCCTCCCTTCAAATTAGCTAAAAGTATCACATTAAATTGACTACATCTAGTCCTCACTGCCCAAAACGAGCATTGATTTATTTTCACCCTGTAGTTATTACTTTCCCAGTTCAAAAATGTATACTTAAGTCTCAATATCTGTTAAAGAAGGGGATATGATAAAAATTGAGGAAAACAAGGATAAACAAATAAAGTACTGTAAAATTGTACCCAGATCAAGATGTCTGTTCAACAAGAAGTGATCTCGGAGATGGAAGCCTGCAATTATATTGAAGAAGTCGGGTACTGACGATTATAGTTTACGAACTGATGAAAGAGAGTATCGAAGAAACAAAATGTACTTGAATAACAGTTACCAACCCTAAATCCGCCTACCATGAAAAGTCAATCTGGACCTTCCCAGAAGGAAGCACTCGATTACTCCACGAAGAATACTCTGTCAAAAATAATAGATTTATTCGAACTTCACAGAGAGTCAACGTTGTAATTCGTAGCAGGCCCATGGTTAACACCTCCAGTAAAATTAGATTTATGAAATTTTATTTTTTGCTTTTTTATGTTTTCATTTTTTTATATATATATATAAAAGAACATGCTAAATGCATGCGTATAATATTAAGAACTAGTTTATACAGTAAAACGCGTGACCAGTGCTGTAGTTAAGATATATTAGTTCAAAGTCAGCACGAGACGGATACAACAAATAACTTATGAATAAATATAGTGTTGTTGATAACTTGTGGGCGAGAAGTGAGTAACGATAAATAAAACCTTCTTTAATGAACTATTAAAGTAGTTTATTTACACTACAAAGAACCAAGACACTATACGGTAAAAGATGAAGCAAAACACACCGTCCTAGTGGTCGTAGAAGACAATTTTCAGTTGTGATATTGATAATCCAAAAATATTCCAAAACCTACCTTCTCTAGAATTATGCACAAGATCTTCGTTGAAGGGCTTACAAAATTTAGATAACTTAAGACAGACTCTAGATTACGTTGTCAATTCGTAAATTGGCTCAAATAATAAAAAAGGCTAATGTTAATTTTTTCAAACAAAATCATCTTTAAATACAAGACCACCTTTTCAGCTGGATGGATAAAGTTCCCGAATCTGGAGCGAGGAAAATCCGTGAGGTATACTGGAAAAATCGTGACATCCATCAAAAGTTACTCTTTGGTGTGGTTTTTAGGCTGGTACAGTACTTCTGTGAAAATGACCGCGGCAAGATATTGTTACATTTTAAATAATTTGCGTATTCTATTATAAATTTAAAGGCAACCTAAAATTGAAAGATTTTTTAAGATCATCTTCTGTGATCTGTATTACTAAGAAAGTAAAAAATTGAGACTGATCATTAAAATGATTCCAAGGATAGACAAAATAAGAAATATGCTGAAATATATAGTGTAACAGTATAAGGAAACAAGGAAATAAAGGGAGACTCACAAAAATGGTTCTAGATCTCATTCATTTGCGTTCCTCATCATGTGACTAATGGGTGTCTTGTACTTGAAATATGTTATAGAAGCGAGTCTGACGAGTAGGCACTGTGAAGTTTATTTGCGCTAGTAGACTTGGTGAATCGATATTATTTTTTAGGATCTTGCAAAGAAACTCCACACTGTTATGTTCACGGCGGTCATCAAGGGATAGAAAATTATGCTTCACAAGTAAGTTATAGTGTTCGATGTCGCTTGAGAGGACAGATACTTGAGAAACTTCTTTTGAACACGTTCGATCATAAGCTCTTGGTATGAATAGCAGGGATACCAAACAATGGAAGCGTATTCAATCTTAGAATGGACGTAGGCATCATATAAACACTTCATTTCACGTAAATCCGAGAATTGCTTACAGGAGCGCATAACAAAACCGATAGTTTTGGAAGCAGATGAACACATTGACGAAATATGTTCCGTAAATAATACTTTATTATCAAATAAAACACCAAGATCTAAAGTTTTGATATTGCGTGATATGGTTGCAGCATTAATCTGGTAGTTATAGTGTAAAGTAGTGTGAGTGTTATGTAGGAAACCACAGTACACTTGTTGATGTTCAGAGGTTGATAATTGTCTTTGCTCCAAGTTTTAATAAGCAGAAGATTGTCTTGTAAATGTTTATAATCATAAATGCTACCAACAGTATTAAGTATCTTTAGCATACGCAGATGACGTATGCTAAGACGTGACACATAAACAGAGATAGTAAATCATTTATATACAAATTGAAGAGAGCCGGTCCAAGATTTGTACCTTGAAGAATACCCGATGTAATAACCGTTGTAGTAGACACAACACTCTCTTCCGGTAAGGTAAGACTCAACCAACCTATACCGAAACCAAATGTAGCCATTTTTGGAATAGCATGGCATGGTTAATGCAATCGAATGCATTAAAAAAAATTACGTAAATAACGTCCACCTGCTTTCGGTTATCAAGTGCTTCATTAAGATATTGGCTAAATTAGTGATCGTCGACCTGTCTACAACAATACGGTGCTGATGCTCAGATATGAAAGGTGTACATCTCTTTGTAAAGCAAATGTTCAAACACTTTAGCGATAAGTAATAGTTAATTACTATAAGTAATTAATCATAGTAATAATTAAGATTCGCTATTCGCTGGGTTTATTCTTTAAAGCATATGTGGGCAACAACCGGCCGCTGTAAGATTTGATCCAGCCCGCGAGACATTTTGAAAAACCCAATTAAAAAAAATGTCACGATTTAATTATAATGTTGTACCTATTTTTTTCATTTCATTTTCTTATTTTAATAAATTCAATTATAATAACATTGTCGTATTATTTCATGTCTGATATCTATCGCTAAAAATTATGAACACTACTTTAAAATGCACTACTTTTAAACGCGGCCCGCGAACGTATTTGCACATTAAAGTTTAGCCCACAACATGTCAAAGGTTGCCCATACTTGCTTTAAAGTATACAAATGTATATCACGTCACGAATTAAAAAAAAAGAAAGTAGTTTTGCAAATTTTCATTCTCATTTGTGAACGATTTTCAGCGAGTGGCAATAAATTATACGTTTCCATCAAAGAAATATCTTTGTAATATACATACTTAGTCTGAAGCCTTATTTTCCGTTATTTTGTCCATTTTTATGTAAAGTTAACTTTTGATAGGTCCATATAATTAATGTTTTACAGTTTTAGTTAAACTCACATATTGAAATTAAATTGTTTTGCTCCTTTTTAACTGCACTATTTCTTTTGAATATTTTAAAAATATTTTGCATTAACTTCTTAATTTAATGATATTAATAATTTTTCAGTACAAGTAGTCGAAATGCGAATGTATTCCGTTCATTGCCTCAAATTGCTAAATATATTTTGAATGAGGGAATGTAGGCAACCATATATACTGCGATCGACTTATAATTATAGTATTTTTAAATTTGCTAGATATTGGCTTCCGTTATAATTTGTAACTCCCAGACACTGGCACAAAGGCATGGAAGCGCCATTATATTAATTTATTAATGTTACGATAAGTTTTCTATCAACATTTCTATTTGCTTTATACATATCTTCTGTATTTGTTGAAAACATGGAAATATGATATATGTAAGTACATTGAAGTGAATTTAGTCAAAGCACGATTGGCTGCATAAATTTAGTATGTGTGTATATTAAAACTCATTACATGTACATGATTATAACTTTAATTTCTGTCATGGCCAATTTTTCTATTGTGAACGACTTCTGTAGCTAAGGTTTTTAAAATTACGTCTAACGTTTCTATTTAATAATTCTGCTCGGATAATAATGTATTCTGATCAATTATCAGTTTTAAAAGACTACTCTAACGTGCACAATGATTACAAGGACTGGGTGGTTGTATAATTCACAGGTATCGCAGTAAATTCCACACCACACAAATTATTCATTTATTCGGAACGCAGTGTTTCAATAGCACGTGGACATCGATTGGCAATGAGAGTCCTCGTGCTCTTGAAACGTTTCATTCCGAATAAATTATTAATTTGTGTGGTGTGGAGTTTACTGCGATACCTGTAAAGTACCCTAATCCTCAATGTCATTTTAAGTGTTAAGGACATTCGTCTGAGAATAGAATTTATAGCGAGATATCCTCAATTATTTTACATTTCATGCCGAATTCCCGTATTTTACTTGTTCTAGGTAGCATTGGTCGTGTTCATCACACTCACCGGTTGACTTTAACTATAAACAAGTTTAAACGTTTCAAGTTCCGGTTGCATCCCACGATAATAAGGTTGTGTTTTAGTTTTCGTATTATAGAAGACGATATATGAACGAATTAGTAATTGATAACTTGTTCTTTGAAGAAGATGTTGATTTAAATACAATCGAAATAGAAATAAACAACTTAATCAAACTCTTGCCTATTGTTTCGACAAAGAGCATTCACAATTTACAACCAGAAATATGTGGAAGCATTTGTTTCAAATTATATTATTTCTATAGTTAAAATTGAGTTCAAATTCTCTCGGGCAGAAGTCAATGAATACTGTAATGTCTTTGCTTTACAATGATCTAGCAACATCTCCAAAAAAAGGTTTCGTTTTTTATACTTGAGCGCAAGAGATTTCGAAACAACAGTTTATAAAGTGGCCCAAAATATGAGAATTTGAGCTTTAATAGTGACAATAATGATATAGATCATGTTGTTTATATTACGCATTAGCTGCACACTCATCTCGCCTCCAATTTGGTCTTGTTCACGCTACACATTTTCACAATGACAAAAAAAAACAGAGTCGAGTTAGTAAAATAATTTACCGCAATCACAATGTTTTCCGAACAAATGTAGCAAAGTTATACAGCACGAGAATATCACTCAGCACCCGAAATCTCAACGAAGTCTCAGCTAAGCCGCCCACATGTATGCTGGAAACAGATCGACGTTATACTATTCTTGAGTTATTCTTAGAAACAATTCGGTTTTCTAGGTGGAAGACCTGAAACCAACGCAATATCGTCACTGCTCGATCGAATTTACTGTGAACTTGATGCCAAACAAAACGTAAGCTGTTTGTCCTTGCATATGTCTAAGGCATTTGATGCTATCTCTCATTCCGTTCTGTTACATAAGCTGGCGGAAGTCGGAACCAGGAGCGTACCATACAATCTTTTCAAGCAATATCTGTCGGATCGTAGAAGAATGGCGAGGTGACTGATACTGTTAAACATTTTTATTTCAAAAATTATTGACGTCTCGGGCCTCAGCGATGTTTTTGATCTATATCAATGACCTGAGAGTTGGTGTACGACCGCACATTTTGTCCCAAATCGCCTATAAAACAAGTTGCACGGCCGCTAGTTCCTCCGTTTTGAGGCTCTTTCATTAAATGCAGTCGTTTCCGACGTTATAAGGTATTGTTATCGTCACGGCCTCTCGGGACTAGCAATCTTAAGTGTTGCTCGAGAGAAGGGTGGGAAACTGTACCCGCTTCTTTTCGCTGTTTGACTTTGCGGACAAGTGTTTCTTCTTTTGGCACTAGTTAGCGCCAAGAATATTCATTTATATCGTAGGGTTAAGTATGGCGATAGAAGCAGAGAATTACATGTGTTAGCATAAAACTTGAAACCACGCTGATGACGCCGGGTAGGCAGAAACATGTCCGTGTGTTAGCGGTTTATGTCTCATATGTCGTGAACTGATTTCACTAATATCATGAGAAAGCTGTATTTACAGAGTTTTCTTATCTTGCTTACCTATCTGACTCTGAACAGCAACAAAAGCGGTTTGATACAATTTCGAACTACTATTGGGGACGACCGCAATGTCGATATTGACAAATCAATTCCAAAACTATCAAGCTGCAACTTTTTACCTTGGTTTTCGATCCGTGTTTTAAATATAAAGATCTTTGCCTATGCTTAGGGACTAAGCTCGATATATACTGTCCGCGTCCTACCCGAATGCATCTGTTTATCTTCCTTGCAGCTATTTTATTTGGCGTAAGTCGAATCGTATTTGCGTTATGATCTGAGTTTTTGGGGTTCGGTTTCCTACACTATACGTCTATTTTACAACAAAAGAAAGTTATCCGATATATAGTTGGCGCAAATCCTAGAACTCCTTGTCGGCCGCTATTCAAAGCAACTCGGCAGACCACCTCTCGTGTCCCTTATGTGTACGAGATGTTAGTGTTCTATCAAACGAATGCTCATTTATTAATTAAAAATAGCGATATTTCTAACGGTAGGCAGGCAAGAAATTGCAACAATTTTTCGGTACCCAAGCATCGTCCCAACTTGCATAAAACGGGTCCAAGATATAAAGCTATTGCATTTTATAATAAATTACCCACAATTATCAAACACTGTGGTTCCGCTTTCCTTTTTAAGATTGAGTTATCCGGCTACCTAAAGGCTCAATCATTTTACGCGCTGAAGGAGTTTTTGGATCGCTTTTGATTTCATTTATGTTTACTACTTTCATACACTTTTGTGTTTTACCGTCTATTTTTTATATATTGAATTTTGTATGATATATGTATTTTATTTATAATATTGTCATTACACGACCATATCCATGTCCTTCAGGATTCGTGGCATATATATTATTATAATTATAATTGTAAATAAGAAATTGCCCAAATATAATGTTACAGTAAAAAGCACCAAACTTTAATTAATGGTGACCTAACATCCATCACTTTTTTGTGTAGTTAGTCCTTTTTGACATATATTTTCCTTCGCTGGTTTGGTGGTTGCAACACCTGTATAATTTTTGCAACGGCATATTAAAGTAAACTGATTAAAAAATCGGGCATTTGAAGAAAATGTAATTCAATTTTCTCGCAGTTTTAATTCAAACAATCTCTTGAACAATTATACAGTTTCCTGTAGGTGACGGGTATTAACTCTAACGGGTGACATATTTCAATAAAGTATTATAATTAGGAAATTTGAATTCGGTGAAGCGACTAATAAACTCAGTCGTTATTACATCACTTTGAATACAATTACGTAATATTCTGTAGATGTATTTCAAAACGTCTCCCTTTCGCGTCGGCATAAACACCGTTGTCTTCTGGATATATTGGCACTATAGAATACGTACGCAGAAGAATAGATACAACATTTTATGAGACGTAAGAAGCAGCACTTTCTTTCTAAAATAGAATATTTGCTTCTTCGTAAAAAAATAGTGATTCCAGATGTTCTTGCTTTACGTAAATGTTTCTTCTCTGCGTTAGATGCAATAGTGTTATACCATCCTTTATCCAAAATATAAAAGGTGAATGGTTTGACACACCAATTCGGTGGTCGAAACACAAAGAGCTGCTGAGCTTGATATTTTTGTTCTATAATATCATGTCTATTTAATCTGCTATCTAATATTGGTTGGTATAAAATTGAGAATACTTTCCTCTGGAGCCCAAGCTATCATTTAAAACTTGTGTACACATACATACGTTTAAAATCGCAAATTTAATTTAATCATGAGGACTTACATATACGTATCGTAATCATATTTTATAAATACCGTTGTAGACAAAATAATAGGTGCAGTAATAAAAGCCGCAGAATATCGTTTAACTAACAATATTTTAACAAATTTTAATACTTTTGTTCCACTACATGTGAAGTATAATACAAAAATCGTAAAAGCTGCCTATTCATTAAAATTAGTGGAAGAATAAAACTATAAATGCTAATTTTTAAGCCTACAAAGCAAATTATAGTACTCTCAATTTTGGATGGCAGCCTCACATCTATAGTCCGTTCGCACCTTAAAATTCAGTATGGCTCTTATGGAATGTTATCCTCTCTTTCTATTGACAGAGAGTTTATGTATGTACATCCCTTTTTAACCTAGGCAGAGTTGCGCGATTTTCTACTAGTGACTTTGACAACTACATTACTAACAGATAAATTGGTACCTAACTTTTACTTATTGGTGTCAGTTGTCCTGTTTTAACTCGAGAAACCTTGTGTTAATAACTGTATATCTAATATTCTTAATGTTACTGTATTACCAATTATCCTCATGACGTTTACAGTTTCGATAAATTTAATAATTTCGTATTTCGCCCGTGATATTCCCAAAAAATAAATCGGTTTGTTAATCTTATTGTAGTCAATTGTAGAGTCATTCTAAAAGAAAAAGAAATGTCAAATTTGTGAATTATATTTTAGTGAAAGCTGTGTGTATTAAACATATTTATATGAGAAATATTGGTCATGTTCCATTTGCCATTTCTTCATATAGCCAGTATAATTTAAAACATTCTAAGAATATAATTTTTACACAATGTGACAACCACGTCCGCATTTCCTATAAGAGCCATACTGAATTTTAAGGTGCGAACGGGCTATAGGTGGCACTGACTCCGGTCAGCGTCCATAAAGTATCCAATTCCAAAAATAGAAAGACGAACTTCTAAACATAGCCCCAACCCAAATAACATTCATGAAAATCTTTCAAATTTTACACGAGAAAATTTGTGATACGTGTATAGAACCGATGCTTAGAAAAAGCTTATAAACTGGTTCTAAATTGATTAATTAATTGTCAAGATTGTCTTGTGATAATTATGCAATATCATACAATACAATCAAAAAATAATCGCACAACATTTATTTATTACATATCTACATTTATTGTAAACTTGCAGCTTGCGCAAAAATTATATTCAAGTATTTGTTTATAGAAATACACTTGTAGTAGAAATATTTATTGTGAACTTATGAACTGTTCGTAACTAATAAAATTGAATTCATATAGTTTACAAATTACTGCGATAATTTCGAATAGCATTCAAAATCCTCAGTATCGCTGTCACTACCTATTGTAATAATAGTGCTGCTCTCACATCGTCAATAATTTTTACATCTTTCATATGATATTCTTGTTTAATGGTTATGCATTTCTGCGTGGTAGTAGAGGTTACATTTCTTGATGCATCGAGTAATATTTAGTTGCCCAGGTAATTTAAAAGTTTTATTTTTTGCAGTCCGATTCATCAATGAGATATAGGACTTCCTTATAGTATGTTTTTTTGCTTGTTAGCCAACTTTGAATATACACCTTTTTCTGTGATGGTGATGGCAGCTTTCCAATTTCTTGACTATGTGACATTGCATTATCCATTACAATAACCGCTTTATCTCTAAAATAGTTTGATATTCCGGAAAATCATTCTTCGAAAACGATAGCGTTTATTTTATCGTGCTAATCTATGCTTTTTTCGTTCAAACAATATTAAACCATGCTCCACAAAACCATTAAAACTTCTAATGGTTAACAAAATAATCTATAATAAATCTTTTCTCAGACAGATCCTTCAAGTTTGTTGTAAAGTTTTCAGATTAGTGTTAGTTCACATTTTTCTGCACCGTGTTACGCTCATTTATCCAAGTTTCGTCTAAATACAAAATTGACCTGTTAGCTGTATATTGTAAAGTATCCCTGAGATATTGTCGTCTCCATCTTACATCATATTCTTCGGTTATAAAGTACACTTTCATGTATCTGCACGATACAACACGATTACATAAACGCAACTCTCCATAATATGTAAATCTTACTTAAAGTTATTTAACTGATATAATGTTGTTCTACCATGCTTGATAAATCTTCATTGTTTCTTACTTGCATCAGCACCTTACTTAGGTGTCGGAGTTCAATTTTTCGTAAACATATTGTGTACATCACTTTTTATAGTCTCGTTAAATGATTCCAGTAATGAAGACCTACCAATGATCTTTTTAGGATATGCACATTTTTTAGCGGTTTTATGCTCTTTAATTTTTCGATATTGCTGTTGCTCTTGAAATTGTAAGTACACTTTGTAATATATAAATAACATGTAATAAAATGAATTCGCTTGTCTAATACATCAAAAATTTGTTGGCAATTCGTAATCATAAATAACAATTTCCTTATAATTACCAACGATTTAAAATTTTTGCTGAAAAAGTCAGTCCCGGTAGGATTTGAACCCACGTACTTTCCATTGCCGGGGGGAGCGTCTTACCGCTAGGTCACGGGAACTACAGACATTACGACATCTAGGTTTCAAAAGTGATTTGAACTCACAGGGGTGAAGTGGGGATGAAGAAATTCTCATCAAGCACGTGATTGAAGATACAATATTATCTTGCCTGCTGTAGGGTCAAAGAACAAGAGGCCAAATAGATGTAGCTCTTGTAAAGGTGTTCTAGACTATAGTGAATTTGCTGACTACTATATGTGATAGTTAGCTGAAATGAATTAATTTAATATGTGAGTCATTAACGATTCTCATTAAAATTACTTTATGTATTCGCCAATTACGGTTGTAATCCATCTTGTTGTATACCTTATAAAATAACTTCATGTATTGCGTATTAACATCAATTTTCTATTAAGAATTGTAGCAAAAAGTAATGTCTAGCACATAAAATGTTTTTAATTATAGTTTAACAACTGTAATTAGTTTTATTATTTTCCTTGTATGACAAATTTAATTACAGTTGCATGAAGATTTACAGCCGCTTGACTTACTTATTTTTTTTTTCTAATGCGAAAAGCGGTTTTCTACTTATAAAGCAACGCGTTTCGCTTATAAAAATCTAAGTACAAGTAGGAATTGGATTAACGTTATGTAATCTTTCTATAAATAGACTAGGGAATAATTACAGTTGTTCACCGTATTCAAAATAGCAAAGAAACACATTAAATCTATAATTGACATGTGGTATTTAGTATAACACAAATAATGTCAAAGTCTTTTAGCAATTTTAAAGATATATCTACAGTTAATTTATTTGATAACAAACATATTTGTAATTTAAAGATTTGCAGAAATAAGTTAGAAATTTAGTTACATACTATATAATGCTGTATTAAAAGTAATTGCTGTGGTGATATACTATATATCAATTTCAAATAATTTTCAATTATAACAAAACCAAACTGCTTGCAACTCGTTGGCCCAGCGATCACAATGTTTCAAATGCCAATAGACAACTAAATAAAGAAAACAAATAATTCATTATGCATTATCATTTCTTTATTCGAACTTCATATCAGTGTACACAACTTTAATATTTACGTTTTTCCATAAGCTTTTATTACATTATTATTTATGTATTTTATATTTAGACAGAAACTATATCACAAGGTCTGTATTGCACTTCATCTTTTATTTAACACTTGGTTTCGTGAACATGTTTTAATGCATTTAGCTCCACTCTTCTAATTGCTACGATGGTGCATACAAGGTGCCCCAAAAGTTCTTTTTAAATTAAAAAGAACATAATAAGATAATGGTCAGGTTTAATGAATAAATGTTTATTTTTTTATTCAAATCTGGGGTTTGGCAATTTATTTCTTAAAAAATATGTCTTCTAAATGTGTTCCGTTTGCTAGCACTCTCTACACGCGAGGCAAAATCTTCGGTAACTTCTTGATACATATTCTCCGTGATAGTCGCCATTTCTCATCGAACATTCTCTTTCAAATCATTCAGGGAGTGGGAAATATTGCTGCATATCTTAGATTTAAGGTAGTTCCGCACTAAAATATCTATTGCTGTCAAATCGGGGCTACGAGCAGTTTATGTGACCGTGTAAATTTTAATTTCCAGGGAAAATTTCGCGAACTGATAAGGACGCGTTAGGCGTGTGAGATATCGCTCCATCTTGTTGGAACTAAGTGTTCCGATTAAAACCATTAAAATATTGCGAGGCTGGCGTAAAAAAGTTCTTAATCATCTCCACATATCGCTCGGAATTTACGGTTACTGCACGATCTCTGCCATCTTCAAAAAAGTACGGGCCGATAATTCCTTGTGCTGACATTGCAATCCAAACAGCAAGTTTTGGCGAGAGAAGTGGCTTCTCATACTTGTTTTCGACTTGTTGAACTCCAATAACAGGCAGCTCTGCCTGTTTATATGAAAATGCGCCTCATCTAACAAATTTTTGTAAAACTCGCGCACATAGCACGTACGCTCCACTCCCGCAAAACTGCACAGAGTATCTAAATTCCTAAGGACGGGATTAATGATTGGCATACCACCCACTTGCCACTCAATGAATGTGTTCACGCAGTGGACAAAAAATATTGAAAAAGGCTTTTGAGAGACCCAAGTATATGTAATCATTTGCTAGCTAGTAACAATGAACGAAGTCCGTTGTGTCATCCACACACAATAATTTTTTATTTGTAGTTTCAGTTCTCATACTATTTTCAATATTTCCTATGCAGACAGTACATACGTCTGTAATGCTTTTTACTCTGATAACTTCACGGTGAAACCTTATTAATCCCAGAAATCCCGAAATGATAGTTGGTACTAAATGGTAAAATCTAAGCCATTAACACAAAAATGTCAATTCTTGGTCTTAATCAACTGCTTATGTTTCCTACAGTCCGTTTTGTCCCAGTACAACAACGGTTTATCGCAAACTAAATACATTTAGAAACATTTATACCATTGTATTTCAAGTTGATAAATTTACTGACAAAATCGAGCAGCTCTAATTAGACTGCCCAATACAATTGTTGCCAACTATATGAGATTGGACTTTTACTAATTTGGGTGTGCTGAATCCGCAAATCATATTAGTTTTTGCATATTATGTCAAAATTTAACTTTATGCCATTCCATGCTCTTTGAAGAATAACTAATGCGGCTAAGTTGTTCCTTAAGAACTGATAAGATATGAACAAAGTATAAAATTTTAATAATTCATTTATTTATTTAAATACAATATTTGTCACGAGTATAGTACAAGTATTTATTTTAATAACCAGTAAATAAGAATCACAAGAGTATTTATAAAAAGACAAACAACAATTAAGGAATAAATTTTCGTTTGCTGCCCTTTCTGCTGTGTAGTTTTAGTTTAACAGCCTCTTTGAATACTCCAATAGTAGTCGGCCATCATATGAGGATTCCGTCTTTCTTGGTTCCGAGTTTCCGTGGTTTTTAAATCTTGATGAAATCTCTCGCGTTATTCATTATGCTCATGTTACAACCTAGGCGGAGACATTTTTGACCATCGATTTCACCAGATTTTTGTAATTGGAGGCCTGTTCGTTTCCAAAAAAATCATTCGTGACCATAATGAATGTCCAGGCTTCTTTCTTAGCTTCGTTCATAGAGTTGCTGGATTTGTCATTCAAGCTCTAATTTCAGATTCATCAAATACACCAGCTTTAATTTTTCGTAACATAGTCGTGGAAATTTTTGACATGCACTTGAAACAGTCCCCTTGCAAAGCCAGAGCTTTAACATATTTGTTTATAAGATCCAGGAAGTAGAAAAATTACATTTCCTCTGTCGACTAAAGGTTCTTTCACAATATTCTCTTGTCCAACATCTAAGATTGTTCTGGAAGGCCAATGCTCCTGAATTCAGTGTTGGTTTCCAGCTCGATTATCCCGCAAACAAAATGGGGAAAAATGGGTTTCATATTTGTGAATTCAGTATTTTTACTATGGTTCTCGATGACAATGCATTAAGAAACTAACGCTTGACTCAAACTTAGTCCTTTTTTATCCTTTTCATTGTCAGTGAAAAACAATGTCCTAAATCAAGGTGTGTTTGGGGTTTCTTCCTATTTAACACGATGTGTTTTGTCGTAATAATAAAAAGCAGGATGTCTGTTATGGATTTTAGTTTAGAAGTTTTGAGTATACCAACTAGAGAAAACCCTTTGATGAATATATTCAAAATTTATACGGATCTTTCTCTGCCTAGTAGTAAATATTATGCGTGTTAAATGGTCGTGGAAGGAGTAAATTTTCAACATGCAACATTTTCATATTTCCAAGAAATGTGCTCTTGAAACGCTGCGTTCCGAATAAATTATTAATTTTGGTGGTGTGGAGTTCACTGCAACACCCGTGAATCATGCATTAGCATTTTAATTTCTCACATGTTCGAGGCGCAATAACTTTTCTTAGTTTCCTTTTTTTTTACAAAAGTAACTTAGTAACTGTTCTCTAATACAAATGTGAAATGGAGCCTCTTCTTTACCGTTTTGAAATTTTTTGCCAATCGCCTATTAAAGTGAAATACAGAAACAGAGCTAGTTCTAGTATTTGGAAAATGTTGCAAAGTACATATTATATAAAAAAGCCTTAGGATTGATTTTTTTCATTTTAGAAATTAACACCAATTGCTCACACACAGTGTTAGTTGAATTACGCAACGTTAGCCACAATCAAATTTCTCAAATTGGAAGAATAATCTAAAAATATATCCGTATGAAATGCAGATGACTTTTATGCCATTACATGTGGGGTGTATAAAAATTAGTGCAAAAGCTACACGCACCGACATTCTTCGTTCGATTCTGAATCGAAAATCTCAACATTAAAATATTGTACTATACTTCATACGTCGTTAGAAGATGCCTGAAATTGCACTTTTAGTTGACGAATAAGCGTTATTGTTCGACTCTGTTTCTAGAGACAGCTGAAATTTAAGAGAAAGAAAATTAAATGATAATGTTTTCTAATTAAAATAACCAAATGTAAGGTTGAAAAAGATAAATACATTGACAAATTAATAAATATATATCGCTTTTTTCCAAAAAAATATGTTTTTTTTTACAGAAAACCTAAGGCAATCCCTGTCTAGCTAATCTTTCTATATTCTAATTAGTATGCGAAACAAAATGAGAGCAATAGATACAAATAATTTTGAAGATTATAAGTATAATTTAGTAATAATACATATTTATACAATATGATTGAAATGTGTGAGTACAGTATATTAAACGTCTTTTAAGAATGAAATTTGGAAATATTTATTTATATAAAAATATGTTTACGAAAAGGGATAGTAAAGTTTACGTCTCCTCTGCAAGTGTTGTTGAAGGGAAACTTGAAAATTATGAATTATAAGTTAATAAAGAATACCCAAAGTAGATATCTGTAAAACTTTAGAAAGAAAGCTGTACAGATTGAATCTCTGTGCTAAAAATTCATAAAGAGGGAGTACTAACGGTACTTTGCCTCCAACTTATAACATCAACCATAATAAAAAAATTACGGCGTGCACCAAACAGTGACGAGAAAATATCTGGAATAGGTAAACTAGTAAAATTTAGAAAAACGTTTTATTTTTGATATCATAGTTTGTTTTTAACATTCGTTCCTTAACATGGAAACACATGTGGCAATGCTGTAGAAAAATAGGTTTGTATTCTAATATGATTTCTATCATAAAGATTACTATTAAATTTTGACTTATATATCATTCTATCTTAGTGTTACAATTTTGTGGAACCTCTACAGTTTTCATGATTATTTGTATAATCTTCGTTAGTTCTTGTGTTTTTCCGTTCTTTTGTTATTATATTGTTCACTTATAATGGGTTTTACATTCAATGCATATTGCGGTATGTACATACGTGGGGTAGGGTTTCTTTAATGGAAATACTAACATGGCCGAACGGAAATATCGCATATGTTTCCCAAACGTGAGATATTCTAGTGGAAATGTATTTCGAAGGCTGGCTCGACGCCTTCGTGAAATTAGTTTGTTTAATGCAAGTAGTACTAATGTTGACCCATCAAGACAAAGTCACAGAATACAACTGTAGATCGTGTGATCCAGGCTTTGAAGTATTGGTCTTAGGGAGCCCAATTTCTAATACAAGGATTATTTCAAATAATAAATTTGTACTCCAAATTTTATTACAAAAATTATCTGTTTAAATTTTTGATATTTATGATGAACTGATTCTGTATAAATTACGTTTGAATAAAGTGTACGAGAAACAGATAGAAGGAACGAGAATACTTCACTCTTCACGTGATATTGTTGACGATGGATTCTCATAATAACTAGAGCTGTTGTTTGGGCTATTTCCATCGATGGACGATGATGAAATAGCCCAAACAACAACTCTAGTTATTATGAAAATACTTCAGTTTAGTTTTTTAATATTTTTATTGATACATAATCGGAATCAGAATTTTATTCTGTTTATTAAAAGAAAAATAAATGCATTTATAAATTATTCTGAGTCTAAAATTTGACAAGTAAACAAAGCAGATGTCTTACCATAGATATAAAACGCTCTAAATAACTTTGGAACACTCCTAGTTCTAAAAAGAAAACATAGTAGTTCTAAAGAGAAAACATAGTAACATGCGAATCCATATAAAATAATAAAAGGGAGCTGTACTAATTAACGAGTGTAAGGACTGTGTGATTGTACAATTCACAGGTATAGCAGTAAACTCCGCTCACAAATTTATTAATTATGCGGAACGCAGCATTTCGAGAGTACGTGGTCTCTCATTATCAACCGTGTTACCGACTGAATGTAAAAAACTGTATCACACATGCACATTATTTTCTACGCAGGCTCTAAAATTTCTGCAACATGTGACTATTTACAATCTACTGGGTGGTCTAATCTCTGGTATGTGTATATTTTCGGGAAAGGATGGAACGAATGCGAACCTTCCGTCCTAGGGTATGGAAGAGCAAATTCTAGATGTAGTGTAAGTAGATTTCTTCGTTAGTAAGTTATTCCTTCGATAGTTAGCTTTGATATTAAATATCCCTAGTAATAAGAACATGCAATTGGTTTTAATTGTTTCTAAAGGTCAGCCATTCCATGAAAACGATAAGATATTCACAATTTTAAATTCATGAAGACGGCAACTTTTTAAGACCTATGCCTTTGAAGCGATGAATCTGTTTATACCAGATATGATGGATTTAGTTCTCATAATTTTCACAATTGGACAAAAAAATCCGCATGAATTTCGGGAATATGGTCAGAAAAGAAAGTTTTCTCTTATCATTTAGTTGGGCATACTAAATCACAGGGCCGTTAGGCCAGCTTGTCTACCATATCATCTCGATGCCAAAGGTTACCTAAACGTAACAATGGAACCAGTTATTGACGAGATGCCGTTGAACATATGTACCCCACATGCACGATGGAGCTCCTGCTTTGTTCGTAATGTAAGAGAGTGACGATGAATACTTCCTAAACGGATGGATTAGTCACGACGACCCTATCTTTTTAATTATCGCGACAGTATTACAAATTACACCTAGAAAGACTTGGATGAGTCGTAAATTAAAATTATGCTTGAAATAATTTGAATAATTACGTAGGAATAGTGTCATTGATCTACAGTTAGATAAATATTCAAAAATGAGTCAATCCTGTTATAAAATTCACTATAATTTAACATTTTTCAACAGATATTATTTTGGCAGTAAATAATTTCAAGAGCAAATCACAATATTTCATCCAATACATAAAATTTAAAACGCGGAGCTCACCTATCCTGAAAACATAAAGCACACGACATTTTGACGGTCATTTTCGATTCGGAGACGAATGAAAATAGGACACCGCGTAATTCTACGGTAATTTATACATACGTTGTATACTTTTGTTGTAATTTAATGAATAGTATATTAAAAGTGAAAAAGAGAAAAATGAAGTTAGTACATACAAATGTGCTATTAGTCAAACAAAAAAAAAAATAAACAAACATAAGGGCAGGAAAGTTACAGTAACATAAAACACAGCTGTATAAAAGTATATTTTCATGATATACTTCGTATTTCAGGCATTTTCTTGACGTTTCTACTAAAGAAAGCACAAGAGAACTTGATAAGTACCCGATTTATTATATCCTTCGTCATATCCTATGTCCTGCAAGAAATTACTACCTCGTGTTGCGATCTGCTGTTACTTCCATTTCTTCGTTTATTGTCGAGAAGAACGTCACAACGGCACGATACACCTCCAAAAGGAACTCGTGACGGTGGTTCAAAGCTGCCCGCTCTCAGTTTAAACGTTACGACTCTAGACATCGCATCGCGCGTCCTGTGTCAGTAGAACTAATCGCGTAAGAGGGGCGCATTTGCCGCAACCTCGATCCGCTTCACAATCTTCTTCCTCTCCAATATCACTTTTCTCATTTTGGTCACATTGCTACGAATCACATGACCAGCATGCCCCAGGTATTATAGATAGATACGAGACATGTTTGTTTATTATTTTGCATGAATTGTAGGTGTATTGTGTACTGTATCATAATTTTTTATTGAGTATATTACAGAGAATAGTGCCTAATAAAATTTATGGCAGCGCGTATCGTTATCCGGTAATTATAACGATTAGAGGACGTGTGTCGTACCCACCTGATTATTTTTAAAGTGGCTGCGTAAGTGTGTGGTTTATACATTTGGCAAAAGCGAATCTAATCTCGTAGTTACAGTAGTTTATTTGATAGAAATATAACTGTTCGTGTGACTAAATATTTGTGGGTTAATAAAAGTGCGTGTTTTTCAGTGAATCATGAGTAAGGTTGCAGGATTATTTTGATTTATGTAATAGAAAGAAGATAAGAAGGATTACATTTATTTAGATTATCAATTATTGTTTTGGAATAAAAATTAATCTTTCATTGGAATTCCTCTAATATATACTGTGATACGTGGTTTTCTTCAATTATATCCTATCAAACACATATTTTTTTTATTTGGACATAATTATTTAGGGAGACATTTTATCGAATGTATACATTCATTTGTTATTTGGTCTTCATTTCTTTCTTTGAAGATTCCGCTCTCCATATTTCCAGATATTTACTAGGGTGAGTATTGGCAAGAATACGAAGACTCTTATAACAATTCTACAATAATTAAAGAGACTAATCGCCTTCTATTTCCAATTTTAGCGCGTTTGTGTTCGCATATCATATTGAAAATATCGCGTTTAAATAAATACATTTAATTTATGTTATAGTGTGTTGCTGCTTTGTATCTTGAAACCATCATTTCGCCCCCGCATTTGATTACGATAGTTTCGTCTTTGTTTAAAGAGACTGCAATAACTTATATTTTCGTAGCAATCGAAGTCTAACAAAGATTATTTTTGTTTCATTAAATGAAGACAATGGCGTTAGGAGAATATTTGTGATGTTTTGGTATTTTATTTTGATAACATTGTACGAGTATAATCTGTTACTTTGAATCAGAATCATTTTACCTACACTACCACCCATAAGTTTAAGGCCACTCTGACAAGTCTGAATCTATTAAGATTTAATTAAAAACAGAACCACATATTTTTTATAAGAAGGAAATTGCGGGAGAAGAGAGAGTCCTTCAAAAAATATGGCCTGGTCGTCGCAATGGCCGGACTTTATTCTTAAATATAAAGAAATGGGATCAATTAGAAAAGTATAATGTCAAGGAAGTAAGTTGTTCGGAAATGTAATAAAACTGTGAGGTTGATTTTTTGACGTAATGCCTTTTTAGCTTTTATGTGTAATAACATTATTGAGTATGTGTTGAGCGTTTATTTTTTTTTAATTTAAATCTTAATACAAATTCCTTAAACTTATGGATATATGTGTATACCTTCATACAATACTTTTCCAAACATTTTTTGAAAAATTTTCCTTATTGCTGCATTGCCGGAACTTCATCGCTATCGTTTCAGCTTTATCTTTTACACGTTTCTATACAGAGTTCCTTTTCTGTAGAGATAATTTACAACTATACTTATAGCTTTTAAAAAAAGTACGCAGCTCATACGACGAACTTTTTATATTATATATATATATTAAAACTCATTAATGCATTTTAATTTTCACTAAAGATGACCTCCGTTTGTAAGTATTAAAATTGTGTTGTTACCCATTTAAAATATTTTCAGTTGCACCAATTAAGATAAGTGTAGCTAATAGCCCCCATTAAAGCAAATATTGGTATTATAAAAATACTAGCGATGTTAATATACGTGTATGTGTGTGCTACTAGATTTCTTACTGCAATTATGCCGTAGTCTACATACCATATGCAACATACTATAAATCACTACAAATGTTCCAAATGTGAGTAAAGCCTAAATATATAACTTATTGAAGAAATGTTATTATGTCTAAAAATATATTGTTATATTTGGACAACTGCATTTTATTTTATTTGTATTATTCAATTATCTCAATCAGAGGTTCTAAAGAAAATTATTAATATAATACGTACGATTTGCGACAACTTGGCATAATAAACGATTTAAATTATCAAAAATGGTATAGTAGTAATAATGAGGCACACTAAGTATTTATGAAATTTGACTTAGAAGACATTAAAAACACATGTAGCAGTGAACGATTTAAATTATCAAAAATGGTATAGTAGTAATAATGAGGCACACTAAGTATTTATGAAATTTGACTTAGAAGACATTAAAAACACATGTAGCAGTATGCAGCTCGGCGCAAAAGAAGTGAACTGATTTTAAACATTTTTATTATGTACAGTTCTGATGACACCACTTAGTTAAGAGTAAAAATATAAACTACCATTTATGGGGATTTATTTAAGCTACTTGTGAGATGTTACATCACGTAAATGATCTTTTTCTCTCTCAAAAAGTTCTACTTTTCTTAGAATGATTTCCATGTCTTCGATTCTTGGCTTATTAAGGTAAATCTTATTCTTGAACTAACCCCAGAGGAAATAATCTGAGATTGTTAAATCCGGGAATCAGTCAGATCAATTGATTGCAGAATTTTTTGAAATCAACCTGCCGTTAAAAATCTATCTTAAAAGATGCATAGTAACCGGGATGCTGTGTGTAGTGGTTCAGTCTTGTTGGAACCAGATGAGATTTCGTTGCCTTTAAGAGAAGGTCGCTGTGTGAACTATGTGCCAAAATCACTCAGCAGTTAGAGTTACAACATTCCTTCCATGGTTTTCAAAAGAAAGCAGCTAATAATTATTTAGGCATCCTTTACCCCAAACTATGCATTTGAGTGAATGTGGTGCTATCTCATGAATAATCCTGAGATTTGTACTTTTCCATATTCGACAATTCTGCTTATTAACAAAGCTATTGCGGTTAAAATGAGCATCATCTATTATCAAATGATGAACAAAGGCTTCATTTTCTCGGGCCGATTCTTTATGGCATAACTTAATATACATCTGCTTCAATTCTTGAATGAGTTGAATTTTGTATAGGAACAGTCTTAAATATTTCTATAACATCTGCTGTAGTAATTTCCGAATAATGTTTAACTGAAGAAAACGTTAAGTTCACGTCTTTGAGGTCCCCTCAACACTGTTGTGTTCGCCGAATATTGTTTTCATTTCTGGCTGGTCGTGATCCTCGAGATTTTCGAAAATTCTGCAACCTCCTCGCTGAAAATGCTCCGCAAAGCGTCTAATTATGGAAATGAAAGGTGGAGTTCTAACATTGAAATGGAATCGCTATTATGGAATCTTGATTTTCAGAATACAATACTATGATTTTCATTTCCTGCACAACTGTGTATCTTTTGCATAATTTATCTCCCAGATCTTTACAAGGTTTGAAAAACAAAAAAAAAGAAAAAAAGTGAAAACGACGAAATTTTTTCGACACGAAAAATCGAAGGTTGGAATTACGGCATTTTTACCGTGCCGAAATGTGAACGTATACCGAAATTAAGGAAATTAATTTTTTTTCAACCCGATTGTTTATTTTACGTAACCTGTATATATAATATATTTTGGAAATGTTACAACATGCGGAAATCTATAGCGACTTGAAGATGAAAATATCAAATACAAACGTAAAAGTTATAATACAAATATAGAAGCATGGATAGCATTGAATTGGAAACGCTGCCGAACAACATGGATAACGCAAACTAAAATTGAACATTTGAATTTAATTTTTAATATTATAATATTGTGAAAGAAAGTTCGTCGACAAAAAAGAAGAAAAATATTGAAATGAAAAATTAACAAATTGAAAATATTTACGTAGCAAATTTTAGCAAGTTGGCCCGACAAAGAAGAAAATTGACAATGAGAAACTAAAATTTAAACTTAGCAAATATACACTCACACACAAAGGGTGGTATTATTGAGTAATTACTAATAAATAATGTTTTGTATATTTGCTCAAATTATCTTTATTGTAAATAGACTTGATCTATGAAAATTATAATTGTTCATAACATAATACGTAAATTTGTCTAATATATATATGAATACTTAAATACTTATCATCTGAATATTGTAGATGTACTGTGATAATCATAATCATCATAAATATAAAAAGATCTCTTTCTTTCGTACGGAATGCAGTTTTTTGTAACGACAACTTCAAACACTTAATTATCTTTGTTCAAAATCAACCCCTTGCTAGTGAACTTTTAATAGCTAATTAAAGGTTGAACGGCTATCTAAGATTTTTGCGTTTTCACGCTCTTAAACCAAGTTTGAGCTTAGGGAACTTTTATACAGAATAAAGTTTCGGTTTGATCATAAAATGTCTGAGTATGTTTTTATTGGAAATACATCCAAGTGTATTCTTAGTGAACTTTGAGTCGTTTATGAATATTTTCATTGTACATTTTCGTAATAATTTTCTTCTGGACACATATATAAAAAATAAACAGTTTGTACTATGATCTGTCGAAACTGTTACTAATTAAAAATTCAATATAATCCTTTAAACATAGAAAAAATAATGGCTTTTTCTGTTATTTTTTTTATAAAATTTAAAATTGCTTAAAAACAGTTAAGGCCGGCGAAGTTCTCGACAGAATTTTGAAGTTCATAAAAATGATATTGCGAAACATCGATTGCAATCATTGTAGCCTTAATTGGAAGTTTATCGGAGATACGTGACAAATGGTTGGATTTTTCTTCACGAAAACACTAAATGTATAATTCATTAAATTCTTTCCATTCCACTTCAGATGTTTGATTTCGTTTTCTACTGTTTTATTTACGCGATTTAAAAAAAAAGAAGCTTGTTTATATTCTCTGCCCACAAAAAAGCAAAGTTAAATTAATTTGCATTTCTACAATTTCTTCGTTAATTTATAAAATTTTAATTTTAGATTTACGCTTTTACTGTTACATCTTCAATAACTGCAATTTTAAAGAATGGGTGTTATTGAAAAACTTACTAATTATTCACTGTCGCTCATAAATTTAAGACAACTTCAGAAATCCGTAGTAAGTTTAATTAAATGCAGAACAGCACATTTTAAATGACAAAAACATGCATATTTGTTACATAATCCCAAGGCGGTGGAGATTAGTTATAAAAATACGAAGTAATTATACAAGAATACAAAAACGGCGGTTTTATAAAAAGAAGTCCACCTTTGTGTTTTATAACAGTTTAATACAACTTTGGCGTTCTTTTTATTAATTTAGTTTAAGTTTCTCCGTTAATTTTAATCCTTTTATAATGAAGGCACTTCCTTTAATGTTTGCCGAATTTGAACTCCGCCGAAATAATTTTCTATTTAGTTTAATTTTTGTATAGGGTGGCGATCCAATGATTGCGGTGGGCAGACCATAATTTTGATGATTTTCTCTTCTTCTTTGTGTTATTTAGGATCGGTATCGTGTTGACAAATAAATTGACTCACTGATCTATGACAAACCAGATGGAAGCACATATTGTTCTAAAACTTCCTTGCACTGTTCTTTCCTCTACATTCCTTCAATTATAAGCAAATCTCTCAGTATATTTACAGAAAAAAATCTAAACCTCTCCAGTGTTCTACAGATGTTGCAATAGTTTGTGGGTACATTTTCTCTTCAGGTGTCCTTTGATCTTCGAATTGGGATTCGTCGCTCCAAAGAATGATTGCCCAATCTGGTTCGGTTCAATTTCTGTATCCAAAAACCAATGAAACCGTTTTTTTTTTATTTTTTTTTAACCTTCAATACAATATTTTTATGACTTCTATTACTATTTGCACATATTTTAAGTGTTGGAAAGTCACCGATTTCGTTTACTAACTAATGCAATATATTCGTCTTCGGCAATAGTTGTTATTCCAGGCCTCCCGAACACGGACTGTCAAAATTTCTTCTACTATTAAGAGAAATTATTATGGTTCATTTTTCAATATTCAACTCTTATTTTTACCTAGATTATACAATTAAACTCAACACAACTGCAAACTATAACGATTAAAATACAATAGAACTAAACTAACATCTAGAAGCCACACAATTTCAAAGATTTTATAAGATTGATCAACACCATTTTCTTAGAATCACACCGGATGTTTTCGTGTAACTCATAGAAATACGGTTGTTAAATTAAACTTAGGCAAGAAGATGTTTTCATTAAAGTTTCTAACAGAAACAAATATATATTTCCGTACAAATCGAAAACAAGTACCTTTGCAAATGCGAACCGTAGTTGTTCACGAAACGTCAGTGACAGGAAACTTAGTTACTCGGCGGAACCGGACAACCGTTACGACTACGACAAAAAGTAGTGCATTTGCAGTTCTTGTGATCTAAGGAATATTATTATACTATGTTTTAGAGCTACAGTTATTTTACCAGAATATTATTTTTTAACGTTTTGCTCTTTCGTTACGTGGACTTAAAGTTAGGAGCGGTAATGTGTATGCTACACATTGAAAAGATTAAGCAATTCAATAGAATGTCAGTTTAATATAGAATTTTTCTAATTGGGTTTCCCATTTTAAATAAATCTAATGCTTTTTTTGATAATTTATCCTATAACTATTTTAAAAACGAATATGTTGGGAGTTGTAATTAAACATCCCATAAATTATTAAGCTTGTTTTTTTTCTATATTTCCTTCCTACTATATTCATATCTGAATAGAAAAAAATCATTTTGTAAAGTTACATTTAGATTTTGTTTGCATGTTTGATATCTAATACAATAGAAAAGAGCTTAATGGTCCAATTAAGTGCATTTATTTTGGGTTCTTCTTAAGGGTGTAGGTACCCAGCACAACAACCTTAAGCCCTTGAAAATTCAACTAATGCTTAATTTTATGCTGCCAACAAAAAGTTTTATGTCGACATCTATTCCTTGTGATCGTGCTGGGATCTTGAATGCTTATAGTGTGTACTTTGGAGTTAAGAACAGTTTTTTTTTAATATCGTTTCCCCAAATTTCGATAATTAATATTTTAAAGTATGTGGATATCTGCGCTGACTATGTTGTGAGTTTTTGATTGTAATACAATTCAACAATTTTCTGTGGGGTTGATATCTGGTGAATTCCCATACCACAGCAGAGCACACTCGGTTATAGATGCAATCCGATAATCGACACTGAAAATTACACAAGTAATGAGTTCACGATCAGTTAAAGAAAGTTTTAAACATGTTTATTTTTCATATACAACTTTTTCTAGTCAGCTATAGTTGACGCCTAACTTTTGGTTTGCGAGCTGGATGATTTCATGTTAAACCACTTTATAGAGTCCAGATCGTAGTTTTATATCCATATTCACTCCGTTTTTCTTTTGCGTTCGATAAATCTGTCTAAGATGCTGCCTTTCGTAATTTGATCGATGCACAGCGTAGTTTTCTTTTTCCTACAACAGTTTTATCGAGGCGATCGAAGACGTGTTTTTAATAAAATATCTCGAAATTATTGACTCAGTTACACACGAAACTTTTGTCACATCAGCTACATCGCGTGGATGTAATTTACCATTTCGCAATAGCGCAACAATCAATTATTTTTTTTAATATGCTCATTCCATAACAGTAACAACTATACGCAACACTTGACATTTACACTACCGCTGGATACATATATAGAAAAACAATCTGAAACTCTTGTCATAGATTCACTAAAATAAAGAGAAGTATAATGCATTCCAAACACATTCAGAATAATAATAGAGACACCGACCGTTAGGTCGTAAATAATTTATTCTTGTGTTACTTTTTGGTATGGTGCAGATCGTGTTATTGCGTTATAAACAAGTTATCTAATGAATGAATTTCGCTTAGTAGAGGAAATGTTACAGTTTCATCAAAGTTTCTTATCCGTTAAACATCTACTGTAAGTTTGAAGTTCTAATACTGTTGAAGTGGGATATCTAATAGCTATTCTATGTATTTTACAATAAAATATACTATATACTTTTGTTCACAAGAACTGGATAGGTAACAATTGAAAGCATCTTCTTTGCACCGATGAGTCCAAGTTTAAACTTTTTGGGATAATACAACGAGCTTATGGGCAGTGACGTAAAGAGTAAAAAAGTGTTAAAACTAACAAACGTAGAGATGGTAGTGTAGTTGTAATCGGTTTGTTTTCGAGGAGGACAACGATCCAAAACATGCTAAAAGATTATGTAAAGACTTAGCGGTAAAGCCAGAGGAGGGTACGTCCACCTAATTCATTTAGAAGAAAGTGGACCTTAAACTGATGACGATAAGTCCTAAAGGCGCCAGGTGGTATATCTGGAAAAAAATATAAACCGTTAGACGAGCGATACCTGTCGGTTTGGTAAATTCTTATATTAAAAGAATACCGAAGGTCTACGCCGCAATTATTAAAGTAGAAGGCAGGCATTGTAATGAACGACTATAAAAAGCACAAATAAATAAATAAATTGAATGGAACGTAGTGAAGATTTAGGGTTTTTCTTTATTTTTACAGTAACGATTTCATGTTTAACTTAGTCGCTTCGATATTTATGGCGTTACTGTAGATGCCAGATCATGTTATTGAAGAAATATTAAACAATACATATTTTTACCTTCGTAAACGAAGCAGTAAATAAGCTTGCCTTGTTTAATATTATAAATAAATCAGCTAATTTATAATGTATAAGAATTTGAAGCCTTTGATGTGAAAGTACTTTCATTACACCCTATTAACACTTGGTTATGCTTGGACATACATATTATTAGACGCTACTATAATCACTTTAAAGTAAACAATTTACAATATTTACAGAAAATATCGTATCAACTGTGATGACTTGTGTATCATTAATGCATTCATAAATTGTATTGTTTTAGGTTATTGAAGGTTACAATTTCGATCCGGGTTTTTTATTTACTTAAAATTACTTCTTTAAACTTATACAGCAAAGAAAGAAAAAGTCAGGTTTATATGTATATTACACAGAAAAGGTATTTAGTAAAGTGCGATCAATCAAGTATTATGTTGCCAAGAAAATTATAAACTAGTATCCAGTCGCTGCAATAAGGTTATTCACTGTATTATATATAGTGTTTCAGTTTCCCTTTTATCATATATCCCTCGCTTGAGCGAGTTTCTCCTTTCACAGTTTTTTAGGTGGCATGTCATCATGTATCATATATTGGAATTTAATATTTCTGGGCGCTCATCTGTTACATTGGTATCAACGCCCATTCACACGATTCAATAACCAATAACGAAATGTGGATGTAGCTAAACATAAGTGGCTTTGAATTTATTTTTAAATTATATGAATCGGTGTGTAAATCCTTCTATTTGAAAAGTTTCTATTGATTATTGGGTCTTTGGATAGCCAAAGAAGTAATCAAGCCAAACGTTGCCCCTTTTCAAACCATTTTATATTTTATACAAAACAACTTTCATTAGATCACAACGCTACAAAATCAGCTGATCGACTTATAGCAACATATATGTAGTTGTAAGTGTAGAACAAATCGCTCACCTTTATATCCCAGCTTATAATGTCTGTGCTGTGGAAGCATATAGATCAAAATTAGTATGCAAATGAGCGCAGTAAAATTATTAAAATTATTTTTAAAAGAATTAGGAAAATCTCTCATACAGAACGCATACAAGGTGGAACTCATATGTCAAGAACAGTAGAATCGCTAAGGATTCAGAACACAAACAGGGATTGCCAGGATCTCTTTAAATATCGAAGTTGATATAAGCAATAGTCAACTTTTCTTTCTTTAACGGTGATAACAAAAATAAATGTCTTCTAGATTGCTCACACCTGATGAATGCTTATTCTTATTTCTCCAAAGGTCGGATTTAACCAAAATGGAATTGCAATCAGAACTTTGTGACAGCTTGAAAATAAGCCTTAACCACCTCTGCGCTGCAACCCCATACATTGATATTTCCTCTTCCAAGTTTGACTATTTTTGAAATACACTTGTCTAGAATTCTTTCTCCAGGGCAGCAACGAACCAACGTGCAACGTTTACATTCGATTACTTCGAATTTCGATTCGTTCATCCATAACACATTTTTCCAACCATTTATATTCCTGTCTGCGTTAGGTTTTGTCCAATTTAGTCTTTTCCGCTTGTGTACAGAACTTAACCTTAGTTTTTTGACTGCTATACGACACTCAGATCTGCTTCTATTATCCGTTCTATTGGCGACACATTTACTAGCTGATTGTGCGGAAAATTGAATTCTGCCGTAATTTGCGGTGCGGTAGAGCAGATATTTCTTAGGGAAATCACTCGGATATCCAATTCCCTTCTTTTTGGCATATTTTCGGTCAAATAAACTAACAATATGAAATAGGATCTTCTTAACGCCGTCACACACATCTCCAGTACGTCGGCAATATATGGGATGCATACTGAATGTACAGTTTGTTCTAAGGCAGGCAAATGATTTAGTACCCTTCCCAAATTCTATTTGACAACGCATTTACCTCCAATGTCCTACTATTAACGCATTATTACATTACTGCCATCATAAAATTTAATACAGGAATACATTGTTTTCGTGTTTTAATTTTGTAAATAAGTCATTGTTATGAATGTATACCATCAACGTTAGAGATGTTATTTTAAGAAGTTTAGTATGAATTTCCCTAAATATTTTTAAAATAGTTTTAAGTGTAACACAATATCTTAGGTGCAATCAAACTTATGAACGATAGTGTATAAAAAATAACAATAGTCCCCCTCTCTAATCTTGTAAAATCGGTTAGAATTATGGTTTGCGGTGGTTTTTTGGGGAAGAACCTGTATTTGCACCAAACCATGTAAATTTATTTCAGCTGAACGTACTTTTCATAAATAAATGTGTATTTGGCACATTTACTCTACCCAATTTATAAATAGGCATAGTATTTTGAATTAACTTACGATATATGCCAATGTCGATTATACATAACTTCCTTGAGATACAAAAGGTCTACGTGTACTTAGATAACTATCACAGTAGATTCCTCTTAATTAAATTGCTTTCCTAAATTCCTTGTTTATTACGTGTCATTTCAAATTTATTTGTAAGCTTTATTTTAAGTTTTTCAAGTTAAGATAGTCTTTCAGAAAAGCTATTATATATACGCGCTTGCGAAATAAGAAATATCTTTTATAGAGCTTTTCATTTCTTCAACTTCTTGATAAAGTTAATGGTGGGCAATTAACACCCAAGCCCATAAAATTTGTTACATATCCAAATTTTTGGCACCTAATAGGCGAATATTTCTTTACTTTAATAGAAACTATAGAAAATATAAAAATAAAAATCCCAATAAAGCTTCCATGTAAAACATACTCAGCTCTAAACATTGCTTTTACAACCCAAAATATCAAAATATATCAATATCATTAATGAGAAGAGTGGCTCTATATACGAGGGCGACTTGAAATGATTCCAGAATCGACAAGAAAAACACACAAAATTTCGTGTAGGATATGGCCAACACGTTCTTTCGAGATGCCTGTTGTCTCTGCTATCTCTTTCAGCTTCAATCGGCGATCGGCTGACACGACATCATGAATCTGGTCAACCATTTCATCGTTGGTAGCGTCGTTGGTTCGTCACTTGTGCTTGTGCGGCCGCATTTGAACTCACTCACCCAGAAGATGATGGTCGAAAATGATGGAGTACATTCGCCATGAACCTCTAGCAAAATATTTCGAATTTCCGTGGCCGTTTTCCCTGCCATCCAGAAGTGTTTTATCACTGCACGAAATTCGATTGTATTAATTTTTGCGAAACCTCCTGACTTGCTACACAAAACACACTCTTAAACAACCATTGACAGTAGACGTCTAAAATTGTGGTAGTTGTCATAAAAATGGTTGCTCTTGCCTGCTAACGAATCCATTTCAACCTTGGCGCACCATCTCTTGCCGATTCCGGAAACATTTCAGGTCGGCCTCGTAATGAAAAATTTATCCCAGTATTAGTTGCAGAGCCAAAGCGCGGTACTTGCGTAGTAAATTGTATTTTCTAAAGAAATAAATTTGCTATTGTTAACCGTTTTTTTGCATAATCCGTATTGTTGGGAATTATTTCTTCATTCGTATTCAAGTATTAACAAGTTCAAGCATAGATTAAAAACACATGTTACATAACTTGGTACCATACGATGATTTTATTGTGGCGCATAAGAATTTAACGTTCCTTTTAACACTGGCTTATACCGACAAAAGATAAATAATGTAATCTTCATTAAGTGATCTTTATGAACGATGTCTTAGTAAACAAAATGCCTCATAATTAGTATTATTATACTTCTTCTTGTTATATGCCTTTTCATATGTTTATTGTCGAGCGATTATACCTAAGTAGAAATGCGGAGTGTTTAATAACTTTTTTTAGTTACAACTGTCCGAATAATATGATTTAATTCACCATAAAATATATTCACCGGATTCTTTACATCCAGAGCCGACAGTATATTTCTTTTAATTAATGTCAATGTAAACAATTTAATGTCATCTTCGCTGCAATTTATTTCATCGATTATATTCTATTTTTGGATGTTGTATTTTTAGCCGCATTCCAAAGAAATATGTCGTGGAACATTATATTAGAAATCTGTATCGGGTAAATTGAATCCATTTCAGAAATTTGTATAGTTTTCGAGAAAAAATAAATCACTTCTGCGCTGCTGTATAGAAGTATGATAGTCGACCATTTATATTAAAGTTAGTAATTAACAAATGAAAACTAGAAGTTCCGAATTTTATGCCATGGTGAATCCTTAAAAACATATTTTCACTCCTACTTCTTTTTCAAAGAACCATAAACATAACTAAAATTTGGAATTTCTATTTTAGTTCAATACTGGACAGACAACGAAACAGATTTCTTTGCATATATCAGATATTTTTCCATTACAAGAAAGACGGAGCTTCTTATACTACAATGCTTTAAAACTCATTTAATGTCTATAACCCTAATTGTAACTATCTTAAAGGAATCTGCAAAATTATATTCTTCATTACCATAAACCATGTGTTCATTTTAAAATGATCCACTTTGGATATCTCCATGATAAGAAGAATTGTGCAAATTTACTGAGCCACCACGAATGTGCAACTATTTTAATTTTTAAATAGCACAACTACACTAGGGATACATCAAATTGTTTGATTCTTTATCTTGAATGTAGTTACATGTCTTTGACGCATCATTGTTGTAATAATTTTCTTTTAAATTGACAGAAAATATGGATTATGCGGCATTGCATTTTTGTATAATGCAAATTTAAATAATTGATGTAATGTACTTCAAATATGTCAGATACATTATTAAACGTAATTTTATTTTATTAGGAGGTAAAAATTGTTTTTTTCTACAATATTTTCTAATACTATATGTGACAGTAAAACTATTTCATAATCAGTACAATAAATGTGTTCTTTAATTTTTTTATAACGCAATGTATTAAAGCATGTTATATATGTTACTGTAATACTGAAATGTTATGACTAACATTATATTATACACAATACACACATACATACTGCTGCAAAATAGGGCAGCATTATTTAAAAATTCGGAATAAGGAAGTCAAGAAAGAACTTCCACATCGATGCATCTGAATAAATTTAGATATTTCTTTTCATTACTGGAATATTCAAGGTGGGACATTTTAAAATTACACATTTTGTTGATTTCTACATTGGTATCTAAGCTTCCATCTAAAATGGAAAGTTTTTATAGCAGAAAACTGAATACTTTAATTGACTTTCATTAGTGGTATGATTAAGTTACCTTTCCACGCCAGAAGTCATTTCAGAAACTGTTCAAAAGTAAGAAACTTATCTATTTCTCTTTGAAATTATTCAGACAATAAAATACGATTTTCGTTGAAGCTGCATCATTCACACCTTTTTGTTGTTTGTTAATGCAACAGAAATTTTATATACATTGTCTTACCGCATATCAATAGCGATTTTAGAAACACGTTTCTAGAAATTTCAAAATCAATAGTAACAGAGCGCAAAATATTGGTTTTTCGTTTTTCATACAAAATAGTTATACGTACACCAAAGTTTACATTAGTCTGCAAAACTTAAGAACGTGATATGCAATAAACATTAAAGTAATATCTATGTAGAGTTTTGAAAGTTTTTGGGTCATCTGAAAATCTGGCTGAAAGTTGTTTCGATCAATATTGCAAGTATCAGCGAAGATAAAATTTAAATGTAGTTGAAATCGTAACAGTTTCAGAGTTTCAGCAAGCGAAGTGGATAATAAAATCGTAGTTTTATGTGACCTATCTTCAATAAAACGAGTACGAAATCGTTAACAGTTTTTATACGGGCTGCATTTAATAGATACTCTAAAATTAAAGATAAAGAAAGTAACGTATTTGTTTTACAACCCATATAAATTTTAAGTGTAATAAGTCAAATGTTACAATTTTTTAATACATCTATAAATAAATTCTTCACAAGTACTATAATAGCATCACTTACTACATATGGGTAACACCTCCAGTTGCAGCTTATAGTAGGGATGGGTTTAACTTGCTGCTTTGTATACGTCTATTCATTTAATTCTTTTCTGCATTTGTCTTTTGCAATCGTTTTTCTTTTTTGTAGTCTCTTCGACATAATTATTTATTCCGTCTTTGAATAAAGAATATGGGTAAACTAAACCAGTTAACTTACTCTGCATAAAACTTTGCTGTTATCTGCAAATAATTTGCAACAAATTGTAAAGTAGCAATCGAAGGGTTGAGTTTACCACATAGCCATATAGAGAAAGTTTCTTCCTTCGTAAACACTGTATTTTCAATAAAACAAAGTTGTACAACTTCATTAATCGTTCACAATAAATACTGCATTTGAATTTGTTTTGCGGAAATATTCTGATAGTTTTGTTGAGCTTGTATGAGCGATATTTGTACGTTTTCAAAGTTTTAAGAACTTGTCTCCGCGAAATTTGACTCTGTTAAGCAATAGAATGTCTAGACTGACTGGGATCTTGTTACGCGCGAATACACACATTACATGACGGTAGACAGGCAAAATGTATTTTAAAGCGGTTAAATAGTGCGGCGTGATATGTGCTGGTCGAAACCCATTATGAAATAAATTTTGAATATCTGTATATGTAGAACTTATATGGAAACATTTAATAATTTGCACTTTCTTTGTTGCTTCATAGATATCCCAAAATAAGACACCTAACGCTCACTGAAATGAAATGTCATGAACTGATGAAATGTAGGCAAAAACATCGAATATACTTTAAATTGTTTTGCCACCTAATATCGGCAATTTGTAATTGGGAAGTACTTTTATCAATTTCCCTCGTATTTTGTATAATATTCTTCGTTATTCGTGGTCATTTCCAAGTGCGAGTGATATTTTCAAGTACATATTTTTTCGAATTATTTGCCTGAAGTATTACACGTAATATTTGTAATCCTTTCAAAAAACTACAATTATTAAGTAATTAAACGAATTCTCCATTAGGTTAACTAACATTCGACTTTTTTATTGGCTAATTCAAAGCCTTGTTAGCATTTACTACAAAGAGAAAATGTTTCCAGTCAGCAATTTATCACCTATAATAACATATTGTGCTATTGTTACGTTTTCCATCAGGTATTGTTATTTTTTTGTCCTGAAATTAATCCATTTCCAATATTATTGAGGACAATCATATTGATTATTTATTGATCCAATTTTCTATCGCTTGTGGTTTATGCAATCCCGAAATGCTCTTACGTTACTCTAATTTAACTACATTTGTTTAAGGAAATTCAAAATGCTTTCAACTCTGAATAGAAAACACATATTACCATGATAGAAGGGCTGTATTATATATTGCGCTTCTTTCTATAATTCTTTTTTCATTGATGATTCGCATGAGTCTGGTATCTGCTGAATACATTACCTATAAAATACCAATTTATTTGTTGTCAGTCACTTTACATATTGAAATTAACTTTCTCTTTTCTCCTGCGCTTGAAGATTAATTTTTATGGCAGTGATATGTCTGTCAGCTCTTGCCTTTACGATATCTCGTTCGATCAATATGCTAATGAGCAACTCAATTTCCACATGAAGTAAATAAGGTCATGCAGAAAATTGCTCTCATCAAAACTTATTGAAGAATTTCTAATACCATTTTGATATTGATAAAATGTCCTACTTAACAAGTTCATGAAGTGTGCCTAAAACGACTATTCCTGTTCAACGAATTAAAGTATGTATACATGTATATTATATCATTAGTTATTAAAGTGTTTAAGTGTGATATTCATTGTTTGGTACTAGTGGCTGTGTAAGCGAAAGAAGCAATCTGCCCTGGAAGACATATTTCATTGGGTGGCATTATTGGTCAAATCAAACGTAACATTAATCTATTTTAACACGGAAAAAAATCGGATTAATCGACATAGGAATGCTATATGTATCTTCAGTTTATTACATTCTTGTTTCTTTTTTTATTGTATGTGTATCCTTCACTGCGTTCTAATGTTTTCTAAAGATTTCGTTTTAGAATATTACTACTAACATGACTATCAACAGTTCTTTTCCCTGCATTGTTTTATTTGTACAATAGATAATAGTTTCGCGGAAGATCAGAACTTTTGCTTGACGTGTATTGTCTGTACTATTACTTTGTTCATATTAACTAAAAGGTGCTCTAATATAAGGTTATTTTTTAAATTTATAGTGGAACACAATTTTTTTAAAATGTAACAATATATTTATTTTAAATACTGGTACAAAAATTGTGGTCTAGTAATGAAAAAATATTTTGTAAGTCACCTCTTGCTGCTATATGCCAGTATTCCATTCTCTTGCCAAAATTTAACCACATTTTGGCTCCATTTCCAGAATAACATCAATAATCTTATTCTTAAGATCATTAATTGTTTTTGGATTGTTACTATAAACTTTTTGCTTTAAAAAACCCCAATGGAAAAAATCCAGGGACGTTAAATCTCATAATAATCTAATTAATTTTTCCTCTTTGAATAATTATCCAGTTACCAAATCATTGTCGTTAAGCGTCTACTATTTTTGCGATTGTGTGAGATATGCTACTGTTCTGCCGAAACCATATGTCCTTGAAATCTGTACTTTCCAAGAGGTCCAATAACACAATACATCCCGATTACTCCAGCTTAGAAATGATATTAGACATTTACTTTTGCGAATGTAACGGTTTTTCCAGTATTTCGCCTCAGATTTCGCATTTTTACTCGTTACATTATTTTTTGTTACAATTTTGAGTCCCCTGGCTGTATTTTTTAAGTTACCCGAATCTTGTTAGACTTTAAATGCAAATCTTTATGAAAAATTCTGAATAAGGTGGTTTTTAGGACGTTTAATTGCAAATGTTATAATGAATAGATGTTTTTGAGTAGTCAGTAACAGGTGTTGTTTCTAAACTACCACTACGATAGTGTGCATTTTTCATCTTTACCATACCAGTTTTTTCAAATTTTGTACTAGTTTTTCGAGTGGTCATATGTGATGGATAATTTTCTTTTCCATATCCTATACGAAATTTTCTTGCAGCTTTTGTATTACTTTCACCAAATTTAAAACAATAAACACGCGTTGTTCAGTTGTCTACGTTTCCATTTTTATTAACTGGAATTTTTCTATTCAATTTCTATTCTATCTCAAATTACAACATTTTATATACTCATTTATATTATGAAGGTATTCAAAATTAAATTAATTAAATAAAAATCTTCAATATTTAATCAATTATATTTTATATAGTTCCAGGCAAATTAATTTTGTCCAGAGCTTTTCCGGTCTTTCCTCACACTTTTTAACCATCTGATATTGCTTTTATCTACAAACCCGAAATGAAATTGGTTCCTGTAACCATAGAAACTAAAGACGTTAGGTAACATTCCGTCTGCTGATCAATGATTTTCTTCTGGCAGTGCAAAACTTATTTCTGTTTCCGTGGAAGTTAGTGACTAACAACTTCTCATCTCTTTCGCTTAGTTTTTCTGGTTTGACTTTTCGAACATTGTCAATTTTTGTTACACTCCTTCCTAGGTCGTTGCCACTAGATTATAAGAGTTAAGATTTTGTGCTAAATGTGTTTCTAGGTGTCACATAATATAAGTTCTAAAACTGTATTCGAATATTTTTACAGGCAACTGATATTTAGTGAAGTAACTGAATTTTAGGGGATTTCTTGTATATTATAAAACTAATTTATATTGTTATAATTTATATCTTTTTGTGAGTTTTGTAAATTGTTAGTAGTTACATTTGAATTATATTAATATGATATTGAATTTATACCAGTTATTGTGAAGGTAATACAAATCATTTCTCACCTACTTGCGTTCCATTATAGCAACTTATTTCTTGTAATAAATAAATGCCATTAATTTCAAATATTGTTGTATAAATATACTGGCTTGTATAAATGGAACTATCAACGCTGGTGAGTGTCTCTTGATTTCAATCTTCATTCAAATAGGAGGCGTCTCTGAAAAAGTAATATATTTAAATGTACCGTCCAAAACCAAAAGGGAATTAATTAAGAGGTACTCTTTTCTCGTTTAAAACTTAGAAATTTAATATTGAATATTCAACGGGTTGCACTTTATAGCCTGGAACATTTATAAAATTATATAACAACTTTATACGTGAATTTTATAGCTATTGCTTGTTAGAAATAAGGTGTAACGTTTTTATGCCTAATTATCTCTTTACAGAAATACAAATGCAGGGTGCGATAATAATTACTTTTATATGCACCGCCGGTTATGCATCTGGATACCAGTAGCGAATAATTTCGACTACGACATATAACGCATGTAACAAATTAGGGTAAGTAGGTGCAAGCAAGTGGTCAAGACAATTCGCCATTCGTCACAAACATTAATACTTGGCTTACCAAAACGTTGAAGTTTTATCAAATGGCTAATATTAAGTTTTTTATGATTTCGGCAGAACACGACTATTTACTCTTGAATATGGGGATGATGATCAACTTGGTCTTAATATGGTCAATCATATTTTTTAACGTGCACTTTACGCCGAATTCTATTCTCTATTCTTTCATGCATAGTTCGCAATTTATTTGGCAATTTCCAGACGGTGCTATATTTGTACCAAAACTTACGAAACTGTTCTTTTTGGATGTTATTTAATGGAATGTTGAAAATACCTCTCACGATATCCGTCGTATTTGAAGTGTTTGAAATAAACTTTTGGATGAGTTGTTTGTTTATCCGAATTTGCTACTAAAACACGGCTATGATCTGAAATTATGTCTACGGACTGATATTCTCTACTCATTTATTGAGGTTCTCCCCTCTTATGTATGAGCATAATAAATGTTTTCATTCATTCGACATATGGTATTACCGCAATATCACCCTTCGCAAGATTTTAATGGTTTTAATCGGAACACTTGCTTCCAACAAGATGGAGCGACATCTCACATGTGTAACACGTCGTTACTAGTTTGCGAAAATTTCCCTGGAAAATTAATATCTAGACGCTGTGACATAAACTAGCCGGCGCGTAGCCCCAACTTGACGCCATTAGATTGTTTTCTTATGGAGCTACGTTAAATCAAAGGTATACAGTAACACTCCTCACAATATTTCATCAAATTTTCGCAATTATATACAGTTAGATATCCTAAATAAATAAAAGATTACTAAATAGTATTTGGAAATACTTAGGTTGGGATTTTGCTGTCTAAAATAGTGTATGGTATTTCGAACTCAGTACTTACTTTTTAAGGCTTGGTAGTGCTACCGGCCATAAGTGTTTTCCCACCTGCATAATTGGAGATTATTCAAAGAAACTATTTTGTATCTTTATCAAAATAGTTGTATTATTAAAAGTACGAGGTAGATTATAATTCGTCTGTAATATTCTGTGTGTACGTTATGAGCCGACTGGCATTAAGATATCGAAAATGACCTTTTTTTGCGGACGAGGCACGTTCAACTAAACGGATTAGATAAAGAACAGTTCTTTGGAAATATTTATCACGGTCGTCGTCATAATATAGCCGACACAGGCATTTTGTATTCAGCTTTCATATTGCAAGAGGTCAATAGCGAAAGATTTGTGCAAAATGTTTTAAAACAATGAGTTTAAGTAATATTGCCAAAAATGAATTATCTCCGGCAACATGTGTTCAAATAGTGACAACCAAGAAATTGTTAGATTAGTGAAAGTAAACCGTAAAACCATGAATTATAATGTTAAGGAGTATTAAAGAAGTAGTAGTGTATCTAGTAAACAGTGATCCGGTTGGCCCAAAAATAACAACGCCACCAAAGATGAAAAATAGCGCTAAAAGTTGCTGCCAAAATGAATCCCTTCCCCTTAACCAATTTTGTTTGGTATGGAAGAATTGTTATGCGGAAACCGTTATGACACAAAAGCAAACAAAGTTACACAGTAGCATGGCAAGAGAATACAAAAACTGGACGTTGGAAGATGAGAAATTCTGGACCGACGAATCTAAATATCGCATCTTTGGTTCAAACAGAAGAACGTCTGTACGTAGATCGAAAGGGGAACGAGCACTTGAAACCTGTATTACACTAACAATAAAGCATGGAGGAAGATCAGTCACGATTTGGGGTTGTTTTGGCGGTACCTCTGTGGGCAGTTTGATCAAAATAGATGGCATCCTTAGAAACGAAAGTTATAGAGAGATTTTGGAGAGGAATGCCATCTCATCTGGAACACGACTAATCGGTGAAAATTTCGTGTTCCAGCACGACAATAATCCAAAACACACTGCAAAGATAAATATATGCCGTGAATATTTGGAACAACTGGGGCGCAGAGAGAAAATTGTTGTTATGAAGTAGCCGCTCCAAAGTCCAGATCTTAATCCGATCGAGCATTTACGCGAGGAACTCGATCAACAAATCCGAAAATCTGCTCCAGATTCGACAACAGTACTTTGAGCACAACTACAAGATACGTGGAGGAAAATATACCTGCTAACACTGACAAAGCTGCTAGAGAGAATGCAAAGATTGCGTGCGGCAGTAATAAAAGCGAAAGGTGGACACATTGACGAATCTCAAATTGAAGTTAATTTATTAGCAAATTGATAAGCACATTGTTTTTATAACTGTTACAGTTCTTTGTTTATATACAGAATAAAGGTTTATTTTTTAACTTGTTTTTATAATATTTTGGGGGTGGGTAAACGCTTGTGGCCGGTGATGGATATACATAACAGAAACAAATATTGCAGGAAAGAATACTTGATTTATTTTGGTGAAATTATGAAGCAGTATCGAAAAATTCGTTTACAAATGATGTGTGCTTATTGCGATGCTAGCCAGCCCTGGTCGCATTACCCTTGATATCACTCACTGTTAGGCCGTGAGGCCGCATTTTGAACGTACAAAATAGCAATGCCTTTATTATTAAAGACTGTAATGAGCATGATTTTCACCTTTGACTAAGCAAGCGACGGCCCCTTCGGCCATGGACAAGTTGTGTGTTGTTTCTAGGTTATATCTAAACACCCTTGTTAGTGATAATCATCATGTCTAAAAAGCCAGGATCAGATGCGGAACGCCCAAACAATTCGTGTCTTATTTCTCGTTGTCTTGATGGTTTGCGCTATACTATACCAGATTTCCACTTCGTTAGCAAGGGTAATATTACTGTTGAAATGCACAATATCGTGATCCTTGGCAATCATGTCCGTATTGACGGAGGTTGACGGTTTTCCGATGTGACACTTGTCTACAACAAAGTCCTGATAGTTTATAAACAGCTTAAACCACTCGCACGCAGCGGATTTGCTCCGGGTAATCGTCCTTATACCGTTGTTATAAAACCTGAAGCACTTTTATTATTGTTTTGCCTAAGCAACATATGATTTTTATGCCTCTGTTCAATTGCGACATTCCGCTGAATATATCTACGCTTAGATAGCCTTTACACTCGTTATCACGTAAACGTATCCACCGATCATTTTCCTAATTACTGTAATTTGTTGAAACTACCTTGTATTACTATTCGAAATATGTTCTAATTGCACAAACATATCTCTTAAAATAGATGTTTGCAAACAATAAATTATAGGTATAATTATTTCTAACATTTACAAAAGTAAGTGATGCAGCTTTATATATTTAGTTCAGTCTTAATTGCTTTGGAGTAACTCCGTAACTTTTACTTGATACATGGAGCGTAGGAGCATTGTAATAGATGTTGATAATTTAGGATTTTATTCCAAATGTTGACCTTAATTTAACCTAAGAAAATGTGTACATAAATTGAGAATAAACCCTAATTCCTGAAACTTTATTATTGCACTTTTAATATTCCGCCTTTGTCGAAGCTTTTAACCTTATTACATCTTCAAAAGCAGGAGCTAAATACATATATCAACTATGCATGGCGAAATAATATTACATACAGAACTTTTCCCGCTTATCGCATAAATGAATCGTTTATTAGATAATTGGAAGCAACGTCGGCGCACTTGACAAACTACTCTTAATCTATTATCATTTAATTAATGTAATGTTTCTTTGCTCAGGATGACCTATTAATACATCTTTCCTTTTTCAGGTACGTATACCGAAGTTAATTTTAATTGACCGTAAGTATTTTACGCAAATATATTTTTGTTTTTATTAAATTTAGCTTTGCTGAAGTTAATTGTAATCAATTGTATTTCACACAAATATTTTCCATGTGCTCGTAAGTACAGTTGTAATTTATAAAGTATGGTCTGTACTTTTCCATTCGAGCCTTGCTGGTGTAATTTGTAATATTACCGTGCATCCTATGTACATAGAAAATATTTCCTGATGAAACAATCAAATCTAGGGGATCTCCTAGGTGTAGGGAGCAAACAGTAACATACACAGTAAGTGCACCGCGAACTGATAAAGTTTGAAAACCCCTGATCTTATCAGTTCTTACTAAGGTTGCAAAAACAAGTGCTTTCGAAAATGCATACAGCTCGACTATTATTAGTTTCGGCAAAGTTCAGTGACGTTTACGTGTTCACACCATTTATGATTGTGACCCTCATGAGTAAGCATAGGCGACGTGGACGCAGGAATGTTTACACATAAAATAATGATAAAAAATATATTATATAACGTGCTGAAACATTTATTGTTTTAAGAAGTTTCCACGAAATCACAAACTGAGTGGCATCTATTAAATATTAGAATCATTAAATATGTTTCGACACTTGCTTCAGCCAAGAGAGTACAGCGTTCGGAATAAATACTTTTTAATGACGAACACCACCGTTCCACATTGAGTGATGTTATATTTGCTAATTTAAAGTAATTCTTGTGACAACTTAGTGTATCTTTCGACGCACCTTCACAAATTTGTCTTGGTATGAGAAAATCTGAATCCTTATCAATTACACTTTCAAATTTTCGTATTATACTTTCATTTTTCTCGGCTTCCGTCGTACATAGGTGTAGGTAAACATCATCCACAATTTGAACAGAATCCACAAACGACATTGCAGCATTTTGTAATTTTTCAATTCCCTCCGCTAGTCCATAGTAGTTCTTGCGAATACTTTCTAAATCACATTTTACCTGACTATTTTGAAACACTTTTTGGCTTTTCCTGGTAGCTTTCACGTGTTTCGGATCTAATTGTAAAACTACCTTCTTTACATCATCAAAATGTTCGTAGTAGTAAAACGCAGTCTTTAATCATGTTCGTCAACGCGTAGTGGGACATAGTTCGTGAAATTTTTTTGTACGTTTTGGGAACTTTAGAAATACTGCCTTCGTATGAGCTATTCAAGCATTTACTCATGGATAATATTTAGGGATCAATTGCGCTACAAGGTTTAAAGTATGTATTTTACGTGTTACATCTAGTAGATTGCCACTCTCTTCTTTAAGAGATTGGCCTAAGGAAAGCATGTTAGCGGCACCGTCGCTCATAAGCATTAGAAGTTTGATTGTTGAAACTTGAAATGTGTTCAATGCCTTCAACACCACTTTTAAAATTTCATCGCTAATACATTTTGCAACTCTTTTGGAAGCAAATAAGATAGGGGATGACGGTTCAAACTTTTCCATTGTACGTACCATCACATTGACCACAGGATGTTTTTGCCGATCGGTTGTTTCGTCCACACATAACCCACATAATAACAATTTTTCATCTTTCAATTTTGCTTTAATTCTTCTTTCAACATAGACTTGGTAATGTATAATCCGAATACTTGCTCAAGAGGGAGACAAATGCTTATTAATACGGTAAAGTGAACGGTACATTACATAGAATAAAACAAACATCTTTATCAAATATTGATTGTTCGCTGTATCGTTTGCCACGGATTGCAGAACAGTGGTGACGTTCACACTTCCACCTGCTGGTATACGTCAAAGAATTGTCGCACTTTACACGTTTAATTCTATCGCCTTCGTATTCTATTCGAAATACGCCGTTTCCGAAACGTCTCTAAATGCGACATTTTCTAAGTGTGTGTGACTGGTAAGCATTCACAACAAGCAGTCGAATAATACTGAACAAGCGTACTTTGAAACGGGTACTTGATTCTCCGTGCAGCGCGCTTCAGCCATCCACGTTGTTCTCCGCACGGCACTGAAACTTTGCGCGAGACTAAAATAGTAAGTAATTACATTCATTATATTTTTAATATTGATAGTAACCGAGCCGCACGCGCCTCCAAAAACACACGTCCCTGCGCCCTTAGTTCTTAGATAACTAAAATATACTATAAATATGTTCCAATACATAGCAAATATAATCTACTGTCGAACTAAAAATAACTCATGTGCAGTGTTTCATAAAAAAATATCATAGCAAATACATTAAGAGAAGACAAAACAAAAAAAAATAGTTTAATAAAAGATTGATATGCGAAACTGAGAAATTCTTATAATCTCTTGTTTAAATTTTATTATCGCACGTACCATGTAGAAATTCACTTAATACAACATTAGGCTCGATCTGATTTCGCAAAATACTTTTCTCTTGAAACGTTTATGTATATGTATGTATATACGTATCCCATTTGAAAGAAACCCACTAGGTGAGCGTTGTGAAATCGTAAGACTTCTATAGCGGTATTACTCATGATGTTCTTTTTACAAAACTGCCGCGCTATGCTTTGATGAAGAGCAAAGTAACACAAATACATTACAAATAGTAGATATCTGGAATAATAATAATCAATATTTAGACAATTATGTATAATAACACGTTTTACCGGTTATTGCAATGTCAGTAGACCCATGTATGTTAATTTACCTAAAAGTTATAGTATAATTATACAGGATGATTCTCGTGATGTGTAAAAGCCACACTTAGTAATTATTAAGAATAGCTACACATTTTTTGTTACACTTTAATAAAATTATACTGCGATATTATGAAATTTCTAGGACGAAGACGGCTTTGAGATAGAAAATATTATGTCATCGTGACATCAATAAGTATGTCATTTGATTTAAAGAAGAGATTTAAAGGTATTCAAGATTTCATTGATATAAGAAGGCGCAAAGCAAGTGTTGAAATTGTTGTCTATTATTTTTAATTTCCAAATTTATACGCCTTCTTATTAATACTGCAGAAACGGGTGCTTTCGGAGATGCGTGCGGCTTGGTTACTATCAATATTAAAAATAATCAATGTAATTATTTACTATTTTATTTTGATTGTGTTGTTGATGCAGGTTTTGTTGATACTAAATGAAGTGCTTGCTGCGTTATTGCACCCAATTCTGTGGTCCTGTTCTCAAGAGCATTGAGCCAAACGTGACCTATCAGTTTCCCACATTCAAACCAACATCTGATGCTTCTTGGTTCTGAATTGTACGGATCTGCCCGCTTTTTCTAGGTACAACCGTCCACATCCACATGGCATTCTGTATACACAGTTCTTGGTAATTTGATATTCGGCTGTGTGTCAGTTATTCGAAGTTTTGATGCCGTTCTGACTTTGTAGTTGTTGCCTATTCTTCAAATTTTTTTCTGACAGGTATTTTACGTACGGCATTGTTGTAGTGTATACCTCTGGTGATCTTTTTGTACTTCCATTCTGGGGTGTCCGTATTTTTTTCGTCTTCGACAATGTTTTCTTCGTCTTCGACAATGTTTTCTTCGTTTATCGACCGAAATTCTTCCTCCTTATCTGCTTCATCCGAGCATATAGATTGTGGGCTATCATAAAGGCATTCAGCGAGGCACCCATTTTTACGTTTTGTGGGTGAATTTCGGACAAATAGCCAAACAAATCATTAAATTAATGAAGAATCTGGCATAACATCTGAATATGAAAGTTCCATAATAATAGCCCAAACAAAAACTCTGAATAAGTTAATGCAAATTAACGTCAGTCTTAAATTTCCTGTCTAGTTCAATGTATTCACTTGAATTAGAAAAAATGTTGAAGAAAAATACCGTAAAAAACAACATTTTATTACAAAAATTAGTTATAATTTCGAAATGCAGTGAAGCTTGCCTGTAATGGTACTTAAGAGTCAAGTCTGCCTTCTATCGCAAGCTGATATACTATAATGGAAAATAATTCAAATTTTACAAAATTGCATTACAGACAAATTCAAATATGACAGCTGTTACAAAAATATCTCTATTGATTTAGAATAAGATAATACAATCGCAAACTATTTGCTTATACACATATAGTAGCCAGATTTAAAATAAAACTCTTGAATTAACGGAAATAGTCAACAAATACTTTTGCATTTTGCTATTAAATTATGAGCCGACATAACAGGATGTTCTATTTGAGAAAGATAAATAAATTTCCTAAAATCGAACCATATTCTTTGATTAAACAACTGTATTCATCGCAAAAAGAGCTAGGCGTCTCTGGTTATTTGATGAACATTCTAAATATAGTAACAAGGATGCTAACAATAGTGCACTGATAACTTTGAACAATTGTCTACATATACGTAACTCGCGTAATGCGATGTGAGTATCCAAGTGTATGTAACCATATTTACCATGACCTCTTGTAGTAGCTTTTGCCACTTTGACACAGGACATATACGTAATTTACTCCATTATATACATTTCTGTGTTTCATTCATCGAACATGTTTCCTTTTTTACCAGCTCTTGCGTTTATAGTTTTTCGCTTTATGAAAAGCGTTTTAGTTTAAATGTTTTCCGACAAACACCAAATAGAACTTAACGCTAAAACAACGGTCGCCTATCACAGAATATACGTTTTTTTAAATTCACTCAGACAATCTTTGTTTTATTCTTTATTATGAATATAATTTCCATTTCCACACTGGTAGAAAATTATTTTGTTTCGAGTAAATTTGCTTTGAGTCAAGAAAATTGAAGTTTTTAATAAACCAAAGCAAATATTTTTTTCTTAATGAGAGAATAATACCTCTCCAGCAAATAAAAAAGGAGATTCGCTTAGGTAAAAACTTGTTCATTTATCTAAGCAGATAATAATATTTTCCTACAAATGAAAGCAAAAGGCACACTACAAACGAAAGTGATGATTAGAAATGCCAGATATGGCAAATCAGTATCCCGAGACATAATACATGGGCTGAGAAGTCCCGGGCCTAACACATAGATGACGCTGGTTTTATTGCAGTCACCTTTCTCTCAGTTAGTACTAACCTTCAAAAGACAGCTGTTAAAATTTCATGATATTCTATTCATTAGTTTGTGAGTTATTGTGCTAGGAGTCACGCTACTTTTCTTATTTTCAAAATAATGGATCAAAAACAGTTTCGTGTTTTAGTTTTACACTGCTTCTTGATGGGAAAAAATACCGTTCAAGCGAAGCAATGGCTTGAAAAGTGTTATGGGGACTCCGCTCTATCAGAAACAACAATAAAACGTTGGTTTGCTGACTTCAAACGTGGTCGTAGAGGCACCGATGATGCAGAACGCAGTGGACGTCCAAATGAGGCGGTAACACCAGAAAACATAAAAAAAATCCACAAAATCGTTTTGAATGATCAAAAAGTGAAGTTGCGTAAGTTAGCTGACATCGTAAAGATATCAAAAGAACGTATTGGCTTTATATTGCATGAGCATTTGACTATGAGAAAGCTCTGTTCAAAGTGGGTGCCGCGTTTGCTCACTGTTGACCAAAAACAAGAACGTGTTGATGATTCTGAGCAGTGTTTGGCCATGTTTAAACGTAACAAACCGGAATTTTTGCGTCGATATGTGACAATGGATGAAACATGGATCCATCACTTCACTCCGGAATCAAAACGATCGTCATCTGAGTGGACAGCAACTGGTGAACCTCGTCCAAAGCGCCCGAAAGCACAACAATCGGCTGGAAAGGTTATGGCCTCGGTATTTTGGGATGTGTGTGGTGTAATATTCATCGACTATCTTGAGAAAGGAAATACTATCAACAGTGAATATTATATAGCGTTATTGGAGCGTTTGAAGGGCGAAATTGCATAGAAACAACCGCATATGGCAAAGAAAAAAAATTTGTTTCATCAAGACAACGCACCGTGTCACAAGTCAATCAAAACAATGGCAAAACTACATAAATTGAACTTTGAATTGCTCCTACATCCACCGTATTCGCCAGATTTGGCTCCCAGCGACTACTGGTTGTTCGCAGACCTCAAAAAAATGCTCGCCGGTAAGAAATTTCGCACGAATATCGTTGAAACTGAGGCCTATTTTGAGGCAAAAGATAAATCGTTCTACAAAAGTGGTATTGAAATGTTAGAGCGGCGCTGGAATGATTGCGTTGCTCTTGACGGAGATTACGTTGATGAATAAAGCTAATTTTAAACCAAAAAAACCGTGTTTTCTTTGTTAGGCCCGGGACTTTTCAGCCCATGTGTTACGGATGTGAATACCATACGTGGTTTATTCACTTACTATATCGCGACAGCTATGAGAGAATACGTGATATTGTAATAATTTTTGTGTGTAGCCTAATTATGCCAAAAATTTATCAGAAAACGTTAGTTTGCTAGAGATGTCTACAAGTTTATAAAAAAATGCTACTTAATGTACATATAATGATGCGAAAGCAATATATTCACTGTCCAGTAAACCATTGTTGTGCTGATGCAAATTGAATTGTAAATAAAACATTTAAAATGCATAACATAAATATAAAAAAGTCGAAAAGCTTCCTTTTGATTGATTTTGATGTTGTTTGTAATTTACTTGCTAATGCACAATTTTGTCAATTCTCAAATATCTACAATTCCAAATAGAAATTATCATTTCCAAATTTAATTTACATACTAAAAAGCAGCGTAGGTTATGTGCGGACGAGCCTACAGATTAAAAAAAATTATGACGTGAATGTTATAAGATAAATACTAGATCCTTTTCATTCATCATTTTCACTGTTATTAGCTAGCGAAAGATTCGATAAATATACTAGCAAAGCAATTTTGAAGGTGCTTCTAAATACATTGTTAAAATTTCATCTCCCGCCAAACCAAGTCTTAATTCTAACAATCGTTGGTGCCGTGAGCATGTTCTGCGTGGTACGTTTTCTTAAAAATACGTGTAGTAATTTAATACATGTAACATGTAAACTTCATGGTTTACATTATGTAGCAGAATCTATTAGAAAGTGTTATCCATAGGTAAATGAGTTAATTGCTCAAGCGAAAGCCGTGTTTCTCAAATCTCTAGACGAATTCGAGAATTTTACAGAAAGTGTTCCAGCATTAGTTAATCACCATAAACGAAGACAAAAACGAAACGATTTTTGCCGCTTCGTGTTGGCAGGTTCCTTTAGGTTTCCTTCAGATGAAGATCCCGTAAACGTTAATCGGGACTGCAACATTTTTTCATGTTAGATGAGATTCCGCTACGTATAGTAATTGTAGATAACTTACACTTATTCGTATTATCAACCTAAGAGTTGCTCGAAAAAATGGTTCTGTTAAAAATTCATGAAATTTTGATCTTTAGAGTATGAATTCCCAACTAAATGTAAACCCATTACGATATTACATACTATTACATAAACAGGTCGCATTAATAAATAAAAAAATCTGTATTTTCAAGTTGACTGTGACCTTGTTTTAATTTTACAACAGACAAATGTGCTATGTCAGATGTATTCTTATCGATATGTATGTAGAAATAAGGTATTTTATATCTATGGTTAATAGTGCAAAAAAGCAGTAAATTTGTCGACTAATGGCGTATCCTTTGAAATTTTTCCATCTGTACATAACATAACCTTCCTAAGGTTTTATGAAATTTTAAATGCGATTCGATTTAATTTATCGTTTGCAATATTTCAGTTACTTTAACGGAAAAATACTTTACTAGACTACTGACTTCTGAAATACTATACGTTTTCAGCCCGCTGCATCCATAGGGAAATCACTTAAACATTACATGTGTTTCAGAATTCAATAGTGGATTAAATATGCATACACTCTCGTTCATAAGTTTGATCGCACTATATAAAATAACAAAATAAACTAGACAGATAATGTTTCCAACAAATTTATTAAAGAAACAAACTTTAGTCATCTTGAAATATTTTATTGACAAAATAGTACGTTCTAATAAAATATGTACCGTTATAATGTTTCTTTAAAGTTACAATCAATGCTCTGTGGCCGCCACTACATTTAGCGTAGGACTCCTTTAGAAGATTTGTCTTGATAATAAGCTTTAACCACCTTTGCGGTGTATTTGGAGCCGTTATCGTGCTGATAAATGAACGTTTTCCCGATTAATTCGCATCCAGTTGGCACCCCCTCGTATTTTAGGATTCTCAAATACAAATCTTTTGTCATTAGTACTTCTATTTTCATTAAAGAAACATACTTTACGCGTTAACTTAAAATGTTTTATTGATAAAATAGTATATTCTAATAAAATACATACTGTTATACTGTTTCTTGAAAGTAACCCCCTTTTGCTTTAATAATTGCCTGACAGATATGCTGTATCTTCAGAAATAATCGCTTCAAACACGATTCGTCTATAGCATTCCACACTTTCTACAGGACATTTCAGAATGCTGTTTCGCAAGACGGAGATTTTCTCCGGGCCTTAAGATTCAAATGATCCCGCAAGAGCTCAATGGAGGTTGCAATCAGCGATCTGTGGCGGCCACTCCATTAAGGATAGGACCCCTTCAGAAGATTTGTCTTGAAAATAAACTTTAACCACCTTTGCAGTGTGCTTATTTTGCCGATAAATGAATCCCTCCCCAATTAATTCACATCCAGTTGGTACCGTATTGTTTTCTAAGGTTCTTAAACACTCATCTTTTGTTATTCTTTCATCTATTTTAATTAATCCTCAATCCTTCCGCCTCCAAAGCAAACCCCTAGCGTGATGTTTCCTCGTCCATGTTTCACTGTTGAAATACCTTCGTCTAATATTCTTTCTCCAAGGCGGCGGCAAATAAATGTGCTACATTTACTTCCGAATAATTCGAATTTCGGTTCGTCTGTCCATAATACATTTCTTCAATCATTCATACTCCAGTGTGCGTGAGGTTTTCCCCAATTTAGTCTTTTCCCTTTGTATGTAGAACTTGATCTAGGTTTTCTTGCTGCTATATGACCTCTCAGATCGGCTTTTATTAGTCCCCATTCTACTGTCGACATACTTACTGGCTAACGGCGTTGTAAAATGAACTATGCCGTAATTTGCGGTGCGGGAAGGCAGCCATTTCTTAGGGAAATTACTCGGATATATTAGTTGTTTCGTTCTGTCGTTGATCTGGGCCTTCCACTTTGCTTTCTGCTTTGAAGCCTACCGATCTCTTCCTTTCTTTTAATTGTCCTACGCACACAGCACACATATCGCACGAGTTTCAATGTCCATTGTTTTCTGCCTTGAAGCCTTCCAATCTCTTGCTTTCTTTTAATTGACCTACGCACACAGTACACATACCGCGCGAGTACAATAACAATATGAAATAGGGCCACACACGTCTTCAATATCTTGGTAATATACTGTATGCATACTGTATGAATACTTATTATAAGGCAGGTGGATGATTCAGTACCCCTACTAAATTCTATTTCATAACGCATTCATTCCCAATTTCCTACTACTAACGCATTATTGCTTTATTATCAATATAAAATTTAATACAGGAATGCATTGTTTTCATGTTTGATTGGATTTTGTAAATAAGTTTTATTGTTACGAATACATACTATCAACATTAGATTGCAAATGCTATTCTAAGAAGACTGGTATAAATTTTCCGAAATATTTTGAAAATAGTTGTAACTATATACTAGGTGCAATCAAACTTATGAACGGTAGTGTATGCTATACTATGCCACATTATGTCATTATTACATTAACGTTGGTCACTTGTAACAAGGGTGCATGAACTTAGAGCTATCTTGGAGAGGTCTTAAATTAAGAGTAAACATTCGTAGGTACAGTGGGAGAAGCAAATTCGCTGCGTCACGTCACAGATTCTTGATGCGTATTATTTATGGATGGCTAAGATCTAAATCTAATATATTAAATTTATGTCAAATTTTCTTTAAAAGAAATGATCGCACAAAAAGGTTATAACCATCTTCTTGTCAAGCAGTTCTTGCTGCAGTATATATTGAGAATTCGCCTTTCAAATTTTACGCCTCCAAATTTGTACATTAGTATAGATTATAAAAAATATATTTATCTCAAAAATTACTATAATGGAATGTTATCGTATAACCTGAATTTCTCTTTAAAGGGATTTAATGAAATTATCTTTTATCACTCGTAGACAATGAACTTTGTGTATGCATCCATCGTGTTTCGGGCTTTTAAATCGAAACAAATAAAATTCATCGTCCAATTTTATAGTACACATTGCTGCTACAGACGAAATTTGTGGAAACTGATAGGATCATGGGTTAGACGCACAGTCACCGCTATGCGAAGATCGAAATAAACATTCTAGGCGAAATATAGGCCAAATATTTGGCACTCGCGCTGTAAAATGACTGGATCGAGATTTTTTTTACATATGCACATGAATATTATAAATTGTCTTTCGAACAACATTATTAATTAGTAATGCTAATTTTAAATCTTTGGATGCCGAGATCATATACCATCATATGTAATAATGAAAACATACCTCGTGCATATATGGAAGGAACTGAATTTGCATTTGTTAATTAAATTGTTTTCAGCGATTATCATTGATTTTTTCAGTTGTACTAAAGTTGTTGTACAACATATTAAGATCTACAGTGAATTTAAAAAACTATCTTTAAAACAATAATCAAATTTATTGCAGTTGCTAATTTTACTACGACATAACATATTTTATGCAGAATAATTTTCATATGACTAGATGAAGAAAATTAAGTGTAAGAATGATATGTGTGATAGATTTTTACATCAATATGAAAATACAAAGAAAACAAAACTCCCTGTATTTTTCCAATTTCTTAATATGTTTAATAAACAGCAATGAAAACGTTGTCAGGGAACGAAAATATGAACTAGTTTATTTCACTATAACAACCGCATATTTTATTGTGTAGTTGTAGCTATACTGGATCGTGTACTAGACCGCTTGTTGGACGCACAATAATGTGAATATGTTAATAACGACTAAGAGTTTAATTAAAATTGTTAGTCCTACTTATCCACTTGCGTGTGTGCGTCATTTCTCTGTTGTTGATCCTATTATAACTTCTGTTCAACAAATATGGGGTCAAGTTTGAAGTTTTAGATCGCGATGTAGTTTTTGGAAATTTTACCTTATATTACCAGAAACTACCTAAACTTATCACAATTCTTGACTTCTCATTTTTTGTGAAGAGCGGCCCAATGGGTTATGGCAAGCTATTTAGCTTGTCACTCTTTCTCCAGTCCGCCGCCTCACAAATGATTGACGTTTTGAATCAAAAGTTTGAAATTTAGATTCATCTGTCTATAATACTTTATACAATTGCTCAATGATCCAATTCTTGTGTTGAATGGCTCATTCTAGTCTATTTTTCTTATTTTGTTTGCTTCTGTTGTAGTTTTTTCACAGCTATTCTTCCTTTAAACCTGCTGCGAAAAGTTTCCGCTTAAGTGTTGTGTAAGATATTGGTGTTGTACTTACTCAATAACTCAATATTATTGAGTAATATCTATAATAAACTAATTCTGAGCGGCTGTCGTTGTTCTTTTTCGCCCCGACCGTTTTCTATTGCGAAGTGAACCTGTTTCCTGTATTCTCTTAAGTCATAAATACTCCGTTTTTTTGATACCTTTACTTTTTTAACCATATTTTAACCGAAAGTTTTTCAATTGATACTTCTTGCCGTTTCCGCATTTTTAACTACTATCTTACACGCAAAATAACAAATATTAAACTGATTTTATTCAAAATACTTCCATACATTTTCGGGTATTTTTATAATTATTTCTTAGAACTGTTTCGTTTTTCATTACAAATAATTCTTTCCTAGATTGTATCTGAATTTTATTACTGTAGGGATTAATACAGTTCCAGTTATCGTAAAATGTAAAATAAGGTAGGTGTCGTAAAATGCAACTCAGTGTTCTATATTAGGGTATAGTTTGTTTATACTGTGCTATAAATCTGTCAGAATACAATTGAAATTTATAATACAGGATATTAAGATATTAATACTAATATTGTTGTGTATTTCTGTACTTTTTATAGTCGTCTATACCGTCCAAAAATGTACTGCCACTATACCGATAAACGCGGGTTTCGAATGCAAGACACCTGAGATGTAGACCCTTTTACTAATATGCCATAACCAACCACCATAATGCTTGTTGAATTAATGATAAAATTTTAATAACCAGATATTGTCTACTTGATGTATATACACCAGTTAAAAAAACTAAATTTACTAAAGATAAAAAACCGCGAATAATTGTTAATATAATATCAGCAAATCTTATGCGACAAACAAAATCCAGATTTAAACATTGTAGGTCTGAACACTGAAACTTCTGTAAACAATCCAGAAACTATAATATTTTCGCAAATAGAAATTCATTGTAAACAAACTATCGAAAGTACTCAGAGCTTGTAACAAACTGATTGCGGTTTAACCTTTACTAATTCACATATTGTAATATTCGATATTGGCTTTTTATTTAATTTTCATAGTGTCTGAGTAACTGAAATTTTAAAACATCTTGATATATAAAGTAACGCTATAGGATTATGTAAATGCAATTATTTTTGAAGATTTATTTACACACGTTATTGTTATCATATATACTTTGGATTCGTAAATAAAACTACATAAAAGCCTCTGTATATATTTTTTTTTTTCTAAAATTTACTGCTTCCAAGTTTTGTGACAATAGTGCAGCTCGTATTTACCTAAGAGCAGTTTATAAAAATATGAAAGAGAAGGAAGCCAAATTATAAATATATATTATTGCAAAATAAACAAAATGGTACGTTATAGAAGCAATTTCATTGTTCTAAATTCTATTGATTTTATCCTCCTGAACCTTGTTTTAGTCATTTACATTCGGGTACACCTCAAAATGTTTACCTGCAGTTCTTGAATCAGTCAACATTCGCGGGTTAATGTTGCATCACAACAATGCATCGTCACACAGTTCGTGGCAGACAGTTGGTCTGATTTGGCCGTGTGTGATTTCTGGTTGTTCTTTAACCTACAGAAACATTTACGTGGTCGACATTTCACAACGGAGGATGAAATAAATGAAGCAATTCATTATTTTTTTGAGAGCATTCTAAAAGATGACTTCAGTATTTTACGTTGTGGAAGCTTCGGTTACAAAAGTGCATTGGTGCAGGAGGTGATTATTTTGAACATAAATAAAATCATTCTTCTAAAAGGACTTGTAGTTTCCTTGTATCTCAAAATATATAGCGTGACCTTGTACCAATCTTCAACAGTTTATCTGATATTCTAATTTCTATATAATTTTGCAAATGATTTTTTGAAAGACACTTTACCTAAATTGATCTCAACAAGTCTTAAACTGTCGCATTCTAACTACAATTGTATTCCTAAGACTGTTAATAGAGCAGTTATGACTGTTTACATTTCAATGTATAGATTACTTTGAATAGTACATACGTTAGGGGGCCAAAAATACTCTGACTGAATACTATTTCAAGCTATTTTAACATACGTCTATTGCCGTTAAAACTTATTATTAGGAACTCAGCATTTTCTTTTTGCTTTTAGTGTTTTGCATATGATTTACTGCACGGCATGTAACATAAGATATTGAAAGTAGTTAATTATGGAAAAATAATTATCGTGCAAAACGTAAGCCACGTGCTTTAATTTGCACAATGTCGAATGGTTTATAGCAGCTTTCGCACGAAACATTATGCTAAATTTAAAATGCAAAATTATAATATTAATACGAGGTTTTATGGAGGTACGTTAACGAAAAAAGTCGAAACAATCTCGTTTCTTTCAGTGTTTATTGATTAAAATGTTTTGAGTTTATGTACAGCTCGTGTTCCTCTGTTGATGTTAAACACATAAAGCGCAGTACTAGTGATTAAAATTACTTGCATTTAGACATTTTTATTGGATGACTCAACCGAGTCAGAAGTAGAGCTGCTCGAGTTTGTCAGGAAATCAATACCGCAAATATATGCGAACATTTGCGTATGACAAATTGGTGAATTTACATTCCTGCGTCGAGTTTTGCAGCGGTTGAGTAGCTAAAAGAACAAGACGTAGACGATGCGTTGTACAAACTACCCCAGAACGATTCAAATCTGGATGTAAACGGCGAACAAGTACAAGAACAGATCACAACTTAGAAAGAATGTCTCTAAAATGTAGACAAAATTCATCAAAAGAGCTAAGTAGCAAACTGTCGACGCTGCACAGAGTTTCGTTACCCACTAATGAAGTAAAAAGCTAGTTAAAGGCTGTTAATTTGCATGATCGTGTGGCGCGGAAGGTACATCGAAAAAAGCAACTCGAATGGGCTAAAAAATACCAAGATTGGTTTAAGGCGATTTTTTTCTAACCAATCTGATATAACCTGTATTGCTTTTAGTTGTCTAATATAGTGTAACTCCATATCAGAGACACTTCACACAATCGAAATTATTCATATAAACAATAAATGTATGTATAGTAAAGCACGATAGCGGCAGCCTTATGGCGTGGCCTTGCATGTCAGCATTAAAGTTGGTGAACTGTTCGTGTACGAGAGGCAAGTGTTTGCTATACCGATATGCTGGCGAAGGTATTTTAGTTGTCGATTGTAAAACTTTTCGAAGGGAACCACTCTAATATTTAAATAGTACCTCAGTCTCAATCGAATATTAGTTTCCAGTAAAATAATGCACTCTGCTATCGTACTTAATTGTGGGTTGGGTTGGTCAAACTTGCCCATATATTCTTTGGATCTGTCCTCCATAAAGCATCTGCGGTTCAGTTTAAGAAGAAACGTCGTTAAACAGCTAAACAATGCAACATACAAAGAAGTATGTTTTAATATTTTTTCTTAAACGGCTAAAATCTATAATTAAAGCAGATGGCGGAATTAATAAGTATTAAATTATTCTATAGAACGCATTCATTTTATCATTTTATTTCATATTGTTTTTTCAATCCGTTTGTTTCAAAATAGAAGTGTACCTATTCTATTTACGCATAGTAGTGGTTTTAGAAAAATTTGTAAACGACAGTCACTTGAATCGAAAAGGAAACATAATATTGACCGGCGGGTACGTCAACGATGTTGCGTTAATAACCTCAGATCGAAAAGATGTATTTATGTATTAATAGCCTAATCAAAGTTGGTGTGAATGCTGAATATTGGGGGGCACACATAGATAGGTTACAACTAGATAGGAACGCACATGTGAAATTTGAAAAGGTGGAAAAGTTTAAATACCTAGAAGCTTTAATAACAAATAGGAAAAAGAACGCAAGCCACAACCGCAAAATGTATATATTGAGACCAACAGTGCTTTACGGCACTGAAATATAGACGCTCAGCAAAACAGTAAAAGAGAGACGACATAATGAAACGAAAGATCATAAAAAGGATAATGGGAGGGAAGATCGCACTGACTGGGTCATATGGAAACAATGGAAAACGCAAGATTAGTGAAGGCGGTAGCGTAGAAATAGCCCGCCAATTCTACGAGGAAGAAAGAACTGGGAAAAGATGGTGTGAATAGGAAAACTTGGAAACAGGTAATTTGGCTTTGGCGCTAATAGATATGCAAAAAACTATGCATATATCCTTTCTTCAACGGACTACTTATGCAAATTAAATATGCCTGTGTAGTTGTATGTTATATGTTAATTAGAATTCGTATACCTAACTTAATACGAGGGTCCTCTTGAAACAACATAAACTTGTTACACACTTACTATGACTTCTACACTAGTTCTCCACGTAGTCTTTGTTCAAGTTCAAACGCTTTACCATAATGTTCTATAGTTTTTTTCTGCGCCTGCTTTATGCTGGCCAGGTTACTAAATCGGTAGCGTCCCCTCCTTTGCATCTTATCCTCGTTCGCGAAGTGATTGCCGCTCAATATACATATCTTTCAGTTTGAAAAAAGAGAACATCTCTTTTTAGGTAGGCGCTAAGTCAATGCTATATGAAGAATGTTAAAAAACTTCCCACCTGAACCGTTGAAGTACAAGGCACATGTAAACGTATAGTGAAGACTTGCCATTATCATGTCGTTCCTAGGCTAAAGAATTCTTTTGAACAATAGTCACTTCGTACCCAAGAGAAGTAATTAATGATCAATAATCCCGCAGCAACCGAATACGAAATAAGTATTAAATTGTTTTGATAAGTGTTTGAACTTGACCGCATACTGCCTGAGCAAGTAGTATAAGAATTATAGTGAATGTTCAATAAATTTTTGACTCATTCTCTCAACTAATACTTGTTTGAGAAAGAAATCTTTTACTTTCCGGATGACCCTCGCATATTAAAATGATTACTGCGATTTAAAGTTGCCTGGACTTCGTAAACCGTTTGTTATTATTAGATCAGGACAAACTTTTAAATTAGAATATCTGCAGTTTTTACTTGTCCTGTGGTTGCCAAAAATTGACAATCGGACAATCGAAATCACTTGTAATAAAATAAAAAAGGAGGTGCTTTGGCTTATAAATATTTTTTATATCTTGGTGTGCCAACTGTCTGGCAGTGTTCAATTCCATTAGACATATAAGAAGATAGATCTGTGACACACGGCATTGCAAGGTCCACCTTGTAAAATTATTTTTGAGTATGCAGAATGTTACGAAATATCAGCTGCATTTTTCTAAATAGAACGTACTGTACATTAAATATAATTGTAGTTGGGGCTCTTGCATCTACATAGCGATATTTTGTAGCATATTATGTTCTATATTGTGCTGTATCGCCATGCCATTCCCTAAATGATTAAAATTTATTATTTTGCAGGCCTACTTTTGAGAGATGTTAGCTGAAAGTAAATACAACAGCTAAGTGAGCTAATTTTTTGGAGTGTAATAAACATTCAACAGAATACATTCATACTATTAGATATCGCGATGGCTTGCATAAATCAATAATATGATTATTCAAATTCCATCACCTCAGTGCGTTCCAACTTTGTTTATTTAAACGGAACAGTGTGTCTATGTGTTATTGAATTCGCATTACTAAAGTGTGTCATATGTCAAGAATGACTGAGATATACAACTTTTTCATAAATATATTAATCACACCCTCCAGCACTTTATGAAATTTTTAACGAGATGGCCTTGACGCACTCGAGTAGTAACCAGAAATGACATTTTTTAAGGAAGTAGTAATAGATATGATTTACGCTCTTAGTATAAGTGGTAAAAATATTTTACGTACTTACAATAAAAATTTATAAAGGGAGGTATCTGGAAACTAAATAGTTTGTCGGATTTTCTTACTGCCAAATTATCAATGTATCTTAACTAATTATTTTCTGATATATTTCATACTTTCAAAAATATGTTAATGGTATATAGTGCTTTAAAAAGAATGTAAATAGTCGGCTTGGCAGAAGACGTAATTCTAGCAGCGTATATTTTAGATTAAATCTATGTAACAATAAATGCAATGAAGAAAACTAATTACACATTTCGTTAAAAAGGCCAGAGCAAAACAATCAAAATAAACATAACAAAAACAGGTTAATAAAACGAATGTGTGATATGCAAGACATAATTACAAGAAGCTGCTGAAATATCTATTAATACGAGAGCGATTTAAGAACAGAGTTACGTTTCAAAAGTTGGGAAGAATTTCGTCATGCAAATTTCTGCAAAGTTTTAGAAGCCTACTGTCAAAATTTCGTCAAATAATATAATATATATATATATATATATATATAGATATTTTTGCAATTGTTCAATTAAACTTAGAGTGTTGATTATACATTATTTTTACTACGTGGAAAAAACATTAAAAAACCGAAGAAAAGTTACAAAAATAATATGGTGAATTTGTTTTTTTCCCATGAAACAATTTGTAAATGGCTCACTACTTTCAAAAGCTGTCATATGAGATCAGATGATGCTGCAACCGCCGAATAAACGCAAGGTAGTTAAATGCCATAAGTATCTTAACCGAATGGATACGCAATATTTAAATATGAAAAAACTAACCGCAAGATGCCGCGTTTGGTTATTGTTGACCTAATGCTATGGAACCGAGTAAATTTTGTAACCGGCTAACCGCACCGTAGTGTAATAACCGATTATCCACCGTTCTGCTGTGACCAGTTAACCGCTCTGAGAGGTTAACAGAAGATATAATGTACACCAGTACATCTAGCCAGGCAATGCATAAAGAAATCGTTGGGATTTAGGTCCGGGCTGTAGGGAAGATGGGGTCTAACAATTCGACGTTTTGTTGCGTTAAAAATTCAATTAACCACGAGCTGTGTATGAACTTGCATTGTCTTGGTTGAGAATGATTCGTCATTAGGCGTTGATTTTTCGAAGCTCAGGTATGATTTGCGGCAAACAAATGGTTGTATACCGATTGGCAATAACGGTTCCTTGATCTTGTAGAAGAATTGTTGTTACATGACCTGTTTTTGAGACAAATGTCGCACCCATCTTTTCGAGGACACTTCAAGAATAGATACCTTTTGTGGACTTTTCTTCGCCTTGGAACGCCCAAACAGACGATAGGCGTTTATTTTCTAACTCATATGAGTAAATCCAAGATTTGTCTCCACTGACAATATTACACACGTTTTTAGAGATTCTGGTGTTAAAGTGGCCTAGATTTTTTGTCAACAATTCGCTCTAGCTGTTTTCTGTTCTTCGGTTAACGGGAAAGTAATATATACTGAAATCCCTAATGTTGCCTCAATCTCGCAATATGTCACATATCGATCTTCGTTGATGATCTTACGCACACCATCAACGTTTTCCTAAGTCACTGCCGTTGTTGTGGATCCGTTGTTGGATCGTCGCTAAGACTGCAGCAATTGTTGACTGATGTGTTGCATTGCCGAAAACAACTACAACAGTACAAGCATCGCACTGAAACATTGGCCTTAGGTTAGTTAAAGATTTAAGATTAATTAAGCTTAACTTTTAGTACTGACATTTGATTAGTGGTGGCCTCTATGTCCCAGCATGCAAAGCTTAACAGACACCACACGTATCAAAACTTTTATTTCCTTATTCAGTACAGTGATACAATGAATTTGATATATTATTACGTAAAGCTTTTTGCACGTAGTGATTTTGTGTGGTTATAGTATCATTTAATTGATAACATTATATAAATACTTGGAGATTTGTTCATCTTAACGGTACCGATTGCTAGAACTTGAAATTGTGATGTACAGCACCAAACAAGAGTGAGAAAGTAACTTTTCGAGAGTTGTACGAATAATGTTGAACATGCGTGTATATTGATGAGAGGCGTACAACTAGCACAAAACGAAACACAAGAGAAATGTTAAGTAACCACTCACTTTAATATTAAATATCATTTAGTTGAATGCTAATTGGTGGTAATTAGGTAAATTAATTAGCGCTAAACAGAAAACTTTCAAAAACTTAAATGCACCTATTAACTCTCATTAAAGAAACACATGAACTTGAGTGGAACGAAGAATACTAAACCGTGTATATTGACAGTTTATTGATACTTAACCTATATTAAATACATATAAAATACATGCCAGAGAATTTAACTCAAACTTAGGATAAAGTATAGAACATAAAAAACTGTAAACAAATTCATGCCCTATTGATTAAAATCTCCATAACTTTTCAAATTTAGTTAATGTGATTAAAAACTTTTGTTCATTAACCGTGATGCCATAGTTGCCCAAATAATACCATATGATTTACTTCTCGAGTGGATATTAGCCGATACTCAAAGCAAGTGCTTAAAATCGCATCTGTTGTTCTATTTCTTTATAATTACTTGGAGTGTTTGTTTATTTTATCGCTTTATTTTCACCTTTATCCTCTGTTTTTAGAAAGAAAAGATAATGATTGGAAGGCTACGCAGTCGTTACATTTAACTTTAACCACTTCGTTATCTACTTCTTTTAAGATGATTTAGTAGTCCAATGATAAGAGGGTCTCCATCTGATTCTGGCAGCATCAGGTATCGTTCGCTCGAATCTCGTCTGTGATGATATAATCACAGTGTATTTTCTAGCAGGGCCGGTATGTTTCCCGAGTTACCATTCGAAAATAAATAATCATAGCGAAGGGGTGAAGTAACGAATCCATAAAACATTTACAACTCACTAAACTTTACGCCTCTTGTTGCTAAATAGTTATTAAAAATTAACCTGGCTGTTTTGCAAATTTTCCGCCGAAAATAAAGTAATATAGTCCGATTATTATTTTGTCTTAGTAACCAAATTACATCATCACAAACGTAGTGAACAAATAATCCTGTAAAAAGTATGTACATCTTTAATAATCCGTATTGTACCTTGTTGCTTTAGCACCTTTATATTCTCGGACATTTTTAAAAAACATGACCGACCTTTGGCAAATTAATTAAATCAGCGTTAACAAATCCATAATCCTTCATAAAACTAAGCTTGGTATTATTTTATTCAACTGTCACATCACAACCAATGAATGAATGTTTTTAATCACATAAACTACTGATAGCTATCGCAGTAAACTCCACACCACACAAATTCATAATTTACTGGGAACGCAGCGCTTCAAGAGTACGTGGACTCCCATTGTCAATCGAATTACCGACTAAATTGTAAAAATGTATCAGCATGCAATATTTCCTACGTAGTCTTAACGAATTTTTAATTACCAGATTTTGCAATTAAGCGTTCCGAGTATATTGTATCTATTCGGAAAGGAGGAAGAGAAAACAAACCATATGTTTAACAAGGCATTATAGTAATAAATCCAGAAGACTCGAGTGTGTAATTGAGAGTAATTCTCTATTGAGCAAATTTTTATTCTTTTTCAATTGCACACTCGAGTCTACTGGATTTATTATCATAATGCCTTGTTAAACGTATAATCTCGTTTTCTGCGCATATTCCGAATATATTATTAATTAAATAATAAATATATTATTAATTCGTGTGGTGTGCAGTTTACTGCGATACCTTTGAATCATGCAACCAGACAGTCCTTGCAATCGTTCTGCGCGTAAACTGTATTTAGAAATATTATGAACTTTTAATTAAATTTATTACATTTTCAATTAACAGGATACAAAAAAAAAATATTTTTGTGTGGATATTTTGTATCTAATTTTCTGTGAAGATCGCCAAATCTTAATTAATTCTTTGGCGTGTATGCTAATACGATTATTACACTGCCCAACGCACATTTTCTTCTATCAAATCTAGTTTTCGAAATTCATTATTTCTGACCTATTTAGGAAAAATTCGCCGAAATTAGATATAACTTTTTTTTTATTTACGTAACTTTTTAAATATTACTATTTGATAACTGTTAACTGAAACAAAAAAAAATGGGTAGGAGGTATTTACATTTAACATCCAATTATCAGTTAAAAATTTCCTTTTATAAGATTTCCCTGCATGGGGTGTACCGGAACAGTCTCGCTGAAGATTCCCACAGTAATCGGCCGTCATATGGGTATCTTATCTTCCTTGGTACCTTTCCTCTATAATGCTGATGTGTTTGTAAAATCATTTTCCCTGTTCCTCACTAACATCTCCTAAGTTTTCTGGAAAACGATCGAAGTGACTGTGAAGATAATGAATCTTCATGCTCATGTTATATCCGAGCGACAATTTAAGTTTCCCAAATAATTAGTTAATTATTTTGACTTTGCTATATATACGTACGAGTAATAAATTTCACCGTGGTGTATCTCAAAACCTAGAGCTGCTAGCAAGAAATGCCAGTTATTTTCGGAACCGACACATCAGAAATGCCTTAAATCAGTTCGCGTTTTACAGGCACTACGATAAAAAAATTATTTTATTGGGCGGTGTTATTAATAACACACTGTACACGCTGCACATATTGCTTTTAAACTTGACTACTTTAGCCAATTTTTTTTCAACTTGTTCACACGATGGACGAGAATTGTATTAAATCGATTCAATTCAATTCTTCAGCTAAATGCGTATGCTTTGCAAATGAACTCATTTCATTAATATACCTCGAAATTGTATCCATAGGGTCTGCATACATATGTATACGTATGCAGATATTCCATTTTGTATTCCATATACTAGAAGCTTCAATCAGAAGCACATTGATAAAATATAGGTCGTATTAGATCGGATGTGATACTCATAATTTATGCATTTGCATTCCAATTACTATGAATATCGCAACGCACAATCAAATATTATATTCTAATGATGATAATAAATCTTTCACGCTTGTGCTATAAGTGGCCCTGACGACAAAGATTTGTTTAACACGCTAGCATACTGTGTGAATTACAATATTTGAATGACGTTTATTGATTTGCCAAAGGGCGAATAAAATAAGAAGTTCAATGTTGAATAAGCATGCTATTGAAATAATAATCATATGCTTATCTATAAAAATATTAATTACAACTTAGTTATTAATTGTTCAGAATATCGAAATTCGATTTCGCCTAATCACTTATTCAATCTACAATAAGAAATGTGTACTTATAAAGTATTCTGAAGTTTCTAGTTACAAAATAGTAGCATAATTTTAGTAGTGGTGCCTACTTACCTTTGGTTACCAGTTTTTAAATTAAAAGACTGCTGCATACGAACGAGGTGTTCCTTAAATTGAAGGATCGACCCCATTTATCAACAGAAGTCCTAAATTTACGTCAAATCCGGGACGCTTACATCAGTAACTTTCAAAAATGAATTCATTTCAGCTGTATTTCAATTGAAATTGCAAACTGTTAACTATTTTACGCTGATGATTAGAGTTGGCCAAATCTTCGGCGCGTGAGGTCTGGACTTGCCGGCACACACAACCAATACGAAAATTAACCGAGTTTGTTGAACTAATCTGTCTCCGTTTCCCTGCTGTGAATGCACGCATGGTACATCGTATCACGCGTTATAATGTATTTATGCTTCATTATATGGACGAACATTAACAGTTTAGCTGTATATATTTCATCAAAAATAGTAATATGTAATTATAAAATATGTTTCGGCTCGGCAAAATCTATTTAAGCTGAAGAATGCTAGAATCTTTTTTTATATATTAAGTAGTTCAATTGTTTTTCTCTTTGTTAAAACTGTGGAAGATTTTATTATACATAAAACAGAAATTTATCCCTTCTGTTTCGCAAATTAATGTGCCTATTGATTTTAACGGAATATTTATACATATTCTCTGTGTTTTAGCACGTATGTCGAAAACATAGACTTACCTTCTTTATAGTTGCTGGTGAATTCAGCACACCGAATTAGAGAGGGTCATGAAAAGTTTGCAGCATTTGGAATGTTTCGACATTCGTCTTGGTGAACTTGGTTCGCAAATGAGAAAAAAAGTAATCTTTGAAATTAGTTAATGGACCTGTAGATGCACCACTACAAATTTGTGTGAATGTTATAAAATCGGAATTTTTATTTAAAACACTTTCGAACTTTTCTATAACGCATTTGTTTTTGTCGTCTATTATAGCGTGCAGTAATGTACTCATTTCTTCAACTATTTGCACTGATTCCACTAACGACAACCCTGTATTTTGTAAGTTCTTGTATCCACTAATCCTGTTTAATTATTGTTAATAGTTTTTAAATCTCTTGCAACGGAGGGATCTTAAAATAGTCTCTGGATTTCCTTAATACCGGCAGCTTCGTTGGCATTGAATTTTAGAATCAGAGATTTTGCTTGATGCTTTCAATAATAAAAAGCCGCTTTCAATCATGTTCCTCAGCGTGTAAAAATTGGTTATGGCGGTTCAGAAATACCAGGAGATTGTCTGTGAAATGCTCGAATACATTTCGAAGATTTCAAAAACATGTTTTATTATGCGTAATACGACGTACGACTTCTGTTGTTGTCAAACAGAGGTTGCGAGATGGTCGAGTCACGCGGGGGACGCAGTAGGTTTCCGCATCGGCCTGAGTGGAGATCTGGCGCACCGAAGATTTCGTTAGCTTTACATATTACTATTCTTCATGAAATATATACAGATAAACTGTTAAAATGTCCTTCCATATAATGAAGTATAAATACATTATAACGCATAATACGATGTACCATACGTGTACGCACTGCAGGAAAACAGAGACAGATTGGTTCCACGAGCTTGACAAGGGCGGCACTGGCACGCCGATGATTTGGGCAACCCTATTGATGATGATTACCGTGAATGTGGATAGAAGAATCTGAACTTTATAATTTAAAGGTGTTTTTTTACTATCGACCAATCATCTCAACTGAACAGCGTAACCAAAAAAAATTAATGGAGTTCAACTCAAAATACAAAAACATAGTATACAAAAATAAAATACATTTGTTACTTTGATGTGTCGAAAAATATTAAAGTTAAAAATACATATTCTCAGTGCCAAGCAATATTACAACTATTTATTACGTGCGGTTTGTGGCGTCATCTGAAAGCGGTCTAATATTATTTAACTTGAATAAATAAAACAGGGTTTAATAGCAAACGTGTGAACGCGAAACCTTTTATATTTTTTCCTATATTACGGTAATTATATAATAAAATAGTATTATTTTTTCCAAGCTTACAAAAAAGTTTGCTGTGCTTTGCCTGCGGTAAGTAGGGGCGCTGAGGTTATGCTATTTTAATCAATTAGGATTTGGTCTTATATATTAGTAAAATGCACTTAAATCTTTCATTAGAGTTTTGTAACCAACAAAATTTACATCTTACGTGTTCAAACACCGTACATATATTATTTAATGGTGTATTTTTTTAATGTGTATAACGCTGTATAGGCAATTCTTCACATACTACATACTAGACGTAGTTAATTAGGTTTGGTTTAATTCCTTAAATGCAGGAACTAACAAATATGACCGCCATGAAATTCTATTATATTTATACACAGTATTTTGAGGATAATGTTCGCACATGCGCTGGTTCCAATATATATGTTTGTCTAATACACAACTGTTTTTTTAAAGCACTTCATAGGAAGGAAAAGGACGACGGCTCCACAGAGAAAAATATACTGTGAATTTACGAACGTTAATTACTTAACACCACGACCAACTATGTAAAAACTCATTTGAAAGTGTAAAAACTCATTTAAAAATGTCAATGAATAATACATTCAATTAATACCTTTCAAATATAAAAGAAATTTCAACAGAAAAGTATTACTATTATACAGGAAACTACATTACCATGTGTACTTTTGCCTGCTTCTTGCAGTGTTTACTAGTGTGGTATTGCTGTCCGACCATCCCAGTTCACTATGGCATTACCCGGTATTTCGGATTCGTATCTCCTATTTTGGAATAATTCTGACTACTTCGAGTAGATTAGTAAAGAACTCCTAGAAATTATGCGGTATTCGTAGAGAATTTGCGAATTTTTCACAACCATTTTGTGTGAATGAGATCAACTAGTGGAATTTACTGTTCTACTTTTTATGAAGACTCTTCATTTTTTCTTAGTTGCCTATCTTTAATATAACAACCACCACGTGGCTATCTTTAATAAGCGTTTACCCCATTACATGCATGTTTGTAAAGTACAATAGATATGTCAAATAACATCCACTATCATTAAAAGATGTATGCTGCTTGTATTTTCACTATCAAGGCTGTAAACTTACATCTCAGAATGCTCTAACACATATCTGGGTAACAACTGGCTCACGGACCGAATCCGGCCCGGTGTAAGATTTGATCCGGCCCGCGAGACATTTTGAAAAACCCAATTAAAAAAAATATTACATTACTTACTCATACTCACTCCAAATGAGGAAGATCGAGTGATATGGGGTTTGTCGCTTGCTCCTGCGGAATCAAGTGAGCGAGCAAGCCGAGTGGCGGCGATCATCAAAGAGTGAGGCGGCAAACATCAAACGATAATTTGGAAAATTCTTTACGTTTTTGTATCAGTGGAATTAGTCCAAACATCGATGGATTAGTTTCCCAAATTCAAGCTCAAGTGTCTCATTGGTTTCGTTGTCGTTTGTAATAATTCCAAATTTCACGATTTAATTATAATGTTGTACCTATTTTTTTCATTTCATTTTCTTATTTTAATAAATTGCATTATAATAACATTGCCGTATTATTTCATGTCTGATATCTATCGCTAAAAATTATGAACACTACTTTAAAATGCACTACTTTTAAACGCGGCCCACGGACGCATTTCCACACTAAAGATTGGCCCACAATATGTCAAAGGTTGCCCATATTTGCTCTAACATATAAACTAAATATTCGTGAACATATACTTGTTTCATAACATAAATGAACACTTAATATTACAGTGCTGATTATGTGTGTAAATTTACAGCGATTGTTTCAGTGTAAATAATATCTGAAAATATTATAAAATAAACTGGGGAAATATGAATACGCAAGTTATTTATGTTAGTTTTGCTCCCTTAGCAGTGACGAAGACAAGCTAAAGAATTATATGTAATTAATTAAAGGAATCCAATGCAGGGAAAAGAGCACTTCACTAAAAACGAAAGGGCACAAATTATTTTATTGATGTCTCAGGTGAACATTGCGAAAAATTGAGCAGCACAGACAACATTAAAAAGGTATAGATAAACGAAGTTGTAAAAAACGGGCTAAAGTTATTTATTGTAACAAATGTATTGCGAAATAGAAAAGTAGAATCAAAAGAACTTGGCGGTGAATTATATCAGGGTGTAGAAGTTTTAGTATCATCCGTAAAGGTATAAAATGAATTCGGCTTGAGAGGATATAGACCACGGAGGAGTGAACAAAAAAAAGACGTTTGCAGTGGGTGACAAAGCATAAAACCTGAAAGCATGATGATTGGTCGGATAAATATAATATAGAAGTAAATTCAATAAGCTCTAAACTTCAATTCATTATCATGTTAAAATTGCCTCCATTACCACAATAAATAATTTAACATTTTTGGAGTCACTTCTAATTTTGGCATTCAATACATTTGCCGTAGGGGAAGTAACAGCACTACCTACAATAAACTGCGGAAGAAGAGGTGTTACGATCTGAACCTGCATGGCGATATCGCAGTTAGAAAAATGTATATTTACAGCCGATGGATCAGGAGAGTGACACACACAGGGTTATTGGAACAAATTTTGAATCCATCATTTGTGACAACTCTAACCGGAAATGTGGACTCTTATTGTTTTTAACAGGATGCGCCATGCCATATCATAATCAAGTCGTTTATGGTTCGCACATAAAGGTATATTATTAGATTGGTCCCCTGAATCCTTCCATATGTCGCCAATCGAATATTTATGGCTTATTTTAAAGAAAATACTAGTAAATTGTCAGCTGAAAATACCTTTACAATAATACATTTAATTAGTATCAGATTCACATGTGGCAAATATTGTTACGTGTTAATTTACATTTTCAAATGAATTTTTACATACTTTTTACAACTACACGTCTCCTATAGAAATGTCTTTTGATAAAATTCCTTTATATGGAAAATGTCAATAATTTTATCCTTAATTCAGGAACGTCGTGTGAATCCAATAACGTCGGCATGAATAGAATTATTCAAAAGCACTGAAAGGATATAAAGCTCAATGCCATGCAATCAACATTGAATAAAAGGCTCAAATATCTAAAAATACAACTACTAAAATGGTACAAAATAATTAAAAGTAAAAGCATTAGATGAAATGAGAGCTTGTACATAGTTGAAATGAAAATCAGAATTATGAGTTTCAGCTAAAAGTTAATTCTTAACTTCGAGTTTTTTTGTTTGGAAAAATAAGGTCGTTGTATTAAAGGAAAAGTTCTTTCAATTTAAACTATTTTCAGTACTTATCATATCGGAAATAGATGTAAACTTTTATTCCAAATGAAACTCTCTAATTGTTATTGATACGAACTTCTGAAATGATGATAGATGCAGGATATTACAAATTACTGCATATCCAAAAAAGTTATTGATGTACTAATTTTAGCTTTTGGATATGTATTCGCCGTATGCTAAATTTAATAAAACAATGCAGGGTGTATTCTGTAGTGTATTCATACTTAAATTTATTACATTCCTAAAATTCCAGAATTGTAATCTTGTGACAAAGATGGTCCTTTTTAACCGTTAAACAGGAAAAAACACAAGTAATTTTATTTTGTTTTTGTTTACCGATGCCACCGTTCCAATGGAGAAGTTTTTCTGGATAAAAAATTTGCCATTTTTTTTCGAGTATTTTATATTGTTTTATAAAGTTTAGCATACTGCGCTTGATGAGCTATTACTTTCCAAATAAATATCTAAAAGATTATCCCTGTAGATATATACACTTCTCAGAGATCCAGTAAATTGGCTTTCACGGCCGTTTGTCATAGTCATAACGGATGTCAGGTAAACGACTATGAGCTTTAAATCATTTCAAAAATTGATATCAATTATGAAAATTAGGGGGTCTTATACAAAATAAAAGAATTGGTATAATCAGAAGTAAAATTCTGAAAATATTTTATATCGAAAGAACCTAGTCCTAAAGCTACTACCTGCCAAATTTTAAAATTAACTCTTATTTTTCTGTATTCTTCTAACCAGAAGACGTCGGAATACGTCCTATATCCTATATGAGTACCAGCTTAAACACCTAGGTTTGTCCAGCTAAATCTACTTTTTTAAAGAAATAAAAATGGTTCAACATTAATCAGGGCAGTCTACATTGAAACTCAGATTGGGATTCCACAGTACTCACTTGTGTGTGGAGACATTCTTATTGTGTACTGATGGTGTTTATCCTGTTTTCTAGAACTTCTAAAAAATATTATGTATATTTATATTTTACCTACTATGCATATTTTAAAATATGTACATATTATTATAAAATTTAAATTATTCGTTTTACAACATTTTAAACTACCAATGCGAAAAAAATATTTTTATTAAATTATAAAATGTGTGTGTGGAAATGTCTTTGTTTTAGAAATTATATCTGTATTTTATTAATGTAAGTTGGTGTTACAAAATGTAAAGGCAATTTTTTTCATTAATGTCCAATGAAATATGTTATAGTTCTATTAACACAAAATAGATTAACAAATTTTTCTCCTTCAACCAAATGGTATAACACACTTCTGGATGCAAATTGATACAATAGTATAGATATATAGATTAAAAAAGATCAGTAAAATATAGAGATATTAATGCTTTAATGAAATTGGCTTTATAAATTTATATATGTAGGTTTAACTAACACTAATACTTACATAATGATGTACACACAGTTACTCACAAAAGTATTCATTCCCCACAGTAAGTACACGTTACTTGAGTTAAGTTTGTTTTTACCACCGTTATAATGCACTTGAATTTCGCTATTATGTTTCATGTAAGTAGTAGTATTTGTGCAAAGAGAACGAAAAATCACGAATCAGGGAAGAAACTAACTTCAAAGTATGGTGCACGTATGTACATTATTTGTTTAATATTTTTTTTAATATGCGGAGTATGAATATTTTTCAGTGATATATATTTACTTGAGTTTTTAGTTTTTGTAAATAAAGTTTTTTTTTTTTGATTTTTACTGCAAGAGATACATTTTTATTACAAGGAAACAAACAAAAAATGTTGTCTAATACTTCAAAGTGAAGCAGCGTAAACTGTGTGACTTCTAGTAGTGCGGAAAATTTTGTATATTTTAGATATTAAAGTGAATTCTAGGATATCCAAGAGAAACCATTATTATAACGGAATCCCCTTCACTTATGTAAAGTATTCATAAGCTTAGGTGTTCTTTATACTTTGGGATTTGAAAAATAAACTGAAAACTTACCGGTAGTATGAGTAACTTTGAATAAAATCGCTTGTATAAACAAATCTCAATATATTATGAACGCACTTCATTAATGAGAAATTTATTAGCATACAAACTTCAATAATTTCCTAAGCATGTATTAATAAATCTTAAAATAACGTTGATAAGTATCTCTATTCTGTAAATAAAAACAAATGCAGATCGTAGACGATCGTTGCTATGCGCAACCATTCATTTCGTATTGACAAAACTTATATTATCGAACGGACCTTTAAACTTTCGTGTAAATTATCAGCCATTTCCAATATTAAACCTAAAATATCGTTCTACAACCGCTCAGAGTACCTATTACGAATGTCAGTCTTTAAAATAAAAGAGAATACGTATATAATGATAATAATTATTCTTTATTTGTCAGTCTTCCTGCATGACATTGTCATAGTAAGAGTACAGTCAATATGTTGTATGTATAAATAAAATGAAAAGTGTAGATTTAAAATAAGGTATATGCATAAAAAGTATATACAAATATGTATAAATGAAATAATGAATATAACTAGAAAATATGCATAAATGAGAGATGTATCTAATATGTTCTTTTAAAAAACCAGAAAGGCGCATATCATGAAATTCATAAATGAGACCGAAAATCATTATGTGCAGTTTAGGTATTCATATTCGCAATAAAAACTATGGTTATAAGTAGGTTTAACTCCGAAGTGGTATTGGGCGTTATAGGACGCTGCGACAACTGGCAGAACATTGCAGCGTTACGCTGAATGGGCTCCAAGCCTCTCGGGGAACAAAGGGAACATGGTAGCTGACTTGCTGCAGGAGATGCCAATGGACGAGCATTGTCGGGTCCTGAACCGACGTCTGGGAGTACCTATGGCAGTATTAAAACCTATGTTAAGTCCGAGTTCGCCGCCAATCACCGGTCCTACTGGAACGGTATAGACGGTTTAAGACACTGGAAATCTCTTGGAATTTATCCAGGTGAGAAAAGACTGCGTAACTGGACACTGCGCACTGAACAAACACAAGCATCGCATGGGTCTAGTAGACTCTCCTTCATGTAGAAAGTGTGGGAGAGGAGAGTAAACTCCTGTGCACCTTCTTGTCGACTGTCCGGCAGTCTGCAGGGAAAGACAGGTTCACCTTGGGGATGCTTAGCTTGACGAATCCAAGTTAAGAAAATTACCTCTCGAGCGGGTTATGGAATTTGCTGCTCAGGTACAACTCGGTCGAGTAAACTAAAATCACATGGGTGCACAATAGGCGAGATACTGGCCGAGTTACTCTTCGGGGTTAAAACTCCGCCCATGGTTATACAAAAAAAAGAAATGATTGCCGGTGGCGAGCCCCAAACCACAACAGCGTACCGCAATCTCGATTCTACATGTGCGAAGTAGAAATATTTAAGCGATGGAATGCCAACTACTTTTCTTAACTTGCGCGTGGCAAACCTCGTAGATGAGAGTTTGGTTTCTAACGATGAATAATGTGCGGCGAATTTTAAGCCGTAGTCCGTGATTAAAACTAGGAATTTTGCGGTACCACTCTACAGTATTGTTTGATCAGCGTATCTGACGCAAAGACTAGTATTGAATGACGTGTCGATATTCTAAAATAGAAGCCAGTCTTCTTGGCATTTAATGGAAGACCACTGGGCATATTCAGTCGTTCACTTGTTCTATCATGGAATGAACTGTTCCAGTCAGCTGATCCATCGAAGAAGTGGATATTAGGCAGCTAGTATCAGCAGATTCGTGATGCTGCCCTTTTCACCTATAACTGCAACATATGTCTTACGACCCTGAAGACAAGAGCAGAAAATATCGTATGCGACTCCCCTAACTCCCAAACCACAAAAAAGAGTGGTCTACAGTGTCAAAAACCCTCGATAATTCAAAGAAAAATTCAAGCGACACAAGAGCGGTAAAGAGCCCAATGAATCGCGTCAACAGTAGATTTGCCGCTCACAAACCAATATCGATTACCAAAAATCAGATTTATAGTATGCAAGTAACCGACTAACCGTATATTTAGAGATATCAACGTTGTTGGAGTTAAACCCCTGGTGTACCGCTATTATTTCGAGTATTTTTAAACGTCGAGGAAAGATTCGTTGATCTAGACAATTATTTGATAACATGAACCAGAAGTTGAACACGACATTTTTTTATATTTTGAGGTATAACACGGGATATCATCGATACCCGCAGAAGTTTTGTGAATAATGCTATTTACGGTTCTCATCGCTATTTATTGGGAAAACGGGTGTTTCAAAAGCCATATGTGATAGGAAAACACGTAAAGAAGAAAAGAATTGCATTTTTATGAGCTTGATTCAAAGCTGCTATTGTCTAACGGAGAAAAAAAAAAGGTCTACTAGATATTTCCAGAATATTAAAAATTCTTTATTTCTTTAACACCATTTATTAAATTTAGAGAAAAAGTGGAGAGAATTGATATTTGATATTCATATACTAAATAATGATCGACTATCAGTATTTTATTCATCATATAATTTTCTCTTAAAGTTGAATTTTTGTTTGAGTATTAGGTCGTTTTTATTTTTCTTGTTTCATTTATTGTTAGTAGCAACTGTTTCCTTAGCGTGGTTGCCAACATTTTCAAACTTGTCTTATTTGATATTCCTCCCTATTATCGGCCAGACCATTTCGTTTTGCCGCTCTAAAAGTTTTCCTATTGCATTTTTATCTTTTTTTAATATCTTAATGGTTTTCGTCTTTTTATAATTTGTAGCCGTTTGCCCGTTCTACAGCTCATCCCTTTGTTATTTATCTTTTATTTGTTTGTTGTTTACTGCAATATTTTAAAAAATAATGATAAAGCAACTTATCTTTTGATTTATTAAAGATAATATTGACAACAATGCTGCAAATTATAAAAATAAGAAAATTATTAAGAATTAAGGAAAAGGAAAAATGCAGTAAGGACACTTTTAAAACGGGAAAACGATACGGTTTGGCTGATAAGCGGGAGAAATCGAATAGGCCAAGCTTGAAAGTATTAGCTACCATTCCAACAAAACGTTGTCTATAACAATAGACAAATAATCTAATACCCAAAAAAAATTCATCTTTAGGAGAAAATTTCGTGATTGTTATTAAAAAGTTCAACGAGTAAGTATTTTTCTAGTTACAGCACACAATTTTCAAGTGTAAATCATAGGTGGGTACGGCCTGATAATAAAACTTGTTTTTTTTTTTTGTAGGTGGATTTTGTTTATGTTTTATTTTTTCATTGAACAAATTGGAGCATTTTTAGCTAATCTGTTTGTGATAAACAACTATGGTTTTCATTAAACTAGGGTATAACTAAAAAAAGTATAAAAATATTGATAGATCATTATTCGACATATGAACACGAAACGCATCGAATAAATGATATGCAAGAAATTGATTTTTTTTGCAAATATCTAGAAGATCTTTGACGGTTTCTGTTAGATAAAAGCATCTTTCCCCATTTAACTCTCAATCTACCAGGGAATCAGCATATCGCGAAAGCATTTTTATACTGCAAAAACTATTAGAAAAATTCGTTTTTAGAAAAAATTATAACTGCTTGAAAAGTCTGTAAGTTAAAAGAATCTTGAAAATCGTTTTGGGTCTACTGCACCTGGTCGGTAGCCGTAGAGTTAACTGCTTTTGTATCTTTTATAGTTTTGGAAATCACTAACAATACTAAAACTAACAAGAAAACTCACCTCGTATACACGTTATGTGTGACTTATGACATAATATTACGGCTAACGTTGTAGACTAATGCTTTATAAATTATTATTGATGAAAATTATACTTTTACAGCTTGAACATTGCAACCAATTTACCAGGTACGGGTTCTTTAACGATGTCTGCCTTTATTGCTCCACAATTCGAACTTGTGTAATGTATTAGGAACAGTAAAAGCATAATTATTTTTATATGTAATATCGGATATACAGTGACCGCTATAAAGTTTAAACCACGTAATATTTATATTTATCACGTACACAAGCGTTTTTAAAAGTAAATGGCATTTTCAAAAATGGCCAAAATTTTAAAATATCAAGGATTCTTGCCAAATTTTATTGTATCCAATTAAATTCTTCTTATTCCTTTCTACACTATTGCCGGTTTTTTTTCTGTACCTCTTCGGATGTGGATGCCCAGCATTCTTTCCAACGTTTTAATGGCCTGTTATGATTTCTTTCTCCGATAGGGTTATTTATTTTGGCCCTTTTTACCAGTCTGTCAACGCCCATTCTGCTTACGTATTCCAGCATTTTCGGAATTTGATTTGTATACTCTCGCTTTGGTTTCAATTCTAAGGTATCTCTTCCTCCACACGATATCTCTTAAGCAGCCTGAGATTCGGGAGGCTTTCATTGTTTGTTCCCGGTCTTCACTATCAAGATTTCCAGAGCTTGTTATATCAGCTCCCAAGTATTTAAACTGATTCACTTGTTCTGACAAAACACATGAACGCCGGTTTATTAAACTCGCGATTGTTCTGATATTTGGCTGACAATGAAGATTGCGTCGATAGTGGACCTATATTTTTGGAAACCATGTTGGTCATCGCGGATCTGTGTACACACTTCTTCTAGGATTTTTTTGTAAATGCTTTGAGCGTGCTATTAAGAAGCATTATTCCGCGATAATTGTCAAGGATTGTTTTTTGACCCTTTTTGCAAATTTTAATCGTTATGCTGCTTTTCCATTCGTTTGGTACTTTCTGCTCAGTTATGATTTTATTTTGCCATTGAAATAAATATTAAAAAGAATTGTTGGAATTATGAAAAGTAATTTAACGTAATTAACCTCTGTACATGTAAAAAGTGCCTCTAAAGAATAATATAATACAGCGTTATGATTTAAAATCTCTATCTTTTGCGTTTGTTAATTTGGATAGTTTTTAAAAGCGCCATCTATCACCGAATAAATAATGGCTCTGATTAGAATGAGCTTATTTAGTTTTGAGATAAGAACATAATTATATAAAGAACTAGTACGGAGAACTTTCCTATTTAGTCCAAACTATATGGAGGTTACTGTATAAGGAAATAATGCAAAAACATTGTATCGTTATATTTTAGCGTGCCCACCCTTACTGCTACTAACTGATTAGGTGATTACAGAACGCGAAAAATGGAGCACGCTATATTTAAAACCTTTTTCGTAAATGACTTACTAAAGCTAGGATAATATGTCAGGAAGAATGCGGTCGATATCAAATAGCCTCGCCTTAACATCCACGCTTCTACAATTAATGTGCTGGAAATGGGTGAAATTATTATACGCGAACACGTTCATGAATTAATGAACATCTGTTTTAATTAATCTTTATTTATGTCATGTTTCTAAGTGAGTGTAACAATTACCGGTCACAATGAATATGTTAATGTCTCTTTATTTACATTCGTTCTAAGGAGAATTGCTTATTACTGAATTCAGTTATCAACAAGTGTACTTACTTAATTGCAACGTCAAAGAGAGTATACACAAGCCATATGTAATTTATTTCCTCAAACTTACTGTTCCTTCTTGTTTGTTACTGGTACATTTTTCCTATATATTTGCTAACCCAAAAGAAAGTAAGTACTTCAGTTATGACTAACTACACTTGATTAAACACAAGCATAATATTTCAAAAACGAAGTTTCCGTACGAATCTATAGAATTTTAACAATTATTATTATACTCTTATATATATTTTTATTATACTCTATCCAATATTTCTTCGAAATCCGGCTGGTACCTGCAAGTGGCAAGAACGGGGTATCATACGGCGCGAGGGATTGTAATAGTAGGGATAGAATTACTGTCATTTGATTAAACGCGCAGTTATCTTTGTGTGAGCGATAGAAGCAAACGTTTTTCAGTGATAACTTAGTTAAATTGGCGCTAAAGTTAGTGTATATGAATAATTTGTAGTAGCTGTATCCTGATGAGACGCGGAAAAATGCTCACGGAAGCAAAAAGACCGCAAGTCGATATTTCAAACAACGAAAATTATTCCATAAGAGAAATCACTAAACGATTAAAGCGGAGTGATTACGCAATTCGTAATTATCTCCACGACAAGGAAAATTATGGAGAAAACCGTAAGAGACGAACAGCAAGAGCCACTACCGAACGGGGGAGAAGGAAAATTATTCGAATAGCATAGAATTGAGCGAGGAGAGCACGTCAAATTCGGGATGCTGCTGGAACTTCTGCATCCGTAAGGACAGTGCAAAGAGTTTTGAAACACACATTCGTCGGTTAAAACAAAATAAAAACGGTTTTAGCTGTCCGACACAGAGAAGGCCGATTAAATTTCAGAAGACAACACATTCAATGGAGTGAAGATTGGAAGAAGGTCGTTTTCACGGATGAGAAGCGATTTAGTCTCAATGAACCTGATAGATTTCAACATTAATAGCACGAGCTGAGGGAAGAACCCAAGGTGATATCGCGGATACCTAATGGGGGCGGATATGTTATGGTATAGCGTGGAATTTCTTATTGAGGGGCAGTTGAAATCATTTTCATCGAGGGATCCCTAAATGTCCAGGAATACCTAGAAATAATCGAATAATCGAGTGTACTACATACTGTAGTATTTCTAATATACTTATATATCTTAACTTATATGCCAAATGACAATTAAAACTAAGACCTTTTTGCCGCCTTATACTGTTCACTTTGCGTGTTAAAAATGGTAAACCAAAAGGAAGTAAGAAAGTAGGAAATTCAAAATTCCGGTAATCTTCTTTTTGGAAAGTAGTATTATTTACTTTTTGTCGGAGTCGAACTTAAATATTGACAAGATGTCAACTTAAAAAATTCATTCGCGATTGATAGAATCATCGATAATGAACAAACGGATTCATAATCAAGGTAACACTGTTTAAGAGAAAGTATAGGACAGCGCAATTGACATTGACGTTTTTTAAATGCAGCCACACTGCGCCACACATTAGCTTTTTCGAAATGCAGAGGTTGTTCCTAAAATTGTTGAGGTTGTTCAAAATATGTATTTTCCAAGTTATTTATTTAAAAACATAAAAGATAAATAATCTATTGAGATTACGACAATTAAAAAACTAATCATCAACAAAAGATTTATTGAAGTTGCATCTTCCAACAATGCTGACTAATTAGCAGCTTTTTTGTATACTTTTTCGCAATATACTACGAACTAACCCGGAAAACGAAAATAATCTTTTAGTGACACAACCTGCCTCAGGACTCTCATTAAAAACAATTGTATGTCTGTTGTACATTTAAAATTTATTTTAAAAAAATATCGATGAGATAACTGCAGCACTATATTGAAAATTATTTTAAAAAGGAAACTGTAAATTAAACACAAAAGTGGACCTGCTTTAGGCTTTTCATTAAAATGACTTGTTTATCATAAATACAAACTTATGTTTTATTCTTAATACAATGTACATTCGAAAAAGTAATTTCTCAGGTAATGCATATTGATAAGTAGCGGAATACCTATCAATCAAAGTAATTTATGTAAATATATCCAAATATATTTTTGTATTTCATATATTTGTTGCGGAGTAATTAACAAATAGCTCGAATTGTTATTTTCATTGAAAGAAAAGGTCAAGTTAATCTGCCCGAAGTAGTATTGAAGAATGAAGGCAGTATATTTCGGATAGAACTTTACATCCACATTTTTCAATTAGCCTTGACCTTCTAATATCAAGATTTGGTGAATAAATTACCCAAGTTGAGCTGTGGTGTAATATACAGCATTTGGAAAATTAAAGCGATTTTATCTTTTGGTTTATAGGTCATTATTTACGGAAAATTCTTTTCTTTTTTGTTTAAAAATGGTACACGCCTTTGGAAAACTATGAATATTTATGTTTATAATTATTACTTTGAAATCAAGGTTTATTTCTGGATATGTTAAATGTCTTTAGCTTTAACTCCAATACTACTTTGCGATTAAAGGGAAAACCTTCGTCATATTTGAATATATTTGTAAAATTAACTGTTACATGTTTTAATTTTGAGATTATTTAAACTTGTATATGTATTCGTAGTTTGTTAATAAGCAGATCTATTCTACCATACGAGTTTTAAAAGTAATCCAAATATAAATAAATGAGCATGTTACCTGTTATCAAATACAATAAATAGCTTCTCTTGTAGACAGAAGAGATTACGGCCATCAGAACTACTGGGTTAGTTTTATCCGTGACGTAGTTTATACACCACCGTCACAAAATTTGGAAGCTACCATCCTGCCAGATGCCGTGAAATTTGTGATTTCGCGAATTAATTTAGATGTTGGAAAAACCAAGGAAACTAAAATTTATCATTTGAAGCCAAGGGAAATTGCATATCTTAATTTAAATATAGTAGATCTAATTTAGGCCTATTTACTTTTTAGATAAGCACAAACTAATGGCATGATTATATTAAAATGGAAATAAAAAATGTTTCATTTGGTGCGGCCACTGTATATCAAAACTGTAATTTATGCGGTATACTTCTAAAATAGTATTTGTTATAATATTTAATTTACAGTTTTGCTCATGTATACTTCCCTATGTCCCTTATCATGGCTTAGCAAATCCTAGGCGTTCAGCTTATTATTTTTTCTACATACTTAGTATAAGTTTGCTGCCAAGCTTCATGTAAATAGCTTCAATATGATTGAGCATTTTGTGTCTGTCGCTCTTTAGCTTTTCTCTCCAGTTCATTCCACAAAACCACTACAAAGTAAATCAGGACATTTAGGAGGTCCGACTATTGTTATTTCACTTGCTATTCTTTTTTCCTCCAAAGATTCTTACGTACAGTAGCTGTATTCTTAGGTCCTTATCTAGTTACAAAATAAATGTTTGCCCAATAATGCAACTTTCAAATCACAATGCGTTGTTTTTGAGTTCTAATACTCTTCTTGATATTTTCCAAGTCAACCGTTCTTATGCCAGTAAAACAATCCCAAATCATCACATTTCCGCCACCATGTTTCACTGAAGACACTAAATAAGCTTCATCAAAACGGTCAACGGCGAAAGCTCTACGTTTGGAACTGAAAAATTTCAAATTTTGACTTTTCAATCGATAACACGTTTTTCCACTCTCCTATCGTTCTTTTGCACACAGCAATTTTTTGCATTATAAGCACATTTTGATAACGATTTTTTTTACCTTCGAAATTTGCAGCCAATAAGCCCTATTTTACAGTGTTAACTTCATCCTTCCCTAGGAAAGGCACCTTTGCTGTTATTATTATGAGTCTGTCTTCCACAGCAATTATTATACGTGATTATCCACTACGTTCCCGATCACAAAACTGTCCGATTTCTCGCCCCTTGTCAATGTATAACTTTCAATGAAATGGCCGGTAATAATAGCTCGTTTCGAATATCCCCTTTTCTTGGAAGGTACAAATGAGAACATTGTTATAAAGTTAGTTGCTTGCGTTTTGACATTTTTATATATTAATTAATTAACATTCAGAAATAGGTACTTAGAATTTACGTATTAATTTAGAGAAAAAACACTATTAACACAAACTTACAAGAAACTATGGATAGAACTGCTCTGTTCTAGATTGTAACAGTTACATGAAATACGCTGTTTGATCGTATAAATATCTTTAGCACTCGGAGTCTTTCAATTTTTTTTTTACTGCGCGAACACAATCGTTGCGTGGGGAGAATCCCTAGCCCCGGAATTAAAGCGCTATAAAACGTTTTATGAAGCGGAGCGTGCGTGTTGTGTGCAAGAGTTTTACAAAAACTTCTTAGATGAGGTGCATTTTCACTTTCATGGCCATGTAAACAGACAGAACTGTCGTGATTGGAATTCAACAAATGGGCAAGGAACTATCAGCAATTTTTTAAAGGTAATAGAGGTCGTACAGTAACCGTAAATTCCGCGTGATATGTGGAGATGGCTAACAACTCTTTTACCCCAGCCTTGCGAGATTTTAATCGGAACACTTGATTCCAACAAGATAGAGCAACATCTCACACGCTTAATGTGCCCTTACCAGTTGTTCATGAAATTTTCCCTGGAAGATTGATATCCAGACGCACTAATAAACTGGCAGGCACATAGTATCTTTTCCTATAGGGTTACCTTAAATGAAAGGAATACAACAGCACTTCCCACTTTCTGATGAATTAAAAAAGAAGTGGCGGTTATCACGGAGAATATGTAATCTTTAAAAATGCTAGCTTGATGTGCCCAATTTGTTTACTGTCACGGATATCTTTACTCTTTGATACATCAAAGGTAAATCTTCAGTTCCTTTAATTTTTTTGTTTTTTTTTCTTTCGGTAGGATGTTTAATATACAAAGAATAACTTTATTTTATATGTTTCATTAATTGCGTTTTGTATCCAAATTTCTTTACCTCAATTTTCAGAAAGAAATTAATCTTTAATCATTATTAAGGGATGAAATGAGTAAAGAGCTATTTTTTTTCAGTTTTATGTTATGTCTGCAACCATCAATGAAACACGATCGTAAATCTTTTATGTATTTTTTCATTACGACCATAAATCTCTAACAGAGCGTAATGTTTAATGATATGGGTAGTTATGTGTTTAGAATAAACAAATGTGGATGAACTTGTCAACAATAATTTAACTGTGGCAATAATAGCAATGTGTCCTGTTTAGTTTTTCACATTTTCCAATATGTGATGGAGGTTTAGCGTGTTGATCAATCAGGTATTTTCTCTAATAAGACACCTACAACAACAATTGTCATTTTATATCAAAAGTTAAAGAATTTGAAAACAATTGTAAAACTTTTAGTAAAATTAAACTTGCCAGTTTACTGCAGGCTCGACAAAATATTTTGTCACCATCCTTTACCAGTTCAGGATACGGCTTAATTCATAAAGAAATTTTGTTCGCTATACTCATTGTATGTATTTAGAAACGTAACACAGTAACACAGTTACGTGCTGTTTCGCTCAAAGATATTCAATGAATGAATAGTTTATTTGGAAATTAATAATAATAAAACGTATTTACCACATCCCTTCTACTACGCGAAATTAAACACGTGCAGTTCTTGAAAAAAAAGAGAAACCAATGTAAAAGATTTATCGTTCTGAGAATTGTCCGTTGTCGATCTACATTAGGAATTACCAGGAATTTTTACTAATAGAAAGGATAAGAAAAAGCCTAAATATCCAATATGGAATCACTAATTAGCGTTAATTAATTTCAATCAGTGTAATATGTCTACATATAGACTATAATTAAAGATATGCAAAAAATAAAATATATACACTTTGCATATAATCCGGTCTCTACTGTTCAGTCTTAGTTTCACAGAAACCATATTTAAATTACTTATAACTCCAATTTAATTAAATTTTCATTATTAACAATACGTATAAGACTATAGAAGAACTTTTCAAAAGGGAACCCACACAGCAACTACTTCAGACAACGTTCAAGAAAATAACATTACGTAGCACTTACTAGAATATTAAATTAAAAGCCTCTCAATATTAAATTCATGATTTTTACAGCATAATAGAATTTTGTAAAGTAGAAAGATAACATTAAGTTGTGCCAGTTAGTACGTTGTCCAATTAAAAGGAAACGCTTTTATATTTTCTTGAATGCTGCTTCCCACCCATATTTTAATAGTTAATTTAAAGGTAAAATAACCATACGGTTGTTTTACACTTAACCAGACATAGCTTCCTTTATTCAAGGGGGAAGCTTTTCCAACGTTTTGCCAAACCTAAGTATGCAAATATAACGTAAAGCTGTCTGTAGTCCAGGAACGATGCTGTATATTTTATATATGTATTTTAAAAGTATTTCTGCATAGTATAATAGACTACTAGTATAACGTATATTTCTAAAAATGTATGTTATACTTGTATATCTATCTGCTTCTACTTTTGTATCTAATGGACTCTGCATTTTTTCAGTTAACGGATGTCTAGACCACCTTTCAGATAAATGTAATAATGATCATCTTTATGAACAATAAGCGTATCTCCACATTTAAAGACAGTACATGAATTACCGCTTCGATGTAGCTCATTTATTTAAGAATTTAAATTTAGGCATTAGCAATCAGAACTATGTACAGCAATAGCGTGAAACATAAAAGGTATTACATGCTGTATAGTAGTGTGTAACTATAAAATGCCCATATCCGCGACTAAGCCATTTTATTTGTTTTGATATTACAAACGTAAAATTACCTTAAATATTCAATTATTCGTTGAATAATACATATTTTCTTAACCTCAGTTCTAACATAGCTTTTATTTCTTATTTAATTAAAAGAATTATTAATTAATATGCAATATACCAGGTCTATGCATAAGTTTTTTTCCCGTTTACTAAGACATACCGCCAGCGAAAAGTACGCACCGTATTAATTTGATGCATACGTCATTTTGTTCGTCTGGCATTTAAACTTCAAATACATACAAGTTGGATTCGCCAAAAACTAGCTTCTTTGCTTTATCGTTCAGTGATCGTGTCGAGTTTTGTGCCTGAAGAAGAACATTTGCGGCACGCATTACTTTTTATATTTAATCAAAAGAAAAAGGCTATTGGAAGTCATCGTTTTCTGGTAGAAACATATGGTGAACATGCTCCATTGATTAAAACATGTGAGACATGGTTTCGATAACTTGAAAGTAGTGATTTCAACGTGAAAGACAGTGAGCGCTTTGGTAGACCGCAAAAATGCGAAGACGAATAATTGCAGGAGTTATTGGATGATGATCCAACTCAAGCTCAACAGCAATTAGCAGAGGCATTACATGTGTCACAAGAAGCAATTAGCAGACGTTTACGAGGAATGGGGAAGATAAATAAACTGGGTAAATGGGTCCCACACGATTTGAGTGAACGTCAAATAGAAAATCGCAGTCATCTGTGAAATGCTGCATCAACGCCACGAAAGGAAATAATTTTTCTATCGAATTGTGACGGGTGACGAAAAATGAATTTACTTTGAAAATCTGAAGCGGAAAAAAATCGTGGCTTTCACCTGGCGAAGTCAACACCAAGGTCAAATCGCTTCAGCAAGAAGACCTATGTCTGGTGGAACCAGAGCGGTATTGTGGATTATGATATAACTTTTGAACCCCGGCGAAGTCGTTAATACATAACGCTATCCCCAACAAATGATTGATTTAAACCATACATTATCAAAAGACGACTGGAATGCGCCAGAAGTTATGGCAAAGTGGTTTTGTTACACGACAATGCGCACATGGTCTCACACAACAAAACCAGTGAAATACACCTTGAAATCAGTTGGATGGGACATCGTTCCGCACCCGCCCTATTCCCCAGACCTGACTATCACTTCTTCGCGTAAATGCGCGTACCCCGCCAGCACTTCAGCAATTTTGAGGAAGTTGGAAAATGGCTTAACAAAAGGTTTGCCGCAAAAGGCAAGCATTTTTTCTGACATGGTACCCATAACTTAGCTGAAGGAGGCCAATAGCCAATATTTTAAATGAAAAGAAAATATTTACCTTGAAAATTACGTGTTTGTTTTCAGCAAAAAAACTTATGCACACCCCTGCTGAAATTCTAAAAAAAAGTAAAAATGCCGTACCATACAGTTCGTGCCCAAGTTTAATTTATGGTGATCGCCAAAATGTTAGTATCAAATAAATTAACTTTTTCGGAGTGACACCTACATGTATGGAATAATAAACACGTATTTAATTTAAAAAACATTTGTGCATTATAATATGATTTCAAGTAGTGAGCTATTTGGTGAAGGGCTTCAAGATTTGAGATTACTGAAAATAATATTATTTTTTCGGTTTTTTGACTCCAACGATTTTATAATGATAAAAATTTTAGTTTAAGTAGGCTGTAAAAATGTAAACTATAAGAGTAACGCAACAGCCATTAACTTGATTCTAATGACTAAAGATCCCGGTTGAATCTTTATTATCATAGCTTTACAGCTTTAAAAAGAAGTGAAACAAAATGTTTCTTTTATAATTTTTTTAAATAAATAATTCCAGCGCAAGCGAATTGTTAATGAGTAGCAGACAGAAAACACATTCAACTGTGCTGTAGAAAATTATTTCTAAACAGCTATCAACAGATCGCTTAAGTAGAGTTTGTTTTTAGGAAAAATGAACGATTACAAAAATAAAATTATGTTAGACGCTAAGCGATAATAATTCCTTCAATATTTTGATTTTATAGAAAATTAACAATTGTCATACTCATACCAAAAGCGGTTGTCCAGTGGTAAGAAGATCGGTTTCTATCTGGAGCAACGTCAAGTGTTGAAAGTTCAGTATCCACCAGTCGTAGTGAGAGTTCCCTGTCGGAGACCTTTATACTCACTGTGATAACCACACCTCACCCTCCTTTATGCCAATAAAACTACAATGCTATGGAATATTTTGCACATGAATATATACGTAAAGCTCCTATGATTATCAGAAACTTGCAAACACTGTTTTTTATTTTTGATTAAGTTCGAATAATATTTTGCATAAAACGTTTTAAAATTCGGCAGTGTGTACAAAAATGTGAAACTATTCACAAAATAATAAATGAGATAAGTTAAAAATTACAAATATATATGAGACATAATAGATATAATTAGGAAGTCTGCTGATGATAAAATGTCTACTTTGTTGGAGTCAAAATTTGTACGTAGGTACATGTGTACGCTATACATGTGTTTACACATATTGTTTAAGAATTTCTCTTAAAGCTGCAAATAGCCGTATTCTTCCAAAGGGGTTGGCTATCGATTATGAAATAAAAAAAGAACGGAACTTGGCAATACTAGTGTAGATGCTTTAGCGAATTAATTAAAATATATGTGATAATTTACACAATCACCACCTATTTTACACTGTTCAGCATTCAATCTTTTATAGTAGTCTACCTTTGACATACACTAAATTAAACAGTCTAAACACAAAACAACAACGTAAAATGAATTAAACGTGCGAAACATAAAAGGCGAACAAAATCAGTTACTGTAACTTTACTAGCATTTAAAAAAATTAAATTTTCAGATGTGACATAAAAATAGTTTCCGGCATCGTTATATTATCGGCTACAATTGTTTCAAAATTAATATGCTTGCAAGATGTAATTTCTTGGATGTTTCTCCTTTTTTTCTAAGTTAAAAATACATTTTATTTTTAAGTACCTCATTTTAGAAAAAAAAACGCGGCAACCTAGCTTTAGTGGAAATTCTGTAATATCCTGCGTATGTGGATGAATACTACCCGTTAATATGAAAATAAATACTTATTGTTAAATAATTATCTTGATTCATTTTTGAATAATTCTCTTAAAAGCAACATACAATTTAGGTGGCGTACCAAGCCTTTGTATGTATTAAAAGTGACGCGAGATTAATCATTCGTGATCTATTGCGTAAATATTTATACTTCGACCCCAACAATTGGAAGTTGCAGCATGGGTTTATAGACACGCAATAAATATATTGTTTTGACAGCAAAAGGAAATTTTAATAGACGTCTCCAAGAATACTAGTAGAATTAATGCATTTAGCAGTATCACGTTTCAAGTTTAAATTATCTTTTGACGTGAATTTAATTAGATGGTTAATAGCAGCTCTCAAATAAATTAGAATGTATTGTAACTCTGACAAAGCTATTAATATCAGATATGTAATATATACTTATATTAAGAAATGGTGTAATACAGGTGCAGATATTTTGTAAAATTCATATGTAAATTTTCTTTAGCCATTTATAAAATTAATATCAATTTTCTTACTGATATTCGTCAATACATTCCTAACACCTACAGAATAATTTTTCCATGTTATGTAATACATGGGCTGAAAAGTCCCGGGCCTAACACATAGATGACGCTAGTTTTATTGCAGTCACCTTTCTCTCAGTTAGTACTAACCTTCAAAAGACAGCTGTTAAAATTTCATGATATTCTATTCATTAGTTTGTGAGTTATTGTGCTAAGAGTCACGCTACTTTTGTTATTTTCAAAACAATGGATCAATAACAATTTCGTGTTTTAATTTTACACTGCTTCTTGATGGGAAAAAATACAGTTCAAGCGAAGCAATGGCTTGAAAAGTGTTATGCGGACTCCGCTCCATCAGAAACAGCAATAAAACGTTGGTTTGTTGACTTCAAACGTGGTCGTAGACACCGATGACGCAGAACGCAGTGGACGTCCGAATGAGGCGGTAACACCAGAAAACATCAAAAGAATCCACAAAATCGTTTTGAATGATCGAAAAGTGAAGTTGCGTGAGTTAGCTGACATCGTAAAGAAATCACAAGAACGTATTGGCTTTATATTGCATGAGCATTTGACTATGAGAAAGCTCTGTTCAAAGTGGGTGCCGCGTTTGCTTACTGTTGACCAAAAACAAGAACGTGTTGATGATACTGAGCAGTGTTTGGGCATGTTTAAACGTAACAAACCGGAATTTTTGCGTCGATATGTGACAATGGATGAAACATGGATCCATCACTTCACTCCGGAATCAAAACGATCGTTATCTGAGTGGACAGCAACTGGTGAACCTCGTCCAAAGCGCCCGAAAGCACAACAATCGGCTGGAAAAGTTATGGCCTCGGTATTTTGGGATGTGCGTGGTGTAATATTCATCGACTATCTTGAGAAAGGAAATACCATCAACAGTGAATATTATATAGCGTTATTGGAGCGTTTGAAGACCGACATTGCAAAGAAACGACCGCATATGGCAAAGAAAAAGAATTTGTTTCATCGAGACAACGCACCGTGTCACAAGTCAATCAAAACAATGGCAAAACTACATGAATTGAACTTCGAATTGCTCCAACATCCACCGTATTCGCCAGATTCGGCTCCCAGCGACTACTGGCTGTTCGCAGACCTCAAAAAAATCCTCACCGGTAAAAAAATTCGCACGAATGAAAAGGTTATCGCTGAAACTGAGGCCTATTTTGAGGCAAACGATAAATCGTTCTACAAAAGTGGTATTGAAATGTTAGAGCGGCGCTGGAATGATTGCGTTGATCTTGATAGAGATTACATTGATAAATAAAGCTAATTTTGAACCAAAAAAAAAAACGTGTTTTCTTTGTTAGGCCCGGGACTTTTCAGCCCATGTGTTAATTATTTTGTACTATATATTTATATATAACATTGATGGAAACAATTAGGAATATTTCTTCGTCAGTATAGTTAAAAGTAATTTCAGTTTTTTACGCATGTAAGCAATTAAACACAGTATAAGCATTGATATAAAGCGTCTTTCTTGCAATCGTTCGATAATATAAAATTAAGAATCTGTGGGAAAATGGAGACAAGAGAAAAGATGGAATGTTAGTCTTATTCGCTACAAAAACACTTCAATATCGCTTATGGTCACCATGAACAATCAATACACCTCTGCACCTAGCTTGAATTGAATTTCTCAAATTATTCAAAAGTTCCCGAACAGTCTTTGGCCACTCTTCATTTAAGGCAATTTCCTTTTAACTCGCAAAGAACTCCTAAGAACTCTAGCGATACTACACAAGCAGCAATTTCACAACCGAAGGCATCACACAACACTGTCGATTGGAGAAAGCAAATGTGTTCTAATGATTCCATGGTTTTCAAACCAATTAGCGATGAGGTGAGCACGTTAAGGGTGAGTATTATGAATGTGGATGTTGCTCAATTTACATGATTAAGTAGACAAATAATAGATTAATCGACGTTTAGTAGAATATTACAAAAAGTTAAAGGTTCGAGCTGCTAATTTCAGTAATTCAAAGTAAGGTTGCAGAAACGTGTGCTTTCGCAATAGCACACGCCTTACTTGTTATCAATATTAAAAATAATTATTGTAATTACTTAATATTTTAGTTTGGTTGCGTTGATGTAGAATCACGCAAAAATTCGCTGTACTATTGTGTCATTAGCATGCCGTGCTGACTCAGTCATACTCCTACACCGAGATGAAAATATGTTGGTGTATTTGGAAAAGGAGCGTTCTGCGTCTAATGATGTGTTCGCGAATTAAAAAGATCGTTCGCATCGTATTCGTACTTTTGGCTTTCAGGTAAACTCTTGTCGATACGTACTATAGTTTGAAAATCGGAATTCTTATTTATAACCGCACGCAATTTATCGGTTGTTAATCTTTCTATACTATCTGTTAGATTTCCTAAACGAGGCTTTCAATCTATTGTATTTAGCACTTCATATAATGATAGCTTGGGGTGTTCTAATTTGGAAATAGTCTAAAAGAATTGAATAATGTTCTGAAATTTGCTCTATTTGAATATGGATTTTGGTATCTGAAACCAATCGCTGGCTTACTGAAATTGCTTGGACTTCTTGCGGATTTAAATTTAAGATACAAGATTTAATAATGTGTAAAAATTTCTCATAATACAAAATAGCTTTAAGCCACCTTCCCCATCTCGTCAATACCGGCTGTGATGGTGAAGAAATCTATTAACACTCGTCGGATATAACGAAGAACGTCGTCAATTCGACATCATCAACCTAATTCAGACACATATTTACCATACGCATATGAATCCCGACTTCGGCTATGTCCTACTGCTTTCGAAATATATGTTCGCCACCAATGAGTGCCCATTCGTTTCTGCAAGCTTAATTCATAGTATTTTTGAAAGACTTCAAAGTTCTGATCAAAAAGTAGCGCAGTTTGTTGTACAGTAGCCAGAAGATTTACACGCGATTAAAACTGTTTTTTTTTTAGTTGTTTTTTGTGTAACAGTAACAATTGAAACAACTTTTTTTGATAAAGCTATTCCATTCTTATTTATCCCGTAAGCATTAACCGTAGCCACAACTGAGTTTTTCATAAAACTCAATATTTTTTTCAAAACTCATTCATACTTGAATTGGACCATACTTTGTCAAACCTATCAACCATCATTGAATCCAGAATTTTCATTCCCAAATCTCAATTAAAAGTTATTAACATTTTTACATGTTTAACTTGCATTTCTAGCTTCTTTGGGAAGGTTTTTTCGAATATTGCTTGCTTTGTATTCAATATACGTAATAAATTTATTGTATTCTAATATCTATGTTACTCCATAGGATATTGTAGTAAACTATATTCTGTTTTGCAGGAACAAGCTCTTGACGCAAAGCAACAAGCTGCGTCTCCCGAAGACACCGAGGATCTCTCACCTCTTCCAGTACACACTCAACAACAAGTGAAACGTCGAGGTGGTATATCGGCTGAACCAGTAACTGAAGAAGATGCTACTAGTTATGTTAAGAAGGTGGTGCCAAAAGATTACAAGACAATGGCTGCTTTGTCTAAAGCTATTGCCAAAAATGTACTTTTCTCCCATCTTGATGAAAACGAACGTTCTGATATTTTCGATGCAATGTTTCCGGTAAACTGCTTGCCTGGAGAAGCAATAATAACACAAGGTGCAGAGGGAGATAATTTTTATGTTATCGATCAAGGAGAAGTTGAGGTTAGTTGTATGAAATTTTTGTATTATTGAGATATGTATGATTATAAACTTTTTATGAGGGAGATTAGGGATTCAAAATTTAAATTTCATTAAAGTTTGAGTACCGCTGTAATGATAGCAACAAATACATAATAAGTTGTGCAGTAATGTAACAAAATTATAGATTTTTTTGAATGCATATATGCAGTATCCAAAAAAAGTATTTGCAGACTAGCTCAATTTTAACAATTTCAGTTTGTATTACTCTTAATAAAAAACATTTATATTGTAATATACAAAAAATAAAACTACATTTAATAAAGAAATAAGAATAATAAAGTATATATAAACCAAAATTATAAATTCGTATAAATAACAATGTAAGATAAATTATTGTACAAATATATACAAAATTAACAACAAAAAAGCATTTGCAAAAAACATACAAATTATTATGTTAATATTTTGTTATTACATATCTATTCATTATACCTTCAATAAAAGAAATAAAGTTCTCTACGCCATTTGCCGCAAAACACCCCCACACCGCAACACTACCGCCGCCGCCTTTTCTTGTAAATTATAGCTTTTAAAGCTTCTCCTTGTTTTCTGAACACCTATTTCTTGCCATCTAAGCCAGTAACCATAATTTTGCTTTCGTCAGAAAAAATAAGATATTTCCAAAATTCTGCAGGTTAATATTGTTTTAGCAAATTTCAATCGTTTACGTCGGTTACTTTGCATACAAAAACTTCGGGCAGCACGGGCTTGATATCCATGTTACCTTTGAACATATTTTATAGTATCGGGATGTACACGCTTTCTAGTAGCATTATAAAAGATCACTACACTAATTTGGGTGCACTAGTAAAAGGATTGTTTTTAATTTTTAAGATTATCAAATTTTCATCCCTTGCTGTTAACTTTCTTGGACGACTTAATCGCAGTGAACTATTCAACTGTCCTGTGTTTTTAGACTTTGTTATAATTTATCCAGTTGTTGAAACTGATTTATTTAATATGCGACCAATTTCTCCAAGAGATTTTCGTCGACTATGTAATTTTGTTACTTACTGGCTCTCTTCAACTGTATTTTGTCTTATTTTGTCTACTATTTTTGTTTGTATCGTCCGCATAGGCTCAAGTCACTGCAAATATTAAACAGTAATAACGAGTCATTGAGAATCGACAACCTATGCGATTCCCCTGATTATAGATTGGTGTTTTCGTAAATTTCTGCATGGTGTGCAAATACATTTTTGTGTTTACGTAATTTTTTGCTCATTGCAACGTTTATAAAAATTTATGATTTTGGCTTATATATACTTTTTCTGTATTAAATAGTTTCATTTTTTGTATATTACGGTATAAATTTCTTTTATTAAAAGGAATAGTCATTAAAAATGATAAAATTGGGTTGGTGTGCTAATAGTTTTTCTGGATACTGTTATGTATTCATCACTTATTCCGAACAAAGAAACATAAAAGAATTATATCAACAAAGTTACAACTCTCCTCATATATTCTTATTTTCAAAATATTAATTATTATATTTGGAGTTACTGGATGTTTAGATTTTAACAAAGGCATGGGTAATGTATTTATGTGATAAAAGGAACTACGTACCATAATATTTGCAATGCAGTTTCATTGCAATATTGTTAGCAGAATAGAAATAAATTTGTGCCTCGGCGATATCATTTGAAATTACAAGGAGATAACGAGTTAAAAAAGGATTTCATCAAATACATCCACATCTCTTTTTACAGCATACTTGTTTCTGCAAGTATAGATTTTTGATAATCTTAGATGTAATGTTACTTCGTTAGCAATACAAAAAGAACATTGTATTCAACCTAATACTGTTTAACTAATTTTTTTAACCAAATGGGTATAATAACAATGAATTGGCTAGCGTGTTCCCTTGACCTGAAGCCAATTGAACATGTGTAGGACATGCTAAGCAAAAGACTTAGATCATGAATTCCTGGTGTTGAAAGCGGAGAAGTAAAAGTTGTATTAAGTGAGGAATGGGACAGATTGCCTCAAGAGCTGATCAATGATCTAATCAGAAGTATAAGAAGACGAATGATTGCAATTGTAAGGGCTAGTGGGAGAACACACGCTACTAAAGCAAAAAAGCATATTAAATATTTAAGCAAGTCTAAAATATACAATAAGGTTACTCTGTTTAAAACTAGACTAGCCTGATATCCTAGAGTTTTCTTCTTCTTCAACAGATTTTACATGGTGCAACCATTGTAAAGCAAACAAGAAAATAATTAGATTTCATGTTTGTTCGTTTAAATTTATGGATGTGTGTATAACATAAAATGTATTTTTGTATCGGCTAGCTAAAAAAAGGAAAGAATACTTTTTGCCTTTTTCTAATTAAAAAGAAAAAATCTTGAATACTTGAGAAATGATGCAAAAGACATTATTTAAACCAATAAACTGAATACCTTATAAAATGCGTATATAAATGTGATATAGTCACGTCAAAACAAACCAATGATACGCTTAAATCCAATTCTTAACCATTGCTAATTGAAATAATCTAACGGCAAAAATAAAACAATATTTTCGAAAACATCATCGCTAAATTCCATGCTTAGAAATTCGCGGTGATATTTTCGCAAATACATTAATTAACGCCATTTATCTTTCGAAATCACACTATATGAATGCTGCCCTTTTAAAGTAGTATCTATTATAGCTGTTCTTACTATTGTTATATGTACCAACGTGTATCGTAAAAAGATGTGTGGAAAATATTAAAATTTAAATTTCAGGTATATGTCAACAATGAATTAGTTACAACAATTGGTGAAGGTGGAAGCTTTGGCGAATTGGCATTGATTTATGGTACTCCTCGAGCAGCAACCGTTCGTGCAAAAACAGATGTAAAATTATGGGGAATCGATAGGGACTCATACAGACGAATTCTTATGGGATCTACCATACGTAAACGAAAAATGTACGAAGAATTTTTATCGCGGGTATCCATTTTGGAAAATTTGGACAAATGGGAACGGCTTACCGTAGCTGACGCACTAGAAACCGTCAGTTTCGAGGATAAAGAGACGATTGTTAGACAAGGAGAACCTGGTGATGATTTTTACATTATCGTAGAAGGTACTGCGCTTGTAATGCAAAATAGAGCCGAAGGCGAAGAACCAACCGAAGTAGGAAGATTAGGTCCAAGTGATTATTTTGGGGAAATAGCACTTTTGCTGGATAGACCAAGAGCTGCAACCGTTGTAGCTAACGGTCCCTTAAAGTGTGTTAAACTGGATAGGGCTAGGTGAGTATAAATATTGCCTGTCTGGAGCATTACAGCAGATGACTATCATCATAACCTAAGACACAGTGAAACCTATCTATGCGAGATGCAGCGCATACGATTATACACTCACATGTAACAAATTAAGATCAAGAAGCATTGATGATTCGATGTATGATATTACCGGAATATGACCTACCTCTTTTCACGGCCGTGATCTGGTACCAGTTTTGTCAACCTTACTTATTATATTGCATATAGGCCAATGGATTTAATATTATTTATAAACAACAATGAAAATTCAAAAATACACATCATAAAATTAATAGTACAGTTTATACAGACCTACAAATAGATTATACAATTGTTTAAATATAGCGCTTGTGCTGGCAATGCGCATGCAGCTGCGCATTGTGACGACAACATGAAGAACAAAGCCGCTCATAAATGTTTGGGCACTCTCAATACCAGCACAAATCGTATAAAAACTCAGACAAAAATGTGAATTTTTGTGCACGTCCACACATGCATTTATGGACATATACTCAATAAATGGAAAAACTAAATAAAACGCTTAATGTAAATTTTAGTTTCAACCATGTGACCTCCTCTAGAATAGAATAATGGCATCGCACAATCGAAGCATTCTTACAATATGTTTTGCTAAAGATCCTAGGGTTATGGAAGTCCAAGATGATTCAAGTTTGTTCCACATATCAGTAGTTGATTTTGGAGTTGTTTACGGTACTAATCTGTCCAGTTCTTCTCACAGTGACTCGATCGGGTCCAAGACAAGCTTCTATTGAGGCCATTCCATAACTATAATAATAATTCCTTCCTCCTCCAAATTGTGTAAATAATCTTTATATAATTTAGGTAAATGTTTTGAGTCATTATCTTGTTAAAAGATAAAATTTAGCCTGAAAGTCGAATTTTTGAAGGTACTGCGTGACTCCAAAATGTCTGGGTATCGTTCATTTCTTAGTATTCTGTCAATTTTCACAATATTCACTTCACTAGTACCAACAAAGCAGCCCCAAATCATCACTGAACCGTCTCCATGCTTTAGCGGCAATACACTTTTTCTGGTTACGTTTACTCACAGATCTTCTCACGAATAATCGCTTCCCGGTACCGAACACTTCAAATTTGTACTTATTTGTCCATAAGACGCTGTTCCAATCCGTGGCTTACTCATTTTACTATAATCTTTCACAAAACAAACATTATTACCTATATTTATCCAATTGATATTTTTTTTGCCGGAGATTCCTGCAGATTCTAACTGTACCGTAATAAACGGTAAAGTAATAAAATTAATCCATTATAGTTGGGTGTAAAATTGAACATTTGAGATAAGTATTTCATTTTATTACAATATAAACATATTGTATGTAAACATATATCAGTTATAAATAAAAATAAGAGTATCTAAATATCTATGGCGGGTAGTGTATATACATATATAGCAATATGTAAACCTGGATCTCAAGTAAATACGTACAAAAAAATTATTTTATTAAAATAGAAAGAAATAACATTGAAAAAAATGGATATTACATATACGATTTGTGATGTTTTAATATGTACTTAAATATTTTATGATCACAGCACCAGATAAATATCCAATAAATATATGAGCCCTCATATGAACCTCAACAGTTGCTGCCACATAAAACTAACCATGTCTGTGCACATTGTAAACGCACTTTTCAATACATTAGAAACAAACATGTATAGACTCTTTTTTTTCATGCTAAGAATTGTTTTCATTTAAGTAACTTGACCCAAAATATACTTTTTAGGTTTGAAAGGGTATTAGGTCTATGCGCCGACATTCTGAAGAGGAACATTACTCAATACAACAGCTTCGTCTCACTCTCAGTCTAAATAAGGAATTCCTATCGTTTGTATGAGGAGGTTTGAAACATTGGAATGAAGAACTGAAAAAATTCAGCCAAATTAAAAGTCTTCATTGGATGTAGTGAAGTATTTAGTAAATAATCTTCGTTTCGCATTAGTGCTGTTCAAGATCTAAAATCTCATATTTTTCTACTCCCAGAGATTTAACCGTTTGAAGCGAAAACAGCACTTTAAATTAATTGTTCTTATATATATTTAAATTAAATAACCTTACTATAAATATGCTGTACATAATAATATTGTTTACTTCCATTGTTCATGTAATGTTTACTTTATAATTTAAATAAAATATATTAATACCGAGTATTTACTTCACCTTGGTAAGTCGACGAATGTTTATGGAATCTATAAAATCGTTTGTATTTCACGTTTTTATTCAAACACTATTCAAATAGTTATCGTATAAATACAAAGTAACATCCATAAAAAAACTTTTTAGCAACAAGTTACTATTAACGAAATTATATATAATAAGTTCCATGTTTATGAATGTGTATTTCATCTTGGATATTATAAGAAATCGTTTAAAAATGTAAGTAAGAATTGTATTATCATATTACAGTAGATTACCGAAGCGTATATAAAGTGCCGCATGTGTCAATTTCTTAAATTGGATTTCTCTAATAATTGTGTGCATCGAATATGAGTTACCTTTACATATCTTCTTTTTTTTTAATAAGTCAAGTAAATAACCATATTTTCTCTTCTTATCATTAAATATCGTACTTTGTTTTGATGATGGGCAAAACAGTTCATCTTGGCAAATAATTTATTCACAAACAGTTCGCTTAACTGTAAAGTATAAAAATAGTGAATAGTTCACTCAGTTTAGATAATCCGGACACAAGATAAAATAGCTCTATTACTGGCCCATATTGGTATCTATCCAGTAGTTTCACTCCATACAAATGCATTCGTAATTGCTAAAAATCTGTCCATTTTCGAATGCAGGATAAATTACTTCAGTAGTTTGCCTTGCTAAATATTATCTGATGACATTAATTGATAAATTACTTCACGCGGTGTATTGTATGAAACGATTTTTTCTATCCAAGGAAAGTTTGCATCCATAAGATATTAGCTGATGAGAACATAAGTGCTTTACCTACATACCTAAGCGAGACCCCGAGTTCTGGAAGACAAGCAGAAATGCAGCCATAAATAAAATTATGTTTAAGTGAATATATCAATGCAGGAGATAATATAATAAAATTACATAATTGTTCCAGAAATATATAACAAAATTCCGCAGTAACGTGTCTTTTTTTGAATTGTACATACAACGTTGTAAGATCTACATCCCACACAAAAAATGTCTGTATTTGCCTATACAGAAGACGCATCATCTTAAAAGGGTGGATATACGATTAGTGATGGGCAAATCGATTGAAAATATCATTTGGTAAGACCAAAGGAATACTCGCTCGCCAACCGAATGCAAAAATCGTTTTCGAAACCGAATAGTTTTACCGAATGATCATTCGTTAACATGAAAGTATTCGTTAAGGAGGCAGACAGAATTCGAAACATTTGATAGACCTCCAGCGAATAGCGGAGATACATAGGCGTGTTAGATACTATATACAACGTGAATTTCTTCTCACATAATAGGTACGCAATTATTATTATGTCAGAAAACTACCTATAATGGTGTCGGGTGACTTTAACTATAAACAAATTTCTTCCATAATTCTCTGTTACTATCCACAATTTTAGCTTGCTTCCAGTTTTTCTCTCTTCTGGATGCTGTGTCCAATGGTGTGGTTACATACTTTTTGAGATCTTTCTCTTTTTCTTATATTCTGTACTCTCGCTTCATATATTAATTTTACTGGTCTAGTGTTCTAAAAAATAGGATATCTATGTTCTTGGCCGATAAGCAATTTGTTCGTCTGTTCGCAATTTGACCTGCTTTGGAATAAATTCTTCTATTTGATATAAAGTATTCTTTGGTTGTAAGTTGTTACGAAAACTTATGACGCCTTTGTCTTCTATGATTGGTAATGGCTGAAAATCTAATACTTCATTTCAATAATGCTATTGTGTGTGGTCTTCTTGAGTTTTCCAGATATTCGTTTTCCAAAACTAGTGCTAACCTCTGGTAATTCCGACGATGGGTACTGTGTATCAGAAACAGTTTCGGATGCGGATTTATATTTTCACCGCCGGACTTTTCAAAATAACCCCAGATTGATGAACATCTTTTTCGTGAAACCATTTTTTAAATATATCCTGTACTATTTATTATTAGTATTATAAATAACTCAACTGCTGCACATACAGTAAACAAAATTTAAAACTTAAATATGAAGCCGATCTAAAAAATGCCAGGTTGGCACCTATATATCTAAATAACAATAAAGAGATGCTTAGCATTAAGCATGTGTGATACATTTTCTTATGGCATTACGCATAATTGTTTGTAAATAAATTTACAAATTACATGAAGCAGAGCCTTTAGCAAACTGCCGCAACGTTATTTCTTCTTTTGTGGTTAACAGAACGTTGAGCAAGCATTTATGCAAGTATACTTATCAAGTGTTATTTGGATTTGTCCCCGTTATACGTGTTTTATTACTATTACATACCCATAACTCCCCATATATTACATGCGCACAAACGGCATATATACATTGCGATTATTTTTCGTTTAATAATATTCTCTAGAGAATTTGAAATCCCATTGATATTAGTATAACATAACAAAGTTAAAAGACGAGCTGTATAAGTCGTAGACTGTAATCTTAACAAAGAAAACAATCTATCTTTAAATAAACATCAGCCGTACTACGAGTCTAAGAAGCAATCATTTATTTTAAACCAACGGTTCGACAAATACTATTGTTAAAAGCGCGGGTTAACGCGAAAATTAGGCCGAATGGGGTACTATTTCTCAATTATACAGAGTGCCGGTAATTAGCATAAATAATAAGACAACTACTATAATGCAACTGTTCCTTTATTATTTCGAATAACTTCCGTAAAGCTTTTAGATATTAAACTCGACTATCTCCTTGATTTGCTCTGGTTCGACTGCCCATATGATCTTTTCATAAAACCCCCATCCCTTATCTGCATGTGAACTCGCTGCCCACTTAACATTCGAATACGTTGACGCGTTAAATAGGAATTCGGTGTAACACTATAACCTATTTATGTAGGTATATAAGTATGCTGTTATACATAATATACTACATTCGGTTAGTCTGATGACTTAAGAAGGTTTCGGTTCATTTTTATTTCGAATTCTAACTTCTTAACGAATACTTTTGTTTAAATGAATGATCATTTGGTAAAACTACTCGGTTTCGAAAACGATTTTTGCATTATGTTAGCGAGCGAGTATTCGTTTGTCCTTATCCAATGATATTTTCATTTGATTGGCCCATCACTATATACGACCAAAACCGCAATAAGGCACATAGGCAAATAAGCAATATAATCTAGGTCTGTTCGCATCTTAAAATTCGGTATGGCTCTTACGAAATGTTACTCTCTCTTTCTATTGATAAAGAGTTTATGTATGTACATATTTTTACAAGCTGGGCGGAGTTGCGCGATTTTGTACTAATGACTTTTTTTATAATCGTAACGATTGCCGGGTTCCGCCGTGTCACTAGATTTTTTGTCCCTGACGTTTCCCGAAGAACTGCGGTTCTCATTTTCAAAGGTACTGGCTTCGTGCACGTTGTTGCTACTTTAAGTATGCTCTTCCCTTTGCTGAGCCGAACTCCAACTAAACCGAAGATGAACAACGGCACTGCACGCATTCGTCACGCTACTGGTACTCGCGCAGCAACAACGTGCACGAAGCCAATACCTTTGAAAATGCGAACCGCAGTTGTTACCGAAAGGTCAGGGACAAAAAATCTAGTGACACGGCGCAACCAGACAACCGTTATGAGTATGACAAACGGCCGTGGACGTCTGAGATACTATGTGTCAGCTGTTCTGCTTTAACTTGAGAAACCTTGTCTGTCCTTACTATCGATAGCTTTATATCTAATATTCTTAATGTTTGTTCTATTCATATTGTATCATTGCAGCACTGTTCTCAATAAATAAATCAGTTTACTAATCTTATTATAGTCAATTGTAGAATCAATTCTAAAATAAAAAGAAATGTCACATTCACAAATTATATTTAGTAAAAGCCATTTCGTATAATTTGGAAAATATAGAAATAACTTAATAATATTTATATTAAATACTATCATGTAACATAATATTATAATAAACATATGAAAAATATTGGTTATCTGCCATTTGTAATTTTTTCATATAGCCAACTGTAGAGCATTCTTTCGTATCAGACTATACATTACTTCATAAAAAATATTTGTTTCTTTAGTACATTTTTTAAATTAAATTATGCATTCATTCAAAGAGAAATCACATGATTACAAACGCCTTCTTATCCGTAGCACAATTGTGACGCCAATTTTACATAAAGAAACAAAGCAAATTAACAGAATCTCGCAATAATCTCTTTCCCCATATTTTTTCTGGTGTCTTGATGCATTTTTACATTTTGATGCGAAAGAATATTAATAACTTCTATTATTTTTTTGGAACACGCGACAATAGCATAACTACATGAACATGAGGCAAGATCCAATATCATCTATATAACTTCGACGTCATAGTCAACCTGGATGTTTTCAAATTTCAGTTTTGAGAGTTTTAGTTTCCATTAAAAGTATTATTATTAAGGGGCAACGGTCTTCCATTCGAAGATGTATACATGAAATAAGGTAAATGTTTGATAACTTTTAAATTCTAATCCTTCAGGTAATACAATCTTTAATTCCTTAATGGGTTGTAATTTAGGTATAAAATATAAATTAATATACACCGGCTTTTCTTGGCTCCAGTTGACAAATTAAAGAACCCGAATCGTTATTAATGTAATATATTAGCATACGTCTATTTTCAGTTCAATTTAAAATCCTATACAATATTCTTTTCGAAGATGGGTAAATAAAATAGATGAATAAAAAATATATATGTATTGAAAATTAATTTATTGAAAAATATGTACAATATATACACATACATTATGATTTTTTTTTAGTATCTTGTTCTTCCTTTTTGGTCATTTTCTTGTATATCATCTGATTAATTCCCATAACAAAATGTTGATTTTGTTATACAACCAGTGCTATAAACCATCCTCCTTGGTATCTCTACAACAAATCTGCATCCGGTATTAAAAACAAGGAAAGATTTAAGAAGACTATCCAACCATATTTCTTAAAACGAAATCATTACACAGCTACAATCACCGATACGATATACTTGAAGTGTGGGCAACTTTCTGCGAAGAGAATCACTTGAGAATCATGCTTCCTCATAAGTTGAATTCGAAAAGTAGCAAAATGAAAGAAAGTTTGATGTGAGTGTAAAGATCTGAAGATGTAAAGAAATGTCCTAGATGTTGGGTATAGCAGATACGCTGCTTTTACAATCGATAGAACTTTTTTCATCATCCGTGTATGTTAACCCGAAAGGTTCAAGAAATGAGAGACAGTCGTCCTGGGATTTGAAAGCCAATTCCTCCGCCACAAAATTCAGCGATATGTTTTGACGGTAGCTAAACAAATATAAACAGTATTAATATCACAATTTCTACGATATGTTGAAGAAATCACAGAATTCTGTTAGCATGGCAATTTAATATTATTAAATAAATTTTATTAAGCTCTCCTTAGATTATTTAATAATAAAACCTAGCATAAGTGCTACAGTTTGTATAAATATATATGTAGGAAAAAATGAAGTACGTTGTTAACAAAATTCTGTGTAATTAAAAGGATAATTTATACTTTTCCTGAAATTAAAGGAGATTAGAATAAATAATAATACGCTGTATCTTTAACTAGATCTACGTGATTATGTAGTATAGTCACATTTACTATATTACTACATAACTACCCGCTGCTATAGTCATAGATTTAAGTTTATTTTTATGACACATGTATGATTGGAATTTTCTCCAATCTTTTTGGCAATATAAAAAGCACAGAGCGTTCAATAGTTGAGCGTAGGCTTTCACGGCCGTCGTCCATAGTAGAAATGTTCCTCGGGTTTTGTCGTGTATTTACAGTTTCACTTGACGTTTCGCTGATCATGCTGTCAGCTTCTTCAGAAAGTTTCTGGTCTTTAGAAACAAAACCCGAAAAACATTTCTGTTAAGCACACAGCGTTCCTTTCGTTTTCTGCGCACCTCTTAGCCCCTTGTTATAAATAAATAAAGAATAATAATAATGGGTTTTTCAATAATGACGGGTCGATGTTGAAATGGAATAAAACAAGCTGTATCTGAAGTATTAACGAAATTCTTTATTTATTTGAAAGACCCATGTATGCCACGTATGTGTAATATAACATGGGTCAAATGTCTGCCGCGGCTTCCCAGAGTGGCACGGATCGAGTGGTCCGATTTTCAATGACTGCTGCATAGATACGGCTCAATGTGAATGATGGCTTGAGTTATGTTGACTTTAAGGACATCGGTTGATTGCGGCTTATTGGCATAGAGCTCAAACTTCAGAAAAATCCTCTATAGGGTCAAATCGCACAATCTTAGTGGTCTCTGAGAGAGATAATCATAACCTCAAATCGTTCACACAGAATGTCCACCCGTTGTGTGGCACACAGCGCCGTCTTGCTGAAACTACATGTCGTCCATGTCCAGAGTTCAATTTGGACCAAATGAAATCTGTAACACTTGCCGGTAACGGTGATGGCCTCACCAACGTCGTTATCGAGAAACATGCAGACCAATAACACCGCAGCTCCTAAATTCGCACAACAGTAACATTTTTTGGATTCATCGCTACGTTGTGAACCTAGTGTGGGTTGGCGTCGTCCCATATATAGCAATTATGCTTGTTAACATAACATAGCCATTCATTCAAAAATGTGCCTCGTCGCTAAAAATTTATCGGCCAGAATTGGGGTAGCCAACAAACGGCGTTGTCTATAGTCATTAAAAGTCCCGGCGCAAAATTCGCCAAGTTAAAGTATGCGAAAGGCCGAGTTCCTCTGAACGACAAGGAATTGACTGCCATCGGGTTCTCCTACACACTTTCACGGACAGCGGCGATGTTCTCGGCAGATCTAGCGTTCTCCTAACGTGCGGGTGTAGGCCGATTGTTTACCGATTACCGCATCTGCCGTAAAATGGGTGCAATGCGCGCAACATTTACACTAACGAACACTGACTTTGATAATAAAGTTTTACCATTTGGACATGCCGCTCAATTGTGTAACTTGTCATGGTGACCAATATCGACCCGTCCCAATTGAACAACCCTACATATATTATAAAACAGGAACATCAAGATCAAAATAAATCGCTTTTCAACTTATGATTTTGCATTAATTTATTGATTTAGTTTCATTTCGCATTTCTTTATAATTATTCCTTGCGTGATTCGGGCCCGTCAGATATAACCGATATTCAGTTAATTTTCCGTTAAGTTATTTATATAAACGTGTTTGTTTCTTTTTTTTTTTTTAACTAGCGTAGAGTGATATATAACAACGCTTTATTAACTCCACTTATTCGTTTATAACTATCAAGCCAGTACATATATGGAAAGATTTAGTCGAGCAGTGACTAGAACAGTCCCCTTTACATAGCAGTAAAAATTTAGTGTTCCGCGATACGCCAATTTCGTTAATGTTCTGCTTTCGTTCAGTAAAGGTATTAACTAACGTTTATAGCATTAAATAAGAAAACTATAACTGACGAGACGACTAAATTCGTATTTAGACATGTAAATACTATAAGTCGCTAATTTTTCTGATGTATGAATCAACATTGGAGCGAGGAAATTCCAAACGCCTGCATACCTTTTTTGTTAAGAGATATACAGTATATATACTCAACTTCATTTCATTGCTAAGCCTGCAAGAGCGCAATATGCACCCCCGGAAACTGAGTAAGAAGAGTGAACTTCAAGAGACTTTTCAAAGGTTTCTTGGGTTTAAACAAGTTACTACCGGACATACGTTTAGTACCCCCGTTATACGTCCTACTATTGAAACTCCGCCCCATACTGTCTAGGATATTAGCATATATAGTATATTTACTTGGAGATTCTTTTAATACCTAAATACTTTTTATAAGTAATTCTTATAGTGGTAAACCATCCTAAGGCCTAATGGACACCGGATTATTTCTATTTAATTTATTAGTTGCCCTCATTTTTATTATTTATTAAATTACAACATACACCCAGAGACATGAATATGAGGCACCCTTTAGATGTTTTAATGTAGTGGTATTAACAGACCTGCCGCTTCTTAGAAATACCCGTAGTATAAATAGAAGGGTTGGTGGGAGAAATACCGTTGTTAATCCATTTATTGCTGTATTTGCGGGACTAATTGTATTTTACACTTAGTATAGTTCGGTAAAGTGACCAATGCACATCAGAATTTTTAATTTCAATATATATGTGCGTTTGTTATTGGCAAATAAAAATATTTATTCGTGATTAGTTTATCCGTATGTAATTGAAAATGCCGAAATCTAAAGAACTTTTCGAGTTTCGACGTGCGCAAATTATTACACTACATGCCGAGAGATTATCCCAAGTGATGATTAGTAAAAAAAGTAAAATGTTCACGGTGCGCCGTACAAACAACTCTAAAGCATTACCAAGAAACAGGGGATACGTAATCAAGACCGGGAAGAGGTCTAAAACGTTAAACGACAGAAAGGGAGGACCGGTGGTTACAACGACACTCTCTACAAAATCGACGTCAAACGGCAGCAGATTTGGCTGGCGCGTTAAATCGACAACTCAACGTTAATTTATTGCCTAAATAGTAAGTAGACGTATTAAAGAAATCGGTCAATCATCGAGAAAAGCTAGAAAGAAACCGTGACTGTCGGACATAAATAAAACTAAACGATTATCATGGGCTCATAAACACAAATCGTGGACAGAGAAGGACTGGGCGAATGTGATTTGGACAGATGAGTGTAATGTGGAGGTAAATATAATTAATAGTTTTGTATTCGGTATAAGGCAACTATTTTATAGAAATTTAAACGAATTGTGTTAAAAAAAAATCGCAAGTTGAAAGAATTAACTAGATGGGTTTATTACAGACTTTTGGTACACCTGGTGCGTACTAATGCGTCGGAGGCCTGGTGAAGAATACCATGCCGATTGTGTGGTGCTTACCATTAAACATGGTGGCGGTAGTGTCGTGATATAGGGGTGTATGGCGTCGACAGAGGTTGGAGAGATGTTCGTGTGCACTGGTAGAATGAACTCGAGGACCTAGTCAGCATGTTAGATCAAGTTTTACTGCCCTCAATTGAAAAATTATTCGGAATGAATACTGACGAAGATTTGTTTCAACAAACCATGCCACACTGCGGCTGCAAGTTTAGCGTAGTTCCGGGGAGCGAACAATGACATCTTGGAATGGCCACCCCAAAGCTCGGATCTAAATCCGGTTGAACATTTGTTGTGGGCCAACAACAAATCCAAACAAGAATTAAAAGCAATACTTGAAAGAGTATGGGAGGACATTCCAACTTCAACCTGCCATATGTTAGTGGCCAGTTTACCTAAAAGGATTGAAGCTATCATAAAGGCCCGCGGGGGGCCAACCAAATATTGAATTTCTAGTTTGTAGTAATAAATATTTGCTCTTATATTTGTTTTATTTGTTCATTGTTTATCTTAAAGATAATTGAAAAAATTGGGGGTGCCTAATAATTGTGTCGCTGCATGTAAGCTACTATTGTCTTTTGCGAAAATAACATAGATACAAAAGATAATAGTGTTAATACACACTAGTATCAATTATTTGTAAATCCTGAAAATAAAAATAGCATCTACTTATACGCATTAATTTACATGCTTAATCGGCTAAGGATTTAGTCTTTTCATCTGATAAAAGCCCAAGTGTGCTTAGTTGGGAGTAAAGCCGCACAAATGGGTGCTGTTAGAGATGCGTGCGTCTCGGTTACTATCAATTCATATTGTATACTTTTAATAAAGTAATGAATGTAATTACTATTTTAGTTTGATTGTGTTGTTGATGCAGGCTTTATTGGCGCAGTCTACACCAACAACACAAACTAAAATAGTAAGTAATTACATTATGTTTAATATTGACAGTAACCGAGCCGCACGCATCCCTAACAGCACTCGCTTCTGTAATCTTAGTTGGAAGACTGACACAGAAAATTCTTTATTCACTCAATAGTAAATTTAATGTGGCGAGTAACTGTAGTAACGGACCGTAGTTTTACATTACTGTTGATTTTGCAAGTTACAAGCCCCTAACTTCGTTTTATTGTGTACAACGCAGAATGTTTGCGGGTGAAATTGTTGAATTGTAATTAACAGTTGTTGACTTGCAAATTGAAATCGATAAAGCAATGCAGGTACAATGCAACAAGGTAAAGTACAGCATAAAAATAATTGCACTAAGGGAAGTGATTTTAATTTCGTAAACCTACGTCTACTGGTCGGGTCTAATAGTCATAGTCAAGTATTTTTTTTAATTTAGATGAAGCTGATGTACTTGGATTCATAGATTTTCCAAGTCAGCACTACAGCTTTATAATTCTTGTAAAAAAAAATGTTTGATAAATAGTTTTTGCAACATAAAAATACTTTCGTGATACGTCGATTTCCTAGTCGACTGAGGATTAAAACTGTTTAGATTCTCCAGCGAGCATTAGAGTTTTTGCAACCTATTCAAGTAGAGTTACAATCAAAAACCATCCCTAAAGTAATTGTTACTTTACAGGCTTTTACTTGTTAAGTCATAATTAAGAAATAAGGACTTTCTAACAAACTCTTGGCGACATTTTTCATTCCTCTATTGAATATAAAAATATCAAACGGCGATCTAATGTGACAAATAGTAAACCAATAAAAAAACTCAAGTTATTCAGTTGTGATAATATACTTGGCCAGCAATTACTTCCCATTCTACTCAGAGTTAAAAAGAACGGCCTTAAATATGCTCGGATGCTCAGATATTGTTTTACGCTACATATGTTTTTTTACTCCTAAAAAGAATACATGAAGTAAAATTCAATATAGCGGTTATTTAGAACTATCAAAATACTAAGGACGTTCAATAATTAATAAACTACAATAGCGGGAAAAGCACTGAATATTGTTAAATGAAATTTCAGCTGTTTGAAAAAATATAAAAAAATATATAACATCTATTATTTATTTCTTAGCTTCGCTCGAAAGATGTACATCAGAAGAACAACGTTGTTATCCAAACGTGCGAAAAACTGGCTGAAATTTATCCGAGAACGTTGTAATATGCTCGAAGCTGTTAAAGCCAAAGCAGCGTGTATGAAGAGTTTAAATAGCGTAGAATAAGCGTTATCGATACTCATTGTTTCGAACGACCAGTTGAAGACTTATTTGCGATGAATTGTGTAATCCTAGTGTTAAAACCGCGCATTCTAACATTCATGACAAATTGAATTACCGCAAAGCGTGTTCAAGATGGGTTCCAAGGCAGTTGACTCAAGTACATAGACATCGATGTTCGCATTTATTTTGAACTTAAACAACCGTTTTTTAACAGAAGCTCATGACGTTATAGACCAGGTTAACGTCAACTTGCGATGAAACATAGATTAGTAAGTATAAGCTCGCATTAAATAAAACCGGCAGTCTTGAATGGACATATCTGGATTCGCTTGCGAAGAAAAAATCAAAACTTACGCGTCTGCTGATAAAGTAATAGTTTTTCGGACTTTCATAAGTATTCTGACATGCTTCAACATAAAGCGACACGTGTGACAAGTAGAAAACACCAGGATGGTCTCTCCAAAGGTATGATTCTATTGCGCGATAACGTCCGCTTCCCAATGCCACTTAGAAAACACGAAAAATCATTGAAAATTTGGGTTACGAGGTGTCTATCTTATAGTTCCAACCTTATGCCGTCCGATTTTTATCTGTTCGGTCCATTCGAATAGTGTTTTACGTGGCGGAAAGTTCAAAGACAGCAGTAAAGAAAGCTGTACACAAGTGGCTCCGTCAGCAAGATCAACAACTCTATACAAATGTAAATGTTAGTAGGCATTAGGCTGGAAAGTAGTGTTAGTTTCATTGTCATTGAATAAAATGTATTTTTGTCCACAGCCTCGTCAATTATTGAAAGTCCCTCGTAGTACGACGGCATGTAACGTCAGAAAAAACTCACGTATTAGGTTCAATTCAATTATGGTACGACGGCTCACTAATGCTGTAACTTCTAAGCTCGGTATTAGAAGATTTTCACTAAAATTTCAAGTAGCATATTTCTTAATTCTATATTTGTAATTGTCAACGGGGTAACTGTTATTCATTAATGTTGTTATTACACTTAATGCGTCGTGCGTTCAACGTTGCTAATATTATTAAGTAATGTTTTCCTTTTTCTCACGTTATTTAATTTACGTTACGTGGAAGTTAATGTGCAAACATGATTCTGGTTATTGTGAATAGAGAAGAAGTTTCAATGAAGCCATATTATAATGCGAGATCCAATACAACGAATTAGAGAGACTAAAAACACACATATTATTTTAATACAGGCCGATCGCAAAGAATCAAGGATTCTATTTGGAAAGTTTTGATTTCTAATTTTGAGACGTGTGCTGTTGAAGAGTTGGATAGAATTTTGAAATATGAAGGACTACATGTGTTTCGTATCACAGGATTATTATATATTGATCCGTAACTTAAGAATTTTTATGACTCGCCTTTGGAGACCAATAGTGAATACAAGACTGATCCTCAAGATTTTAAAACTATCAAGTTCGTTTCTTTACGAATGTAAGGCAAAAATAATCGGTAATATTATTGAGCCATTTATGCTATCTAGAACGTTAAATCTAGAGAATTTAGAAACTTTTTAAATGAAGATTTTTTCCGGTATTTTCCTGTTTTGGCGAGACAATGTTGCAACTACCATTATCCACAGAAATCGATAAGTTAAGCAGGGACATTGTCTTGATCCGTTAGAAGCCCCAGATCTCACTTCATTGTATTTTTTTCTATGAGGACTTTTAAAAAATGAAGAAAAAACAGTTAATAGAATGCAAGCAGCGTAACCATCGATTAACTATTATTATACGAATTACGAAATACATTCTAGTTAGTATATTGCAATTGATAATAAACATAAAATATTAATGTCAATAAACCCTTCTAAACATTAAAATACATTCTTCAGTCAAGTTTCAAAGATACACTTCTACCAAAACTAAGCGTCGGAGGTATATTTATTTCAAAGTTTTTTGTTCAGACAACGTAAAACAATACGGCTACCCGAAGTTGCACCATCCTTGTTCTACGGTAATAAATTAAGAGTATTCTATAATTACAAATGGCATTAGGCCGAATTATATAAACAAAAATAGTAAAAAATGGGTAAAAGCTGATCAATTAAAAAACAATACATTGTTATTACATACAAAAAAAAAATCGTTTCGAGGACCTTAAACTAAAACTATGCTATGGTGCATTTGTAAAATTTGGAAGACGTCTATTTTAAAGTGACAGCAACACGCAACCAATCAGAATACAACAAAAGTTAATGTACTTATATACTACTATAGATTTCCGCGGTATTTCCTTTCTTTTAAAGAATTTCGGTTTCTGGATTGAAACCGCATGCAAAGAAGGAATTCTTGCTACAGCAGCGATACAACATGCAGTAACCCTGAAAAAGTTCCATGCAACTGAAAGCGAGACGTCGACAGACTCATGCAATTACGACGCGATTTCAACCCGGAAACCAACATTTTTTAAAAGTTAATATAGATAGTTTAATATACACCACCGCCTAGGAAAATTGTCTAAAAATAAGGTATTCGCATTTACTACACCTTCCCTTTTTTTTTGTCTTTTTTCAGGCAAGTTAGCGAAGTATTAAATATTGCTTCAGTAAAACATGACATTCGTCGAAATCATTTGGGGCGAGTTGGAAGACTATGTTCATTTAAAACTAACTTTACAGCACCAACGAATAATCGTTTGATATAAAGTGAAACCGGCCAAAAACTGCAAAAACATTTAACATAACCTCTATTTTACTTTTCAACGGTTTGAATAAAATACCTAGGTAACGGCATACAGGACATTGAATTTGTTCGTTCATTTTAGAACACAACTTTATTTGAAGCTGATTATAACTTTTATTCCTTACGGTAATAAATTTATTTCCCCAATTTCATTTTCTCTTGTCAACCCAAACTTTTTTTTAGTTGGTCAAACTTCCTGGTAGTGTGTCATTCACATAAAAAATATATATAACAAACCTTTAACACCCTCAACGTTATAACAATCAGCCTTTAAAAGATCTAAGAAATTAGAATAATACTTGACTGGTATTTATTACAACGTGGCCCACTTTAACGAACTCTCTTCCAACGTAATAGTTTATCTTAATAAGGTTATCCAGAAGGCAGTTAGGTACATAGAAATAATAAAAAAAATACAAACCTTTTTATTATACATTTCAAGTACGTTTTTCTTTCGCGATCTATAAACCAATCCACTAAGTAGCCTGCCATTAATGGAGATTGATCATAGAGTTTGAAAAATCTATGAAAATTTCCCATAGCCCATGCGGATCTCAACCTTAATGCAAAAGTTACACAAGCATCCTTTTTCTCTTCTACTGACAACGTCTTTAACATAGTCATTATATCTAAAATTCAAATTGTTTATAACGAAATTGTAAGACGAGGAAAAGAAATTAACATTGTACCTAAGGTATTTTTTGTAAATATATAATAAAGCATTCTATACGCCGTAAATTCCATAACATGGCCGCCTCCAACCTCAGTGTACAACATCTTTAATTGTGTTTGACACTGGTTAAATTCTTCATGATCCCCTTTTTCCAAAGCTATCCTTGCGTGCGTTTCATATACTTCAACTGTAAAGTCATTTCTAACACCCTGTACCTGCAAAATAAAGCTTAATCATAAAACAAGTATTCAAAAACACGAATTCTTACTGTTAGATCTTGTCTAATAGATTTAAGCTGATCGCATGCGTAGAAATAATCTTGCTTTTCTAGCCATTTGTTCTTAACATTCTGCAATGATAATTTGAGTACTTCGACTGGACGTACTTCACAGGCGGCAGGAGCTTTGGTCAGACGTAAGAACGATTTTTCTACGTCCTGACACGTGCCCACAATGTGAAATTCTGTCCAGTCTAAGTCTCCCGATGGGTCATCATTGAATTTATCAATACTAAAATTCAATGCTTTCCGTTTTTTAGTAGGAACTAGCATAGGTTCAGGTGTAGGTAGTTTGGTAATATTACCAAAACGTGCTGCTCTTTGCTGTAATAACTCTGAATTTTCTTCAACTGTTCCGCAAACTGCATCAAATGTATAAAAGTTCGCTTTTTTTTCCTTTTCTTTCTGTTTCTGTTTCTTCAATTGTTTTGCTGAAATTTTTTGTTTTGAGGGTCCTAACCTATCTGTTATTTTACCTTTTGGTTTTGCTTTATTCAGTGGAATGAAGGAATCTGTACTGCTTGAAGAACTAGAACAAAATTTAATTGCTTCAACATAATCGAATTGTATTTTAGACATACTAATAAATAAATCGTTTTTTAAACGTTAAACCACTCACCCCGCGTGTTTCTGGCTTTAAAAAAAATAGTATTTATAGGTTTATTCATTCGACGGTAGAATATCTCAGATATAACAAATTTGGGACTTGTAAAATTTTAATTAAGTTCAAGAGCAAAGGCACAGACAATTATAATTCCTCTATACGTTAAAATTATATAACGGTAGTCCTCTTAAATATATGCAAGTGCTTCTGCACGAATGTTAATTTATTCCAAGCTAAAATTACGTATTGATTAAAGCTAGGGCAATGCTCGTTTACATGCTACTACTGCTGTAGCACACTTTAAATTTACAATAGGTGATTAATTTAAGGAAACATAGCAGATGCGAAACAAATTCGGAATTTATAACAGCAGGAAGTTATTAATTGATAATGTATCGCATCATTTTACATTCCACGGTAATAGTACAAAAAATTTCAGAAATTAATACGCCCCATTCCTTCTCAAACTGACCATTTAATTGTTAATTCGGTGCTTTTCTTCTTGTCAATAAATTATTGCTAAAACGTTTCTTCTATTATGGACAATAATAAGAGTTTATAATTGTGTTCTTCTTAAGTTAACAAATATAAAACGAGTAAGATACTCATTGACAGGCATAACCCCGAACGTAATTTGTCCATTGTAAAAAAACGCTTGCATTGGTGGCACACTGTTTTAAAATTTAGGTTATATTGACATCTATCATTTCGTTTCATTCTACTATTAATAATTCTTCACCAATTACCATTTTGTCTCAGCAAAATAGTTATTTCCATGTAATACGATAAATAAATATTTCTCTTATCAATTTTGACAATCACTTCATGCTCTTGTGCGCACTTCTAAAGTGAAAATCCTATAGTATAGTAGGTTAAAATGGAATGCTAACGCTCTTTTATTAAAAAAAACTGACATCATTACAGGAGGAAGAATTCTATAAACAGTATTGAAAAATTCATTGTTTGTTACGACAGAGAAATTATATAAAAAAAATAGATAATTGTATTCACAAAATAAATGTATTCGCAAGTATCGCATTAAACTCCACCCCATCCAAATTAATAATTTATTCGGAACGCAGAATTTAAAGAGCACGTGAACTCTCAACCGAACACGAACATATAAGCTAAGTTCTGGTCATTTATCGTTTTACATATCTGTTAAAACAAAAATTGTAACAATTTATAATTTCAATTTGAGCTAAAGCATTAATTTGTAATTTCGGCACTTTCAGCCTAAACATTTAATTCACAAGTAACTCCGGTACTAGATCTGAAAGCTTCAACTGACCCACGCGAGATGAGCCAAAACTAACACATACAAAAATCAGAAAATTATGAGATTATTACCTAGATGAGTGACGACGTCGTGGACTTCTGGAATGTGAACGAGATTTTTTATAGTAAGTTGGTGACCTTGATCTAGAACGCGAAGAAGATCTACTGCGACCTCTAAGCGTAGAAGCCCGAGCACCTAGTCTAGCGCCCATTGCTGGTGATAAACCTTTCTTGGGAGAATTTTGAAACTGTGCTAATTGTCCAGGTACAATTTTAGGTTCTAAAGTCATACGCTCACTATGAATGCTAGGTAAAGGTTCCTTACTCCAATCCCTAATCCATAAATCTCCTGTTTTTGAAGCGTTTGTCAATTTACCTTTGAGAACAATATCAACTTGGTCCCTATCAATTTTTGTTTTACACTTCTCATAACAACGATTTACGTAATCTTTAAGAGAATCTGGCCATTCCTCGGTTGGATTGACTAGAGGATTTGGCAAAGGTTTTGGTTTTGGCAGTTCTGTTGGAAGAGGTGGTGGTGGCACAGTAGTGTCTGGTGGTGGTAAAGGTGGTAAGGGTGGCATTGTTTCTGGTGGCGGTGCAGGTTTAACGTCGTTTTGTTCTGGAGGCGGTAGAGGAGGCATATTATTATAAGTCATCATAAGATAATTATTCTGCTGGTGATTCTGGGCGTTGTTTTGATTATTTTTATTACGCTTTCGCTTCTTCTTAGCAGCACCACTAGTTAATGAATTAGTACTTTGATTTTGCATACTCCCGTTTAGTAGGCGTTTATTAATGCTAAATTTGATATTGCCAAATTGCTTCTGATTTGTAAAAAACGATGGCTTCTGTAAATGTGGTGAATTTTGAGTAGTAGATGGAGGGGGCCCTGGTGGTAGTGGTGGATTACTTTGATCTTTCTTCTCGTTATCGTCTTTCTTTTCGGCTGAATCCATTGGTTTAAAAGCTTGAGTATACTGAGCATAATTCATCATCGGATGATATTGATAGTACTGTGCTGCGTATTGAGCGTAAGTTTGAGGTGACATTCCATAGGGATACTGTTGACCGTACAAAGTAGCGTAATCATATATCCACTGTTGATTACTTAAATTTTGCTGCTGTACTGAACCGGTTGTAGGCGTTGCTGCCGCAGAGACCGACGTCTTGTCTTCCATTTTCATTCAATAATCAACACCTAAATAACACACTATAAGTGAAAAAAATTAAGAAAATATTATACAATGAGGTCCTAAAGTATTTAACACCTTATGGCTCTTTCTTGCGGGACTACTTCTAAAGACAAATCTATAAGCGACCTTTTTAGAGGTGGTCATTTACAACATAAAATTAGGGATTGTTCTAGCGTTGCTTAATAAACGAAGGAAGCACCGGAGATACACATACTTACGTATATAGAAGACGCATCATTACTCTAGAAATGTGTAGACAATGTGCATGATCACAGAAAAGCACTATACGTTACGGCAGCAGTTGTCATAGAAAAGGATAAAATTATCCGGCATCTGCCTAGAATAGTTCTATTGAAGCAAATTTTACTTTTTTGCTACGCTCCGACCTATGCAACTTTGGCTACAACTTTGCATGTGCTCCCGCCTGAACAATGCATATTCTATAAACATAAAAAATTGCCCTGTTCCATTCTATTAAGCACCCTTGAATAAAATCTACAGAGCAACTCGTTTTGACAGAAGATAAAAAACAAATTGTTTGAGAATTTGTAACGGCACTTCTGTAAACAATGTATAAAATAGTGGTGGGTGAAAATATTATTATATTTTCACTACAGCTGCTATTCCTCGAAAATATATTTAATAAAAAATGCGTCAATAAATGTAAAAAAAAAATTCAAAACAATATCTAACAGTTCTTAAAAATATTTTATATCATTAATAGTGTTGTACACTATTATGAAAATTTTGAGTGTAGTTCCGTATAGGGAGCATCGAGTTAGCGACTTTAATAGATTTTAACGGAAAACTCACGTTTTGCTGTGTCTGAAATGACCCTTCTTTTTTTAGGGGGTACCTAAAAATCAATTTAAAAATTTAAAACTATTTCTAGGTTATTTTTAGTGGTATATGAGTGGTATAGTTCACAAAATTTAAGTTGGTACATATTGTGCTTGAACTAAAAGTTACCAAAACAGATAGTAAATACTGACGACCGGTAAAATTTGATTTGACTATTGGGGAATAACCTGTTGTATAACATTTACTATAGGTAAATAGACTAGTATTATTTTGAAACTGTATTACACTATTGTGAAGTTTTCATAGTCTTTCTTCTATGGTTCTCATTACAAAAAAATTATGTGAACTTCGCTGTAATCTAATGCAGTTTCAGAACAATACTAGTCTATTTACCTATATTGTATACGAAAATAAAAAATATGGGATAGTAAATATAATACAACAGATTATTCCACAATATTCAAATCAAATTTTACCGCTCATCAGTATTTACTATTTGTTTTGGTAACTTTTAATCCAAACACAATTAGTACCAACTTAAATTTCGTAAACTATGACTCATATACCACTAAATATAACCTAGAAATAGCCCTTTTGAAATCGATTTTTAGGTACCTTAAAGTGAACTCCTAAAAACAAGAAGGGTAATTTTAAACACAACAAAACGTAAGCTTTCCGTTAGAATCCATTAAAATCCCTAACTCGATGTCCCTTATACGGCAGTCTTACCAAAATTTTAAATTTGTAACAACTTTCATTCTTTTTTAATACAAAGCAGCAACAAAAAGAAACTATTCTAAAATATTTCCTGGGGCATTTACCAATGTTGTGTAATTTATTTTAATTACTGTTATTTCGGCTCTTTTCGCCATCTACTGGAAAGTAGCTGGACTATAATTTACCAATCAATTTAATATCAAATGCAATTAATTATTGATTACTGCGTTTTTCATTCTTAGTTTACCACATTATTGATAGTATAACATCGTGGAAAGAATAAATATTAAAATGTAACTTAAATACACTATATAAAAACTATATATTCAAAATTACCATAATTTATACAGTAGAACCTCAATGTATAGGAACAATATTAATACTTTAAAACCCATTTGCCGATATTTGTACATATGTAATAACGAACATCTCATTTATTTTGATTTCAAGATATTTGCTCATACAGGCTTTACATTTTTATAATAAACGCATGCATCATATTTTAATGGTACTGATACCAATCATGAGCAAAAATAAATTGATAAAACACTTTATAAAATTGAACGTAAGAAAAATTGAACAAATTAATGGCTAAATTGCAGAATAAAAGCCTTAGATACCGTAATAACCCTCACACACTTAGCCTAAAGATTCTCTTTAGTTACAACGTTATAAGAATTTCAAAATTTAACCTAATTGGTACTACATAAAATTGGAAAAAATCATTTAGACAATAGATTTTAATCGAATCAAAATGGGACATTTCAGGCAATAAATTATGAACTCCTGCTGTAAATTCGGATAATATTTATACTCCCAACACAAAGTTCGCTTCCATTAAAGTAAAGTTGCTTTACTGCTATGACCTAAAACTTTTGTTCTAGACTAAAAAAAAAGATTCCACTCTTAGTGGGTACTGATAGAAACTACTAAATATTTGATGAAAGTTAGCAGCAAAATTGAAATAGCCACTCATATTGATATTCATATTATATATAATTAGCGAACGAATACTATAAATTCCTTTGATAAAATTAAAGCAAAATGGATGACACTCAAATGACTGTGAACGTACCTGTAAATAAACTAGACGTGGCAGCTTAAATTACTTTAAAACACAATTGTATATAAATATTTCATGTAATGCATACGAAAATCTTCAACAATTTCTATCTTCTCACTATTTTACACCTTAAATAACGACACACAAATCACTACAAATGACGTTCTAAATATGACCATAATCTGACATAACATCTTACTCGTACTCACTCCTACCTACACAGTGCAGTTGATAAAACAGTAGCCTTTATACTATCATTACAGTTAATTGCTGCGAAAGTTTCACGTAGTACTTTAGTTCACCTACGCAGATGTTTGGGGGCGCTGCTCAATATTGGACGCAGTCGATATACAAAAACTCATTCTTATCGATAAGTTTTTATTTATAAGTTTTTAATAGTGGTTTTTAAATATTCTTTTAAACACTATATTTAATTTTGTGTATAGTTACGTTTTTGGTATAGTACTTATTTGCTTATATAGCTTCTTAATTGATAGGTGTCCATCCAAGTAAATTTCTAACTATGTTTTGCAGGTATTGTGGTAAACTCCACTCCACACAAATTAATAAGTATTCGGAACGCAGTATTCCCAGAGTACGTTGACTTTCATTGTCAACCGTTTAGCAACTGAATGTAAAAATGTATCACACACCCAATTGAAAAGGTATATTGAAACCAAGTTTAAAGAACATATTAGGTACTATCGTTTGGATAAACCCAAACTATGTACCATTGCAGAACATATGGACGAATCTGGGCATAATATTTATTAAAAAAACCTTTAGCCGCTTCGAAGTGTAAGTTCATGCAGAGAACTAGAGGCATATGAAACGATATTTATAAAGAGGAGCAGGGGTTCCTTGGATGGGGCATAGAGTTAGGGATTTTAATGGACAGGAAAGCTCATGATTCACTGTTCTTGAAATGGCCCTTTTTATTTTTTGGAGTTTAGAGTGCCTAAAAATCGATTTAAAAAGGGCTATTTCTAGGTTATGTTTAGTTGTCTATGAACCATGGTTTACGAAATTCAAAATAGTAGTTATTGCATTTGGACTAAAAGTTACCAAAACAGATAGAAATACTGTTGAGCAGTAAAATTTGATTTGAATATTGGGGAATAATTTTGTATGTTTACTATCCCATATTTTCTATTTTGTATACGTAAATAGATTAGTATTGTTTTGAAATTGTATTACATTATTGCGAAGTTCTCATAGTCCTTTTTATGATTCTCATTATATAAAACAATTAACAGGAAAAAAAGGACTAAATAAAGACAATAATTATCTAGTGAATGTTATTATTTATTATACCATGCGAAATACATGAAAGTTACAATAAATAAATGAATTAGTTTGATTTTGAACGCAATTAACTAATTATTACTTAGATTACACACAAAGTGATAGTAAATTATAAAATGCACTCTAATTTTTTGGGACTTTGTTAGATGCATTCAAGTAAGCCCGTCCGTCAATACGAAACATAAAATAAATATGGTATATTAAGTCTATATTGTTTGTGACGTGTGTAAAGGCACTAATTCGTGAGTAGGTCATGCAACTACCACAAAAGGACAAATAAAAATAATTCTAAAGTAATAAATGACATAAATTATAAATAATCACTCAAACAACAACAAAAAATAATGCAAAATAGTAAAAGAATAATTGAGCGAAAATGACCATACAAATAAAGCAACAAAAACATATTTCTTAAACAATAAACAATTAATACATTAACAAATAATCCTGGGAATAAAATAATATACTACAAAATATTTTTCAAGTAATTGGAAAATAATTCTTCAAAATAAACACTATTGCTAGCAAAAAAAGAAGGATTGTTCTGCAATATGGTCTAAATGTCCTGAGGAAAGCATCTAGGATTTTTCAATTAAGGATATGCAAAGCTTAATGCATATTAATGTAAAAAAAATATTCCTAATTGAAAAGGCCAATCCACTGTCCTCATACGAAATAATAAGAAAAAAGGAGACCTGAAAACTATAAAAATATTTATAATACATTGGTTGAAAATAGTTCTGCCTTTCATTAACTTCTTTCACAATAATATCAAATAAAAAGAATATATAAAAGCCCGCCCAAAAGAACATATTTTTGTTTACCCGCACAGATGTTGGAGGGCGCTATTTTGTTGTATACGTTTATAGGACACCTGTGAACCAACATAGTCTTGCTGCTATTTGGCAATATCGTCCCTTACATTTTTGTTTAATACGTTTAAATTATATCTATTTCATCTTAGTTGATAATGTACAAAAGCATATTTTTTCCTGACGGTTTTAATACCCAAATCTTGTTAATATAATAAGAAGCAATGCAAAACATGACATGTCTTTTCTGTTATGGATTTGATATAATTAAATATTTGGCAACATTCTCAAAATACATAATAAATAAAATAAAACGATTTATAACCATAAGAAACTGCGTAATTGCTTCTATTTGTCAGGTAAGATCTGGGTAAGAGTAATTGAAATAGGGGCGAACTAACAATAAAAGAGGCAAGTTTCTTCAGCAATACTCCATGATTAATACTTAATTAATCTTGACAAACAGACTGAGTTAGTGTCTCTAGATTTGTTGCTGTTGATCGTTTGCGGACAAACCCTTGATAACGGAAAATGAAGGCCCTCATGTCGAAAATGCAAGAATAAATAAAATTTTCAAAGAACTTTGCAAAAAGTATTAAAATTGGCCTGTTTTCCAGTTGTATTTGTTATTCTTGAAAACAAGACAAACTTTGTCTTCACCAACGTCGTGGAAAATCAGCAGTTTGATGGATAGGTTAATGATCCGTGGTAAAGGCTTGGCATATCTCGCATCATGCATAACAATGCTTGGAATAAGATCCTCGCCAGTACTAAAATCTTGTGGGAAACGGCCATTATTTTGCTTAACTCAACCTTCGTAAACCAAAAACATCCCGGTAGTTCCAATCATTCTCGGGACTCTCGAGTTATTTAAGGAGATTTGTTAAAGGATATTCATTGATCGCAAAACCCCTGACACATGGTCAAACAAACACTCTTTTAAATTCGAAGAGGCCTTTGAGAAATGCAAATTGTCTTTAACGTGTGAACCAGTTTTGAAGATATACGGTAATTAAGTTCAGGTGAAAACCTTGACGTAATGGAGATCCCGGGAATTACCTTAATCTGCTAAATTAAGATTCTAGTCGTTATCCACTGTGCTAATTATTCTCTTTTCTCGTATTTCGGGGAATATTGCTGGGCCTTCTATTATTACTTATAGGATATCATTACCAAATGTCTAGACAGAACAATTAGGTATTTTAAGGTTGCGCATTAATGTAAGATTCAAACTGCTATAAAATAATCAACTCAACAATACAACTTCAGCTAAACTAATATCAGTATTAATACTAATATTAAAATCAATATTAATACTAAACCACCGTTGGCATTAGTAATGATAAGATTACAATTTCCTTGCAATTATCCAACGTAATTAAATTACTGAAAAAATATCAGTCTCGGAGGGACTCGGACTCAACAACTTTACGTTTCCGGCGTACTGTGCTACCATTACTCCACGAGACCATTGTACCACATCATGTGTGGATGTGGTATAGGAAATTGTAATTTGATCAATATAACTTCAGTTGGAAATCTGTGAAGTTCACAAGGTAACTCCGTGCAGTACACTTCATTCAGCACACGGTGTAAGTCAGTGTAGCATGTAATTCAGTAGACAACAATATAAGCACTATAAAGTTTCAACTTGTCCAGAGCATGTTAACGTATAACAGTAATTAGTGAGTTTCAATTCGTCATCGAGCAGGTTAACTCGTCATTTAATGTATTCAGTATATTTTTGTCAATATAATACACATATCGTATTTACGAGTTTTATTAAAAAGTGTTACAAAAGAAAACATAAGTTCTTCAAACCAGGAGTTCAGTGTTGTTCAAACCAGGAGAACGTAACGAAGTCTAAGCTTCGAAGAATTTGATTACGAGCTGAAGTACCGGAGCGGAGACCAAATGAAACACATGGACGCACTAAGTAGGGTATATGATGTGAACCTCGCTGAAGAATATGACTTAAGAGCACTTCAAGCTAAAGACGCCGAACTTAGCGAAATTAAATCCAAGTTAGCCAATAGCAGCAAATTCCAAAAGTACATCCTCATAAATGGTCTAGTTATGAAACCATATGATGGACGAAACTTATTAGTCATCCCGAGAATCGCAAGAAAAGAAGTTGTGTGGCGATCTCATGAGAGTATTGCGCACCTCAGAGCTGAAAAGACAGTGGATGAAATCAAACAAAAATTCTACTTCAAGAACGTGATGAAGTTCACCCGAAAATGCATGGCCAAATGTTTAGGGAAAAAGCCCAATTACAGTAGAGTTAAAAATACTAAAAAGCCAGAAAATTAATGGGAAGCTTAAAAACGAAGGAATGATATCTAAAAGGAAAAAATAACGAAATATTAAGTATGTTTGGACTCAGAACTCCAATATCTATGCAAGAATCACAGAAAACAGTGAGAAAATTAAAAAAATAAGACACAGATTTACAAAAACTTGAATAAATAAGTAAAAAAGAGACAAAGAAAAACATAAACACCTGAAGCGCAATGTATCACATATATCTACAAAACCTAAGAAGCATTAAAAACAAATTTGAAGAAATTGAAATCTTACCCAAAACACAAAATTATTCTGAAATTATGTCTAGCAGAAACCTGGTTATCAACATCGGATGAACAACTGTACCGAATAAAAAATTTACTTTGCTTAATTCCACTCTAGAAAAACGAAGGGGAGGAGAGGGGAGGGGAGGGAGGGGGTGCTCATATACATCACGAAAGATTTGTAATATAAGGTACTAATGAAGAAAACCATCAAGACGATTGAAATAATTACAATAAAACTTAAGCAAAACTCGGTAACACTCACTCTAATCTACAAACCACCTTAAGTACACTACCTCAGAAGAACACTGGAAAACCACATAATCAACAGAAAGAAGAAGAAGAAAATAACGTAACAAACGAATATTATAAGATGTATAGAGAAAGAAACTACAAAATCATAAACAAAAGATCGAAAAAACGCTATGCTAGAAAAGAAATATCTGATAACCACACAATACTGGATCACATAGTAACTAATACAGCAGAGAAAACCAAAAAGATGAAGATAATTCCAAACCTACCAAATCACAATGCGATCATAGTAAATACAAATAAAAAGGAAAACAATTTTCTATACGAACGGATTAAAATTATCAAGACGAACAAAAAGGAAATTTTCCAAGGTGTAAACAACCTTCACGCAGATGCGATAAATACATTTGGCGAATTAGCAAAGAAACTACAGGATATTACATGAAAACCAAAACACAATATACTTAAAAAGAAGACTCGGGTGTCCATGGATAAACGAACCTCTATTAAAACAGTTTAGAAAAAGAAACAGAATGCAGAAGAAGCACAAAAAACATGAACAAAACGAAATAATTAAGAATGGTTATTACAAACAAAAGAAGTACACATCAGAGCTCATCAAGAGAGCAAAAAAAAGATATTACCAAACACAACTAGAGAATAGTCAATTCCATTGAAAAAAAACATGAACGTTAATAAACACACAAGTAAGCAAGAAAAGAAAAGTAATTACAAAAATGGAAATGATGACAAGTGAGGATGGAACCAAAACTAAGACCACCAAAGAAGCAGCAAACAAAATTAACAGATATTTTGACACAATAGGCAAAAAATTAGCGGTGCAACAAATAAAAACATGAAAGCACCTCCAAAAACAACAACCACAACCAAAATTGCAACATTAACCAAATTCTAGGAGGCAAGTATCGCCGAAGTAGATAAAATTATTAACGAATTACAATGACACAAAGCACTTGGATTGGATGGAATAACAAACGATCTAATAAAAGACAAAAGAATATATTAGCACCTATATTAGTAAAATTAATAAACGCTTCTCTGAACGCAGGGAAATACCCTAACTACATAAAGTAGACAATCATTGTTCCCATCTTCAAGAAACACAAAAATTACAGGCCTATCTCGTTGCTCTCATCATTAAATAAAATTCTCCAAGCAAGGTTGTCAGACCATTTGTTAGAGAACAATATAATACACCAACAACAATATGCGTTCCAAAAGAATTCGGGAACAACATCAGCAGCATATGATCTAATTAATCTAATAAAGAAAAAAATGGAGGATCAAAATATAGTAGTAACCATATTCGTAGACATGAAAAAGGCATTCGACACAATATCGAAAACGAAACTAATTGAAAAACTAGAAGCTATAGGCATAAAAGGAATCGAATTAAACCTACTAAAAACCTACTTAGAAGACAGACAACAAATCACAAAGATAAACAAAGAAGAAAGCGATCTACTGTACGCAGAATCTATCCCCAATCTTATACATAATGCACACGAACGATATCATAGAATTAAACCTTAAAGGAAACCTCTGTGTACGCTGACGATATAAGTATAGTATACCACGGTAAAAATGAAGTAGAAACTCTATCACACATAGACCAGGATATGAAAAAAATTGAGGAATGGTGTTATAACAACCTATTGAGAATAAATGAAAGCAAAACTGAATAAATGATCTTCACAAGAAGGAAAAGAAAAACCGAAAATGGAGGTAAAAGTAAAATCGCAAACAATAAAGAGACGATGAGGGCATAAGCTAAGTCGACGGAGAAGTTAAGCAGCGTCATAGTACAGGAGATTGCCTCCTGGACTAGACCGAAGAAAACCTCGAAGACCACTTTCGTTAGTCAGACAGCGAAGAGTCCAAAAACAGGCAATGCCTGGTCAGGAAGGGCCGAACTGTGAGGAGAATCGTCCAGCCCGTCGCCTCAACAATGAACAATTAACAGCGTGTGCTATAATTTTTGTTGCATTTTTAAAGTAGTTACACAAACATGATAATGGTCATATTAAAAACTGGCATTACTACTTATTCACGCTAACCCAAATCTGGCTTCAAGTTTTAGGAATTTACATGTAATGAAAAAGATTCTAAATAGTTCTATTTATATTACGCCCTTTACCATGGTTTTTTCATCGCCATGTAGTCCTTTAATGCAACTACATAAAGTTTAAAGAAATGCCTAAAAATGAATTATAGTCTTTACGGAACCTGGAATGGAACTACTAAAAGACTTGTTTGCACATATGCTCTACAACTTAGATTTTGCGCTGATTGAGATTCCTTTCGATTGTTGCATACATGCTATAAGAATATTTAAAATAAATGATTGAATAAATTTGACTCCAATTAATTATCAATAGAGATTGAGAACTATACTCAGGAACAACTAGATAAATACGTTATGTGACATTTGAAGTGCGCGTGTGTTTACATTTTTCATTCTTATGAGGAAAAGCAGAAGTTGTTTTAGTTTTTATTGAAAACAGATATATACAACTATAAAAAAACTAAAAATAATAATTTAACCCAAAGGAGAATATAGAAGTATTCCAACATTGTAACTTCTCTAATTCATCAAATTTCTTGAGAGTAACATTTCTATTGCCCGATTTAAATCGCCAAATGAAGCAACCAGAGCTTGCAAATTTGCCTCTTGATTTACAAAACCCATTTCAATAAGTTGCTGCATTTGTGTTCTATAGTGCTCTTCAATATCCGTGGGACGATTAGGAAGACTCTGAAGATTTAAATGAGATAATAAATGTGAAACTGCATTAAAATTAGTATCATTATTATTAGTTAAATCAGGTGGTTGATTTCTAACAATACTTGCAAGTAATAGTGCAGGCAAAATTATAGTATTAATAACTTCAGGAGAAAAGTTAGAATTTTCAGAAAGCGCGTTTGCATTTTGTAGTAAAGTAGGGTGTAAAATATCCCTTACTTGTTGTAAATTTGCATATTCCTCTGACTGAGTCATACTAGAAAATAAATCTTGCAGATCTTGCGGTGATTGAAAGGATGTATTATTTCCTATCTGTGGTAAATGATTTTGAAGTTGTTCTACCATGTTTTGTATTAACGGATTATCAAATAATAGTTCATTGTTGACTTCACTGGTCACTGGCACATTGGGTGACCAAGGATTGGGAAGAGGTTCTCGAATCTCAGTTTCTTGTTGGTTAGCTGTTTCAGTTGATGTAAACAAATTAACAAAAGGATTATCTGAATCATTTGTCGCACTAATAAGTGGTTCTTCTATATTCCGATACATTTGCTGCAATGCATTAAAACCTCCAGGCAAACTCTCTATATTATTCATAGCCCTGTCCGCACTGCGTACAAACTCATCTGCCACATTTGGATTCTGCATAACTTGCATGGCCTCCCGGAGTAGCGTAGGGTTGTTAAAAACATGTCCTATTTCAGGATTTCTCTCTACCATTTGCTGTATAGCTGGGTTGTTATTTATAATTGATCTCAAAATGTCAGGGGTATTGGCGTAGTGTTGTAACATATTTCTCGATACTGTACTTGAAATGTTAGGGTTTGAAGGTAATGCGTCATTGCTTAAGTTGGAATTAGACTGCAGTGGTGATTTAACTACTGCATATATAGTGTAACCATTTTTGATATTTAGAGATGTTAATGTATCTGTATCCTTCAATATTCTTCCAGCATATATTAATCTAAGTGAATGTGCATCAACATTAAATTTATCGGCAATAATTTCTTTAAAATTGTATATTGTTGAGTTGCTCCAAACCTCTAATATCTCTTTTCTTGCAGAGGATTTAACTGTTAGAGACAATTTTTCACTTTCGTTTTTATCACCATCTTTTACAATCTCCATAACTTTAAATTATTTATGGTTAGGACAATCACATTATTTGAGTTTTGTACCGTTCGAAAAGGTACATTAAAAATGTACGTAAAAGCTAATGGAATATCGAATAAATTCGTGTGACATGTGGTTTAATGTGATATTAATTGTCATTTTCTGTATTCAGTCAATTTATAGTCGCCTTCGACAAACAGACATCTTTACGAAATTAATTTCATCCATATTTTTATATAATAAACGCGTAGATTGATATATCTAATTCTCAGTTCTACACACATAAATTTCAAAAAACCAAACACAAGTAAGTTAAATAATGGCAATACGATTTACAAATTCTAAAGTTTTGTCAAAAAAACAACAAACATTTATTTTTCGAAATGAAAATGTTAACCCAAATGTCAGCAGTTGCTTAAATAATATAATTTCACTATCTTCCATTGAAGAACTACTGACTGATTGCATTGTATTCTTTATTTTGTCTTATTTCAAGGTAATCGTATTTTATCACCTTCTATTATTAGACATTTTTTCAGTTTTATTAATTTTCTACTAATAGAAATTTAATATTAAAAAAGGGATTATAAAGAATTTCACACTTTGAAGTTTCTGGACGTTTCCTGATGATTCTAAACACACACTACTGTGTAATTTGTGATTCTAGAGAATTCGATTCTGCGCAACAGGTACGTATAAATAGCCCGGGTAAAGTGAAGGAGCGCAGTTTTCAAATCAATTTTGAAACTAGCGTGTTACTATAACCGGTGTAAACGGGAACAAACTGTGAAGATTTAGTGGTCGGTGGTAGCAATTTAATTTCTATTTGAAATGTCTTTACTACCGTTTATTTTTCGTGACATGATGCATATGAGCAGACCTCTTCGAATGTTAGAAAACCACTTCCGTCTAACTGAAGAACTTCTACAATCTTTTGCTTCGCCATCAATACGAATTCAACGATTACCGACGTTGGAGTTAAAAGAGGCGTCAGAAAATATAATACACGATAAGGACAAGTTTCAAGTCAAACTCGATGTACAAAATTTTGCACCTGAAGAGATAACTGTTAAAACTATAGACGGTAACGCAATTCAAATCGAAGCAAACCACAAGAAAGAAGAACAAGGAGGTTTCGTATCAAAGCAATTAATACGAAAATTCATTCTTCCAAAAGGCCATGATCTAAAAGACGTTGTATCAAATTTATCTTCTGATGGAATACTAACAGTTACTGCTCCACGGAATGTTGATCATGACGTGCAAGAAACTGTTATTAAAATTACTCATACTGGACCCGAACGAGGAGCTGAAAATGAAAAGAAATTGGGAAATTCTACAGATTCTGTGTAGACTGCAAATATTATAGTTGTATTTTATTGTAATATTTAATTTTTTAGCGAAATAGAATTGCATATACAGGCGTTCCTTACTTTCTGTATATATTGCAAATATTCATAATAAATTATCTACATTTTTTTTTGTATTATTGATATTTCGATTTTGCTCAGTAAACAAGTTTGTATTCAGAGTGTATAAATCTTATTTTTGACCTTATTAATAGCAAAGTCTATAGTAGAGTTATTTGTCTACCTTGTTATAATGACACGTTAGAAACTATTGAATGGTATCATAAAGGTAACAAAAGAGTGTCTTACATCAATTAAAAAAATATACCATCGTTGATGAAAATTAAAATTTCAACATAATTACCTTCCATGAGCGTGAAATGTTGGTATTAATAGATGTTGCAATTCGAATACTTTAAAGCGCTGAATTCTTGTTAAGCATCCAATTCACAACTGAGAGAGTGAATACCCTCCTTCGAGAATATTTCTTTTTTAACTTTATTTTTTTCTTTTTGCTTTTATATGTGAATAGTCAAATATCGAGAATTACCACACGCATAGCAAAGATTTAAGACAATTTACAATTGCATTCGGAGATAATACAAACAAGGCCGGTTCTAGCTATAATCAATAGAATGCACCGCACACAGTTAGTCAAACAAAATAAATGTTTAGCCGTGGCTACAAAAACAAGTATCCATTTATTTTCATTTATCATACAATTGGAATTGTTTTTCCTAGTTGTAAGTTTTTAGTGGTTCATTTGAATTATTTGCCTTTACAATTTATATACTTCATGAATCATATTGTGGTTTTTTAAATTTAATCTAAATATTGATATAATAAAAATATTTGAAAGTACGGTAATCCATCAAAAAAAAAAAAAAATGAAAAGCGTATTTGTTAAGAAATTCGATCTTTTAACTTTTCGAATATAAATCTTCTTGCATGCGTTCTCATGTTCTGTGCATCCAACAATATATTTTACTTTTACGAAAATCGTTCCTTAGATAATAGAGAACTTTTCTCTTCTATTTAAATTTTAAATAGCAATCATTAATAATAATAATAATAATAATAATCCTTTATTGCCCAACAGCCCAAGGGCCAATTACAGGACAAATTACAATACAATTCTTATTTAAAATAAAATAACTAAAATCGTGTTGCCTACAATAATAACATGCTGAAAATGTATATAATAATGAAACAAAAAAAAAAAAAGAAAAACTCACAAAAATGGCTCCAGATCCCGTTTGTTTGCGTTCCTCACCATGTGACTGAGAGGTGCCTTAAGCAAAATGTTGGTATTAGCTCTAGGTACTTGAAATGTATTATAGTAGCGAGTATGATGAGTAGGTACGGTAAAGTTTATTTGCGCTAGAAGGGCTGGCGAGTCGACAGTATTTTTCAGGATCCTGCAAAGAAACTCCACACTGTTACGCTCGCGGCGGTCAGCAAGAGATAGAAAACCATGCTCAACAAGTAAGCTATAATACTCGATACCTCTTGCAGGATACACGTTGTCCATTCGAAAGGAGAGATATTTTAGAAATTTCTTTTGAACGCGTTCGATCATAAGCTCTTGGTGTAAATAACGGGGATACCAAACAATAGAGGCGTATTCAAGCTTAGAACGAACGTAGGCATAATATAAACGTTTCATTACACCTAAGTCTGAGAAATGCCTGCAAGAACGCATGACAAAACCGAGAGTTTTGGAAGCAGATGAACACATGGACGAAATATGTTCCGTAAATGACAGTCTATCATCAAACAAAACACCAAGATCCAAAGTTTTGATATTGCGTGGTATGGCTGCATCATTAATTTGGTAGTTATAGTATAAAGTAGTGTGAGTGTTATTGTAGGAAACCACAGTACACTTGTTGATGTTCAGAGGGAGATAATTGACCTTGCTCCAAGTATTAATGCGAAGAAGATTGTCTTGTAAATGTTTCATTATTTTCTTTTCGCTATCCTACGTTTCTTTTAATGAGCACCCACTATATCGTTATATTTTCGAATCCAGACTGAAGAACCATCTCCAGAAATACCAACATGTTTATTGGTAAAAATGTACTAGAAAATAACTAATATAAAATCAAAATATTTTTGCAAACATCGGCAGTTTACTGCATCTTCTCAGATTATTGTCACAAAATATTGATGTCATAATTTTTTGGTATTGGTGACTATTCACCATTACAGTAAAACTTGCGGAATCTGAACCAACTGGGACTTTGACGATGTGTAAGTATGGTAGCCGTCAACGTTCTTTTAGACAAGTTTGCACTTTGTTTAATTCTGCATCTCAGTTCCTAAATCAGTAAAAGTACGGTATGTAGGACAATTCTAAAGTACGAGGCATTTCATTAAGTAAGAGATTTACCCAAAAGTAGACGTAAGAACAGCAACCGATGAAGACACGAATGTGTATGTTTTACTCACAGTTTAAGAAAATAATCACATCTCTAGAACAGAGCAGGGACAAGTTCAGGAGATCCAAAAAATTCTTATATCTGCAAAACTGAAACCCTTCAAAATTTACATTACTCATGTTCATTATAGATGATCCAGATCGCAAACTACATTTTTGCGGATTGACAGAATTTAACAGAGGATAAGCCTTATTTGGTGAATAAAATAGTTTTTTTGCCTTAATGGCACTATTAACAGACACTTATTGTTCCTCGTCAACTGCAACTGTTAGATGGAGGAAAAGCGAATATGCAGGCTGGTCATATTCGAAACAGCGTAATAGGGCCATTTTTTATAAGGAGCAATTTAAATAGCGCCAGCTATTTACATTTATTGAGAAGCGACATTGTGCCATCATTTATGGATCTCTTCCCAAACCCAAACGAACTATTTGTTTGCAGCAGGATGGAACGCCGCCACATTTTGCACGTAGTATTCCTGATTACTTGAACGAAGTATTTCCTGTACACTATATTGAACACAGAGGCCAGCCTGTTCTCCAAACCTATCGTCACTGGACTTACAATGGAGGATCACTCACAGTGTCAGGAGTAGAAAAATCTCTAGAACATCTCCAGTATTATGAACATTAACAAGAAACATAGGTAAAGTTTTGCCTGTCCTCGATAATCAACATTTGGAAACCATATTTGAACATTACAGAAACAATTGCTTATCTACTGTTCTCACTTGACGATTTCAATTGTGCCTATCATCAATATCTACTTATAAGTAAAAACCAAATAACATCTTTTGGTAGAATTTTAACTAGTTAAATAATAATCACTTATATAAAAAACTACAATTTATTTACTATCCGTAACAAAATATATTTAACATTTTTATCACTACTAGACACAAAGTGGTGTGTAATTTCAATTCTTTTTACGAAACAATAATAAGCAAAGAAAGGTAACAATGTCGTGTAATTATATTTAAAACTTAATTGAAACGAACAAAACATTACAGTATAAAAAGTATACGGTTTATTAATTATTTGCTGGTGTTCTCTAAAGTAATTAAATGTTCCTGAGGTAACTGACGTTTATTACTTCAACAGTAAATTCAAAATCATTTTGATCACCAAAGGGGAAGCACATAAGTAGTCTGAAAAAAAAAACCGGTAATATCACTTCACTAATTCATTTGACGTAAAATCACTGGGTAGAATTTACTTACTATTTCATTAAAAACGCTAATCATTGTGAGGATACCAGTGATGGCGGTGGTGGTGGTGGTGGTGATGGCGTCGGCCACGAGCGGTACGTATGAGGACGTTATTACGATTTAAAATAGGAAAAGGTAAAGGCTGCAACATTTATATTCATATATGTATAATTCAACAATTGTGCTATCCGAAGAGCACGGACGAATCATATACAAGGCTCGTCACAATTTCATTAGATACTTTTGGATGGATAACACTACTCGTAAAACAACCGCTTCTAAAGATAATTATATAATGTATACATTAACTGTATGCAATGCATCTGCGACATAATCTTACCGCCAGTCAATACAAACAAGCACTTTATTGACTGTGTTTTAGAATTAGACCACAAAAATCGTGACTTGTTTTTATATCTTTGCTGTTCTGTTTTATTATTTAATAATTGCTACATTTTTAGTATTTGTTCCTTTTGTTGTGTTTCCTAAATTGTTGTTGCTTGGTGTATTATTATTTTCTTGTTAGTTTTTATTTGGTGAAATTTATTTCTACATACTTTGTGGGAGTAAAAAGAAGTGCATGGTTTATTAAATAGCAAGCGCAAGGGAATAAGGTGACAGCTAAAACACTTAATACAGAAGCTTCGTAAAAAGACATTTCACTGAACAAGAGTAGTGTAATTCGTGACCTTCATAATGCTGAGTTTAAGTTTCAAAGATATAATAATTATAGAGCTTTTGCCAAAATAAGAACATTTTTAAAGAGATATACAGAGAATTTAAAAACTTCACAGTATTTCTAGAGAGGACATGGATATTTGCGAAAATCTTGATAAAACTGTAATGTAAAAAGTACGTGGATACATGAAGGTTATGCGGGAAAAAATTACACCACGCAGGTCTACTTCTGGTTATGTACCAAATACAAATAAAAAATTTTAAAATAATTTTTTTATTATTATTCAGGGCCGAAATATTCACACATAAGCATGTTATTGAACTCTGTAGCATGCAGTTTGAAAGGTAGACAGTGTTATCTTGCACTTTTTATGACATCGACAGCTATGTTATATTACAGTGAATGCTTTCTAGAGTGTAATTATGCAAGTTGATTGGATGGATGTATTATGTATAGACATTCTGCATCTATAGGCCGTACATATTACAATTTCCTAGGGTGTTTTAATTCTGACGTTCGCGGCGTAATTCACTCAACATATTTTAAATTTATGTTCTATATAATTACACCTTTTTATTTTCCGTACTTTTTTATTTTATTTCAAAGACATCCCGTATATATGGGAGCGACTATAAAAAGTATTGAAATACACAGAAATATTAACACTAATATCTTAAGATCCTGTATTATAAATTTCAATTGTATTTTGATAGGTTTATAGCGCAGTTTATACAAACAATACCCTAATACACTACCATATAAAACTAATTTGTATTTTATGGCACGTATCAATTGACAAACGTTCAGCCATTATAATACAAATTTTTAGCAATCTTACAATGACATTTTGTATTAATAATTTATAGTACTAGACGAATTTTTATAAAATTTTCAGAAAAAATATTAAGTTAAATAATAAAGATTATATTATATATTACATATATAAGGTTATAAAATTATAAATGTGCCTCTTTTTAAACAGAAGGAGTGTGTAATTTTTAACATTAGTGTACTAGTTTGATGTATACGTTTTCTTTATGATAGCGCGATAAACTTTTCTGATTCCGAGTGCAGTAGTAAATTGTTTTATAGGGTACTTGTTTTCGATGGTTACTTTACCTAATCTAAATTCAGTTGACATCTGAAACATTTATGTTAATCGAAAAACATCTACTCATTGAGCGAACGTCTTTTTTTTTTTGCATGCGTAAAATGCGTAAAAAAGTACAAAATATTTTAGAATAACATTTTCGTTAGTAACCCAATAAAGAATTGTTTTTACGATACTAAACGCAGAAGATACATAGGGTAGATTCCGATGTAATACCTTTTGCAGGAAGCTACAAGTTATACTAGCGCTTAAGTATTTTTCCGGCGAAAAAGATAGAAGCCATCCAATACTGCCTACTGAAGCTATAATAAAGGTATGTTTATATCTATTTACGTATTGAAGATTTCATAACATTTATTGCAGCTGCTTTAGACACCAGATTCTTCTATTTCTAATATATAACAAAGAATTTGAAACGACTGATGGAGTACGAATTCCCAAGAAGAATAAAGTTAGACGTCGTCGAGTACTAATAATACTGAAACAAATGAAGTAACAATTCAAAATAAGATTTATCGCATGTATTAAAACAAGCAACATGTAACACTTAGTTCCATATACAGGAACGTAAAGGATGAAGAGAATTTCAGCGGAAGTGTGTTTTCTCTGATAGTGATTTCAAGAAGAATTGGTTTTTGCTTATTTTGTTTATTTAAACGAGACCTGGGTAATTGAAAATAATACTATGTGTCGTTCATGTCAGAATAATGCAAGATATAAATTACCATAAATTAATCAAACAAATTTTCTAAAATGGCTTAAAGAACAATTGTTATTGAATTTGGAAAAACTATTAATAATCATAATAGATAATGCAAGGTGTCATTCACCTCCAATATTCAAAACACCAAATTCTTTCTGAAATAAAGCTATGCTGGAGTGGCTAACGAATGAAATAACATTACGTTTGAAGAAAATGTATAGAAAAACCATTTGCTTTACTTAGTGGCGATGAATAAACCGCGGAAAATATATATTCCGGATAAACATGCAACGCAGAATGGCCATAAAATACTTCGTTTGCTACCTTTATCATTGTGTATTTAATCAAACTGAACACATTTGGGGAATCATAATACAACAGCCACAATGTGTAAAATTGTTGGCACACTGCAATGTGGAAAGTAACATTGGGGAGAATAACTTAAATATGGTCTCACATAGTAGATCATACTGTAAAAGTAATTCAGGAGGGGTGGGAAAGGGAGATTGCTATTCGAATTCTAGGATTATTTATTAATCTTAACGATTCTTCGGATGATAGTCAAGATAATTCTTCGGTGGTAAAATACAGATTTATTCAAAAAAATGTAGTATTAGTTATCCTATTTCCTAATATATTAAGTGACACATTTCACATTTCTTTATACCAAAGCTTCCCTAAGTGTGCGCCAACACACCCCGGGGCACTGAAGATGGAAAACAGTGTAGTAAAAACGCCACGGACTGATAAAGATTGGGAATCCCTGATTTATACGATTTCTTATGTTTATTACAAACTTATTTAATAATTTATATAATTTCGACTCTCTTATTAATTGTTGCATTTATTTATTTTTATGGAATATTCTTCATATTTTAACCTCTAATTACGTAACCTAATACACGTTATGTCATGTACACATTGCGATTTAGCGTCAATCCATGATTTGACATATTAAATATATGATGTAAACAAAAATAGTAGTATCCTTTCATATGCGTGGTTTGTATTGTGAGGCCTTTATGATGGCAAGACACCTGTTCTGCGTTGTCATTGAAAAGATACGCTTTATGTATAATCGTATTAAACGATAGATATTAACTAGATTTCAACAAGTATACTTACAACAGGAGGTACACCAGCACCATAAATTGGTACAGCAAAGGCATGCTTCTCTTTATGTTTTCTAGATTTATAGTGTTGATTTAGATCTGCAGTTGGGTCAATTTTTAATTTTGTGGGGTCATCTGCAACACCAATTTCTGCTTTTGCTGCTTCTGCGCCTTTTATAACTGCAGTTTTGTGCAACTCGTTTGTATCACTATACAGAGGGCATCTTAAAATAAAATGAAAGTTAATAAAACTATAACATTTCCAATGCTTTTTGGTTATATTCGGTGAGTGAAACTATACACATTTAAAAATAAAAAAAGAGACAAAATGCTAACAATAGTTAGATTAGTTAGAACAATAATTAAATTAAAATAAACCATTATTGCACAACATGAGCAGAGAATTTAAGAAAAAAATATGAGGGAGATGACAAAAACCAGGAGGAAATATTTTGAGCGTTAAATTCATGTAAAATAGAAAAAATATTTTCTATTAAATAAACTACGAGTTTGACGAATAAAGATACTTTTAACAATGGTGGTCGCAATTAGCGCAACCTTTGGTATTAACAAATGCTAAACCTCCTTCTTCAAAATCTTAAAAGAATGAGATAATTTTTACGTGAAGGGTTTGAAAAGAATAAACTTTTTTTTATACATGCAGTAAAAGAAACAGTCAAAGAAAACTATCTAAGGTTTTATAAACATACATATTACTATTCCTATTATTATATCTAACAATAATCACAATAACAATCGTGCTTCTGATATCTTTCTAATACTACACAGAAGCATCAGGTGTAAATGCAAGTACTTACAAATGATAGTTTTCACCGCCTTGCCCATTAAAATGTTTGTAATCTGTGACTGGTTGACCGCAAACATAACACATTGTTGCCCCACAGCTACAAGTCATTTTATTACATCCATCAGCTTTTATAAACTTCATTCCGCATTTATAACAAATTCTGAAATATAAATAAATTGTCTTACTAAAGAAGTTGTGCTAGTACTATCTTGGTAACCTATTAAAATGCTACTTTAGAATGATAAAAAACCAATACCTAATAAGTGCCTCAGTCATCTTATTTTCAATATACGTTCTTCTTTTTACATCGTCATCCTTCTCAATTTCATCACATCGTAATGGCACATGGGAGGGCTCCTTACATTGTCTGCAGGATTCTTTCATGCAATCAGGATTTAAGCACCTAAATAGCTTATCTTCAGGCGCAGGAATGGTGGCAAAATCACAGAAAGGACACATTTCCAACTCCTCGATACCCGCGGCTTTCACTTCTTCTAGTTGTTTCCTTTGAGCCATTTTAGAAAACATTTTTGGAGCCAATACATTCTAAAAAATAATAGTGATTAGATATGTGAAGTGGATTATCAAGTACATCTCTCTTCCTGAAAATTATATATCACGAGCGCACTTTCGACGTATCTATGGTCGTAATTGTGAGTAAGAGGAAGATGAAATAAGATTTCTATAAGTTAACAAAGTCGAGAGATATTCATGCTATTCTGCAGGGCGATTGTGTCAGCATGCTAGCTCTGTATAATAGCATTATTGATATTATTTTAGGTTAATTGAATTTCAACGTGTATCGTCTCGTGTACCATGGTTTTATTTTATATTGTCGACCATTCCGCTCCTTTCAATTGCTAGATGCCTTGCATTACCAGCAGGAGTCAAAATATTTTGTATATTTAAAATAAGTAAATAACATTGTTACATAAAACATTAGCATATGATCCCTGCTCTAATATCGAAATTTTATGAAGCGAAACGCCGCGAAGTTTGAAATTGAAGCAAAAGTATATAAAATATCTACACACCATTCACGTTAAGAATGCAGACTTAGAATAGATAGGCCTTAAAATACGGACTTGCCATTGGTTAATCGCCGAAGCATGTACACACAGGAGAAACCGATGCATTTTCTTCACATAAAATTTCTGTCAGTTGATGTCAATTGTCAAATTTACTTATCAATTTGGTGTCGTTATTTTCTGCACTTTTTCATTGTATTTTTTCTCTTTGCAAATAAGTTGTGGTAAAAGTAATTCTTTTCAGTGCTCTTTGATCTCATCTTTTAATAATTCAAAGTAGTGTACTATCAATTATACAAACAAAATTATTTTTACTCTACTATTCGAAATTCTGAGGAAGCGGCAATACATCCAGTTACAGGACTATTGTAAAATCCACAAGGGAAGCATATTGGCAGTAGGCAGAGGCTAATGGTTTACAATTTATTTCTGTAACTGAAGCAGCGCAAGTCAGCGTGTATTAAGTTGACTGCCGCACAACTTGGGTTAAGTGAAAGAATAGTTTGGGATATTGTCAAAGAGATTAATACAACAGGAGTTCCCAGTTCTCCCCCTAGAAACGCGTTCGTGAAACTAAATACGATTACTTAGACGAAGCTCAAAACTTTATAATTGGGAGACATGCCCATTCATTTTTTTTAAGAAATGAATTGCCTGCATGTACAAAATTATTAAACGTAAATATATTTTGACATTGCATTTAAACCAACTTATTAATTCTTTGCTCATTTAACTGTATCATTGACAATAACCAGATTCTGTGCAATATTTAAGGATCTTATTGTGTCGGCATGTACTTAGACATAGCCCCGTTAAGCTCATTACGTTCATAATCAACAACATTCTTCCCTCTTTGCCTTTTTCTTGTATATATTGAATTGTTCACCTTCAACCATACCATTAAAACTTTCTGTTTTAAAATTGATAGAGATTGCCAACGGAGAGATTTACTTCATGACAAGTGACTTGGTATAACACTATGTATATAAATATTTTCGGTTCAAGTTTATCCGTGGCAATATAGTTATTTATAGCTTGTCACATGGCATTTATGTTCTCTTTGATTAACACCAAATGCAATCCCATTTACTTTCTAACATAATTAAATAAGCTCCAACTATATCGGTAAATGAAACAACCGAAGGATACATTAATATTGCAATTGATGTCACTTTTACTTTATTATCGCGGTGTTATTTTATCATGCCATATAACCATAATGTACACATAAAATATGAAACTCCGCTATTTGCTAAACAAGATTTTGATAAGCAAACTAACGTTTACGATGTTGTCACTTGACAGTTTCATTGGTTAAATTTCACCAGTGTAATACAGCCAGCGATCATAGCGCTATCTACTGCATTCTTAACGTGAATGAAGTATAGATATAAATTCTTTTGTTCTGCAGTTCACTTATATTTACAAATATATTAAAAGAAATGATTCGCGTTTTTTTTTTTTAAATAAGCACTACCTTAAAGCAAAATATTGGATTTTAAAAATTAAAACCCACGTAAATTACCTTCAATGTTTGTAGACTAAAAGTAGCACCACAATCCTGAAGACATTGAAAATCTAATTTTCCCTCACCAAAGAGTATCTCAACACCAATTTTAACACATTCACTACAGAAGTCACAACCGTTTTCACATTTTACTATATTCTTTGGCATAACTTCATCACTATAACAACAGTTACATGTACGAAATAAACCGCGTTCTTTTGCTAATGCCTTTTCCTGATTCTCTCTGGCTTCTTTTTCTTCCAGGTAACGCTTTATTTCATCTCTGTGATTCAAATAAGCAATCTAAAACATACATAAATACATTCGCCAAAGTTACAGATTACTAAATGTACAGCTTACAAACCTCTTGCAGTAGAGGTATGTTTTGTAATGTGCTGTTATCTATAGGAACTGCTTTTCTTTTTGACTTCATCAACCCCGTTTTAGAAGATATAAGGTTATCTAATTCTTTGACTGTAGGTATAAGTCGTTCGTTATGTTTATCCATAACAGAATGGATGGTTTTTATACTAATAGTTGGATAATGATTTTTGAGAAATCCTCTAGCATAATGTAAACTAAAAACATCTATATTATCACCTTCCATAAGGGAAGACTTTTTGTTAGGGTCATTAAAATAAGCATCTGGATCAGGTATGAGTTCCAAAAACTTTTTAATATTAAATTCGGTAGTATATTGTTTAACTTGGGCACTAAGTTGCTGCTTTCTAAAAAAAATAAAATAAATGTGTTTCATGAAAGAATATATCAAGTTATTATAACCTTAGATATTCTTTCATAGTAGGATAAGCTTTTAATTCAAGTGCATTTGACATAAATTCTTTAAGTTTTTCTTTATCGTGCAAATATAGTTCAGCATGATACTGGAGATAGTTCGGATCAGCATCAGGTAAAATATCTCTAAGAAGTGCGACTTGCTCCTCTAAATCTAAATTTGGATCTGGACTGGATTCCTTTTCTTTCCTCCTTGGATAATTTGAATCTGCAAAAAAATTTGAGATGACGTTTGTATTCATACCCATGGAAAAACTAGACCCGAGACGTATGTCGATACTTGCTTTGTAGAAAATAAGCCCAAGCCGGAATGCCTACTCTCTAATCCTTTCCTCGCTCATAGTCACAGAGTTTCAATGATTTTATTATAAGTTACATACAAACACTGATTATTTAATGTCGATTTAATAACTCATGACATTTATTATATATCAATCAATTTTCATATATTACAAAAAAATACAAAGACGCACAGGTTAATATTAGCTCCTGAATATCATTTTATTTTAAATATCTGGGTATACTGTTTACAAAAACGAAATTGAAAGTGTGCAAATAGTAATTTTTTTTTCCCTCTAAGGTATGTGCAAATGTAACCAGAGCTACGTAATTTTTCTAAACAGAAATAGGAGAACTATAATAAATTGATGAAAATATTCATAACCATATAACGCAAAATGCATGATTAAGTAAATAAGGTTTACTGGTTCAGTATAACATAATACTGCCACAAGAAACCAGAAATTCTACAGTATTGTACCCCTATTCTTGTATACTAAACAAGCTATATTGTTTAGTATACAAGAATAGAGGTACAATACTGTAGAATTTCTTGTTTCTTGTGCATAAATCTTTCCGCGATAAAATTAACATTTACTGGTTACCAACATGAAATTTACTAACATGTTCAGAACGACAATATACAAAAAATCAAGTAGCCGTTCTGACAACACTGCATACGATATACACAAGAGAAATATTTTCTCCTATAGTTTCAAATTACCAACTCGATCAACGTTCCAAAGAATCATACCAATTCTTAAAAAATCAGGATTAGAAAATAAATAAAATAAATAAATGTCCTATTCTGAACTATTCTTATGTATGTATTTAACGTTTTAAAAAGAAATTGCAGTATGGGCATTAAGGCATACATGCCTACCCATCAAAGAACGTTAGGAACGGCAGTACATATTACCTGCGTGGGAACAACATAAGCATTTATCTACTAACTTTAAAATCTTCGAATAAAATTTTACTCATATCAATTTTGCTTTACACAAAATTAAATTCTTATGTATATGATTTGGAGAACTATGCAAAATTGAAATCGTGTACTGTTATAAATAATTTTGCAATGCAAAAGCAATATTCATTTTTTTGTGTCATCAACCAGTGTCAGACGTGCACGAGTGATAAATTGAAAAAGTAAAGCGTCGTGTTATGTTCAATATATCGAAATTTATACCAAACAGAGAGTATTCGCAGACAGCAGTAATTTTTTGTTTTCTTTTGAACTGCCGTTGAATCATACCGGTTACTTCGAGTGTATCGCTTTGGTAAAAAGACAATGCTCTGTGTTTGTTGGAACCAGAGGGGCGTAGTCTATTATGAACTGTTAAAACTCGGGGAAACGGTTAATACTACACGTTACTAACAACAATTGATACATGATTGAATCAACAACAATTGAAAAATGATTTAAACCGTTCGCTGTTTGAAAAAAGGCCAAAATACCGAAAGAGGCAACGCAGTCATTTTTCTTCATGACAATGCTCTATCACATACCGAAAAACCGGTTCCCCACACTTTGGAAGCACTCGGCTGGGAAGTTCTACTCCACGCGGCTTACTCACCAGTCCTGGCACTTTCCGATTACCAATTGTTTGCATTGATAACTCACGAACCTACTGAGCAGCGCTTTAGTTCGTACGAAGATGTGAAAAATGAGTCGATGAATGGTTTGCAGCAAAGAGGGAAGATTTCTACTGGCATGGTATCCACAAATTGCCCGAAGGATGGGAATTTTTTTTTATCATTCTTCCGAATTTAACATGTTATTTTAGAAAAAAAATCCACATTTCATACTTGTAGTACGTGTACCTAGTACGAAACTTGCACTGCAGCGCTATTGTCGTAGTTCTGCACATGCATACGTATCTCTGGTTCGCAGTCTTTCCGCTAACGCAATTACAGCCGGATTGTGTTGTGTTTACATTTATGACTTAAAATGTTTAAGGCAATTTCTGAGTCCGCCGACTGTGAAGTGCGTTCTGTAATAGAGTTTTTGAACGCAAGGAATATTAAGCCAGCCGAAACTTATCGTCAACTTGTTGAGATTTATGGTGAAAATGTAGTGACAAATGGAATGGTGAGAAAATGGGTTAGACAATTCAATCATGGACGAACCAGTGTTCATGACGAAGAACGCAGCGGCTGCTCTTCTGTTGTCAATGATTGCTTGGTTGAAAAAGTCAATGAGAAAATATATGAAAATAGACGGTTCACTATAAGAATGCTTAGTGATAAGTAGAGACCGGATTATATGCAAAGTGCATATATTTGTTTTTATTTATTTATTATATTTTACGTTTATTTGTAGATGTCTTACACCGATCTCAACTACATATAAACGTAAAGTATAATAGTCTCTAGTGATAAGTTTCCACAAATTTCAAAAACTGTTTTACATGAGGTTGTCACAAATCGTCACTAGCGGTATCTTTATATGAAGAAAGTATAGAAAAATTGGTTTTTCGCTACGACAAAATGCCTGAGCAATGGCGGGAACTAAATAGAAAGATAATTGAAGAAATGCTTTGTCATTAGAAATAAATTTTGTTTTGAATAAAATGTTCGAGTTTTTTTTCTAAAACAGTACTCACTTTGCCTCGTATTTACCATTGATTTGTAATCGAGTCTTCTATAACTGATTAACCAATCAATATTCACAGCCGCTTTTAAAATCCATCCCCATACTAACCAATACAAGTACAGTCTAGCCATACAGTAACGTATATACAAGATATGCCTAAATATCACAGATGCAAACAATTATAAAATGAATTTTTTTTTCAGCAACGTTCTCTCCAAAGACAGCCTATCTCGTAAGTAGCATTAAAAATTTATTGTGTAAGCAATACGAACTGCAATAGATATGTTTGGTCAAAACTCGGAAATATAACTTTGTTAACGTACGTGATTTTCTGGCTATATATTTTAAGGAGCTTACATGAAATAGTTCTCAACATACGTAATTATCAATTATTTTGTAACACTTACTTGATAAAATTACTTGTAAAACGCAGTCAACATCCGATGGGGATGCAATTTTACCTACGCATAATTTTTTTACATACGCAGGGGAAGCATCCGGAAACATTTCCATTATTTTCGAGACCAGTTTAGTATCATATGACACACTCGTTTCAGCAACATCTGTAATACTTGATTCACTGTCCTGTTCATCTTGGCTAACGGCAGATCCATATTCGGAATCGTCCTCGCTGGAACTGTTAATGAATATATTCGAACAATAAAATACTTATTAAAATTAAACTTACATTTCTAACATTTCTTCCATTCTACCGTTGAAATCTAGTGGATATGCTGCCTGACGGGGCCTATGAATCGTAATATTAAAGTACGAAATAAAAAAAGGAATACAAATTACAGAGAAATAATCTACCTACATTCTTATTTGTTGATTTTCGGCCATAACACCTGGAGCAGCGGGAATTGCAAAGGATTCGGGTAATTGATTATTTCTTGAACAAAACACTTTGATTAGCAAGTAGTACAATTACATATTATGAACATCTTTATCATGATTCTGAATTTATGGATTTTAATTTATTTGAATAAACCTATTTAACGCGTAAATGATTTTGATTTTATGTTCGTGCTGTACGTAATATATTATAGTAAAGTTCGATTCGTATCTGATGGCACTTACGGCCGTATTCATGAACATTCGCTACGGCGAAGTGCCAGAGCTTTCCTGGCCAGCGACGCTTCGCCAGCTGTGGTATCGTTGCATATTACGAATGGTCGCCGACGAAAAGCTGGCGTGCGAAAGCAGTCATGTTCATCGCAGAATGATCGGACGATGTCGCACTAGCTGATGAGTGATATAATTTGTTTATTTTTGTATCCAAATTTATTGTTTGTAATACAAATTAAAGATAAATGTATATATACAATTGAGAATGTGCTTCTAGAAAGGTGATAAACAGCAGAATTGCATGAAATGCAAATGAAGATAGAAAAAAAGAAATAAAAAAGGTGTTGTTAGATAGAGAACTAATTAAGCGCGTCGTATTTCTGAAAATAACCGATGAAATATCTGTATCTAGTTGAATTTTAAATGTTTTTTTAGTTTCTTGCTCAGAATTTGTTTGTCCCTCTTTTTTAGTAAATATGTGAATATGATTTGCAGTTTATTGATCCTCTTATTTGTCTTCATAACAGCAATCCTACAAGAGAATGTATTTCTTCTTTTACTATTTAGTTATTATATTTCTAGTAAAACGTACATTCATTTTGTATTGTTACATTTACTATTCTCATTTCTTCGATGTATAAAGGCACTTACTTACAATACAAATTCTTCAGAAGAGTATAATCCTTAAAATGTGAAAGATTTCAATAACAAGAAACAATAAATACCTATTTTCAAACACAGAAAACATCTTGTACAATATCACCCTCATGAATACCAATATTTTGTAATACTGCACAAGCAAGAATTATTGCTGGTATTGATTCCAATTTATTATTTAATTCCCGCGCGAAAATCTTCCTAATAAACGTTCCACAGTATTCCGCGTTTTAATATGAGAGTTATTGTACTGCTGCTTTGCAGCTGTTTCCGGATTACGAAGCTGTGTCATTTGATGTAGTAAACAGGGATAGCCATTATCTTCGTAAAGGCACCCTTGCAGATTTCTGTTTTCGAATCTTACTCTTTCCCGACTATTATCAAAAATTATCGAATTATATTCCTTTCCATGCCACCGTGCCACTATATCCGGTATTTTGAGTTTTAGACCACTTACCACTTGCACATTAATCGAAAAAATTCTTTTTCGATTTCCATATACCTCTACCATGTCTTCTCCAGGACTTTATTGGTATGTGTGTACAATCAATGCAGTTAGTAACTTGCGGACAATTTTCAATTCTGTGAAGCTACCTCTAATTCTCAACCTTCTCCTCTAGGTTTAAGCAATGTGGGTATTCTTTTGACACACCTTGATACAGAGAGCTGAAAAAATCCTTTCAGGTCATATATATATAACATATTTAATTCTATTGCTATGTTATTAGCGGTAGAATTAGCAGTATTAATTTTAGACGACATAATTGAGAATTTCCAGTGGCTAGCACCTTAGTGCTACTAACAAGCATAAAATCGTTTGTAGATTATCGTTTATCATTCGTAGAATTGTGTTTCTTTCGGTATCTTTCCGAAAATGATATCGTCGTTTAAATTCGAAATTTGTGTAATATTGTACAGAATTTTCCGTAGCCTTAACATATCGTCTTAGTATACAGGCATCGCTTAATTCATTTATATAACGATTTAAGTTTATAATTTCTATAAATTCATTGCGCAAGTATACTTTGGCGGGCGAAGGTTTATGGAAGTAAACTGTAGTCATCACCAGAGAACCGCCGAAGGTACGCCGAAATGTTCCTTTTCTTGAACTCAACTTTGTATATGAGGAATTTTGATCTCCTTAAAACTTTACTGTTGTTTTTTATGCATAAAATAATTAGCACCAAAATTTCGCACACATTTTCCAAAAAGTTGAATCATCTCTCTTCGCGCGTATGAATAAATTCGTACAAAAGAATACTTGATTACAACAATAATTTACGCTTGTAGGTGATAATTGAGCGCTTGTCTTTTAGCCAACTTTGTATAAAAGCAAGATATTACTAAAATTGCATTTGTCTTTCCATTATCTTTCGAAGAACGTAAAACTATAAGAATATTTTATTTAAAAGTTGATACCGATAATGGTCTGAAGACACCATATACAACAAGTATACGATCATCAGCAGGGAAGAAGTTGTTTTGCTTCATTGTGATAGCACTATTCTCGGTTGTCTGTTTTCTAACCTTTTACCGTCCGCTTTTGGTTTGAGTTTTGTTCAATTTCACGGTCTTAGACGTTATATATTATTGTGAGGTATGACGAGTAAAATTTCTAGTGATGTTTATACGCGCCTTCACACGTTGTATGATTTAACATATACAGGATACTTCACAATTTATTCAGGTAATTTGGGACAGATGATGCATCGCTGAACAAAAAACCATTCTTAAGAAAAAAATTACAAAAGTTGTCCATTTTATCATAGAATTTTAAAGACTGCCTGATACTACATATCGTATGGTTAGCCACACAAGAAATAGGGACTCGCTGAATATGTAGGTGAATAATATATCGTTGATATGCTAGCTCTCTCATTTCCTCATCGAAACCACGTTACCATTCATTTCGTTGTCGGTTGGTGCCAGCCGCTATTTTAATGCGTTTTTGGAAATTGCAAATGTAATTATCAGGGTAAAATAAGCATTTCAGATGGCAACTGAATTTAAATTGAGTAACTACATCAAATAAACAGCGCAGGTAAATAATCTAGAAGCACAAAAACAAATAAATGATACAATCCTAAAACACTAACTATGATAAAACGCTAAGCCAGTAAAACATACTACCGCACATCTTTGCAACCGCTATAAGACTGAGATTATTGTATGATAATTGCTTTGCGCAAATTAAATACTATCTAATGAAATTGAAAGGTATCCTGTATAAAATACTTTAAACTTATTTGGAATAACGTTATGTAACTTTACTTACGTTGATTCGGTTACCAAGTTATTTACTGTCCAAGGAAGGTCTGACAAAGAATTAAGAGCTGAAACAAACAGCATTTAATTACTATTTATATATGCATTTGGTATGTTTATATCAGATACATATATATTATATATGTATTAAATAAATAAAAAACAGTAGCTCTTAAAATACAATAACATTTGCATTTCAATAATGTGTTTGCTACCAATATTGCAATATATTAATAATAAACATATTCATAATAAGAAATATTACGAAAAAATTCAAATGCCCTGATGGACGAAAAAATTCATTAGAAGCTTTGATATTATATATTCTGAACATATACATCGTTATTATATCTTTATTATGTTAGACGCACGTCATCAGACATGCGTATCTTCCACGCGTGAATATTCGAAATCGATATTAAATAAGGATAGTTAGATTAACCAGTGATCTTTACTTATGCAATCAAACAATGACGCGCGTGTAAGGATCCATTTGACGAACTATAGACATATTTCAGAACCTGTTAAACATTACCGAAAACTATAAAATGTACATACGTTTATATGTATGTATGTAGTATACCAACATAGACTTTTATAATTTCATAAATTTGACAGTTGAAATTTAATTAATATGAAAAAATTATTTTTAATAACGAACAAAATCAATTCAATTGCTATTAATTTCATATACCAATTTTCTATCTCTGATCTTAATTAAAATTTTGTTTCAGATTTTTACATTTACTATACATTTTATTATACCCTTCTTAACCTGAAAAGATTTTAATACTCTCACATCAACATTTAAATGAAAAACCCAATTACAGATTTATGTTAAATATAAATATGAATCTTATGCGTTACTTTTGGAATATTGTGTGTATCATAACTATTTGTTTTTTCGGGACATGGGTATGAATACTTGTATGAAACTTGCAACGTAAAAAATATGTTTTTTTCTTTTTTTATTGGGAAATGATTTCTTTTTTGAGGTTTGTTCTCTCTCTATTGGGAAAAACTAAATTATTAACCGTCATAATCAAGTATAATTGTAACTATGATCTAACGACACACTGGTTCAGTTAAAATAAAAGACTATTGGGTATTCAATTCATTAAGTATAAAATTTAAAGAAGATTTAAATATATAGTTATCTGAACGGAGTAAAATAATGAAATATACTATACATATTCCATGCAACATTTTATATTTTTCTTACATTCGTAATAAACATTTCTAAAAATGAGAAATACTTTTGAAGACCACTTGTTGCTATAAAAACTTGATAAAAAGCTATATTTCTACATACCTAAGTAAGTATAGTAATTTAAAACATTTTTACACACTACTGTAGTTAAAAACAATTAATAAAACAATAACTTCCACAGCGTATTCTAGTAAAATACATGTGATAGAAGTTATAAATAATAAGTGTTATGAATAAATATTGAATATTGTGGTATATAAAAGTCTATAAATAACTTTTGGGATATATGTTTGAATGCTAAAAACGCAAGAAACACAAAAAACCTTTATTTTTTGGCTTCTCTAAACAGGCTTGTTCAAAATACACGCCATACATTAATCATGTCAACGCTATATGGTAAGAGACTGTAGTGAATTGTCACCCTCTACTTATTTCTTTAACAGAAATCTTTGTAACCCTAAGTTTATGAATTTTTAATTTTTCCTAGCTGTCCGTTATATTTTTGCGTCTCTGTTCTATATAATCCTACGATAATTGCCAATTAAAAGTATATCTAGAACTACTTAAGACAGTAATAACAAAATTTGGAAATGAGGATTTTTAAGTTTTATTTAAAATATTTTGATACTTCCAGTTATTTGTAGATTTTTCTGATTGTAACAGTTAATACAAGAACACACGAACGAATTAAGATTAAAGAAATAATCATGAAAAAGCAAAGATTACACTAAAGTAAAATTAATTACATAAATATCAAAATTTCACAGTAATGTTTACGTAATTACCCTAGAATACAAACTTCTTGTTTTACAACTTTTCCAAATGTTTTTCGTGAAAGTATGAAAAAGTGTTAAAAACAAACTACCAGATCAAAAAGAAAACGTTTACATAAAATATTAAATATTCTTCTTTATTCTAAATTTCAGCTATCTCCGTCAACAGATATTGAATAACAACTGTTATTTGTGGACTAAAAATAAGAACTTCGAGAATCTCATGAAGATGTATGACGCATGGTTCTGGTGTTGAGACATTCGATTCAAAGTCGGAGAAAGAATGTCGCCGAGCGTAGCTTTTACGCCAATGTATACACACCCTATGTAAAAGAATACAGCATGCACCATTAAAATAAACGTTCTTGGAAATATCTTGTAAATAAAACATTCACCGTTTCATAAAATTGTTGACTTTCAAAATAAATGGAGAATACCTTTCATGGCACACGTCACGCAGACATCTGCTGGAACTTCATTGTATGTAGTATGTGTCTACCCGACGTGATCGTCATATTGCAGGGTTTCTTTATAAATTATTATAGGTATATCATCCCAGGTGTTTCTTTATTGGAAAACGCCGTTAATGCTGATTCGAATAATTAGACTGTATGTTTTTGTAATTTTTGTATATTAAAGATTGTAACTAATACTATGTAATACGTGTCTAGACTACGAACTGTGCATGACTTGAGCTGTAGTAGAACTAGTAAGTATTACTATGTGATACGAGTCTAGATTACGAACTGTACATGACTTGAGCTGTAGTAAAACTAGTAACTATTACTATGTGATACGAATCTAAACTACGAACTGCACATGACTTGAGCTGTAGTAGAACTGCTGTAAAATTGTAAAACTGACTATAAGTAGTCTCTGTTTGCGTTATTAAACCACCCTAAAACCACCTGATTATTCAGGTAAATGAAGGTTTTAGGTACAGGTCTGACGACAATACACGAAATTCTAGGTACCTGTCTGACGAAGAAAGAGATTAATACAAATTTAAAAGAGAAATTCCTTCGGTTGTACCAAACAGCAGCATTGATCGCATGTAATGAATTTCATCAATATCGCTCAACATGCCGTTTTGTTCCAACGTTTAATTTTCCGACACCTAAGACAAGCCTTTCACTAAAGTCGCCTGTTTACCATATGATTAGAAAAACTGAAAAATCTATATTAATATGTTGTCTTAACTGTATTTAAAGAATTAGATTTTGGTTAACTTGTATTTCTTGTTTATTTTATTTACTTTTTTGAATTGTGTATAGTAGTTTGATATATTCATTTTATTTGTTCTATTGGACAATAAACACATTATTATTACTATTATTTAGTGAACCTATAGAAAGAACTCCCTCGATAATAGTTCTGAGAGGAACGAAATCAATAATAATGAGTTAAAACTGTAGGCATACGGTATATAAATAAAAACTAAGTTTAATGGTCTTTGTGAATCTATTTGGCTACTTACATTTTCGTAACGAATTGAGAACATTGCCATATCGTCCTTCTTCATTTGAGGTAGTTGCTGTTGAAACACAAACATATATAATTAGTTTGACGTAAATTACTCTAATTTAGTTCTTACACCAATTTATACCTAACTTTAACATTTAAATGTGTGATGGATGTGTTTAAACTTGCTTTCTTATCGTACTTATCCTAGATCAACATTTACCGTAATTAAAACCATTCAATAGGTTTAAATAAGCACACCTAGTCAATCAGAAATGTTCACGTGCGTAATAAACTCAGTGAACTCTCTTGAGCGGATATCGATAGTTACCCAAATTTTATTTGCATAAAAGAAATGTCTGTTGAAAAGACAATGGCTTCTTTAAGAAACGCTTTTCAATAAACATCTCCCAGAACTCCAGATTTAAGGTTTTAGTTAGTGCAACTTTCTCTTTACACAAAAAGTAAAGCAAATTAAATGACCCAAAGTGTAATGAGTTTCGAACCATAAGTATTTATAAAAGAGCAGCAAACGAACATTTCTTAACAGAAAAATAAGCGAATTAATAACAAAACAATATACATTAAGTTCGTCTCCGTAAAAGGGTTCATTTACAAGAAATATCCGCTAACAGAACTTTTACTGTAGATATTTTATTAAAATACATAGAAAGTGTATTTTTATGAGATTTTTCTTCACACTGAAGCTAGTGGTATAGTTATTTAATAATTAATCAAATTACGATAACTAATTGCTTTTCATTATATAAGCAATATGTAAACACATACTACTGGGAGTATGTCTGGAAACGATGTAAACATAACGAAGAGAGATTTTCTATTGCTTCTTCGTATTTATTGATGATTTCAGATAAATAAACTGTGCTTTACCAAGCATAACGTGCACGGTTTCACATCCCTATAAATTAAGTTTGATGTCTAGAAAGATAAGGGGCCATTTAATTCACAGCATTGTATGAATGAACAATTTGATTGAATTTAATTCACTTCAAAATGATTGTTGTTTACTTTCATGCTTGCATAAGTAAGTACAATATATTAGACGCAATTGAAATTAACATAGAAATCAAAAATCATTATCAGTAGCGATGTTATAGACCAGAAGTGCTCAAACATTTTTTGTCTCATACCACTACGGTGTGGTCTGGTAATGTTAATGAGTATTACCAACCAAACACTCAGACTATTTTTGTATAGGTAATCAGTTGACATTTCATCTCAAATCTGAAGGCACCCCCGGCGTGTCGGTGTAAAAGTATGCTCTTAGCATTCAAAAAATATAATTGTGACCAAAAGAATAGCACACCACTCAATTCGATAATTCAAGATATTTGTTCCAGCATACACTCTTTCGCAACCAAGTTTAAACTTGATCATGTTCTCTTTGGGCATGTGCAGGATCTATTTCAAAAAGTGCTGATTACATAATCATAATCTGAAATGTATGAAAACGTATGAAAAGAGTTGTATATTCGCTTACAACTCTTTTCATACGACAGTAATGGGATAAAAGTAACTTACGTAGTATAAGTATGTGTTTTCAGCCATTAGGAGATTGCAATATTGTAGTAATTTGTAGCAAATTAATTTTTTCATTATCTTTTTAAGCGATAATTAAAACTCTCCTCCTTCCTACACCGTTTTCATATGTTTACGCCTAAGAGTGTTCGAAAATTGGTGGCAAGTTTCTATCACGTAGTACGCACACGGAGGTTACACACTACACACCATGTCTTTTATTTCTTAATGCACTCTGTATCGGTCACGTACCATTGAGCTATTAAAAATGTTATTAGGAATGGGATTTTACGTTTAAAGATAGTAAAAAATAATAATTTTCGATCATTTTTAGCTTAAAGCCTGAATAACAACTTAACGGAAAAGGATCCAGATTATTAGGCAATTTATTTTTTATTGTCAGCACGGCCAAACTTGCAAAGTTAAATTTAAGTTGTTGAGGTAATTAAAAGTATTAGTTAACAAGTTGTGAACCACACCTCGTCTGTCAATCGATCATGCAGTTCGGAATCTCCATTAAGAACAATTGCATCTTAAAGTTTGAATACCCTTCTTCCTCGAGAAAGCCATCTCACCACTATATACAGTAATAACTGAATGTATCTATATCCATTTCACACCGCATTTTCGAAAATAAACTAGAGTTTAGAGCTCGAGATTTTATATAATTGACTACCTTGGCGACTCCCTGCATACATAGACGATACATTGCTTCCTGTCCATTCAATTTTTTGCAAAAGAAGTCTTTCAGTTTCTTAAACACATCATCAGCGGTAGTTCGTGTTGATAGCGTCTTACAAAATAAATATTCCTCTTTACTTTTGATAAACATACAGCGCAAAACGGTATCATTCGGCAGTGACGTTGTATCTAGCGATGGTTCGGTCAATATGCAAGTCACTATATATTTCGCAGCAGGTAAAACAATAGGTCTTCACCAATTGTGTGGATTTTTCCAAATTTTGCGATTTTCATGGTCACTAAAAGAAATGCATCCGCTGCTTTTGCAATACTGTCAGCAAAGGATTGCGTAACTTTCTTTGTGCCTTTTCCATCTTTGTCAATTTTCGAACGAAATAATTCTTATGCTTGCTTTCTAACAGTGAATACTTCGTACCCAGATGACGTTCCAATAAACAAAATTTCATACTTTGCTTTGAAAGAATTTTAAACCAGATGATACAGTTAGATCGTGGTTCATTATATATGTGAGCGTCAATCCAATATTGATGTACTCAGGATCGCACTTTTTAATATATCATGATCATCATAGCCGTAAGGTTGTCGGATTCTGCCGTGTCACTTGGTTTTTGTCCCTGTAGGGATAAAAAAACCTAGTGACACGACGGAACCTGATAACCGTTACGACTATGACAAACGGCCGTCAAAATCTGAGATACTATGTATCATGATCATGTTTTTATAATTTCGTTTTTCAGAGGACATTTTCTTATCTCAAGTCACTGCATTGATGCGATTGATTCTGTAGCAATGGGATAAGTATAAGATTTTCAGCAGATAATTTTATGTCTATTGTTTCTTTAATAATCCAGTTAACCACGTTTTTACCCATCATATTTTACGCCAACTGTACAACTTTAAACAGTTTGCATTTGCTTACGTCTTGCGTACCACATCTCTGTGTACCTCCAGTGGCACGCGTACTACAGCTTGAGCACTTCTGTTGTAGACTAAATTTGACTGAATTTGAACGGCTGAATTTCTTGGGATTTTCTTTGCGCTATTTAACATGACCTTTATGTCAAATTATGTAGGATCCAACGACTGCAAAATTTCAATACGATGATCCCAGAAATATTTCTAGCAGTCATTGGATACTATAAAATTTGTTTGTCTAATTATACTTATTTGCCGTGGTAACCCTGGTTTGAAAAAAGATACGTTTTTATCTTTATTGTGGCATACGGATGCGTCGTATTTGTAGTTTAATATAGAACATAAATAAAAACATAAAATTAATATAAAACATATATAAAAATTTTTAAAAGGAAATCAAAACGCTAAGATCCACGCTATACTGGCATAAGTGTCTAATAAGTAGAATTATCTTTTGTAACATTTAACATGTATATTCTTTAACATATTTTATTTACCGCTCAGCAAAAAACTAAACCTACCAAAATGTAAAATTAAGCAGGGGAAGATAGGGTACAGTGTGTCGTGGGAAACAATGCGTCAGTTTGAACTTACTACCTATTAGCGATCGGTAATGTACTTCTCCTACTTTGCATGAAATGTAGTTTAATATGCCGCTGCTGCACTTTGCTAAACTCGTACCAAATGTCACATGTGCTTTATGGTAAGTAAATATAGAAATTTAATTACTTAAACAAAAGTAATTGGTCAAGCGTATACACAACGTGTATAAATCTAGACGCAACTCTCTTCATTCGATTCTGAATCTAAAATCACAGCATCAAAATACTGAACCATGCTTCATAGTCTCCACAAGGTTATAGCTGAAATTTAGAATAAAAAAGAATCTCGAATACTATTTTTTCGTAAACGTTTTTCTTTTTTGATTTTTTAAATGTTTCTTCATTAACAAACTTTCATGAAAAATACATTTGGCAATATTGTACAACAATAAATTTGTGTTTCAAAGTGATTTCAATCAAAAACATTACTGTTAATTTTGGTAACTATTTGATTCTACTTTGGTGTTATAATTTTGATTTTTGTAAACTTGTGCTTTTATTACAATTTTATTCACTCATAATAGATTTTACATCCACATACTGGTATGTATATAGTGAATGGTACCTATAGAAGAGATGCTAACCGGCGACATTTTAATACAAGAAATGGTAGCGTTAATCGATCAAGACAAAGGCGTAGAATACAACTAAAAGAGCAAATTCTAGTCGCAAGGCTATTTACATTAAATAGCCCCATACTAACATCATTTCATTGGTTTACGGGAAAACCATCTTTGTCCTTATCACGTTCCTAAAGTTCACACGCTCTGAGAACGATATTTCGATTAAATCCTTGCATGAGAATCTTAATATAATTCAAGACGTATTCTTTGGAGCGCTGAATCTATTATCAAAGCTGGTATACTTACAGACGAGTTGGGTGAATTTATGCGCCAAATCGTCTTGATGGGTGCCCCAGTGTATTGGAATAAGTTATTGACGAGATACCGTTGAACATACGCTGTAACATGATTTACATGCATGCGGGGTCTTGCTCACTTTGGTCGTAATGTAAGAATGGTTGTATACTTTCCAAGCAGATTAATTAATCACGACGGTTTTATCTTATGTCCTGCGAGATATCCTGATCTTAATTCTTTAGACTTTTTGTTTGGGGCTTCATTAAAGAGAAAGTTTGTACATCAAGTCCTCAAGACGTTGACAAAGTTACAAACGAAATTAACAAGACAGTATTGTAAACTACAATAGAAAGAGACAAATGATACCATATAGATTGCAACCAAGCTTAGAAACAAACGGATTTCAATTCGAACAATTACTCAGATAAACTAATTTCGAATTAGATAAATGTCCAAAAACTGATGTTTCAATATATATTATTTTGACAATAAATAATTTTAATAGTAAATCATATACCCTATGTATAGAATTTTAAACATGAAATTCACCCATCTGCTACTGCTTATTATAAGCCAAATGTTTTCTAAGATTGAAGTTCAGAAAATATTACGGTAAATACTATTGCAGCAGTATGACTGCAAGTATGACAAATGTATGTTTCTTTCAAATACTACTAGAAGTGTGATACAACATTTTAGTATTACGAATCAAGTAAAAGATGTCTAGCTTTTACATCAATTTATTGTATATGTAATCTTCTGTTTATTATGCTGTGAAATAAATTAAATTTAGTACCAGTAGATTATTACAAAAATACCCCAACTACCGGTATACAAAAAAAATATGTAGATACCAAAACTTTTATAATTGCATGCCCTGTAGTAATGGGTGCGTCACTTAGGTATGGGGTACACTGTGCCATTATTTTTATTGACTTATTGTATCTTATACCTTTTCCAAAATAATTTGTAATAAAAAGAATGTTATTGGTGGCAAATTTGAACAGACTTTGGTCAGAATGGTTAGAGGCAAACAACGAAAAATTAAATTAAACTCATATCCAATATAGTAATAAACATTGCTGTTCCTTATGTAGCTAATGGTTATCGTAATGCCAAAAGTGTTCCCACACAACAGAAGAACTTTGCGGCATTAACTGGTTCTATGAAATTAAAAAATGTTATCCACAATTACCTATCCGCAAACCTGAAGGCTCTACTAGAAGTGCGACTTGTGTTTTTCAACAACCTGCAAAAAGTTTATTCAACATTTGGAAATGATTTATCTCCAGATTCAATTTTTAACTTGGATGAGACATCTACAACAGTACACAACCTGCCTAAGATTGTAGCCAACAAAAAAACATGGGGAACAGATGCAGCAAATATTTCAAGAGCACGTCTTGTTACATTATTATGCTATACCTTCTTGCATAACATTTCGTAGAATCAAAGTTAAAGACCACACATTGGTAAGAACTTCTCCTAGAGCATGAGCATTTGCATTAAAGACGAGGAGAATGATGGAAACGTAATCGTGGAAGCTATTGAACATTTTAAGAGAAACGTTCGCCCTAGTGTAGACAATAAAGTCGTTTTAGTATTTGGTAATCATGAACTACATATCATAATAATGTTTGAATTGAATTTGAAACTAACCAGCACAAACGTCGACGAACGTATTTCATACCACAGTATCATTAAACAAAGAGAGATACTATATTATTAAAAAAAAAAGATACCGCAAAAGCAATGGAACAATTTTAATCACATTACCAAAACACATTAAATCGATTGCGACCACTGGATCATGGTGTTTATAAATTGTTTTAAATGACAATACAAGATTATTGGGCAAATCCTATGCGTCGGCTTTTACCACAGAAAATATTTCAAGTGGTTTTGAAGCAACCGGAATTTGACTGTTCAATAGAAATATTTTAATTAAAGATAACTTTTTAGGGTCAGTTCTTACAGATAAACCATTGGACGACGAAAATGAAATCAAACTCCCGCTTCTTCCAATTATGAACAACAAATACCCTTACGTAATAACGTAACTTAGAAAAACGTCTTACGGCAGCATCATTAGAAGTTAAATCTTTCATAAAAGGTCATGAGACTAAACCGAATTAATGCAAATAAAACAAAGAGCGAAATCTACAGTAAAAAATACGATTGGTGAAGAATTATCTTACAATATAAGAAAGCTCTAAAAAGAAAATGAGAAGCAGAATAATTGAAATTGAATATGATCTCTCTACACCTTCTCAAGCGGATGACTACATTTTGACAAAGAAAAGTGTTTCACACCAAAGAGACATTCACTCCTGTTGGGGTATTATCAAAAAATGATACCAATATAAAATTTTGCATTTGAAATAAAACTAAACCTGATAATTTTATTTAAACGGAAAATATCTACGGTCACTTAAAGACCAAATTAAACCATATAATATTTCGCGTTTCTGCCATGGTTATATTTACGATTTCTTTTGACAGTTAACTTTCTAATTTCATGTACTTTATAGTTCTTTACAGTCCCACGAAGTTGTATTTTAATTAATGAACACTACACAAACTTTACAGTTTTTTTAACTATAACTAAATTAATGTAATTACTTGACACAATGTATCGCACTGGTGGAATGCAGTGAATCACATGGCGGACTTTAAGAAAACATTTTTTTACAAAGTAGATTTTCATTTTAGTAAATATTGTACTCATAAAGTATGTTCTTAAGTCAATAAACTAAGTAGTTACTTCCGAATCTTTTTGTATCTATATATATTTATAAAATAACGCTGTACCCTACCTTCCCCTATTGTTTTGGAACCATGTCTTGCAGTTCGCTTAATAATTATTGGACAAAAAGTTATTTTGTAGTGTTTATTTACCAGTAAAGGATAAATTCAGAGCTTGATCCATATGTCGCTTCGTATTTGGTTTATCCTGTGGTGATGCTAAAAATAAAGAAAAATTCTATACTACATAAAGTAAACTAAAGTGGCTGTAGACCTTTTCTATGTACTTACAAATCAAGTTTGAAATTGTTTCAGTTCGTTGCTCTTCATCTGGGAATGCTAAAAATAATTTAAAAAAATAATTCTTAAACAGTTGTTTCATTCCAGTACTTACTAATAACTGGCGCATCTTCTTGAGTTATTTGCCCATATAAATCGTCCAAATCAGGAAAAGTAATTGGAAAATCTATCGAAATAACGAAAAATTATCCATTATAATTAAGTGGTTATACAAGAATCAACGAAGTTCAAATATACAGTGTAGATCCAATATACAGTGAATTTATTTAAAAACGAAACCCATGTGACTTCTTTTACTTATGCAACCCATGTAACAATGCAGTAACACTCAAAAACAAAATTCCTACATAGATTTCACTATCTTATCAAACACAAACGATCTTATTTTTTTTCTTGCTAGCTTTTAAAAGACTGTTAACTATGAAGGCAGAAATAAAATCAAGACCTATATAACACAATATGATACCAAAACGAAGGAAAGTCAACTGTCAAATATTATATTATGTTTAAACATTGCCAACGCATTATTTATAGTTTGTTACGTCAGAGATCGATCATGTGGGTTTCAATTTCAAGTAAATGCAGGGTATAATCAAAGCAATTACTCTGCAAAATAAAATGTCCATAAAAGAACATGCACATACAAATAGAAAGTATATGACAAATAATGACATGCATATGGTTTATAAGTAAATATATTGGGTGACATTCTGTACTTATACAAGTTGAATTGATAATGTTGAATGACGCCACTACCCACCAAACAAAAATCATTTTTGGAAAAAATATATTTACGAAGTCTACATTATTTTTATGTAAAATTCATACTTTGGGAACTTCAGATAAACTATCCGATTTGTAGAGATAGCATGGGAGTAATGTGCATAATTTACCTCGCTACAAATCGGGTAGTGTGCAAAAGACTTTAGGGATGACGCCAAGGTCTAATGTTATTAATTACATACACAACATAATTTCTATGAAATTTCGATTCTTCAAAAACTAAAGTTCCTATTTAGCACGTGTGCGATTAGTTCAAAATTATGAATTTAGATTGAGTGACACCCTGTGCACAACATACGTTAAATTGTGAATAAAAACATTTAAGAAATGAAAAAAGCTGTTATTCAACTCTATACTAAATAAGATCTAGCTACAAAAATGATGTAGAAACTAACATAACAAAAGCAAGGCTTTGTAAAAGTCAGCATAACTATCGAATAAAATTAGTAGACGATGAAACATTGAAAGTCATAAAGTTATTCATGTAATCCGTTATACTCAACATTAAATAATTTTACTAACCAATACGTTTCTGATTATTTTTTAATGAATAGCATTATCAATTACCTATACTACTTTTAATCGAATCATTTCATTATAAATTGTTTTCTTCCATTAATGTTTAGTTTATAGTTCTTTAAGAAATGATTCATCTACTATATATTTTAAAAATTGAAATCCTCAAACGAATTTGTTTGATATTGCTCATCATTAACAATTCATTTTCCATGTATCATTTGTTATTTACGATAATATCAATGAATAGTATAAATATATTAAACATTAATATGTAATACAAAGATAACATGAGTTTTCCAGAACTTACCTTTGAATCTAAAATCTGTATAACTAGTGCATGTTTCTGGTAAAGTCCTAGTTTTACTGCACGTGTTAGAATTAGATTTGACAGCCTTAACTTTTAGCTTAGGTACTATTGGTTCTGTACTGGTAATCAATTTCCTTTTCAATGATGAACTATTTTTATCAAGAACATCTTGTGTCAATCTATAATCATCCGCAGCACCATTTGATGCCGATGCATAGGAAAATATTAATGGTTCCACTTTCATTTGTGTTTCGGTACAATTACTTTCAAATATAACTCTATGTTTTATGGGCTCATTTTTTAATAACTGTCGTAATATAACAATAACTCTATTGTTTTCACTTCCTAATGTCTCCAACATTGATTGTATGTATTCGACAGAGTACTGAGGAAATATATTGACAATACACTGCGCTTCATATTGGTATACATCTGAAGAAATATATCCATCTTTGCTTTTAAAATAGTCTTCTAAGAACAAATGACTTATATGACTAGCATTATTCTCCTTGAGTTTATTTAATTTTGTTATTAATTCATCTTTGTTTATATCCTTCAGAACTTGAAGTAGGTGTGATGCCTTTTCATCAACCTTAAATTGCAAAATAACGTGATTATAAATTATGTGAGTTTTAAAGAACAATAAGCCTTACCATTTTCCGCTAGAAAATATATGACTAATAGTCGAACATGTTACAACATATACGTAACTAAAAAACAAACAATTTTATGAAGTGGTTAAAATTATTATAATATATGTACGATAATTAACCATTTCATAACTCTTTTAATAAAAACAAACGTATATTGTCTACGATTTCTTCAAACAAGATGATTACCTTTTGGTTAAAGCATCTAATATGCACTACAAACCAGCTACAAACTACGAAACAAATGAAATTTGTTTTGCTCAAAATTTGAAACGAAGTTAGCAGGAAATTTAAACTTACAGATATACACCGCTCTTCAGAACATTTGAATCATATCAAATAAATAAAATTGAGTTTTAACGTCAGTTTATAAAAGAATGTATGCACATTTAAAAGATGACTATCGAATAAGCTAATTACATGGGTTTCTAATACCTACATATAATTATTATAGACATGGTGAAATTTTCGATAATACCAGGGTAATAACCATAAAACGAACATTAACCAATCGCAGGCCAGGCTACTTCTGGCGCGAGAGAAATCGCCTGCATCTAAAACTATTTTCATTTAAAATTTATGATAATTTTGAAGTATTTTACAACTCTTCAACTTATTTGAAGCCAAATATTCTGTAAATGTCCTAATTTTCTTGCATCAATGTACTTTCCGAGTATCTCCTTTTCGTTTTTTATATAATTGTGGAATATTCTAAGATTAAATTTTTTACGCTAATCGCCTTGAAACTGAAAACTAAAACAATAATCATTTGTTTCTGGGACAGATTTTACTATCGCTCTGAAGAAAACTGGCAGGTGTGCACCCAGCCTTAAGCGGTTTTGAAAGGAAAGTCTTGGGTAACATCGAGGTATTTTCATAGTATTTGCCTCCAATATAACGCATATTACGCGCAATGTGAAAAATTCCCAAGGAACAGACTATAATTCAATTTCCTTTAATTGCGATATAAGCAAAATTTGTATTAGCTAATGGCCCGTTAATCACTACTAAAATCAATAAAAATTGCAACCAATTGTTCAAGTCCACAGTTTTAAATAATTGTGGAAGTAATGCGTATATCATCTTGGAAAGCGGTTGATATTCAATAAAAACATAACACCTTTAGTGTCCATCAATTCTAGACTTAGCTAAAGCTACGATTTTTAGCAAACGCATAATTAAGAAAGAAATTTTCAAATATAATCCACATACAGTTCAATACTTTTTAAGATTGGCAGAACTAGGATAATTAAATAAATTAACATACATAATTGACAATAAACAATAAAATAAATTGTCAATTTTTATATATTATGGTAATCTTTCAAATTGAAGCGCCAGAAAGTAAATAAGCTGTTGGTCAGTTTTCGGCGATATTTAATATATTGCCGGCCGCCATATTGTTACAACAATGGATTGACGGTTAGATCAGGTATGTTTGGGTAGGTTTGTTAGTACGTTTGTATTTAACTTATATAAAATCCTAGTTAGTTTTAAAACTGCCGCCAAAAAGTAGCTTTGAAAAAATCCATTATTTAAACGCGTTTTTTTCATTTTACTCATACGAATTAAAAAGTAAAGAATATATAATCCGTTCGCACCTTAAAATTCAGTATGGCTCTTATGAGAAATGCGAATGCAGTTACCACATTGTGTCAAAATTACATTCTTAGGATCTTTTAAACTACAGTTGGCTGTATAAGAAAATGACAAGTGGAACATAACCAATATTTCTCATGTACATTTATTCTTATTATAGTATTATGATACATAATAGTATTTCATATAAATATTAAAAATTATCTCGATATTTTTTAAATTATACGAAACGGCTTTTATTAAAATATAATTTACGAATGGGACATTTCTTTTTCTTTTAGAATTGATTCTACAATTGACTATAATAAGATTGGTAAACTGATTTATTTATTGAAAATAATGCTGCAATTATATAAATAGTACTATTCTATTAATAACAAGGACAGACAAGGTTCTTCGAGTTAAAGCAGAACAGCTGACACCGCATGGTGTCAGCATTGACACCAATAAATAAAATGTAAATGCCAATTTATTCGTTGGTAGTGCAAGTGTCAAAAAAGTCACCAGACAATATCGCGCAACTCTGCCCATGTTGAAAAGTAATGTACATACATAAACTCTCTACCAATAGAAAGAGAGGATAAGATTCCATAAGAGCCGTACTGAACTTTATGGTGCGACGGGTGGAATCTTGTATAGTAAATGATGTACCCTAAAAGTGCCATCTGTTATCCTGTTATCAAACTTTTTCTGACAGCCGCACTGTCAAAAACGGTAGTACTACGCTATGGCGTTAGATGACTGTATGTGGGAAAATTGTTTTTTTTTTGGTTAGGTTGGTAGTACGGCTGCAGAAAGGGGTGATTCCGAAGACGCGTACGGATCGGTTACTATCTATATTAAAAATAAAGATTGTAATTACTTACTACTTTAGTTTGATTGTGTTATTGACGTAGAGTCTATATCAACAACATAAACTAAAATAGTACGTACATTCATTATTTTTAATACCGATAGTAACCGAGCCACACGCATCGCGGAAAGCACTCGTTTTTGGAACTTTAGTTGGCAGACAAAGTCATACTGACATTCACAAAAATGTATTTTCAATAAGTTATACAAGCTAAAAATGTCACACGTTACGACTGTGATATTATGTGATGTAGTAATGAATAAACACTGGAATTCTCAATTCATGGATCTGCATTCTTCAAAACATATTGGTTTTCGTAAATTCCATGCATTCACAACAGTTTCAATGAACACAGTTGCGCACATTTCCAATTAGCTTTATCTTATCAACATGATATATTTCAAGCATATGTTGGGCGACACTAGATTTGTCAATCCACTATTTTCCTTTATTATCAATGTTACCAATCTAAAATCACGAAAAAAAAATGAATATATTTTCTTTACACAGACGCCCCCTATTAACCTGTTATCAAACGTTGCATTTTTGACATCCACTGTCGAAACCTTTTGGACACCCGCAGCCAAAAACTTTCTGATAGTGAAAAGTGTTTCAGACACTCCCATTTAAGCGCCCAAGCCATGGAAGGGACTACAAACTAGTTTTATCGATGGATCACGTCATCACTAATAGCCCAAAAAAAAATTCAAAATTTGTGTAGTACTATTTTAAGATAGCCCTATTTATTAAATATTATTACTGATTTTAATTCATTTTTTTTATTAATTTAGTACCTAATAAATACCTTTTTGACAAACTTTCCCATATTCCGTAAAGTTAGGTCTCTCAAACTAGAAATTAAATTAATTGATTAAAAATTATTTGAGAAAACCAAACGTGCCAATACTTGTATAAGCGGAATGAGATGTATACCAAAATTTACATTTTACTTAACCTCAACAAATATGAAATCTAAATATCAAACAGTTTATATTCCATTTGATGTGGTACTTTTTGCGCACTCTGTAGGATAGTTCCTGTTTTTAAAGATAAAATACTATCTCTAGTTAAAAATATTACTACAAGCGTTATCAGATTCCTTCATAATTTTAGTTGACATCGATAATCGGCAATAAATGTTCGATAATACGTGTTTTTTGATAACCGGAAATATTGTTTACTTAGCATTTTTCCAAATAGTGCGAGTTTTGTGATTGCTTACAAATATGTTTAGAAACTGTTTCTCACTAGCATCCATAGCGTAAAGTCAATAGAAAAATATTTTAGTGTATAAACCAAATAAAGACATGCAAGTATCTTGGTTATTATCTTATAATTCTATGTTTATGATTCATATTATTTGATCTGTTGTAAAGCATTAAAAAATTTTTCCTCAGATTTATATTACACATGCGCAATAACTAGACTTTTACAATATGGTAGTACTGACTACTACATACAACGTTTGAAAAAAGTACCTGATTCGTTTGTTTTGTTCATGTGATTCTAGGAATTGCTTGACATAATCTGGTACTTAAGTATAGTATACACATCAAATCCCCCAAATTTCGTAAGGTAAGGAACACTAATATTGCAAGAATAATATTTTTATAATAGTATAAAACTGAAAGAATGAAAGGAAAAAATGTAGAAGATGCAATCGGTTTCAAAAAGTTGTAGTGTGTTTTACAAATAGTTGACTGACAACAAAAATTAATTTTAAACAATTTATTCCATCATATTCCTGCAGAATGCAATGTCCATACCCAGAAAAAGCTATGCAATTGAAATATGAAATCATGTGTAAACAATCAATTTATAGTAATTAAATGCATTTATAATTTTTATCTGTGTATATAAGCATGAACGTAGATTTCCGATAATGCATAGCACTATTTCATATAACATCGGGTGACTTATGAACCGAGCTCTGCTTATAACGGCGCGATTAATTTAAATTATTTTTAATGGGATACATTCTTTTTTACACACGGTCATCATTTGGAGCGCAGCACTTGATAATATTTTCAGCAGATTTAACATATGAAGTGAATTTTTAGTGAAGTGTGCAATTGAGCACGTAACCTTGATAAGGTTATTACATTTAAAGTAGTTCGTATGAGTTTTCGCAATCAGTTATTTTGTTACCGTTCCAACTGTATTTTGTTTATTTAATCAGTTCATGTCAACCTGCTTGCCACACTCGAAATACAACAATTTGAATAATATTATAGCGCTTTAGTATTTTGTATTATAATTTATAATTAAACCTTAACTTATTACGCAATATACGTTACATTTATTTCCGGACAGCAGGTAAATAAGTACTAGCTCTCATAAATCTAAAATGAGCTTATCTCCCCCTGTCGTACAGTAAAGATGACGTATTTAGTATGTTCGAGAATTAAAATAAACATCTTTCTGCAGCGCTACGTTGTAAGTTTAATTTTATTTTGCGAAAACAATTTGTTTTAATGTTATCGGACAAGAGAAGGAACATAATGGGAGAGAAAAAATAGGGATTTGCGTTCTTTTAGAAATTAATGTGTAATTTTGGCGCTACATAAAAAGTGTGAAATATTTTCGCAAAATGCGATTTTCTTAATCTTGGGTTGATAATAGAAAAAAATGTATGTCGCTGGGACTGTAGGTGCTTTTTTGATGTCAGATATATCGCAACACCTACGTTACTTATGACATAAATACAAGCCGACAAATATCTTTTGACATTCTACGCTCACTTCATGATTATTTTCTCATTTACTATTAAAGTTAAATTGTTTAATTTCTAATGGAAAGTACGTCCTTCAGAACTTGGGCGAGGTAAAACACAATTTTACAAATGTTTCCAATATATTTAACACAACGTAGTATATGACATCTGATGAAGCTACAGTGATAGGGAAACATGTCATATATTACGTAGTGTTAAATATATTGGAAATATTTGTAAAATTGTGTTTCACTTCTTCGGCCATGTTTAATATTGACTTCCAACAAGTATCAGCCGATTCTATTGAAATTACGTCCTCCAGTCTAACCAGTTTTACAGTAAATAAAAAAATCTGATTTTATATATTAGTATTGTAGTTTATTTTGTGTAATAATTGAAAAATGTATTTCGAATACAAGCTGTACATAAATTGGCGCAAAAACTACACACAGCAACATTCTTCCTTTAGATTCTGAATCGGATTCAGGAACCACTTGAAAGAAATACTCGCATACTAATGTAGTAGTAAATATCGTAATATTTTCTGAATTTCAATCTTACTAATATTTGGGTCATAATTAGTAGTAGCAGATCGGCGAATTTTACGTTACGCATTCGGAGGGATATGATTTGCTTTAGAAATTATTTACTGTCAAAATCACATATCTTGAAAAATACCAGTGTATCTTATAACAGGATTGATTCATTTTTTAATATTTTTCTAGTTGTAAATTAGCGATACTACGTAATTGTTCAAATTGAAATCGGTCTGTTTTAGTAATTAAGGCTGCAGAAGTAATTGTTGTTAGAGATGCTTGCGTGTCGATTACTCTCAATATTAAAAATAATGGATGTAATTACTGACTATTTTAGTTTGATTAGTGGTTGATGCAGGTTTTATTGATGTAGAGTCTACATCAACAAAACTGTAAAACTAAAATAGGAAGTAATTACATCCATTATTTTTAATGTTGAGAGTTACCGAGCCGCACGCAACTCTAACAGCACTAGTTTCTGAAGCTTTACTATTCATTTAAACCTTGTTGGTGTAATTCGTAATATTGCTGCGTTAATTCTGTCTCTATCTTCCTCTACGTATTAAGTTGTTGCATAAACTTTCTCTTTAATGAAATTTCAATCAAGAAATTCCAAAGTGTCGAAATCGCAAGATCGCTCAAGTTATAAGGTAGGACTGCCGAGACCAGTTCATCTGTTTGGAAAATATTATATGTAAATTATGTCAACTTGTTCCAATACATACCCTCCGATTTATTATGCCCAACCAAATGTTAAGGAAATACTTTTGTAAACAAATTCCTGAAATTCATATGGATTTTCTTCTGCTTAATGGTAAAAAGTATGGGTATTAAATACACCATCTCTAATAAACATCGCTCCAAAGAATACGTCTCAATAACTAAGATCTATTATTTAAAAATGTGTGCAAAGGTTTAATGAAAATATATGTTATCGTTTTCATAGAGCGACTGAACGTTATGAAGAAGGTTTTGTCGTGGAACTAACTGAATGGTCTTATTACCGGGACATTTAATGTTGAAGGTAACTGTCGGCTACTAACGGAAGGATCTTTTTGTAGTGCATCTAGAGTTTGCTCTTTTGTACGACTATGTCTTGGTCGGCCAGCATTAGCATTTCTTGTATTAAACGAATTAGTATCTCGAATACATTGATCTAGCGCTCGAAATATATTTATACTAGGATGTCTCTGGTGTCAGAAATGTATGCAATATTCTCTTATTACCATGTCAGTATTTCCTTTACAGATATATCGATATATTTATTGACCGTAACATCTATTATGAATAAGCAAAATAGTAAGAAAAGAGCGAAAAAACGTAGAAACAACATCCAATGAAGATTATACAAATAACTACGAAAAAACAAAAGTTATATTAAAGCAGAATTAATTACAGAAATATCAAAATTTGGCAGTAATGGCTTTGATTGAAATCACATTAGGATACAAACTTGAAATCAAAAAGAAAACGTTTACGAAAAAATAGTATTAAAAATTATTCTGTATTTGTATTGTAAATTTCAGCAATTTTGCGCCAATTTATACACACCCTGTATATGTACAAGCAATGGTTTTGTTTAATAACTGTATCTATTTACAGCAATGGAAAATGAAGATGCAAATTTTCGCAAAAAGTGTTTAAAGACACACGGGTATAAATTTTCAAGTCATGAATCAGACATAGACAAAAGCCAATCAGATGAAGATTTATGTGCAATGAAACCACCACCTATTCCTTACGAAGATTTTAAAAATCGGATTGTAAAAATTGATAATGTAGAAGAGAATTCTCTACCAAAAGTAGAAAAACAAAAAATAAGCAAAAGCAACAATGTTTCTAGTAATATGAAAAGCAATAAAAGCAAACGTTCTATTTCAAATGATATTAAAGATGAAGAAATAGTTTCCACAAAAACTAATTGTAATTCTAAGGACTATACGCAACATAAAAGGAATGATTTAACGTCACTGAGGGAAAATAATATGTTTGATGTTGAAAGTAGTAAACCTGGTAAAGAGTTGAAATTAACGTTACCATCAATAGTAGATAGGCAATCCAGCACTAGTCTAATGAAGTCAAAGAAGGACCTAATACCAATAATGCATAATGTTGATGAAGGGAATCCTCATAAAATCCAATACGAAGAGAAATTATTTCAACCGTATACGAATTCAAGAAGACAACTAACGTGTACCGAAAAGGAAGATACTGTGAATAAGAAGCAACTAAGATCAGGAAATCAAAAGTCTGTTGAAAAATTAGTGCCAGCAAGAAATAATCATACGAATAGTACATCGATAACTCAACATCCCTTAATATCGGCAACAGGTAGTGTTTACAAGGAAAATATAGATATAGATTCAAAAAAACAATCAAAACTAAAGGAACAAACTAATATGTGTAATACTGAATATACTACATCTTCTAAGAACATGCCCAACGTGAACAGTCAGATTGAAAAGTTTATCATGCAACATACCAGTCGAGTGTTTCAATTAAATAATATTGGTGAAGAAAGTATTAGTAGTGTACAGAGCAGACAAAAAATAGCCAGCGTCGACAATAACACGAATTATAATCCCGCAAGGCAGCATTTAACTCGAATGTTTCAAGAAAGTAGTGTTAGTGCAGAAAATATTAACAACGAACGGGAAAGAGAAAGAATACGTGAACCATATAATGGTGACAATGAGACAAACTATAATCCCGCAATGCAGAATTCAACTCGAATATCTCAAATAAGTAGTGTTAGTGCAGGAAATATTAATAACGAACGGGAAAGAGAAGGAATACGTGAACCGTATCACGATAGTGATCTACTTCTTTATGACGAAAATTCAAGTTCTTTATGTAAATGTTGTATTATTATTTAAATTCATCCTATGTGATTTTTAAATGAATGGATTTTAAATACTTATTTGCGATACCGATTTATATAAAATGTTCAATTTTGTTTTAGATTGTACATTTATTCTTTTTAATAAGAAATAAATAATATTTCTAATAATTTGTAATAATATTATAATATTATAAATATAAGTAGAAAGAACTCGAATATGTACATACATATTTTAGACATTGGAATATTAATGATATACCAGTTGTATGCACAGGTTTTTTCTTGCTAAAAAGAAACATAACTTTCAAGGGAAATTAATTTTTTTATTCAAAGTATTGGCTATCGGCTTGTAAGACATTCCACCCATCTTTCAGGTAATTTATGGATACCATATTAGAAGAACTGCTTGCCTTTTGCGGCAAACCATTCGTCGAGCCATTTTTCAACTTCCTCGAAATTGCTGAAGTGCTGCTCTGCGAGCGCGTTTCCCATTGATGCGAAGAGGTGATAGATGGCGCCAGGTCTGGGGAGTATGGCGGGTACGGAAGAATGTCCCATCCAAGCGATTTCAAGGTGTCTTTTACTGGTTTTGCTGTGTGAGACGGCGTATTGTCGTGTAACAAAACTACTTTGCCATGTCTTCCGGTCCATTCCGGTCGTCTTTCGATTAATACGTGGTTTAATTAATCATTTGTTGGCGATAGTGTTATGTATTAACGATTTCGCCGGGCTTCAAGAGTTTATAGTTTAGAGTTCTGGTCTCACCAAACACACAGCATGCTCTTTTTGTACGAAGCAATTTGGCCATGGTGTTAAAGGGCCTTCGCCAAGTGAAAGCCACGACTTTTTCCGCTTCAGGTTTTCAAAATACATAACTTCATTTTTCATCGTCCATCACAATTCGATACAAAAATGATTTCCTTTCATGACGTTGAAGCAGCATTTCACAAGTGACTTTGCGATATTCTATTTGACGTTCACTCAAATCGTGTGGGACTCATTTACCGAGTTTATTGATCTTCCCCATTGCTTGTAAGCGTCTGCTGATTATTCCTTGTGACACATGTAATGCTTCTGCTAATTGCCGTTGAGTTTGAGTTGGGTAATCATCCAATAACTCCTGTAATTGCTCGTCTTCGTATTTTTGTGGTCTATTATATTAAATAAGAAAAGTAATGCGTGCAGCAAATGTTCTTTTTTAGGCACAAAACTCGACATGATCATTGAACGATAAAGCAAAGACGCTAGTTTCTAGCGAACTCAACTTATATGTGTTTGTAGTTTAAATGTCACACGAACAAAATAACGTATGTGTCAAGTTAATAAGCTGCGTACTTTTGCCAAAACCCAATATCCCAATCTAGTTTTTTACTACCACTACTACTAGCAATACATGGCACTACGCAGTATAAAGACGCATGTCAACCTAACAGAATATTGGGAACTCTCTACGATCATAGATACTCTTAAAAATATAGAAGAAAAAAAATACAGAACTATATTCGGAAGTTATATACTATATAAAAATGAATAGCATGTAGCGTCATCTGTGGTAAATGCGTAAAGTTTGCGCCTCAATTCCATTGACCCTCTTTTGTACAACACTCATAGTAGAGAACTATAGTTTCATCCGACAAGACTTATGGTGAGGAACTATAGTTTCATCCGCTGTGACAATTTTTATCTTCAACATGTTCACAGGGTTTTCTCCACAGACCGCCAAAAGGATCAGGCACATTGAATACGACACTGGCCCTGAACTGCTGAGAATTGTTTTGGATACCTTGATTGAACCTTGTACCGCGAACATTTGTAACCAAAAGCCTTAACATTTTTGATAACTCTTTTGCGTTTAAGCATCAATCACATAATATGAAATGCTCAACAAAGGCAAAAATTGTTTTCCGTTGCCCTTCTTCTTCTTTCAAGAATTCTTGACCCATTCGAAACCGTTTTGGCCAATCTTTCACTAGATCATAAAACGGCGAATCTTCTCCGTACAAAAAAAAAACCTTCGCGTGAATTTGATAACAATGCGATACTCAACTTTCGCGACTTCTGACATCGTGAAGTTATAAAAGAGCTAATTGATACAACATTTTAATTTTTTCCCAAGCCTAACAAAACTTTGGATCGCTGTGATACTTGGATTAATGTCATGCCGGGAAATTTTGGCGCTTGCCTCGTATAACTTGAGGTTCCAGGCGTTTCTATTTATTTGCATTTCCTGTAAAAGGCTACCTTCTGACAGTTCTATCATTATATTAACTTATGTTCTTTTCATTATTTCAATAAAACCCATTCTGGGAATATTATTTTGTCTTTGTCACTAATTCATATATTTCTACAGCCGTATCTCTTGTGTTTCATCATCACGTACTAAATTGTATGTGTTGTAAGTGAAGACGTGTATACAACTTGTATTACATCTCATTATTTTATAATCGAAGTATTTCCCGTCATATATACACAATATTTAGATTTAAGCATTTGCTTTGCATAGGTATATTTAACGGCTGGGTGGTCCAGTGGTAAGGGGACCAGAACTTAAATTAGACAACTCAAGCACAGGGGCGGTATTTTTCGGGCAGGTTCGGTATGCTCCCGAGTCACCATTCGACATTGGGAAAATAATTAACGGTCCTTCACCTTTTAGGGTGAAGAGGTGTTGTAGCAACGCCATGGAACACTTTACATACAGTTTTCTATACCGTAAGGCTCCTGCGGTTATGACAAACTAAAATAGCTTATAATCCCGTGGGGCCCCTCACTACAAAAAATAAATAACTAATACTTATTATATTATATTATATTAATATATTATAAAGGTTATGAAAGCTGTTTAACTTTAATTTAGACCACTGTATAATTATGTCTGGGAATGATTAACAGATTGTGTACGCAAATGTTTCTACTAAATACTAATAACGGTGTATAACTGCACCAACAGTGTAATGTGATAAGATGAGGATAAGTATTTTCGTCCATTGTTTTCCTTAATGCAAGTTATTACATTTGTTTCTAATGCATGCCCACCATAACAAAATATTGCTTTTCCTAGATCATCTCATACATTGGAGCAATTTCTAAAGGTAAGCAAAACAACGTATCTGCACAATAAATGTCATTTACAAGCTTACTGTTTAAACTTCCACATATAAATAAATCCAGTGTTACACAAAACGGTAAAGCACAGTTTATGAAAACAAAAAGTACAATACTTAACTCTGAATAATTCTAAAGTTAATGATAGGATAAATTATATTCTAAATTTTTGTGTAAATTCCGTATTAGTGAACGTATAGTTGAGTATTTTAAAAACTATTCAAAAATAAATGCCTAAAATAAATATCCACTTATACGTTAGCAATTGTAACAAGTACATGATGATAACATTATCGTAGTTCAATTTATAAATATGTAAGTTATTACTAGTTTCATTCCATTATTTGAGGTTTTACGTTCCACAAATTTTAAATACAAATTTATTATAAAAGATTTATGTATAAAAATAATATTTATTATTTAATTCATTCATTTATTTAGACACTAATTGCGCTTTAAAATAACTTTAGACGGTTTCAAGATAATCTATTTATTTTCGAAAAACTGCTTTACAACTTTCTTTTGCCGCACTATCCCTCTTTTTCTTTCTTACTTTCCCTTTCTCCCGGTGTCGCTGTTGTCGCAGCGCAAGCAGTGGGGGCGTGCCTTCGTTCGCTAGAGGATTCGAGCTGTGCAATTCTTCTCACAGTGCCAAAATAGCATTGAGTAATTGCGCAAAATCGTTAGGACACACATATTTGAGGCAGTTGTCATAGGCGGTATGCGAAACGGTCTACTGGTAGCAAACGTGGCAGAAAGGATATTATACAAGCATTTTGTTTGATGGGATGAAAGGTAAGTTTCTAGATTTAAATAGGTATGGGTCTTATTTACTATTTTATATTCCTCTGTGTATAGTAATTATGTTCGCAAAACGGAATAAAACTGGCTGTTCGTGGACCGTGTTAATAAATTTATTTAGATCCGGGCTTTGGAGTGGCCATTCCAAGATGTCAATGTTCGCTTCCCGGAACAACGCTAAACTTGCAGCTGCAGTGTGGCATGGCTGAAACAAAACTTCGTCAGTATTCATTCCGAATAATTTTTCAATTGAGGCCAGTAAAACTTCATCTAACATCCTTCCAAGCCCTGTCGACGTCATACACCCCCATATCATGACACTACCGCCACCATGTTTAGTGGTAGGCACAACACAATCGGCATGGTATTCCTCATCAGGCCTCCGACGCACTAACACAGCACCAGGTGTACCAAAAATCTGTAATAAACCCATCCAGTTAATTCTTTCAACTCTCGATTTTTTTTTAACACAATTCGTTTAAATTTCTATGAAATAGTTACCTTATACTGAATATAAAACGATTAATTATATTTCCCTCCATATTATACTCATCTGTCCAAATCACATTCGCCCAGTCCCTCTCTGTCCCGGATTTGTGTTTATGAGTCAATGCTAATCGTTTATTTTTATTTACGTCCGACAGCCACGGTTTCTTTCTAGCTTTTCTCGATGATTGACCGACTTCTCTAAGGCCTCTACTTACTGTTTTAGGCGATAAATTAGCGTTGAATTGACGATTTAACGCACCAGCTAAATCTGTTGCCGTTTGACGTCGATTTTGTAGAGAGTGTCGTTGTAACCACCGGTCCTCCCTTTCTGTCGTTTTACGTTTTGGTCCTCTTCCCGGTCTTGATTTAGTATCCCCTGTTTCTTGGTAACGCTTTAGAGTTGTTTGTACGGCTCACTGTTACTTTTTTACTAATGATCACTTGAGATAATTCCTCAGCATGTAGTGTAATAATTTGCGCACGGTGAAACTCGGAAAGTTCTTTAGATTTCGGCATTTTCAGTTACATACACATAAACTAATCACGAATAAATATTTTTATTTGCCAATAACAAACGCACATATAATTTAAAATAAAAATACTGAAGTTCCCCGGTCACTTTACCGAACTATACTACGTGTAAAATACAATTGGTTCCGCAAATACAGCAATAAATGGATTAACAACGATATTTCTCCCACCAACCCTTCTATTTATACTACAGGTATTTCTAAGAAGCGGCAGGTAAAGACTATTTGTCTGTTAATACCGCTACTTTAGAACATCTAAAGGGTGTCTCATATTCATGTCCCTGGGTGTATATGATACAGTAAAGTATGTGATACACCGTTTGTTTGTTGCAATAAAAGGGACTGTTTTAGATACGTAAACAGTCAAAAACACGATTATAAAAACAATGTAGTAACTGAATTATGATACGTAATATATCCTATATTATCGTATAACAAATTTGTGTTAGCGTAGTTATACCAAAAGAAGATCGTCTTGGCGCCAGAGTTACTAGAGAATGTCGAGTTGGTGAGGATGTACATACATAAATTTTAAACAAATTTGACTGTAGTACAAAACAAAAAAAAAAGATGGTGACTTCTTAAGTCATATTCTTTAGACCCATGGGTGAACACCTTAACCTTGAACAAATTGGAGTGATATCTGCAGACTGATATTCTTCACGCTATTGTTAAGTTACTCCTTTCTTATGTATATATGTAATAAATATTTTCGTTCGTGCGACGTATGGTACTACCGGAAAGTTACACGCCTCTTTACACTTCTGTGGTCTGGCACTGACTTTGCGAACCTTAATTATCACCATTGGACAAAAGAAAGCTCGTATGAATTTTCGGGACTATGATCATGAAAGTAGGTTTTCCGTTAACGTATAGTTGCGCACAATAAATAAAGGTGCAGAAATGAGTGATTTCGCAGTAGCGCGCGGGTCCATTACTATCAATATTAAAAATAATGAATGTAAATTACTTACTATTTTAGTGTACTCTAATGTCGGAAATTGGTTAAGAAATCTATTAATACCCATTCATACACATACTAATTATACTCGTATGAATCTCGACTTCGGGGTGTCCGACAGCTTTCGAAATATATCATCACCGCCAATGAGTGCACACTTGGTTCGGCAAGTTTAATAATAAATAACATGGTGGTTGGGCAAAAAGAGGATTGGTTGCAGTGGTCGTACGTTATGTCCTGCGCGATTTCCCGCAGAAGACTTCTCTAGATTTCATTAAAGAGAAAGTTTATGCAACTCCTCGAGACGCTGATGACTTAACCTGGCGCTATTACAAATTGCACCAGAAGCATTTGAATGAGGAGTGCAAAGGGTACCTCGTAGATTACAACTATGTATACTTAGAAACAGATGGACTTCAATTCAAACAATTACTCAGATAAAATAATTCAGAATTAGATAGTATCACTGATTTACAGTTAGATAAATACCCAAAAGGCAATCTTGTTAAAAAATACATTGTAATTTAACATTACATTATATCTTATTTTGATAATAAATATTTTCAACAGAATAATGTGTGGAATCTAAACGCTGAATTGACCAACCTGCCACTATTGATTATGAGAAAACTGTTTTCAAAGATTGACATTCAGCAAATATTACAGTATCTTGTACTATAATAATGTAGCACCACATTTGTTTCTTTCAAGTGGTCTCTGAAAACATGTAAAGCGTACTACAACACTTTAACATTCAGATTTTCGACTGAAAATCGAACAAAGAATGTCGCTAGTTTTTGTGTCAATTTATGCACACCTTCTATATTGGATACATGGATGCTTGTTTCGCCTTTAATGTATGTCACCACTGTAACTAGACGACTTTAGGTAGAAAATCTCCAAACACATCCCACCACATCTGTTTTTATGACCGCATATGTGGTAGTAATCTACTCATGTACGGCAACTGGAGGTCGACGCAGGCCTGAACGTATAAAAATTAAAATGATTGGTTAGTAATATGTAGCTGTTATATCTGACTGAATAATTGAAGTTAAAAACGTAAAACCGCCAAACACTACACCAGAATCGCCGAACAGATACAACACCAACGTCGCATTGATGTAAAGATTTGAAGAGCCTAATTTATAATGTGTAAACATTGCAAGCGTAAATGATTGTTTGGTATTTGTGAATTTGAGAAGTGAATGCTTTTCAAAAGGCTTTTCGAAAATATTTTCCCAGTGTAAGCGAGCTTGTCAATTAACCAATGAAAAACGGTTGAATATAATACATGAAGAATTAAGAATAAGTAAAATTATATCTTAGTTTTCAATATTATTGGTTGATTTGGTAGAATACCGGTGAGAAACAAGTACCAAACGGCTTTCTATGTGGCCTTATGGCTACATACATAAGGTAGTGTAATATGATGCTTTCCAGTTTACTATTAGCTGTCTGTAAACCATATAGCAATATATCTCAATATAACTTGTTATACTATGTGAAGTGTACTACTTGCAGAAATGAGTGATGATTTAATATTATTTTCTACTTGGTTTTCTTACAGTTATGACAAGCCAACCTAATTCGCAATTTTACAAGAGATGTCTTAAGGAGCATGGTTATACATCTCTGGACACTGATTCGGATGTTGATAAGAGTCAATCAGACGAAGAGTTGCGTAATATTAAACCACCACCAATGCCTTATGAAAATTTTAAGGACAGGATCATAAAAGTTGATAAGGAGAGGCCCCTGCCACATATAACGAAGTCGTATGAGAACAACCACTTTCATACTAAAGAAGATTTAAACAGGAACAATTGTAGTTTAGCTACACATAAAACAAAAACGAAAAAGAAGAGAAAGAAAAAATCAGCTACAACTTAGCAAATTCAAACTTATATTGTGTATTAACTAAATTATAGTACAGTGGAATAATTGCATCTAATCAAAAATGGTACTTAGACTGCCGATTACGGAAGTCAAATTACCTTAAAGACAAACAAAAACACGAAAAATCTAAAATGTAAAATATCTCCTCGGTACTTTGGTTACTAAAACACAAAAATAAACAGAAAATAAAATATAATGGAATAAAGATGTAATTTTCTTGTTGTCGAAATAATTACCTTTGACAACTAATATCGCGCATGACACATGATGGTTCGTCATCGTTCCGTAACCAATGTTCCTCCATTCTCTTTGTAAAATATCCTACTGATGTTGTTTAGATGTGCGAGGTCTTTTCTTATTCGTCTGCCAAATTGGCCCTATAAGAGTTGTATGGAATTGTGATCGGGGCTTTGTTATTCTTCTTAAAAAATTTTCATTTTGTTGAGCTTGTAAATAATGCTTACACACCACTGCTATGCATTTTAAATCATTATCACTAGAGACCGGATTATATGCAAAGTGCAAAAATTTAATATAATTTATTTATTATATTTTACGTCTATTTGTAGATGTTTTACACTGATTAAAGTTAATTAACGCTAAAGGTCTCAAATTATCACGCATAAATATCAAATTTTCTCCTAATAATCTTGCTCCAGATGGGAGCGCATTACCTACTCTCCATATTTTCATCTCCAAAACAAACCGAACCCTGAATAGAATCACCCACACGTATGATTATTGGTACAGTAACGCTATTATTTTTTAATGCTTAGACCTTCTTACAGACTCATTTACCCAAAACACTTTCTTCACTCCATTACTTTTGCTAATGAGAGCAGTTCTTAAATCAAATGCTTGAGATGTGCTCCTTGATGTATGGTATTATAGACGGCAGATTTTTCAATTTGAACATCACAAGAATACTGTTTAGGATGGGATGGTTAAAACACGTTAGAGCGCGATTGAAGACATAGAGTATGAAGAAATTCGGAGATTCATATGTCACTCCTTCAAAAGCAATTCCCGCAATAAATCACGTATCATTCTATGATACGAAGTGGGCAATGGTAAATATAAATACGCTTTTATTAAACTGTAAATACTTTGTAGTATATGTAATTGTTAGTTTATTTAAATACTAGTAGTATAAAAGTGCCTTTTACGAAATATCCAATTTTTCATGGGCGGCAGAGTATGTGTACGGTATTATACCTATCACCTTGTCTTGCTGCAAAATATTTGTAACAGAATATTACATCCAATAACATTAGAACGTACTGAAGAATATACAATGCAATTATCAGTCCAAGAGAAATAAATATATTTGTTTAAAAATCACAGAAAATAAATAGTTATCGAAGACAGTTTACATTACAATTTTTTTCCATCAATGCAACTGCATAATTTTTTAGGAAGAATAAGTAACATGTTAATAGTAATTTTGTCTACCCAACGTATTTTCATTACATTATTTGCAATATATTTTGAATTTTATGTACAGGTGTTGGAACTAGTGATGTAGAGATTGTTAAGGACTTAACATTGTTTTTTGTGTTTTATCAATTTTTTTACTACTATGTATTTTATATTATTTTATCTTCTTTGCAACCGTATGGGTTACCATTATTACCTTATTTTCATTTAGAATATTACTTTATTTTCATTTTTATATTTATTTATTTTGCTCTCTTATATCCAATTTTATTTTAATATGTATGTACATTACGCATTGTATATGTATGCAAGCCGGCCATTCACATTACGCTAGCTAAAACTGCCTAATTTAAAAATCATTCAGTGCAACGTCGTCGAATAAGTAATGGGAGTTTTCTTAAAATTTAATGTACACAAGCATAGGCAGTCGTCTCCCGCGCGACGGTCGAGGTATTAGCGATCGTGTACTCTCGGTCACCTTTCGTACCTCGTCGTAACGTGTACCGTAACGTCGTCGTATGATTATTAGAGACTTCTAAGATTTTCTAGTTTTGGCTGGAATCGTCGAGGACGTCTATACATTTATTTCTGGCGGGAGTCATTTGGTAACGTCGTCGAATCGCATGTATAGATTTCTTTAATAAGTACAAATTCTTGATTTTCTATCATCGTACGTCGATACAACTGCAGTGTCCGTTGTCGTCTATACATATTTTTAGTCTTCGGTTAAGTTTGTGTCGGAAATTATTTTGGTGAGATTGTCGGCGCGCATGTACAGACATCTTCTACAAGTACGATCACTCCGCTTCTTGCTGACGGTCGTTGCGGCCGCAGCGCCCGTTGTCTTTTGTACGTTTGTTCGGTCCTTGTCGTATCGGGACTTAGAAATTTTTTCATTTAGTTGCTCGTCGTAGCGGACGAGTTTCACGGACCAGTTTTCTTATGTAGTGTCGGCATCATCGCTCCATTTTACTTGTCGGTGCGCAGTTCGCACATTTGCTGGTTACTGGCTTTTTCCCTTCTTTGGGGCGCAGTAGCAGAGAGCTAAAGATTGCACATAGCGTATTATTTCAAACGAGAACGCCTGGGTAGCTGTGACATTACTTTTGTATTGAGATCGGCTATTATCGCTACTGTCGCCCTCGACCAGGCGTTCAAGTTCTAAGAGATAGGGTGGGTTCCCCTATAAATGTGAAAATAACGAACGTATTTGGTTCAAGTACAAATACATGCCAATAATACAGGACCAAGTCCCTTAGGCAAATTTAAAACAAGGAAAGTATATTAGGCTCCCGGAAAGGGACATATAAATAAGCATAGCACCGAGGTGCGCTTATAAATTTACGAAATAAATAGGGTTGGCTCCCCTATAAAAAGGTAGTGGTGCATGCAAATAGATAGAGGCATTAGTACATGCCTCTAACAAAGCTTCAGCGGAAGCATATAAGAGTTTAACCTTTTAAACAGAATTAAGACATAGCTTTGCAACGTACATGCTGAGGCATTACTTTATGTTGCTACCAATGAAAATACATATACACATGCTAATGTACATTACATATATAAGAGAGCTCGAATAACTGCAATTATTGCAAATATATATATCTTACGTACATCGTACATGTACATAGGCAAGAGTGGAAACCGTGTACACATTTTATTTTTAAATATATTTTTTGCGCATGCGCATTGAGTTTCACTGTACAACCTTTCCTTTAGTAAATAAGCGAACATACTTTATAAGTAAGTATTGGTCAAGTAATTCAGGAATTTACGAGCAGGCTACAGCGGCGCTGTTCTTCAAACCAGGAGAGCGTAACAGAGATGTTATGCAACAAAATCAGATAACAATTATACTATACATAAACTATATGCAAAACCTACCTCAAGAGTTAACGATCTAATCGGACGTAGTGACAATATTTTCCAAACAGGAACAGCAAAGTTGAATGAATGAATGAATGTACCCGAGGTTGTATAACATGGCGATGTAAGCAAGCACTACAAGAGGCTTGCGGTGAATCTATTTTACTTTATACACGGTGGGTAAGAGCCTTTAACGAAAGTCGTCAAAGTGTGACTGATTTGCCTCGGCTAGGTGAAAAACAAGCATATGCTGCGCCTGCATTACTAAAAACAGGCCGACACTATACCGTTCACAAGTTCTCTTTAGAAACTGGAATTCATTATGTAATAGTCCAGAGATTCAGGTGATCACTAGCTTAAAAAATTTGTACATATTTTAGTGTTCATAGAAAGTAAATAATCGCCACTACTAAAATTCCAATCCTCATATTTCGAAATTTAGTAAGCTATTAGAAAATAACGTATAGGTTAAATAAACTTACTTTTTCACTTATGTACTTGCAAGTAAAAATTCATTAATTTTGCCATTAACTAGATTCAATTTAGCTTCCATTGATAGATGCAATGTAACTACGCCGCACGGTCGTTTGTAATCTACAGCGTAATTTGATACTATGCTTCTGTTATAGATATTTGTTTAATTAACATTCGTATTTTATTGACTGTTATATGTTAATAAGTAGATTTCTAACACAAAATATGATTTTTGGTGATTATATTCGTTCATATGAAAAGAGACGTTGCTTTTATATAGTTTTTGACCAATTTTACAAAAATAAGGAAACGAGTTTCTACTTTTCGTAATTTTTAAGATATCAATAAGTTTAAATGTCTTATTTTAAGATGATTTTGGTGCAAAAAGGAGTGTTAAACATCTGAAGTTGTTAGAATCTAACTGTAAGATTATTGTAATTGATAGTAATGTCAACCTATATTCATCGAGAAATGTTGACTAACCTTTACTGAATATTTTTTCATAAAATTGTTTCCCAGAAATATACATTAGATCAAACAACTCCAAAGAAACACCAACAACATGGCCATGGCCATTTACAGTAAATGTGTGAATGTAGTAATCAAAATAAAAAGAAAAACAATAAAAAGTAAATCATTTTATTCGCAATATAGTAAACAAATATTAAACATTTAAAAGATTTTTATATTATTTAAGAGTAAAATGAACTAATTTTCGTATATAATTCTTATTCATAATAATGTAAGTTATTACTTTTATCTTTTACTAGTCCAGCAGTATAGTTATATTACAAGTTTATTGACTACTAACTTGTAAAATGAATCCAAACTTAATAGAAGTTCTCCAAGTGATTGCAGGAAGCGACCTAAAACAATCTTAAATTAGGTATTGATACATCGCTACTGCGTTCGTTCATTTAAGATATTATATATATATATATAACAGTGTACAGGTTGATCGCCGTAACATGGCGAGAGCAGGAACTGCGAAAATTCAAACAGTGACACTGGCGTGGATTGTCACTCCACATAGATTTATAACTAAATGTTGAGAGTGTTCTGAAGTAAATTCTACAAAGATTTAAATTGTATCTTTTATTAAATGATTGAGTATTTAGCGTAAGTGTAGTAATTGCGTATAACTAAACTAGTTTATAGTAGAAATGCTTTTCGGGTTTTGTCGTGTATTCACTGTTTTACTTCACGTTTTTTTCACGTAGTTAATGCAAATTCAATTAAGTGTAGTGGTCACGTTTGGTACCTATGATATTGGTAAGGATTGGTCTAAATGTGTTATGCGTAATATTTATGGCAATATTTACTTCCAATGATAACGGCACAATAACAAGTATCCAACAGTTCTACTATGAAAATCTCGTTAAGTGGCTATCTACATTTATAAATATAAGTGAGACTGCGCATTATAAGTAAAGTGTAATATATGAATATATTGTAAATAAGTAGATACTTGTTGTCAAAATTTGTAAGTAAAGAAAGAGAATGATACTGAATAAGAAAATAATAGTGGAATTAACTACCGTTGCTATAGATAAATCAACACTGGCTTTACTAAATCCACTTGCTATTCTATTTGCGATTATAATTGCTACACGTATATGCCTATTATTGGTAAATCATGATTGTTTTAGCACCAAGAAGAATAGGGTTGCAAACGCATGGGAATGGATTTCTATAAATTGTTTAGAATGACAACTACCACACGTGAGATATTAACCAAATTAGCAAAAAGCAAGGAGGTATCAAGGACAAGAGTTGCAAGGTGGTAGCGAAATTATTCAATTAAATATTGGGAACAAGTGTTTACAAAAATATGTGGTTTGTCCCAATGAAAGAGAAGGTAGAATAATTATTCAAAATCTTCAATTCTCCTGGTATTATCGGATCACCTTACCTTTTCCAATTTCGAACATCTTCATACGTTTATACGTTATTTATAACATAACAGTAAAGATACTTAATAGAACAGGATAGATAATCATACCATTTGTTTATTTAATGTATTTTAATTCATATAATTATTTATTACATTTCTGGTTGGTGTAGTTCAATATTAGTACTCTTTTTTTTATTTTTATGGGAAATATGTGCGCATGTAGTGAATTTATTTTGTGAATGATTTCTACTGAGCAATAAAAAAAATTAGATGGCGAGCGTTGGAGATGTGCCGTAGTCGTTTTTAAAAATGCCCACGCCCATTCTCTAAAGTAATAATCAGAGTATATTTGTCAGTGACGGATCATAATGTTTATGGTAGAGTATTAGAAAGTGATATACGCTCAAACACGAGAAGTAGTTTTGAATGTTTACAATTATTTTTATAAACATAAAAAGTACATCAGTGCCATTAAGTAACATATAGGAATGTATTTATGAAGCAACTGGTGTATCGGTGTGTTAGGATATTTGAACGTATCAGTGTACGATGTTTCGTTTAGATGTTTGTGTGCGCTGCTGTACAAACGAATAGTGCTGACTCTGCGATATATTGAATGTGTGCGCGTTTAGTGCGCGACTACTTTAGTCTTTAGCTTTACTTTCAAATATGCTTCTGTATGTATATGTAATATATCCACTTTGTCAATATACCAGTTAGTTTAATAAATATAACACGGTGCGAACAATAGAAAGAATTATTCAAGAGAGAAATACAAAAAGATGGTTCTGGTAGTAAGAGACAAATAACAAACAGTGTCAGAAGTTTGCCGAAGTATCAAATACGCATAGCGCGAAATATGATCTACGATTTTCATAGAACAGACGAGCGATGACTTACGGTTTCAGCTCTACGCCAAAAGATGCACAATTAATTGGAATGAAAAAGATCAAACTCATCATTAAAGAGAATTTAGAAAGATTTGGGAAAGATTAAATATTTGCGTGAGACAAATCGGCCCACTGTATATATAGATGAAACTAAAAGGTATTTTCAAGAACATATCTCAAGGATTAATAATAATGCATGCAGGAGGCAACATGGACTGTATCCCCAACGCTCTATTGATTTTTAAGTCCGGCGGAAAAAAAATTGTCATTACCATTCGGATATGAACGCAGAAAATTATGGCAGATGGGTAGAATAAAAGCTTAACCAAACCAAACTTGCCGACAAACTTCCTTGTTGTAATTAATAATGCGCCGTATCATAATACACAAACAAATCATGCTCCAAGAAATAATAGTAAGAAAAATGAAATTTTTGAATGGTTAGCGTTAAAAAATATTCCTTTCGACACTGGAATGTTAAAGGCACAACTATACCAGCTAATCGAACGCTATAAGGACCAATATAGAACATAAATTCAACGATTCCATCGCATCACCCCGATCTAAATCCAATTAAGCTGATCTGGGCTATCCTCAAAAATAATATTGCTCCAAGAAATGTAAATTATAAGATAGATGTTCGTAAAATAGGTTATAAACATGTTAATATTGAAGATAAATATTAAGAATTTAGAAATATTAGTTGATGAAATGTCAGAAAATTTAATTATTAATGTAAATAATAATAAATGGTGATGAGAACTTCTGTTCCGAAGAAGATTAATTTATTTATTTAAAACTGTAATTTACTCTTACATTTTTTTCTAATGTGGTCTATTGTGCTGTTGGTATTAAAGGAATAAACCATTTATAAATTAAATATTATCTATACGTATTCCAGCAAACGGAATCGTGAATTGCGGTATTGTTAACTACATGTTTGTACATTTTAATGTTATTTCACATGTAAATTGTTTAATTAATTAAAACATCAAATTGCTTCCTCTCTAAAGTTATAGCATTTTAAATATATTCTTAAATATGTGTTTTTACATTAAAATCTCATTACTTATATCATTTCGTTTGGTAATGAAAGCATATGCAATACATCTCATCATACATATGTTTAATTGTTTCTGTAACGACTAATTGATTTTACAATAAATCTATACTGTTAAAAAAGTAGTTTGTATATATAATAAATTACTTATTTATTGATAGATAGATGTGTAGTTGATTCCGCCTATGGTTTTTTGCAACTTCATGTAAAACCAATTACAAAGCCTACCACTATTTCTAATGCTGCGCGGACTTACTCCAACGGCTTGCCATCTAATTCGGCGTTTACAGTAAATCGCTGCGGGATGCCGAGAGCCGGCGCATTCCGATCCTGAATTTAGGCGAGATCGGTGAATGCGAAAGCATTAGTTACTGTGATCATAGGCCTAATACAATGTTTGCGATATGCAAACAATCGACAATTAATTAATAATTACAAAATCATTATAATTTAGAATTTAAATCCTTCTAGAATTTATTTCAGAACACCTTCAACATTTACTTATAAATCTATGCGGAGTAACAACGCCGCTGCCACTGTTTGAATTCGACGCCAATGCGCATTCCTTGCTCTCGCCACACAGCGATCAACCTGTAACTGACTACATCAAACACAAGCATACTGGACGTGATTGCTCTAAATCAAATTTGCCTTTTGGTGCTTTGTGTACGCTCGGGATTCTAGACAATACAAGGAAACGAGAAATAGAGATATTATGTATCATCTTATAGGCGTCTATATCCGTCAAATTTATATTCACACGTGAATGGTATGTAACCATATTTGGATTGAACTAACATCCATATTAATACTAATATTAATATGAATGTCAATACTAAACCACCGTTGACATTAGTAATGATAAAATTACAATTTGCACCATTGCAAGAAAATTGTGTACTTTCACAGCGTCATCATCATTGAAGGTTTTACCATTTAATTTATTTTGTAAAGCTCTAAACAGATAGTAATCCCATGGCGTTATCCCATGACATCCGTAAAAAAGGTCCGATTTTACTTCATGTGTTATGAAAATCGCAGATGTTAATACGTTGGGTTAAATGAATTCCCGTTTTAAATGATTTTTAATTATTATGGGGCATACATTTAACCTTTCTGTAATCTCTCGGACAGGAATATGACGATTCGAATCAGTTACGGCTTTGAATTAATCAGCATCAACTTTATTTGGCCCACCAGATTGTGGTTCATCTTTGAGTGAAAATCACTAGAACGAAATGTATCAAACTAATTCCGGCCCTGTCTTCTTTTAGAGCTTCATTACCATACACATCGCTTAACTTATTAGCAGCTTGTGTTGCGTTCTTCCTTTTCGGAAATAATAAAGCAAAACGTGACGAAAATGAACGCTTTACAAAACAAATCTCATAAAAAAGTACACTTCATTTGGTTTTTAGCAAAAAAAAAGTTCACAGCTGACACAAAACTATATAATTGTAACATTGACATAATTCATTCGAAAGAAACACTATCCCATCTCATTTAAAATCGGCAATTACTTTGTTGCCAATATGATTAATTTAAACAATAGATCGAAAAAAGTATTACTAAATTCTAAACTTACCGAAAAGTCCAAGAAGAAGATAGTTCAATAGAATTAGCTTTAAACATAGAATCCTATTTTTAAAATACTCTATCTTGATATCCGTTGTCTTGGACAGCAGATGTAGTGGGTCGTGCCCCAGGAATTTGATGATGCGCCCTCATGTGTTGAGGAGGTCGTCTAGGTGGAGCGAGATACTCAAACATACTTTGCGTGTGATTGCCAAGCATCTTTCCAAGATCACAAGGCATGGGGTCCGTCCAGAAAAAATCGTGATTTAAGGCAGTGTCTGAATCTATTCTCTTGGATGGATCTAGTATTAATAGCTTATCCAAAAGATCACAGGCATAGGGATCCTTCAAATAGTATTTTAATCTTTCTTTGACCTAAAAGAATCTTCATTTAGAATTAACGTAGTTATATAACACAGAAAAACAGAATACTATAAAAGGTCTCGTTGGGTAAGGGTAGGAAAATTTCTTAATAGAATACTGAATATGCAAAAAGGTAAAAATCTCGAAATAAAATATATTAAAGCATTTGTAAATAAAATCTTAATTGCATTTTGTGTTTCATTTGTACATGCTCTGGCTCTAAACTAGTCAATTTGCAAACAATACTGATTAATGTTCTTCCTTGATTGAATTAACATCAGGGAGAATTTAACCAATTCACTAATTCATTTATAACATGCATCAATAACGATGTTTTTGACTTCAGGATTTTTACGTATAGTTTCAATGAAATGTGGGCTCTTTGAAATGTTTCTAGACATAAAGTTTCAAATCTTCAATAAATAACTGTTCAAAATTTTATTAATGACACTATAAAGTATATAATTCTTTTTTCTTAAATATGTTGCCATTTATATATATAAAAAAAAACAATTTTTGCGACATAACCTTTTGAAAATGTATATCTTTTTTCATTTTTGTTGAAAATGTTTCTAAGTAGTTTTAGAAAACATTTAAATCCAGTGCCATTTTTGTAATTACATAGATCATAAGTGGTTAGCTCAAAAGCCTTCTGTATGTATGCATACAATTTCGCGGGATAAGTTTTTTGTTTGAACACAATCATATTTAAAATTTCGTTCAGTAAGAATTAACATATGCAATTATTAAGAATCTCATAATATATCTACATAAGGGATGGCAAACTGATCACAATCGGCTCCTCTAAACGTCACTAAAGCCTTTGAGAGAAACGGTTAATTTTTTCAAAATTAAATGCATTTTTGAAAAAAGTTACCATGAACGTTATTTTTTATTAAGAGTGCGATTATAGTTACAGTTGTCATTTTTTTTAAGGCTACATAAGTTCCTAACCATCTTTCTTTCTTAATTTACTTTTTTCTTTAGCGGCTCCTTGCAAATATCTAGTTTTACGCCTCTCCTTTCTTAAAACTACAGTCATAACAAAATAAAAACTAAAATGTTGTACGTATGTATTTGAGTTAAATACATATTTTTATTATACCGAAATCTTACTATTGTCAAAATATTCATCCAAAGTTATTTCATAAATATCTTGACAATAGTAAGATTTCGGTATTAGGCAGATAGAAACATACCATAACAATTCAACTGTCCAACCTCATTCGTTCAATGTATCCGGTTTCTTAAAAGATTCATTTAATTTAGTTGTTAATACTGCAAAACTTTCTGAACGCCTAACTTTGGTGCAGTACCTTCTACATCAAGTATGGGCAATCTTTGACATGTTGTGGGCCAAACTTTAGTGTGCAAATACGTTCGCGGGCCGCATTTAAAAGTAGTGTTCATAATTTTTAGCGATAGATATCAGACATGAAATAATACGACAATGTTATTATAATGCAATTTATTAAAATAAGAAAAGAAATGAATTTTTTTGAGCGAGTATGAGTAAGTAGTGTAATATATTTTTTTAATTAAGTTTTTCAGAATATCTCGGAGGCCGGATCAAATCTTACAGCGGGTCGGATCCGGCCTGCGGGCCGATTGTTGCCCACATATGCTTTACATGATGCGGCCTCCTGCCCGCTTACCTCGCTCAACGCCTGAGTCCACCTTTATTTCCACTTCTCTATGTGGTCCCAAAAAGACACTTCTGATTTGTACAATTATGATAATGGCACTAGTAAAATTGTTCTTTGGTAAATAAAAAAAAACTGAGATTTAGAAAAAATAAACGTGTTAGGAAAGAAAAAAAGAGACAAATTTTTAGAATAAGTTGCAAAAATTATTTTTTCCGTAATAGCAACAAATTTCAAAAAGAATAATAATGCATTCTGTAATAGCTATAGTGAAGTTGTGAACAAATTTATCTTTGCACGAGTTTCCTGTAGACCTAAAATGAAGATGCACTATGAATTGCACCTGTAAGCTCACCTATGAACACAATAAGTTCCCACATTATATAATACACATACAAGATAGCACTATGAATCACAACCTGAGGTTTTGTTTAATTATTACTTTTCTTAACATTGATACACCAACCCTTTTGTTCCTTAAAAAATAAGCCAGTTTTGTCCAGGCAAGGCCAGGTGTTTAAGCTATTTAAATATACTTTTTGTATTAATTAGGTTATATTTTGGAAACTAAGCCAGAGAAATAGTATCTACTCCTATATCTATCGTATATATATATATATATATACGATATACATCGGCCTGTGCTGGACACCTGTAGAATTATAACCAATTCTACATAGTTTACTTCAATAGAATTATGTTAAGGAGGTGAACAATTCTATCCTTTTGTATGGCAATTACTACCACTTTCCATACTATTCTTGTTTTTTCGAATCATGCGCAATTGCGGTCTATTCGTAATTTATTTTTGGCTACACGAAGTCATGATCTACTCTCACATGGATGGATTATTAATGCCATTGTATGTATGTGTGAATTTATAAGCATGTATCAATTATCTAGCTATAATCAACTTAATTCATATAATAAAAAATGAATAATATACTGGTTAAGATAGAATGGATACAGTATAGACACCATTTCTCTGGTTTACCTAGCATTCAGAAGTAGAGAAATATGCATTATTTTCCAAAATATGTTTTGCTTAAGATATAAAAGTTTTATTCCATATATACCTTAAACACATGTAGATAATTTGCATCATTGTTATGTAAATATTGAGAACTTACTTTTCTTTTCTGTTGCTGAGGTAATTCCATCTTCTTGTACAAATCTAAATTTTCTACACCAGGCCAAACAGCAGGAGTAATTGACCCACAAAGTTGTGATATCAATGTTAACTGCTGCTGTTCACTATTACCCTGCATTATAGGCGAACGCGTCCACATTTCTGCCATAATACATCCTGCCCCCCAAAGATCTACTGGAGGGCCGTAATTGCGTTCACCTAAAAGTAATTCTGGAGGTCGATACCATAACGTTACTACTCTATTTGTAAATCTATAAAAAAAACTGTTTTGCAGTAGCACCATACACAAAAGAACATGTACCTGTTTGGAATTCCATTTTTGTTGGCACTGAAAGCTCGAGCCAACCCAAAATCTGCCAATTTAAGCACACCATTCTTAGTAATTAATACATTCGCAGCTTTCATATCTCGATGAAGTATTTTGTTACTGTGTATATAGTAAAGCCCATTAAGTAATTGCTGCATAACTTTCTTTATTTCCCCTAAACTAAATTTCACATTAACATTTGATAATAACCCTGCTAAATCATGTTCACAAAAATCAAATACTAAATAGAAAGTCGAACGATATCTATTATTTTGAGTTGCTTTTGTTCGGCATATTTCTATTAGGTTTACCACATTTTCGTGTTTTAGTAATTGCAGAATTCGTATTTCTCTTAATGCTGTAATTGGGAACTGAAAGAATGAATCTTTAAGATATTTATTCTAAAAAATCTTTGTTCATTACCCCTTCTTTTTCATTGTCCATTAACACTTTTTTTAGTGCTACAAATTTTTTGGTATTACTTTTATCTCTAGCTTTAAACACTTCACTAAAAATATATGCTTCTTCAAATAAACATACATCACCGATGATTCTTACATACATACCCAAATGTGCCTTGGCCTATTTTAGCAACTTTTTCGTATTTTGTTGATTCATCACAGTAAGGAAATTGAAAGTTTTCAATGTATCTTTCTTTTTCTTTCACACTCATTGTTACTGAATGTGGGTGATTTTCACGTGGCGTTGAATTTTGCATGGTGTTAAAGAATGTATTTTCAACGCTTATATCAAAATTATATTACACTTATAAAGCAATCTTGTAACTCGAATAAACTATATATTTCAGAGGAGGGAACGTTCTTGAAGTTACTGAAATGCAGTTGTGGTAAAAGCTACAATATAATAAAAAAGTGTCCAGTTTTCTAGTGAAGTTGTTATAGAACACCATTTAAATAGTAGAAATTGTACATTGTTATTACCAGATTACAAAACCACCATTAGACCTCATTAGACCACAACAACGCGACATTAGCAGCGATTAATAGATTGAATGATGCAGGAGCTGCTCTCTTAATAGAACAATGACAATTTTCTTTTAGTACGAGAGCCAGTTCCTAGGAGCAGCAGTATCGCTTTAAATTTCACAATGTTACGCCAAGTTAAGCCTTTTGCGGTTTCCACCCTTTGCGTCTGCCGCTGCTCTTCCATTATATTTAATAAGAATGCAGTAGAAACGGTTGAATATTATACAAAATATAGTATAACATGTATAATAATATCAAAGGCTCGGTAGTCCAGTGGTAAGAGGACCAGCACTTGAATTTGGCAACTCACGTGCAGTGGCAGTACTTTTCGAGCGGGTTCGGTATGCTTCCGAGTTACCATTCGCCGTTGGTAAAATAATTAACGGTGCTTCATCTTTTATTGCGAGTGGGTGCAGTAACAAGGCCTTGGAACACTCTTACGCATACTTATCTAGACCTTAAGGCTCCTGTGGTTATAACAAGCTAAAACAGCTTATAACCCTGTTGCGCCACTTACCACCAAAAAAATAAAACGTAATGAGGTTGGTTATCTGTCGGTAATGTATTGTAGACCATTGTAGGCCTACAGAGTGATTTTATATGTTTGAGAACAGTTTAAATTTCGCGCGGTGGATTCTAGGGGATTTGACATTGTTAAGAGTGGCCATTGTGAGTATCGGTCCTGTCAACTGCCTGTGCGGCACGTTATTTATATTCATTTTATTCGTTATTATTTGCTTCATTTTTACTTGTAATCTGTTCTTCTTAGAGCTACTGTTTATCAGTGTTATTTTCCATTTTGCTTAGAAAATCAATATGAAATTGATTTTTTGAAGATCTGTTGTCAATATTTTATCACCCATCCAAAATCTATTTGCTACGCTACTGGTTACGAATTCAAAACCAAATCGCCAACGTGACAAATATTTAGCAAGGCGCGAAATTTAAACTGTCCTCAAACATTTAAAATCACAACAATTGTATCTCAAATTGAGGGAGGGGGTTATACAGCATGGTTTCAGGAGAGGAAGAAATCCTATAGCACGAAGCATTTTCACCATTGATTTATCTGGTAAAATTTCTATAAATATTTTTTCTCTCATATGTTTATTGTAGGTAGTTTCTAATTCCAACATTTATTTTTTATTCTTTGAAGTATGCTTGTAATCAACAAAATTATATCAAATTATATTTTATAAATATCCTCTTTGGTACATATCTTTTTGATTGCACGCATATTTCAGAGAATATAAAACTGGATTTTTAATTAATATGTTCCCGCCAGTCACCAATAGTGCTCGACTTAGCTCCAATTGTGAACATAGCAGTTTCTAGTGCTTTACTGCCTGTAACTTTTATGTCAAATCGAAAAACTTACCAAACTTACTTTTACTCGACTGTCAAACTAATTAACATGTTCGTTTGCTAAATTGTTTTGTTTTAACTCCTTAATTCACGTATGTATATTCACTAAGAATGCTTGTGTGATTACTAATTTGAGAACTTAAACATATTTCATAATTATTTCAATAATTTCTGATAGTATTTTTATTTCAAGATTCTGCTAATCTAGTTGTGAATAGTAATGAATTGTCAACAATCCTTTAAATTAACAAGTACCCATAAAAACTTTAATGATAAACAGAAAGATCTTTTTAAAGAACTTGACAAAGTTAATGTTATGCTATCTCAGAGTAGGACATCAGATGTGGGAGATAAAAAGCGAAGTGCAACCAGCACATTGATGCAACCTTCTCTTAAACATTTAAGAGGTAAAGAAAGTATATTTAAGAGACCGGAAATCCCATTAAAACGATGTTTGCCCTCTTCAAAAATACCCGATTTCCAAAAACATCCTCATAAATGGACGAAGTATACCTTAGATGATGTTAAAGATGAAGATATATCAGAAATTGGTAATAAGAGAACAGCTTACGCATTTTTAAAGGAATTAGAAAATAGAAGTAGCTCAAAGATTCTTGATACAATGGAAATACCTCCTACTAAAATAACATTTCAAAAATCGAAATTGATATTAAGTGTTGATAAAGAAGAGAAAATTGCGTTTAAAAATTCAAAAATAGTTATGCCAGAATATGTGGTTGGACAGAAAATGAAGAGAGAAAGAAAAAACAGGGAAAAGAGGATAAGCCCGATAGCAAAAGAATTAACATTGACTCATTTAACAGCTGAAGATGATGAGGCATAAATATCATAGAAATATTTAATATATATTTGTTATAGTTTTAAGTTCTATCAGTACAATAAAATAGCAATTTGTGCACCTATGGACTTATTTACATACTGTTTTCTAAGAAAATATACTAAATTTTCCTCACCAACCATTTTAATTATTAAATGATAGATAAATCTAACAGTTGTGGGATATGATAATACTGCTATTAACAAAATATTTATTATTTACTTATTATTAATCGCTTTTTATAGAATAGGTGTTAAAAAGGAACACCTACATTTATTGGAAATTAAATAAGTTTCATGTAATTATCAATGTTTAGAGTTAATTCTAAGTTGCACCAAAATAAAAGAGTACAAGTACCACAGTGGTTAAATTTTGGCAAATCTTGAAAAAACTTTATTAATTTTCTTGTTCTTTTGAATTTATCAGCTACTAGTTAAGTTCATGGTACAATAAAAGTTTCTATTAGGTGATTAGTGCTACAAGTTTACCACTTATTCATGCTGTGATAAGACTGCATTAAGAAATTTGCCTTTTCATATACATTCCATGGTCATAATCACCTATATACATGCTCAACTCATGTTGGATAACAAACCTATAATACTTTGTGTGCATATTTTGAGGGAAAAGAGAATGCAAGGATATTGGCAACCAGCAGAATACAAGTTTGTGAACTATTGCATGTTTACCGAATATTATACAAATACATTATGCCATTTTATAAGCAGAACTACATGCTCTTGATATCAGAGTACAATAAAGTATTGGAGTGTATAGAATATGGCATATATTGAAGTAAAGGACCTTCAGTTAGCACCGACAAAAAAATCGAAGCAGTACTCTTAACTACAAAAGAGGAATGTTGATCAAACGTTCAAGGAACTCTAGTGCATCCTAGCAAAGCCAATAAATATCTAGGCGTGTGGTTGGATAAAAAGCTTATGTTCGCTGAGCACGTAAATAGGGCTATTGAAAAGGCACAGAAGACAATATCGGCTCTTCTGTGCTTGATGCCCACCAATGGAGGACCAAGAGCATCAAAGCGAAAGTGGCAACCAAATTGGAACCAGGGGACCTATGGAAGATGAACCTACCAATTAATACCGGACATTCAAGCCTGGATAAATAGACCCTTCGGAAAAATTGACTACTTCCTGACTCAAAACCTATATCAGCGAATAAAGGTCGACACAGATCAATACCCATACTGCGTCAAGGCGACGGAGATCAGAAACTGTTACCTGATCCAAACGGGAAAGATATTCGCTACAGAAACTATGCTGAGAAGTCTGGTGTAATCTAAAGAAAAATGGATGTACGCCTATGCAGTAGTAAGAAACATCGTAGAGAACAAGGAGATTCATGAGAAGTCGAAGAACGTAGGACAACACCTGAAGTGATGCGAAAGCGGTTTCCGGTGCAGAGCGTAGAACGGATGAAGGGTTTATAGTCGGTAAGAATGCTTTCCTCGGTGAAAGTCTTGGAAAAGGAACTTGGTGGTCTTTTTTCGGGCATGCCCAAGATCTATATATTTCAAAAAGAACCGATCATGATTAATTTCTTTGTTTAATGTGTATATTTTATATATTGGCTTAGAGTTCATTTCATGCGAAAGTAACTTACATAGCATTGCAAATGTTTTTGCACTAATTAGTGTAATTAAAAGATACCAATATTGTTGATGAAAGCAATACGATTTATTTGAAAAACAATAAACACTAGTATTGCATCGTAAAAGTAATCTGTGGAAAATCAATTTTTTTCGTTATCGTAATTTATTCGTTTTAAAACTATACCAGTATGATTTCATTTATAGATAGAAAATTAATGCAAGTAAAATATACACCGGAATTGAAGGAAATGTATGGTTTGGAAGTACATGAAATTGTTGAGTAATAAATGAATTCCATGAGGAGGATTTCGAATGAAAAAAATTGGAAAAACATGAAGAAATGCCATTCTAGATTTAATAAATTCTTCATCTAATAATCTAACTAAGAAATACCTACTGTGAGAATTCAAGCTCTCGTTCCTCCTTCACCGCGTGCATATGTTTACGCCCAGAAGCGTTCGAAAATTGTAGGGACACCCCTGTCACGTGGTACGCACACCGAGGGTGCACACTACATACCACGTGTATTTTCGAACGCACCCCTGTATACTCGTAGATATTAATCTTTATTTTTGAGCATGAGACTCTCGTCAGCCTTAATGAAAACAAACTCCATGGAGCGTAGGACACTGTTTTATTAAAATTGAAGTTGCTGGTAGTTAAACATTTATCAAGTAAGTGTAGGACGTGAAATATGTTTCATTTATATTTCTACAAATGGAATATGTAGACCGTAGGCATTCTCGAAAATAAAAGTTCCCATTCAATATACGTATTCATATATGTTGAATATAATTATTTCTGAACACCAAGTAAAACGCTTTTACTAAAGAAGAAACATCTACAGACATATACTGAAAATAAAATATGGAAAACCAGTTTTTAAATTAAGTAATATATTTATAAAATCAATGCGTTTCTACGTTCGGGAATAATATATACGCATTTACACATACAACCAGCAGGTAGATACGTGCACAGATCACTATAAGTGATTTGTGGATAAGTGTTAAGAAAGAAAGGATCTGAATACCCGTTTGAACGAATCACTCGGTAATTTGATGCAAGTGTGGAAAAACACTCCATAATTGCTCTTATAGCGTTTTCGTATTATTGCACGAAATAAGCATTAGCATGCACTGATTACAGTAAAGTGGTCGGCTTAAAATTTGGGTCCACACTATTTTCGTGACGCATTTTCTTCTTAACCATAAAAATGTACTTAGTGCGTACCAAGTACACTTTTCTGACAAGAGCTGCGGGAGCTCGTGCTGGAATCAGTGCAACTATGACGGCGAATAGCAGATTCGTTGCTCGTCATAATTGTAATGATGAAGTCAGTCAAATCAAACAAGCACACATATTTATATTAATTACTTAAATTTCAGAAGAATTTTAGGATGACTAGTTGTACAGTAAATGTACTACTAGCAAAATATAAACATTTAAAAATTATAAAAATAGAAGTACTTTGTTGAAAGGAACACGCCTGTCATTCATTTTCATGAAACTTTCTTGTTTTACGATTGTCGGGTATAGGTACATATACCAACTTTTCTTTATTATTGAATTATTGCAAATTGTAACCTGTATGCACCTGGAATCATTCCTTGAAAATAAGATTAAGTCAGTCCAAATGTCTGTTCGACTTATATTTGCACGAATATGTAAGCATACACAACTTCAGTTGAACTCATGCACTAGTACAATTCTCGCACGCATCGAGTACAAATAAGACGAAGACGCTATAAATTTACTGTCCGGATACCTTTTCCGAAACTGCACAATGGAGTTAAACATCTAACATGTGCAGTGCCTATAGTTTAGAAATAATTTAATTTTGCAATCTTTTTAAAACATGTATGTCGTTAATAACATTTACAAGATTATTTAAAACTGCTATTTAAACTTGAAATTACGTTTGTTATACAAAATATTCTGATCTTTTTGATAATCCTCTATCATCTTTCGGAGAATTTTATATTTCTTCTGTACATTACCGACGGAACACATTTTTAAAAGTATAATATATCTATAGAAAATTTAGCTTGAGATAATTGTACAAATTATTAAAAACTTATTTTGTAATCACTGTGTCTAAATTAAAGGAAAGCACAATGCAATAAAATATATATGTAATATGTATATAACTGTCAATACAAAACCTTAAATATTAAATGTATTTCTTAGTTTTTTTCTATTGTAAGGTGACAAAAGTTGATTCCAATAAAATTTAAGTTTCAAAACAGAGGAGTTCCTTTTTTTTTAAAAAGTTGATCATTCTTTATATATACCGAGTTCAATCGTAATAAGTGCAGACGGTAAATTGAGTACAAACAGTCCGTTTCAATCATTTTACATTTTAATGAAAAGCAGAATATATATATATACATAATGTTCATGAAAAACTATATAGCAAATATTGTAGCAAATTATTTTCAAATGAAACATCCACAATTATCAATACAGTATAGTTAATCAAAATAAATTTTAATTTCTGGCCGCTAAAACAGTACTTGTTCCTGGAGCTACAGTTATTTCACTTGTTTGACCTGTTGTTTCCCTTTGTGGACTCTGGAAGTAAGAGCTGCATTTAATGATAAATATATCTTTACTATATATCTCAATAGGATTATTTCCTTAACAATCTTTGCTGACACTATTTATATTACCTTAACATGAATCTTATTCTTCAATACTGCAGCTCTTAATATTAACATACGGGTACGTCTTTGGTATTCCTTCCCCATTTGCAGACTCTTCTCAAATGTTGTACTTCGTTGATCAACATCTTTTGCAAATAGTATCTTGTTGTGCGAATCAATACGTGCTTGAATTTGTCCTTCTAGTATTAATTGCATGAGCTCATCTTCTAGAGCAGAAACTGTTCTATTGAAAGCAGTTGCCATTTTATGCATATCAGCAGAAAGATATGGACTAAAATACTGAATCAATGCACGATTCCTTATTTGTGTGTATAATGTGTTAACATGGGGAGCAATGTACATATCAAGAAGTAAATTATCTTTAATCTCATCCAGCAATTTTAGACAAGAAGCATACTTTGATTCGTAAAATTTAAATATTATATCTCTTAGTTGCGGTTCCAGTTCTAAGAATAATTTAAAAGAGCTGCTGAATATTACATTTTTCTGAAGCTCATGCCTGTCAAAAGTAGCTAAAGCACAAAGTCCTCCGTACATAGCTACATTATTGGCAGACATCAACTCTGGAAAATCACAGTGATCTAAATTTGCCTGTAGGAAATGCTTTGCTGCAGATTTATATTTTTTTGTAGCTAATTCAGCTAAGCCAGCTGCACATTTCAATTTAGTAGATGTTAGTAAGTTAGTATCCTTGGTTTGAGATTCCATAAAATCTGGAGTATTTTCTGCTTTGGAAACATAGCTAAGAACATGTGACCAATTTTGTAAATATACAGATACCTTTATAACATTCACACACATATTAACTACATGTTTTCCACTTGTACAATAATCTCTTGATCTGGAATAACATTTCAGTGCATTTGATAAATCACCACAATCTAAATAATGGTCCCCAAGATCATCATGTCCTCTTCTTATACTTTCTTTTATAGAATTAGATTTATAGTTTTTCAAATCATTATCTAACTTTTCTAATTTATGGGCAGCTTTCTTTGACCGTGTTTCTATCCACATACTATCGATTGTTGGTATATCTTGTGATGTAGATTGAGCGGCAACATCTGGTATACTAGAATTACTTGTTACTTCAGCCAGTTTTTGATGTAATACCTGATATAAATTTACATTGTAAGTAGTCATAACATAAGAGATTGCCATTTTTAAAGCTTCAAGTCTCAGGGAAGGACAATGGTCTATTATAAATATGAGTCGATAAAGCTTCGCTAAGCCCATATAACTGTTAGCATATACTTCTAGGTCTAAAGATGGGTTTTCTACAACATAAGTTTCTTCTTCATTATTGTCGTTATCTTCTGGTGGCGCATCGACTTGCATAGGCTCCACTGCATTCTGTAAATACCTCATGTTATAAATTGGGAATCTACAAGAACTACTGCTTATAAAAAAGTGACAGCTGACAGTTATATGAAGAATAATATTAGCAAAGAAATTGCAATACATATATACTTAATTTACCTGGAACATTACGTTTTGAACAGAAAGCGGCATTTTAATACATATATTTTTATTATTATCTGATTTTTAAATCTACATTGCCTGTACAAACACTTCGAAGAGAAGTTAGCAGTAGTTATCTTAACACCATTTTCAACTTAGCAATCATTAATTTTCTACGGCAATCTGTTATATTGGCACTTCTGAACAGCCCCTTTCTGCTACATGCTTGCTAAGGATGAATGCGAATATGTACCAGGGTTGCCAGCTTTGACAATGGAAAAGAAAAGAAAGAGCTTTATTAGAATTATATTTCGAATAATAAATATTCCATAATGCACAATATATTTTATTAAAGGATTATCTATTCTGTTCATAAGTACTTTAGCAATTGCCCCATATAAATTTCGTATGTAAAGGGACATATGTTATCGTACTATTAAAATCTACCATGGAAACTAACCAATAGTAAACGAGGAATATTATAAGCCATTCTTACCTAACGCTAGGTTTACATGTTTGTATCTTATTTAAGACTTAAGAGAAGAATACCAATCATAAAACAGTTTTGCCAGTCCGGTAATCGAAAAAAGGGGGGCCGTCCCAAGATGACCTCTTTAAGTTTCTTGGTGGATTTATGTTGGTAATTCCGGCAATAAAGATCATATTTGCATGTATGCTTGCAAAATTAGCGGCTTCTTTTGTCGGAGGACATATATAGCCCGCGAACTTCAAAAGTATGTACTTCGGCTGCTTACAATCCAAACATTTCCACCTATTATACTAAATGCCGCACTATAGCGATGTAACCACAACAAATGCACGTAAATCTATTGTAACGTTACCCTCTCAAAATGATTATTCTATAGACTGAATTAACTATTATATAAGAAATTATTATAGTGCCAGTATTCAACATAAAATTAAAACTCCAAATATATCCATTATAGTGGTCTATTTCTTACTACTCCTGCCATTGCTTGAACATCCAATCACAAAACGAGGAATAGTTAGGAATTAATAGAGAAATTTAAATAGAAGGAAAAAAAGTTTAATCTTTTGTATGGTTGGTCATCCTGATAGGCGGCATGAGTTAATATAACCTTACTTTGTTGCCATTGTTTGTAATTTGTCTGCATTAATAAACTGTTAAACATAATTTAGAAATGGTAAGAATTTAACTTCATTATTAGACGGTATTAATATTGGTTAGTTTTCAGGCTGAAGAAGTTAACCCTAAAGCTTATCCTTTGGCAGAAGCAGCACTAACTACAAAAATACTTAATTTAGTACAACAGGCATTGAATTATAAGCAATTACGCAAAGGTGCTAATGAAGTAACAAAGACATTAAATCGTGGTATTGCTGAATTTATTGTTATGGCCGCAGATGCAGAACCTCTAGAAATATTATTACACTTGCCTCTGTTATGTGAAGATAAGAATGTACCTTATGTATTTGTAAGGTCTAAGCAAGCATTGGGCCGTGCATGTGGAGTACCACGTTCTGTAATTGCCTGTAGTGTTACAATTAATGAAGGTTCACAGCTTAAGCCTCAAATACAGACAATTCAACAAGAAATTGAACGTTTACTTGTCTAATTTTTATATTTTATTAAGATAACTTTAATAAGTATTGTAATCATTTATTCATAATTAGTAGTAAGGTTTCTAAAATGTAGACATAAAACGTTTAAAGTAAATACAGTTTATTCTTTAATAGTACATGTTTATTGGAATGTACTATAAGCCACCAAATCCCAGTTTTCTTTCCAACGTAATTCTTGGAATATTTTTAAGTTTTTCTTAAAATTGTCACATAATGAGGCCTGAAATTTATTGTTTGGAAAATCCTCAAACCATTGTTGTAACTGTTCACTAAGTTCATTTGAATTGCGAAAAATAAATCCATTTTCATTGGGCTTTACTAATTCATTTATGCTGTAAAATAAAGGAAATTTTAGAATGTGCAAAATATAGAAATTATATCATTGATTGCTTTTATAAGACAGAACTGTTCCGCAAGAGTTGGGTAATATGGCATGAGGCATTTTCATTGACTTACTCAACTTCACAACAGTTACTTTGACTAAATGTGCCCATTGGTCTGAGTTCATTAGTGTACACTATTTAATCGATTACAAATGTAAAATGTGCTGGATTTTTTGTAAGATGTCCTCATGTTAAAGAGGGAGTGCTTGGGTTTGTCCGGAAACTAAATAAATTGTGGAAACATCACTAAGCATTCTTATTGTGAACCATCTGTTTTCCCGAAATTGCTCATTAACTTTTTCAACCAACACATCATTGACAACAGAAAGCCGTCCACTCCTTGGTTTGTCCAACATCCAATTGTCTAACCCACTTTCCCACCATTCCAACATTACATTTTCACTATAAATCTTTACAAGCTGACAATGAATTTCGGCAGGTTTAGTATTCCTTGCATTCAAAAACCGTAATACAGAACGGACTTCACAACCGGCTCAGAAATTGTCTTAAACATTTTGAACAAATACTAACAAATGTAAACAGAACACAATCCAGCTGTAATGACGTCAGCGGAAAGACTGTGAACCAGATACATGTGCATGCGCGGAACTACGACAATAGCGCTGTGGTGGTGGTAGAACAAACCTCGTATTTACAGCTTACCGATTTAGAGGAGGTGTTTCAGGGTTATCTGTACACACAAGTTTGAACACCAAACCTATGTCTTTCAAATGTCATTATGTAATGACAACTGAAAGACAATACGGATGTCGTATTGTTAATAGTTCTGTCTTTATTTTTATAACAACGTCGAAAAGTCATCACCCGATAACGTAGAAGTAATACCGCAAGAACATGAAGAAAATAGCATAGCAGAAGATACAATATCGGAGATGTCTCGTAAATGTTCAAATTGAACTCCATTGACAACTTGGCACAGGCATAATTGATTAGCAAAACCTAATTTTAATCCCGTGTCAATTTTACATAATACGGTTTAGTTATTCAATTGTTACTCTGTGTCCGATCCAGCGTGCAGGAAATATTTCGTTCAAATTATCACGAATATTATGCGCATCCTGTTGGAACCAAACATTTTCGTAAATGGTGGCACAATGCCATTCCTCAATAAATTTAAATGCCCTCATGGAAAATGGTCTTATGTTGTTTTCAATTAGACCAGCCCACATATTCACTTTTGAAGGATGTTGTCTGTGGTTTTCCGTCATGAGAGCTTTCAGTTGACCAGTAGTGACAATTGTGCCCGTTAACAGTACCATTAAGACAAAAACATTGCTTCATCAGAAAAGACAACTGTTGTTCGCGAAACGTCAGAGACAAAAAAACCTAGTAACACGTCGAAACCCGACAACCGTTACGACTATGACAAACGGCCGTGAAAGTCTGAGATACTATTTAAAAGAATACCTCCAATGAATACGTTTATTCTATTGCGATTGCTATTTTAAACTTAGCTTATAATATATAAACCAAACAAAAACTTAGAAAGTACAACAAAAAAAAACATTAGAACAGTAGAAGAGTAACAATTAACTACGGGTGTAGTTAGTTCGCCTCTACGTGGTGCACCCTGGATAGCGCTTTTGCGTGAACTAAATGAGCTAGTACATACTGGCGACTAGACAATCGTGAGGATTTCCTGGTCAATATACGAAGACTGCAAAACAAAATAGAATATATATATTATCATGTCTGTGATATGATGTGTGTTGCCATACGACAAATAACTAAAGCAGTAAAACTTATACAGTAAGGATATAGAAGAAGAGTTACAGCGCCTACGAGAGAAATACTATTTTGCTTTGTCAGCGATAACCAAAGGCGACAAGTATCCATCATATTACCACACAGATGTGTTTCATATAATTTTATATAAATATTTTGATGAGAAATGAATTTATTTGCTGAGTACTGTGATCCGTTTAAAATTATCCTATGAATTTGTTAAAAATTCTGCATATCAATTTATCAATTGTGCAAAATTATGTTCAGATTTTATGAGTATAGATACCACAGCAAGAAGACAACTTTTACTCTGGCAAGTATTTTGAGGTACGCAGTTTTACTTGGGTAGCACTTGCAATAAATTCTCAGTGTCTATCGGATTGATCATTTTCGAAAAAGGATGTTTAAAGGTGGCCAAGATTGTACAAAATTTCAATAAACGCTATTGTCCAAAACATCATTGATGACACTCACTCGTGAATAATAGTATTTTCTTGGTTTGGATAATACCGAAAAATGTTAGCTAAGCAAAAATTACTCAGTACTTCTAATAAAGCCTTTTAGGTCAAAAGAAGTACTAATTATTTGTTTTAAATATGAATTTTAAGTATTGTACTTACAAAACTGGCTATTTTGGTGTAATTTAAATGAAATAGGTACTTGTAGAAAAACTACGTTTTAAATAGAAGTTCTAGATGCAGTATAGCGTATGCAATGTTATTACATATATTTGTCTGCTTTAGTGCTGTATTCTTACCATCTGAAGTCATGTGCACATACAGGGAGAGCACAACCAAACATGTCGACAACTTTCATTGGTAAGTCTAGGCCACTAGAACTTGTGTGAAGACATACTCCTAAATCAGCAGAAGCAAGAACTAATGGATACATTTCCGCTTCTAACCACGGCGTTAGGATTTTCACATGTTTCCAATTCTTTTGCTTAATTTGTTGACTGTAAAATTCTTTAAGTGGCCCTTTACCAGTTATAACGCAAATTAATTGTGGCAAATTTCGCTTATTACCATTTTCAATATGTTTTTCATATTCTAAAAACAATATTGGTTACAAATGCACTTACATGCCTATTAGTAATTTACCTTGCAATGAAGTTAGTAATATAGAAAAGTCTTCATCTTCTGTCCAACTTGTGCTGGATATAATCAAACCAGGCCTGTTTGTTCTTAAATCAATATTACCTTGGTAAACTTGTGTTAATATAGTAGATTCATCATCATCACCTCTAAATTCATGGTAATTTGTAGAGAGTTCTTTTAATAATTCATGTTTCTGAGCAATACTAATAGCCTGGAATATCTCAAGTGGTCTATCATACAATGTGGTTGCGCTATAACCAAAACAGTTATATTTATAATTACATTTCTCAAAAAAAAATCAAGTGCACATCTTTTACATTTCTAACAATAAGTTCTTACCGAATATTCCAATTATCTCGTAAATCAGTTTGCATTTCCTTCGTAACACAAAAATTATAAGAAGCTCTTTTGCCTGCAAACATTTCGATTGCTCTAGTCATTTTTGTTAGTATATGGTTTTTCCCGATATTTAGTGCCATAATACTAAATGCATAATTATGCCAATCAATAATATATTTCGCTCTTACAATTGTACAAAAGAACCAGCACACAAATACCGCAGGTACGGCAGGCGGATTTTGCACAAGCATAATATTAGGTTTCCGTATTATAAACAACACAAACATTAAAGTTATAGCTTGCCAAAAGGTCTTTAGAACATAATTTAACATTCTTGGTAATGGTAAATTTGGATATGGTAATAAATAATGGAAACTAACTTGTGCATGTTTTGATAAGAAGTCTAATGGTTTTGTTTCTTGGTAGCATATAATATCTACTTTCGAACCGTGCTCTGCTAGTGACTTAGAGTGATATTGCATTCTAGGACTGCGTCCTATATCACCCAATACAACGACACATACGTTTTGAGCCATTAATATTTTCCGTTCAAAAATCCAAAACTAAGTTATATATGTGCATTTAATCGATAGACACTTGAAACTGTATTATATGTATATATTTAAAGCACTAATTGTGCAAATTCGTAACAGTGTGAAAAATTTCAAAAGAGAATCAACATGTAATCAACTGTAGAACAAATATAGAGGTTACATCTATTGCTTACATCCATGTTGCATCTACTTCATACAGTTATATATGTGACATGGTTCATATGTCAAATATCTTCAAATTGATACGAGGAACACCAACTCACGTTCCAATTAAATTATCTGCAATAAATACATCAATTTATAGTTTTTAGTTTCTTTTTCTTGCTTGTTACAAAGTTAAGGGTAATAAAATACCTTTGTTTTTCTCAAATAATGTAACTAATGTAAGAAATAAAATAGAAATTTCAGAAATTTTTGCACTGTGGTACTTTAATTTTTTTTAGGTTGATATAAAATTGGACCATATCTCAAATGTGTGACAGATACATATTTGTGATTTTTGTGTGATCAAGAAGTTAAATATTTCGCAATCTCTTTGTTTGCTTAAAAATACAAAAGTATTTAACCCCATGGTTAGCCATTACATGTTATCGATATGTAAGTTAAGTAATGATATCGAATAATTCTGCACATAAGCTCAAAGCTTCCAAGAGCTCAGATTGCCAAGACAACAATCTCGACGACAGTTTGGAATTGGAGAGTATCGATGGAGAAGCTATTGGAGATTCTAATAGAAGATACCAAGGGTCCAACTATTTCGATGGGCGTAATAGAGGTACAAAACCTCGTCGTGGAGACTATAAGCCGAACAGAAATATGGAAAGGCGAGGATATAGAGGAAGAGGTAATGTGGCCTCCCGAAGGAATGATAGAGAGTTTTCTGATGGTGGTGTGTATATTATTAGCCGTAAATATCAAGATTCGCCGAGCAAAAATGCAGGTATGTACCATCAGTCAAAATTTTATGAACCTGATAAGAAAGTAGAAATAAAATTTAATTTACCTGAAGACACAAGGATATCCAAATTGCTACGACGCTTAAATAATGAAGAAGATCAAGAAAACTCGTTAACAATATCAAAAAAGCTGCTGGAAGTATTATTAATTCCAGATAATGCTTTGTATATCAGGAAAGCTTTCCATATTTTACGAGAATCAATGTTGGAGATTTTACGAATTGCACCAGGTCCATTAGCAAAATGTCAAGCTGCACGAGCATTAGGTAGAATGGGTTACATTATGGGTCAAGAAAATGATTTTGAAAGATTTCAAAATTGGATTTTTTCAAAGGAACATTCAAACTCGGACAGCATAATATTTTTATTTATGAAGGCTCTACAAGAAACACTTTGTTTGGAAAAGAAGAAACCAGTTTTAATGAAACATTCTGCTACACTTATGAAGTGTATTGTAAAGACAATTGAAACAACTGATAATGTTGATGTTTTCAAAACCGGCCTCGAAGATCTAGTAAATCTTATTGAATTATATCCCAATGACTTTTATCCATTATTTAAAGATACGGTTGACCTATTGATTGGTTGGCATGTAGACCACACACAATTACTATCAAACATAGAATTTATATCAAAGTGTATGCAAAAGCTTTCAAAATATTTTCAAGTCAATATAGATTTTTCTGTTACTCTTATTTTGCATTTTATGGAAGATATTGAAAGTTACAGCAGTGATTTATCTAAACGGGAAGACAATACAGTTGAGCGCTTAACAGTCTTTATTTTAGCACTAAATACAGTATTGAAATGTTTAGGCAGCGCTTTTAATCCAAATAATGAACAAATAACAGGAAATGTCATAACCGGTTGCTTGAGGACCATTGTAGTAACAGTAAGCCAAGCTTTGGAATTATTTGTTCCTGATAATCTCACTATAGCTGGAAATGAATGTATTTCAATACTATTATCAGTTACATACACAAAACCAGCATTTCTAAATAATGCCATTTTGTCCTTGGTGGATTTGGAACTCGCTTTGACAAATGATTTTTCCAACGCTACTATCATTTCGATGATGATCATGATATCAAAAGTTATTAAAGAATTATCAGCTAATTTGCCAATGGAGCTGATACCTAAATTACTGGGTCCATCTTCAGAGATAATAAAGTTAAGGCAATCTCTATATACTAATGTTCAGGAAGCTGCAGTGTATGTATATCAGTCATTACTGAATTTGAAAAATATACCATTACTTCAAGAAGCATATAGGTATATACTTGGAGATCTGGAGTTGGTTTACAAATATATATTGCCAAATATTAAATCTTTATGTCAAAATAATCCGTTTAAAGATGTATCTTGCACATTTGATAATGCTGAAAATACAATATTGTTTTTATTTCGATGTTTATCTCAATTGGCAAATATCAGCGGATCTATAATAGGAATGTGGGCTTTAAAACCAAGTATATTAGAATTGCTAGGAGTATTGTTAGAACCATATAATGAGAAATTGTCTAGAATGTATCCCATCTTACAATACAGTTTACTATATTTGTTATTTTCTCATTGTAAATGTTACAATTACTTTATATCCAGCAGTAGTTTGGTAACCGATAAATTAAACATTATAGGCCATCTTGGTTTACCTGAAAGTTTGAATATGGATGATGTTGGTAAATCACCAAATTGTGGGAATCTTACAATTGTATTGAATGTACTACATGATACATTAATAACGGAGCCAAGCGAAGAGGCAACATTATTACTATTGCATTGGTTTGAGGATGTTCTTGTTTATTCAGAACCTTACCTGGAAGTATTTTACCAAACTAATGAATTTAAAAAATTGGCTGAAGTGACTTTGGCATCTGGATTTAATAGAACTGAAAGTATAATTTTAACTGTGTGCCAAAATTTAGATAAATTATTAAGTAATAAGCAATTATCTTGGACTAATTCATTCTTACTAAAAGTAAATGAATTATGTATTTTGCATATGACATCAAATAATGAAGAAATTCGAAATAGCTATACCAGATTATCTGTTCATATTCCGTGGGATATTGCTGTTATGGAATTTGGCAAGTTATATACTATTGACAGAACTAAACATGAATCGAATACATTGGTACCATACAACATTCACACTATTATATTGGCTCAACATATGCACATTTTTGGATCAATATATGGAGAAATAGTTCCATATCAATTTAAAGTGTTCATGAATGCTTTGCTTAAAGATAGTGACATTGAACCAACTTGGTTGATTGAAATATTTAAATGTTGTTGGCCTTTAGAGTCAGACACACAAAAAAATACAGAAGACTTTCGTTCTTTAGCTTTGCAAAATAAAGCTGTCTTAAATAATTGGGCTACTTGGGAAGCCGCACAATTTTGTGTTAATACTAAATTAAGAACGCCTTTAGGAAAACCGAATGAGACTTTTACAAATTTTGAATCCAGCATGAAAAATCTATTAAAAGAACTTATTAAGATGCCAAAACAAGACGATGATATAGAAAATATCGAAACAAAACAAAATCAGGTACGACTGCTATTACAATTTATGTATCATTTAGAAATTTGCATTTACAATGCTTCAGAAGGAACAGCATTTGCTATTTCTCAACCAGCTAAACCTGTTCGTACCTTTTTTAGTACAAATTCTCCAACATGTAAAGAATGGTTTAGCCGAGTTAGAAGTACATTAATACAGTTAGCATTGCACGTAGGTCAACCTGCATTGACATTAAAACATGGGCAAGTTTTACTTAAAGATCTTATCGAGGCGGATAAAACAAATACAGCAGAATTCGAATATGTAGTTATGTATATAACATTAGCTTTATTGAGTATGCGCGAATGTGATGCATTACAAGGATTATATGTGTATTGCCAGAGGATATCCACAATGCATGATTATAGCTGGATTAAATACAGTGTAGATCAAGCAAGCAGAAGATTTGAAATTGCTGCTGAAGGATATAAAAATTTCTTACAAACAAATTCAAAAATATCTTCACTTATTAAGCATTTTATATCAGATCAAATTCTTAATTGCTACAAACATATCAACAACTGGTTTGAAATTATTAAATGGAATAATGAATCATCCTCCTTAGTGTCAAATGATACAAACAAGTATTTATTCAACTCCATTGATTTAGATTGCGTCCAAAAGTTGTATGACATGGAAAACAATCATGCGTTTAATGAATTGAATACCTGGGAGGAAGAAAAGACTACCAGAACCTGGAGTACGTATGATATACTATATCACACTGAACGTGAAATATACAATACAGCATTAAATATTGCGAATGGAGGCAAAGAAGTATCGCTCTCTATGTTAGATACTACTTTAGATAGAGTCCATTCAGTCATGCAAAACGAGCTGTTATCTCTCCCATCTGAATATTTACAAAATTACTGCGTGATAAATTATGTAATTCATGGTCTTAAAAATATCATTAGCGATATACCTGTAAGTAACGTATTTTTGGTATCAGAAAATTTCGAAAACGAAATCGATAAAATTGACTCCTGTGTTTTGTCAAAAATACTTTGGTGGTCAGAATATTTTGCAAAATTACAAAATCAAGGATTCAGTTTATTTTGTAGTAATCTGCGACTTAATGTAATTAAAAGAGCAAGAAAGGAAAAGAATTATATATTAGCCGCAAATCACTTACATCAATTCCTTCAGGATCAAGATATGGTTTTCTTAAATGATATTCAAGAAGGAAATAAATCAGTCAACATTGCCAATTGTCTCATGAAAAAGATACCAGAATTTACAATGTGGTCTTTAGACACGGCGAAGGCAATACAAGAAATGGTTAAATTACTTTATGTTGACCCTGAATGTAGACAGTTAACCTTTAATTTATGTGCAATAGCATCGACATCTATTTCCAAGTGCGCAGATAGATTCGGAGGTATCGAACTACTTAATATAAGCAGCAAGATCCTTTTGAAACTATCAAGTTGGTTACAAACCAATGAACATGTATCTATAACAGAACTGAATACTCCCTTAGGTAAATTCTTAACTGTTTTACCGGAAATATCAACCATAGAAATGACAAATATTATACCAATAACAGAAATGGCTATTGGTAAGTTACTGCAATTTAGCGTGCAACAATGTAACCAAGGATTGGCAAAGTCATGGAACGCTTTTGGCACTTGGTGTTATCGCTGGGGTAGAAAAACGGTAGATAGCAGCGGTGAATTAACGAATGTGTTGACAGCAGAGGATCAACAGACAATTCAATCCATACTTCCAACTACAGCTACTAGCGAAGATTTGAAACGAGTTTATTTAATTTTATCCCAAACGCGTGTTACAATCGACGAAGAAGATATCGATTCGACAGATATTAACACAACTGCAATGATACGTTGTCAGCTACAAAGTGTACCAGTTCTCTCCAACGCACATGAGAGTGAATTGCAAGAATTGGTGCAAATTTGGAGAAACATACATAAGAGGGTGTATGCTTATTACGAATTGAGTGCAGAAGCCTATTTCAGGTACTTACACTTAGCAACTAACTCTGAGAATGTGAGTAAAAGTACCGATTCGAACACTATAACTGTAACTTTAAGACTTCTACGTTTAATGGTAAAGCATGCCCTGGAATTGCAAACTGTTTTAGAAGAAGGCTTAGCCAAAACACCAACACATCCGTGGAAAGTAATAATACCTCAACTATTTTCCCGTTTGAATCATCCTGAAAATTACGTTCGTCAGCGAGTATCAGAATTGCTTTGCCGAGTTGCAGTTGATGCACCACATCTTATTATGTTTCCGGCTGTCGTTGGTGCATTGGAGGGAGGCGTCAAATTTGATTTTTCGGATATATCTTTACCGAAGGATTGTCTTTCTCAGAATAATGAAAATAATGTGGATACCGAAGACGACATTGATGATTCGTACGACAGTGAAACGGATGATTCCAAAAATGTTTTACAATCCTGCTTCAAGACAATGGTCGATACATTAAGTAAGCAAGCTCCAGAAACTATTAACGAGGTTCAGCTATTGGTTAAAGAACTACGACGAATAATATTATTATGGGACGAGCTATGGCTAGGTACTTTGGCTCAGCATCATTCTGAAATTAATAAGAGACAACAACAATTAGATTTGGAAATAGAAAAAGTATATAGTAATCCTCATTTATCTCACGAGGAAAAGATGTCTCTTGTAACTGAGAAACACAGAATTATTATAAAGCCTATAATATTTATATTAGAACAATTATATGACATTACAAGTATCGAGCCAGAAACTCCTCACGAGAAAAATTTTCAAGAGCAATATATGGAACTTATCGTGGATACTTTAAGAAAGCTCAAAAATCCCGATAACAGTGACAAACCTCAAGAGTCTTGGCAATTGCTTAAGGAACTTCAAACCAGATTCCAACAAAAGGCTCATAAGAAAACATCTTATTCTCTAAAGATGCAAGAAATAAGTCCTGTTTTGGCGAATATGCGAAATACGGTTATTTCAATGCCTGGTTTAACAGGTTCCTCTACAAGTCGAGTAACTGTATCTCATCTGTCCAATCATGTTTCCATTTTACCTACGAAAACCAAACCGAAAAAGCTGGTGTTTTATGGATCCGATGGTCAGATGTATACGTATCTGTTCAAGGGATTAGAAGATTTACATTTGGACGAAAGAATAATGCAGTTCTTAACAATAACAAATACAATGATGGCTCGAAGTAATGGAGAAACTGAGAACAATTTGTATAGAGCCAGGTATTATTCTGTTATACCTCTGGGTCCAAGATCTGGACTTATAAGTTGGGTTGATGGTACTACCCCTGTATTTGCTCTATATAAACGCTGGCAACATAGAGAAACATCTAAGCAAAATACAAAGAGTGGAAATTCTTGCAGCACTGTATTACGCCCTTCGGAATTATACTACAACAAATTGAATCCTTTGCTACAAGAACACGGCGTAAAAAACATTGATAATAGAAAGGAATGGCCCTTAGTTGTATTAAAACAAGTTCTCGATGAGCTAATGAAAGAAACTCCAAGTGATCTCTTAGCTAACGAATTATGGTGTCATGCGATTAACGCTGCCACATGGTGGCAGATGGTTCGGAGATATTCATATTCAGTCGCTGTTATGAGCATGATTGGTTACATAATTGGTTTGGGTGATAGACATTTGGATAATGTACTCATAGATTTAACTAGCGGGGATGTAGTGCATATAGACTATAATGTGTGCTTCGAGAAGGGAAAGGCTCTGCGAGTTCCAGAAAAGGTGCCATTCAGGTTGACACCAAACATCCGTGATGCCTTAGGAGTAACAGGAATTGAGGTATGTAATTTTATTTGCGTATAATATTTGAAAGAGCACATGTATTGCGGCGTTTACTTTATTTTTAAGCATGCTATACTTATACATGCGAAATGAGCAAAAATGATGTGTTTCTATATGTTAAAACAGTCATTGCCCCTAAATAATTGTAGTGATCATTACTAAAATGTATTGACGTTCATCAAAAATTAATGCCATCAAAACATTTTAAACTAAAAGTATATAAAATGATTTTTATTAATTTGTGTTTATTTAAAATTTTACCAGGTATTTTATCAGCATGACGATGAGTCATAATAAACAACATAAATGTCTGTAACGTCAACTAACGTTACTTTGAAGACACTGTTTTCTTTATGAATTTATTAATGTAAATGGCGATTCTTATTCGGCATTGTGAATAATAGATGATTTTTTGACTGGTTTTATTGAAAGAATTCGCCTCTGTTGTTTAAGTATTTTCTTATATTCAAGTAAATCACCAAACGCATTATTTATATGTAGCATTAATTAGAAATTGACTTGGTTCGTATCTTGTACATATCTGAAAGCATTTAATTGGACGTCTTTTTTGTAATTAGCAATGTTTAAACGGATTTGACAAGGTACTTACCGTTATATATTCAATTATACAGAGTGTTGACTATTGCGTGGATGGAAAATAATCCCTTTCAATATTTTAATGAAAAGGTTTTTGGATAAATTATTTGGGGACAAACCTTGTGTAATACAAATTATTTCCAGAGAGTACTCATAAAAATGTTCTGAAAGAATATACAGTGTGGCCTATCAGAAAAAAGAATTAAAAATATATGATGTAAATTTTCCAGCAATTTTGATTACCGATCCCTAAGAAATAATTAATCGGACAAAATTATGACCATCACTTTACAACGTTAGTTCTTTCAAATATTGAGCGTTAAAGAAACATCAACAGTTTGCAAAAATAATACATTATATTAATATTGAAGAAAAGCATTTGAAACGTAAGTAATGTAATAATAAAAACAAATTTGTATCGCATACAACTAAAAATGCACATCTTGTAAGCTTGAAAATTGTATAATTTTATGTTATACGGGGTTAGTCCTTAATAATTTTTATTTTGAAACTTCTTTAAATTGATTAGGAAATCCACACATTATTGTAGGCGAAAATGTTGTATGTCGTGTTATAGATTATTGAAACGAAATATGTAATTATAATGCAATAGATGAAATATATACAAGGTAAAAATCTAATCCAATAAAAATTGAGGCAGGTATGGTGTTAGGAAGTCTGTGAAGGTTTTATTTTAAATAATAAAGGTATGATTCAAACAAAAATAAGCTAACCCTTGCCTCAAGTTAGTAAGTTTTGTTTAGCTTCCTATACATATATATTGTTATGGGATTTCTGGAGAAACTATCACCTTTTAGATTATAAACTTTTGATTGTACTAATTTAGTACCTAATTATTGTTATGTATGGCCCGCTCATATAAGGGAGTCAATCGTTGAACGAACGTAGTACAGTGAAATCTCCCTTGAACGGACACCAACGGGACCAACTGAAGATGTCCGTTCAGGAGGGGTGCCCGCATAAAAGAAATGTGTAGTAGATACAACAAAAATCGTGTTTTAACGAAAAATAATTATATTAAAGAAACTGGGATATTCAAATCGTATATGTATATCAATGTTTTTAAAATAAACTTCAGAAAAAAAGTTTATTTGCTTTAGATATATACATACAAAGTATAATATATGTATGTACATAGATACATAGATGTAGTATGTAATACAAAACAATGAAATGAATAGTCACTTTAAGGACGCAACAATTCATATATTGTTGTTTGTCTTCTCTTTTTCTTTAAAATGGCGTCTTGAAATCGTATTTCTAATTTAGAAAGAAGCTCCAAAGACTCTGTATCTCCGTGATTTTCAACAAAACTTTTGAGCTGCTTGGTCGGGGCAATAGCTACCATAATTTGGGATAGCTTCTGTTGGCACTGGAACCTCATCGACATCAGAATCTTCCGAAAGTTCTTGTATTTCAACTGGATTTGCAATTTCTTGATCTGAATCTGGATCTTCAACATATAAATCTCCGTCTACGTTCAAAAAATCATTAAGGTTTTCATTATCCGTCAATTTCAATAAATTGTTATTTTTGAGAATATTTGAAAGTACACTAAGAGGCAAATCATCTTCTAGGTCAGATGTATCAGCCTCAGTTAACTAGTCTTCACTTTGCATATTTACACACTTAAATCCTGCTTTGAGGAAGCAATTTTGAACTATCCCTTTGGTTACTTGGTCCCAAGCGGTTTTTGCCAAACAAACTGCAACCAGTGGTGTAATTTTCTTTATTAACTCAAAGCTGTACCAGCAGTTTCAATGTTTACTAGCAGATGTTTGAGTATTAGACTTCGGTAATAAGTTTTAAAATTCTTTATAATCCCCTGGTCAAGTGTTTGACAAGCTGATGTACAATTAGGGGGCAAAAATAATATTTTTATATTATTTAAGCGAACGTCTTTCGGATGAGATCCCGCATTGTCTAAAAATAACAAAATGTTTCTTTTTTCTTTAGCCATTTTCCAATGTAGGTCTTGCAACCACTTTGTCATAATTTGTCCTGTCATCCAAGCTTTCTTATTGTATTTCCAAGTTACAGGCAGGTTATTTATATTAATGTTTTTAAAAGCTCTGGGTTTAGCTGCCCTACCAATGACTAGAAGTTTTTCTTTTTCACTCGCCATATTTGCACAATGCAAAATTGTAAACCTCTCTTTAGGATACTTACCCCCAACACATTTTTCCTTCTTTAATGTGAGCGTTTTGTCGGGTAGAGCCTTAAAATACAGGCCTGTCTCATCGGCATTATAGATGTCTCTCGGTGAATATCCCTTAATCAAAGAAGGACATTTTTTTAAAAACGATGAAACATCTTCAGTATTAACCAAAGCTCTTTCTCCCGAAATCGCTTTAAAACTTATATTGTGGCGGATTCTAAATTTATTGAGCCAACCAGAAGAAGCACTGAATGTAGAATGTCCCAAAGAAGCACTGAATGTAGAATGTCCCAAAGAAGCGGCTATTTCTCTTGCTTTACATCGTATTAGCGGACCTAAAAAAAATAAGTTTTTTGCGTTTTTGTCACGACAAACCTATTGGTAATCTCACTTTTTTTATCTATTTTAGAATTTAATATTAAAAGAAAATCAACGCATTAATACAAGAAAACCTTATCTAAAAAAATCATATGCATACCTGTTAAAGGAATACCCTTATGCCGAGCTTCTGTAGACCAGTCATAACACAATTTGTCAATTTTAGTACCATCACCCGTCAAAAAGCTTCTTTTTTCATTCAAATTGCTGTTCGACATCCATTTGTTTAGAAGGATTTCTTTATGTTTAATTATATCTGCAGCTTGTGTTTTTCCAATATTAAAACGCTTGGATAAGTTCTCTTTATTGTAAACTTCAAAAATCTCAATTTTTTGTTTAAGCGTGAAAATTTTTCTATTTGGAGCCATTTCTACAATAAATGTGTCGCCCACTGTGTCTTTTCCGCATAAACATCAGACTAATATTGAAAGCAGATTCAATCGAAAGCGTACACCCAAAGAATAAGAACGGTAAATCCCCTACCAACTTGGGGAAGTCCCTAATTCACGTCAGGCAGAAATGCAGAAATCGGATGGTACAGAGAATGGTCTAACAATTCGATTTCTGTCCCGTAAAATATTCAATTCTCTTGCGTGCTGTATGCCAACTTGCATTGTCTCGATGGAGGAAGATTCGTCGTTTGGGGTTAGTTTTTCGAAGCTCAGCAATGACTTCCACCAAACAAATGGTTGTACACCAATCGGCAGTAACAGCTTTTTTGATCTTGTAGAGGAATTGTTGCTACAAAACCTGCTTTCGAGACAAATGTGGCGATCATTTTTTTGCAGATACTTCGAGAACGGATGAATTTTGTTGGCCTTTCTTCTCCTTGGAACACTCAAATAGGGGAATGTCGTTTATTTTCTGACTCGTATGAATAAATCTAAGATTCATCACCTCTGACGATGTTGCATACGTTTTTAGAGTTTGGCATTGAAGCAGTCTCAAGTTTTTTGACATCAATTACCCTTACTGCTTTCTGTTCTTCAGTCAACAGATGCGGTATCCAACGGAAAACTATTTTTTTACACACAAATCATTGCAAATTTTTTTGGAATTGAACTGTTTGAAATCTCCAATGATGCCTCTATCTTGCGATATGTCACGTGTCGATCTTCGTTGGTGATCGTGTGCACCGCATCGACGTTTTCTTGAGTGACTACCGTTTTCGGTGCACCTGCTTTTGGATTGTCTCTAAGACTAATCCATCTACATTTGAATTCACCATACCAACGAGAAATTGTTGACTGATGCGGTGCTTCATTGCCGAAAACAGAAACCACCTTGGCGAGGCATTCTTATTGAGATAGTTATCGTCGAGATAAAAAAAATATTACGCGAAAATGTTCTTGGTTCAATCCCATTTTTTAGATTTGACAGTTCGTTATAGCTGCAAAACTACACGTATCGTACTGAAATTTTGGATTTAGGTTAACTGAAGATGGAGGTTAATTTTTAGTACTGACATTTCATTAGTGGCGCCCTCTATGTCCAAGTACGCAAAACTTAAAAGACATTCCTCGTATATTTATTATAATTTGAAGACGAATCAATTATGACGTTAAGTGTCAGATCTGTTTGTATTTTGAGCTAAAAATTGGTTTAATGATGCTATATTAGATTCTGTATGCTTAATTATTGGCATCGTCTTGTATTTGAAGAACATTTTAAAGTTAACCGAAAAAAAAGAAGTATATTTTATTCATCGTGCCCAACCTTAAAATTAGCGGTTCTAATTGTGTAATTTAGTGGGAATGATATTAGATTATATCTTTAGGAGAAAGGCGTTACTTTAAGTTACTAATTTTTATTTCACTTTTTTTGTTCTTGTAATTAATGAATTCAACAATATCTTAATTGTTGCTGATTAGTGGTTGATTTATAGCGGCTTATTTGTTATATTTGTTTGCATATTGCTACAAAGTCCTGGAATCTTCGAATAACTTCGTCGTATAAGGAGTATTTTTTTTTAATTTGGAATAGATATACAATTAGAAATAACGAATTTCCTGTTTGACAGAAGATTGTTCTTCTTTTTTATTAATAGCATACTCATCTAATTGTTAAATTTTCGGATGCGGATTGAGAAACGATTTTCAGGAATGTCAACATGTTTGATTTACTGAAACTTGTCATTTTGCTGTGACAACTTATTGATGTCGCTATCTTTTGATTTCGACGATTAATTACCATAACTTACAGAACAAACTTATAGAATCATAGCGAATTGGTATTTTCGCGATGCGTGGGTTTTGTTTAATACGGTGTATCGAAAAATTTGAAAATACAATGTATTTCGCTAAGTAAAAGATTTTACTTAGAAATGAACATCCAAGAACAACAACCGATGAAGATACCAGTGCGAATGTTTTATTAACAGTTCAAGAAATTAATCATGTGTGCCTAAAGAAATTGGCATAAACTCATGGGATCTTTTGAAAATCTGCCCACAAAATATTAAAATTTGCAAAACTGAAACTCTTCAAAATGCATATTATTCATGAGTTAAGTGATCGCAGACTACCCTTCTACGAATTGACATTTTTTTATTAGGTATTTTGAAAACAAAAATCTTTGAATTGTAAATTTGATAGATATTACTTGATTAATTATATGGAAAATCGTATTTATAACATATTGAACAGAAATTTCCACTTAAGAGTTGTGCACAATTTGCGGGCATTGTATTTGGAATTATTTATTTGAAATGTTTGTATTAATGAGATACTTGGTACAAATAATTTATTATTTTACACATTAATTTAAATATAATTATGTGTGTCTCTTGGTAACGTAGAAGATCCTGTCGTAATAGTCACGTTATCAGTGCTTTCTTGATCCCATTCTTTGCTATCTTCAGTGTGACTTTTTCCATCAAACATCTCAATTTCGGTATGGGTGCTGGTAGTGTCTAATTTTCTAGTGCTTGCCAGGGTGGATCTTTTCATGCTAGACATTGATGGCATGTGGTTTGTAATGTAGTCTTCTGTGGAACCGTTTTTATTAGGCGATTTGCAACGTATCATACACCAAAATGCTTTTCTGAAATTCGAATTCTTCCAAGCGTAGATTAGTGGATTCATCGACGAATTCATCATTGCCATTGTGAAAGTTATTTCGTAGAGAAGTGTGGGAATTTCGCCTAATATTTTGAGGAATGTTATGGCGATGAAGTAGGGTAACCAACAAATCGAAAAACACCCCAGTATCAGCATAACTACCTGAAAAAAAGAATTTGTTTAATGTACATATATTCGTATTTTATTTGTAGTAGAACTATTCTGCCTTATTATTATATCCTCGTACCCTATTTCTTCTAAAAATGTGTAATATAATCGTTTATTAAGTCGGAATATATATGTGTGATAACGGCCTAAATTTCTCAACTGTATAAAAATACAATATCAATAACAATTATGGTACAATAAATTCGTATTTTATATGCAAAAATTGTTTTCGATATCATTAGGTCATCCTAACACTGATAGATATTACTGCACAATAAATCATGATAATCCTAGTATTACTCGTCACTAGAATGGATTGTCATCATCACGGTGTATGATTTTTACAAAATTATTACACCCTCTCTGCAAACAATTTAATACCTATAATAATGCATTACACGGTATAGATATCAGTTTCAATATAAAATAATCAAAAGTACAGTTTACATATTCGAAAATTACCTACATTTCAAGGTTTTCGTCTGAAGGAAGTTGCCTTATTTTTTAAGATCAGATTCGCGTAATTATTGCAATTTTTGCTTTTGAAGCAGATTTAATGTGACTTAATGTCGGGAAATAATTTTAAAATTCAATTTTTTAGTTCATTCGCTATTATGCCATTATACACAGTGTGTCGAAAAAAAAACGTAACTTTTTAAATTTACAGAAAGTTACTAATGCCATCCGTGGAAACAATATATAATCTGAAAGCTGTATATCCCTTCTACACAACAAGACCACGAGCATTAACATCGATGAAGTGGTAGTTAAGTTATAGCGCTTAAAGTCACAGTACTTTCCATCGGTTCGTTATAAACATATGGAACAAGGAGATAATATTAAATTTTGTTTCAAGCTCGGTAAAAGTTTTACGGAAATATTTGAATTCATGACAAGAGTTTATGGTAATAACTGTTTATCCCGGACGCGTGCCCGAGTGGTATAAGCGATTTCAGGTTGGTCGTGATGCTTTGGAAGATGACCCAACTCCAGGCCATCCTAGAAACAAAACTCGCGAGCTAGTCGAAAAAGTGCGTGAAACTATCGCATTCGATGCGAATTTTACTGTGAAATGGATAGCGGAGAAATTAAATACGAGCAAAGACATGATTCATTAAATGTTGACTAAAGATTTGAATAAACGGAAGGTCTGTGTTTGATATGTTTTCCACGCCTTAACCGAGGACCAAGAAATTACTCACGTTGAACATTGCAAGGATCTTATCAAAACAGCCAGATGAAATCGCACATTTCTAGTAACTGATGATGGGACTTGGTGCTTCAAGTACGACCCTCAAACAAAACATCAAAGTGCCACGTGGAAGTCTCAGGGCTCCCCTAAATCAGCAAAATTGCGTTTCAAGAAGTCACGGAAGAAAACAATGTTTGATCTGTTTTTAGGACTCTAAGAGTAGTCTACATCGGAACTCGTTCTACAGGGCCATAATGTTACTGGACAATATAATGTATGGGGTTAGGGAGCGGGTTGTGTTTGTGGAAGCGAATCGTTCGAGTGAGGCTCGAATATCGAGCGTCGGAAAGTTGGTTTTTGTTGCACGATAATGCATCACCATACAGGACTGTTGCTGTTCGCGAATTTTTGGCGAAAAAAGTCTAGGTTACAACACCCTCCGTATTCGCCATGACTATTTACTCTTCCCGAAACTGAAAAAGGCTATAAAAGGAACGTTTTACGATAATGTTGGACAACCCTAGGAAGCCGTGACGAGGATTTGTAAGGTGATTCCGAGAAATGACGTGCCCAGAGCTGTATTGACGCAGAAGGGATGTAGTTTGAATAAAAATAAATAATTTTGGTGAAATAACTAGTTGTTCCTTCTTTATTTGAAAAGTTCCGTTATTTTTTCGAAATACTGTGAATTTAATACAGTATTTATTAAGTATAATAGTAGGTTACGCAGCAGTAAGATAATTCCAACTGAAATTACCTCGTAATTTTACATGACAACTTTAAACCTATGGATCATGATTGGTCATTTCTTGACCAACGTTTTCTGTTACATTAAAATTGTGATAAGTTGCCTCCCTTTATAGTTTTTAAAATGAATAGTGCTTCAATTATTAATAAATCACGATATTTTTACAATGGCTTTGAAAGACACTTAAATTGTCGAATCAAATAATCCACTGCTTAGCGTGGAATCAAAAAAATATTATTTGAGCACATTTGTATTGTTTTTATAAATTGTACTAATTCATAAGCGGGCAAGTCCGTGATCCTAAGAGAATTTCTTTTGTACTTCTGACTTCCTCTATCTATGTAAACGTAAATCGGATGTTGCCAAAACAAAGAGTCTGTGGAATATTGGAACGTGTTACAATAAAGCAATACTTATATTGTTATTTAAACTTTAAATATTAAATCAAAGGCGATTAACAAAATGTCATTGTAAAAGTGCACCTCATATATTCTGCTTTCCGGAAGTTATTGCAATAATTTTGTTTTCATGTTTCTATTAAGTTTATGTTAATATCTACATATATATGTATTTCTTTAAAAACTATTCTCACACATTTGTTGTAATTGTTAATGCAATGATCGCCCACCTGCTGTCGGTTCAATAAACACAATTTTGCTTATTACAAATTATTTATTCATTCGTATTCGTGTTTTTCCTTTTTTTACTCGTGTGTATGTAGATGTATGTACAACTCTCGCCAACCACGATTTCTGTAACAATCGATATCCAATTGAATCAGAAATTTGGCATTTATTATTAGTAAAGCAAACTCAGTTAAAATACCTAGTCTAGCTATAAATGCTGTTGCGTAAAGATTTTAACATGATGGATTTGCATTTGAAAAAGTTACTTTCTGATGGGAAGTTAGCTGTTGCTTTCACCGAAAAGACTTTTTTAGAGATCCAGTGTTAGGCTGCCCTTTAGTCATTTATATTGTTTTATAGTCTAATAGTCTTGACGGATGCCAATCACCCACACAAATAATGTCTCAGGAATATTTTCTTTCAACCATTTCTAAATAGATTTTGCTTTATGGCTTGGCGCGGAATCCTATGGGAAGTCCCAATACATACTGATTTTGAAATAGAGTTGCATCCAGTGATTTTACTATTGCTTTTTAAAACAGTTTCACAATACACTTTTAACTTAACTAACATGCCGAAAAGTGCAGCTCCTCTCATTAAATCAAAACAATGTAATAGTCTTAATTATACTACTATTCGTATCATATTGCTAACTAATCTACATGCATATTTATTTATTTAAGAAATTGTTAATAAAATAAATAAAATTAAACTATCGATAACAAAAATGTTAGTGTCGATGTTCTTTTTCGAGTAACAATGGTTATTGTCAAAAATTATTTTAGGGTGAGTAAATGATGATTTGGACACATTAGAGTGTATTAATGAATAAAAATAATCTGTAATACCTAACGGATAAATAAAAGTAAATAAAAGCTCACCCGTGAAATTCATGCGAGTTTCACACAATATATAATCGATAAAGAAAGTATGGATATACATATTTAATATAGTGTTGACATTTATTAAGTTTGCATCAATCATCTGGTATTAATATTACAATTTATCTACGAATTAGTATTCATTGCCATATGTATGAACATACGCAAACAGTAGTACAGCAGTTCAACATGATATATATATATATAGATATATATATATATATATATATATATATATATATATATATATATATGTTAGCCTTACTCACCTCATATGGTATTAGATGCCCACTGGAAAAGCTCAATGTTTACATTTAATTTAATCAGCAAAGAAAATAAATGCGTAATGTCTAATATATACATATAGGTTTCGGTAAATTACTGGAGTTTTATTGCATAAATAAAGCTGCATTATATCTGAATTTCTCTGTATATTATATGTTATTAGTCTTTTTCAATCGTTCCTTGATGAAAGCGTTATTGTGATTTTTTTAGAATACATTTTTGCGCGGTATTTTTATGTTTTGTTAGTGCTTCATCCTTTATAATAATGGTCAAAACTCATGAATTAACGAAAACTGAACGTGCACAAGTAGTGTTGCATTCGCAAAAGTCATCATTAACTGTATTAGCAAAAAAATGAAGTGTTCGTGGTATGCAGTTCGCATTACTATTAAAGGAAACCAAGAAACTACATCGTTTCCTAATAGGACCAAAAATGTTCGTAAACGTATTACAACACCGAGGGAAGGGAAGTTATATGGTAGGATAAATTCAGCATTAAGATATGTACACATTAATGCCTATTACTCTTACGAATGTAAACAATTCAACCTCCACGTAGAATTTTTGAAAAATAAAAAGCTGGAATTATGGAATTTCTTTTTCTTCAACGTTATAGCTTTTTGAATACCTTGGTACTCAATACGTTCAAAGAAGGCAGGGAGAGGCATATAATCCGGACTGTGTTATGCCCACAGTGAAGCTTGATGGAGCCTGAGGCTACATGTCTGCGTCAGAAGTTGAAGAATTATATGGGCGTATTAATACAGTATATTACCATATAAAAAGAAGTATTGGAGCCATTCACTTCAAAATTATTTAATGAAGACATAATAACCCCTGCTATAAATCTGGACGGGTTGTAGGCAGTTCAGCGACAACGAGGTACTGATTTTAGAGTGGCCAGCGCAGAGTCCCGGTTTATCTCGTATTGGATATTTATGGCATATGCTGAAAATTAATATGTCTAAATGCGCTTCGAAAGAAGTTTTAATGAACAAAATCGTAGGAAAACTGCTATAATCTCCTAGCTACCATCCGAGCTACCAAGAGTACCCGCTGTTATAAAAGCAAAAAGTGAAGTAACACAATATTAATATTTATACATAAAACTTTCGTGTATCCTTCATATCATGTTTGAAACTGACAAACATTATGGGTGTCTAATACGTATGAGCAAGGGTGTATATAAATATGTTAATATTTTGTTTGCAATTATTTTGTCGAAATGCATTATTTATTGTAATAAGTCATCGGACAGATTCTATTAATACAAAAAATATACAATATTTAAAATGTTGGCAGATATCACGTTTTTGTAATGTATATACCTTTATTTAGTGAATGATTAAAAAAACACGAAGATCGTGAAGTTGCTTCAGCGCATATATGAACCTACACATATCAAAGTTCATTTAGTTTATACACAGTATTACGTAATAAATATTCAACACAAAACGATTAAGTATACAGGTTGATTCAAACTAAGTGCGCATCCATAAACCTATTCATTATTATTGACATAACAAGCTGATTGAGTTAATAAACTACTAATGTTTTAGAGATTATTAATACAGAGTTAATAAAAAAAATAAACAATTATATAAGGCACTTTCAAAAACGTTCTAAATTTAATATATAAACTGACAAGCAAAAGAAACGACAACCTTGAAATTTGTAAAAGATGGTTTAAATATGCATTTATTGAAAGATTTGCCAGAAAAAAAAGGGACATGTAAACGAAATCATATCCATTTTTGTAATTTTCGTACTTTGAATTAAAATAAAGCTATGGATCCTTTTTCAAAATAAATTGCGTTTTTCTATAACCCTAAAATGACATCTATTTTTGAAAAATCTTTTGCAAGTATTTCGAATGTATTTCACATATACCATAAAACACACATTTTTTAAATTGCACATCTTCAACTTGTACTATAAGTACGAGATAGATTATAATTTCTCTGTAATGTTCTGGGTGTACATAATGAATAATGAACCGACTGGCATTAAGATATTGAAAATGACTCTTTATCCACATAAAGAGTCATTATGTGGATCAGGTACGTTCAGGTAGATGGAATAGAGAAAGACCGGTTTTTCGGAAATGGCCGTTATAAAGTATGAAAATAGACCACACGTGCATTTTAATATAATGAAAAATTTAGTTTTCATTCAGCTTTCGTATTGCAAGTAATGAATTGTGAAGAATTTGTGCAGCGTTTTAAAACAGCGAGTAACGTCAAAGTAATGTCGTGCTCAAATAGCGACATATCACAACATCAATAAAAGTAAATAGCGTCTCAGACTTTCACGGCCATTTGACATACACGTAAAGGTTGTCGAGTTCCACCGTGTCACTAGATTTTTGACGTTTCGCGAACAACTGCGTTAGCTTGACGCAAACACCTTTTTACTCTGGTGACGCTAATGGTTTTACGTTTGAAATATTCACTTCAGCAGCAATCTCTGGCGTTGTTTTTTCGCTATTTCGTTTGCTCATGTTTGGAAGCACTGCTGTGCGGGAACTATTATTACACAAAGCTAAACGGTTAGCATGGGCGAGAGAACACAAAGACTGGACGTTGAAAGATTGGCAAAGAGTGCTCTGGACCGCTGAATCTAAATATCTCACCTTTGATTCAAACATTTGTCCGTAGATCGAAAGAAAAACGGACCATTGAATCCTGTATTACACCAACAATAAAGCATGGAAGAGGGTTAGTCATGATTTGGGGTTGTTTTGGCAGTACCTCTGTGGGCGATTTGGTCAAAACAGATGGTATTCTTAGAAACGAACACGATTGTTTTTATAACTGTTACAGTTCTTTGTATAAGTACAGCGTAAGGAATTACTGTATAATTAGTTTTTGGCTTATTTTTGTAATATTTTAAGGGTAGATAAACATTTATAGCCGGTGGTGTAGGTTCCATCATACTCAAGTTCCCTCTACATGAAGCTGGTGTAAACATGATGGGAACTGGAATGTTTTCCCATTAGATGAGATTCTATTACATATAGAGATTAGCATACTCAACTCTGAATGTGTTTAAAATTATTTTCAGTTATACATTTTATAGATATACAATCATTTGGTAGAGAAATGTAAAGTTTATATCTTTAAGATGAAATCAGGATTGATAAAAAAATTGATCAACATTAATGAGCAGTATAAGTGTTGCCACTAATATATTGAAAATTATTGCTTAATATGTAGGATCACAACCCCTCGACATTGCATGGTATATTGTTCACGAGGGCGGGGGGGTCTCCAATATATTGAGATAGTATTACAAAGTGCATTAATATTTCCCCTGCATTATCAGGCTCTGTTTAATAATAAGATGGTCAGTTGATTACTAATTACATTTGCTTCTTCTGTACTTAACTAAAGTACCAAGATTCTGGAAGCGCCTTTATTTTATTTTACATACATACATATTTCCTAGTCATTCTACATATTTTTGATTTATTTTTGGTACAACCATTTTATTTGGTGCGTATTTATTGGGTTGACGTCAGCTTTTTAATAAAAATACATTTTCATTTCCTTCGTTTATAACCACAGTTAGTAGGAAGCGATTTATCTGTCTTCATTGAACGAATCGCATTTTGCTATTAATGCAATTGATATAACTCACAAGCGTCAATACAGTAGAAGAGGATTGCCAGACATCTCTTTTATCGAAGTATTTTTAGGTATGTTACGATTTTTCATGTAATGCGATGAAATTGTTTATATAGGGTGTGAAATAAAACGAAAAAGTACGGAAAATGAAAACGGCTAGTTATATAGAACATAAATCCAAAAAGTTTTGAGTCAATTACGACACGAATGTCAGAATTAAAAAAAACCTAGGAAATTTTAATGTGTGCCGTCTATGGATGCAAAATGTGTATACATAATACATCCAACCAACCAAACTTGCATACATACACGCAGACTGCGTACACTGCAATAACAGAGCTATCGATGTTATAAAAAGTACAAGATAATATAACTTTCAAGGGGCATGTTAAGAGTCCAATAACATGGTTACATATGAATCTTTGGCCAGTGAATGTTAAAAAAAATTTTATTTCAAATATCTTTATCATTTTTTTTTTAAGCTTTTGTTCTCGTGGAGAAGGATAGTTCACTAAAGGTTACTAGGAAGCATATCTAGGAGTTGGCTATTCCAAGAAGTTTGGGAAGCTTTGGGGATGAGTTCTTATCATTGTTCCTATTAGTTACCAAACTAATAATTATTTCTTGTTGCAAATACTTTCCCGATTTCAATAAGCGGGTATTAATGGGGGTATAATGGGTATTAAGCAGAGTTGTTTATTGGTCATAGTAAATTAATATTTCTTAATTTCTTTTTTAGTACTTTTGTTATAAATCACTCAGCTAAAGTACCACCTTCAATGAATAAACAGGAACTTTTACGAACAACAAATTTATATACGAAATGAATACGTGGGCTTCCACAGCCAGAGTTAGTAATGAATGAACTACTTCCGGAATTGGACCGTGTCATGATGAGATATATATAAAAAGCAATAAGAGAAAGAGGAGAAAGAAAAGATAAGAAGAAAGAGATAAAAAGAAAAGGAAAATATGATAATGGGTGGGGGCGAAAACCTTCTACCTCTAGCGCGGTCAACACGCCGAGTCACCGTAACCTTCTGCCGAAGTGGTTTCGCCTATAGCGTGGTTTACACGTTGAGTGACTGTCTCACTTTGATTTCCCCTATTCTCCTGAAGAAGCCTCCTACGACGGAGGCGAAACGTCGAGATCCCACCTTTCTCTTTTGGTCCCTTTCTCTTTCCTTTTTTCTTTTTTCTCCCGTACCCTCCCCCCTTTCTGTCTCTATTTCCTTCTCTTATTCTTTTCACCTTTCTTTCTATTTCACGTCCCCCCACCCATTATCATTTTTTCTTTTTATCTCTTCTTATTTTTCTTTCTCCTCTTTCTCTTATTTCTTTTTATATATATTTCATCATGACACGGTCCAATTCCGGAAGTAGTTCGTTATTAGATTTATATATGGTTGTTAAAATTATTCTATTCTAACGTTTTTCCAACGTTCAATTTAGCGCTGTTCTATTTTAAATGTAGTTCATTGAATTAACTATCGAACATAAATATTTCAAATTGCAATGCATATCCAATTAATAATTTCTAATATCATTCCACTCGGAAATAAATATACACTTATGTCCTTTAGTTATAACATCGGTGCGAAACTTACCAAAGCTATTGTTATTTCTCGTATTTCCTTACACTACAAATGTTGTTGTATTATTTTGAATTTGACTAGGTATGAGAGAGATAGCCATATGTTTATATTGTGGCTTCAGTAATTTTGTGAGTACGGTTTGTTTCAAGTTATAGTGCAAAATGCGAGCTTTTACAGTAGCACGAGCACAGCAGGTGGTATCCAATAACACTTAAACGTCAGAATATCTTTAATCTGGCACAGAAACTTTGAAAGTTTATCTTCAAGGGTTGATGAGAAAATTATCGCAGTAAATCAATAATTGGGCTATGAATTGCTGTAAATTGAAACGGACAGTACATTTTATAAATATGCAAAAGCGAAGATATAACTTATATATTGCCTATTTCTTTGGATTAAGTAAGTCTTAAATCTGTTTGGGTTTAAACACTAACCTGTATGTAATAATCAATTATATTTTAGGTAGACAATAATTATCATTCAATAAAGAATTGTGTAATGGAAATACGACAAATAAAATAATTATCACATAACGGTTTAAGTGCCCAAATTTGTGGTTTGAAAAATTCGCACTTTAAATAATTAAAGCTGTAGTTGGTATAAATGTTAAATGTATGAATACTTTGTGTAACTTTTAGTACGTCTCGCAGTTTTTGTAATCATCCTAATTAGTATTTTATTGAGCGACGGCATATATTATATTCACTACCAGCTATAAGTGTTTACCCACACCTTAAACTATTAGAAAAACAAGTCAAAAACTAATTATAAAATAAACCTTTGGATGGTAAGGTATAACTGATGGTAACTCAGAAGAAAATTCTCATTCACTTATACATACATATTTCCGGCAAGCAATATAGTTAATTATTAAAAATTATTTCATAGTGCTATATCTATGCTTTACGTATAATTGCAAATATAGTAAAATTTGTGATGCAGGTTATTAGAACAGAACAAAGGGATTGTGGAATCTGGGGACAGACTATATTTAGTGCCATTTTGCACGATAGGGTTTTTGTGACGTTCTTTAAATATCGCTTCTTTACCGAGCCATTGTTAACCCTTGCATATTATTTCAGCAAGTTATATATGTCCGCAATCTCTGCTTCGCCTATTTGGTTTTGTTCCTTATCATCTACATATATTGGTGTATGAATATATTTGTTATTTTACTAATGGCGCACTATCGCTGAAGTTAATTATTAAATGAGTTGTTTACTCATTGTTATTGTATGTAAAATTGCTATGCTTTTGTCACTGTTATTGTCCCGATGTTCTAGTATGAAATGTACTTTAGGGAAATAATAGATTAAAATTGTATATTTACAGTTTAAATTGGTTTCCCGATTTCTATATATTTTAAGAAAAAGTTCAATGATTAGAATTTCTACTAAATATTTTAAAAAGTTTTACATTTGAACTATTAAATATTTCATCATAATTGTACTTATTACACGAGCATATACATTGCGATATAATAAAACGGGCAAGTAATAATCATGTTATTTTACTTATTTTTGCCTAATTTATTGTTCCGATGTTGCTACTGTTTAACCAATCTCATTCTGGTAATTAAAGGTGACTAACTGGTAATTAATAATTGGAAGGCAATACGAAAATGAGATTTTTATTATATCTGCAATCAGAAAAATGACTAATTACTGCCAAATTTATAGCACGTATCAAAAATGGGGGAAGACAACGTTGCAATTCCAGAGCTACTTCTGTAAAATATTCAATTGTTCAGAAGGCCGGAATTGGCCAAAAAATAAGTAATTTGACATAAAATAATTGCTTTATTGGAAAAACTGTTTCAGGGAACTCTATAAATTAAGGCATGGTAAAAAGATTTGATGATATTAAAGCAACAGTGTATGGGTTGGCAAATAGGTAACACGTTCCTACACATAATCATATTGCTTGTATAAACTTTACTCCTCAACACCCTCTATGGCAATATCAATACCTACACGGTTAGATGGAAGAAGAAGGCTCTAAAGGAAATCCAAAAATCTTTTTCTCAACCGTATCTCGTTCAAATGGTTAATCTGGATAGCAATTGCGTGCACTAAAGCACGGTATAAAGTTTACAGCTGTTACAAGTTTTAGACGCAATGGATATATGCATTCATATAGATATATAAAGATTGATGTTCGAAGACATGAATGGCCCGTTAGAAGTTCTTATTTATATCCCATAAAACACGTCTGGAATTACTTGGAGAAACAAGTTCAAGTACCTACCCTCCAAAACCTGCAAAATGCTTTTCATGAAAAATGATTCAGCTCGTTGCTAGCATTTGTAACCGCTCAAAAACAGTAAATAGAGCTCATGGCAGCAAATATGTTATTAGGTTAATTTTTAGAATCTCGAATAAGAAATGCAGAATGTGTTGGGTCCTTCAATTTTGCACCATAATGTTGTATTCATGTTTGAATACAGAAATAAATGAACTAGGATATTTATTCAAAAAGCAGAAACAAAAACATTAGAGTAAGAAACAAAGAAAAAATTTCCCGTTCTTTTCTTTGCGTCAGAGTGTATTAATTTCATTCATTACAAATGAGTATTAATTAATTAGGCTTTGAATGCGTATTTACATATGTTTAATACCATTGATATAATGTTACCTGTACAGATTTCGAGTCATTTACGCATACATCTTTACTCAAGCTTTCCTTTTTAATCCTCTTGGCATGCGTCGCAGCTACACGCCATATTTTCAAATATACCAGTAGTATCGCCAACCAAACTGAGATGAACATTGGTGTCAAACCATAAGTAAGGTACCCGGTAGGAACTATTTGATTAAGTGTGCATTGCTGGTCATCTTCCCATTCGTTATAGTAAAAGATAACACTTCCGAAGAGGAAAGCACAAAACCACCCGAAGATAATAATGCAGCTGACGGTTTTTTTAGTCATATATTTATTATAGTGAAGCGGATGTACAACCGCGACATATCTATCAGCGGCTATCGCTAGTAAACTATATATTGAACTGGAGCATGCTAAAATTACTAACATAAATCGTAATATGCACGTTTGCTTAGTCGAATTAAGTCTAAATCCCACTGAGAAAAAGAAGTGGTATGGGATAGTAACGCCCACTAATAAATCGCCTAGAGCTAAACTAAAGATGAAATAATTCGAAACCGTTCCGGATAATCTTCTGCACAGTATAATCGCAAAAAGAGTCAATAAGTTCCCGGAAATTGTGGTTAACATTAAAATCGCGTCTGTTAAAGACCAAATTACAACTTCAATCGAGAACACCATCTTGTTTTAATCCGTGTTATCCATTTTTTATCGTTATAGCTACGAAAAACCTCACATTTTTGTTTAAGCGCGCGACACTGACTGTGGTCAATACATTGCGTATACTGAATTAACTATGTGGTAAAACACCGTTTCATGGCGGTAGAGCCCGCATGTTTTACCTATAGCATGCAATCGGTGACTGATTTTCGATCGCGAATCATTCAAGTATACCAGTGTAGAGTTTATATTTTTGTCATATTGGGGGTCTATGATTAACAGCTTTCCCGACTGTACGGAAAATTGTACATATAATCTACAGGTGGTTATCACTTTATCCTCCTAAATACTAAATTTTAATTATATGAGTTAAACGAACGATTATACGTATAGATATTATGTATAACGTTTTAATAGTAGGCTAATCACCCAAATTTTATTTATAGGAGCCATTAATAGAAAATTCACAAAGAAAACCGAAATGATTGTGCATTCGTTCAAGTATTTAAATTGAACTTGACATGCAATTTCAAAATTCCTGCAATTCAGATAATCGTTAAAAAACATCAACTCGTACAAATCTTTATTCATTGATCTCGAAGTTTCATTGAATAAAAAGTTTACTCATACCTACAAAATAATACATATTCAGTAATGTTATTTTCATATGTTGAGATTAGTGTCGAACTTGATGTATAATTAATAGAAAAGAGTTTTTCTATAAAAATTCGTCTAATAATAAAGATACTCCAACCAAAAGTAGGGATATCAAAGTAATATGTTCGTTTGAAATATAATCATAATTTAACAACATTTCCTTAATAATTTTTATTCGAGTAGTTTTCATCCATTTGATGAATAGCGGTTCTAATAACAACTTATGTGGCATCGTCAGCCTTTGTAATTGGCTTCGTGATCGTTTATGTTTTGGTGCATTTAGATCCTCAGTATTTCTAATGAATTGCCATATACGCTATTGTTCATAAGTTTGATCACACTATATAAAATAATAAAATAAGCTCGACAGATAGTGTTTGCGAGAAATTTATTAAAAAGAAAACTGTACTCATTAATTTAAAACGTTTTATTAATAAAATAGTGCATTCTAATAAAATACATACTGTTATAATGTTTCTTCAAAGTAACACTCCAGCTTGCGCGAGGTTTTGCCCAATTTAGTCTTTTCCGTTTGTGTATAGAACTTAACCGTGGTTTCCTTAGTGCTATACGACCCCTCAGACCGACTTTTATTAGCGTTCTACTACTGGCTGACGGCGTTGTAAATTAAACTTTATCGGAATTTGCGGTGCCGTAAGACGCGAATTCATAAAGAAATCACTCGGATGCATTGGTCGTCTCGTTCCGTCGTTGATCTGGGCGTTCCAGTTCGTTTACTGCTTTGAAGCCTCCCGGTCTCTTACTTCCTTTTAATTGTCCTACGCACATAACACTCAGAAATATTTGATTGTCGAGCGAATTTTCTCTATTTGAAATATTTGTTTCTTGTAAAACGCATATTCTGGGGCGCGTTTCAATAATCAACTCCCTTCTTTTGGGTATATCTTCCATTAAATAAACTAACAATATGAAATAGGGTCTTTCCATGCAATCACGCCCGTCTCCGGTATCTCGGCAATCTGCTGGATTCATACTGAATGGACAGTTTATTATAGGGCAGGTGGATGATTTAGTACTCCATCAAAATTCTATTTTATAACGCATTCATCCCCAATTTCCCACTATTAACGCATTATTGCTATCATAAAATTTATTACAGGAATACATTGTTTTCGTGTGTGAATAGATTTTGTAAATAAGTCGTATTATTATGAATATCTACTATCAAGATGCCATTCTAGGAAGACTAATATGAATTTACCTAAATATTTCTAAAACAGTTCTAAGCGTAACACAATATATTAGGTGCGATCAAACTTATGAACGGTGGTGTAGAAGTAACAGTAGATATAGTGATTGCAAGGACTGCGGGATTGTATAATACACAAGTATCTCAGTACCCTCCATATCACATAAATTAATTATCTACTTGGAACATCGTGTTTCGACATCATCGTGTACCGAGTTACTCAATAAAGTGTAAAGATTACAACCGCATGCGGTATTTCCTACATAAGCTATTGAGTAGTCCCAGATATATCTGTATCTCTCTGTATCACCCACCAAACTTGAGTGTGTATTTAGGGGTACTTCTTTGTTAAGCAAGTTTTTGTTCTTTTTCATGTACGTCTTTTAAATTCCGTAACTTTACCGTAATCTTTGACATCTTTTTTTTTTAGAAGTTATCAATTTCAGAAGCAAAAGTTGATTTTACCTACACTCCGATAAATGAAACAAAATTATTATGAACAAATCAAGTTATTACAATCCCATTAACACAATACTAACGTCAGAACCGTACAGGGAATTAAGAAAAAACCTCTGCCTTTAAAGACACTACTAAGAACTATCCTAATTTAATTAACAATAATTTAGAATTTAGGGTATTAAGTTCAAATCTAATTATTCAAAAAAAATTTATCTATCACCAATTTTATTGCAAAAAATATATTTCTATAGGATTGCGGACATTGCATATAAGCTTATAATATCTTACATTGCCGACCTTTCGCAAAGGGTATATATTAATACTACTGAGGGTACTAGCGTTCTTACTGATAGGTTCAAGTTAAACAAAGATGTTCCACGGGGTTCAACGCTCGGACTTTTGCTATTTTTAGTTTATGTCGAGTATTTTGCAAATGGCAGGTTACATTAATTTGCCGGCGATATTACATTAATTTTGGCTGGGGTTAGTGTTCCAGGACTTTCTCGGTAGGCTATGAATCCAATTAATGTTTCTCCTTTCTGAGGTACAGCTACATTCTCTATTATTCACACAAAAAAGTAATTTTATTATTTTACATGTAATATAGCAAACTATTCCAAATTTATCCGGTTTGTTTGACCAATCATATTATGGAATGAAAACATTGGTTTCTTTTTGATAAATCATATATAAATCCATTTTGAACTGCTATATATTTATTGCGAAATTAATTATTTATTTATTTTAAAACAACCATATTTCAGTTACCGGAAGAACCTTAAAACTCGAAATTTCTTAAGTCGAGCATTCTGTAAGACGTGGTCCATCCTGCAGACATTCAAATCAAAATAATTTAAGACAACACGATTACGTGTATAAAATATGTACATACCTGAAATCTTAAACACCAGTTTATTACCAGCGTAACGTTTTATAATTTATAACATACAACAAAATATTTAATCGAAAAAGCATTTTACAAGGTATGTGCTTTGTTTATCGAATTCTAATGCAAATTAGGATTACATAACACTTTAATAATTATCGATGTCTTGTATGAGATACACTAGGGTGACAGAATAAAATAGATACCTACTAATTAAAAAAAAGATACTGTTCTCGTTATATATACAAAATATTTTAAAATTTTTAAATTAGACTAATATTTTGTCGATCCGCCTTTACTTGCGTGAAGTGCTGCGAGTCGTCGTGGCATAGAATCTATTAAATGATTAATGGTGTCTTCTGGAATATTTAACCACTCTTCTGTAACAACTGCCACGAGTTCTTCCTTATTGACGGGTTTTCGGGGTCATTTCGCCATATTTACCTGGATTATGTGCCAAACATTCTCTATCGGATTCATGTCTGGTGATTGGCCTGGCCATGGTAAAATCCGAATCCCCTGTTCCTCTTTCCATGTAGTTGTTGTTCTTGCTTTGTGGCAGGGTGCTCCATCCTCCATAAAAGTGGTGTCTTTAGATAAAATGGCGTTGTCGAATATCGATAGTAGTCCTTCTGTTAATATTTGGATATATTTTGCCGCATTTATATTTCCGTCCCAGATTACTAATTGCGATCTTCCACCATACCATATCGCACCCCACAACATGATGTTCACACCGCCGTATTTCACCGTCGGATGCAAAAATTGAAACGCCGTAAGGAGAGGTTTTTTCCTTGCCACCCTTTTATACATCCCCACACTGTGAAGGTATCGCAGAACGATGCGCTGACTTTTCTGTGAAGTTGCCGCAGCTGTACTTTTTCGCGGTGCTGACGAAAAATCATTTGGGAATTATTTCAGTTCTAAAAATATCTTTTTGATCTTCCATACTATTATTGCTGACTTCCATTAACACATTTTTAATACGATGTTATTTACCTGGGTATTAATTAGGGTAATGCTATATGAAGGTTGAATGGTTAAGTTACTAATCTTTACATCAAAATCGCAAGAGATACATTAAATCGCGTAGTATTAATTAATCATTTGTTTTCTCCGAATGGGCTTGTATAAAGGGTTTTTTAGTTTTGTTACGTTGTAAACAATTAAAAAAAATACGCTTCAAGGTCAAATGTATTATCTTGCATCTAGTTACAGCTACTAGTCTACTTACTACTTCGCGTTTTATTGAAGCGATAGATAATTTCCTTAGTCTTTGCTGATGCATTGTTTTATAATTTTTAACATTGAAAAGGATCTTTCACTAGATGCAACTGAAATCAGCAGAATAGATAGCATTTTTAACGCTATTGCTGTGTTGAGAAAAGTTTAGATGAAATTATTTGTAAAAAGGTACTTTAGAAGGGTATGTAGGTCACTAGGCTGATTCTCTTGAAAATGCAACTTTATAGCATTTCATTATAGAAATCAATACCGCCAATGTTGGTGTCATTTCTTAAATCGATTTTAAGTTTCATCTGTAAATTTTTATAACACGTTTTCGGAGTAACTAAATAACTTACCACTGGAAACGCCAAACACATCGTCAAATATTGTTTTTAACACATCGAATCTATTATTTAAAGAAATTGATGTCTAATAGAGGAAAGAAAACCTACTTTGTAATTGATTTTGGGGTCTAATGAAACTTGATTATGTTGTTTATATTGGAATTATCTCGATTTTTTTGGACTAAGAGTGTTTATTGGTGGGAAATCTGCTTCAGTTGAATTTGTGAGCCATTTTGGTAGCTTTTTGTAAGACCATTTCAAAGTATTCATCCCTATGATACTCTATGGACTCATTACTCGAATTATTTATTAAATGTATGCGTACTTGTGTATACTTTGTTAGGCTTTGCATCATTTTACTTAACGAATTAGTTTCGTTTAAAACAAGATTACAACAGAGCAAATAAATGAATATTTTTTAACGTTTAAAGCCAATAAATGCATTTTGTGAATCATGACGCAATCCTAATCAGACGAATTTACGTGTTGTAACTCACTATGTATAAACTAACAGTACAAACTTGCATGTCTGAAACTGTTAAAGCGTGCCTACAGTAGGCGCCTGAGGTCGAGAAAGTCACATATCAATTACAAAATAGATCATGTCGAGCAACGAGCGGTGATTAAAAACTTGCGTTTAAAAGAGCTGACCCCAACTCAAATTCATCAACATTTGATGGATGTACATAGACGAACATGCAGGTGGAGCGCCCACAACCGCCACTACTCAAGAAACTATTAAAAAAGACCATAATCTTGTGTTGCAAGATCGACGTGTATCTATTAAACAACTAGTTGAAGATACTGGTCTCTCATACCATGTGGTATATAATTACTGCCGTACTGAAAAAATTCTCTGCAAGGCGGGTACCACGAATGTTAACAGATACACACAAGCAAACTCAAAAAGATGTTTGCAATCGTCTTTTAACGCGGTATGGGCACGACAAAGAAATTTTTTTTTGCAAGATTTGTGACTATGGATGTATCCTGGATCCATCATTTTGATGAGAGAACAAAATACAGAGTAAGGAGTGGATAGATCGAGGTTCACCGCCGCCGAGAAAATTCAAGATGCAACCTTAAGAAGGGAAAGTCATGTTATCTATATTTTGAGATGCTAAATGTAATTTTAGTACATTTCCTGCAAAAGGGTCACAATTACAGGTGCTTATTATGCCAAATTAATTTCCAAATTACGTGACTTGATAAAAGAAAAACGTTGGAAGAAGTTGCGCAAAGGTGTTCTCTTGCATCAGGATAACGCACCCAGTCACAAGTCCGTCATTGCAACAGTTGTAATAGCTCAAGCAGGCTTCGAATTAGTTGATCATCCACCATATTCGCCGCCAATTACCCACTGTTTCCAAAACTTAAAGAATATTTGCGTGAAATGATTTCCATCAAATATTGATGTGATATGTGCGGTAAATCAGTGGTTTGGTGTGGTTGAACAATCTTCTTTTCGAAAAGCATTATAAACGCTAGAACATTAATGGAGTAAAAACTATGTCGAAAATTAAAAGTAAAATATTTGCAAATTGTTTATTGTGAGTGAGTCAGGGATGGAGCAAAGGATTCACCCTCGTACTTTGTGGATGTGATAGTGTAATGGTGTGATTGCGTCAAATCTGATGGACCATCGTTTAACAGTTAGTGCTTTTAATTTTAAATCTAGTAAATGTTTGCGTATGATCCACCACGTTTTTATAGATAATGAAAAGAAAACTTAAATTTCTCGAACTATGTTTATAGTTATACCAAATTTAGACTATGAGCTGAGTATTGAAGGCAAAATGCACGATTATTGATTCCAAATGTTTTTCTACAATCCGTTGCGTTTTCTATGCATATTAGGACCTGGTCTGCACACATTTAAAATGCCGAAATTTAATTGTGAAAATTAAATCAAAACAAAATTTAATATATTCGCGCTAGGGACACTGGTAATCGAACAAAAAACAATAAAATGTTCGCGCGCATCTAGTTTTCTATTTGCATTATTTAAATGAACATGTATTACTGTTATTTATTCCTCGTGACTTACATCCGATATGTAGACTAAAATGACAGAAAATATGTTGATAATGTGACTTTGTTTGAAATATATATTTTTTTATTGTCGTGCTGAGTAAATCAACAATTCTGTTTTCAATATGATCTCTTAATAAGTGAACCATACAATTTGATTCAGATGTCAAGGAGTCAATTCAATTTTGATTACTTCTAAAAAATAATAATTGTGAAGCAATGTATGCAATAAATATAACAACATTCATATACCGATTAATGCGAAAAATGAGATAGATCCTGCTGCTCAGCATTGGTAGGTTATTACGGAGCTACAAAGTTAGAATGTTAGTGAATTTCATAAAAGTCATGAATTATTGATAGTTTAAATTATTCCATTATTCACCTTCCTATTTCAATTGACACTATCCAAAAAAAAAAAAAAAATATCCAACGGCAGTCAAAGACGTGGATATTTGTTTTGTGTACGTTTCTGACATATGTGTGATACTAATGTGATTGTAAAAAGTATCTGCAAATTGATGACAAGTGTACAACATGTATCAATACTGCATTTCCACGTATACGAAACGAATTTTGACTGCATGACTAATTGATATAATATGGTTTAACTAATCCAATTAAATAATACTAACACAGCGACGTATGTGAATGAATTGAATGATTTCTGCTTATTATCGGAGCGGATCGTGGAATGAAGAGCATTTATTAATTATTAGATGTGTTTTATTCGCACATTTTCAATGTTTACACATGGCAACATTTTACCCTATTTCACCTGCAAAATATTTGGCTTGCAGCTCATGTCCTGTTTGCACTAATTTCATTTAGTGTAAACAGATAATACCTCTTATCAGTAAATGATGATGTATTAATCTTCAGTTAATCTCCATGGATTCACTTATGTTTTGGAGATTATCCACGTACTGAAAATGAGAAAAAGAATGCTTAATTGAATATTTATGTATTTGGTTTTGTTCTGCTAAACAAGTGAGTTAATAATCTCTCTGAGAAAATAGTAAAACGTCAGTTATGAAATTCGTTAGTTTCAACTCATTTGCTTTTTCAATATTACTTTATTCTTTTTTGTTTGTTAGTGTTTAATGTTATTCTGGGTTTAAACGTTATCCGAGTGTTCCAGCTAAGTTAATTCTGATTCGCACATTTCTAGGGGTTTCTCCTACGGAGTGCTCTCTAAGTTCCGAGTTATTGCCATGGAAAATAACGAAATGTTCTTCATTATTGTTCTTATTTTAGCTAGTAATGTATCAAGTTTTGACATGATGTTTGTATTTGTAATATTTTGTTGTATTGAACACACGACTTGGTTACTTTTGAATCAATATGAATAAATTTGTTGATTTGGAGAAGCCTCGCATTGCGCAATGCACTTAGCGATCGTATGCGTGTGATATTAATGACGGTTTAGCATATTCCAATAAAATTCATATTTCACACATCATGGTATTTTCGAATTTTATTTTCTATTTCTGTCGATAGGCACTCTATTGGATTTATCTTTTATAATAGTGTGGTGTGCGGGTATGCGGAGGTGTTTGGATTTGTTGTCTTACTAGAACCACCTCTTTTCCCCAGATTTACCTCCTGCGGACGTACTCTCCTTAAAGTTACTGCTTACGATATCTAAATGCATTACTTGCTATAACTGGCAGTATCTGAATTAGGAGAATTTTCTCTCACTTTAAAAAACGAAATATAATAATTAAAAATACAATAAACTAAAACTATTTTTAAAAACAAATCGTGTGTATAAGTAGGATTTATTTAATACTAAAATCACAACAGCTACCTATTTATTACAACTTTCGCAATACCTAATATCTATGCTGCAGCTGCATTGCAATACTCATCATATCATTAATTTGATATCTTCTAGACATCATAGTTTTATAAAAAATGTCTCACCAAAGGATTTAGTTCACAATCCTTTTGAGAAGAAAGAAATTAAAAAAAAAAAACTTTAAATAACTTTAAGGACGTTCTTTAAACTGTTTATTAATAAAAAAGAGAAGGAGACTACAAATGAATGAATTATTTCTACTTGAACATAGTCAAACTAAAATAACGTTCTTTTATGTAAAAACTATAGTGTATTCAAAATTATAAAAACAGTATCAATCACTTTATCATAATGTTCTTTCCAATAATTACTTTATCCAGTACCTATTGTTTTAATTAAATTATTTTCACTAATCACACAAATATACCATATTGCATTATTTTTAATTGATCTATGTGATCTAAGTTTTTGAAAGAATTCTCTTTTAATACACTAACATTATACAATATACCACCCCTCCAGGATAGAGGTATGTTTTTATTTCATTGAAATCACTAAATATTTACATTAACAAAAACAATGTTTAGGTTTTTCAATTTATTTATGGTACATTTTATATCCGATTTCTGATATGTTATCTTACAAATTTAAGTAATGCTTTTAATTTGCTTTATTGCTCTATAGTGTAGTATTAAAAAATATCTAGTACAAAAAGTACAAATTTTCGTCAATTAACAGAACTCGACAGGAAAAGAATTAGATCCACAGAAGGGGGAATATCCTCTAGCGAAACATTAGCGGGTGTCAATTGGAACTTTACTACATATTTCGTTGTTAACGTGTATGGACAGAAGAAGGCGATTTTAGTTGCCAGAGAAGTATGGGACTTCGAAGAAGAACTACAGAAGTGAAGACCAACCACTACGGCTTTCCATTAGAACAGGCAAATTGATTATCACGAGAAGAGCAGCTGTTCTGTGGTATGCTGCCGTATTATCTTCTGTAGAAATCATATATCGTAGGATTAGATCATAAGATCTTCGTCTTACCGATCGCATTTAGTGTTACTGCTAACAATTAATCATTGCGGTCAATTTTGCAGTGGTGTATAGGCTGACGTACCTAGGATCAGGAATGAAAGAAACCCTGTTGTCTTTAGTGACGAATTTGTTTTTTTTAGACCCACGTGACGTATACAAGCCTCAGACGACAACCATGGTATGTTACAGGATTACACCCTTCTATATTTTCGGCGTATTTAAATGCCCTTCTTCAATAGGGCGTTCAACGTTCGTCTATATGTTGCTTGTCAAACTTTAGGGTTCGTAGAAGTACCCTATATACAATTACTTCCATGACTTGCCGGCTTGATCGCTGATCGAACATGTTCGAAATATCGTTGGTTGAAAAATCATGCTATAAGATCCAGTCATTTGGAATGCGATGCTACAAATTGATGATATGCTCGTAGACGTGTCCAGGAATATATTCGTCAACAAGATTTTCATTTGAAATTTTAATCTTTTATGTACTTATATGAATTGTCATATATACCAACTTTCATTAGAATGTTACTTTTAAGAGGAGATGCATTTTCAATGATAATCAGTGTGAATCAAATGACGAAGATAATTTTTTTAAGTAAGATCTATTTATGAATATGGTTTCAAATACCGCCAACGCGTGAGAATTAGTATTGTAGTAGAATTGGCCGTGCTGACACAAAAAGTGTTTGAAGGAAGTTTCCCATTTATGATCAAGATGTATCTGAACTTTATTCATTTTTCCATCTTGTGCATTTTCTGCTTAGTTTGTTTTGTACTATGCAAACTTGCTTCTTATATGTTGTATCCTTTGAAGCGCTGTAAATGGGTTTTTTTCAAAAGGAATTAATTAAACATTATATATGGATACAAACTTAATTCAAGATGTCTTTTTAAAATACATTTCTCTCACTCGTTATTATGAAGCAAGTTTGTTGGTTTAAGTATTACGTGGTCATAAGGCTTAAACTAGACTATGTCTTATCTAAACCATAAACTTTGTCATATTAGGTCTTAAAGCATCACTTAAATTTACCGCGATTTACGTATAGTTCGGGTGGGATGACACTGCGCACCATATGTCTTCATAGGTTTGTATCTGAACTTAACGTCGAGGTTATCGCATATTCATTGCCAGGCATAGGAAATATACGGTGAGAATACAATGAGTGACAGTAAAATGCGAAAGTGGATGAAATTGTTCCATAAAGGTTGGTACAACGTTCATGATGAATCGCGCTTAAATCTACGATCTGTAATTAACGACGATCTGGTACAAGCAATTGAGACCAATATTCACAAATTCGAAGTTGTTTTTGGAATTCTCACATATTTCAAATCTCGATGGCTTCCCAAACTGCTGACTGAGGAACAGAAAAGATAGGCATTAGCATGGTTTAATACTTTTAATCCGCTACGATGAGAAAACTGAAACACATGTGTCTTATGTAACTCCTGAGTCAAAACAACAAGCAATGCAGTGGCCAGTCAAATCATCAAAAACAAACGGAACGGAATGATGTCAGCCGGTGTCATATTATTTTATAAAAATGCAAGGCCACATACTGCGGCTCAAGTTCTAGATCTGATCGACTCTTTTGACTGGAAGTAACTGTATTACCTTCCACCATCTGAAGATCTTCGACACAGACGACGAAATCAAAACAACCGCGAAATAAGATAATTGTGTGTATGTTCAGAAAACAAATACGTTTTTGGAAAATTTTGACTTGTTACATTTTTATTGTGAAACGTATTTACAGAATTCTTATTGGGTATGAGTTGCTTGTTGAATTATTTTTTTTTTCGTTATAAATAAATATTTTGCTATTAATGATTTATTTGAATTTATTTGTATACTTGTATATATTCAAAATTCTAATACACAATGGTTTATATAACAAAAAGTATAAAAGAAATCGCCAACAAATTCTTTTTGTTCGTCATAGTAATTCTTTCTAGAATGCATAGTGTGCTTAGGGCTTAGGCAATAATTAGCCTATTATGCTTCTTTTTTGTTAGACTCACCGACCTGCATATGCGTATGATATGTCTCCCATCGTTCATCTAGACCAGTCGACTTTTGCTTGGTTTACAAGACAGGATGAATTCTGTCCGTGTTAAAGTTTCGCCATCTTTGCCGATTGCAGCTATAACTTGGGTTCCTCCAAACCATTACCCATCCATCGCATAAAAAAGATTGTTTTCAATCGGTACTATTTGTTTTTATTCTTAGATACAGTGTCATTCATCAATGATAATACAAGTTAAATATTAAGCAAATATTAAAAGAATATGTAATACCACAAGGCTGTAGTATATTCTTAAGAAAAGATAGAAATTATGAAAAGACATTGGGACAACGACGTCGAATAAATAAAAAGTGTTTAATCGATAGAATGAAGCAAGGATATGTCCATTGCGACAGAACTACAATATTACTATATTCTACGTGTACAAATAATTTCAATGAAAGGATTTATTTACAGTACCTTTGTATAATTTAATTGTAACAGTACACTGTAATGGGTGACTTAAAACATAACTAAACGAATTAAATGAAATAATAATAATTATTTATATTTGTTAATTATAAACTTATAAACTTGCTTCCTTTATTTATTAGTTATTATACCAATAATTTTAATTAAAATTATTTACTATACCTACACTTAGTTCGACCCTTTTTTTAAAAGTAATGCTACTACATATTGAGTTAAAAACACAAAAATAATTTCGTGTTGAATATTTGTTAACGTTGTTAATGCTCATCTAATTAATAAAGTAATACGCATGTCTTGTGCTAATGTAAATTTCTCTATAAAACCATATAATTCAAATTTCTTTTTTGTATGTTGTTACTAGACTGCAACAAATATCTTGTTTATTAACTACTAATTTCGGCATCTCATTTTTTAGGGTATATTCCGGATGGCGTGTGAACATGTATTGAAGACAATGAAAAAAGGTCGCGAGACATTATTAACTCTTCTGGAGGCGTTCGTTTACGATCCACTAGTAGATTGGACACTTGGTGTTGAAGGTCTAGTAGGAACTATTTTTGGCGGAGTACCTGATAATTCAACTAATAGGCAAACGCGAAAAGATTTAGAAAAGGAAGTCACATTATCCATGTTTGGCGTGAGATGTACTGAAGTCAATATGGATTGGAAAATAAATAGGTACATTAATTTATTTATTAATCTACGTTGAAAAGTGTGAACATAACTGGTTTACTTTCTTTCTTATTTTTTAAAGTTTTCTTTTTTTTTCAAATAAATGTAATTAACAATCGAAAATGTATTGCATAAAATGTCTGTTTTAACTATAATTTAAATCAAACAATTTTTAATCCATTTGTAATTAGTAACTAATACCGGAAGAGCAAAAATTATATTGATAAAAGTATGCCATGGAATTTGAAAATGTATGTCGTAGCTTAATTTTTTTTTTGTCAGTTTAAATGTCACACTGTATTTGTCAAAACTACATGAGGGAAACCTATTTTAAAATAAGTATGGTAGTTAATCACATTTGGCAATACGCCTTTAGGTTTGGACAATTTTCGCGAGCACTTCCCAGATTTCGTAGTAGTAGAAGAGGATTTTTATATGTGCCTTGCAAATATTGTTGATGTATTTTGCAAAACTGGATGTGTAACTCGTAAGAAAGATGCTGGTAGGCCAGCTATTCGTTCGATATACATTCTTAATTGTACTGAATAAGACCCCACAAAACCTTTGAGACGCCTAACCTAAGAAATTGGAGTTTCTTATGGAACATGCCAAACCATTGTAAAGAAGAACTTGAATATGCATTCATATAAGATGCAATCATATCAAGCCCTTTTATCAACAGAATACCTCAGACGTCTTGCGTACTACCTGCTAACTTAATTTTTTTTCTGATGAGGCATGGTTCCATCATTCGGGGTATGTCAATTCTTAAAATATGCGAATGTGGAGCACTGACAAGTCGAATTTTGTGGAATCGCCATCGCATGCTCGGAAAATTGGTGTTTGGATTGCAGTCTCTCATAGAAGAATAATTAGACCGATTTCTTCAATTTCATCATCAATGCACAGATATATAGATATAACATTTTAACTGAATTTGTTCAACAACTTTACGATGATGAACTTCAAAATGGTTATTTCCAGGAGGACAGTGCAACAGTACATAGAACACGAGGGTTTTTGATGATCAGGTAATAAGCAAGTTGAGTTTCTCCCGAAGTCACCAGGTTTGACTATTATGGACTATTTTGTATCCGCTTACTTGAAATATAGGGTTCCCAAAACTGCTGTACTTATTTTGCAAAAACTGCAACAAAGGATAATTCAAGAATATGCAAACGTAGCGCCATGATAAGGCGCGTAAACAAACAAGGCAATGGTCATTTTCAACGGTTACTGTAATTTCTTTATTTAATTAAAGTGTTATTCAAACATGTAAATGATTTTTATTTCATAACATGCTTAAAATACACATTTCGTAGTTATGCATAAATATTAATGTTACTATATGACACTTAACCTGTCAGAATTATATAAAAAGAATTAAATAAGTTACGACATACATTTTCAATGGCATTCCATGGCATTTATAAATATAATACACTTTTAATTAAATTTTATAATATACACTTTTCTTTGTGCGCATAATTTTAAGTCCGTCTCGTGCTATGAGAAAGGGATAAATGACGAAGGGGACAATCTATTTACAAATATTGAAGCAGTAATACTCTACAATAGTATTGAAGCTTGCGAGACTGATATTAGTGACTGGCGTTGTACTGGTAAAGCAAAGTGATCGGATTTTGTAGTACGACTAATCTTAGAACGAAACTATGCCACCTTATTATATTTAAAAATATTTAAGGAAATATGCAATACCATAATGCTCGGCCGTTACAAAATTTATATTACTATCGAAACGAAATTCACCCTAACTTCTTTGCTACTTTTACTGTTTTGATCAAAAAATGAAAATTTAGCTGTTTTATTCAAGAGGATTTCGAAGAAAATTGTTTAAACCAATCTATTTGTATGCATATTTACTTCGCAACAATTCTCATAATTTATAATTTCTTCTCGATTTTTTTTTGTGTAATTTAAGTATTATATATTCGTAAATTACATAAAACGTGTAGATAAAGCTAAATGCAAGTTCCAAATTTTTAAGTGCGTGAATATTGTGTAAACATCCAATTGATTGACGCAACAGTAAGTTGCGTCAACTTCTAAAACTTCCAATAATTCATCATGATTATCTATATCTTTGATAGACTAAACTCGGTAATATAGGTATATTAGCTAAAAAAAATATATGTTTATGTTTTCGCAGTGTATCATATATATTTTCAACATATGACAAGATTTAGGCATATTTCTTAACATTAACACCCTTAAATTCTATGTAATATATATAATATATGTTTATAAGATTATAAAACAGTTACTTTTGAGAATTTTAATTTCCAGAACTTCTCCAAGTTTTTTCCTCAAATTCATATCTTGAATTTGTGGTAGGGTATTACTTTTCTTAAATATTTTCCTTTTAAACAATAATATAATTTGATGAAAATAAATCATTCACTGAAATGCAACAAGCTATATTAAAAATTCAAACAATTAAAATGAAATCTGTTAATTGGTAAAACTGAAATAACTATTGCCATTGACCATTAAAACAAAAATTTAATAAGGATATAAAAAATGACAATAAATGTTTGTTTCAAATATTGAATTTTTAAGGCTTTCTGTGTATGTTTAAGAGTGTTAGTAGAAGTTGTGCATTTTATTTTATACACAATATTGGGTTGCTCATTACTCTTTCTTCTTTTCATTTCAGAAATGAAATTTTGGAAGAAATACCTGAAACTATTGAATTACTTAAAAAATATATCGGCGAATATAAAAAAATTACCGATATTGAAGAACTTCTCCAAGATTTACATCAGCAAATGGCTTTAGTTAAAGAAGCAGAAGCTAACGGAATTTGCAAACACCCTCTATATTCTTTGCCTACTAGATATGATTCTTATAAAAAAACTCAGGATGCTATTAACAATGCTAAAAAAGATCTTGATAATATTATTAAAGATTGCGAAATGAGAGCCGTTAGATACTCAGAAGCATTAAGATTTTTGGACGGCCAACAGTTTACACAGTGGTCAATGGAATTAAATGCTAATTTTGATATGGAAAGTGTAAAAGTATTTGATATAGTGAAAGATTTCTTACAAAACGCTGGTCAGTCTAGTATGATAACACAATGCGAACAGTCCGAAAGGGATATAGAACAATTGGCACGGCAACAAATTGTTACAACAATTAAATGCTTGCAATTGCTCCAAGAGTATGCAATGATTATTCATCAGTGTCCTCCTATATTTCTAGAAAAACATAGAGTTTACATATTTCCGAAATGGTGTAAATATCTTCAGGAAACTAAAGGCACGACAGCATGTGACATAGTGTTTCAAGATTTCTGCCAATTCTTAGAGAATAAGTATGAAGCACCCGTTAAGAATGTTTTGAAATTTGCCTTCTTGTTAAACACTTTATACAATGAAACGGCTCAACAACTTGCTAAATTATATGAGGATTTGAAGAAAGTACATACCGAGGAACCAGCTAAAATTCTTGAAAGAAATTATAGTGATGCTAAAACAAGCATGATAAACTTCTTGAGACAAGAGAAAGGCTCGTGTAATGCTTACGAATTCGTTATAGTTAGCGAATTATTATTATTGAACCAAAGTTTTTTGAGTTTGGAAACGGCAGCTTCTAGACGAGGAGATTGGCATAAAGTTAGCACAAGAGAGAGTGTGTGGTTTTTAGATGATTTAACGAATAATAGTAATAAGGCTATGGAATTATTAAGCTATCTACAATTGAAACCAGAATGTAAAATCGAGAGTCTGATGTTCACACAAATATTAAACGGACTTAAGTCCGCTAACAATATGTACAAGAGTTTACAAGAGTTGAATTATAATTTTCATACGATAATTCTGCCCGAATCGATCAAAAAAATTCAAAGTGACGATCCAAGTGTTATGCAAATTGTTTACGACTTGCAATCGATTATTGTCGACGTTGAAATGCCCCTTTCTGAGATTATTAGCCACTTGGAAAATAACCTAAAGTATACCGTCATGGAAATGGATATTTGTGTAAGTAAAATATATGTTTGTGTATAAGCGTAGAATGGTCAACTATATATGTAAATACTGTTTGATGCTATGTATTATATTATAATCTATTTTGCAACTATTATAATCTCTTTAACTAACATGTCACTAGCTTCCAAGTACTATTTAATGAAACTATTGTCTATGCTGCTGCTCAACGTTGTCTAGAAAAGAGTAACAGGGGTAGATAAGTTCGTAGTACACTAAAATTTTCTCAATTCTATTGTATTAAACTTAATTTTTCGCTGAAGTAAAATAGCTATGATGTTATTGTTGTTCAGGCGATATTGCTGAATAGCTTAATACTTGTATTTTAGTTATATGATTGTATAAGATTATGATTAGCTTTTCTTTTCTTTTTTTTTATAGACAACAGGTGACTATAAAATGGAAAAATTGAAAGAGTTAAAACTGAAATATGAAGCGCTTTTACATGCCACTGGCGAAGTTCTTAGTCCGGGTAAAATGCTACTAATGGGCTTCAATGGACTCTTCCAGAAAATTAACCTTGAATACAATAACCTTATCAATATGCTTAGTAACCTTGATGTGCCTACATCGTGGAAAAAATTAGATCAAGTAAAAGAAGCCAAAAGTCTTGCAGGACCCATTTTCAACTCTAGAGTTAAACTTATTTTGGATGATATATTCTTGATCAAGCGAATCCAAACCATTTCTGATTTCTTTAACATTTGTTTGGAAATGTGTCGACCGTTCAAAGATCTTAATTCTTGCACAGTATACAATGATGATCATATAGTTAAGCCCGTTAGAAAATTTATTGCAGATTACATTAGTCGTCAATTTCTGGGAATAACAACAGAAACTATAGCATATGCCATTTGCTCTTTATTGGAAGAATTAGGATTGGATGTGGGAAACGAAATAGAGCAAAAAGATATCGGTGCAGAAAATAAAGTGCCTTTGGATGAACTAAGTCATAAAGGATGGAGTTCTTTCTTGAAGCATGGAATATTTACTCAAAATATACTCGCTCAGGCGTCGAGTTTGGAAACGAATTTAAAAACAGCGTGGGAGCGAATGCAAGAACCAAAGAAAATTGAACAAAACCTAGCTTTGTTGCAATCTTCGTTAATAAGGATCCAGCATCAGATAACAACTTGCAGTTGGATGTTTGAAGAAATTTTAAATCAACACGGTAGCTGGTATCATGTGGGGACTGTCATTAATAGAAGCAAATTTATTGTTGATTTACAAAATGAATCTGCCAGCTTGAATGCTATCCAAATAAAGCTTACAGAAATGCAAGAACAACAAAAACCATCCATAAGCAGTGTTGCTCAGCGATTGAAGTGGGCTGCAGGTGCGAATCCTGATTTAAACGCTGTATTGACATCCTTTGAAAGTTCTTTGACCGATAGAGAGAAGAAATTCAAAATGGAGTCTCAGATAGCGAATATAGTATTAACTACTTGCAATACGATTTTACAACACGAGTTACTAAGAAGCCATTCTCCTGATTCAAAGTCATTTGACCAACATTTTCTGAATAGTTGCGAAAAATGGCGCATTGCGTCTACCTTCAATACTATAAAATTAGAAAATGTTAGTGAAGTGGAAGAAAATATTATGAAACTGTATACCCCGGATTTAGTTAATAACCCAAAATGGTTGTCTGTTGTATCTGAAAAAATATCAGATATAATCACTGGAACACAGAACGAACTTGAAGGTTTGAAGAGCAATAAACGTACTATCGTTGTCGACTTGTCTGTAACTGTCGATAAAATTAAACCACTTTATGCGCAGCATTGCAAATTAATGACTGATTTTAAGAGTTTAATAAAGTCATTGACGAAAATCGAAGAATATGCTCTTAAGGCGCAAAAGTTTGTAGCAGACTACAAGAGATATATTGATACGTTCACCTTGATATTTACTAAAGTTAAATCAGATGTGAATAGAGATGATATTGAAGAATGCTTGAAGCATTTTTATTATTTGGATGAAACCACTACACAGATCTACGATGATTTGATGAATTTGATAAATAAAGAGACGAATGATGTGAAATTATCTAGAAATCTATTGATACGTCAAGACGGAATATCACTTAGTCCAGTAAGAAGTATACCGCAAAAGCAAGAGAGCCTGACGAAAGGTCAACAAAGGAATGCCTACGCTGTAGGCGTTTGGCGTAGAGTTCGTCAGAAGTTGGAAGGTAGGGATCCGGATCCAGGGAGAAGATACACAATACAAGAACAGGTAATCACTCTAAATATCTATTAATTTTGTTAAAACTAAAGAAAAAGGTATGAAAACCTGTTCTAGATATAGGAGAATTAAAAAAAGCTTTTTTCCTGATAATCCTGACCTTATGTAACAAGAACTGTTTTTATAATTCTCTAAATATTGGATGGTGATTGAAAAACTTATTTTTTAGGTTGAATACGTAATACGTGAAGCAACCAACTTGGACAACTTAGCCCTGCTGTATGAGGGCTGGACACCGTGGGTTTGAAAGAATATAAGGAGCAGTCGTCCTGCCTGGATCTCTCTTCAGTAAAAAGTAAACCAACCAAGCGTCCGTTGTGCAAAAAGGGCGTCGTGAATCAAGCAGCAGCGTCTATAACTTTAAATAGTTCTCGGGTCGTAGTCGCTTAGTTTTATTGCTCTTGCAAAAATTCAAAAACATTGCAAAATATTGAATCTGGGAGTAAAATATCGAATTGCCTGTCATCATCAGTGGGATATTACGTAAAATAAATATCATATTTCCGTTAGGTATTGCAATAATTATTAACAAATCCCTGCGTTGCCGTTATTTCCCCCACGGGATGTTTAACGAAAGACATATTAGGTAAAGAAAATAAAATTTTTGCAATATCAGTAAAACTAATTGTGTACTTGCTGATCATGGTAAAACTTAAAAGTTAATGCTGCTTTTAATTTTAAATTGTCGACGGTTTAGTCAGATTGACAAGGGCCACTGTAAAATGTCGGCTGAAGTTTTATCTTCATAATAAAATAAATTACATAATTTAACTGATAACATCTGAGTATATAATGTTAAATGGTATCCATAGGGTGTTTGAATTTCAGGTCCCACCATTCAATTTCTTTTTGTTTAGGGATACGTATTAGGCGATGTTTTTAAATTCTAAGTGCTGGGTTATTTTTAATCAATCAAATTTAATTGCTTAATTTATAATGTAAATATTTTAGTATTTTGTTATATCCCTATTTTTCGAAAATTCATGTCGATGTGCCAAGTCCTTTTACTCTTTTAAATATAATCTTGCTGTCTTAATTTTGAAAGTAATTTTATTTATACTAAGCAATTTATGCATCAGGAGGAATTTATATAGGTGAAGGAAAGAAATTGGAAAACATATATTCCAGCTATGTTAAAATTAATAGTAGTGCATTTTCGAAGTAAGATTTTAATTAGACAAGGGAATACGAGCGATTTTGTTTTGCAATACAGCACTCAGAAAACGGTTTTTAAAAGCTTGTACATTTCATCATAATATGTTGAAGATTAGTGTAAAACATCTAAGCTTTAAATTTCAGTAGCGATCAATATATACACTATCATTGGGGAAATATCAGGACTTAACTTTTGATATCAGTTTCAACATGACAGCAGAATGATGAACATTGAAATTATAGCATCCCTGTATGTGAGAAAGTTTACGTTTTGCACGAATTTGTTGAACATACTGACAATGGAATGTAAACATAACAAACCTTAATATTAAAGTCAGCAATTGTAATGCAATTTATAGAATACAATTTAATATTTATCAATTTCTAAATAATTTTCGCATCAGTCCGGTTATTATTTTTGCTGTCTAACGAACACATATCTGTGTGTTAAATTTCATATCTACCATACATACGCTTACGCAACTAGATACAACACCCTATCATTATTACAATTTGGTCTATCATGTAATGAATAATGAATGATTTAATTTTACGGTGAATATTATGTAAACTAATAGATTTCATTATATTTCTTCCCTTTTCATATTATTTTCTTATTAGAGTATTTTTGATTAACTTTTATTTTACTCTCTATTGTTTGTAATATTTTTGTTTTTTTGCGGGGGATAGCAACAAACGCGCCTCTCTCAGTACTATTACTATTTTGTCGATGTGTACCGCAATCATAGTTTTTGAAATTTTATGTTAGTAAAAACCCTATAAATTATTGCTATATAGTTTGATACTGTTCCCCCTATTTCTCGTAATAGTCGATATAATATAAGCATTTTCTGTGGTATTCTTGTTTTATTACTCATATCCTTATATGTCGATATCACATTACAGATATTTAATAACAATTAAAACGTAATTTGGAAATATAGTAAGTAGAAGAAGCATACAGGGTTTCAATAAGAGCCTAAGATTTGAATTCCCTCCCATGTTTGACAGTTATAATGCCACGTGATTAGGATGTGTCAGATCGAAAGTTGGCAGATGGAAGTTAGTAATACTCCATATTACACGATAGAACAACGCGTCCTGATTGTTCAACCTTATTATTAAAATGGTGCTTTCATCATTCGTAAAGTGCGTCCAATATTCGGTCGACAGAATATTTCTCATTCATCTACTATGAAAAAAATAATCGAAAAATTCGGTTAGTGAAACACACGAGACAAGGTCGTGGAGGTCTTTCGGAACAAGACATCATGACAGTTCCCGAGAGTGGGCCGAAAGTCCAGAGACGTCGATTCGTCATTGTGCACAAGAACATTACAACAGGCACTCTTCAGCGAACTCTACAAAGTCCAAGTGACTCGACAACTTCTGCCAACAGACCACGCACACCGAAGACAGTTCGCCAATTGGATCCTTGAGCAAACAGAAGTAACAACATCATTTTCAATGATAAGGCTCATTTTCACGTCGATGGCTTCGTTAATTGGCACAAATTAACTGCCGCATTTTGGGTCCAGAAAATCCATGAATGATTCATCAGGAAGCAATATATCCAAGTTGTGTCACTGTCTGGTGTGCGTTGTGGTTTGGAGGAATAATTCAAACGGATTTCTTTGAAGATGAGGAAGGTAATATAGTAACTGTGAATGGCAAACGTTGTCGTGCTATAATAACACAGTTTTTTGTGCCTCAATTGTAAAATATTGCTCTTGATGGCATGTGGTTTCAGCAGGACGGTGCCACGGTGAAACATTGACTGTCTTGCATGAGTTTGCTTCTGGTCGTGTCATTTCCCAGTTTGGTGAGCAGAATTGGCCGCCACGTTTTTGCGATTTAACACATTTGAACTTCTAGCTGAGGAGTTATCTGAAGTGATAGGCTTATGCTAATAAGCCCGAGACCACCGAAGCCTTGAGGACCGAAATTAGACGCTCTATCAATGAAATACCGCTACGTGTATACAATAGTGTTATTGCAAATTTATCAAAAGAGAACGCATGTGCTAGCAAAGCCATGGCGGTCATTTACATTATAAATCAATATATATTTCAATACTTTGCTACAGAACTTTAGAATCTTGCGCTCGTATTGAAACACTTTAGAGTTGTTAAACTTTTGATCCAAGTTTACTCGCGAATATTTAATTACAACATGCATATGCGAGACGCGGGGTTGATCAGTAAGAAGATGAAAACAACTGAAAAAAAACAAATTAACGATTTTAGAAATTTATCTATTTACTTTATTTCTTTTGAATCGTGAAACAAGGTTCTTGAAACCTACATAAAATTTCGCTGCAAGTTTTGCACTGACCTTTCCAATGCATCGCTTTCCTCGAGACGTTTAGGTCCAAGTCAGTTATAGGAAGAATTGCTAATCCTCCTTAATGTAGACACTATGCCTATAACTTATCTACTCATCGTCAGTATTTGAACAGCCTACTGAAGTTGTATTGTCCTCGGAGTCCGCAAAAATTGAAGGGCGTCGGCAACCGATATATGTACATATATATGCATATGTGATTATTGGCCGTCCAATTATATGCAAAATCGACAAATAAGCCTATCGTTAATTTTATTTTTACTCTCCCTTTACTTTCTACTTTAGCTAAAACTGTTATAAAGGGATATAAATACATTTAAAATAGATAAACATTTTATAAATATATGGAAGGTATTAGGATTATTTACTAAGTATAATCCATTCTTAAACCGAGTTTTACTAATAACAATAAATCATCTAATCCTTTATTACTTAAAGAGGGATACTGTATTTGTGTTGCATAGTTGAAATAGTGGAATCTTCATGTTCCATGGTAATCATTCTAGGCGTTATTTTGTGTGGTCAACAAATTGTGGAAGAAGTGAAGAAATCTATAGAAGACAATAAACCATTGTGAGCCCACTAAAACGATCATGCAGATATACCGTCACTAAACTTGAAAATTATAGAAAAAACTTTTTCGGCATTTTATACACAATTTCCATACTACTGATAATTGTCGCGTTGCATTGAGTACATTACAAGAAAAGTTGCATTCTGAAGCGCAAAGCAATGAAAAAAAAATTGTTTGTATCATATTGTTAAAGATTAGATTTCGCTTTCAGCGTACAATAAATAATTGTGTTATTGCTTGAAGAAAAAATAGAGAATTGCAAATTCAGTATTTATAACAAAAATTTCCATAAAAAGACAGGCCTATCATCTATCTGGATGCAGCATGGGGATGTGGTGGACTGTTCTCAAATATTTCCAAAGGTGATCGTTTTACGATAATGCATGCTTGTGGAGCTACAGATTTCGTTCCAGACTATTTGCAGATGTTTTAATCTGGTACCATAAGCGGTAATTATAACTCACAAAGTAATATAATAATATAAATTATAAAAAATGCGTACTAGAGAAATTACTTTCGTTATCGATAATGCATAAGCCAAAGAAATCGTGCTGAATAGGACTGCTAGAAAAGGTGATATATCACAGTTGAACAATAAAAACATAAATTATTCAGCAATGTTAAAGCCGCAATTGTGTTACAAAAAAGATTACATTCAATTTAAATTTTATATTATTTACATAAGTATACTACAAGAGAAAGAACGCATGATTTTAAGATTATCCTTTTGGGCCTCTGCTAACAGAAGAGTAGCGAAGAAAAAATACCAAATTTAAATTAAGCATTACTTTAGAACTGACACAAGAACAATTTCATTTAACAACGGCGGGAATTGAATGGAAAAAATGCTGTGATCATGTAATGCAAGTGAAAAAAATATTGGAAAACAAAAGTTTCCGATTTAAGGACCGAAAAAAATATATAATTAATGTGAATGTGAAAATTTATTTTTACAGCATAATACTAATACCTCCCTATTCATTTTGTTGTCCTGAAGGTGACTGAAGCAGACACCGGCATGCGCCGGAATTTGCCTAAATAAAATGAACGGACAATACTTTAGTATACTCTTTGACATGAAAAAAAATTGCACAATATGACTTAGGAAGTACATTACAATGAAATTCTTTACACTCTTCAAACACTAAAACTGAAAAGTTGCCAATAACTTTGAGAAAAAAGATCGGAGAATTACAGCTACTGTCCTAATTTTTTAATCTAAATAAAAATAAAACAAATATAACAATAACCAGATATATTTGATAAAAACACAAAAACAATATGTACAATGAAAAACGAAGTTCTTTCTTTATAATTTAAGCTGAATTATCACAGTGTACAAAATATACAATAGGCTATGTTCTAAAAAGTCCCGCACCACTTGACTGTTACCATTAGCGAACTATGTACACAACAAAAATTATTATACAATTTCATCTGGCATTTTTATCACTTCCTGGCAATCAGTTTTAAATAAAATTTGTGATGCCGTTTATTTGTTTTTTTTTTTTTTGTTGAGAACTTTTAATAATCCAAACTACAAAATATCAATTAGGAAATGTGAAATAAAGTACATATCAAATTTTAAATCAAAATTGAAGCAATACTATGCACTTAGAGTTAAGGAGTCATCAAAATTGTTTCCATCTGTTTTTTAATTATATTTTAATTAAATATTAGATTATACATAAATTCAAAGGAATTCAAAAAAAAAGTTAATATAACCTCTTTCCAACAATCTTAACCGTATTTTTTTCTGTTATGGTGTCTTGGTGAGTTTACCTTTGTAATCTTCCAAACCTAATATGTTTCTTTACAATATTGTTTAAGATTCTATTTTTAATTAAAAATAATTTGAGATAATGGTAATGTACACTACTAAAATTACTAAAATCATTGGTTGCATTCATAATGTAAAGTATAACCAGATACATATTCTAATCCTGTTGTAGATAAAAAATGTATATGCTAACTTTAATTATATTCTACTTCATTTACAAATAAATAAAAATCAGCGAATAACAGATTCTGAACTTTTATATAGTATGTATATATTAATAATTTATAATATAACAGCATATATCCTGATCGTATAAATCTCAAGAATGTTATACGAAAATTAAAATATTGTCTAAAAAAAAAAACGATGGTTAGAATTTAACAAATTGGTGCAACATTAGCAAAAATAATATTCAAGTAAATGCCCTCAAATTCTGGATTCTAAGTTTTATGTAAATGTAATTTTTCTCTCTTTGAAAAACATACTTTCCAGAAAACATCAAATGCTATACCAAAACCAAAAATATTAGCAACAGAAAAATTTTTGCTTTGGAAGGCGTTACAATATTTTCGCTATTTTTAAATAAAACGAGCCAATACTTAATGAAAAACATAAAATTTTCACAATTCTACCGATCACGAAACACTTTCTTTTCTAATACATATACTTTTCTGTTTCGCTGGCTAGCAAGTCAAAGAGAATTTATTTGTTCAAATAACACTGGATTTTAAATTGTACTAATATAAGGTGAATAGAATTTATATATGTGTGTAATTTAATAGGAAAAATCTTTATTTTGAAATGTACGAATATAGAAAAACAGATGAAATAGCTTTTTTTTTAATAGGTCGTTGCTAATTTAATATAAACAATATTTAGAGTACAAATAGTGAATTCAAGCTAGTTTTGTTGTCTTAAAACTTTTCTCTTCAATTTGGAGTAAATATGATCAGGTTTTTCTTAATGTTGTTTCACATACATAGCTTAGCATTGCTCTTTATTTTGTTTCAATAGTTCATCAATTTGAGATTTATACATTTCTTTTACATCCAATAAATCTAATTTTAATTCCTCCGTCTCCTCTACTTTCTCACCATACAACTGACACAAAGTATCATATTGTTGTTGAAGTTCATTAAATTGTAATTGTAGACCTTCATTGGTTGTAACTTTAGATTCCAAGCTTTCTACTTTAGCAAGGAGAGTTGAAATTTCAGAATTCAATATGGTACGCTCATGTTCTCTACGATTCAATTCCCACATCAATTGCTGAACTTCGCCTTCCCGTTGTTTCAAATTACTTTGAATGTACTGCATTTCCAGCATGTTCGTACATTTTCCAGATGTACTAGTATCGAATGCTTCGTCCTAAAGAAAAACATAAATAGCATTCCTATTAGCAACGTATTAGTAACGGCATCTATTCAGGAATATAGAAAAACGAACGACAGCAACTCTAATTTAATAACAACGGCCGGGGTTACATATCGAAATTAAATCGATGTCCTCCTGCTAGATCGTTGAAATTCGTTCTATAAAGTACAATGCAAATTTTAATGCTTTAACACAGCTTTTAAGTAACATAATGACGTGATAGTTTAACAATGATCCATAAATTTTTCGTTGGTTGTTTCCCATAAGTTTGTGGTCTCAAAGCATTCGTGTTACAAAAAGGAAAACATCCTGCATGTATTAATAACATCAATGCTGTTAGTATTTTGGTGAAAAAGATTACTTAAACAGTACAGAAGATACTTACAGGTAACCAAAGCGAACTAGAAAGTGATTCTGATAATGACACCCTTCCTAAACTTAAAGTAGGCGATGAATCACCAGGAGTATGATTCGATTGCGCAGTGATAGATAGTGAATCGCCTCTTTCTTGGGCATGCTCCTTAAATCATAGACAGTTTTAGCAAAAATAAAATAAAATAAATTGAACATATTACTTGTAGTCCAACAGCTCTTCTTTTTTCAGCTTCACTAGTTATCTTTTCTATGGACAATTTATGTTGAAGAGTTGTAATTTCTTTTTTCTTCTCTTCATTGGAATCTTGTTCCGTTTTTAGCATTTGTTGCAAATTATCCATTTGGCTAAGAAAGTATTATAATTTATGTAATAGAATAAATGGTAGACGTATATAATGTATGCTCATGTACATGTATTATGACTTTATAGCCTATTAGAAACTACACAAGTAGTATTACAAGTTAAATTCCAATGATAGTTAATAATGATGTACCATCATTGCAATCTGCCGTGAAATGCGCGGTTAGGACGTATTTTAGTCTACAATAGAATACTATACAAATTTTTATTAGTGATGTCTTTCAAAACTGGGTACTCAAAGCAAGATAGAACCGAAACTTTTAATGCCGGTTCAATCCGGTTTCGACTATAAAATCGGATATCTGAATTCGGTTTCAGAACCGTGTAGGTGGAATCGGTTCATAATAGTGTACAAGGAAAAAAGTCAATATTGCAAATTCGGAACACGTAATTTTATTATATACGGTGGCGGTCACATTTCTACTACAACAGACTATCTTTATTATTTAGCATTACGTTACGCGAAACACAACCTACATTTTCTTTAGTGGAATGTGTATTTTTTTTGTGCCTTTATTGAAAGAGGCCATCATTTGGAATACACTGCACATTTTACATTCATTTACAATGCAGAAGTTTTTTTCTTAAATCATCTTGTATATGCAATAACTTATTGCTTGTATGAAAAGTGAGCCATTTGTTGACACATATTAAAAATAGAGTCGGAAATCGAGAAATCGTTGAGATTCAAATTCCATTAGCACACGGTTTTTCGCAAAGCCCAAACTTTCTTCTAAGCATATAACAATCTATGCTACAATTTTATTATCATTTCTTTAAATGTTTGTGAACGATATTCAAATAATTAAATGCTACGTTTAATGTTAACTCTTTGATATGTACCTTCTCAAATCTTGTTCCTTCAGCATATGTTCTGTTTGTAATCTGTCTATTTGAAGTTTTAACATATCTTTCTTACGAATAGTATCGTTTAATTGCGTTTCAACATTCACCAATCTTGATTTTAAGGTAATACAATCCTCCCGTGCGGTTCTTTCTAGGTCTGTTAACGTTTGTAGTCTATTTTGAAGATCATCTGGAAACGTTGCTTTGCAACTATTTGTTAGAATCAAATTGCTTACTTACTTATTTTTGATTGCATTCCTTGTTCAATTTGTTCAAAACTCGCAACTTTCATGTTATACGTCGCTTGCAACGATTCTAATTGCCTAACAAGAGGTTTGCTTACTTCCATTGTTGCTTGCGCCAGTTCTTCATTTCTTCGTTCGGCGTCTTCTAATCGTCGTATCAATTCATTGTTCTCCATTCGTAACGATTGTTCTTTTTTTAAATGAAGTTGTTCAGTTTCTCTAAGCTTCAATCTGAAATCTTCTAATTGGCTTATTACCTTAAATTAATAAAATCAGAAGTCAATTATTGAATTAACATTGTGCTTATATTTATTAACATGCTAGAGTCCGTCCCATATTTGATCACATCAGAGATTTTCAAGGTGCAGCCTAAACTTCATACTATTCATGTTAAAAAAGTATTAACGTCAATAACAGCAAAGCATCGCACCCACGCAACAATTAATCGCGGACCAATATTTTTAGGATCTATTCTATAGAATACCACCAAGAGGTATTTCTTTCTCTGTTGCTCGCTGTTTCTAATCCAGCAGGTCCCATCAGATTTGGATCGGACTCTAATTTAGTTAGAATATATGATATATTTACGATTTTTCTTAATTTATGCGTGTAGCATAAAATATGCAACATCTAAATTTACAGAAATAAGCAGGTCGACTACATTAATTTCGGTAATTAAATTTCATTAGTTAAACGGTGACTTCAAACTAAATGGTAGCTACTACAAAATCTCGTGTTTTGAAGTAAATGAGTAAGCTACTCTTAAGAATTGGACATTGAAACCCAGAAGGCCCAGATCAACGACGGAACGAGAGGACCAACATATCCGAGTGATTTTCTTAAGATATAGCCTTAGCTTGCCGCAAATTATGCCAGAGCTTAATTTATAACATCGACAAGCAGTAAGTGCGTCACTAGTAGAACGAAAATTAATAAAAGCCGGTCTGAGGGGTCGTGTAGCAGTAAAACATCCACGGTTAAGTTCTATACACAAACGGAAAAGACAAAATTGGGCAAAAGGTTACGTAATCTGGAGTGCAAATCATTGGAAAAATTGCAAAGACTGTGTGGATGTACAATTCACAGATATAGCAGTAAACTCCACTCACACAAATTAATTAATTATGCGGAACGCAGCGTTTCGAGAGCACTCGGGCTCCCACAGTCGGTAACACGGTTGACAATGGGAGCCCACGTGCTCTCGAAACGCTGCGTTCCGCATAATTAATTAATTTGTGTGAGGAGTTTACTGCTACACCTGTGAATTGGAAAAATTGTTATGGGCGGACAAATCGAAATTTAAATTATTCGGAAATAAGCGTCGCACATTTTTTCGTCGCCGCCCTGGAGAAAGAATGTTAGACGAGTTCAAAAACAACATGGTATGGGGTTGCTTTGGAGACTGAAGAAGTTGAAACTAATTAAAATAAATGAAAGAATGACAAAAGATGTGTATTTGAGAATCCTAAAAAACAATGCGGTACCAATTGGATATAAGTCAATTGGTAAGGGGTTCACTTATTGGCAGGAAACGAGCCCAAACACACGGCAAAGCTGGTTAAAGATTATTTTCAAAACAAATCTGAAGGAATCCTATCCTTAGTGAAGTGGCGGCCACAGAGTCCTGAGAAGTGGGGAATCCTATAGACGAATCGCATTTGAAGCAATTAGTTCTAAAGGTGCCGTATATCTTCCAGGCATTTATTAAAGCAAAAAGAGGTTACCGTGACGAAATATTATAACAGTATGTATTTTATTATAATGTATTATTTTGTCAATAAAACATTTTAAGTTAATGAGTAAAGTTTGTTTCTTTAATAAATTTCTAGCAAAAATTATCTGTCTACTTTATTTTGTTATTTTATATAGTGCGAAGAAACTTATGATTGGTAGTGTACATACAAATACAGAGTGCAAATTTAAAATAAGGTAATTAAATAGTTTTAATCAATGAAGGCGTCTTACCTCTTCATTTTGTGATTCTGTCATTCTTTTTTGGTTTTCGAGGCTTTGAAGTAACTGTTCCCGCGCAAGCAACTCTGAACTAGTTCTATTTTTATCTACAAGCTCTCGTTTTGCGGCATCTAAAGATTTTTTCACAGTTTCGTGTTTTTGCGTTAGATCATCTAAATTCCCTTTCAACTGATTAACTTCATTTTCTAACTTCTTATTTTTCGCTGTAAGTTGATGCACAGCCTCAATTTGACTTCGTTCTACTTCTTCTTTAGCTGTTAAAGATCGTTTAAGTCTTTCTGTTTCGGAGGTTAAATCTTCTACATTGTCTTTCAAATATTTGATTGTGTTCTCATGTTCTTTTTCCTTATTTCTCAGCTTTTTAATAATGTTAGAGTGTTGAAGTTGCTGTTTAGATAGTTTTTCACCTTCTTCTCGCAGTTCTTTGATTAATTCATCTTTCTCCAATAACATAGAATCCATTTCACTTTTATTCAACTTTAACGTGGCTTCCTGTTTACACTGGTCTAATTGCTTTCGTAGTGAATCTTTATCTCTGATTGCTTGCTGAAATTTTCGTTCTAATGCCGATAATCGTTGAGTATATTCTTCCGTAACTTGTGATAAATCCGGAGAATCAATCTGTTTATCAGTGATTATATTTAGTTGTTGTTTTAGATCACTGTTAACTTCTTGTAACTCGATATATTTTCGACTAACTTCAATTAACTTGGCTTCCCGAGATTCTAAAATTTCTGTAAGTTCCGTTATCCTTTTAACTAAGCGATCGATTTCTGAATCGTCACTAATACTAGACGCTTCGGATAATTCACGATTATGCCCCTTCATTTTTTTAAATGTCATTTTTCCAAGTAATACATCTACATTTGCTTCACCTATAAAATAAAATAATATATACGTATGGTACATAGAGAATCAAGATAAATCTTCAATGTCCGATAGAATAGAAAACCAAGGAACAATATAAAAATAGTAGGCAACATAAGAAATAAATACTAGTGCTGTCCTTTTTTCAACCTTCGATAGACAAGTGTAAATAACAAAATGTATTTATTTTCAAGTTATGTACAAACATGGTTACTTTTCTACATAACCACTTTTCCAGTTCACGAAAGGGATAGAAGTCACTTGGTGTTAAGTCGGGGCTGTACGCCAAGTTCAAAAACTTTTCATCAAAATTGTTCAAGAAGTCGTTGGGGAACAGCAGCAGTATGAGGGCGGGCATTGTCATGAATGAAAAGAACTCCAAATGCCTCTTCATTTGTTTTGAATAGCTCTCCGCAATCATTGTAAAGCCTGACAATAAACAACTGCTTGAAGGAATAGAATTACACCACGCACCTCGCACTTGGAGGGAGAATCAATTGTAGCAGCAGATATAGGAAACGCGCAGTCATCTTCTGGGCATCCCCGTCCGTTACTGCTCGCGTGACTGTTTACAGGCACGAACGGAGGTTGAAAAAAACGCTCTTGTAATACATAAGCATAAAGGATATATAAAAAAATGTATCTTTCAAATGATATATACATACGAAATCAAATTTTCTTTCCATTAACTATTTCCCTTGGATAAGATAGCAAGTCAAAAGAGTGCTTACAAAACTAACTATATATAATAGTTTAATCAGTGATGTCGAAAAGAGAAGGATTTTAATTTAGTGATAAGTAGAGACCGGATTATATGCAAAGTGCAAAAATTTAATTTAATGTATTATATTTTACGTCTATATGTAGATATATTACACAAATAGACGTAAAATATAATAAATACATTAAATTACTTTTTTGCACTTTGTATATAATCCGGTCTCTAGTGATAAGTATTTGAGAAGTCTTCTCTGAGCACATTTACGTTCTTAATATACAGAGTGTATATAAATCATTGAAAGGCGTTAGAATTTTCCGCTTTCTATTCTTTTCTGCTAAGTACCAATCAACGCCTCTGAAACTGTAAACACTATGTATCATAGGTGTAACATAAAAATATGAGAACGTTAAGTATATTTGTACGGATGTATTATGACTATTTCGTTGCTTATCGATCACAAATAGGCGGCTGTAAAAAGGGGAAATAAGAAAAGCCTTTCTAATAATAAATAAGCAAAATAATAGACAAGCAGATGAAAACGAATTTTTCGACACAAAAAAGCGATTCAAACACCTCTCAATCATTGTTGAACACAGTGTAGATGATGCTAATGAAGGTATCAAATAGTTGATATGTATTCTATTTTAGAAGGAACAAGAATAACATCCTTCCTTTAAAGAATTGAAGAAAAGTTTTTGCAAGCTTGAAATAGAAAGTTAAGTGATTTGGAACCTGAGGAAAAGATAGTATTAATTTGTGGAGAAAACAGCATCTAGAAATCGAAGCGCATATTAAGATTGTTAAGGAAGTAGTTTTTAGGGTTGCAGGAAAATATTTGAGTTACAAGAATGAGTAGAAAGATTCTATTATTGTAGCACGAGTCATTTATAAATGAAAAAAATGTTGTAGGTATAAACAATGAAACGGAGATATGATATACTTGTAAATTTTATTTGCGTAAGCAAAACTGTTAATGAGAAATTATTCAAACTTCTAACCCTGAGGCACAGTATTGACTGCAATAAAGAATCTACTGTACAGAAAGATATATATATTGTAATGAACATAGCAGGAGCTGTTGAAAAAAATCAAGCCGTGTCAAAAGTCTATGGCAAATAAAATAATTTTTCATACCTGTCTTATGTTTACTACTCGAAGGCTTTGATGGACTATGTCTACTTTGTGTACTGCTTGAATCGCCATTAGGACTAGAAATAATCTCAATATCAGAAGATGTGGTAGTTTCCAATTCATCCCCTGAAGTGTGCCCCGAAGTCTGGTCAGAACCTATTTTAACCATATTGCTGCTTTCTGAACTTAGAGGGGATGTTTCTCTCGGAGGTATTTGAGATAAATTTTGGGATATATCTACGTCTTCATTGCAGGTATTCTTAACATTAGCATCAGTATCATCTAAATTTCCTAAATCTGAATTTTTTTCAACCATAGCATCTGCTAACATTGTCTTCAAATAAGTTGAATTAAAGTTGCTTTCTGTTGTAGTACTAGTATCTGTACTACTATCCATAAAATTATCACTTGCGATTAGCGTTTTATCGGATTGTGAACCCTCATCATTAGATTCTTGAAGACTTTCTAGTTTTTCCGATTCCGGTATGTCTATAATATTAGACGTTCTTAAAAGGTTTGAAATGTCCTGCTTAACACTTTGCGGTTGAGTACTAATTAAATTTACTTGTCCAAGAGTTAAGTGTAAGGTTGAACGACTAGGCGGTCTCGTTATGGGTTCCATATTTTTATCAGGATTATTTGAATCCGAATTATCATCATTCTTTAAGGGAACGTCTTTTATGTTCTTTGGATGTACTATGTGCAGAATAGGTGTTGAATCCAGTACGGTAGCAGCTGTGCTCTCAGATATTGAAGTATATGATATTGTATCTTCTGCTATGCTATTTTCTTCATGTTCTTGCGGTATTACTTCTACGCTATCGGGTGATGACTTTTCGACGTTGCTATAAAAACAAAGACAGAACTATTAAAAATACGGATGTAATGAATCCATTAAATATCATTAGGTGAATTTAGAGACCAAAAATCTATGCAGAACGTTATAATAAATGGTATTCATCGCAATTTTAAAGTTTTTAGTAGGCTCACATTGAAACATGTTTAATTGCTTTATGCATATGTTTGGGCACTGTATTATTATATTCTGCAATATAATTACTGTATGTAACATTATCATGAGCATTTACGCAAATGCCTTTTCAATACAAAAATTACATATATTTCATGATCTCCCCAATATTATGTTATAACAAATATACATTTCGCAAATGGAAGTCTTTGTTAATTGTAGTTACGATTGTGAAGTAACCATAAAATAATCATTTCTTGTAATACCAGTTCGTTTATAAGTACTACATTTTTTGATTTTCTTTATTATATATAGTACAAACCATAAAATGTCTTCTGGTGATTCCAGTGGAGATATGAATTCATCTGTATGCTGCGATTCTCTACGGCTGCATAAACTATCTGATTCCAATATTTCCACTGAACTTGGACTAGTTAAACTGCCTAATAAAATTTCTACTGACTCAGATGTTGGCTTCATACCTGTAATAATTTCCTTAGCTCATTTCATATTAGTTTAAATAATAGGCAATATTTTACCAGAACTAGTAGAAACTGACTGCCCTAGAGACAAGGCATCTGAATCTGGAGATGTTGTACATTCTGTGTTACTTAAAACTTCTACACTTTCTGAACTTTTTTTATCACTTTCACTGCTTATAATTGATAATCTATTACTACTGATAACGTTTTTATCTCTTTTTCTTATAGTGACATTATCACTATACTGAAGTAAGGTACTTTCATCTGAAAGACATCGCAAAATTAAATATTCCTGAAACTTTCCCATAACTTACCAAAAGATACTCCAGCAGTAGTTTTAGGGCTAATTTCTTCGCCAAGTGAATCATGAGATTCTAACAAGGTTTGAGAACTTTCAGTTTCTTCACTATCTTGTACAACTAACTTACTCTCTTTAAAATCATTGTCAATATCAACTGAGTCATCCAAATTCTCTAATAATACTGCGGATGCGTTATTTTCTTTTGCTGCGTCAAAGAAAGAACCTGTAAAAGAACCCCATATACTTGTAGATGTTTTATTTGATTTTGTTGGACTCTTTGTAATTGCATCAGTATTCTTTTTGGTTCCTAAAGTAGATGAAGTAATACCCCATGATCCAAAGAAATCATCTGAATTTGTATCAACTGGTGTATTAGCTGGTGCAAGACTTAAATCATCATCTCTAATATCTAATGCTTTGTCGATTGTTTTCTGTGCCTCCTTTAATGCTGTTTTTGCTATAGTAGCAAAACTTGAAGCATCAAACCAACTCATTGCAGTATTCAACACCTATAAAAGGATTTTGTCAGATTTTTTATTATTTACAATAAAATATGCAGACGGCTTACTCTCAAGAGCTTTTCATTTTACATATTTTTCCACAAACTATTAACCATCTCGACTATTTATTTTTGATTTTACATACAAAATATCTAATGTTTTTATTTTTGACAAACAAACGTCATCTTTCGTTGTTGGTGTCAAATTTTAGTAAGTTGGAGTTGACGTGGTTGGCTAATATCAGATTATCATATATATCCTCTTTTTGTATTATTTTTGTTTCTATAAGCTACCTTGCGAAATAATAATTTCTATTTTTGTTATAGAATAAACATAACATTATAACATTTATATAATACTGCTAAATAAATGTAAGATTACTGTTATTAATTTTATACATCTTTAGAAAACACGTTACCAAAGCTCTAGTGGCGCAATTGGTTAGCGCACGGTACTTATAAGACAGTAGTCGTGAGCGATGCCGGGGTTGTGAGTTCGAGCCTCACCTAGAGCATTTTTTTACATTTGAAAAATTATAGCTATAGTACATTAAAATAACTTACGGTGAACGAAACAAATCAATCAATATTCTTTATGTAAGTTGTACATTCGAATCGAAGATGAATGTACGAAGATAAAAAGTATGTTCCTGTTAATATGCAGAAAAAGCAGCGTGCTGCTACTAAAAAAAATGTGTAACACAGCAGTATAATATTAAATTGTTGTTAAGCACGTTTTAACTTAAAAAAATCAAATAATGATTTGTTGAACACTTGAGGCGCCAACTCAAACTGTGTCCAATATAATATTCATGTTACAAATCAGCTTTCTGGTTGCATGATAGACAAATTTGATAGCGAGCATAGAACAAAAATTGGCATTGCCGTTCAGATATTAAGACCATAGAGGAAGTTCTTCATGCAATTCATAATTAGTATACATGGGAAAATCTTGCAATTCACCTCTGTATATTTTTCATAAAATACGTAATTGACGAGAGGTCTCCTCTTATAACTTGCTGTGTGCTTGTGGATGAAGAAAGATTTGAAAGAATTTTTGAGGATGAAGTCCTGTTCATATCATAACAAGCATCAATAATACCTGAAGGCTGTTTTTCTTAATTTTTCCATTGCATGTTACCTGAGAAAGACTGCTCGAGTATCAGCAATACAAGCCTTTAAGCAGTTTTTTAAGAGTGCGAGGAAGCGGATCCGGAAGCAGTATATGTTGATGACAAGTATCCCTGATAATATCAGGCAGATTGATTAAAATTTTCTTTGAAATTAGGCGTGTATCTGACTAAAAAAGTTCAATACTTTTTGCTCTAACATTGAGGTTATTCTTGCTTAAATATTGGAACACCCTGGCATTGATGTGATTGACGCTTTTACCAGAAAAGGACTCATATAAGCTTCTCTGGAGCTAATACTTTTAATTGACATTTCATTAACCATAGCTAAATACAAGTTGTTTGTTGCATCAAACTGAAAATCTCTCGTCTCAGATCTGTCATATGCGAAAGCCTTAATGACATATATTTGACACTATTATATTATTTGTTAGTCAGATCTCTATATTTAGCAGTGTTTTTCTGAGGTCAGACGGTTTGAGAACAATTTCATTGGGCCAATTTCTTCTCAAATTTTCAATAACAAACTATAGAATTGTATTTGAGGCCCAGTATTTGAGCAATTAAAGTAGATATAGTGTAGTTATTTCACCGGATCACTTTTTAAGTAACGATGGGGACAAACTTGAGCATAACTGTTTTTCAAGTTTCAATTTCTTTAAAGATCTAACTATGTATAGTTAGAAGTATGGAACAAATTAATAATACGGAAATTCTTAACACTACCCACCATTGCATTCAACATTTTACACGTGGGCACATTGATACCAAAAATTGAGCTCGGGTTGATGTATTTTATTTACTAAAAAGTAGTATCGTGCGTCCAATAACACTTTGCTTCACAATACAAGAGTTAATAAATATGATAATGATTATTTTAAGTTTCATAATTAACAAATTATTTCTATTGAGCTCTTTTGATCACGTCTTTACTTGCATTAGAATGGCTTTATCTGTTTTCATTTTTGTGCAATTTATTTCTGAACGATCTTTTAATTTGCTTGATTGTAAGGTTTTGTCCAACGCAGAGATTTAAAAATTTATTCTAATATTTCTACAGCTGCTGGAAAAGGTTTTTACATTCTTTACGATTGGTATACCAGAAATAACATTCAGCTAAATATCCATACTTAACTGTTCGAGAGAAATTTGGGAACGATACACTTGTATCGCAATGTTATGAACCACGACACTTACGAAATCGCTGTCCTAAAGTTTCGAAGATCAAAGCATCAGGAAAGCTAAGACAGGTTAACGAGAAGGCGTAACCGTCAACCCATGCTACTAAAAACGTTAATAACTATTACATCTTGCAAGTGCCAATATAATAGCCTTTTTGTTGAATTACAATCCTTCGCCCTGAAATAATGAAGAGATTGAAGAAGATTGGAAAAAGATTTTTCCAACGAAATGGGCATTATGCATAAGAATTAGTTACTAAACGCGCTAGGGTTGGTGGTTGGCTACTTCACCATCGAACATAGAGTAAACCATTTTGAAAAGATTTAAATTTAATTTGAACTTTCGGGACAAATATGTAACGTTGAAAGTTAATGGAGAAGAGATCTTCCAAATGTCGCCAATTGTGGATAACACGTCTCAGTTCAGTGCATGTCTCACAGTACATGTTAGCTGTAGTTGTTGGCCCATGTTCTGTAAAATCAACCAATAGAACACCCTTGCCGTTCCAGAAAATGATAGTCCTCATTTTCTTAGTTGTAAGGAGTTTACTTGATTTTTTTCAGTTGTAGCAAAGTTAAATGGCGCCACTGTATTGACTAGTTTTGATTCTGCATTGTTATAGGATATTCATGTTTCGTCTCCCATAGCATTGTGGGAAAACAAATCATCTCAATACTGTGGGTAGGGATTCAAAGTCGTCCGTCCGCTTGACATTCGTTCCTCTTTGTGTTGGTCGGTAAGCATTTTCGGTACCCATCGTGCATGTAACTTGTGATATGCGAACTTTTCCATGACAATTTCATAAATAGCGGTGCGCCTAATATAACAAAATTCATCAGCCAGAGGAGTAACCGTCGATCAGATCGCAGCTTTTTGTTTACTTGTTACATGATTGCTAAGGTCTCGCTATTGAGCCTACCACTCCGATCTTCATCAGACACATTTGTGTAGCCACTTTGAAAGTCTCGACACCTCTGTGTAACATTTCCTTCACTCATTACTGTAAGTAATTAACCATAGCTCTCGATAAATTCGAGCAATTGTAAATCCTTTTGCACACAAAAATTGAATTGCAATACGCACTTCGCAACTGATTTTCGTTGTGTTGTACATTCATCAACTGTACACGACTACCGAATTAAACCGATGATGCCTTTCGTAAGTAATTAGTGAAAAGAGCTGGAGCCGTAAAACTTTAAAACCGCTAACATTTAAATGTAAAGAGACGGATTTTACTTGCCTCGTATATTCATTCCCATTTTATTGCAAAATTTACTCAATCATATCAATAACATGTGTTACCAAAAATATAGTGAGAGGTTTGTATAGAAGTAAATGGTGGAACAGGCTTGAGTAGCTTATCTATTTTTCAAAAAGAAAAAACATCACACAGCAAGAAAGCATTATAAAATTAATTTACATATTACTTTATACAGTATTTGTCGGAGTAGACAATGGATTAGCATTTGGTGCTGCAGACTGTCTTGAAACTATGGATACTGCTCCTTGTAGTACTTGTTTTCTCAGAAAATTTGATGTTACGGTTCCTAAGTTCTCTGATTGACCAACTTTACATTTTATGTAACCATATAAATTGGCTCCACTTAGAATAAGTGCTATTATCACCAATAGCTACAAACAACAAGTACAAGATTAATACATTAATTTAAATACAGTTTATTTGATTAGAAGAATAATAATTGTATAAGAGAGAATTTTGACCTTGAAAACCAACAAGAGAACATGCGCATTCTAAAAATAATAGGTTTGCTCCAACAACGCTACAAATTAATCTGTGATTGTTCTAACAAACTCGAACATTGTTAATCAAATGTTCCATCAAGAGAACTACGATTTGCGGATGAATTGTTGATCGTCAGAATTGTTTCAAGTTTTTTCTTTGATCAAAATGTATTACATAACGGTATTAATATAAGCTTGTGCCTAATACACGCTATATTTTTAATGCATACAAAGTATTTAAGCATTTGTCTGTAACAAATTAAATACATTTGTGTAAACGATTAATTATTATAGTATGTAAAGTAATGAAAATGGCCATGGAACATAACCTAAAAATAGCACTTTTTAAATTGATTGCTAGGTGCTTTAAGCTAATCTCCGAAAAAAAAATCAGCAAAAAGTGTGCTTTTTCTTAGAACCCATTTATTGTTAATCCGATTTTTTGCCTTTCTTATTACATATTATACTCTATTTTTTAATTCAGAGGAGGAAAATTTATAAGACGCGTTTACACAATGGAATATACATCATACTAGATATCAACATTATATATCGTACCTTTTTTAATGGAAGTTTCTAAATGTTCCTCTATTCTACAGATATAATGCGAGCAAAGTCAACGGTTATAATACTCGTGTGAGTCTTCCGTTATTCTTTCTCGGTACAGTATGCCCCTGTTATCAGTCTACCAGTCATTTGTCGAATGCAGTACTTCGCCGTTGCCCTTTTACGTCATGGTTATAACTGTACTGGGGGAACGTAGGATACCTACCCGTCGTTGACTTTGTTCAGATTATATCTGCATACTAATAATTCTTATTTTTATATGATTATACACAAGCGAACAACAATTTCGACTATTATTAAATATGCCTAGTGTACTTTTTGCCGAAAACTGACCAACAGTTAGCCCACTTTTTGACACTTCAATTTAAAAACACTCCTCTGGATTAAAAATAGGATACAGTAGGGTTGGCATAATCTTGCGCGCGCCATATAGTCTATAGAACATCTATTAAATAGAATACTATATCAGAAAAAATAAATTGGTACGTATAAGCGCCAACAGCGAAAGTATTCACGTTAAAAATTAAATATTCCCTTTGAACTTTTTTACAGAACTTGTAAGAAACAATTTGCATAGTTGCTTGCAATTGTATCTTATAAGTTTTGTTTTTCTATTATGTTTGACATGGTATTCTAATTAAGATTTGGTTAATCCCAGATATTAGTACATTAATTTTATTTACGCAAACATATTTGCTAAAAGTTTATGATATATAACTTAATAACAAATTTGTACTTACCAGCCATTGAAAATTGAAGCCTAACAGTGCAATAATGAAAAATAGTGACCAGAGTAAAGGTATCAATATAAGAGAAGTCCAAAATATTCTTGATTCCCTTTCATTTATTCTATTCTGATTTTGATCCTAAAATAAGTTCTATATTCTTATAACTAGAGACCGGATTATATGCAAAGTGCAAATATTTGATTTCATTTATTATATTTTACGTCGATATGCAGATGTACTACACCGAAGTGTGTAAGCCATCTATAAATAGGCGTAAAATATAATAAATAAATAAAATGAAGTATTTGCACTTTGCATATAATCCGGTCTCTACTTATAACAATAAACATTTTTGAAATAATTTGTACATGCGTTTTTTTATCCACTTGTACAAGTCAATGATGGCATAAATTATTCAACAATACATTTCTACAAAATAGTTGAATTTATGGTAGAGCCATATATTATAAAGGCATTATAAAGCCATCATTGGTCCAATCCATTAAATAAACATGACGGATAAGAAAACGAACGTTATTATTTACAAATGGAAAATTAAAATTGCAACCTTTCTTGATTCAAATACCCAATGGGATTTTCCATCATCATCAACATAATTCCACCACCTTAAACCAACCATAAGTCTACCCGTTATATTTTTAACAGTCCAAAAATCTACTGATAATAGTAACACAACTACAACAAATGTCGTAATATAGCTGTTGGTAAACCATCGGCAAAATAGATATGATATTACTGCTGTGCTTCGAAAGAGTAAATGGCATAGTGTAACATAGGGATGACTAAAATCAATAGGTAATTACATATAAATAAATAATATAGAAAGCAACTTACGTTAAAGCATCTTTATTGGAAACTCCTAAGTCTTCATCCCCAAACGCTATTGTATCATCATCCAAAAGAGGCACCTGAATATATATATATATATATAAAATCAACAATTAAATCAAGTTAACTTACAGAAGCGGAAGTCATTTAAAAGATTTATTGCAAAATACATAAAAATGATACTGCCCAAGTGCTTGCTTTGTTGTCACAATTATCTTGCTACACTACATTAACCATACAATTGCATATAATAACCATAGACAATAACAAATACTTGACAATTGAGTGGTCACCTGTAGTGGTGGACATTATTTCACTGTCAGTGATTTTCTCACTGTGATTTGAAAATCACGATCTCCTCCGACAAGTTAAATATCAGAAAGCATTGATCGGTGATTTGGCAGCGATTACGTGAAATAATGGTCAGTAGATATTCAAGCGGTAGAATATGATGAAACGGTGATCAGTGATTGGAGACTCATACGTGAATAACTAAATACGTTATTAAGTGAATATCATATGAGTTATAATATTTTATTCTACACCTATGTCCTGGTATTTGCAATTATATATTTTTTGTTTCAGTTATCGTTTGTAAATTCTTGAGTATTTATATTTGAAAGATTATTTATTGTGTTTGAATATATAAAAAGTATATCTGGCATAAATATAATTAAAATGTGTTGTGGCCTGAACACTCCGCAAAATAGATATACCCTCTTGCCATGTAATATACGAAATACTCGACCTGCGAATACAAAAAAAGTAGACAAAAATTGTAATTATTTTTTCTCAAAAATATTATTGCAAATGCTTTCATTAGAATTGATAATTGGCGCTTACGCGACATTCGAATATTAAAGCTCATTCAAACAACAGAACTGTATCTCGTTACGACACGATATACTGGATATACGTATATGAGTCAAAAAAGTGAACACGTTCACCGTTTAAAATCGCCGTTATTTATAAATCCCGATCACCATTCACGACTTGATTTAAAAATCTCGGTATCGCTCAACACTAGTCACCTGACCAATACTACAGTACAGAATAGGAAATAAATGTTTCCTATATTGTGATTGATGACTGTAACTATTGCCCTGGGTTGCGTTCAGATTTGGGGTATATGGTCAACCCATATATGTATTGAATACCCGGATAAAAGTAATCCAAATATCCCCATTATTAACAGTATCCTATTTTTGACTTTAATGACATTGTGACAAAGTTTTAAAATATGGTTTTAAATAAGAATGGACTCTCATTATGAACCATTTATGAATCATGTTACCAATACCTGTGAATTATACAACCAGATATACAACCACACAGTCTTTGTGGTTGTTGACTTGGTATAACAATTATAATTATATCAAATATCAAGGCATTGCATTTTAATATTTTCAATTTTAACTGGTTTACTCCTATTATTACTGAAAATTACTGCTATAAAAACTGAAAAGTATAAATGTGCAATGTATCGTTTATACGTTGCCGTTAATGAAAGGTTTCTACTGTGTACAACATAGTCAGATACAGATAGGTCAGAAAGTTTTGCGGTAGTATATATATCTGTTATTATTGTGGATTGAAAATGCTTCTCTTCTTACATGGGTACTGGCATTTCATGTGTATGTACAGATAAATAATACAGAGCTTATTTTTTCTTATACCGACTTTTCACTTTGCAAACTGAATGAAACTCCAAATTTGTACATCCAACTATGTAGTGCAAAGTATGTATTACAAAACGTACGAAGTTAATTTCGCTTATTTAAAATTTTGCCGCAATTTTTCCTGCTCGAAGCTGCAGTGCTGCAGACGCACAAGGGTTGACAATACAAGGACGTATAAGGACCAGTACAAGGACTAGGCCCGGACTAGGCTGCTTTCAGTTTTAACGCTTGCCCAGCTTGGCGCACAACCATGGCACAATCTTTTACACCAAGTCGTTCATATTTGTGGTGCAATCTGATGCAATATTAGTGAGTATTATCAACCAGACACTCAGACTATTTTTGTCCAGGTAATCGGCCGTTAATTCGCTTCAAATTTGAACGCAGCTCTAGACGACATTGTAATGTTTCCTATACTGTGTGTTTGATATATGGATTGTTTGATGGTTGTTTGGCTGTCAGAAAATAGCGGGAAGGTAAAGTGATAAACAGAAATTTCCTCAAGTAAAGAGATGTTCTTCATTTTGAATAGAAATTTTTGTAGTGATGTATTTCTTATTTCTCTGATGGTCAATTGCACCCTTCTCAGCTAAGAGTTAACTATAAGTTAAATATTTCTGTTATAATGGGAGTTTAAACTAGATTTAAGGGCGTGACCCGAAAACTAAATATTGAAGTGAACTTAATTTATGTAGTATATACTCTTTTTAATTATGGAAGAACAAAGTAAGTCATTAACAAGTTTTTGATTTGCCTTAATGTTATATCATTCTAGAATTGCTGAAACGAAAGAGGAAAGCATTGTCTGAAAATAATAGAATTGCTTTAATTACAACTTGTATCAACTTAGCTGAACTTTATTTTACCACTGGAAAATATGATAATGCTATTGTTGAGTATGAAATAATTGCAGCTCAGTATAAAGCACTAAAAAAGTTTTTAGATTATGCACGATCTCAGCGAATGATTGGAGAAGCCTATTGTAATTTAAGGCAGTACCGTAAAGCATTGACATATCAAAATGTACATTTAACAATAGCAATTGAAGAAAAGAATAAATTAGAAGAACAAAGAGCTCATGCTACAATCGGACATACTTATTTGACAAAATATGGTGATACCCAAAACATTGAAGATTTACATTTAGCTGATAAATCGTTTAAAGAAAGTTTGGCTGTTTGTGAAAGGTTTGTATTTCTTTGGATGAATATATGAGAATGTATAGAAACAGAAATATTCTGCATCCTTGCTAATTTATTTATTATCATTAGTTTAACTAAAAATAAATAGTTTGGAATTTTGTTACTGGATAATACTAGTATTGTGAGTTTTTTTTTTGTAATACATGGTTTGCTTACAAGTAATGATTAAAAAAACAAGCAATGTATAAATCCTCTAAACATTATATACAATAGTGAACATGCATTTTTTTATATAATGTCAATTATCTTTTTGAAATTATCTTGGTTTGTAAAAATTAAAGAACGCTTTTGTATTGCTCTAGAATGGTCTAGATTGCATTTGATAAAATAGTATGTCTGCATTTGTTGAACTCTCATATATCCTATATATCATAGAGTCAGCACTATTTGTCTGTATAGCAGCGCACACAAGCATCTAAACCGTATACCGATGTGTTCAAATATCCTAACATTTCCTACTAATTTACCTATAGTATTTGTGAGTGTATATTAACAAAAACTTGTGCTATATAAAGAATAACGGTCATACTTGTATTCTTGAAAATTACTTGGGTTACTGTTTTTTTAGATTAAGTGGCATAAGTCAGCGGGAGCACATGGACATGAGAGGGAGATTATACGCTAATTTAGCAGTAGTAGAAGAATATATGGGAAATTATGAAAAAGCAATACCATTGGTGCAGAAATCAATTGGCATTTGTAAAACTTATGATATTTTTGAGCAGCTAGAAAGGGGTTATTCAATTTTGGGGTCAATATACAGCAAAAAAGCTGACTACAAAAATGCTATAGCACAGTATAATTTATCAATTGAAGTTGCAAGTATGCAATTCTTTGTAATCCTTTAATTTTTTGCTCATTGTTTTTTTTTTTTTGTATAGGTAGACTGGAGGATAAGGCAAACTTAATTTCTGTTGCACTCCTAGCGAAAGGAGAAATATTTATTAAGTTATCGGATTTTGCTAATGCAAAAAATGCTTTATTAAAAGCTTACAAATTGAAGAATAAAGATCGGGACGATGTGGAGGCCTTAGAGCAGACTTTAAAAATCGGTACAGAGAAAGCATTTAATATATTATTTTCTGCAAATATGTTTTTTCTTAGTTGCAGTTATGACATATACAGAAGAACGTTTGTTGAATGTAAACGACAACGATTTTGAATCCAAACGATGTCTGTATGAAAAAATGGGTGATGGTGCTTCCAGTTTGAAAGTTTTTGGCACAGCTATAGAGTATTATAAAAAGATGCTACAAGCTGCTACAGACAACCAAGATTCAGAGGAAAGCATGGGTCCATGTTATTTTAGTTTAGCCCAAACTTACCTTGATGATGATCAGTATGAAAAAGCTTTGGAGTTTTTTCAAAAATACTATCAAATCTGCAGAAATAATCTAAAAGAATGCACTAGTACACTTTTAAGCATTGCAGAAATAATGGACATCATTGGAAGGAATAGCGATGATGTAGAACATAATTATAAGCAAGCGCTTATGTTATGCAGACAGGTTAATGATAATGCGTTGCAAGGGAAAGTCATTTCAAAATATATTAAGTATTTACAAAAATACAATTTGGATTCAAAGGTGAGGGAATTACAAGAGGATTTAAATCAAATTGCATATCATGCATTATCCGATACAGAAAGTGATGGGACTGATGTGCAAACTACATCAAATATAGGCGAAGATATAAATATTGATGATATTACAGGTAACTTTTATTTTCTTGGGCAATATTAATCTAATATCTAATTGGGTATAACCTACGGTATTTCAGATGTATCTGATACTGACAATAAATCGTCAGAAACTAGAGTTACTAGAAAGAGAAACAAAACCATGATGATAAGAAAAAATCATAAGGGTGAAACTCAGTTGCATGTAGCTTGTATAAATGGGAATTATGCTGCAGTTCAACAGTTGCTCGAGCGAGAGCACTTGGTAAATGTTCGGGACAATTGCGGATGGTTACCTATACATGAAGCCTGTAATCATGGATACATAGAGATTGTAAAACTTTTAGTAGAAAAGGGTGCCACAATAAATGATAGAGGAGGTATTAAATGCGACGGTGAGTATCGAGACGATACATATTTTTTTATAATAGCACAAAATAACATGTTAGTTTAGTATTTCATCTAACTTAATTTATTTTTCGTAATTTGTTATTCGTTGGTATAGAAATATACAGAGAAAATAATTTTTTTCTGAATTTACTTCCTCAAATCACGAAGAAATGCTATTAATCATCTCTTGATTAGTTGGCGGGGAGATTAGAAATGGATTCACATATTGTATGTTGATTGCAATAGATATTTTATGCTTTTACTTATAATTGTCGTATCTACTGTTATCGTTATTAACTGAAAGCATTTATTGGATGGGAATTTGACTTTAGCTTCTTGAAATAGAAGATTCTCTCCGCCGATTCGATAGATTATGTCACTTTGAATAAAGATTTTGAATACGGTTTTCTTATTATGGGATCCAGCGATCGGTAGTTTTAAAATTCCGTTGAGCAATACAGGATGTGTCTTAAGTTCGTAGTTTTTTAATGGAACATACTGCATATTATTACTGTTACGAGGGGTAGAAACAGCAGCAGAAGTACGAAAAGTGCGAGAATAAGCCTGGAACTCACTGGAAGTTTCGAGGACGTATGGAAATAGGGTCGGCATGTAGAGGGCAGTCAGTCGTACGAACTTAGTTACTGAACGTGTCGCAATATAAATATAGGATGAACATAAATAATCTCACAGATAAGTAGTCAGTTAGTGGTATTTCTTTATTTAACAGTTCGTTATACATTTATTATTCATTTTCGTGTTAATTTACTTTTAGTTTTAATAAATGAAGATCAGGTGAGAACGTAACATTACTGCATCTTTCTAATACTCTATAATGTAATTCTATAATATATAATAGATATTATATAATAAATATATATAATATATATATATATATTTATTATATAATATATATAGTATATAATATATATATACGATAATAATGAGATTTAGGTGAAATATTTTCAATAAAAAAATATCTTATTTTCTTTCGTTTATTTCTGTTCATGTTGCTTATACATTAGTTTCAAAATTTAGTTTCTTCTTGAAAAAGAGTCTCTTAATTAATAGGAGAGGAGTCATAAAACTATATTACAAAGAATATAACTAATGTAAAAGTTTTTGTAAAGTTTTCACGTAATTTGAGTCAAAGTTTCAGTAACATGTTAATAGTTTAAAATTAATCGTTTTCAAGTTATAGTGACTAAAAGACTGACAGATGCTACAAGGGTGTCTGCTTAGCTTCTTTTTTATTTAATTGTAACATTTAAACATAAAACATTTTCCAACAACTTAAAAATTGCAGATGTTTTAAAAGTATAACAATCGCTATTAAGAATGATAAAGGTATTTGATTAATTTTTGCAACTTATTGCGGTAATATTCAATATTCACCTATTTAAAATCATACAACGTTGGGTAGCAACTTATAAGACATCCTGTATGGTTCAACAAAACTTCAAACTATACTTGTCTTTGGATTTGATAACAAAAAACCGTTAAGAGAAATGTCCATTCACAAGAGCTCAATCTTCTCAGCGTACGAAAGTGGTCCACTATGCGTAATATAAGTTTAGAAGATGTACCTAAATAAATTTATGAGGATTTTCATATCGAAGGTCAAATTTATTTCACTATACGAACGTATATATACATTGTTAAACGTCCAATTGGTTTATTGGACTGATTGCCGATGCACTGCTTGGTAGGTTTCGTAAATTAAACTCAAGAGTCTGTTTAATACATATATTAAAGAACTCATAAAAAAGAAGTGCAGTTCTGTGTGTTTATATAATAATAATAATAATTCGTTGTTACCACCAGTCTGTATAAATGTATATGTATATGCTTGAATGTGTTTGCTTTTGTTAGAGATTTTATGCTCTAAATATTATTTGATGTTTGATACGGTTTCCGTAAATGTTTACTATACGCTTACACACATATGTTTGTTTGTATTAGGAACCCACTAATGCTTTTTGTTTAGGAGCTGGAAGACCCAGTAGGATGACTGTGGCGATTAATAGTCGGTCAACGTCTGTCGTAAATACGACTCAACTCTCGATTACCCAGGTCTTCCTTATATCTTTCGTATATTTGTTTTCTATGCCTACGCTTTCGTAGGATAGGCTTCGCATCAATGTACGTGTGAGTCCGTAGACTGCTTTTCCGCAATAGGCGTATAATATTTATTTGCTATACCTACGATTTCGTAGAATAGGCTTCGCATCAATGTGCGTATGAGTCCTTAGACTTTGCTTTGCCGCAATGGGCGTATAATATTTATTTGCTATGCCTACGCTTTCTCAGGATAGGCTTCGCAACAATGTGCGTATAATATGAGTCCGAAGACTGCTTTTTTTCTGTGCGCTTATATGTACGTCCGTAAACGATACATTACTTGCTCCTTTGCCACAGCCCCCTCACTATCGGGAGAAAACCTTAAACCAGCAATCGTGCCAAATGGATAATTATATATTGGCCGTCTAATACGTGCGAAGTATCCCGAGCCCGCGCGTGCGCCGAGTCCGGCGAAGTCGATGAGTGAGCCGCGACAGACCTGCAGTCGTACTATTGCGATTCTCGCGATGTGAACGTTGCTATGACAACTGAATACGTATCCAGCGTGCTGCTGCAAAGCGCTGAGGTAAATTCTGTAGCAACAGCGCGCTAATATAATATATATTTATATATTATAAATGTATTTTAAGCGATTTCTTTTACGTTAAAGTATTTTTGTTAGCATATGCATATACAGATTGATGTAAATTTATAAGACAATATTTACATAAATATACAATATAAGAATAGAAAAACAACAAATAACACTAAAAAAATATTGAACTGGAAGATACATAAATATAAAAATATGAATATAAAAAACGAAACATTCTCGATGATTAGAGTTCGTAACATACACCATGTCAACTGAATTCCTATTTAAAGATGCGTTTTTCGATATAGCGCATATTGCTTGTAGTAAAAGTTGTTTCTATAGTCTATAAACATTTTACAAAAATATTTGGTTTAGATTATACTTAATATGATGTAACTATGTTAATAGGTGTAACTCCTTTACACGATGCAGCTGCAAATGGGCATTTAGAAATAGTAGAATATCTAATAGATAAAGGTGCATCACTTATAGCAAAAAAAGACAATGGTGAAACAGCGCTTCACTGCTTGGAAAATTGGAGAAAAAGCGTTGAGAATATTGATCCAATTACTCAAACACATTACCAATCAATTAGTAAGCGTATGATAGAAGCATTGGAAAGATCCGGTCACGATAAAGACATTGTAATGCAAGAAGATGCGGGTAACGCAGCTTTAGTATTACAATCGGATCAAATGTTTACGAACAAAAGAAAAAAGGATATTAATTATAGCTTAAGTAGCAGCGATGATGAGTCAATGCAAATTGATAAAAATTCAAGCGAAGAATCCATAAGTGACGCAGAAAGTCCTAATTCTGGGAGCAAGGCAACTGAACAATATCAAGAAGTAATGAAAAGTTTAAGATATCGGAGGTTCAAAGCGAAAAAGAAGAATAAATTAAAACGAAACGTACTGAAGCGATCCGCTTTGTTGGAACCGGAAGAAGTTGGAGATGATTGGTTGGATGATGATATAGGTAGGATGAAGAAAAGGAAAATGTTTAATTCTTACACTACAACGTCAAATATCAGAAATACTGAACAAGTCTCTACAAGTAAAGAACAGACAAAAACATATTTGGCATTTTGTAAGCAAAACGATGTAGAGATAGCTGATTTTAAGGAAAATCATGCACCTTCCCATCCAAAAATTACAAAGAAGAAACGTCAGACGTCATTAATTAGCGCAGGATTTATTACAGAGCGTAGTTCTAGTCCATTATATAGTGATCAAAATTCAACAAGTCAAATTAATCAAATACAAAAATCTAAACATCACCAAGTGAAGCCGAATAGCTTTTGCGATGATCAAAAAGTTGCCGAGGCAGATTCTACTACTGAATCTCCTAAAGCTCAAAAGGGCGCCATAGAAAGACGTAATAGTGATATATCATTACGAAAAGAAATTGATGATGTAGTTTTATCTGTTGATGTCAGAATAAATGGGAAATTGTACAGAGTGCCTGTACCATATATTTCTAAAAATACCTTGACGATAAAGTGGTTGGCCGATGAAGCGGGTAAAAGATTTTGCAGGTTAGTTTTGTTTAGATTTAATTAAATGGACAAGTAATCATTTTTTAACATACCTCCAATTTTTCTACACAAAAATTAAGCTGTATATATTTGAATATTGTATTAGTTGATTTGTAAGAGGAAGACGTATTAATATTTTTTACGCAACCGCTAACATCACGAATCCTTGTAGTATACCGTTTTTCTTATATGTTCGGGTTCTGTAATGTTTTCTTTTTTATCTTTATATTGTTAGGTTTTAAGCAGGTCTGAATCCAAAGAGGCGATATTGTTTAAATAAACATTACTTATTTATAAGACTAAACTAACGTAACACGTAAATGGACAATAATGATAATAAACCACTAACTATTAATAAGAACTTTAACGCTAATGAATATTTATCTGTATCTGATGATAGAAAAAGAATAGACGTAACAATAGATTGAAATTTACTTTAGTTGAGTGTTGAGCGACATTGTTAATCGAAAGTTGCTATTCATTAATAGTCTCTATGTGATTATCAGTGTAAGTACTAATTTCCTGTTCTCTTTCATTAGAAAAGAAGGTATGACACCAGTTCTTGAGCTAGAAACAAAGAATGGTGCAGTTTTAGCTGAAGATGATAATATAAGCATACTATTTCCTTTGGGTGTTACGTTAGCCGAAGAAATAAACGCAACAATCGTAAGATGGAATGTGCCTTCTTTCACACAAAGATATAAAGAAGCTTGTATTGCGTTAAATATAGGTACGCTGCGGTTTTTAATCACTTTTATTGACGGTTTTTGTCCTGAAAGGATGTAGCTTTATTCAAGTTCAGTCACAGTATATAGATACAGTAGTTCAACGCTTTCCAAAATATATTGCAGGTAGGGATATTTTTTGTATACGTAGACAGAGAAGATTCCAGCTAAGTGCAGATGGGAGTGATTTGTATTACTGTAAAAGCTTGTTCTAAAGACGTATCGATAAATGAACCACTAACTGGTAATTTTTTTATATTACAATTTCATCTTGTTTCTAGCAATATACTGGTAAAATAACAATTGTAACTTTAGCAATTAAATTCGCACTACATGTTGTTTATTGTTGCATACGGTACGAAGGTATTACGAATACAAAAAATGAGGAAGTTGAACTACTGTTTTCTTAGTATTGTTCAGTTTTATAGAATTAACTGTCGTTTTCCAAAAAAATTGTTTCCTTCTGTTAACGACCGTTTTTGAATATCACCTTCCAGATGTCAGAAAGTATGCTTGGGGTATTTTCGTATATACCGATAAATATGTATACGTATAATCATGAATTATGTCTTCAGTATTGTGTGTCCTTTCTTGTTTATTTATAGTATTGTGGTCAATTCCAATCCATTTATGTTTACTTTTCTGTACATATTTGGATGCGTCTGCATCCTTTGTTCCACCTCGCCAAATGTTAAGCAAAACAGTGTTATTTTTTTAATTGATTTTAGATATTATGCATTATATTTTTCTCGCAAGATTGAAAAGTTTAGAACTGGAGACGCCTGCAACAAAAGTTTACTAAAATATACTTCATTTAAGGTAAAATGCATACTTAAATTTCCGGAATCACTTAAATAACATCAGAGTAAAACTGAACTTGCTTTATTATAGAAAATTATACGAGGGATGTTTTTAAGTTGTGTATACAGGAACATGGAGGGCGCCACTAATCAAATGTCAGTACTAAAAATTAGCCCCCATCATTAGTTAACCTAGATCCAAAGTTTCAGTGTTGTAGCTGCGATATATATTATAATTTTCGAAGACGATTATCTCAACAAGAATACCTCGCCGACTTGATTTCTGTTTTCAGCAATGAAGCACCACATCAATTAATAATTTCGCGTTGGTATGGAGAATTTAAGCGTAAACGGATTAGTCTTAGCGACAATTCTTACCACTCAGAAGGCATTGGCAAAAACGGCAGCCACTCAGGAAAACATCGATGCTATGCGCAAGATCATCACCTAAGATTGACATGGGGGTTTCAAAGACCTCAATTCAAAGAATTTTGCATGAAGAATTATTTGTAAAAAAAACTAGTTTCTCGTTGGGACTGCATCTGTTGACCGAAAAACAGGATGAATTAGTGTCAAAACCCGCTTCAACGCCGGCAACTTTGAAAACGTGTACAACTTCGTCAGTGATAATGCATTTTAGATTTACTTATACGAGTCAGAAAATAAACGACATTCGCCTGTTTGAGTATTCCAAGGTGAAGAAAGGCCAACAAAATTCATCCGTTCTCGAAGTACCTCCAAAAAAATGATCGCCACATTTGTCTCGAAAGCAGGTGATGTAGCAACAATTTCTCTACAAGATCAGAAAACTGTTACTGTCGATTGGTATACAACCGCACGTCATCACTTTTCGCTATAAGCATGAGATGGGCATGGAGAAGCCTCAAGTAGAATTTATTAACTTGAGTCTTGTCCGGTGGTCTATTTCAGTTTCATAGCAATACAACAACACTTAGCATCTCTTCCTGCTTGTCTTGAAATGTTTGTGCACAATTATGTGCTCAAAGCTGCATATATTACAGACATATGCAAACTCTCCTTGATAACATTTTCAACATTGGGATCTTGGTTATTATAAAAGATTCAGGTTTGGTTAAATTGTGTAAATTTTATTCTTAGTGTCCGAAAAGTTGCGCTTTCCTTTAATTTACAAAATAAAATACAGTTCAAGAGTTACGAAGTGTTACAAGAATTAATGCATAAAAATTCTCAGTATTTTTAAATCTTTGCGCATACACTTGATTTTCAATGTATCCCCAAAAAGGAAAAAGCAAGAAAAAAAGCTTATATTCTGAGATCTGATAATTGTTAGATTTGCTCAGCAGCCGCTGCGAATATGTGGCGATACTTGCGGATAAGGAATCGGTGAATCTGCGTCTGCTGATGTCAGTGTTCTTACGTTGCAAAGTTCTAACTAATTATGCCGAACCTGGGTAGAAATAAAAAGTTTTTTTTTCAAGATAAATCGAAAGTTGGAAGAACTTCAGTTGAAACTTAAAATAGACGTGAAAATAAATTTCAAATCAAACAAATATCAAGTTTATGTTGGTGATTTCATAAAAATTTCAATCAACTTAAATTCAAAGAAGTGAAGGCCAAATATCTGGACTAATGTGGTACGAAACAAATAACCCTATCTCTACAAATATTGTGGGTAGTAGTACAACATTTTAGAACCTTTAAAAATATTTCATTTATTTTTTTATTTCACTTGTAGAAGATTAAATGTGGAAAAAGTAAATAAACATTCAGTAAACGTTGATATATTTTGGTAAAATTTAGGATCCTTTCTATTCAACGTGCGAATTTTCATGAATATTTGAGTATGAACGTGGCAGGGTAATCCGCTTACGAAATGCCGAATTGCCCATTCGTGATGTTGCCAATCGTATACGACGTAGTATCGCTACAATAATTGATTTGGCGAAGATAAGCAGCATGAGATAATAAGGACGTATGACGATGACGTACCACTGACCGTGAAGATCATGTTTTCGATTTGTGACTCATAGAAACCGTTTCTCGTTCGCAAGGGAAATTCGGTATAGATAGGGATGCTTAATTAATCTACAAATCGTCATAGACATGTATATATAAATATTCGATCTTTTGAACTTAGATTTTTCTTTACCTTTTAACTCCACACCCTAAAATTGTACGACTAGAGTAGTGTAAATGCTGCACTGTAATGATGAATGGCATCAAGCCATCCTCAGTGACGAATTCCGATTTTGTTTATGTGCTCATAATAATCGTAAAATGGTTGAATGCCAGATGAAACAGTTTTCTTTACAGCAAGGTGTGAAGGCGTGGGGGACTGTCGGCTATGAAATTAGATCTTCATTAGTAGTAATTCAGGGAACATTAAGTACTTTTCGGTACGTCAATAATGTTCATGAACTTTTTTTCAGCAGTTGGTAAATTCAATTTTTCAGCAGGATATTTCGCCGCGGCATACCGGAAGAGTTATTATGAAGTTTCTGGTTAATTATATTATTTGTCCCTTATCATGGCCCTCTCGCTCGCCGGACTTGTTATCAATAGGGACTTGGGATAATTTATCAAAGGCTATCATTGATTCGATAATTTTTAGTTCCTAATAGACTAGCTGAATCAATAAGAGGAAGACCGACACATTATTATTAGTGTTTAAATAAATTGCTACGATCGTATATTCCTGAAATTTTCATCGTTTCTTAATACAAATTTCTGAAAATTTGAAGAAAATTGCGGACGTTTGTTGGACGATCATTTATTTATAGCGCCCAGTATATGATTACGTTAGTTTTGATATTTATGTTAAATTTGATTCAGTTCCAATGCGAAATTCAAAATATTCGCCATCGCAACAACAGAATTTTACGTCAACATTTGGGTGATCATCGGGAAAGTAGACTAATTCCAAAAAATAGTTTATATTATTTCCTTAAACGATTAATAGTAAGCGTGTGGAAGGTGATATCAATAAATGGCCGTTGATAGAGTTAAATATTTTATAAGTAGCGTACGCAATGTACACTACCGTCCATATTAGTTCGAGCACGCAAATAAATTATCAAAAAACGAGAAAATATTGACTTATTTTTCCAAAACAAAATTTTTATTGCATTTTATTAATAGCATTTAAAATTAAAGTATAAAAGTAAAAAGAAAGTAATTCTAACTAAAAATAAACAAAAACATCTTAAACATTCCGTTCATCAAAGAAACTTCCTTTTGCGCAAAGAACAGCTGTCACAATCCGAGGCATCCGTACCACTAGTTTGTCATAGGACTCTATTTGGCATATTAGTCCATTTCTCTTGTAAGATATTCCACAGGTGGCATACTGAGGGAGGGTACTGTTTTCAGACCCTTCTGGCCAATTAATCCCATAACAGCTCGATGGGGTTTACATCGGGGCTTTGCGGCAGACATGTCATTATTTGTAAAGTGCCATTATCTTGTTCTTCATTTAAGGAATTTTTGCATATCACTCCTGAGTGTTTGGGGCCGTAGTCCTGCATGAATACAAAATTTTCACCGATTAGACGTTGCCCCGATGGTATTTCGTTTTCTTGCAGTATTTCTAAATAACCCTCTTTTCGCAAAATACCTTCGATGCGCTTCAAGTCTTCTGTACCGGCGTAGGATAAACAACCCCAAACAAGTACAGAACTTCCTTCTTGTTTAACATTTGGCATTACACAATCCTGCAACGTTCTTTGGCCTTTCCCTCTTCTTACCAAAAACGCCCCTTGATTGTCGGAACACTTCAAACTTTGACTCATCAGTCCGTAGCACCCTTTTTCAATCATCCACTGTCCAATTTCTATGTGTTTCTGCCCACTGTAGCGGTTTTTTTTCGTGTTTCCACGTCAAAGTGGCGTTTTTTTTTTGTTGCAATGCAACCGTGAAGATTTGCACCTTTTAATTTTCTTTTCACTGTAGTAACAGATATTTTCTTGCACGGTCCCGATTCATTTCGGCGGCGATTTCTGGTGCTGTCAGTCTCGTATTTCGCTTGCTCAGCAATTGTATACGCTCATGAACGTGCTCGATATCTTAAACTGCCCGTGCGTTTATCTCCAAATGTCACTAAGCCGATTTACTAACATGTATTTTTTCGGAAATTTGACGCACCGAATAACCTTCTTGATGAAAAGCAATAATTACAGAGTGCTTTTCTAAACTTGCCGGTTTTCTTATCGACATTTTAATAACTTTAATCAAGTTTACACGAAAAGATACGCTCTTACTACTAACGCACACAGAAGCAGGTTTATTTAGAAACTAAAGCATTTATCAAAACACAATACACTTTCGGGTGGCCTGCTCGTATCCCAAAGAGTATTGTAAATATATTACCTGCAATATTGCCCGAAAAGTAATCCTATTTGTGGCGATGAGGATTGTTCTGAAAATTACTATTTTGGGTCATAAAATATAATAGGTTTATAATCATTTTCTAATAAATAATAAACTTCATAAAATATAAATAAATATATATATATATATATAAATGTTATTTATGTATAAATGCAATTATATTATCTTTTAGTAGAGTTTACAACATTTTACTGCGTGTCCGAACTAATATTGACGGTAGTGTATATGTATTTTTCTTTTAGGTGAAAATGTTACATTGTCACGGATAATATTGGAAACATCGACTATACTTGATTTATCTAATCATAATTTTGGCAGTACAACCTTGAAACCGCTGTGTAAGGCAATTAATCGTCAAATAAACTTGCATCACTTGGATTTATCTGGAAATTCTATTTTAAATGAATATGTAGAATTACTGTGTTCGGCATTACCATCTTTAGAGAATCTTGCTACCCTGAACTTAAGTATGAACTTTATTACGGGCGAAGCATTACATCACATAGCTAATATGTTTACAACACAGACAGAGAAAAGCATATTAGAAAATTTAATCAGTTTAGATTTAAGTTTTAATCCATTGGGAAATGAAAGTTTAAAACATTTAGCAATCATCACAAGACATTTAAAGTTGCGTACGCTGAAATTAATAGATGTGGACTTTACGGCAGAAATTTTTGATGAATTTTCTAACAGGAATGTCGAGCTATACTTGGACTACTTGGAAGAATTAGATCTTAGTGAAAATGAAATGAATAAAGATGATTTACTAAAGTTTATCCTGTGGATAAGACCCGCTAATCTTCAAGTATTAAACGTTTCTAATAACAGCGTCACTGAATGTGGCTTAATAGTCGAAACAGTTCGAATTTTTGAAACGAATAGTACACCATTTTGGAAATTCAAAACTTTTAACTTTTCCAGATGCAAAATAACGGATGTGGAAATTTACGAATTGCTGAGGTAAGTCTGTTCCTTAAAAAGTGCGTTACGTAACACTTGCTGATTTGTAGGTTGTTATCAGGAGCGGAACATTTTATGGCATTAAATTTGTCTTATAATGAAAATTTGAGTTCTATTTCTTTGAGACGATTACTTGATCACGACCATACGATCAAAGAATTATATTTGGAAGGTTGCGTTAATATACTAAAATATTTTGAAGTTACGGATGAAGTGAAATGGAAGTTGAATGAAAATAGTAAAATTAAAGATTTAAGGTTGTCAATACACAGTGAAGAAGACGCAATGAAACACAATGTGATAGTAAATATGTGGAAGGATAAGTACTACGATCGAGCTCGAATTATAAGTACTAAGCATTTCTTAAGATTATCTGTGAGATAGTGCATAGGTATGTAATTGTTTAATGAACTAGCACTACGTTTTAAATGTTGTATGTTTTTTTTTAGTAAAACTTGTTATAATTCCGTGTATTTGTTTTATTCGATCCAAAAATGTACCCGACATATACACAAACTACCGTTAGTATTACTTTTGGTCAATATATAAAAGTGACAATTAACATACCAAATAAAACAAAAAACTATTTTGATATCCATTGTTATCTTCCCATGTTTTGAAGTAAAATGTCGTAGCCTGCTCGCAAAATTCCCTCGTGAATTTTTTTATCAATACTTGTATTTTAGTTGTATGGTAACTCAAATGTGCATGTGCAAGAAATATATTTAATTAAAAAATAAAATATATTTGCCGCTTCTGTTCTTAGTCTATGTACGGATACTATGTATAATGAAAAATGTAAATGTGCGAAACAATTGTAGTTATTCGAGTTTCTTTATACATGCATGTACATTGATGTATTAATTAATTATGATATAGTAAATGAAAATGAAATACTTCCGCAGAAACTTAAAGGTATGTAATAATGCCTATATTTATGCATGTACCACTACCTTTTTATAGGAGACCTTCCATTATTTAATCGTTTAATTTCTCGAATCTTATTTATTTGTATTGTGCCACATTATTTATTCATTTGTGTATTATATGGAATCCAACCCTATCTCTCGGAGCCTGAACGCCTAGTTGACGAGAATAATAGCCAAACTCACTAAAGGAGAATGCAATTATACTCACGTCTAGCCAGGTGTTCTCGTAATAAAGTAATACGCTATGTTCAAATATCTATGAAGCTCCTTGCAATTGCGCCCCAAAGAAAGGAGAAGGCTATCAACTAGATTATGTGTAAAGTGTGCACCCTGAAGGAAAACGACAGAGTAGATGGTCGACATCATATATATAAGTTTGGCCCGTGAAACTCGTCTACACCAGCGGAGAATGAATGAAAAATGTCTGTCTTCTTGCGTGTATATGCGACGACGACCTCTAGCTTATACACTTCTCTACAGATGACCTTCTACGTCCTGAATGCGGACCACTTCATCTACATCCTACGTCAACGACTTGTGGAGAGCAGACATGTTGGTCAGCTTCGATGTGACTTCGCTATTCACCCAAGTTCCGATCAATGAAACAGTCGACATCATCAGAAACAAGCACCAAGTGGAAGACCATCTGATAAACTTAACAGAGCATTGTCTGAAAAATACCTACTTCATATACGTATAGACAAACAGATAGAACGCCAGTGGGATGACCGCTATCACCCATCATAGCTAATGTATTCATGGAAGATTTTGAAACCAGCGTCCTGGACACCGCCAAGTACAATCCCAAGCTATGGCTCAGATATGTGCCTTGTAAACATTAAAAACTATTTCTCGCGTTTGAGCGTGTATCACTTTATGATTCCCTACCAAAGACATTATGATTCGCCACTGACAAATATACTCTGACTATTACTTCAGTAAGTGGGCGTACGCATTTTTGAAAGCGACTACGGCGCATCTCCACCGCTGGCCATCTAATTTGTCGTTCATAGTATATCATTGTTAGGGTATTTCAAATGTGCCGCCTTTCAGCGACTCGGAAGTTAATAGGGGAAAAGTAACAGTGATATATATATAATAAATGTCTATTATATATATTATATATATATGTAGATATATACAGATATCAAATACAGTATAGATGTACTTGTAGGTAAGAATAGTACAGTAGTTGTGTATATATTGTGTATAGAAATAATACGAGAAATAGAGACATACCACACATCAGTGTAACTGAGTACACTTATTCAAGTAATACACAACAATCATAAATGTATTTAATTATTAACTTTTTTCGGTATGCAATCTCCATCTATTATTCTCTATTTGAGACTGATTCAAAATATGTTTGTATGTGTATCCGAAAATATTTCAGCATTAGTTCATTCTTTGGTTTACAAAAAATTCAAAATCCATTTCGTTGTCATTTTGTGATTAGGTATCCAAAATCGTAGCATTTATTTAGAAATTAATATTGCTTCGTTGTTATTGTATCATTACTTGATTCAAATTCGGTTGATTTTTATTTATAGGAACTTATACACTGCTTACTGTTAAACTGAAAATTCACAAAGTGAGGTTGATGCAATTACTACTTTGCTATTTGAATTACTTGACCGACGCTTCTAGAACTGTCGGTTTATATTCTTCGACAAAAGCGGATCGATGAGTAAGGTAAATCTCGCGCACTACGCTTATATGTGTTCGATATTGATGAAGTTTAATAATTAGACCGATCACACGTGTTAGTTTGTTAGGTTCGTAGTAAATACGTACCATCATCCACATTGCGGAAAACAGGATGGACGGAAGGAATATTTACGGTTTTTGCATTCGTTTGCATTAGGTAGTTGACCGTCTTGCCACTGTATTCTTTTGCGCTTTGTACATATTTATTTTTAAGTTTGCCGAACCCACGGAAAGGTAAAAACGACTATTAGTTAACATAGTGAAAAAGCGCATTGGTGAATTGCTCGATTTATTTTCCAGATGTAGTAAAATTATATGTAAGGTTTGCGATAACCGTTGATGTGCTGGGACAAAAGCAACTGTAGCAAGCATGTAAATAGTACAAAGCATTAATAAAAAAAGTGGCGTGCCCCTGAGAAACTAATTTATGTTCGATTTACTATCCATGCTTCTTGCTTGTGATTGGGAACTTCGTTTATTGAATAAAAAATCGTTTCGACGCTTCTGGAATAAATACAATCCTAAGTGAAAACTACCGTCTCGGACAACCTTACGCAACTATCTACCATTTGTACGTAAATCGAAGAGAATTACAACTGAAGTAAAAGACAAACAACTGTGATTAGGTGTTGACAAACTGATAGATCGAAAAAAAATCTATTGTTAGTAAGTGTACTGCAACCTCTTAGACCGACACTTCCGATTTTATTAGCTACCACAAGATTAGAAAAATGTACTGGTAAAGCAATTACGGCGGTAGTGCTGGATACAATACAAAAATTTCAATTTTCTGCTAATCAACTGTTGCTGTTTATGAGTGATGGTGCCTGTACAATGTGATGTCTAGGTCACTCTCTTAAAGAGAGTTTTACACGCAGCACATAAAAGACACCTCTTAAATTTCCCAAAAGAACTCTAGAATTTCACATATGGTACTCCGATCTTCCCAAACTACCAAAGCCAAATGTAAATGTACAAATTTATGATATTGAATTCGTTTCAACCGTTAATAAATTACAATAGAATTTATACAAGAAGCTAATACAAATATATAATAGGCTTCATTTTGACACCCAGCCTCTCATTTGCGCAGTCTATTTTCCGTTTTCCTGGTTTGCGCATTTCACCAGAGGGGCTATTTTTGTTGAAGTGGACATATAATCGTCTTTATGTTTTGCACGCAAAGAATTTGGTAAACGGAATTGATTAAAGTAAAAATGTCACTACTTGTAAATGATTTATTGATGTATATACAGTAATATTTACATATTGTTTTCGAAAACTAACGTTAGACAAACAGATAATATCAATATGCGAAAAGAACCACTGAAAGTAAATTCTGGTTCTGTTTCTACTGTTTTTAATATTAGAAAAATATGGGGAGTTACATGTTGAAAGAGATTGAATCCTTTATTGGTTACACAATTTATTTTCATTTGTACATAAATAATGTTAGTATCATTATAATAGTGAGAAATTAGTTCTTATTTGAGCACCAAATATATCACATTATTGGTACAGAAAAATAAATACACGAATATGATGCTGAATATATTTGCGTAATATACATTCACGCGATGGAAATATTATTTTAAAAGGAGCTTAATGGTACGTGAAAAATCAAGGGAGAAGTGACTACTTCATAGAAAAATATTCCCAATTACTTTCAAATTTGAATCTCAAAATTAAATGTAAGCTCACTTACTTAAATAATAATTAAAAACGATATCGAGGGGAATACTATATTTACATACAATTTATGACATTTGTGAAACCAAGATTTTTTAAATAAATTCGCTATCTTTTTGCTTTTATTATGGTAAAATAAGACATCCCCTATCTCTGCTGCGCTAGAACAAACTTCAAGCTATATGATGTAATATAATATGGCAACTTCCAACAATAATCATAGTAATTAGCTTCTACTTTAGATTATTCCTTATTCTAAATCGATACATACAAAATTATATTTATTTTACATTTGAACATTTAAAAAATATTTCAAATATCAGAAACAAATATTCTATTTGTCATTCTCTCTATAATCTACAAATCATATGCAAGTAATTAAGTATTCTAGCGATTGAAATGTGTTCTATCAAATAAATACATATACAAATTGGCATTTTATGGCACGTTTTATCAATTAAATGTGATATTTTATAGCTAATTAGAATAATACAACTAATAAAGTATTTATTTCTGTAATATGCAATATGCATATATTTCGAATATTTGAGATAATTTTCATGTGAAGTGGAAACAATATATGCAATATTCTGTATTGTATTTACGTATTAAATTAAAAACATAATCGCAATAACTTTACTTTTCTGCACGCTACAATTTAGTATATACAATTTGTACAAGTTCTTTCGTAGTTACAGAATATAAAAAAATAATACTTCGAACGTTTGGTCACATTGCAAACTCTTATTTGCATCTGTTCTTAAAGTTGTATTGGGATGTTTCCAAATCGGATATTTTGTAATATACCTATATAAATAATATATCAAATATTAAAAAATAAATAACTGATTTGCATTAAAAGAAAACATTTAGACTTAGTAGAGAAATATTCCACGAAGAAGTATTATGGGTCCACGTAAAATAAATGTAAATTTTATTGTTAAACTTTTAGTTGTCTTGTTTTTAATGGTATAGTTTAGTGTTATATACGTAAATATACAATGTGAGTAAAAGGAGAGAAAGAAATTAAATATACAGTCAAATATTACATTTTGGGAATTAAAAAAAACGGGTAGGTCCGTGTTTTCTTTATTTCTATGTTTCTTTTTTGATGATGTGTTTGAATATACAGAATAATTCATTTAAAAGTGATTACGTTATTGATACATTATTTTGTTAGATGAAAACCCCTAAACTTGCATAAGGAAATTAAGAAAAATAACATGAAATACTGAAAATCACATTTCCTAATCTTATATAAATATCAAGGTGTACATCTGAATTTTAAACAATGAAATTAAGTTGCAAGACATGTATGCATTGTTTATTTGACGAATGTTTCAGTAAAACATTCAGAATAATTATTCAATGGTTAAATTAAATGAAAGAGAACGTATTGCAATTTTGCAACAGGAATGGAACAGAAAGTCCGCCAACTTCATAATAAATGCAGAGAAAGAACTCCGATAACTCGGTTCATTTTAAGGAAAATAGGAGAAAAGCTTTTATTACGTTTAAAAGAAGATTCTCATAAGTTAAGTCGAGCTATTGTTGCTGATTGTGGTATTTGTCAACGTAGTGTAATAAACTAACTGAAAAAGCAAAAGTGGGATTTCTACAAATTAATGTTATTCCAAAAACTAAATGAAAATGATCTAGACCAGGGGTCTCCAAGTACGACCCGCGAGAACTGTCAATTCGGCCGTGGCTGCCCAAACGATGGCCCTACACTAATGTAACGTGAAATTTGCGCGTAATTCAAAATTGTTGTATAACATGTAAACATGTTGTATGAAGTGCTTGGCCCTTAGAACTTAGTGGACTAGTCAATTAAACCGAATTCATATTCAACGCATCATGATATTGGAATGTTGAGTAGATAAAGTTCACACCCAGACAAGGGAATCAGACTAAACAACATCAACCCTCGCTTGGTGCATTGTAGTATTGGAATTTTAAGTCGACGGCAAGTTCGCACGCAGATAAGGGATAGGGAAAAGAAACACGGTGAGTGGAGTTTTACAGGAAGAACATATGGGCGGTCTGACAAGAACAAATCGGGAAAATAGACGAATTTACTATCTCAAGCTTTACTACAATTACTCAAAATGATAAAGAGATCTAATTGGATTGTAGTAAATGCTTTATTATTTATGTTAATTATCGGCACTCCGCATAATTGAAAAGTAGTACCGCGTTAACTTTCGCGTTACCCCGCAGTTTTAACATACTATTTTCCGATGAATCTACTTTTTTTTTTAATTAAACCGTCAATAAACCAAATTAAGAATTTTTACCAAACGACTCAGTTTTCGTATATAGAGGTTGGTGGCGCAATGGCTTGTGCACTTGGCTATCAGTCCCGGGTTCGAATCCCAGGGCTGTTTCTCAGGGTTGAGGTTTTTCTATAGTTTCCCTCAATGCATGGCAAATGCTGAGAAAGAATATTATAATTGCCAAAAGCTGTTGAAGGATGCTAAAGCAATGAACTATTATTATATTGGCTAATATATTTCAAACTTCTAATATAGCTATTCCGAACAACAAACTGTGGTTTCACCTCATTATATAAGACTGGTGCATAAGTACCCAAATTATGTTTTTTTGTAATCAGTGGATTGATCGGAGAGCTGTAGTGGAATGGCCTACCAGATCCCTTGATACTACACTCCAATATTTCTTTTTATGGGGATACGTAACACCGTGCAACTACTATATCAGAAACAATTTAAAACGCATTGCGTGAGTTTCAAAATTATTATGAAAAGGCTTCTAGCGGACATTTTGAGTATTTATTACGAATGTATTGTTTTTATTACTTTATTACAATCTATTATGTTCAATGAGAATAGCAATTGTGTAACTAAATGAGACATCAAAGTATCAAATAAAATTTTGGGGGTTATCGTTTAAAATAACTCACATTTAACTGAATCATCCTGTATATTCAGATACTGCATGTAAGTACGTAGAAATAAAAACAATCTATTTTTAGAAATTTCAAAAAATATAATATTTACCTGTATATTTAATGTATTTCCTCCTTTTTGCTCATGTATATATACATCTGCGAAGATAAAAATGTGTTTATAATGACATAAATAAAGTAGACGTTTTAAGAAAAGTGTTTGTTATTAACTAAAATAATATTAGCATACTTTTTTCGTCCGTTCCGTAATAATTAACTGACAGCACAATCGTTTTCCAACATATCCGCCGCAATATTTAGTATTTACAATGGCACAATTACATTCTTGTGTTGAACAGGGTTTGTCAGACCATGTAGGCCAACAAACTTATTCTGGAAAAATTTGGGCTAATCCGGGTTTATAAATATTTGCGTCAAACTATATTGCTTATCGCTTGAAATTTGTACTCTCGTATCGCTTTTAGTAAATAATTCAAGATTATAACGTAGCTGACTAATTTATTCACGGTAGTATGTGATCAACAGTGTATTTTACTTACATATCTTAAATTGCCATGCAAAGTATACATTAAAAGTGCCAAAGAAATCGTACAAATTAGAGTCTCGCTTAATCTACCTTCGCTTATCGCGCGCTACAAGACGCATGATGTATCGCAGCCATTCAATTGCCGCGATTACATAAACTAGAGGCATGCGTATCTGTCATTACCTGTTACCTCACTTTGCCGTCACTCTCAACACTCAGTGAATTTGTTATTGCGAATTGGTTTACTGTGCAGTATTGTAATGGCGATCAAAAGAAAGAAAATTGTAGCAATGGAAGAAAAAATAAGAGAAATCAAGAACAATTGGAAATAGAAAAATGGTGTTCCTTGAGTGTTACGGAGACTGCACTAAAAGACAGAAACACGAAGAAAGCGCATATTTATCAAAGAGTTAGTAAGTTTGGTTTACGCAGTTCGGACACAAAGGTGCGCCTATTTCAGGGCTTGTTCTAGAGAAAAACGTTGCACTTTCGAAATGAATTTAATGAAGGGGACCCAGATTTTACAGTAAGCATTGGTTCCATCGAATCCACCGATTAAGTGTGGCTTTCATATGAATTTGGCCACTCAGGTGTCGTGCGTTCGAAACTAACATCTGTCAAATATAGTGACTGTACTTTCTCTCGGACAGATTCGGTACGCTCCCGAATCATCCGCTTAACCTTTTACAACAAGGATGTGTAGTAACAAGACCATAAAACACTTTTTCCTATTCCTGTACTTTAAGGCTCTAGAGGCTATGACAAGCTAAAATAGCTAGACTCCGTTAGGTCGCTTACAGCCAGAATAAGACAGCAGTCGTTGGTTATAAGCAGAGTAAAGAAAGATTGACAGTTTCAACATATACTAAAATGCTACAGCAAATCACACAGGTTCAGAAACCTAAAAGTCTAAAACAATTAAAAAAAATGCCCTTTCTGTAAAATATTACAATTAGAAAGATGGATGTACCAGCAATGAAATTTTCAAACTTTTTTTTAAGAAATTTGTTCTTTTTATCGAGAAATTTTTGAAAGAAAATGACTTCATTAGAAAAACAATTTCGTTAGATAACTTGATAACTTCCCGACGACAACTTCAAGTCTATAAAATTTATTTTATTTATATGGGAATGAATAGGAGTTTTGATCTAAAAAAGGGAAAAGCTTTCGGCGATTAAAAGTTATTCCTATTTTGTTTTTAGAAATTACAAAAAAAAAAAAAGAGTATAGTAGAGCGAAAAATACAGTAACAATTTGATTATACGGTTTTACTTTTACGTGGTTGTGGAACATACGCAGGCTGTATATAAATGATTGAAGGGAGTTTGAATTTCCCGTTTTCTATTTTATTGCTTCAAGTTACTGCTAAGTAGCAGCCAACGTCTCTGAAGCTGTAAGCACTATATATCGGAGGAGCATCATACAAATAACGAACGCTGAGTATATTTGTATCGATCTATCATTTCGTTGCTTACCGATCACAAATATGCGGCTGTAAAAAAGTGGCAATAAGAAAAGCCTTTGTAATAATAAATAAGTAAAATAATAAACAAGTAGATGAAACCGACAATACAGAAAATCAAAACAACAGTAGAACAGACACGACCAAAGGACGCTACTGATTATTATCGCTATGGCTTGGAGAAGCGCCAACATCTCGAGACAAAAAAGCACGGGTTATTCAAACACCTTTCAATCATTGTTGAATGCAGTATGTCTACATAAGTACACATAAGTTTAAATATATGGACCCAAATTCGTTTTTATGCGGCTCAATACATTCGCAAAATGAAATTAAAATCGGACGAGACTTGCGCATAAACAGTTTTTAGTGTAACAGAAGCGATATGACTTATTTACTGCTGGTTCTCAGTGATTATATCCACCCTATCATTGAATCTTTCCTGTCAATCGATTGGCTTCACCTTGAATTTATACTAGTTATGAAGCAAGAGATAAAAATATAACTGCCAATAACTTACTCTAAGTATAGCGAGATATACAATGTTATAATTTTTAAACGTGATGATTTCTCGGGGAACTAGCTAGTAACATCATTCAGAACGTAGTACTTGAATAAAATACCGTTAAGTTGTTTGAAGTCGCTTATGTTCTGTTACAGTTGGGAGTTGTCTGGTATTAACCGGGCTATATTATCTTATATAACTTCAGACGGATTTTGGATTTATTTAACTCGCCACTATCAAGAAACGGAATTGTCAGAGACAATACAGAGAGAAGCACATTATACTTATGCTATACATTGTGGCGTCACAAGTTGGGCGTGTTATAACTAGGGTTGACCAAATCTTCGGTGCGCCAGGTCCAAACTCGTCCGGACGCACGACCCATACGAAAATCGAGCGAGTTCTTTGAACCAATTTGTCTCTGTTTCCCTGCTATAAATGCATATATGGTATATTATATTACACGTCATAATATATTTATACTTCATTATATGGAAGAACCAGTTTCCATATCAGTCGTACCTGCGGACCAGTCCGGACCTGTTCAAGGGTGTTTTTGGCAAAGATGCAGATTTTGCCAATTTAAAACAAATTTGAAATGGCGCGAGTATATGCCTGTTAAATAATTGCAAAAATGATTTCAATCGTGGCAATATTACATCATTAGATGTTGAGCGGTCGTTTTCTGCATATAACATTTTTTCATCACAACGACCTCTGCTAGAGGAAACGAGCATATCTATTGGTGCAGTGATTTCTCTAAGTTCATTCGCTTTGGGATGAAGAAACTGGTTGAGGTTATTTAAGAGAGCGTTTTCGAACACCTACTAACTTTCTATTACTTTACTTACGGTAATACGCGGGCCTCATACTCTATTTGCACTTGGAAATACAATGGCAAAGCTAATGCATTTTTAAAATATAAACTCTACATTTTTAGTCAGGGATTATATTAATGTATGTTGTTGTGTATGAATGTTCACTTGCTCGGGTTGTTGATCTCCCTTATACTTATGTATTTTCAATACATAAGCCTAAGAGAGATCAACAACCTGAGCAAGTGAAAATCGAAAACGAGTATGTCTTCAGCATATCAAGATCACAGTATAGTATTTAACCAGCAGTTTTGTTTAATATCCTTATAAATATTTTTTTTATTTATTGAATACTTGCATCAATGTTAATTACACGTAAAAAAGCAATTTTAATATTGCTTAAATACCTTTATAGGAAAATCCTAATTAATTAAATCACATAACCCGCTATGATTATACGCAGTTACACGCAAATCAGGAACAAAGTGCGAGTCAAGCGATTACGTAGGTACATCGGAATCAGTCGTGGATTAGCCACTAGTGTGAGGGAGTTACTCAAGACCTCCATTAGATCTTTCATTGATATCAAATATGTATACTACTTATGCTGTATAGATTTTTTTTGGTTTCATTTTTATTGCTGCTGCACTTTTAAATGTTTTTTATCTCACAGTTACATTATTAGCTTCGCTCGGGTTGTTTTAACACGCTCAAAATGAGCGGCAAAATATCATTTTATAGTAATGGATTCGGTTCAATCTTGCATACAAAAATGCGATTTATTTCTTTTTTATTTTGATTTTACTTTTAAAAAGTATACGGTTTATTTAACGACTTACCTTGAATTTAATTAAAAAAACAAATGCTATATATTTTGTACAATAGCTTAATATTTATTATATGAAATTATATGAATTTTAATGAAACGTCAACAAATTTATATGCTTATAATGTCAGTAATGACATGCGACCGAACGTACTCTCTACTATACCTCTATTCTTATTCTAGTGAAAGTGAAATCGAATACGTTAATTCGTGACACTATTACATAGTACAAAATGTTCGGTTTTTATTTCGAAATAAGGAATGATCGTTGAACTTATTAGTAAGGCAAAGGTCAGCTGCCACAGCATTTGCTCGCACTTACTAGTTAACTATTTGTAGTTTGCTTGTGAAATTGTCCAGTGAAGCTGAATGGGGGAACATGCAGAAAGCAAAGGCATTCTACAAATTCTTATGCGGTCGTTATTTCTATTTACTGTAAATATATTATATTAAGGTAAGCGAATAGGTCATTATTGAAAGTCAAATAACGTAGTGATGAACATTGGCTTGTTGGAGGTCTGTGAAGAATCGGTTTCTGAAAATTGATAAATCTCGTTCATGTGAACGAAAATCTATCATTTGACCACCTTTTCAAAAATTTACCTTAATACGTTGGAGATATTTCAGGGATGTAATTGTGTAATTACACATAATGCTTCTCAAAACCTGAATACTACTATCAAAGATATGAATTTAAAATATTTTTAGTAAACTAAGATGTGTTTTGTAGAGTGTACAATCACACAATAAACTTATATGTTTTCCTTTCCACAAGTGTTAGATCAAGCGCATTATTCTCGGATACGCAATTGGTAGATATCTCCGTAGGATAGCCCGAAACAACAGAAATGCTTAATTAATACTAGTGCCTTATATAAGCGTTATAACAGTCTGTCCGAAATTAAATAAATATTAACATAAATATTTATGTAGATGCAGAAGAATCTTTAGCAGTTTGTATAAATTTACGAAGGTATTAAAAATTGGTATTTTTGCTTTTGGTTTTAATAGGTTCCATGTGCGCGTATAGTTGTTTCAGTGAATCCTATTTATTATTCATATAGATACATACAAGATTCAATTACTTGTCATTTTTATTCCGAACATCAGTACAGAAGTTATTAGGATATATTGTGCATAATTTTTAGTATGCTGGTAAGAAAATAACCAAAAAGAAAAAGGGACAAATCCTTACCATAAGTCAAACATTCCCGAGGTTTCGTTAATTGTAGTTATTGCACTTTTTGGATCAGGAGCCAATGAACTCCAATTGGTTTCTTCACAAATAGGTAAATTTTTCCAACAACTGCCATTTACATTTCTATGTGTTATGCATACAGGATCAGTACTAAAAAATTTTAGTACTAAACTGTCTATCCATTCTTCCAAATCGGGACCGAAACGCTTAGAATTAGCTAAAGCCAATCCTTCTAAACGTTGCTGCTGTGTATTATTTAAAAATTTATCCCACAGTGAATCGAAATCTTTATAGTTACTGTTACCTCCATTTATAAATTCGACTTGATTTTGTAATATTAAATTACGAGAATAATAACGCAAAGGAATTATTAAGAATTTAACTTCAGCAAGTGATTCAAATTTGCTAATAAGTTTAACAGACCACAATCCTGGTAAAAGAGGTTGCTTAAATGTGGATTTTACATGTCCAACGTTGAAGCCGTCGTCTATTAATACCTCACTAGCTTCTGCTATTTTCTTCGTAGGATCTAACCAAAGGAATGTGACGTTGTAACTTTTGCTATCGCTATCGAAATTTGTACCAAACTCGTAAATAATCGTTGGTTCCGAGTACGGACCCAAAATTCGCGGAAAATTTCTCGAAACCTGCTCCTTTTGATCATAATCACTGCTAACAAATAAATAATTTAATCGTATACTGAGAGAGTCTTTCTTATGTATGATTAACGTATCTTTTGGTTTAAATCCGGTTTCGAATGTTACCTTTCCTCCATTGTTTGAAAACCCATCGAACAATACTAATGTTTTCTTATGGATATCATTGCGATGAAAATATGTAACTTCTGTGACAGTACTTGATTTTACTGTGCAATCATCTGAAGACAAATATTTTGCTGTTATTCGAGCAATGCTATCACTGATTGTTAAAACTGCATCATCTGGGATATCCATATCCAAGTGACTATATACATTGTGCCAATAAGAATTTGCATTTATAATTTTCTTTTCAAAATCAACGCCGTACAACCACTGCTCTAGTTTAAGTATTATTGCTTGATTTATAATTGGCTCAAATTTTCGCGCAAAAAATAGTTGTCGCGACTCAGTATTTTGTATTCGAAGCCAATCTTCTGGCTTGAAATCATTAGGACTACAGCCACACCAATCAACTACGTGCTTATATTGACATTTGCAGCCTAATTTTCTTTTCCAGTTAGTGACATGTAAATTATTGTCGACGTATGTATTACAGAACATAGAATTTCTTAAAACTGTATGAAAAAATGATTCCGCTGGTAATAACGTGTATTTAAATAATAGTATTAATCCCTCTACTAATTCATCTTGTTTATAGCTGGCAACGTATGATACAAACTTATGAGATAACGCAATCCAATCGCTGCCTCCATCAATTTGCACACCCGATGGTAATTTTCGATCACCTATTCGCCACATATGCGCGTCACATTCAACGAAAGTTTTGTCCAAACCCTGTTTCTGTATAAAACGTTGTGCATCACGACCATGTGATTTAACAAAATTTTTGTTCTTGTTTGCTGCTAAAAAATCAACTAGTCGCTTAACTGTTTTCACCGGATAATCTGATTCGCTCAGATTGATAACAAAATCCCACGACCAATTCATTTTGAGAAGTTCTCCCATCGAAGAAAGGAGCATTTTTAATAATGATGCACCACCCCATATAGTTGCAAAGCGTTTCCGAGTTAGTTTCATATTGTGAAAATTCTTTTCTAGTTTCAGAAGTTCTCTGAATAAGTAGTCTTGTCTCTGAAAATCAACAAAATTAATCATTTAAATTAGTGAAAATCTGAAAAATATTTATCACTAATTAATTAGAGGAAAAACAAACAACTTTGCATGTGAAGTAGAACATTTCACATCCATTCCGTCTATGTATTCAAATGTTAGCTTGGATGTTACCTACTTTCATAAAGTAAGTATGATATTGTGTGACAGAAAATACAACATTTAGCGTCCTTTCTTTTTTAGGCTAATTTCGGCAGAATGTTAAAACTATTAAAATATAATGACTGAATTTGTGTATTTGATTATCATGTAGAAATTATTGTTAACTGAGCGAATTTTAAGGAGACCGAATTATTGGGTTACATTCATTGAAATTTCTAATTGTGTATATCGAAATTGGTCTACTGTTATAAGACTTTTCCAAGTATTGCTAACGGTTAATAAGAAATTGAAGAAGAAATTGGACCATTTATTGGAATCCATGCCACTACCTCGACACATTAAAGGGTGTGTAAATCAGAAATATGCAATGTACACATTATTAATAAGAAATAAAAAGAATTGTTTTTTCCTATAAACTCTTATTCGTACATCGCCAAATTATTATAAATAATGTAACAATACTCACACAATGCAATTCCTACAATGCAGGATCTGAAATTCTAAGAATCAGCATAAGATGAACATTTTAGTATTTACAGTCAATGGCTTGTTTATATATCTGTGTAGGACTGCCTAATAAAAAGTCTAAGGTTCAACATTAAAAACTGACTAATTATTACCAATATTCTTTTTTTGTAACTGCACTTTAACATAAACAAGCCTCAAAATTCCCATAAAGAAACCTTCCTCAATATGAAAAATGAGTATGTAATTTTCGAATATGAATCAAAAAGAAGCAAATAGTGTAACAAGTTATAGACTGCCCAAATCTCAGACATTCTCTACAGGCGCTGAGTAAAATAGTGGAACAACATGCAGCAAACATGTAGTGGTAAGGATGTCCTCGCAACTATCTATCATTGCACAAGTATTCCGTTGGATGTGATGATTTCAATAAGTTTTTAGGTCTCTGTTGCGTTGATAACGGCCAATATTTAATATTGTATTGTAGAGAAATTATGTGTGCCAAACCGAATAATAGGACTCGGCTCTTCGTGGACCGTGCAAATAAATTTATCGGACAATTTCCGGTTCTAAAAAGCAATGGTGCAAAAGTAGTTTGTTTGGTACGTGATATACTGTTCGTCTGTTGGTATAAGAGAAATCTTATGACGTTTGCTACTGAAACCACCAACTTTAATATTTCCAGATATTTAAAAAATTAAGTGATTTAGTATTCGCCAATAATTTGGTATTTCAACAGCAAAGAATTTTTAACAAAAATTGGTAATACTGTAAAGAGAACTCATCTGTTTGCTCGCGAAAGCGTCATCAATACATGCGCGTGAGCATACCTTACATATATCTGTACCCTAGAACAAACTAATACAAAAATATTACGCATGCTTTTTTATACCGATGAAATGTGATTGCCTTTTAATTCTTTTCGTTTCTCAGTTCACATTTCTCTGTGTTGTTTTATGTCAGGAAATATGAAACTTACAATATGATCGTTACTTATTAACCTGGCAATTATTATAGTTGTAACGGTTGTCGTTAATCATTCAAACTTGTTCTATATTTTGGTCGTTTTTAGCGTACGATTTTGATATTTTGTCTTGTTCTCGCGACTTCTCCTTGATGCTGTTGATAGATTCAAGGTAACAAATGTTGGAACCTCAATTTTGCATTATCCGCTTATTAAACGAATATTTTATAGAATATTCCATCATGGTTAAATAGAAATTTTTGAACGATGATGTTTTAACTACTTTGAAGATTATTATTGAGTTCTGCAAGGAAGAAAAGCAAAGAAGCCACTATATTTGTTATGCAAAGCAGGTTATAAAAAGAGTTGTTGCAATGGCTAGTAAATCTGCAAAAACCGTATCACATAATAAAAATAAATTATCTATCCCATTACCTACCACAGACACACATCCAGTGAAAAGAAAAGTGGCTGTGAAGATAATATTGCATTATGCAGTCAAGTAATTTATTTGTAAACTTCTTTATATGATTAATATTAATAGCACCAAGAGCATACCTACGTTAAGTGTTTTACATACTGAATTTAAGGGTTGTAAAGAGAAACTATGTAAGATTCTCGTTGATATGGACAGTATAAAGAAATGTTTGATGGAACGGAATGATGTGGAAAGCGGGGCACTTGTGATTTGTAAATCATAATGATAGCCCCGGTGAAACTAGAAGAGAATAGATGAAAGTTAGATACATAAAAATATACTTAAGGAGTGTTGAAACAGAAGATACCAAGGCAACAGTTATGCCGGATTAAATGAGGTATGTACAAAAAATAAATAAGAGTAAGAGGAGAAAGAAAAATAAGAAGAAAAATGAGATAAAAGAAAAAGAAAAACGAATGATAGGGAGCGTGGGGGACGTGAAATAGAAAGGTGAAAAGGATAAGAGAAGGAAAGAGAGACAGGGGGGAGGGTAAACGAGAGAGAAAAAGAAAGAGACCAAAAGAGAAAGGTGGGATCTCGACGTTTCGCCTCCGTCGTAGGAAGGTTCTTCCGGAGAATAGGGGAAACCAAAGTGGCACGGTAACTCAACGTGTAAACCACGCTAGAACCACTTTGGCAGAAGGTTACGTTGACTCGGCGTGTTGACCGCGCTAGAGGCGAAAACCTTCTGACGTGTATCGCCGTGTTTTCTTCTCTAACGCGGTCAACACGCCGAGTCACCTTAACCTTCTGCCAAAGTGATTTCGCCTCTAGCTTGGTTTACACGTTGAGTTACCGTGCCACTTTGGTTTCCCCTATTCTCCGGAAGAACCTTCCTACGACGGAGGCGAAACGTCGAGATCCCACCTTTCTCTTTTCTTCTCTTTTCACCTTTCTTTCTATTTCACGTCCCCTCCCCCCTATCATTCTTTTTTCTTTTTCTTTTATCTCTTTTTTCTTCTTGTTTTTCTTTCTCCTCTTACTCTTATTTCTTTTTTATATATATCTCATCATGGCACGGTCCACTTCCGCAAGTAATTCGTTTATTACTAATTCTGGTCGTGGAGGCCTACGTATTCATTTAAACAAATATTTATTCTATCAGCAAACCTGATCAAATCATTTGCAATCTAAATGAAACTCTACTTGTGCAATGATTACCAACTAATAATATACGAACCGTGCGTAAATCATCATGAAAGTTATTGCTTCAACAGACCTAAAACTAATACAGTGCTGCTTGATATGACACACTTACTTGGTTAGACAATAGATTCTAATTTGCGCACAAGCGCGAAAGAGTTTTTTGTAAATTTACTGCGTACGCCATTTTAGCGTAGGTTGCTCAAAAACTTCATTTTTATTGTTATCTACATATACATAAATAATAGTACTTCTCTAGTTTTGCTTGCATTCTACTATTAAAATACAATCCGTAATGCTTTTACTACATATATTTCAATGAATATACCTAATAAATTAAATAACTTACATTACATTACATAAATGCGCCAATGAAGAAATTTGAACTTTATGAATTTCAATGCCAATTCTTCAAATACACAAACATAAGCAGTACTATAACCTAAATATGCATCCCAGGATTAAATACACGCTTTAATATCAAAACGTACTAAAACGGAATGAGTATTATAAGACTTATTTTGATGAGTGCAATAGTCATTACATAATTTTCACCTTGCTTTAATATCATACTGTAGATACATTGCTTCAATATATTGCAGATAATGTTGAGCTAGTCCCTTTACTTGCCTAACAATTACTTTCTTTTTATATTATAGCCAGAGGTCATGAATATTGTAAGCGAAGACATAGCTATGAATCTGTTTACAATCGCATGGTTCTGTTAGCCCTTATGATCTTACCAGATTATATTAATACCTAAATGTACAATTATGCTTTCAAACTGAAAATACTTACAATATCAACATGAATGTAAAAATAGTGGTCAACGTGAAAAAGAATCTTGATTAATCTTTTAACTTGTCGTAGAGCTCTACCATTCAAAGTTAAAAGAAAAACAATTTTAACTTTTGATTCACTGGAATTTGTCGCTTCATTGGCCACTTGTGGTATAAACTCTTAAAAATCATTGCATCAATTTGACAATAATAGAAATTAACTACAACTTACTTTTGACACCAGTATAATAGATGTTCATAGTACAATACCCACCACACACTTGGTGTGAATCAGAAGGACATTTCATATTGCATGATGAATCTGGTAATTTTAAGGATGGAGATGGCTCATCATTACCACAAAAGCATTCTGTACTATAATGAAATTATGAATTTCTTGTTTCTGCAAATATTAGATACATACGAATATTGTACACCAGCAAAGGAAAATCCAGATTGAAGGCACAAGTATATACAATACTCTGGTGAGTTGTTCTCCTTATTATTACTGTAGTAACCACTTAGTATTCTAAAACTCTTTTCATCCTTGAAGCAACCTAATGACTTGCCAGTTAATTGCGAATTTTCATTTTCACAAAAATTTGGCAATGTCTTTGGATATAATAATCCCTTTTGTATAAGGCACGTTGTATTTGATATTTCTTGTTTGCATTTTTGTGTTCTCGCTCTATGTATTGCAGAAATTGCTTCTTTTGTATTAACTTCACAAACAGGTACAAAATCTAGTTCTTCCAGTCTTAATTTTATAACAGTTTTATTGAATTGATATTTTTCAGTGTGCTTGTTAGCTTTCTTCTCTTTCTCATTAAATTTTACATCTTCATCATCAGATAATCCATCTTTACTCCTTCGAGCTGAATTGACTACACCACTTTCCAATTCAAGTATTTCTGATTTCGATAATTTATGAGGGCTCCAAGTGTTTGATGCATGATTTATTGTAAAAAATCGAAAAGCTAAATATAGCTGCAAACATAGAATTAAAGTGCCTATCATAAAAAATGTTCTGTATCGCCGCATCCATTTCCTATTATCTACATTCCTTGGTACAACCATTTCGAAAACGAATTAATGACATTATTATATTCTATGATATATAAATCTTATAACCCCTAGTAAAATATTTTCCACTCATTGGTAAAATCTTTTAATTCTCTCATACATCTTTTAAAAAAACCAAGCAAAAAAATTGTCAACAAGTCCAACAAACCCCCCTTGATAAGCTGTCAAATATGAAACCATATATTGGGGACTTTAGGCTTTTACCAGTATCTATTGTGACACTAGAAGATCAATGCTCATACTTGTGGATAAATTTAATCACATAATTAATTATGAGACTGCAAACTGGAGGCGCTGACGTCCGTGGAATTTCTACAAAAGGTAATGCGCAGGCATAAACAAAGATCGCTGGTTAATTAATTATCCTTATTTAACCGATATCGAAAATTCACGCGCGGAAGATACGTATTTCTGATGAGGTGCGTCTAAAGATCCGTTTGAGGAATAGTACTGAGGATGTCATCGGAATATAATTCGTGCTTATTTCACTGGGGTAGAGTGTTCTCAATTTAATAAATACGCATTGCATCATCGTAATGTTTACATGCGAACTAAGTCATCAATGGTGAACATGATTTAAGCTGGTTTGTAGCTGATAGAGGCTGCAGCGGTAAAATGTCATTAATTTGTGGCGTGCGCTACCTGAGAGACACCTGTAATACTTCAGAACGGTTGAGTAACTATGACGAATACATTAAACAAGGATAGGTCGCGGGCAGGCTTTGACCCTTGTCACACTGATCGAAAGGTAATCATGTTCCATGCAAGCATCGAGACGATCGTATTTACATATGTTAGTGACAGCGATTATGTTAAATGATAACGTATTTCATTCGAAACGCAAAGAAAGACTGACAGATAAATTAATATCTTATTTTCACCGAAATCACTTATCGTACCTATCCCATTCCTTTTATTTAGAGTAAAATGTTCTGTATTACCGTGCAGCAAGGTATTTTTGAGTAATCCTATTTGTATGATTTGTGGAATACTCCAAGGAAAACTGTAAATTAATTGTTTAGAGTGAATTTATTTATCATAACCAGCTTCGAGTGCAACAATTCCCCAGAATTTGATTTACTTTATTTTCAAATGCATTTGTATTTTTCCAGTAAATACATTAAATAAAAGTATTACATTTTGTATCTAATTTTAAATAAACCGCTTTTATTGCTCTTTTCTGATTAAAAATACTCTGCTTTTGAAGATGTAATACTAAAATTAACTAGCGTTTACTACTATTTATAATTTAACTATTTATTAGTGATAGAAATGTAATGTCTCAAAAATTATACGTACAAACGATATGAATAATATTACACACATTACAATATAAAGCGTTGAATGAGCGTTAATTTGTAGTAAAGATCGTTTGGATTAAAATGCCCTATAGTATGTATAACAGAGTATTTTAGAATACACAAATATCTATTCAAACGTCCCACCTATTTGCTGTAATTATGCGGGTTTAAATAAGCGGCGCTGTAAAACGGTATAATTTTTTAACATCGTATGGTTATTCGGATTTATTATCAAATTTTTATTCCCTACCATTTTAACCTATAATTTTTTTAATTCAACGCGATTCAACGTAGTCCAACAATATAAGTTAACATTTTATAGTGAGAAGTTAACCTATATTTCACTTTGGCAGTTATTTCTCAACATATAAAAATAAATTGATTTTAACATGGCAAAGAATAAAAGTGTGTTACAGTTGGTCCATGGGGATGATTATGTAGAATATTATATTTTCCCTAAATATAATTTTAGTGAAAATAATGAAGTTGAATTGCTGAACTCATTAATTTTGAATGTGAACATGTTTCTTGAAAAATATATACAGAAGTACATTTGGCATAGAGATGAATTCAATTTAGTTGCCAGGCCTTCTAACACAAGTTTACTAAGCGATTGTAATTCAGGTATTATAAATGATTCTTTTGTGCAATAGTAATAACTAATTCATGTATTAGAACCATTACCCTCACATTTATATGGTATTACGTACTATGGTGATAATATAGAAGATGAATGGTTTATTGTGTTTATGCTTGTACAGTTAACCAAAGAATTTCAAGATATCGTTGTACGAGTTGTTGACAGTGATGGTGAATTTCTTTTAATAGAAGCAGCAAATTATTTACCTGAATGGGCAGATCCAGAGACATGTGATAAAAGGGTATGCAAGTATATGAAATACCTCTGATTAAATTTTTGTATTAATTTGATTATCATCTCAATTTCTTAGGCAGGTGTTAATGAATTATACCAAATATTAAAAATTTGGTCACATTGCATATAGTGCCTTTGGATATAGCATGAAAATGAACATTTTAAAATCTATATAGCTTTTGATGTAATGTTACGCTGATTGACACTGTTTTAGACTACCACAGCCATGAATCTTGGATCACAGAATATGCTTTTTAATATTTTCAAGAAACTTGTATATCACAATTATACTATTTGTGTAGTTTCTAAATACAAATAGAATTGAAGTATACATTTATTTCTCTATAGTATTGGTCAAATTTCTAGTTCGTACCGCACTAGTTACTAATTTTAAATATTTTGAGATATACAGTAACTACTAAAATGTACCTCATTGTTTACATTTGTTAAGTTGTGTTTGTGACTAATAGTAATTATAAAATAATTTTTTAATTTTAGTCTATGATTTTGTCTAAGCAATCAAGATTACTGCCTAAAGTTCTATTGCGGTGATAAGGATCCCTGTAAATTTAGCTGCATGTGACATTTAATAAATTGTATTTCACTTACATCCCACCATCGCTATGTATTAGCTGCAGTCTTTTAGAAGGTATCACAACTTCAGTTAGTGATTTTTCCTTATTAAATAAACATTGCATTAGTTTTTCTGAAAGTTTAAGTAAATGTACACTATCGTCCATATGTACGGAAATAACTATAAACTTGATATTTTCTTTGATTTGAATTTAAATATACAGTTGGTTTGTACTAATATTTATTAGTAGATATTTAACATCACAAAAAGAATGTTTAACAACAAAAAAGAAAGAGAAAATATTACATTTTAATTTAAAGTGATTTCTTGTCAATATGCCCACCTTGAAACTGAATTGTGGTAGTACATATTCTTGGCGTTCTTCTAATCAGAGATTCCAGATAATTGCCTGTAATTTCTGTCCATGCTGCCTGGAACTTTTGCTAAAGATCTCGTGCATTGCTAACTCCTCTTTTTCAATTTCTTTGGTCCAATTCATCTTACTCTAGTTCCTTTAGAAACATATCTGGAAGTCGGAGTGGCCACATCATTGCTATCAACTTGTTTTCTTCCTCGAGCGAGATCAAATAAGTTCTACATAAACGAGATGAATTTTTGGGATTATTATCTTCTTGAAAAATAAAGTTTTGACCACATGATCTTTTCCCACCGGGCACAGCATTTTCTTGTGAGATTCTCAGATAACCCTCCTTAGACAGGATTCCATCTATTTTTATCAAATCGCCTTAAAAACAACCCCAAACTAGCACACTACGTCTGCCATGTTTCATAGTAGGAACCACACATTGGTCACTCACTCTTTCTCCAGTCGGCCATCTCACAAATGATCGACGTTTTGAACCAAAGGCTTGGAATTTGGATTCATGGACACTTTATTCCATTGCTGAAGGGTTTGATTCTTGTGTTAATTGGTCTATTCTAGTCTCTTTCTCTTATTGTATTGTTTTAGCAATGGCTTCTGTTTTATGATATCTACATACATAAAGGATTTTCTGATGATATGCATCGCATTATTTCTTGCAAAATATAATACCGTCAAGTAAGCAACGAATTATTTTTTAAATAAAAATGGAAAATACATAAGAAATGAAACTTTTCCTTGTACTCTTAAAAAAGAATATTTAAAATATTTCTTAAGAACGATACTTTTTTTTGTAATGTAAAATATCCGGTAATGCTGAATATCAACAGATTGTTACCTTTCAGATTTTCTATCTGAGCTCCACATATTAAATTTACTTTCGTCTGAAAACATAACACGGTGTCAAAACCCTAGAGTTGCAAAATGTACTGGCGATGAAATTTTAAAAATGGTGTTGAGGGTATTGAATAATTTCAAGTTTCAACAACCCAAATTTTAATGTTTGTGAGTGACGGTGCCGCTAAGATTTGAAAGTGTTATTGATAAGAATCCAGATTTTCTCATACGAATACAAATTTGTGGAGGTATGCTGAAAGATTCATTAAATTGTCACAAGGATTACTTCAAATTTGCAAATATAACATGATTCGATGTGGAACGGTCGCTTTCATCATTAAAAAATATTTATTCCGCACGCCGTACTCATTTGACTGAAACAAGTATGGAAACATATTTAATGATTCTAATATTTAATAGATCCCACCCAGTTTGTGGTTTCGTGGAAACTTCTTAAAACAGTAAGTGTTTCAGCACGTTATATAATATATTTTCTTATCATTATTTTATGTGTAAACATTCCTGCGTCCGCATCGCCTATGCTCACTCAGGAAGGTTACGACCATAAATGATGTGAGTACGTAAACGTTACTGAACACTTGCTTTGGTACGGCCGCTCGGCTCCTCCACGTTGTTCTCCGCACTGCACTGTAACTTGCCCCACTTTGCCGATACTATATTATCTTGCAACTTATTAAATTTACTAACTTGTAGTATATTATAAGCACACAAACTAATCATTAACAAAAAACACTTGGCCATTATGTTTAAATTAGTTACTGTATGAATACTTATTTTCTCTAAAGCGGCGTCATTGCAATGACGGTGCGTGTGGGTGACGAAACTATAGTTTGCAAAATATCTATCCCGCCACTGATCGGTTGGCGTACTAGAACGACAGACCTGGCCGGTGGGAAGGTTTTACTTTTGTTAAGTAGATTATCAGAACCTCAAAATAAATATGCTAGTTTTTTCAACATGAAATACAAATCCTGTATTTTTACGTAATAATGGATTCGATCGATTACCTAACTGATTCCAATGTTCAACACTTTTCATTTCTAGATACCTTGAAATATTACTTGTCCCCAACGCATTTTTCGAATTATTTACGAAAAATTGAGTAACTCCAAAATGGCAAGACTTAGGTGTGGTAATGTTGGATACACTCACGCCATAGTTTTATAAGGAATCAGAATTTATTAAAATATATAGCCTATTTAAAATAATTACGTTCTATTTGTGTTGATAAATATTTTTTAAATATACACCTGTAAACTTTTAATCGAAAAGTATGTCAGTCTATGTTTCTATCAAGCTGACACACTCTGTATACTGGTGAAATTCAAAATTTCCATCTGTATTTAAAATACAGCAGCTGCATACATATTTTAATACTTACTAACTGCGATGAGTTTATTAAATTTTATTTTATGTACCTGTATTTTGTTTACGCAGTATATCATGTTTGTGTTTTACTTACTTTATGCTCCTCTTTATGATACAATTATAAATTCTATTTGAACATTTAAGACAGTTAGACCGAATTCTGTCTCTTTGTTCATCTATATATTACTAATATCCACTTATCGTACTTAATTAAATACAGCGCGATAAAGTCATTTCGTTTATAATACCGGTTTCTCATTATAATGTACAAGACAAGATGAATATTGCGCTTGGCATTCATAACATTTCACTGTTTTGTTATTATGTTATTACATCAGCGTTTCTTTTCGCAATAACGTTTTATTATGTTACTACATGTTATTCTTTGTAGGTCTATATACATAATGGATGTCTGCATATAGTAGCTCCTGAAGCTGACGATGAAGTAGAATCTATAACTGTAGGAAGTGCTATAAATGAAATACGTAAGGATCCATCATTGACTGTGGTAACAAAAATGATTCAAGAATGCATCAATAAAAGAATTCGGGAATATCCTCAAAAAAATAATGGAAGTTTGCATAAAACTGCAGTATATGTACCAATTGCCGTAGCTTCAATCCTCCGTGCCAATCCTAAAATAATATCACCCGCTATTCGAGCATTCTGTAACCGTGATCAAATTGATATGAAAGCCTGCCGAGCCATGAAATATTTTCCTCCTGAAGTGCGAGTATTAACTAGAGTAACATTCACAAAATGCTTGTACGCCATGCTAGTAAATAGTAAATACCAACCTGATAGAAAAACTGGTTGGAATTTACCTCCACCAACCGCAAAAGCTTTCAAAGCGTATAATCTAGGGGTGAAACTTGCGTGCGGATTTGAAATTTTACTATCTCAAAGTAAAAGTACTGCTGGTGATGAAAATGACAAAAATTGGAAAGCTTATCAACGAAAACTTCAAGAAAAAGGTTACTTTAACGGTCTTTTGGAACATTCTAAAGAATACAATCAATTATTAAATAAAGCAAAGGAATACTACTCGAATCACATGGGAAGTGATAGTGGAGTGATTTCTGTAGGTGAACAAGTTTCGAAACTGTTACAGTCTTTAGACTATAATACAGAAGAGTATAAAAAGGAGGCAGAAAATTTACCTCCAGATGATGATGATTCTTGGTTAAATATTCATCCCGATGAATTAGATTCAATGCTGGAAGAACAATATGGTAATGAAAAAACACTCAATTTAAATGGTGAAACCAATCCTACAGAATTCACTCAAAATGTTGAGAGTTTTCTTAATCATGTATCAAGTTTTGAAGGCGCTGAGTTTCCAAAGAAAGATGAGGCACCAATAAGACCGCCTAGAACAAATAAACGCGCTAACGCCAAAGTTTCTTTTTCAACAGATACCAAGGGTGAAGAAACGTCAACCAAAGTTAATTTTGATCCGTCATCTTTTGCTTGCGCTGTACAAAATATATTAAACTTTGTGATACCTGAAGATGATTCGTGGGACTTTGATACTGATTCTGACATGAGCGATTATGATACAGATGAAAATGGCACAAATGGTGAGCTAAACAAAATGCAAGGATTGATGGACGCAATGGACAAGGAACTCGCAAAGACTACCATTGGTGAAAGCTTCCTAAAAAAGGATGATAATGAAAGTTTTGAAGATATTGAAGCATTCAAGCCTGTCGACATAGACATGAATGCTTTAAAAAATATATTAGAAAGTTACCAATCGCAGTTAGGAGAAGCTGGGCCATCTAGTAATATGTTAGGCCCAATGGGAATACATTTAGATGAAAACAAGTGTGATGGTACTAAATAGTAATAAGTTTGATTTTTATAATTTCATAATGTTAGCAGACCGTGTTAATTGTAAGTTCTTTTTTCTACTTTTTTATTTGATGCTTTAGGAGCCAGAACTTAAAACGTAATATAGGATTGAATATATATAGAAATTTATATTTATTATACAATTTAAATATACAAATTATTTTGCAGCTATTAATAAAATGTATAAATAAAATATGAAGTCTGTTTTATATCCCAAAATAAGTAAAATATTTCTAAATTGAACATATTTGCGGTAATTACGATGGAGTTTATGTAGGATAAGCTTATAAACGTAATTGTCCTAATTATACTGAAAATCAGGAGTTTAGTACTGCGTCTTTCATTACTACGAGTTTCAATAAAATATCTATAGGAAGCTTTGCCTAATGGCATGTATAAGAGGAAAATAAAATATGCATACATGTCTATAATATATATGTAAAAATTCTCAATAAGCAAATGCTATTTGAATTGTTAAACTTGTCAAACGTAATTTGAAGTGTTAAATGTTAGATTTAACTGTCAGAAGTAGTTCTAACCAACAAGATAACTCGAAGAAAAACATGCCTTCTTCTATTACGATTTTTTTATGATCATATTGTATTTCATTCTTCTTTTCTTTTTGGTTTTGTTTGGTATTTCGTGAAATCAGTATTTTTTTAACTAATGCGCATTATTATACAAGTAGAAGTACCATGGATGATTATGGTAAAATGATACGTTCTCAATCGCGGCAGTTTATGATATATCTCCTGCAATATTTGGAGCAAGAATGTGAGGCTAAAGCCACGTTAACATTCACGGATGCTGTACAGCAGGTAAACAGTAAAGTTGAAATATAGATATTTATTGAATTGTTTATTTTTAGCGAGTGGCAGATGTATTACAAATTAGTGTTGCATCTGTGTTTAATATTAAAGCTCGATGAAACTGAAACCGTATTCTGTCTTAGTGGGAAATTACAGAAAAAGAATTTCAATACTTAGATCATGCATCAAAGAAAGATGTATAGTGCGACGAAGTAAATTTGGCGAGCGCAAAATATGTGAACTAAATTACCAAAGGCTTGCCCTTCGCTCCCGCTGGTCTTTACTTTGTATGTTTGACAGCTGGGTGCACCCCCATTCAGCCTCATTCTATATTTTGTTCGTTTTAGCGTGTAATTTTGAGATTGACTTGTTTTGCCATTTATCTTGGAGTTTATCATTTCAAATATTGAAACTGTTTTTCTAACTACTTGCTATTGTGCTAGTGAATTCAGGGTAACGAATTTCGTAAGCTCAATTTTGTATCAACCACTTATTAAACGAATATTTTATAGAATATTCAAATCACTCATCAATAACACTGTAAATCGTGTCCTTCATAAGCTATCAAGAAATAACCTTAGAAATTACGTTTCCCATAGGTTATCATGGTGAAATGAAGGGCGAAATATTTTTAAAATGGATATCTAAGAAGTTACTTCCTAATTTAGAAAATTCATCTTCGTTAATATTAGAATACTCACATCATCAAAGCAGCAGATACTTCAACATTTAAAGAATAAACGTATATCTTACAGTCAATCTACAATCTTTAAAAGTGGAATTATTAAAATTGGAGAAACAACATACTTCAGGTAAACCTTATGAAGATGTGCTATTACGAAAAAAAGTTGTGAAGTGCTTTATCAGCTTCTATATCATTGTGAATGTTCAAAATGAGATGGGTTCATCTTAAAGGGTACTAAAATGTTGGCGGTATTTGGAATAAACCAGTCTCAATACTCGCAAGATGTCTGGGCAGTGCGTATCTCACACTGAAAACATGATATTGGTATGAGCGAGAAAAAATTTGCAACATTATAGTAACATTTGAATTATAGTTTTACTTTACTTTTTTTAACTACATTTAAAGCAGATCCATTATTGTTACGTTATCTGTTTTATATTTAGAACCAACTTGACAAAATATAAATGAAAGGGAGATGAAGAGATTCCATGTTGTGCATAAATGTAGTACATCTTAGGCAGTAAGTAAACGCTGAAGAAAAATGTTAAACGCTTCAGCGTTAATGTAAAAGGCGACATGCCTTTTAGAATTCTATTGATATTAGGGTTATATAAACTTTGTTAAGTATAAATAAAACTTCTAATTATACGTACTAAATTTTAAAACAAACCACACGACATTTCTAGGGTACGTATTGTATTATATAATAAATGAAGCATAATTATTTTGTTTTAAACCACTTAGGCACATTTTGTTGTTTGGATGTTGATGGTTTACTATAATCAACGTAAGCGCTTGTGCTAGCACCAGCATTAACATCAGTATCGGCTAGTACCATGTCATCATCATCATCTACATTTTCGATCGAATTCTTAAGTCGAATAGCTTCTTCTCTGTAAAAAAGTGCTGATGAATATATTCATGTATTTTACATAAATCGTAAAAAGACCTTATCGGATTATGGTTTTAAAAAACATTTTGGTTATTTCATGGAATTATTTGTTAGTTTCTTCTAAATAAAAATTGTTTTATGTACATATGGACATTCTGGCCATACTTTGTTTAAAAGTTGGAGTGATATGACAAACAATGGGCTATTCACAAATATTTCAAAATGCTGGTGGAACAGGCTTCGTTCCAAATTGTTTGCAGATATTTCAATCTGGTACCGTTAGTCCCTCAGAAATGAGTGCAGTGAATTATGAAAACTGGCTTTGAGAGAAAAATAATTGCTCCCTAGAGAGAACAATAGCATTGTTAGAAAAGGGGATATGATATGTTGGTTGAAGGATAAAGGCACAAATTATTCACTCGAAATGTTAAAATCGCAATTGCATTCTCTGATAAAGTATTAGAAAATAGATTACATTCAATACAGACAATATACAATATACTACAACAGAAAGAACATACAATTTTAAGATCACCCCCTGATCACCCGGATCTTAATCTCATAAAGTTGATTTGGTCCTCTGTTAAAAGAAGGGTGGCGAAAATACCACATTTAAAATAGGCAATACTTTAGAATTAGCAAAAGAAGAATTTCATTTAACAAGGGCAGATGAATAAAAAAAGTGTTGCGAATTTTGTAATAGAAGCAAACATCGGCTAAGTAAAACGAATGGACAGTACTTAACTTCATTATGTGCCCTTACTAGCAGTTGATGTTTTTTCTTTATTACTTTCCATTTATTAAGGTAGAGTACTGTTGTATGGAACAAAGTATGCATATTAATATTTTATTATGTATTACCTTAACTTAGCAGCGGCCATGCTTGCTGTAGATGATGTTGTAAATTTATCCATCAAATCTTTCCGTAAAAACGTTTTGGTTTCTCCAATGGGAACATACGTTCCAAAATGCAGTAGAGCTCCAGGTACACATCCTACCTCAATTAGACGGCTATCTTCACTTAGAATTTGCTTTGGGGGAGTTGTATCTAGTTATAAACAATAAGATATGGTCACTTGTAACTATAATAATTACACTTACATAAATAAAAATTGAGGTCTTGATTTTCCAAATATTCTCTCACAAAATTTACAACTGTTCGTACCTCATCAACAGTAGAAAATGTGCCTTGAAGAACAGTTCTATCGGGAAATTGTACTCTAATAATTGTTTTAGTATAAGTATTAAGTTGTTGCAATTGTCTTTTTGATTCTTCTAAGTCCCTTAGGTTCGATGTCAGTAGTGGTCTATTTTCCAATTCTAAACGTCTTCGTTTAATATCTCGCAATAATTTCTTAGCATCATTAATAGTTAATTCAAAGAAATCATCAGGTAAATCCTCACTTGGTATACTTTGGGCAGTTTCTAGAGAAAATAACATTGCATTTCTCTCTCCAAGCTAGATAAAAAAATTACATTATAGCCAACTTAATGCCTTGAATATATTACAGAACTTACAAAGATGAATTCTTTTTCGATTGATTCATTTGGGTCTTTTTCTATGAATTCAATTTGTCCTTTATCTATTTCCATTGACTCGGGACTCGTTACAGTTTTCTGCTTTTTCTTTTCATTCTTTATCATTTCAACTAAATTAGGCTTTTGTGTTGTTCTTTTTAAGTTTTCACTTTTGGCTTCATTACCCAAATTATTTTCATGATCATTTTTGTCAACAATCGGGAATGCAGGCGCTTCCGTTTTTGGGAAAGTCTTTGGGACTTCTGTTGTCTGCTGGACAGGAGATTCCACTTGTTGGAACTTACGAAGATAAGGCTTTTCTTCTGCAGGTTTTGAGGGTAATGGTGCTGAAATGTTTGCTTGTATTTTAAGTTCCTCAGGTGATCTGATAATAATTAGCACTTTAGGTATTTAAAAGTGAAACATGTATAATTTTATTTTTTCAATACAAAATTCTTGAAATAAGCTGGTTATCGCAATGAATTAAAGTTAAAAATGCAATTACTAATGTTATGATAATCTGTACTTCAATCATATCTATAAAACTAACAGTACTATTACCTCTGGAGTGCGTTAGAAAATAAAGTCGGTAACTTGGTTGACAATGAGAGTTCATGTGCTTTTTAACGCTGCATTCTAATTAAATTACTGATTTATGCAGGCTAGAGTTTACTGCGGTACCTGTGGATGAAGTGTATCATGGGCGTACCATGTAACAAGAACTTTTGAACTGTAATTTTCAAAGGCTTTTGAGTATAAACATTTCAAAACAATGAAGGAGAGGGAAGCTTACATTCCCACAGTAGTTAGATGTTTGGAAGCTTGCTGGAAAACTGAAGATGAAAGCTATATATTAGATTAAGAATTTAATGAATCTAGAATGGCCTTTCTTGCCGATGCTTTTTTAATTTTTCATTGACATAATAAGTTTTCCAATTTTATTAGTTTTTAAGAAGAAATGTATTATCATAAGCATAACACATTTTTGTGTTTTTTTTTATGTACAAATTATCAAGGTATAACCTTTCACTGTAATTATTTGTAAAATTTATTGTTACCCTCATTATTTTGTATTGAAAAAACTTTTCACTTATTTTCTACTTACCTATGAATTAATCTCAGTATTGCTCTACCACTTGTTAAACCAAGTGATTTCAAATCTGTTGATTTAAATGCATCTATACCATATATTTCTTGTCTCATATAAATTATTACAGAGTTCTTGGCTGGTTCAAGTTCATCTGGTGTCAATTTACTGAGAATTTCGTATATAGTATCACTTGGTTGAAAAGTGCCTAATAGTCTGTTTCCACATTCAAGATGAATACCGATTATGACATCACTTTCCAATCTAGCTTTTGTGCTAGTGCATAATTCCAGTTGGGCATTATTTGGCAATCCAGAAAACCGTAATGTAGAATGTATATCTAAAATTTGTTTGTGATGTCGTATATCATATTCCTCTGGGTTGAATCCGTGTTTTTTACATACTTCTTCAATTACCTGGAAAACAACTTTCTTATTTAAAATATATAAAAATTAAATGTATCGCACTTGTAAAATAGTTGTATTCGGTGAAACTTTAACGGTTTGGCGTCTTCCATTAGGTGTTAAAACAATAACATTTCCACTGGACGCCATTTATTGGGAATTTATACCAGAGATATTTATACTTATTTGCATGACAAGTAATCCGATATTCTAACCTATACAATTGAAAATGTAAAATCATTGAGTATACCGACATCTTCTGAATATATAAGTAGATAGTTTGGAAATAGTCTACAGTATTCTGCATATATTCTGTACAGATGGCAGTAACAATATTGACAAGTCCGAATTGTATTTCGGCAATGGTCGGTAATCGTTCGCAATGGCTCTGTCAATTTGATCATTGTACTTTACAATTTTCAGTAATTTTCAGCAAGTACCTCTTACAAAGATATTAATTGGATAGGACGATTAAAAGAGTAGTAATGGCATCCGCATTTACTAAAGTTCCAATATTACGAGTTGGAGCCGTAAGTTAAATGCTATTTAATTGATTTGATTTTTTGTATATGGCTGGCCTATTACATAAAACCGTGGATCAAACTTGCTACAATAAAAACGTGTTTTAGGCACGTGCATATGCGGCACAAGCTGCTCCCGTTGCTGGTTCTACTAATTACGATGTGAAAACAGCTGTTTTGTCCAATAAATTGGTTGTCGCTTCTGCTGAGAATGATTCACCAATTTCAAGAGTATCAATTCTTTTCAGGTACTATTAAAAAGTTCTAAGAAATTCATTAAATTCAAAGTGATTTGTTTAGAGCTGGATCCCGCAATGAAGCACCTGATAATTTAGGTGTTACACATGTGCTACGTATTGCAGCAGGTGGCACAACACAAACTTTTTCAAAGTTTGCAATTTCGCGGCAAGTAGCTCAAGCTGGAGCAATATTAACTTGCACTACAGATCGTGAAATAATTGCTTACACTTTGGAAGGTACGCGTAAAGCTGTACAGGATACCATTCCTATTTTATCGGCAGTTGCTACTGAGCAATTGTTTTATCCATGGGAACTTTCTGATAATAATAATCGATTGAGATTAGAGCTTGCTACACGTCCTCCTCAAGTATTGCACTTAAAATTATATTATTTTGAAACCTAATTATAACATGTTACAGTTAAGGGCAGTAGATTTGCTTCATAAAGCTGCATATAGAACTGGATTAGGTAATTCTCTGTACACTGCAAAATACAACATTGGTAAAATCTCATCAGAAACACTTCAACATTATGCGGCATCCAATTTTACTTCTAATCGTGCTGCTGTAGTTGGTGTAGGTATTAATCATGATAAGCTGGTTGAATATGCTCAGAATTTACCCTTGGAAACTGGTAAAGATGATACAGGACCTGGTGTCTACAAGGGAGGAGAAATCAGGTAAGCTACAAGTTATATAATTTTATAGTGATGTGTCTTTAGAACAAATTTATTTTAAGATGCCAATTCTATTTGCGTAAAACGAGTTTTCATTCTTGTATACTTGTACATTAAGCAAAGAGAATACAAGTCACATTGCTGTAAATGTTTTTGCTACAAGTTCGTCTCATACATTTTAAGATTAAATTCAATCCAGTTATTGAAGCCATAATATGCGTTTTATAGTGCTGGTGTTGCATTTTTACTATTATTATTATTTGAAAAAACAAAAAATGATTTTTAGGCAGCTTCAGTCAACTTATTGTTGGCACTCAATCTGTTAGTTAAGCATCAAAACATATGTCACATCTTAAAACATGTGTAATTGCATACTGTTTACACTTTCCTGCTCGTTTAAAAAATTTGTTGCTCCTTTTTTGCTGTAATATTAATTAGAAAACTGGATAAAAATGCTTTATGTTCTTGATTAAAATTGAGTAAAAGTAACTCTAATCATCATTAAGTTTACTATGAATTTAGTTTTATTGTGTATTTATTACTTTGTTCCTAGATCGGATAAAGGGGGAGATTTAGCTTACGTAGCGATTGCTGGCCAAGGAGGAACTTTGAAAAACATAAAGGAGGCTGCTGCTTTCGCTGTTTTACAGTATGTTTACGGTATGGGACCATCCACCAAGAGAGGTTTAGGAAGCAGCAATCTCCTGCGAAAAGCAGTAGGTGAATTAAACGAACCCCATTCCATTGCCGCAATAAACGTCAGTTATTCTGATTCTGGTTTATTTGGCGTTCTTCTTACTGGTAGTAGTAATATCGCTGGCAATTTGGTTGCTTCAGCAGTGAAAACTTTAAAATCCGCTAGTATTTCAGATGCAGATATCAATAGAGGTAAGTGTAATTTGAAACGCGTAAAATTTATGACATCACTTAGTATTTTCGCTGAATATGGGCGATTAGACTAGTCCCAATTAGAGAAGTACATATTACATCATTATTCTTATTTGTGCAAACAAAATTTGTCAGGTAACTGGTTGAACGTACTTCCTGATATTCTTTGACACTACTTCTGTAGGACTTTCTGATATTCCACTCACAACCAATAATCTCACAATGAGCTCCATCTTGTTGAGATCAAATATGTTTGTTTGGATTTGGAAAGAGAGTGTTGGGACAATCTCGTTCCTCAATAAATTTAAATAGCCGTCGCTATTAAAATTTTCTCATGAAAAATGGTCCTGTTGAGTTCTTTCCAACCAAACCAGAACACATATTTACTTTTAAGAATACTGTGCTTGGACTTCCTCCATTCTATGAAGGTTTTCAGTTGGCCAGTAATGACGATTGTGCCTGTTATTAGTACCATTAAGATAAACCGTTGCAGAAAATACTATTTTACTCACCAAATTAGGCTGCTGTCTGATAAATTCTGGCAGAACCGTACATTATAACTATGTGCTTAGTACTGGGACTGTAACGAATTGATTCTAAAATGGCTATAGTTCCCGATCCGTCCATGTTTAATCGAAAAACTTTTCTGAACTCTTTGTTACAACAATAAAAAGCATACATTGTTGGTTTTGGAACAATCTGTTATTATAATCAAACTGATGGTGATGTCTTAGAATGTACGATGCTACACACCATGGTCCTGTTGCCCACTGTATACAGGCAAAGCGATATTCAACAATTTTATGTATTGAAAGTATGTGACTACAAGATTCGAAGATGTATAGAGATGACAATCAAATTCAGCAGTGTAGTGAAAAACAGCATAATCCAGGCAAGCCTTGCCAATAACATGCGGTCAAGTGGGGAGGACTTATGTCTTCCCCTTTAACAAAATAGGAAATGTATGCAACAGTTTTGGCACATATTGCCATCATACGTCTGCGTAGTACTAAAGGCGGTTCAAATTCAATTTGTAAGGTACAAATTGGTGTAGATCTCATAGCACCTAGACATAATGGTTTGTTTTGCAAAATATCAATTCTACGTAGATTTGTTGTTACTAGTATACCGCACACCCTTAATCTAAAATGGATCTAATATAAACTCTATAGACATTCATGGCCGAAAAATCTATATCTCATCTAACTTTTGTAATTATACGTAGGATGTTTAATACTTTTTCCTTTCTGCACTTTGTGGTTGATATGAGCGGCTCATCTTAGTTTACAATCCATTACCTGTCCGAGATAGTTATAACATATTGATGTATAGAAAAAACATCGCCATTAAGTGTAATATTAGAAACCGGAACTCTTTTTGACCTCGAGGGAAAATCATATTAGTTATATCAAAAGAAAGCTGAAGTATACTCTCCTGCAACCAGTCTTAAACAACTTCATTGTCTTTGAAATATCTTTAGAAAGTTTTTCGATATTTTTACTGACAAAGCATATGCAGATATCAGTAATTGGATGACATTAACATTCTGACTAAATATGTAAAGGTAAGATAATATAGGTTAATTAAACAGTACAGGACTTAAATTGGAGCCTTGCAATACACCATGTGGTAAAGACTTTAATGTCTCATACAAGGTTTATAATTCTGCATGACTTGACGACATAAACCTATAATTATCAGTTTATGTTCTAAAACATTCAAGTTGACAGTGTTATAAGCATTTTGGATTTCTACAAAAATATCTCTAATAGCTGCTTTCTACTTACCAGTCGGTAACTCGGTTGACAATGAGAGCTCACGTGTTCTTGAAATGTGCGTTCCGAATAAATTGTTAATTTGTATAGGGTGGAGTTTACTGCGTGCCTGTGAATTATATGTCCATACAGTCCTTGCAATGGTTGTATTCGAACTTTCGTTATTGCACTTTTTCAGGCTTCTTATAATAATTGTTAAAAAGAAATGATTTACAGAGGAACTGACGTACTTACAATTTTAAACATAAATTGTGAGATAGTCTACAAATCATTAGAATTCCTTTTTTGATAGTCACAAAATTTTGGTTGAAGTTATTATTACTACTTATATTAAAATTTAACGAAATCAAATGAACAACAAAACGTTGACAGGAAAAGAAATTTCTACGAAAACATAAATCATGTTATCCGTGAAATCAATTGCACTTAATAATATTGTAATGTGCAAGTTATAACTTATAACACAATACTCCACTCAAATGAATATTTTAATATTCTTACCAAGCGTTCTTTTTCCACATCGGCATACGTCATTAACTGTAAGATTAAAACGGCTGGACTGTATGCTTATTATTACAATAACATTATCTATAGTTTGTATACAACGTTGTTGTTATAGATGGGTTTGTCTAAATCTTCGGCGCGCCAGGTCCGCATTCGCCCGTACGCGTGACCGATACGGAATTTGATCGAGTTTGTTGAACCAATCTGTCTCCGTTTCCTTGTTGTGTATGCACGTATGGTACATCGTATGTCAGTTTTTCATTGTATTTTATAATTGAATGGCTTACTTTAAAAGGGATTATAGCTGTTGAAACTTTATTAAAGCTTGAACTACTTGAGATAATCAAAAAATATGTGGTTGATAATCCTATAATATATGTTAATGACCAGATGATATCGGAATGTGGTCGTACAGTTCTACGTTTGCCCCCATACTTTTGTGATTTAAACTCTATTGAACTTGTATCGGTACAAGTAAAGCACCACTTTGCTGCCAATAATTAAACTTTTAAAATATCAGAGGTGAAAGGATTATTACTGGAAGGGGTAGATGTTATAACACCTGAAGCTTAGGCAAACTATGTCAAGTACATTATTGAAGAAAAGAATAAAATGTATTAACTTGATAACATAGTTGAAGATATGGTTGAACAATTTATTATAACTATAGATGCAAATTCCATGATGGATACATCGGATTCTGGTTTTACCTAATAGAAGATCTAATAAATTAATGAAATGTGTATAACAATTAGGGCCGGTTTATTCATATTCTGATAAAGTTGCAGGTAGCGCAATCTAACGGATAAACACAAACATGCGTTTATTCACCTTCTGACAGATAAAAAGTAGTTGGTAAATAGCTTATCAGAGGGATAAATTTACCTGTTGTTAAATCCTCCCGATAAATGTATACCTATCGGATATTATAACCGTACTTTGTTTCATATAGAAATCTTCTGCATGAATATAGAACTTCTTGAAGATTTTGGAGATGCTTTTATCGCAGAGGAAGTTGAAGCAATTGAAAACATCGATAATCGCTGTTAATTTAGTTTTGCTCTTGGCTTACTGTTAATAATTTTGTTGGTTTTATTTGAAATTTACTAAATTTTATGTTACTACTTAATATTTAATTAATCATTTTATTACCAGTCCAAAATGAAATTCGCTTTAGAAGTATATATAAAACAAATAAACATTAAAACAAAATTATAATTTCTTGTACTTCTTTTTTCTAGATTTTTATTTTTAGTTCATGTTCTTTCTCCAAATATTCCAATTGTCGTCCCTTAATTTTAATTTCTAAATCTTTGAGTTGAGGTTTTTTTTCAGCAATTATTAATTGCGTTTTTAAAAGATCTGATAGATACATCAGCAAGCATCACAAATTTAATATTAATTTGTTCTTTAGGTTTTTCTATCGGTAATTTTTTGAAAACTTAAAGTTTTCGGTATCCAATTATTCTTTTTCATAATTCGCAAAATTAGTTGCTCGATCTTTTTCTTTTAGTATGACAGTTTCTAATACCGTTTTCCATTTGACGAACAGTACAGGAATATTGGGTTATATTCAAATCGAAACTGTAATTATGTGTTTGTTTTTCTCATTACAACGGACATAAGTCTTTCACATTTATCCATTCCTATATTAACCGTCTAAAAACATTAGACAGTCCTGGTTTGTTACCTCTCAGATAAAATTTGGTAAAGATACCAAAATGAGATATCTGCTACCTGATAAATTTATCTTGCTGGCAGTTATCTGCCACTTTATCAGAATGTGAATAAACCGGTCCTTAGAATGCTCTGATTGCTCATTTATATCTTTATGCATTTCATATGCTTAGTTGACGTATTTTATACAATGTAGTAATTTTAAAAGAACGTGTACAAATTAATTGTATCGAACATGTTATCGAAGAGAGAATAAGATGTGTTAATTGGGTAATATCGTTGAAAATATACTTGAAGAATGTATGGCAATAGCAAATAGATCATCTTCGTCAGACCTCCATCACCAGAATCTCCTTCAAATGTCCGTTAATATCATTTGTATAATAAATTGAAATTATTTATTCATCTTTTTTACTCTACCCTTTGATTTACAAATTAAATTCATATGTTTATTTCACTTGTTATTTTATAAGTAAAATGCTAACGGTGGACAAATCTTGTAGTAAATTTAATTGAGGTATGAAGGGAAGAAAACTATTAATTTGTAATATGTACAATTAAGAGATTGCTATAGTTAATTAGTATATTTGATATTTTACTGTAGTCATTAATATGATATAATTCGATTCAAGTTATCCATGGCAATATTGTTATTTTAAAGCTCGTCATATGGCATTTATGTTCTCTTTGATTAACCCCAAATGCAATCTCATATACTTTCTAACATAATTAGATAAGCTCCAACTATTTCGGTAAATGAAAGAAGCAAAAGATAAAGATACATTTATATTGCAATTAACGTTTACTTTATTATTGTGGTATCATTGTACCAGGTCTTATGACCATAATGTATTGCACATAAAATATGAAAAGCTCTGCTATTTGCTATATAAGATTGTGATAATCAAACTTTGACGTTTATATGTTGTCATTTGACAGTTCCATGGGTTAAATTTCACCAGTGTAATACATCCACCGATCGTAGTACTATCTACTGCATTCTTAACATGAATTGAGTATAATTAGTAGTACCCACAATATTTATGATATACTGCCGTTGGTATCTTTCTAGATACAACACGCATTTTTATAGAAACTTTCTTAACCATCTTTATTCTTTATTTAAAGGCAAAAATCAACTGAAAACCACAGTTCTATCAGATTTGGAAAGCGGATCCTATGCGTTAGATAAAATTGGTCTTTTGACGGTTCTGACCGGTTGTGCTCTATCACCTAGTGAAATTGCTGCAACAATTGATGGTGTCTCTGCAGCAGATGTCAAGGCGGTATGTTTGCCCTATTTCTTATCTACATATATATACATAGAAAGCCCATGTAATGACAAAAATTGGTAGTCAGTTTTTGATAAGTAGGCAGTCTTGGTTTATCCTTGCTGTTTTAGATGTCTAGATTAAATTATTAATTAGATATTTTTTGTATATATTTTTTTATAATTTTACAATTCAAAATATGTAAATACAAATGCCTACGTTGATTGCAAATCGTCTTCTTGATTATAATAAATTGTGAATTATGTAAAGTTTAATGCAATGCATTTGTTCGTGTATAACTTGTAAGCTGCTTTTGTTATAATGGATTATCGATAATATCCCCTTCTTTTGTAAAGTGCGGCTAATCATATCAAATTTCGAATATATATACTAACTTTTTTTGTTTTTACATATTGTATGTTTGATAAATGAATTGTTTAGTTCTTTGTTATTTGGGTGTGAAATATTTCATACTGATAATTGTTTAGTTCTAAATTCTCGATGCATTTATGATATATACGTCCAAAGAACAACCCTTACTTATTTTGTTATTAGCAAAAGTCGCTGTGTACAATATTATAATCTACTACCTCCTAATTTTGTTTACAGTCATCTAGATCTCAGTATGTTACCAGTAATTTCGTCGGAATCTTATACTGCCAGTTTTTCCTGTCATGGGCTCTCTGTTGGTTTTATTCTGTATACTTCCGTAAGCTCTTTAATGTAGGTTGTTGTATTATAAGAGAAAGAGAGCATATCGGCGTTCAGACAAGTGTACAGAATAACGCTATGGTTTAATGTTTTCAGGAATGAGTGCACGTCATAAGTGACACTGGTATGATGTTTCATTCGCGTTTCATACAATACGTTTCATTTGAATATGGGGAAATTTAAACAAATTTCAATCTGAAATAATAGCTACTTACATATTATGTTACGAACTTATTACAAAACATAATAATGAGAATAAGATATTGAATAGAAAATATATGAATATTTATTTTGTTAGGATCGCTATGTCGTCATTTCAACATAACCTTTCTGCTGTTTATAATTAGGGGCAACATTAGTGTCTACATTTTGATTTGACAACAAGCGATCTGACATCATTGTCGATTACTGACGTGCATTCATTCCTCAAATAATTAGACTGTATAAATGATATGTGTGTGCTTTTTCATCACATCAAGTTTATTGAAGCATATGTCAAATATTTTTCAGGCGGCGCAAAAAGTTGCATCTAGCAAACTCACAATTGCAGGAGTAGGCAATTTGAAAAATGTCCCATTCTTGGATGAATTGAAATAATTTATTACACAGTGTTTTATTTCATATTTAATGTTAGTAATAATGTTACTACAATTACAATCGTGCTAATTTATATCTACGATAAAATGTTTACACCTATTTTTTAATGTACATAGATCACTGAATTAAACAGCTGTGTTTCATTTTGTGGTATTTTTATCCTAAAATCATCATCATCTTGATATCACCACAAGCAAAGTTGGTGATGCATACTTATTTCGTTATCTTGATAAATTATCCTTTTCTTACGTACATTTGCCTAATGACAGCTACATACGAATAGGCTGCTCTGAGAATCTAAAAAAAAAAATAAAATAAAACAAAAGACAATTTCGCAATGTACGAAATTGAAAGACATCGAACTTTTATGATAAATGTTTTTCGAAGAAGTAAATTGGAACCACTTGAGCAATGAGAGGGCTTATGATAGTGCTTTTGAATTAAACAAAATAGTTTGCGATTAGTCAAAGCTTTCTTAATTGGAATGTTAGCCAAAACTTGTCTACTTTCCCTGCTTTATTTAGCTTTCACACTACTTATCGGAACAAAATCCTATAAGATGGAGTCGTATCAATTTCGGCAATCAAGATGGAAATGGATTGCTTATGATAATGGAACATGAAACTGATTTTGTCGTCAGGCTCAATTACCGAAAAAAAAGAAAAACTGTACAACCTACATATTTATGCAAAGGTGGCTATGCTTTGAGAATTGTAGAATTTTAAATTAGGTCTTTAGCATTAGGTGCCTATATAATTAGAAAACTATTGCAGATATCATGTAGTTAAGAACTAGTGAATGTTAAGGATAGCATATAAGACGTACCTTTTGTTACTTGGAAAAGGCATGTTTGCAACATTTTTTTGCGCAGGAAATTATTTGGATGATTTAAATATTATAAAGAAAATAATCTTTTTGCTGCTTAATTCAAATGCACGCACATGGATTTTTAAATTGTCTTGTAAAGTAGGGCAATGAGGAGGTCTTTCATATCATACTTACAGTTAATGCTGTCTCTGTGGACATGGAGTAAAACGGCCCCACGGATAGAGTTAATGGTTTTTGGGAACGTAGCATCACTAACATTAATGATTTTTTTATTTGCTCATCATATTCAAACCAGTCGCTTTCCCATATCGATGTTGCAATTTTAACGCTCTGGAAATAGAGCAAAGTAGGTACTACCTAGTATAGGGTGATTAAAAAATGCGGTATTTAATTATTATCTAATAATAAAAATAATAATGAATAGCAAAAATAAAAACCATTATAAAAGTTGTAGAATAACTGAGGTATCTACTCTTGTTATTATTTTATGAACTAATTAAAAGAATGTGCTTCTGACAAATAGGTAGAAACGCCAGAGTTGTCGACTACGTGCGAATATATGCGGACGGCGATTGTTGTGCTGTGAAGTATCAGTATTTTAGCATTGCTGATTAATTATGTTGAATGTATAGATCTTGAGAGATCAAATAACTAGGTTTGTCGGGGAATTTATAGCTTTCAAATGCAATAACGCAAACGTAGTGTGTTTCGTTTGCTTTAAACTGTTGTACCGGGAAAAAACGGACTGCAAAAGACATGTGAGCGGTACACAGCACAAATATAAAAAAGTAAAAAGCGTGAACTGAAATCATCCTACAATAAAAGATTTTAAAAAGGATACATTTTTTTTAAGAAAAATTACTTTTGGAAATTTTTATTCATTTATAAGTGGAATTCATTTTCTTTTTTACTGGTACGCCTGCTTTTCTCAATTTTATAATTAGTATAATAAATTCCGTTTTAAATAACTTAATTGCTAATTTTGATGTTTCAATTTATAATAATTAAAGATCTCCAGAGCAAACAAACATACTGCGCAGTATGAAGCAATGTACAAATTCCTCACGAATAAATCCGACAAACAGTACTGATGTCCTCTGTTTTATCTGTGTATCAATGAAGTGGCAATTTCTATTTCTCGAGTTGCTTTATCACCATTGTATTTCGTTTTTTCAGTAAAATATTTACTCCATATATCAAAGAATTTTAAAAACAAAAAACATTTACGCTTTTGTTGAAAGTAGTAAACATTAGAAGAAGTAGAATTAGTTTATTGCTAACTTAAATACCAAAAATTCTACTTTATGAAGCAATACACGTTAGTTTATTCTTTCAGAAAAGTTAATGGTGTGCGGCTTAAATTTATGTGCTATAATAGATAATAAAGAATTGTTTTGGATTACCTGGAGTATAATTTCATTGGCATGCCAATAAAACAGGAATAGTTGGATTAACATGGCAACCAAAAATTCTAGAGCGAACAATTGCTGCCATCCGACACCTGACTAGAATAATAAAATTAACCATTTTACAGTAACTAAACCAGAAACTGTAATAGATGTAGTGGAGGAACTCAAAATTGTCATGCAGAATGTTTTTTCATTTGTAGATATTGTTATGTTTTAAGCAGATCTCAATTCAAACAGGCGATATTATTTAAACAAAAAACTAATTTAACTAAAAATAAAATTAACTGTTTATGTTTGTACATTTATGATGCGAAATAATGATATTTGATCTCTTTTCATATGTTTATTTGTAACATAATTTCAGAATTATGCCTCAATTTGCTCCCGCTTCATGACTCGATTTGACGTCAGCCAATAGTAAACTGCAGTTCCTATACGTAGTTACTGTAGAAGTGGTATATTTGAACACTAACGCTAACATTTGTACAGAATATTTATCTTTCCACTACATTATACAATGTTTATCCAACGTTTGTCTCTCTTCTAAGAGCGATCCGTATTACAACCAGCAACAAATATTTTCTTGAAACTTCTAGCTCATCTCGACTCGCACTTGCGGTAGTTTCACCGCAGTTTCTAGCGCTTGTAACAATATTTTACGTTATAATACTTTACATTACATATTAAATTCGAAGCGTCCTTGATGTTGAACTTCATGAAGAATATAGAGATAAACATGTTTTTTGCTAATAACTCTATAAGATAGAATTTATCCGTTCATAACTCAAAAAGAGTTACATTTGTATAGCGAATCCTATTTAAATTTGCCTTAATTTTTTAATGTAATTCAAAAATTAAGTTTGAATCGACATTCGGTAATACCAGAAATAACGCTATATGCTTTTATATACACATATTTTAAAGCGTTGCACATTTGCTAATTATCATTCAAACCGAACCATAACGTATGCAATTGTTAATCATAATTCATTTCTTAACGAAATTTGTAGGAACAATATATACAAGTAGCTATATAGTGTACCGTTTTTGCTGATTGCCGCTCTTACCGAACTCCATTTTATGAAATCATAAAAAATATGTGCTTTGATATCCCTGCGGTTGTACAGAACTTCGTTGATTTCCCGATTGTTGTTCTGCGTGTTGGCTTGGTTTTTAGAAGAATCCCTATAATATCTACCTTTGAAGAATATCTCATTTACCTTCCTCTGGAGCTTGAACTTACGGAAAATCAGGGAAATTGGGATTCCTCTATGAATCAAACCGATACGCGGAACAACACCTGGCAGAACGATAGCTGGATCTTGACGGAGGAACAGAAGCAGCGTAGGCCTGATATTGTGATTGATCTTTCATTAAATTTGTAAAAAGCGTTCAAATTAATGTTACCTCTTGTAGTCCATTTCTGTAACAAGCTAATACATAATTATTTTTTCAAAGCCTACTTTGAGGTAAAATTTATTTCAACGTTACATGTTTCTGGGTGACGAAACTTGATGCTTTCAGCATTAACCAGAAATAAATCGATAGAGCATACAGTGGATATCCCCGAGTACACCGCGTCCTAAAAAGGCACAGTTTAAGACCAAGCTGACGTGCTCTTTTAATCGTAAGGGAATAGGCCGTTAAGAATTTATTCAACAGCGACAAAATGCCAATCAACAATGCTATTTACAGATGCCGAAAAGACTATAAGATCCTTCGAAGGAAATGTGGTGGTCTGACAAAGAGATCATTCCTCGCGGAAATACGCCAGGTTATAGTGCGCTCTCTGTAAGAAGTTTTCTAGCGAAAAAAATTAAATCATCCTGTTTATTTACCCGACTTAGACAAAATTAAAGAATATGCTGAAAGGATGAAGATTTTCTAATATAATGATATCTAACAAAATATAAGACAGAATTCTGGAAAATTATATCCAGGACTGCTTCCAAAAATGGGTACGCCGTTTAAGTCACTGTACAGATGCACAAGAGTTGTACTTTAAAGATAATAGTATCCAGAAGTGCATACTTTCAAAGTGTATATTTTTTGGAGGCATATTCTGGGAATTAAATTTGTCGCAATCTTGTATACATCAAACAATGGTATACTTCTTGCATAATTAATGTCTACTACCGTTTAGAAACGAAATATGATGAATTTATTTTATAAATCCTTAACTCTTGTTAATTTAATTCTTTTGTTAGGGGAGAAAGATAGTTGCAAATTAACTTATCCACAAATTTTCGTATAAAGCAAGGAAACAGGAAAAGGGCTTCTCTTTGCAATTTTTCCATTTGCAGAAGGTAAGTTAGAATATGATTTTTTGTGCTTTTTTATATTGCGCTTATTGTCGGTCATAAAAATGTTTATAATCTTCCGATTTATACCCGATTTCTTACAATGGATGAGATCAATACGTTATACTTACAACAATCATTTGTAGACCAAGCGTAGCCATTTGCATAGATGCAACAGCAAAATCGATCAACATGAGGCGACTCATTGACTTATCCAAATCCTTGACATACCTAAAATATAAGAGGTTTTAACTCAAGCAGAGGAAGATTCACAGAAAGAGAAATTATGCAAATCTGTAAACATCCTTAGTTACGCCTTTTTAAAGTTAGCATTCCGAGGAATAAGAAAAAGACGTGGAATAATTGTTTTTCTTAGATAATACTACAATACTTCACGTGTATATGTCAAGTAAACTAAACTGTCATTTAAATGTTTGAGATTAAGACAATAAGAATGTCTTTTAATAGGAAATGTGCGGTAGTAAAATATTATACTATATTCAGAACCTGATACTGGAGTGACAGTAATTTTCTTGGCATAAAATTGGCGTTTCGGGTTGTAGAGCCTTAATCCATTAGAATAGCCTATTGTTCGAGGAGGAAACCTATCGAATAATGTTACACCCAAAATTTCTACGTACGAAATAAGCTCCCACGTTTTTGTTTCGACGTCATGATACTAATGGGATTCCATCATATTTACATCCGAAGTTAGATCTCGGCGCTCCTGCAACGCAACGCATTTAGTCACATGAAATTTGGTATATTGCATGAAAGAATTCATCACACTGTAAGGGAATTGGTACTATATGGCAGCTTAACTTATGTCTTACATCTGGAGCAAAACAACAATTTATATCTTAAATTCTGCTAAAAAATTAATCATCGAAAAGTGCTAATTGATGGAATATGACTGTGTTGTAATGTTCGTAATTCAACATCACAATTGCACACTGCCAGACTTGTAAATCTATCGAACAACGGGCCAAAATTCCGGTTCTTTTGAAAGAGAAAAACTACGCCATCACACCAAGGCTGCTACCGGTCGAAGATATTGTTTTAAATACTGAATCCGGAATCTGTACTATTACGATCGATGATTCTGAAGAAATTCGTTCTGAGAATTTCTAGGATCTTGCAATATTTAAAACTTCTAAAGAGCAACGTCACAAATAGAGAGAGAATTGCCTTCAAAAATTTCAATAAGAACAAGGGCATTATTATTCTTTTAGCCGACAAAGGTAATACTAGCACGGTTCTGAACTACCAGGATTATGCGCAACAGATTCGGAACCTTCTTAACCCGAAGAACTACAAGAAACTCCCTAGGAACCAGACTAGCGGGATTATTTGAAAAACCAACATATGCAGGTACTGTCCATTTTATTAGGATCACCTTATAAATTTAAGCTTGTGTGTGTTTCCAACGCGATAATTTACAAATATATGTACAAAATTCATAAATAAGGTTTGCAATGCCTGTCTAAATACGTTCTCTAAATATCTTTCTAAGAAATTGAGAAAGTGCCACTTAGTGACCTCTTGCCTATTACTGTTCCTTTCACCAAACATTCTGTACTGTATAGAAGATGGGTAGAAGTAAGATTGAAACACACAGTAATTCGTAGAATATTATTTAGATTGGTTACTATTGTAGAAAGAATATTTATCTGTTCATGTAACAACGTTTTTTCCGTGCTTACGTGTTAGTGTTACACGGGTACAGGAGAGTATCCTCTACGTACAATTGCAAAGAAAGAAAAAGTATCAGGGGCGTCCTACGATACATACAGAAGATTTTTTCGCGCAATATCATTATTCTATTATCCCACCACAATCTATTTCTAATGGAACAATGGCTTATATGAACAACTAGATGGTATTAGCGTCAGTTATCGCCAACTACTACATGAAATTCTTTGAAATTAAGGCGGTGGATTCTGCTGGATTTGCTAATTTTGTTATGTGTATGGTACCTTCGTAGTTTGAACTTATGGACTGGCAGCTAAGCAACATTTATCCACATATACAATTCATCAACGAAATAGAAAAGAAGGAACAGTTATCGCTTCTTGAAATATTTTTAAACAGGAAGGAGGATGGGACACTTAGCCATAAAATCTATCGCAAATATTCCCCTTGATCTTCATAATCACCAACCTAGATAGAAGCAACCAGTACTTAAACGTTAGTGAATCATGCTTAAATGCTGAATTAATCAGGCTTTACAAGTCAACGTATATAGTGCGCTTGGCCTAAAGAGAGTGGTTCGTACAGGATATCTGCCTTACATCAAGTGTGTAACAAACCATGTTGGAAAATTATTGGGTCAGCATAACATAAAAACTGTTTATTGGATACGTAATCTGTTATACTCCGACAGAGATCCTCGAAATCTTCTATGGAGATTTACAAAATACCATGCTCTGGCGCAACTCCACAAAACACGGCAGTGGTACACGTATTAAAGAACACAAGCGTCGGTTGGGCCAAACGGAAAAATCAGCGATGATGCGAAAATCATATCATCTATAAACAAAACAGCAAAGTTATTGAAATATACAAACACTCCAATAACTTCCATAGGAAGGAGGAAATCGCACAATAAACAACAGACGATGAGTAAATAAATGACATTGCATCGCATCATCTGACGACTAGACGTTGTGATGACCATTTTGCCCTCGCCGCAATTTTGGAGGAAACATTGGAAGCAATTGTAATGGATCCAGGCTCTTTAGCCCAGAACAACAATTTTATTCTTTAGACATCAGCCGGTAAAGCCTACATAAGTTGTTTTGATTTATGCAGAAATGTAAGATGGTCTTAGCAAGTTTGATCATGGTCTTTCAGAAAATACGAAAGGACTATGACTAAACTTGTGAAAGCCTACATAGCTTAATAATTTCCTTTTTTTAATAGGTAATAAGTTTCAATTTTGTGTTAATAATTGATTGCTTACTTACTGAGTTAAAACTTGATGCATAATTATGCAATATTTGATAGTATACTCTAGAGCACGGTTGTAAGGAATGTTGATATTCTGCGCCAAACATTTTGCTAATGATTTCGTATTTTTGAAGGTATGTTGAAGTATTTTGATCTGTCCTATGATGTACACCATTATACTGACAAAGAGAAGTTCAGTTGCTGCAGTTAGTCCGCCGCCGACAAACAGGGAAAATATGTCATATATGTAGCAATAGTAATAATAAGCGTGTTTGTCGAATGGAAACCAGGAAATTAAAGGCAAGGACCTTAATCTGTATTTCACTGTTACATTATTTTTTGTATAATTAAAGTAGACTGGTTCGTGTGAAATTTCTGATAATATAGGGCTGATGTAGAACGGCAGCACTGTAATTATAGTAAGAGAAATAAAACCAATATTAATGGCGTGGCTCCACTTCTTATAATATTGGTAAATCCTTTTCATATCGTCACTGTAATAAAGTAATATCTCTTTCTCAGTATCTTTAATTTTCTGTATTAAATTTTCCACACCTTTGCTGTTACATGCTATGAGCTTCAATATAGTTGTAGAGTATAAGAAGGAAACGCCAAGTAATGACGATACATGATACAAGTCTTCTTTTGAAGTACGTATAAGTTCAATATATTCAGTAACAACAAATGTCAAAAAATGCACTCTTACAAGATACGAATAGGCCCGATGAAGTATGTTTAATAGTTTATTATCAGATTGCATAATCAATGCACCCATTATAAAAAGGAACTTCATACTGATTTTTAAATGTTGATTTTCCATTGTCGGTTGTGATGGATATATTGAACTGCTCACTTAATTTTCTGCAAAGGCTTTTATGGATTTCTCCAGCAACAAATAATTAATTCGAAAATCGCTTGCAAAATTTACTATGCGAGCAAATAGATCCGGATTCCACGTAAGCTGTGATTACAGAGTGTAATTATTTTCAATTAAGTGTACAAGTTATGTTAAATGTGCGAGCACCGATTATCAACTTAATATTTCATCTTGCGACACTAACATTTGTAGCCGTTTAAGAAGGAATACATGAAAATGTTACAAAGTCTGTTGTATATGAATCAATAAATGAATAAATAAATTTTTGGTGCGGAGATGGGAGACGTCCGTAGCTGTAAGGCCGTTGTAGCATACGTACGGCGGGAGATTCCAAATTGTAGCCTTTATAACACGCGTAAGGTTCAGTTAACATTTGTAAGGCCGTTTCGGCGTACGGATGCGAAATTAAGGCCGTTTTGGTATGCGTAAAGACGGATTAGCATACGTAGGGCAGGAGAGATTTAGAATTAAAGTCGTTTTTGGAAAAGTGTGCGTATACATAGTCGGTGTCATCGACAATAAACGCGCGTTTTGGCGCCGTTGTGTGTGTCTTAGGGCTCATTCTTGCCCGGCTCAAACATTTACTGCGATTACCAAACTCACAACAGTTCAGTTTGAATATTATTGTGATCTGCGGTGCAGTAAGTGAACAACACTGTTCGAAATGCCTCGTGGTAAATCAATAGTTGTTGCTAAACGATACTAACTTTGCATAAAGAAAGTTTTGCCAGCAGGCAAATCGATGACAAATTAATTCTAACCGCGTCGACAGTAAAATATACCATACGCCGATATCAAGAAACAGGTGACTTAGAGCACCATGACCGTCCAGATGCCTCACGAATAACCACCCCAGCAGACAATCGTCTACTACAACTATCAAGTAAGCGAAATCGTAGAAAAATAGCACCAGAAATAGCGAGCGAATTCAATCGCGGACGTCAGAGTTCAATTTCAGTTACCACCGTCCAACGCCGTCTGGCCTGCGGAAATTTACACGGTCGCGTGGCAGCTCGTAAACTATTGCTACGCCGGGGTAACCGACTAGAAAGGCTACAGTGGGCCCGTGAACATCGGAATTGGACGGTAGAACAGTGGCAGAATAATTTATGGGCTGGCGAATCAATATTTAATGTGTTTGGTTAAAGCAGGAGAGTGTTTGTCAGACGTTGCACTAATGAAACGATGCTTCCCGAATGCATTGTACCGGCAATAAAACACGGTGGTGGTTCAGCTACAGTTTAAGGTTGTTTGTCTTACTCAAGAAAAGGAACGTTACATCGAATCGAAGGAATAATACGGAAAGAGTAGTAGCGCGAGATATACTTATGCTATTCTTTCTGGGCTACGACTAATCGGCGACAATTTTACTTTTGTGCAAGATAACGATCCGAAACACACAGCCAGGACATGCAATAGTATCTGAACGAGCAAAATCAAACAGATATTTTACAAGTTATGACACGGCCACCACAGAGTCCAGATCTCAACCCTATTGAATTACTGTGAAATGAAATTGATAGAAGAGTTTGAAGTGTCGATCCTACTTCCAAGAAACAGATTTGGAATATCCTCCAACAAGAATGGAACAACATCCCACGCGAAAACCTCAAAAAATTAATCGGAAGGATACCGCGAGTTGTTCGAACTGTATTCAATCCAAAAAGTGGATTTGTCGACGAAATGAATGTTAAGAATTTTGTTAAAAATGAATAGGAAAAAATAACATTTTCGTTAGATTTTGATAGTTGTTATTTTTAAGAGTAATACATTTATTTCTTTAGTATTAATTATCTTTTATTTTCTGATTTTTAAAATTTTTGTTATTTGACCAAACTTTTATGGAGGGTGTGTATGTGAGATATAGTAAAGTCATGGTGTCACTTTCGAAAAATGCCAAGAATAAATTAGAATTTAATTTTGTATAGTACTATAAACACCCGTTAAAAATAAAAGTAGAGCGAAACCCATAGAATATGATGGACATTAATAAAATTGCCGAATATGTTGAAAGATTATTACTAGGCGTAAAAACCACTATTCCAGACAACTGCACAGGAAATCTGGAGGAAGCGACGGCAACGGTTAGCTGTATATCAGAATACACCGACTGCATTCTGGAGATATTGCATTTTGAATTAGATAACCTTATAAATGATATTAATACGCATGACGTTTGTATTTAAGAAATATATCTATATGTATTTTTGTCTGACAGAAACATGATGGATGATAAGTCTGGTGATGGATTCCCTTTATTTCTGTTTTAGTAAGTGCAGCATATTACAACCGGATTAAGAGGTTAAATAGCCCTAGGTTAAAAAATTGGCGCTTATGATATAGGTATATTCTCACGTCCTGCCTTCTATATAGCGTCCTAGGCTTTACACTAATAATCGATAATTCAGCCGTGCTTCATATGCTATATCATTACAAAGAATAGCAAAGCACATTAATCTGTTCCAAAATTTACTTGGTGTTTCTTAAGGGAAATTAGGCTGAAGTATTGAAACTCAAACAGTTTTGCCGGAGAAAACACTCCAGGTGATGTATCGATTACAAAAAAAATATATGAAAATAGAGAAATTCATGTTTGCTTTTTTTAAATAATTATTTATTCACTTGAACTTACTGAAGCTATCCGAAATGTCTGAGAGGAAATGACACCACATAATTTAAGGAATGCCTTCAATAACATGAAACGAAGAGTGGCGTTATCTATAGAAAATGAAGGAGATCACATTAAACATTTAATATAACCCTTCTTTATTATTATGAAACTTTTTATTTTTCCAACTGAAACGTTTGTATAGTTGTGTGTAGTTTCTTGTCAAAACGTCAAAATCTAATCTGATAACCGCATGTCAATGGTATAACAGAAACTGCACCATCTTGTTGTAAGTTCAAGAACAGCTAACAATCTATAATGATATTCATCTAATTTAACATCACCTGTGTCTTTTCTAAAAGGCTTCTTTGTTAAATAATCTAAAGATGTTTCTATTTTATGATCGATAATAGTGATAACATTAAAGTCAGTGAAAATTAAGAATTCTATATTGTTTTTATAACTAACATTTCTGTTATATTATCGCTCATAAGTTTAAGGCCACCTATCAAAAATAGTAAAATAATAAGTGATCAAGATGTTGGCAATATAGTTTATTGTTCAGCCCGATAATGACCCGAAATACTCCTTGAAATTCTACAGAACTTTTTACAACAGAAATCAGATGAGTGACTTGTCAAAAATATGGTGAGACTACCAGCATTACTGGACCACAATCCTTACTTCAATAGAGTTCAAATATATCAGAGTATTTATGGAAGTGTTTTCATTCTGAGTAGATTAAAATTAACTCAGAAATCCTAAATAAACTACTAAAATGGATGCCAAAGTTGTGTAAAATTAATAAGCCTTACACACTATCGTTCTTAACTTTAATCGCACTATATACTAGATCATGGATGTGAGAAATGTATTAAAGAAACAAACTTAACTCATTAACTTAAAATGTTTTATTGACAAAATAGTACATTCTAATAAAACACATAGTTTCTTCAGAGCAACTCCCTTTTACTTTAATAATTGCCTGACAAATACGCGGCAGCGCGGAGAACTAATCGCTCCAAATACTATTCATCTATAGCATTCTATACTTCCTGCAGAGCATTCCAGAACGCTGCTTTGCCAGTTGGGGATTCTTTCCGTACCTCATGATTTACGTGATCCCACAACAGCTCGATAGGGTTGCAATCAGGGCTCTGTGGCAGCCACTTTTTTAACGGTAGGACTCCTTCAGAAGATTTGCTTCGAAAATAAGCTTTAACCACCTTTGCGGTGTGTTTATAGTCGTTATCTTACTGACAAGTGAACCCCTCCTAAATTAATTCACACACAGTTAGTACATCTTTTATCGTTCGTTCATCTATTTTAAGTAATTTTCCAATCCTTCTGCCTTCAAAGCAACTCCATACCATGATGTTTCCTCCTCCATGTTTCACTGTTTTTGAAATACACTCATCTAACATTCTTTCTTCAGGGTGGCGACGAACAAACGTGCAATAATGGAATAATTCGAATTTCGATTTGTCTATAAATAACACATTTTTCTAATCGTTTACACTCCAGTTTGTGTGAGCTTTTGCTGAATTTAGTCGTTTCCGTTTAAGAACTTAACCGTAATTTTCTTATTGCTATACGACTCATCAGACCGGCTTTCATTAGTCTCCGTTTTGTTGGCACAGTTACTGGTTATTGTAAATTGAACTCGTAATTTGCGGTGCGGTAAGGTGGCGATTTTTTAGGGAAATTACTCAGATGTGTTAATCGTCTCGTTCCGTCGTTGATCTGGGCCTTCCACTTCGCTTTCTGCTCTGATGCCAACCGGTCTCTTCCTTTGTTTTAATTGTCCTACGCGCACAACACTCAGAAATATTTAATTGTAGCGTAAAAAGCATATTCTGGCGAGCGTTTTAATATCCCATTTCCTTCTTTTTGCCATATCTTCGATTAAATAAATTAACAATATGAAATAAGGTTTTCCTAACGCAATTACACATAAGATTTTGTAAATAGATCTTATTGTCATGAATAAATACTATCAACATTAGATTCTAAATGCTATTCTAAGAAGACCAGTACGGATTTCCCTAAATATATTGAAAATAGTTCAATAGTTGTAAGTGTAAGACAATATATTAGGTGCGATTAAACTTATGAATCGTAGTGTGAGTGGATTCTTTGACGAAACTGGCATACAGCTGTATGCGTATAATAATTTAGATATTTTCCCTATATAATCTCTGTTTTAATATCATAACTTTTAATAAATATGAAGTTTTTTGTGTTATTTTTGTTTAAATTTTAATATTGATTTCTCAAGGCAGTCTTAAATTTATGGGCGGCGGTGTATAAGATGCCTAAGTGCCTATTTTTCTTGCATTATACTTACTGAATGATGGTCTTATGCTTGCTAACGCAGTGACGAATGGTATAATATAGTGCTTTGTTATATGGTATTCCACGTCTCATGTGTAAGTTCTTGGCAGCTTTTGAGGCATTTTTAAAATTGTATTGCAAGATCTTTAGTTGTCCAATAATAAATAGCATTAGTGCTACAAATAGCAAACCAGTTATCACAACCATGGTACCACCAATCATTGTAGCAAAAATTTGATGCACGTAAGATAGCGAATAATATTTATATCTGTTGAACGGAAACCATGATCCCAGTGGTAGTGGTCTTACTCTATACTGTATGGTTATATTATTCTTCGTAACGTTCATATATACGGGATCTCTTGATTTTTCTTCGATAATTGGTCTAATGTAATATAGAGAAGAAGTTAATGTACCATAAACAAGAAACCATGAACACAAATAATTTTTTCTCGCCTGCTCGTAATAAATCGTTGTTATTTCCTTATCTTTGTATGAAAGTAGTTTTTTCTCAATGTCTCTTAGTTGTCTAACTAATTTCTGAATAATCTTTCCATTGCAAATTGACATTTTCCATACGGTTGTGGTGTATAATAGAGATACCGCTAATATTGAAATAACATTAATTAAACTTTTATCGGACATAGTGATGAGTTCAGTATATTGAGTAACGACGAAAGTTACGAAGTAAAATTGTATAAAAAATGAGTAGGCTTTATAAGCGTAATTAATCTTACGTGCCTTAAAATGAAAACGAAATATTCCTAGATAAAACAACATCTTCATGTTTATTCTTAAATGAACGTCATTTTCATCCATGGTATATCGAAATATGTAATTGCTTCAAGTTAAAAATTGAATTAATTCTTCTCGAGCAAGAAATATATAGCAGTTGGTTTTCTGAGAATAATTTCGCGGATTGATAGGTTAGTTACACTGAAATTGAAATTAAATAGTTTTCAAATTATAAAATGTCAAAGTGAATATAAAAAGCACACATATAGTAGTTGAAGGCATAATGGAACGTGGTGGGCGGTGGTATTTTAATTCACATTTTCCATTGGCAGCAGTAGGCGAACTTGCAAGTCCATATCGTTAGCTTTAGGACAGCGTTTGTGAAAATATGCTATCTATTAGGAATAGGAGAGGTTAGAACAATTCTTATTTTACAAGAGGGTAGCAGGTTTGTACTTTTCATATTAGATAACAACTCAAGGGTTTGGTAAAGTTTGTTTGTTCTTCAAAGAAAGATGAAACTTGTAGGGTTATACGTAGTAACTATCGTTGCTCATTATGATTATAATAATGGTATTATTGTAAGACGACTTAAGTGACGCACTATGTTAATTTATTTTAAATAGAACACGCTGTATATTACATAATTTTTATATTCTACACTATATTCACACATTTCTTGTTAAGAGCACATTATACTTTAGTTTGATGGTTTTGGAAAATTTGCAATTTAAGAAAACCTGTTTTGCGTGTGTTTATAATGTTTCTTACATTCCATAACAGTGTTGATGAAAACTATCCTGTGATAAATACTTAGTATAGGGTAAATTGCTAAAGTGTACAAAATTCGATGATAAATACCTTGCTCAAATAGAACACCTGTATATTTCGACGGACTTGTAATGATTGTTCTAGTATCCAAAATTTTTAGAAACCGCGCTATACATATCTGTAATAGTTTAATCGGTATGTCCATTTTTTTTTCTTCAATCATATTTACTTCAATTACCAATCTAAGAAGGAAATGCGGAAATTAATGAATCTAGGGTAGTTTAAAAGCTATATAGAACTAAAATATGTAAACTACATAATTATAGTACCCATTTATGAGACTGCATCAGCACCACTTCATTTGCTTTTAGAGCCCATTATTGTAAATCAAAATCATAGACAATTAAATTTCGTACCCCGAAATTATTAACAACTTCTCCTCCGCACCCCGTTTTTGTAATGACTCTTCTCATGCTTATAATTGCAGGAGGGTTTCCACTTTTCTAAAGCGATTTTGTAGACTTTCTGATGCCAAGTTTCATTTCGTCGCACTTCGCCAATGTTGAACTACTTCCCGCTATCCTATATTAACAAAACTACCAAATTCAAAAGAAGTGTCCTTTATACATTGATTTATTATATTTTGATGGTGTCGTGAAGTTCATGCTCTTGCCTGCTTAGGTGCTGTATTCGTTGTCGATAACCGCATGGTATAATTAATAAGTGTATAATATTCAACGGGTTTATGTATACTATATTGCAATTTTTTGATTGGTTTGGTAGACAAACAATTGCTGCTTATTTATATGAAATACGACAGAGATTGCATAATTTAAAAAATGTAGTTAACTCCAATAAATAAATGGGAAAAATATTCTTGGTATTTTTCTTATTTGCACTAGAAGAATAGGTGGATGTATACCATGTGTTCCAATTTGGGGCTACTCCGTGGTACCAAAGCTAAGATAAAAGTGTAGATTTCTTTGATAGACTTTTAAAGACAGTAAATCCCTACATTCATACTTTTATGATCATCAAGGAGGAAATTCAGGGGGAGCCAAGATAATGAATCTTTAAGGACATATTGCAACCGAATTCATGAAATAAAGTCAACACATCCTATCAACTCTGTAAGTTTTCCACCACTTGACGGAATACACCCCAAGCCTGTTTTCCGTTACTTTGAGTTAGTAGTTTTCAAACTTGACATCTCTGAAGAGCCATTAAATCTGAGGTCTCTCTTTAATTTTGGTTTTAGTGAAACGAAAGAATTTTTCTTGAAAGGACTTGAATGTTGGTCCTTTCGTATCCGCTTTTATCAAGTTTTTTCTTAAGGCTGAGGTTGATCCGCAAACGAGGAATGATGACTTCGTGTAGTTCTATCAATGGTAGGTGCTGTGCATTCGTTCTTTTAGACATAAAAGATGCTTTCGGAGCCTTCTTTATCTATTGCTCTGTATATCTCTGCCCCATAAACAAAGAAAACAACAGTACTCTGTGGATCCCCGCCGCAAATCCATCAACAGAGGCACTACCGTCAGATTAGCACAGGTCTGCCAGCCATAACTGCTATAGTTAATCCTCTTCGATATTTACTTTAGATTGTCGTAAATCTCCTTCATGTAAACTGTTATTTACTTTACATTATTTTTCTAAAACCGCCTTTATAATCAGTTTTGGGGTGTTTATAAACAGCCGCATTTATGGATCACATGTGCAATGCTGAGTTTCTGTAGTGGGTCATCAACATCTCAGAAGAATATAAGGTTCTCTGCTTTTTCAAAGAAAGATTCCAGGAGCTAATGATGAGTATTACTCGGTCATTTTTTCGAGAAGATTCCGTTGTCGAAGTCTTGAGATCAGTATTTCTGCTTTATTATTGAATAGATCCAAATCTCGAACAAAACCGTTCGGTACTTTCAAAATAAGTTTATGTGGTGCAGATGTTTCATTAAAGCACAAAAACTTAGCATCCTTCGAGCTGCTGACGTTGACAGTTGACGAGAAATCGCGGAAGCATGGTGATCCTACTGATAAAAATATATCGCAGGCCCTGGAATAGGAAGTCCTTCGCCATGTGAGACAGCACGCGATGCAGATTAAGATATTCAACTCTCCACTTCGTTTTGTTGATGATGCCTCCAAAAAATGGCGGTCCACCAAATCATAGGCACAGCAAATAGCATTATCTTTTTTATAATGTTTATGAAAATGGAGGATAGTATGCTAATGCTTTGGCACTTAAAGATACGGCAAAAAACACTTGGAAACAAATTTCAGTTGTCCCTTTATAGGACCGAATTAAGAATATCGAAGGAAGAACTTATAACATGCTAAAGTGTAGCAGTGCCAGCATTAAACATTATTTTTTAGAAGTCAAATAGGTTTTTAGATTTTAAACTGCAGTTATAACGGTTTTGCATATTTTATGAGCAAAATTTTGTTTATTTTCTGAAAATTATATGGAATAAACTTATTTTTGTTTTTTTTTTTTCTGATGCATAGCCTTAGTATGTTTATTGAAAACGAAAGAGTGTTACTTCATTGATTCTAGACAAAATAAAACAAATTCAGAAATATCACAAAAGGGCAATTAAAAATTATACCATTAGAAGAGAAGATACAAAGAAAGCAGACAGTTTGGTTTGATCTTGTCAGAAGAATGCAGGAAGGCAGAATGACAAAGGAAGGACATAAAAAGCATCGCCAAAAGGAAAATCATAAGTGGAACAAGTTCTACATTGAGTGACAAATAGAGTAGGTAGTAGACTAAATAAGCATCAGTAAGCAAGCAAACAAAAAATCTTTATTTTTAATATATTGTAAAAATAACTACAGTACATACCAACTTCTTAGGCAACTCAATTGATAATTCAAAGAGTAAAATGTGATTTCAGTTCATGACAAATTTCCTAAATGGGCTATAAATTATAAACGATCTACTTTTCAATATATTGAGGCTTTTAAATCGAATGTTTTCTGCCTGTTTGACACAAGAAAGAACATCAGAAAAAGATATTACGCGTACATTGATGATGGCCGGTAATTCGATAATTTAATATTTGCTTATATGTCGGGTTGAGGTAGAAAGTATGAATTTTTTATAATATGCAAGACCAGTTATCCTTTTCTTATTTATTTTGGTTTCCCGGCGTATTTAATGGGTGTGTACCTATATTAACTGTTTATTTTCTGTACAGGGTAATTTTAATTTTAGAGGAATTAAATCAATATTTAATTTTCAATTTAAATTTCACGGCAATGTACGTAATAGATATTTTCATCTTACTAGTTACTTTTCTCAATCAACGGTGCTTATGTTTATAAAAAAATGTAAAACTAAATAACATGTTTTAAAAAAGAAAATGAATACCTATGTGGGCATAGATAACGCAACAGGGCCTCCAATTATTAACTTACAAAATGATGATACTTGTGTATGTACATACACCATCGGCTATAAATGTTTACTCACCCTTAAAATATTACAAAAACAAGTCAAAAACTAATTATAAAATAAACCTTTATTCTGTATGTGTACTAAGAACCATAACAGTTATAAAAACAATGTACGTATCAATTTGCTAACAAAGATAATCACAATCCGTCAATGTGTTCATCTTTCGCTTTTATTTCTGCCGTGCACAATCTTGCCATTCTCTCTCACAGCTTTGCCAGTGTTGGCGGCTCTATCTTCCTCCACGTATCCTGTTGTTGCGCCCAAAGTATTGTTGTCGAATTTGGAGCAAATTTTCGAAACTGTTGCTCGGGTTCCTCCCACAAAAGCTCGATCGCATTGAGAACAGAACTTTGGGACGGCCACTTCATAGCAACAATGTTCTCTTTGTGCTCGAGTTGTTCCCAATACTCATGGAATATCTTTGCAGTGCGGTTTTAATCATTATCGTACTGAAACACTAAGTTTTCATCCATTAATCGTATTCCAGATGAGATGGCATTCCTCTCCAAAATTTCCCTGTAACCTATTTGACCACAGAGATATTGCATTGTCATGACTGCTCCTCCTCCAGATTTTATTGTTAGTGTAATACAGGATTGGTCTTCTGTTTGAACCAAGGGTGAGAGATTTAGATTCGTCGGTACAGAGCACTTTCTTTCAAACCTTCAACGTCCAGTATTTGTGTCCTATCGCTCATGCTGACCGTTTAGCTTTGCTTGTTTTGTGTAATAGCGGTTTCCACACAGCAAATCTTATCCACAAACGCAAACGCCTTTTTATCGTGGTGACGCTAACTGGTTTTGAACGGAAAATATTCATTTTTGCAGCAATTTCTAATGTTGTTCTTTTTATCTACTTCGTTTGTTCGTGATTACAATTGCAAGATCTTCTGCTGATGTTGTTTTTGGCCGTCAGGGCTGCTGTGTATTGGATACACTGCCCACCGATGTTACGATATGCTTTTATTGTAACACACGTTTCTGTAGATAATTCTTTTCTTACCTACATAACTTTAACATTATTCGCTGTTTTAAAACACTTTACACAAATTCTTCACTAGACACTGCCTGCAATACGTTCTTTATTTAATCATCTACCTACTCTACCTGAACGTGCTTGATCCGCATTTTCGATATCTTAATGCCAGTCGGCTTATTATGTACACACATAACATTACAGAGGAATTATAATCTATCTTGTAATAATAGTTTAATAATACAAATATTTTGATAGAGATAGAAAATACTTTTTTTTGAATAATTTCCAATTATGCAAGTGGGTAAACATCTATAGTGGGCATGGCATGTAGAAGGGCTTGCAAGTAGGCAAGTCAATTGCCCCCGTTCTGATTAAAACCTACAGACAGACGTACGTTACAGTTAATTATATTTTTCAATAAAAACAATGTGTTTTATAAAGTTGATTTTACGGGCAATGACATTTATATCTATAAAATATTGTTAATTGGAAATGAAAAATTTAAAATTAAATTTCCGAAATAAACATATTTGTTTTATTACTATCATTAAAATGGTCCCAGGTGCTGGTGCTTATGGTTACTGCGATCTAAAACACCTATTGGGACATTGCCCTAAACATGGTTTAAATAACCTGTGTTGTGTCTTGGATGGCCGATGGCAACATCTGCATATAATATTCTAGCCAGCAAAGACACGCCATTTTCACGCCATATTCTGGTTATGTAGTACATCGGCTCTACCAAACTATTAACGTTATTGACAACAATATGTTACTTAAATGCAGACTAAAAGTCCCTAGGGGAACTCAGATGAATGTACGAATAATTGATGATTATCCATATATGATCGATAGTATACTACCATGAGTTTTCTTGTGCAGTTAAATAAATGTTGTAACACTTTATTAATATGAACTAGAGCTTTAAATTTATAGTTTTTATAAAATTAATCATTTGTCTTTAAAAATATGTTTTGTTCTTATGTTTATTATTAATAAATACTGAGAACACTTATTTTGTCAAGAAACTAATAACAAGAATTAATTCGCGCATCAAAAATTGATCACAAGCATTTCTAACGTAGCTACTTTTATTTCATACTTAAAATACATTGGCTTCCAAGGCTAGCAGCATTCAAAGAGAAATTTGAAAAATCATAACATATTTCTGATTTTAGTGGATATATCGCTTTCTCTTTGACATACTTCAGTAAGAGACCAGATTCTAGTAACAAAAGATCTAATTTATTGAAATACGTATTTTAAGGCACAACCATTATAGGAAACAAGATGCAATATTTTTAAATAAAACATATGAAAGGGCGGGTGTCAGCGAATCTGATTAAAAAAAACTTATTTGGTCAGTGTGTGACAATGATCAGAGTTGTCAAATATTCATTTAAATTGATGTTGTGCGACGTCAGTCTGCTACATGGCATCTGTTTTGTTGCTGTTGATTTATAGCTTTCACAAATTTGTGTAACATACAAATATATCTTGTCAGTATCCCTGCCAGTCTGAAAAACCCCTTGCTGAAAAATAACACTATCTTTGCTACACTTGCCTTTGTATGCAAAAGCTTACATAAGTATACTTAAGTAAGTACATCGCTTTTTATTATTATATGCATAGTACAAAATTTAATTTTGTTAGCATTCAAACTTCATCACAGCAAATAATTTTTAGATATCAAACTGGCATTTTTCACAAACTATAATTTTGAAAGATTACTTATTTATTCTAGTATATCCCGCTGAATTTAAAAATAACATGAATCTTGAATTACTTTTCGCTACGTTTAAACCTACGTATATTCAGATTTCTTTCGCCCTAGTAGTGGTTTCGAGTTTGGAAGCCATCGTTAATTACATTAATTCAGTACTTTTCTCAAGGCATTTAAAAAAATAAATATTATTTAATACATTTATAACGAAATTTGAATGGAAGTGTATATGGCACTTACTTTATAATAATCTGATGTTTTCGTACACAGTATCGAAAAGTGCAGCGTACAGCTTCTTCGTAGGTTGCTCCAGTTTTTCCTTTCAACGTCTTTCCCAATTTTGGAATATTTTCAAAATTGTACTGTAGAATTTTCAATTGTCCAATAACAAATATCATCATGGCTATGAAAAACAAGTCAGTTGATACAACCATACTGCCACCAATCATCGCAGCTATAATATGGTAAACGTAGCAAAGATAATAGTATTTATATCTGTTAAACGGGAACCAAGAGCTTAATGGTAACGGTCTTATTCTATATTGCGTAGTTACATTGTATTTTGTGATATTCAGATATTTAGGATCGGATGACATCTCTTCCATTATTGGTCTAATATAATATAGAAAAACAGTAATAGCACCTATCCATATAAAGCCCGAGCAAACATAATTTTTCTTTGCATGTTCGTAATATATATTTTCTAAAGCATTGTTATGATATTCAAAAATACGCTTCTCTATTTGGCGTAACTGACTGACTAATTTTTGGAAACTTCTAGTGTTGCAAATTATCATCCTCCATATAGTTGTTGAATAAATTAGAGCCACTGCTAGTATGGAAATTACATTAAATAAATCTTTCTCAGGCATGATAATAAGTTCAATATATTCGGAAATAACAAAAGTTACGAAGTAAACTCTTATTATGAGCGAATAAACCAGATAGCAAATATCAAGCGCACTGTTATTAAATTTGAATCGGTATACACCTAGCAGAAACATACATTTCATATTTATTTTTAAATGCACGTCTTTATTTTCAGTTAAAGACCACATATTGCCAGTGATATTCCCATTACTAGACAATCCATGTAATGTTACGGTGTTTATATACATACATATGTATGTACACTGCTAGAAAAAAGGAAATTACCACTTTTGAAGTAGTTATTAACCTAATTGTTTGTAATTATCGGATATTAACGGTATATCGGTAGATTATAAACACATGAATCATGATTTAATCAAAAAGTAGTTTTCGATTGAAGAGATAAAAACGAATATTGGAGCTTTTTTGAAATGTCTGCAAGCTATACAGAATGTTCTATTGGAAACTGCAACCGATATCTTAAAAAGTTTGAATCGGAGAAGCCTTATAAATGTGGACGGTAATACTAATTAACCGCATTTAAGTCAGTACTCAGGCAATGAATTAGGTCTTATTTGTAAAAGTTTCACTAACAAATAATAATAACAGCAATAGTAACAATAACATACTTATACATGTTTGTCTATTGCATACTAAGTGAATTTGACGGTATAATTACTATCTATCTAGTCAAGTAAAATGCTGACTATCGCGAAGGCCCACTTTTCTCTTAATGCTCGGATATTTACTCTTGACTCTTGATTCTTGTTTCTATTTATGCGGAATTATATCAACTATAGATTCGTGTGTGAACACTTATATTTAAGGATTGAAATATATGATAGAAACATTTATTTGCCCTAACTAGCTACAAGGAATTTTGAAAAAAAAAAACGAAATGGGAAAAGGATAATCCGAGAAAGAGGTCAGTGCAAATCAGTAATTGATCGATTGCTATTTCAGATTAAGAGTGATTGCTGCCGCTGCTGTAAAATTAAACATTACGGGATTGTTTAGTGAAATATACTGCCGAGTTCAATTTTCTTTGAATATTCTTTTCTATGAAATGTATATCTAATCTAATGTTATTTGCGGTGCACAATATGTCAAATGGTTACCACTTAAGTTTTGCATTTGCTAAATTATTCATGCAATACATTAAAGTAATGTGGAACGGATACATGTTACACGATAATTTTGATACACTTCATTTGGCTGTGTAATACGACGACTTGTGCTTCTATATATAAGCGAACCATTTCGTATTCAACAAAAGATTAAAATGTACTTCAACGTTGATGTATTTTGTTTTGCAATTATTTTTAGCATTTTAAAAGTTAGCCTTTGTCAAGGAGGTAAAGTAGTTGACATTGTTTTTTATTTTGCTGCATATTATATAACAATCCACAGTACATTTTGATGACCAAATCGGAGATCATCGTATCGTTGGTGGAATTGATGCTGAAGATGGAGCATTTCCATATCAAATTTCCTTAAGATGGCATGGACGTCATATTTGTGGAGGTTCAATTTTAAATGAGCGTTATATTTTAACAGCGGCACATTGTATTCATAGGTAAGGAAACAGTTTTTGGTAAACTGGCCACTGTTGACAAAAACTTTTTGCTAAAATAACATACACTGATTTTTTATACTAGTTAACTTATTAAATTTGTATATACAGGTGCGTTACGTGATACAGTCAAATTATAAGTAAACACAATATTTGCTAAAAGAAATACATTTTTACAAGAATTTTGTCGTTATATAATTTGCCATTTTCTAGGAATATATACTATTTTCAATTCATTTTAAACTACCGATTTTTTGCGACTATATAGGATTATTTACAAAAAAGCTGCTTAATATATAATATAAATTACATTTTTCCAAATATCCTGGCAACATTTTAAAATTACAAGTGCGCGAAGTATCTAGTGTACTAGAGGACAAATTGCGTTTGGTGCAATTTTAAGCTGTGTTTAAATTTTTTTTCCCGATGCAGCTGATGAAGTAATTGTACTTGTTCATATTAAGGAATTACTTATCATGAGAGCTTATTCAATGCTTGGTATGATCGCTATCTCTAGCGAAGTACAAAGAATCTCAAAAGTCCTTTTCAAAATAAAAAGAAACAAAATAATGGCTAGGTTTAAGGATTTTATAAGTGTTTACGTTTTATTAAAATACAGGATTTGGAAATTCATGTTTCGTTATTTTGCTGACACTGTTCTAAATCTGAGGCAAACTTTTCGAGAACTGTTCGGTACATATTCCTCCCGATAGCCACTATTTCTCTTCAAATATTCCCTCTTAATTCATTCAGAGAATTCTGGGGTGTTGTTGTAATAATCTATCGGTGTTAAATCAAAGAGAACAAAATGTTGAAAGACCGGCTCATTAGTGAAATTGAGCCTCTCCGTAGTATCAGTTGGCTTGAATTCTTATACTAATTGCAGATTGTAGAGGTGTTAACGGAGATCGTTACGCAATATGCGATGTATGGAACTTTTAGCAACATTTAAGGTACTTGCCCTTTTGCGAAAGATTCTGCGACTCGCGAACGAATTTTCGCAGTTGTTGACGTCCTTAATCGCCCCGTCCGAGGTTTGTCCATTATCGAAACGGTTTCCTTGAACTTTTGTACCTATTTTCTGATGAGTTCAGTACACGGTGCTTGTTTGATGTGACGCAAATGATAGAGATTAGAAATCTATAGCGACTAAATTTCTAAGGTCACGGCTAGCAATTGGCATACCTCCACGCCCTACTTAACGAGTGTGTGTGTTTGTTTTCTTCACTGTGTTTATTTATGGATGAAGACTGTCAGTCAATTTTGAGGACCTTGAAATCTATAGATTATTCCCGAAGTTCTCCTGATACCCCGATATCACAAATATTCAAAAATTCCATTGCTGTCAACTTTTTGTTAGGATTGCAGGTAAAGTATTACTTATAGCAATTTATTTGAATTGTATACATATTTTCCCATCATAATTCTTGTGGATTTGCCACTTTGTTTTCAATGGTATGGAAATCAATCACTTTGGTATAGTAATAAAATGATAAATCAGTTAAAGTACTTAACCATAATAGACATGTTGGTAGTATTGGTATTTTGCGCACTTAGTAGTGTGTGGCGGATGAATAAAGCACGACGGGGAACTATACTTTGTTCTTAATTTTAGTAAAAGTTATAACTAGAAAATTCAAAGAAAAACAGACAGTGCATTACAAAATATTAGTCCTTTTGAGTGCGTTATAACTAAAAATATGTGATATATATTATAAATGATGCAAAATTAATGTCAGAAAAGTGTGTCCCACTCGATTCATAATTACTTTACTTGACCTAAATTTTGATATTGTACCTATTTTGGTTGCAAAGTGACTCTATGTAGCGCAGCCTGTATAAAATGATTTTCCAGACAAATACCTGAAAATTTAACAGTGGTAACGGGATCAAATAATCTAAATGAAGGTGGAGATACTTATAAAGTAGAAAAAATAATAGAACACAAGGGTTACCTTTCGCAAACAATTACTAATGATTTTGCTCTGATAAAATTGCAAGAGGATGTTAAGTATGGGGATAAAGTTAAACCTATAAACCTGCCAGAAAAAGATACAGGGTGTGATGTGGAATTAACTCTTTCAGGATGGGGAACTACAACGGTAAGTTGTTTAAGCTTTTAAAATAGTGGATGGATAATAGAAGACTAGCGAATTCGTGACTCGCAATTATATTAAACCCTTACATCTACTATATGCATACTATTTTTACAGTGCTAACTGAAGAATTAAAAATGCTGTAGAATCTTAGATTTGCTTACCATTGCACATAATATATATATAAACGTGAATAATATATCTACTATACAATCTTGTTTTTATTTACTTGCTTTTTATTGTGTAACAAATACCTAGACCAAGGTATGTAAACAACATTCATGTCACTTTTGGTATTCAGTGCAATGTTACATGTTTTATATTGGGAAATGTAAAATGTAGTAGAGCTAGTGTGTAATTATCTCGCTAAGCGTACATACATAAATGCATCCAACTAAGTTCCTTCAAGGCAAACACTTATAACTTAAAATAGACTTCAGTGGAGTAGGTTCTCAAAGTTTAGTTTGTAATTAGTACTGTCTAGTGCAGTACTTAACTATTAATAAAAGAATACATCAGTATTTGGGTAGATTGGTGTTAATTTTTTAATTGTTACCCAGTTAACAACTACCATAAATAATAAAATAAGAAGTATTGCAGAAATTATGTTATAAATTTGTCACATAATAGACGGTTTTTGAAGCAACATTTCGTTGCAGGTAACAATCATTTCATTTACTAAACGTAGTCTATGCACATAAAGCAAGAAACATATACTTTCGAATAAGCAACGAATAAAAATTTCATAATAATAAATTTGTTTTCTGCAAAATAAGGATGATGTTTTAGAAAGATATAATTAATTTAGGTTGTTCTAAAAATAAAGTTATATTTAAGTGAATTGTGTTCGGTAATTTAGTGAAGCTGGAGTTTGCTAAAGTTCTGTTAGAATATCTGAAAAAGTAATGAAAATTTGTAAAGAAGTTTCTTTCGTTTTCGACTGGGTATCCTCAGGCAACATCTTGTCCTCATTCAATTTGCTGTGGGCATAAATGCTAACGCTGGCAATAACTTCACCTTACAGCTTTTGATTCAGTTTTACTTGGGATGCATCATGGAAAGTAGAGTGGTAGCTCAAGAAACTTGGAACAATATAAGAAATTTTATTTTTCAATGTAATCTCCTTCTATACATTTATTACAGCGATTAATTAATAATTCGATACCCTTGCAAAAATAATCTGAAGTTTTTCCATCAAAATGTTCTATAACAGCTGCTTGCAACACATTGTTGTCCTTAAAACGACGTCCCCTAAGATTTTTTTTTTAAATTACAAATCAAATAAAAATTACAAGGAGCCATATCCGGACTATACGGTGGATGTTTCAATTCTTGAAAGCCATATTCGCGGATGACAGCTTATGAAACGGCGGCAGTATGGACGGGAGCATTGTCGTGCAATAATCGCACACATTTCATTGTCAATTTTTCACGACCTTTTGCACGAATACTGTCTCTTAATTTATGCAATAAAGACGTATAATATGTGCCGTTCACGGTTCATCACCTCTTTCGTTGATTGAATGATTTTCACCTTTCTGGGACGAGGTTCATCAGGTAGCCGCCATTCCATGGACTCCTTTGTCGATAGAAGATCGTAAAACAGAGCCATTGTTTCGGTTTTGGGTCGTCTCCACACATGTTTAAAAACGACCGCACACATTCGTCTCGACGTTCACGTTGGAGAGCAGAAAGAAGTCGCGGGATCCATCTTGCACTAATTTTATTCATACTCCAATGGCGATGGAGAATTCGACGAATAGATTTGTCGAATGTATTTGTTATCGCTGCTAATTCCTTCACTTTCAAACGGCGATCTTATAGCACTAAATCTTCAATAATTAAAATTTGTTGAGGCGTTATCACTTCAATTGGTCGACTCGACCGTTCACCATCTTCCAGGGATTTTTGCCTCAAACGGAAACATTTTGCCCACTTTTTTACAGTGGAATACGAACGAGATGAATCACCGTAAACGCCGTGTATATGTTTTTTTATGTGATTAGGCGTATACCCTTCTTTTGTTAAAAATTTGATGACCACGCAGTATTCAATTTTCATTATTCCAGATATTTTCATGCGATCGCCAAGTTGGTTGGCTGACTACTCTTCCAACCGTCCTATTTATAACATATACCTCGCGTATGTGCATGAATGCTGCGACGGCGTTTGAATACGTTTGAAATTGTGTACAATTTTTTGATTCACTCTGTATTATAACAAATCGCATACCTATATATATGTATTTACTTACCATTATATTATGCCAGTTTCCAGGGGAAATTCCAAATAAATTGCAAACCATAAAATTGATTTCTGTTAGCAATGTAAAATGTACTCTGGATCACCCAGGTGGAATACTGCCAACTAATATTTGTACGTTAAATAAAAAAGGCGAAGGAGCATGCCATGTAAGTACATAAAAACAAAAAATATGAGTAAACTATAACCTAGTGTAACTTTGTATTTCTTAGGGCGATTCAGGTGGTCCATTGGTTTATGAAGATTATCAAGTAGGAGTGGTGTCATGGGGAATTCCATGTGCTAAAGGAAAAGCAGATGTATTTACGAGAGTTTATAGTTACTTAAAATGGATTGAAGAAAACGCAGCTTAACACTAATCTAAGTACTGGATGAAATAAGTACTTTGTTAAAGAACGACAGTATTATGTTGTATTTCAGAAGTCAATAAACAGTTATTTTACATTTTATTATGCATTTATTTGGTTTATTTTAGATTAATTTTAACTAAACTACCGAACACCTCCGGACTTTGCGTTTTTATGATAGTTGCAGTTTTAAAGTTTCGTTCCTGTTGCTCTATGTTTGGCAACGAATCCGTAGGGGTCTCATCGCTAGGCTTCAGTCGCTCACTTGCTTTAGAGCTCTTAGGTCTGTAACATAATATCTGGTAGGTTAGTAATAATAATTTAGTCGCTAACAAGTGGTAATAAATTATCCGGCTTCAATAAAATTTTGATATTTCTGTGATCTACTAGTTTTTATTCTTAGAAAAAAATAATTTTTGTTTTGACGTAACATATATTTAAAGATATTCTACTAGGTGTCTTAAAAGTCTTTTTCAATTCACTGAGCGAACACAATCGTTGAATGGGGACTGGGAGTGCCAACCGCTAGTCCTCTTCTTGGTAATTTAGTCATTATGGAGCGTTTTGCGAGACCTGAGCGCGCGTGCTGTGTGCGCAAGTTTTACAAAAACTTTTCAGATGTGACGCATTTTCACCTTAATGGCCATGTAAACAGGCAGAATTGCCGCTATTGGAATTCAACGAATTCAAAACACAAGCATAAGTCCCGAGTATTTCCAGAGCTCTGTGTTAATGCCATCCATACCGGTCGATTTTCTGCTTTTAGTAGCTCTCAAGGGTTCTGTCAGTTCTGTTAGGTCTATATCATATGTGGGCAACAACCGGCTCGCTGTAAGATTTGACCCGGCCCGCGAGACATTTTGAAAAACCCAATTAAAAAAAAATATATACTATTTACTCATACTCACTCCAAATGAGGAAGATCAAGTGATATGGGATTTAAACGCGGCCCGCGAACGTATTTGCATACTAAGGTTCGGCCCGCAACATGTCAAAGGTTGCCCATACTTGGTCTATACCATTTATTCTTGAACGTCTACTTCTTCTATTGTTGTTTCGTCAATATGTTCCTTGTACCAGAGCTGTTCATAATGTTTTACCCAGTTCTCTTCGGCTATATTGTTTATTTGTATTTTGTCATTTTCCTGCTTGTTATTGCTTGTTTTATATTTTACCATTCTTCGTTTATATTTTCTTTAGTTTCTGTACATTCTAATCTTTTGTTCAATCGATTCTGGGAGAGCCCTCTTGAAGTAGATATACTTTAAAGACTTTTTCATTTGAATTCGTTGTATTGACAGTTAAATTCTTGGAAAAGCGCACTATGCTTTAAGCAATAAATTAATAATAAATATTTTTAAAGATAAATGAAAATGCCGTCTTAATAATTAATTAGTAACAACTAAAATTATTTTCAGTTAATATTTAGGTATGCTGCTGACGATCTTTTTTTATGAGTTGCTGAAAATACTTACATAAAACCTATTCTCCTTAAATGGAGTTCTTTTTGAATGGCTTGGGGCATATCTGGTTCATACTGAAAAATATATCAAAATATTTAATTGAAAATACACTTTGCTGAAGTTATATTACATTGCAAATTCTTTTCTGTACAATAGTAAGGAATAAATTTGTACTTAAAATATTTTTTACCTTATATAAATCTTGATCGGAACTTCTCCAGATGTCAGGGGGTTGCAAAGCAGGTATCTCATCTTCAATCTTGTTAATATTGTCCGCTGAGAATGTTGATCTTGCAGCAATTAGAGGTGACCGACAGCAGGTTCTTTGAAAAAAATATATTTGTAAAGACTTTCAAGTAAAATAGCATGCAGACCTGGTAACATCCTCGAGCTTCCTTATTAGCCGCTCATTTTCTCTGCTAATTATTTCCTGGTCTTGTAACAGTTGAAAACGCACTGAATGTAACTCTGTATTCTCCTTTCTTATTGCTTCATTTTCGCTAGCATATAGTTGAACCAGTTCTATAAGCTGACCATTATCCAGCTTTGAAATATGTTCAATATCAATCTTCTCATAAAGAGGAGTTGGTGGACTCCTTTGCACTACAATTTAAAAACTTAAACATTGTCAAAGTTGTTTGGCGACTTACAATCTGCTTGTGAAAACATTCTTAACATCGAACGTAGATAATCATTTTCCTGCTCCATTGTATGAACTGTGTTCTTTAAAGTTAAAATAAGTGCTTCTCGGGGATCCTTTAATAAGGAAAATTAAATAATATAATGAAATAAATGGTAATTTTATACAATAATAGTAAAATACTATTCTTAAAGAAGGAATGCATTTGAAACTTACCATCATAACAATAGGTTTTGTACGCACTTTTTTGGCTCGACTTGCATACCTTAAGGTATTTAAAGTTTCATTTAAGTTTGATTTTGCAGGTGATATACAAGCAATCTGTAATGTATGGAAGAATTATACAAATCAAACTATTTTAGCAAGAGGACACAGCAATAAATATAAGTATGTTAGTCTGGAACAGTAAAAATATGTAATACCATTAAAGTAACGCCATTTCCTGCTAAAGAATCGGCTAAAAGCTTTGTTAGTTGGGAGTCCCGATACGGTATGTGGTTACATTTACGCTTGGCTTCACTAAGAGATGAGATGCAGTACCCTGCATCAGAACATATAATTTTTAAAATGTCTTGTACATATAACATATGTTTTTAACGTTATATTAAAGCATAAATATTGGTAAGCTGATTTCATAGATATTGAAGCGCAAATTATATGCAAAGTACAACCAATTTTTATCTTTATTGTTTCTTACACCAATTCAGAAATTAATGCAAGAATTACAACATTTGACTACTTTTTTCTTATCTAAAAATATTGAAAAAGTTAGCACTTCGTCCATTTAAAGCGAATTTGAATACTAAGAGTAAGTAATTTCAAACTTATAACAGTGGATGCTATTGAAATCGTGGGAAAATACGAGGTGTGGCGCTTAAGCTATGGAAATTTAATTATCACTCGGGAATTTGCAACACACTGTATCGCTCGTAATTATATGTCGGGAAAGAGAGGATTTTCCTTTAGTTCCAGTCGAAGCTTGTAGTCGATAGCGCGTTTAATTTGTGCTTTATCTGTGTTTTTTCAAAGTAACTTTTTTAGTGGCATCATGAAACTGAGTTATTCACATTACAAGTAACGCGTTGTGATTCATTTTTTAGTGAAATCTGGCGAAAAATCTTCAGAAATCATCCGAAAATTGAAGGCGATATACGCAGACGAGTGTATGTCGAAAACTCGGGTTTGAAGATCGTTCGCAAGATGTTACACGAGAGTTTGAACTGCCAAAGATTTGCGCAAAGATCATGCCAAAATGAATACGTAGGCTTCCACGGCCAGAGTTAGTAATAAACGAATTACTTCCAGAATTGGACCGTGTCATATTAAGAGTATATATATATATATATATATATATGTATATACTCTTAATTCATTTCTATATGTATCTCATCATGACACGGTCCAATTCCGGAAGTAGTTCGTTTATTATCATGCCAAAACTTCTCACCCATGAACAGAAACATGTGCGAAATCGATCTAAGAACTTGCTGATTGGATGACTCGTATAGTCACTGGAGATGAGACATGGATATTTGAGTATGACCGCGAGACCCGTAAACAAAGTCAGTAGTTTATGGAAAAGTGTAGGGAGCGGTTCACGAAAGCGGGGATATCCAAGTGGCGACTCAAGACAATGTTGATCGTTTCTTTTTTCGATAACTGCGACATCATTCATCGTAAATATGTTTCTGCCGGCCAGACAGTGACTGGACGGTTCTATGTAGACATCTTGGAGCGTCTGTGGGCACACATTTTCTCTGTGCGGCCCGAACTCCCCGGAAACGGCTGGATCTTGCACCATGACAAAGCGCCGACAAATTTCTCGTACATTGTGCAAGAGTTTTTGGCGAAGAAAAGCGCTCCAACGTTACCGCACCCACCCTATAGCCCCGATATCATCCCCTGCGATTTCTTCTTATTCGCCAAGATAACTCATCACGGCAGCATACAGGAGGTCAGGGAAGCTGTAACCTCGGCGTTGAAAGCGTTAACTTCGAAGGATTATCATCATGGGAGCAACATTAGAATCATTGTATTGAGTTAGAGGGAGACTATTGTGAAGGTCGATAATAAAGGTTTGCTCGTAACCTAATTTGTTTGTGTTTTATTGACAAATTCTAGGAACTTACAGACCTGATAGTCTTATATTTGTCTTATTATCCCTATAAATCATTTCAATAATAAATATCTTTGGCTTCTATAACTAATAAGAGTAAGAAAATATTAATGGTGCGCATGACAGACAAGGTGATGTAATTACCTAAAACCATTAAACTATTGTTTATATTATTAGCTTCTTGAAGTGTTTTTCCGGCGCTTTGAGTCTTCTTGGTCATCTCACTGCCTGCTAGATCAACAAAATTGATTTTTCCTGATCTAGAGATGAAAACTCCATCATCTGTTGGTTGCTCTGATGTAATATACACTGTCAAAATAGTATGACTGCGACTAAAAATTGAAAACATGCGATAAAACATTGCATTAGTAATGACCTAATGAAATTAATTATAATCACAGTTTCGTTTAAATGTTAGAACATTGAAACAAAGATCGATCAATTTTAAATTTAACAAAATATAAGGGAAAGTTGTTGATTCGGTTTGAGTTCATATTAATATGTAGGAAAATGACAAAAAGGGACTGATGACAGAGTATCACAAAATTTACTCAAATAATGGCTACCAGTTTCGTGAAAGTCTGCACATCCTCAGGCCAAAATTTTCCAGAAAGAGGCTATAAAATTAAACAGATGCATATAATGCCAACAACCAGCTTCGTAGTAGCAAAATTAACTTACAAAACAACACGTTAAAATTGCAAAACGGCAAAACAATAAAACAAATTAAAACGTCAAAATAGACAAATCAACAAGAGTATACAACTTTACTTACAGTATTTACAGCACTTTACAGTAAAAATTGTGTTAGTTTTTACTGACTTCTCTGATATTTTTGCCTAAATGTCAAACAAAATACACAAGGCGTCTTTGAGATACAGAAAATGAAAAGGTGTAATTATACAGAACATAAATTCAAAAAATTTTGAGTTAATTATGACGCGAACGTCTGAATTAAAAAAATCTTAGGAAATTGTAATATGTGCCGCCTATGGATGCAGAATACGTTGTATATGTCATATTCGAAATATCTACACGTAACGCTAACAAAAGACTGTGCTGGTACAGATATATGTGAGTTGTGCACTGGCGTAATCGCCGTCGCTTACCGCTAACCTTCCTTTTTACGCTACAGTTGTAACGTGCACTTCTGACAGTGCAGTGGCGCAATTAATGTTTTATAAATATCTTTACCATTTCTTTTCTCGCATCGGCGAAGGAATTTTCCCAAAATATTTTGGATTTAGGTCTAATTATCTAATTATCTTTTAATTTTTTATATTTTTTTACTTTATTTCATGGACACTGTATATAATAATAAATCTGTACGTTCAACTAAGTGTAATCCCTCATTTGTAACTCAATTACTGTTTTCTAAATTTTTCTTACTTTTCAAAATTTTCCACCTTGACATTGTTTGACCCGTGCCTTTATTATATTTTGTTGTTGCTGGTGAAGGCAAAATAGCGTTAGAACTACCTCTAATTTCCAATTTGAATTCTTACATATTCGATCTAGTTTTCTTGTTGTATATTGAATATTACAGTTACCGACATTAAATTTAAGAAAAATACAGAAAGGGGAAATAATCGCCTGTGATTTTCCACACAATATATAGCATGTTGCAATACTGCAGAATAGCGCTAGTATGGTAGCGCTGTTTCTTTTCGAAAGTTAGAGACAGGAGCTGAACGCTAGTATCGATAATTACGTAGTTTGTTGAAAATCAAATAATTTAACGCTATGTACTAAGAATATAATATGTGAAGCATTTAATGAACGAGAAGACATGGAACAATAATATAAATTTTTAAACAGTTCAAAACACAAAATGAGCAATACTAAAAAAAAGTAAACAAAAAAAAATTGATAAAATTAGAATTTTCTTGCAATTTCCAACATAATTAAATATCGGTCTTGGAGGGGACTTGAACCCATCTCTACATCTCCGGTGTAGGGTGCTAAACCAATTGCACCACGAGGCCATTGCAATTGGTTTAGCATGTTATACCGTAGATGTAGAGATGTTGGGTTCAAGTTCCCTCCGAGACCGATATATTTTCGGAAATTTAATTACGTTGGAAATTGCAAGAAAATTGTTGCCAACGGTGGTTTAGTATTGATATTCGTATTAATATTGGTATAGATGTTAGTTTAAATAAAAAAAATATTTAGCTACTTTGCCATTGAAAAACGATACTTTTCTTATTTTTTTATTCTAGCATAGCTACTACAAATTCTCATGATTTTGCCTTTCCAAAATTCCTTTTGGTTGGAGATGTGTATTTGATAACTAAGCACAAAAAGATATTCAGAATTCTAGTAAAAAACATGAAAGTAGGCGTACATGGTATCTGGAAGGGTTAGAAACGAAAGAAAGATTTGAATCTATTTGTATCATATCTCTAAAATAATAGATGATGCAACAATAAAAAATATTTAATGACTTATTGATCTGTCTATGATTCAATATTAGAGCATTAATTATTCAATTGCGAACGTGCACGAATTATGTACCTTGAATAATCATTCATATTATGTCGTCCCATTGAACGATTTCTTATACCTTCTTCCAAAACGGCAATTAAATCGTCTAATTCTTCGCAATCAACAGTAAATAAATTTTCTACGAAGAAACCTCTACATTTCTTGCTCCATCGTACCGCTAGGGGTTTCCTTCTAATACCAGGATTTAATAAATCGATGACCTACAGTAAATTATATATCACTAATTAAAAATACATTTGACACATTTTCCTAATCTTGCTGCAATTGTTTTTCATTTTCATGACTGATTGTTATGAATTTCTAATACCAATAGACACAAGACAATTTTTAATAAGAACTTAAAAATAATCGATCTCAGTCTTATTAAGTTTGATATATACTAAAATATTTGAAATTGTACTCAATAATTTTTAGTTAGATTGTTAGAGAGTTTTATATTCTGTAGTATTTTGAATGTTTACTATGATGCTTCCACTAAATTTGGGAGTGGTGTATTCGCTTAATATTTTTTAGTTGAGCCTATATAAATTGTATCCAGTTGGAGATGTAGTAATGTGATAGTAAACGTAACTCTACACATTCTGCTAATCCGGCTTTCAAATCCACACAATATTCATTGATATAACTCTTCCCCCTTGTGTTTGCTGATAAATGTTTTGTGCATTTATACATCACCATTACTATCAAAATCTAATTCACACTCACTACAACTGAAAAGTCTCGACGTGTTGAACGTAAAAGTAAAACAAAAGTATGCTGCAATATGGAACGCCCAACATGTATCTGTTAAAAATAATTGATAAATAAGCTAAATGAGAGAACTGTATCTATATCAATACCTTATGCTTATTATTTTCTTATTCTTTATTTCGAATTTAATTGTAAAATTTGTTTATACTTCAATTAAATTCTGTTTGACATGTAATCTGTTAAATTTTGTTATTGTATTAGTTACATACAAAACAATCTGTTTAAGAGTACCTACTGCTTTCATAATAAAACTGTTGTAAGTTATTTTGTTATATTTTGAAAAGAACTGTATTTCAGTTTGTCCTGCTTATATTTTAAACAAGTCTACTTTTACGATTTGCAAAATTTTCCAAAATGTTAAAATTATTCAAACTGTCAAAATCTTCCTTTGTCAAATCATAAAATCAGCAAATTTGTGTTAAATTAGAGAACTGGTATAGACATCTATGTAACCTTTTCATTGTAGATTTCCAGAAAACTGGCTTTTAGTACAAAGTGAACGCTCGACTTTTCCTGTAACAATTGAAAGAGATATAGGAATGCGCGAAATATTAAACCATGATGTTCACTATACGGTGCTAGCTTCTTAAGAAACTGAAAGGAATTGAAATTGAGTGTAATATATACCTTATATGTTCAAAAACATATTACCAATTTTGGGGGGCCTGTTAAAGTATGCGTTTTACCGCTACCAGTTTGTCCATAACAGAATATAGTACAACGAAATCCTTCTACTGCCATTTCTATTAATCTCTTTACACCGGAGTATTGTAGAATATCTTCCTGAGTAGCAGCTGGTTCGAAAACTGCATTATAGGAAAATATTTTAGGCTTGCCGATACCTACATCACACTAAAAAAAATATATATGCGTCAGTTATTGTTAAACGTATACTTTAACTATTACCATTATTTGGCCGTTCCCCAAAAATTTGATAACACCACTGTCCCGTATTTTGTTTTCCTTTGAATTTAAAGGTCGAACTCTAAAGTGTGAAATTTGTTATACTAGTGTTTTTAAGGAAAATACTAAAAGATATTCTGGAAATACGACATATCTTAGACTATAAATCGATTGTATATATAAGTACACTACCGTCCGTAGGAGTTTGGCCAAGGGAGAAAGTTTTACAATACTTTCATTTAATAAGCTTTATTCCATTCATCGATGATAATTTTAATAAACATCTATCTTAAATATATGTGCAACTGAAATAAGGAAAATATTGCGAAGAAATAATTAAGCATATTGTGGCCTGGAGCAATCATCCTTATTTATAGCGGATTATTCTAATCTATTTATTAGATAAGTTGTATCGATGGCACCAAGCAAAGTATTGCTGAACGATTCAGTATAATAACTTTGCATAAAGACGGTTTTGCTAGCAGGCAAATTGGTGAGAAATTAAACCTAGCCGCGTCGACAGTAAAATACACCATTCGCCGATATCAAGAAACAGGCGAGTTAGAAGACCGTGATCCTCCAGATGCCTCACGAATACCGATCCCAGCAGACGATCTTCTACTAGAACTATCAAGTCAGCGATATCGTAGCAAACCAGCACCAGAAATAGGGAGCGAATTCAATCGCAACCGTCAAACGCCGGCTGGATGAAGAAAATTTATACGGTCGCGTGGCAGCTCGTAAACCATTGCTACACCGGGATAACCAACTGGTAAGGCTACAGTGGGCCCGTGAACATCGGGATTGGACGATAGAACAGTGGCACAATCATTTATGGACTGGCGAATCAAGATTTAAAGTGTTTGTTCAGTTACAGTTTAGGGTGGCTTTTCTTACTCAGGAAAACGAACGTTATATCGAATCCAGGCAATAATGCGGAAAGAGCAGAATCGCGAAATATTGGAGACTCATGCCATTGTTTCTGGGTTGCGACTAATCAGCGACTATTTTACTTTTATGCAGTATCTGAATGAGCACAATCAAACAGATATTTTACAAGTTATGACATGGCCTCCATAGAGTCCAGATCTCAACCCTATTGAATTACTGTGCGATGAACTTGATAGAAGACTTCGTTCGGTAGTGTACGTCTAGAATTAAACCAAAATTGTTTTAAAGTTTAATTTAGGAAGATGCTCTCCAGGTATGTTAATATATGTGAATTTACAGAATACCTTTAACGTTTTGGACACACGTTATTACCTAACCACTACGTGAATATTGTCCTCACCATCACTTGAGCGCGTAATAATTCTTCGGTACTTATTGTCTACGTCCAATCTTTCCAAGCTACCCGTTCTGAAATAGTTTTATTTCAAATAGCAGGTGTTAAAGAGCACATATACATATGCAAAACCGTTTGTAGCATGTAAATAGAATCATCTTCTTTATTATTCTCACAGAAAATGTTATAAAAGAGTGAAAGATGTTATGAATTATTTCCATATAATTTAAAAAAAGCTCTACGTAAGGGTGAACTAATTTGAATCTGTGAATTTGACAGTTAAGTTCATATCTTTTTTTTAGTTTACAAATATAGTCATTAGACTTTATTAATTAAATAAATAATACATATGAAAATAAAAAATAATCGGACGTTTTATTACTGAATTACAGCTTTTACATTAATACAGTTAAAACGTCTTAACAATTGCCTTGTGCGCACACCTTGAATTACAGCTGATGTCATGCTACGACGCGAATCCAATTTTTCAGATTGCTCAAATTCAACATTTACTGTTATAAACCAGATTTATAAGATGGTCTTATAAGAAAAAGTTTACGGGAATTAAATAAAGTAAAACCGGTTAAGTAATCCTACATCTATTGCCAACATATATATTTCGGAATAGTTGTTTAAATGTTCAGTAACGATCTGTATATTATAGGGAAGAACACCACGTGTCGATTTAGTACTTAGAAGAACTCCTATTTCCTCGATGTTTTCGCCATATCTTATTCATCTTCACATGGGTCTTGCCTCTGCAATCTTTAGATGAAAACAACTGGAATGTCGTCGAAATGTCAAGGAAAACGAAGTTCTGCGGAGGACTTCAACGAAATACAATCGCGAGAATATCAGAGTGTATGTATATAAGACCCGATATTTATTATCAATGCCAAGTAGATTATCAATAAAATTATGTTAAAGTAACTTCCGTTGGTTTTTAAATGATGGTGTTCGAACACTACGTCCGTAAAACGGACCTTACACGAAGGAAACATTGAAAAACAACCGACGGAAGTCACACGGACCAAACACAGACAGGCGTCGGACCAATCACTGGAGGCCGAACGAGCCAACGGAACGCCCCTTCCTCTAAACTGAAGGTAAAAATACAAGCTGCCGGACAGCCATAGCATATTTCTGTCATGAGTTATGAATCGCTCCAGAAGAAGATGAAGGAGACTTCATCGAAACGTTGAGCTACTTCGGGTTCTTCTGAGAACCTCTGAGCTACCTACGCGTATCAACATCCGGAAGAATTATATTTCGTATATATATGTATATAAGGATAATTCCAAAAGTTAGGTTTCCGCGCTGAAAACGAAGGGACATTACTCGAGTGGCTGTTGGCAACATTATTATGCTGATTGCTTCTCCCACTTCCAAATAAGCTTACACGCATCTCAGTAAAAACTGAGCACGCCAGCGAGGTGCGCGTAAACCAAGTCTTCGTAATGCAGCTCCTGCATGGCGTTACCGACAAGTCCGATTAAACTTCATCGCCAATTGACGGAAGTGTATAGTGAGTCATGTGTGGATGTCAAAAACGTCCGCAAGTAATGTAAGGAGCTTGTAGCTGGCTGTATCGAAATTTATGAAAGACCTTCAATTAATGACGAGACAATCGCGAAGGTTTAGCAACCCATGCGTGAAGACCGAAGCATCCCTCATAGAATTTAAACGGAAAAGATGCAATATCAGAAGGTGTCAGAAAAGTCCCACGAACTTCTTTGCCGCAGACGAAAAAGATAACTTTTGGATTTGATTGATACGGATGATGAAGCTTGCACGTTCCATTTCTCATCTGAGACCAAAGAACAATCACGTGAATGGCAGTACTCCTCTTTCCTCAAAGTGCGAAAATTCAAACGAACACAGTCAGCCGGTAAAGTTTTTGTAATTGTGTTTTGCAATTGGAAGGGGATATTGTTAGACGACTTCGTGGCTTCTGGGACAACAATAAATACGAGCAGATATTGTAAAACACTGAAAAAACTCAGACGGAAGATTTAGAACAGGAGAAGTATCCTGAGCAAAGACGTAAGCATTCTCCATGACAATACTCGCCCACACGGGTTCCGTCAAACCACTGCTCTTCATCATTGCATGCGATTTGGTATATTCCAGACCATTTTATCATCTCCGGTTTATGTTTGGGATTCCCTAAGAGATTCAAAAAACAACTTAAAGAATCTCTTAGGGAATCCCAAAGATAAACCGGAGATGATAAAAAGGTCTGGAATATACCAAATCGCATGCAATGATTGTGAGAAAGTTTATATTGGACAAACAAAAAGGAGTATCGAAACGAGGTTCAAAGAACATATTAGACACTATCGTTTCGACAAACCTGAACTATCAAGCGTAGCAGAGCATATGGTAAAATCCGGACATAAGATTGATTTAAAAAATCTGACACTATTTAAAAACGTGAACTCGTATAGAGAATTAAACGCGTACGAAACGATATGTATGAAAAAGAAGGGAAACTTATTGAACAGAGAACCACCTCCAATTGCATACTAGAGTTTGATGGATTTATTACCATAGGCCCTGTTAAAGATACGGTTCGCTTTCGGTCCATCCTTTCCCGAAAAAGGCATTAGACCACCGAGTAGATTGTAAATAGTCATATGTTTTAGAATTTTTAGAGCCTGCGTAGAAAAGAAAATAATTTGCATGTGTGATACAGTTTTTACTTTCAGTCGGTAACACGGTTGACAATGAGAGCCCACGCGCTCTCGAAACGCATAATTAATTAATTAATTTGTGTGAGTGGAATTTACTGCTATACCTGTGAATTGTACATCCACACAGTCCTTGCAATCGTCAAGTAATATATAAGATCAAAACATTAAGGTATACATGACTTTTTCTAGAAAATTAAAAGTGAAATTACTCAAATGTGTTTCATTTAAGTATGTGCTTGTTATAGTGTTTCCTCACATTCCACTTGAACTTTTCCACAATAATCAATTCATCAATATCTTTTACTGGGACATCAACGTAATACTGATGTACGTATATTGTAGGTGTATTATTGAACAACTATGCACTAATAAATTAAGAACCAATGCGGGTAAGCTGGTGCGCTGGGAAACTAACTCTAATTTACAAACTTCAGATACTTATGGAAACATTAAGAAAAGGAATCTAGAATAAGATTCTACACTGTAATACACTTAAAGTTTTTTTAAGGTGCAAAACAAAATTACTTACTCGCTACTCCTAGTGTAATAAGAGATGTTATCACCAAATTGTGAGTTACTGTCTTGAAGATTCTTGGCTAAATTATAGTGATTCGGACTAGAATTTACACTTTTTGAAATATATGTTGTGCCGTTCTTCATGGTAAATAGTGGAGTTGCAATGTGCTTGATTTTTTTTTTGTTATTATAATGGATGTGTTATGATATCGATCTCACCTACTGCACTTGACTTTGAAAAGCGTATAAACAGCAAATGAATTTGTAACGGAATCAAGTTCATAATTCGTCGTCATGGAAAATAGCGATGAATACAAGAATTGTAGTTACTCCTATTTAGCAACCTGTTGATATACGTGCTTGTGACACTACATTCTATTAAATACTGGTAATTCTCTACGTGTTTTTAATGTAAATACATAAATATTATGTGTGATGTCGTATAACACAAATGAATCGGAATTTCTTCTAATTAAAAGCCTTTGTTAAAATTAGCGTTTGTTCTTTTAGTTTATAGACCGCGCTTAGATTTGTGTGTTTTATTATTTACTTAGTGGTGAATTTCTATCTTCAGGAACTGTATTCTTACGTTTCATATTTTATTCTCTTCATACAGTTTATTTATAAATTTGAAAAAATCATGAATAATTAAAAATTAAAATTTATTAATTTTATGTAATCTTATAAATAGCGAATAATCAATAGTGATCGGCATACAGCGGTACGTTCCAGAACCAAACTTAGACATAATCAGTAAGAAGATATTACATATATGCAGGTGTAATGAACAAATTATTACTATTATCATTATACAATGTTTAAGCAACTTAAAATTCAAATGAATTTTAGGGTGCGAATGGACTATATATATATATATATATATATATATATATATATATATATATATATATATATATATATACCCATAATTTAAATTGAATAATCCCTAAAGAATAAACTGTACGTATATAGAATTTTATGTTATTATACATAATTTATGTTGTATAGTTTGCGCTTGAAAAATATAGCAAGTGAATTATTATATTATTGTGTTACTTAATCAAATATATATAATAGTATATACATTTATAGTCAAAGAAGATACTTACAAGCACAAATACTAGGTTCAGATGATATAATGAATATATTTTTCTCTAGGTTTCTGGTATTTTTGCATCTGTTTCGTATACAAGTTTAGAATATCATAAAATGTGAATTTCCCAATCATACCAGGTAAGTATAATTTAGGAAAAACTAGTGATAAATCATTATTTCTTCCAATATCTTTAGGTGCAAAGTGCTTTCCATAAACACTATAATCATTGCATATTCCTTATCTAAACTTATGTCAGCACAGCACACTGTACCTCTACTGTATCAATAAATAAAATAAATAATTCAAATTTGTTTATCAAAACTTCTGTAAAAGAAACTTATTCCTAGAAACTGTATTCAAAATTTAACTTTTCAACCTACATCCGTATGTAAAAATGAAATGCATACAGCGTCCTTTTTATTATAAAAAAATCCCTATTTCTAGTTCGTTATTATTACAAGTAATAAAATTAACGAAGCAAATAACACTTCTGATTACACGCAAATCCAATCAAAAATTATATTTTACAAGTCTATAATTTTGCATCAACAATGCGCGCACTCTGTTTAGTTCCTGATAAAACATTTTTAGCGAACTCTAAATTAAACCTATATTGCCATCTGTTATCGTGGAAGAAACTAAAAGTAAAGGAACATGAGATAAAAAGATTGCCAACCTTGTGCAGGACAGTGCTGAGTGCATCAAACATGAAAATATAACATTTCGTCATTGATTTTTGCACAGTAAAAAAATTCAAATTTTATCAGTGGCGAATGCTATCTAAATTTGTATACAAATAATTGAAATTTTTAATTTGATATCCTAAGGCTCTTTTCATTGTTTGTAACGACTGCGTAAAAAGAACGCTTATAAATTTATAATGTTCTGCTTAAAATAGCTTTAAGGACATTACTTTTAAAAGCAAACGTTGGCTGCATGCTTACCTTCAGCGAATTTTATCTTCTAATGTAATGTCATGTTCTCATGCCATTCCAGCCACTCTACATATAGCCAGAGACAGGGTTATCTGTGTTATAGCATGACTGTAGTGGAACAAGTTATCTAGTCATGGTCTAATAATAATTCAGTCTGTTGTTCAGTACTAACGGCACCTAATTCATTAAATGCAAATTGTAAATTCAATTCTGTACATGTTTACCTTTTGAAATGTAAAAAATTCTACAATAATTCCACAAATTTTAGCAATTTGTTCTGTAAAAAAGTAACAAATAAAAGTACTGACATTAAATAGTAAAATATATTTTTAAACTTAAAGCAAAAAAAAATGCATTATAGAAAAGCATTTTAGAATAGCAAGAATATATATCTATACAAATAGAGTAATGTATTTTAGAATAGCAAGACTATCCTATACAAGTAAACAGTAAAAAAAAGCAACAGAATAGAACATAGACATAGAATATAGTAGTAAGGACATACAATTTTTAATATCTAATTTTACTGATTGCTAATATAAACAATTATATTTTACAATTTCAAACTTTATATAAACAGGACAATTTTAACAAATTAAAAGAAAAAACAGTGTAATGCATATACTATCATTTACTCTGCAATTGTTTGTAAAGACCTTTCTTTTGTTCCAGAGCAGTCTTATACTGTAAATATGATCGTAAAATGTCATCATATTGTTTACAGGCAACAAGTTTATATCTTTCCTTCAAGTCAATCAAATCATCAATTTGCTTTTGACACTCTTTTTGTTGGTCAGTAATGTCATGAACTAATTTTTCGTAAGCAACAAAGGATAATGAATTTTCATTAAAAATATCTACCCTTGTTTTTTTCTTAATCATTTCTGATTGTAGATCATACATTTTGGATTTTATAGAATATTCGTCTAATTTACTACCAAGTAGATCTTTTACGTTATGAAACCGCAATTTTAATAATTCTTGTAGTAGATCGTACATGACTTTCAAATTTCCTATGTAAGTCTCTTGGATACTTTCCAATTTATCTCTTTCTTCAAGCAAACTCTAAAAATAAATACAATGATAATAAATTAGTAATACAAACATACATATTTAAGAAATGCACAAATGCTATAGTGAAGTTTACACAACACAAATTAATCACCTATCTGGAATGCAGCATTTCAAGAGAACATGTTCTCTCATTGTCAAGATACTAATAGTAATTAATTTATGGAATGTTGAATCCTTGCAATCATCATGGTATTCATGAAAAACTAATAAATTTTTAAATTAATAATTAAATAGTAGTTACGCTGATGCTTTAAAAGAAACCCATAAGAATGCTTGAGATTAATTACCTTATCGTAAATATTTAAATGGAACAAATCAATGCTACTAGGAGCTTCCATTAATTTTGGGATGCTATGCATAAAATCATCCTCCATTAGTTTCAAGTTATTATGAAACACCTGATTTGCTTCTTCTTGTTCTTTATATGATAGTTCACTAATACATAGATCCGATAATCCCAACAAGGTTTCCTCAAAGTGCTTGGTACGTAATTTCAAAGATGTACCCACTTCTGCAGAAAGGAGAACATCCTTTACCTTATTCTTTACTTCGTCACTCAGTTCTGAAGATTCAGTTAAACATTTATTTATAGTATTTAATACTAGTTTGTTATGGAGGTGCTTTCTTCGTTCTATTTTCATTATTTCGAAAGTATCGTGCATTTCTTGATATCTCGATTTATTTGAAGTCTTTGATTCTTTAGTATTTTCTTCAGAAAGCAGTTCTGCCATGATTGTTTTTCTTTATTGCTTTGATTCCTTTGAAATATAATTATTGTCCAGTAAAGATACTTGATTTGAATTTTTTATTTACGATGAAGGTCGATAAATTAGTTCACTATACGAACTTGGTACGAAACGGCGTCGTTTATGGTGGTGTCCGGATAAGTGCCAACTTTTTCGCAAGCACTTTGTTATATTATTATTCGCAACTTTATTACATTTTTAAAGTAATATGTAAGTTTGTGGCATTTTTTTAGTACTTAGCGTGTTTGCGGTCACATATTCATGGTATGAATATATTTTATTATGAATTTGACAGTCCATGAAGTTTAATTAATTCTTGTAGGTTGGATTTTTAGGTAAGTCGAGCATTATGGGTAGAAAAACCGGCATGTTTTGTGTTGGCTGTCCTACGATGCTTCTTGCTTATAATCTTGTATAGAGCAATTAGAAGTGTTGAACATTTATTTATCAAAATGTTGTGATTTTATGCAGTGCTACGATATGTCCGTAATCATGGAAAACATAACGGCGACACAGTTTTTCGCTTCCGTTTTCTCGGAAGAGGAATGGAAAGCCATTCCCTCCGAAATTGCAAAAAAAATCGAGGATCTTGCCGAACAGAAATTTGAAGAATTGATAACATCAAAGGCATTATCTGAAACAGCAAAATTTAACGCAGGTAAGTGTTAATGAAAATGCATTACTTTATTTGCCAAGCATGCCTTTATTAAAAAATTCTTTGTTTTCTTTAAACTATGTCTTTTAAACAGCTTTCTAAAACGTTGTTGATATGTGTGGTTTTTAAATAAGTTGTTAATCCAACAATTAGCACTATCAATAGTTGATTAATAATTTATTCTACTTGTAAGTTTCACATTAACATTCTTTGGGAAATTGCAGTAATTTTATATCAAAATGGATGCAAGAATCTTTTTTCATTTAAGAAAAAGGAGTATTTTAAAATCACTTTATTAATGCATTTAATTGCTTTAAAAATATTCATGATTTGTGCTACATTATAGATTGCTTACATAGCACTTGATGTTAACGCTTTTATTATTGACACTGTTCTATTTGTTGCCAGTATGATGATGCCATCTGTCTAGGTATTGGTAATAACTAAAAATTAAATAAAATGGCATGGTGAGAATTTAATAACAACTACTAATAGTGTACAACCTATTTGAAGGGTATATAAATCATCTACACAATATAAAACATAAACTGTTACACAGAGGAATCGTACCAAGAGTTGCATTTCTGAAACTGGAATATAGTATCAAATTTAACTTTGCAATAAATATCCCATGGACGTTTTTAACAAATATTATGATCGACATGTTTGATACTTGTTTTAATTACTAGTAGTTAGTCAATCATTATTAATAGGATGTTTCTTCTATTGAACATAATGGGAAGCAGTTTAGTGATTGAAGACAGGAGTATATATTCTTTTTTGTTAGCATAAGACAGAATTTAAAAGAAACAGTTTTTTAAAGTTATTAGTGTACATTACTGCTAACATTCTCATTACGCACTTATGTTATGATGTCCATACATTTCAAAGATGTGTAGCTTTTCCTGAATGAATATAATCATAATTTAATAGCAAAGAAAATTTTGTGTGACAAAATGGAGTAAAGATATTACCAACTATTTTCGTCAATTTGATAGTTTTCATATTTAAGATGATTAAATTACAGGGTTCTTCACAAAAACTTTACCTAATTTAAACGAACGATACACCCGCCCTTATTCTAAAAAAAATAATTTATACTTAACTTTCGTAGTAATTCTTAAAGAATAGCAAATATGATTAACCATTGTAAGGACTGTGTGGTTGTATAATTCACAGGTATAGCAGTAAACTCCACTCACACAAGAATTAAAATACATCAAAATTGTAGCGTTTAAGTTTTTTACATTCAGTCGGTAACACGGTTGACAATGAGAGTCCACGTGCTCTCGAAACGCTGCGTTCCGCATAATTAATAAATTTGTGAGTGGAGTTTACTGCTATACCTGTGAAGCAAATATGATCTTTATTTTCAGAACCACTAACTTAAATTGCTCGCCAAAAAAGTTCTTTATTGGGAAGTTTAGTAATGAACGATAACTTGTTATTGTTACACATTCTTTTTACAAAATTATGGTTCGTGATCAGAGTGGTTGAATACAGATCATAAATAACAATTTCGGTGAATAACGAATTTACCCCATTTACCTGGTTACTGGTTACAGCTTTTAATTTGCAAGTTTACGTTCTCTCTCAGTAATAAGCCAATAAAAGTAAACACACATCAATCTAGTGAACATTTTATTTTTCAAAACTAACAAGTTTAGACTTGTAATTGTTATCAACTTTTGCAAGGACAAAATTGAAATGAATAGTGATCTAAAAAGAAAGGAAACAATTTCTGTGATAATAATTTTACAGCAAACATTTTACAATCGTGTGCACGAAAATAGCAGTCCTAAATTAATACCTATAAATTATATTTAGAATAGGCAATTCATACGTAGCTATATTAAAATATATATATGGTTCCGGTAAACTACCGAAAGTGAGGGAGAATGATTTTTCTAGTCATCCGTTATTTGCCTATCCATTGAAATTGCAGTATTATACGTGGGGACATTGAACGCAGAAGTTCTGTCTGTTGCAGAGTAATATAACCATTTTTTAATTATCTATCTCTGCAGTAATATGCGCCGGGGAAAACATTGCTCATTGTAAAAAGGAGCAATTATACTCGATATCCTTAATAAAGGGAAAAACTACAAGTTTATACAAGAAATCCTCTCTTGTTCTTCGAAAATGATTGTAGTCGCTAAAAACTGAAAGAAAATCGTGGTAGAAAAAGGAAAACGTCCTAGAGTAGACAGAAATATTGTAACTTGTGCAAAGAAGACACCGTTAATAAATTCAACTGCAATTAAATATGAATTAAACCTTTCTATAGGCACCTCTACTATTACGCGAAGATTGGTTCAAGCAAAGTTTCGTGCAAGAGGGCCTAAAAAAGTACCATTATTAAATAAAAGGCAAATACAGAGTGGATTGTCGTTTGCTCATGAACACGAATAATGGGATTAAAAACTTGGCGCAATATACTGTGGTCAGATGAAACTAAAATAGTTTTATTTCAACCACTGCACACTAAAAAGACTGTAAAATTCGGAGGCTCAAGCATTATGCTGTGGGGGTGTTTTTCATGGTATGTCGCAGTTCCTTACATAAGATAGAAGGCATCATAAATGCTGTTCGTTAATTACTGTGATCATAGGCGTAGCACAAGATATTGATATCTTAACAAAATTAAGACTACTGGTATTTTCGTGCACACGACTGTATATAAAGTGAAGATCAATAAGTTTTTTTAATGCTAATACGCACCAGTTATTTGTTTCACAATTCCTTCTTTTTTATTAATTTTAAATTATAAGCTTATTCCATTCTTTTTCTGTGTTATCTTAATTTTTTGGAGTGCTTATTTTTGTTTCGTATATGTACAGCACTGAAGTGTGAACTTATTAAATACATTTTAAATTTCCTTATACAGCACTCGCCAAAATAAACAGTACCGAAAATGCAATTATATTTATTTTTAATTTATATAATTTACATGTATGAAATGTTCACCATTGCGGCGTCAACAAACTTCATAACGATTTTGCAAACCACTGAATATATCGATAAAAACTGGTTGATGCAGTTCCTGAAAATAGTTTTTTATTGTTTGCCGTACTTCTTCAATATCTCTTGGCGGAATTTGAGTGATATTTTGATTTTTTCATCATACACTAAATATATTAGGTGGCGTTAGATTAGGTGAATGAAATGGGTGCCTGAACTCTGCTACATGAGAAATTATTCTTATTTCAAAATGTTCACCAAGTAAGGCTAATGTTTCGCCATCTTATTGGAACGATTTCCTACTCATTTTTAAATTTCGTGCGCGGCAAAAAAATTATTAAATCTCTCGCAAAAGGGTATAATGATCTCTTTGTAACCCTCTTGAGTTGATAGTAACTGAATGTTCACTATCATTTTCAACAAAATAAACGCTAATAATAGCATGTATAAATACAACACACCAAATGCACTATGGAATGGTTTTTCTACAATAACGTGTGGGCGTTCAAACCTACATTTCTCAAAAGATTTTCGTACGTTACACACAGCACACGTCCACGATAAACTTCTCTTATACGTTTCTTTTCAGCGTTTGACCGTTGTGCAGTTTGAGTCTATTAGTAGTTAAATAGATTTGAACATTCGACATATGGTTGTTTTATTGATATACAGTTTATACGCAGTTCGTCGTAGACTTCTCTGACTGCAAAACCTGAGTAAGAACATGTCCTTGATTATTATTGGTGCACACTGTTCTTTGAGAACAAGAGTCTTTGCGCCGATGCAAGATACTACCAGTACAGCAATATTTCTCAGCGATTGTTAACATTACACTTTTGCTAGGTGAATATTTGTTAAACTGTTGATATTTTAGAGAGATTTGTTTTAAACTAGTGTTCTGCTATAAACACTTTCCTCAGTTGCCAAAACCATTTTCAAAATGATTTTATTTAACACTACCAATGTTCATTATATTTCAGTACGGTTTATTTTGGCGAATACCGTAAAACGCACTTTTAACAAATTTGAAAACTACATGGTAGTCGTTAGCTGAGAACAAAATAGTTAATACGGTGTTCGATGTGTTTTAATAAATGTTTCACTATTAAACGTGTCATACGTTGGCAGAAATGTTTTTGATGTCTTTTCTCACAGCTAACGTCTTTGTAGGTGTCTGCCTGGTTGGCGGAGTAGGTATTTTATATGCGGGTCTTCGCTGCAGCGGAAAAGTTAGTTACATTTTTAGAATCTTAAGTTTATTTATGAAAAATGATGTTTTCCAAATTACGATAAAGTGAGTTAGGCGTAAGTTTTGTATAAAGCGCGGTCATTTCAAGCAGTGTTCTTGTAATTTCCGCGTTGCTTCTTTCAAAATAGTGTTGGTTTTAGGACAGTTGGTGTACACTGTTTCTTTGAAATAGCCCTAGAGAAAAAAAATGAACGCAAGATCGAATAAGCGCAACGGATATGGTAAGTCACCGCGATATGAAATAATGCGGCTGGGAAACGTTTGATTCAAAACTTTTTTCCTGTTCCATGGGCGGGGATTTTAACCCCGAAGAACAACTCTGCCAATAACTCGGCTTGCACCCATGTTATTTTAATTCACACGACCGGGTTGCACCTGAACAACATAGTCCACAATCCCCTGGAGAAGTCATTTTCTTAACTTAGATTCGTCAAGCTGATCATCCCCAAGATAAACCTGTCTTTCCCTGCAGACTGGTGGGCAGTCAAAAAGGAGGTGCACATGAGTTTCCTTTGCTCTCCCGCATTTTCTACATGAATGAGAGTTTGCCAAGCCCATGCAATGCATGTGTTTATTCATTGCGCAGTTCCCGGGTAAGATTGCTGTAAATTGTCTCAGTTTGGTCCTGCTCATAAGGAGAGCCTTACGCAGTCTTCCCTCGCCCAGATCTTGAGAGTTTAGCAGTGTCTCAAACCGGCTAGACCGTTCCAGTAGGACGGGTGATTGGCGGCGAGGTCGGAATAACAAAAGTCTTAATACTGCCATACGTACTCCCACACGTCGGTTCAGGACTTGAGGATGGTGGTCCACTGGTGTCTCTGGCTAATAAGTCAGCTACCTTAGCGTAACGCTGCGATGTTTCACCAGTTGTTACAACCTTCTATGAATTTTTTCTGCCGGATATTGTATTTCTGAAGAAGAAACGTGATTAGCTCACGATATATTACAAAGTTGCATAAAATTTTTGCAAAATATAGGCATCAAGAAAACAAATAAAAAGAACTCAAAAAAGTTTTTCATTGCTGCAGTATTATTTCTTCTTCATAATGAAAGTTGTAACCTGTGTATTTCAAAATATTATTGAGAAATAAAGAAATTTATCACTGTTAAAACACCAAAAAACGAAAAAAAGGTTAAAAAATAATCATATGTTAACGTATTCCTGTTCCACAGGTTTCATATTGCTGCTTTCTTCTCTTTTAAAAACTGAATTAATAAAGCTATTCGATGTTTCTGCATCTACTTTTGAAATTGTTGATATTCTATCAGTTGATTTTATTAGCATATAGGTCTAGAAAATTATAACACTGTAGAGCAACACATTTCTTTTGAATAAATTAGATACTTGCAAATTACAACGTTTGATAATCAGTTAGATCTTGACTTAATCTTCTAATGATCTGCAAAATTAAAAATACTTAGCGTAACGTTGAATTTTAAGGCTTTCTACAAAAAAAAAGACAGAAGATAATTTTGAACTGGTGGTAGGAGTAACGTTTGTTGTTCAGCAACAGTTATCATTTTTACGCAGTTTTGGATATAGTGAAATTTGCATAAAAGACATAATTTTAGTGAGCTATGTAGAATTAGGTTAAGTAACAATATTTGCTCATCAAAATGAAATATTTTTGCTTTCATATTACTTTTTTGCTGTATCAGTTGGTTCGTGTATTTTTATCTCTTCAAAGTTTAGTGTTCAATAATATTGGCTCAATAACTTTCTGTGGATGCCATCTAAAAAATGTCTAATATAAGCTCATTGAATAAAACCCTAACGAATTACAGAATGAAGGATATGTTAACTCGGTATAGAAATTTTTATTTAAAAGGGAGCTCGATGTATGTAAGTTCCAACAGTCGCCAAACACGTAGATCATTAAGTGTCAAATATATACAGGATAATTATGAGAACATCAATTTCAATATTTATTGAAAAGCAGGCTGCTTAGAATGCTTTTGTAGAGCGTGTTTTATGATTTATAAATTATTTAAACCATATAACAAATTAACTCAAAATATATAATATAAAATTTGCTGAACAGGTGGTGTTCTGTTGAAGCTTGATTTACTCACTTCTATTATCTCCAATAACCACTTGCTCTTGTAATTTTTGTATAATTGGCAAATTGTAAATCTCGTATTACTAAACTTGTTTTCTTCATCTGTCTACAAAACGTGTTCTACATAGTAGTTTATTTAAATATTTAATACATGTTATTTTTCAGAAAAGTCCCTTACTGAAATACAAAATCAGTTTGAGATTATCAAAAACGAAAATGAGCAACTCAAATGTAAACTCGAAGCTGCTACATCCACCATAACTGAGTTGGAAACACAGTTATCAAACACTGTTTCTGAGACGGCCAAGCTTCGTGAAACTTGCAGTCGACTGGAAAAAGAAGTTTCCGATTTTCGTCACCAGAGAAATTTCGCTGTAGATGAAAGAGATGAACTTTCGAAAATGTTGGAACGACGTGATGGTGAAATTGAACGAACGCAAAACGATCTTGCAGCTATAACGAAACAATTAGAAGCGGCCGTAACAGCAAAATGTGAAGCACTTGCCAAGTCTGAAGAAGTGGCTGCTTTAAAAATGACGCTAGAATATAAAGAAAAACGTATTGAACAGGAAAGGAATCTATTAAATCAACAAATGGAACTCCTTACTGAAGAATTGCGCAGTAAAACTGAGGAGTTACTAAATATGAGACGTGATAATACAACTAGATGCTTCCAACTAGAAACGAAATTGACGGAAAAATTACAAGAACTGAAGTTGGCCACTGACACCGTGAAAACTTTGACAGATACAAATAATAATCTACTAACAAAGATTGAACAAATGAACAAGAAATTGCTGGACGAGAAGGATGTTGCAATAAAAACTCAAGAGGCGTTCCAACATGAAATGGATGCTCAAAAGAAGTTGGCTGGTTTATACAAGGACATGAGTCAGGAGAAAACTGAACTTGCTGAAAAACTAACTCAGGGCTATCAAGAGGTGAAAGATAAACTTGATGAGGCAATTGAAAAATATGGAGAATTGGAGACCAAGCATAAGGAGACTTGTTTAGCTCACGAGGAAATCTTTTCTAAAAAGAACGAGTGTATTGCAATGTTGAAGAAGGAACTGGACGCGGCACAAGATCTTATTGACAATATAAAGAGTGAAAGTTTCCAAAAAGAAGTTGAAGGGCTTTCACCTTCTGCCGCAATAACATCTAAATTTATTAAATCTGGTATGACAATGACTCAAATTTATTCCGAGTATACTTCGACAATGGAGCAGTTAGCTGCGTCTAAGGAGGAAGTTGGTCGGTTACAAGTTTATATAAACTCAATTGTGCAGGTATGTTTAAGATATGTACTTCAAGAAATAAATCTATGGTTGTAAATATGTCTTATTAATGTATTTGGTATAAGTTTATCTCAAGATGTTCTGTTTGCGTTTCTAGGAAATTGAAGAGAAGAGCCCTTACTTAGCGAAACAGCGAGAGGATTATGAAAGAGCATTAGATACGATAGCCGAATTAACAAAACAAAATGATGATCTTGTTAATGATATGCATACTTTACGGGACAATGCCGCTGAAGCTAAACGTTCGGAAGGTGTTGTTACTAGGGAAAATAATAGACTCAAGAAAGAACTTCAAGATCTTGGAAGACAAGTTTGCCATCTATTACGTGAAGTTGAACAATCTAGAGCTGGAAGTTCGTCTACGTCTACCGATCAGGATTTAAGTGATAGTACTTCATCAGCAGATATAATCACGAAACGATTAGTTACGTTTAGTGATCTTAGTGAACTGCAAGCTAACAATCAACGACTGTTAGCTTTAGTCAGAGAGCTGAGTTCTAAACATGAGGAAGTTGAAGAACTTGATTTAGAAGAAGTGGCAAAATTAAAGTCTAAAGTAGAAACTTTGAGGGAGCAACATGCAGATCTACTGGAACAACAGGAGCGACAAACTAAGATGATTAATATGTTAATAAATCAGAGGGATATGTACAAAAGCTTATATTCGCAAGCGATGAAAGGCGCCGGAGAAGACCTTGCTCATTTAGAAAATTCATTTAGAGAAAATTCATCTGAAAGTCCCAAGAGGGATTCTGAAAATCAAAGCGAAGATAAAATACGTGATCTTGATGCCAAGATTGAAAACTTACAAAAGGAATTGAAAAATGCAAAAGAAGAATATGAGATATACAAGAAGGAGAAAATCGCTAATGAGAAAATTTTATTGGAACAAATGGAGAAATGTAGATCGGATTTAAATGATATGGTGTGCCAAAACGCTAAATTAACTACCAAAATTGAAACATCCGACGAAATGTTTAAGGTAAATGAAACGTAGAATTCTATTACGTATCGAATATTCTAGGGAACAAATTTGATAAGATAGAAAACTGAAAACTTACATAAAGAAAATTGATTATTTTAATGTTAATTTATAAGAATATATTGAATTTTCAAAAAAGAAAAAAATAGGATGGTATTGATTACGATCTTTTTCCGTTCGATTATATAACTGTAAGCAGATCTTTCATCTTAATATATCAATATCAGATACTATTATTGCATGAATATAGCTTTTTAAAAGAAATTATTTCATCATTGCTATAAAAATACAAAAGAAAAAGCATAACTTAACCTATATTTCTCACTTTTGGATATATATTTAAATCAGATGTTTACTGTTACAATTGGTATTATAAAATCGTTTGAATAGGCTGAAAATTGGTACTACTGTTTGTTAAAACTTCATCAACAAATATCAACAATATTCACAACATAAGTAGTTAAAAATAACTTTAATATTGCATTTAGTCTGTTTCATATAATTATACGGTACTGATACATAAGATAAAGTAATTGTAACAAATAATCGTTGAAGTATAATTTATATTTTGGTACTCGAAAGCTCTAAAGCATCTGACGGATCATTGATGTTTATAATAACGAGAGGTATAACATTTAGATGTCAAAACCTATCCCACGACTCCGCTATCCTTTTTTGCATGTGCGTTGTTCTGACGTCACAGGTTTTAGAACTTTGTCTCATAGTTAAAACTGTTTCATTAATTCTTTCATTTCTATCGATGTGTTGATTATAATATAATTTTGTTATTCCCTGTGTTTTCTGCATTCCCTGTAGTCCAATTATATTAAAAGTACAATGTTAGGGAGAAAACGTAACACCAAATGATCAGTGTTTTGCCGCTGGTTAGTCAGCTAGATACTTTTTAGGAGGTTTATATCTAAAATAAAACTAAAGGAATAACTAACCTTTAACTCTATTGATTATTTTTTATAAAGCGACAAGCGATTTAACTGTTGTATAAGTTGTGCTATATTTTGACAACCATTCTTCAATTTCTGCTTTGGAGAAGAAGCTTTAGTTGTTTTTATAACAAGCGAGTTCTGGTATTATAATAACAGATGGTATCGATAAAAGGTTTAAGAAATCACGGAACCAATTTCTTTTCAACATAGAAAAAATATATTTGAGTGAAAAAAATACAAAAGTTTATATTATAATTTATAGTAACTATAGAATTATGGTAGCTGTAAAAAACATGACTATTAACCTTTTACCATCAATCTTAGTTGACCCAATAGAGCTCAAATCATGGTCTTGCCAAGAAGGGTCTGCAGTACCATTTTGAAAACACAGAAATTATATTTATTTGTCTCTTTATTTTAATAGTACATTTTTAGATATGTTAGTTGCTGCAAAATTATATGTTATAATTCTATTAATTATCTATGGGGATCATTTTCCCACATAATGCCTGTGGGTCTAATAATCGTGTAGAAGGATATGTGGCTACCGTAAAGTATATCACACATCACTCGATTTTTCTTGTAGGGATATCAACGTAATGTTTGTCTGAAATGTATTCAGTTTATAAATATATATTTCCTTAATAATTGTACTTAATCCTACGGTTGTCATACATTTGGTTAGGTAATGTTCCTAATTGCAACCTGTGTTAGATCCAGCTTTTCACGTCCACCACTCATGACTTTAGTTCAGATATTCTACGATGCCGTTATATATATTTCTTGAATTGAATACTCTATTTGCTCTAATGTATTTCGTTTCCGATCTAGGTGCTTTGGTTTCATCGGCTTACTTTTGCAATCTAAATAAAACAATGATTATGACTAAGCTGTAGCATAGCATCAAACGATTTCACATTAATAAACTATCGTACATATAGAAAAGGTATATCTTGCGGAGTCATTTACTTAATTTACATTTCTCTTTTCACAAAATTGTTTCTATGTAATTTTTGTATCAATTAAAAATAAATTAATTTTTGTGGCTATATTGATTAAATAAGAATCATAGAAGGATTATATCATTTAATACTAACAAATACCTAATGTTGAATTTTTGTTTTATTCCAATATCTCTCAAAAGTTTTGGAGAGAAATGACAGTAGAGATTGTAGTAGGGGGTAGTAAATTTCATTTAAAAGATAAAATAAATTGATAAGGTCCGGTTCATTTCGGATGGTACGTATTTGTGGGACGACCTAAAAAACTTTCTGCTTTACCAAAGGTATCACCGCTTACAATTTAGCGTTGTACGTTGAGAAGATGAAATGTCGGATACATAGTGGGAGAAGAGCGTTGTATAGGAGCTATCTAGGGAATGCTACTGCATTTGGAGACTATTGAATGCTATTTATTTATTTCTCTCTCAAATAAACTATAAGCATTTCGAAAGCCAAGAAAGTTGATTCAAGTAATCATGCATTTGCATAGTAGAATTAGTAAATTGAAAACGCTGCTCTTCTTCGCTTGCGTAATAGACATCTTCATTTCCTTTTTACAAAGCATTCACAATACCTAACGGTTCATATGCTTCAGTAAACAATTTTTAAATTTCGCGGTCGATTTAATGTTGGTAGTTTCGGTAATAACGACCATATTTGTCATAAAAAATACCAAATAAGACCTTTATTGCCGGAATCGCAGAATTCTTTTTCTGAAGGTAAGGTTTAATAATTTTTCTGAAGGTAAGGTTTAATAATAATAATTAAATAGTTTAAATTCTAAATGCGTGCAAAGAAAGAGTAAAGTTTGTGTAAATGAACTAGTGAATATTCTCTTGCAGATACTGAAAAACAACACTGCCATTTATAAAAATCAAATAGAGAAGTTGGAGGAAAGGAACAAAATTTACACGGAAACTATTGCAAAACATGAAACAAGCTCCAAATACCTTACAAACGATGCTATGGAAGCACAAACTAAGTTAGCTCGAGCAGAAGTGCTTGTTGGAAATTTACAAAAGGAAAATGCACTACTGAGAGATTCAGAAGCACGGTTATTAAAGGAACGAGAATCAGTACAAAAAGAAGCGTATGCTCACAATTTGATGCATGTAAATATAGAGCTTATTAAGGCAACATTGGAACGCAATGACGCTGAGAGTAAAATACGTTTGGAGAAACAGCTGCTGGAAGCACATAGGGAATGCGCAGCTTTGCGTCGTCGCCTACAGGAAGAACAAGATAAGTTTAGGCAATTAACTGAGCATCTAGAGAAACAAACGCATACTGCTCAAGCGCGCATGGAGGAGGAGAAGGGAGAAGCTGATAAGCTAAGAAAGGAATTAATTGAGATAAGAGAAGAATTAACTACTAAATCAACTCAGGTAAATCTTTCCTTTCCGTTTCCTTCAAATCATTATATGCTTGCGAGATATCATGGGTTTATTTTTTTATATTACAGGTGGAGGATCTGTCTAAAAAATTAAAAACATCACTATTTAGTGGTATGGATTCAAGTACCGATTCGAAGAAATATCGCGAACTCGAAAAAATGTTGAATGAACGGCAGGTCGAAATAGAATCACTACAGCAAAAACTTAGAACTGCTAAAGAAGCAATAGAACAACATACCAACGTAGCGGAATGTGCTGAAAAACAGTTAGTGGAAGTTGTGGAACAAAGTAAGAAATACAAAGAAACAACGGAAAATAAAATTAAAGAGCAAGATCATAGAATCAAGCAACTAGAGGAGCAATGTTCAGAATTACAAGGCGAATTATCGGTTTATAACGATGGGCAAGAGTCGGCTATTCTAGAAAGGGCGCAAATACAAATGGCAAAAGAACTTGCTGACGTGAAACGAGAATTAGAGGCAGCAAGAAATGAAATCCATGTGCTTCAACAGAACTTAGAATCGGCCGAGAATAAGTACGCTCATGAAATGATGCTTCATAGCAATGATTTGAAGACTTTAACGACGATAAAGGAAGAATTAGCGGCTGCAGTTGCGGAAATTGAGGCAGCCAGTTCAGCCAGAGATAAAGCTAACGCTGTACTAGAAGAGAGTAAAGAATGTTGGTTGAAACAAGAGGAATTATATAAGAAAGACAAGGCGGAATTGGAAAAACGATTTAAGGATTTGGATGCTCAAAATTCATTGTTATTAAACCAACTGCAGGAACTTAATGCACAATTATCTATAGTCCAAGCACAAACTTCAGATTCAAATACGTCCTTAGATGTTAGCTTTAATAAATCGTTAACGGAAGATGATGTTAAATCTTCAGAAGAATTGTTGAAAATAATTAAATATTTAAGACAGGAAAAAGATATAGCGGTTAGTAAATCTGAAATTCTTGAAGCTGAACATGCGCGTTTGAAATCTCAATTTGAAATGATTGGGAAGCAACTTGAGGAGGCAAAGACTTCGTTGGAAAGCCAAAAAGAGGAGTCCGATGTCTCTTACGTTACTGCAGCAAAACATGCCGAGATTCTCCGCAAAGTTGAGACATTAAATGCAATTACGGATAGTAATAGAAGTTTGCGAAACGAAAGAGATTCGCTTCTGGCGCAGGTTAATGAACTAAGAGCAAGAACTGCAAGTTTAGAGGAACAGTTAGCACCTCTGCAAGAAAAGAATAGGGAATTGACGATTAAAGCAGAAGCTATGCAAACTGAAAATATAACGTTACGAGGAGAAGCAACTAGGTGGCGCCAAAGAGCTAACATGTTAATCGAAAAATCTAACCGTACGAGTCCAGAGGATTGGAAGAAATTACAGAATGAAAGAGAAAGTTTGGCTAAGCAATTAATGGTTGAAAGATCAAATAATACACAATTGAATGCAGAAGTTAATAATTTAACAAAAGAAAAAATAAAAGCAGATGAACAACTTAAAGAAATTCGCAAACAAGTTTCTCAACAAAAGGATGATTTGGATAGATTAAATGAAGAAGTTTCCTCTTTAAGAAATCAACTATCCTCACTAAATACGGACTTTCTACAAAGTAAAGCGGATCATGGAAAGTTACTTGAAGAACATAAAAATTTAACAGAAGATTCAACTACAAAAGAAGCCATGATTACAGATTTGAAAAATAATTTGGGACAAATTCGAAAGATTGCAAAGAAGTATAAAACTCAATGCGAAGAGCAATCAAAAGAGTTAGAATCTTTAAAATTACAATTACAGGTATTTTTTCATATGATTTATTATGCATAACTACTTAGTACTTTTCTATTTAATTAAAGGAATCAAAAGAAGAATATGAAGTTCCTGTCGATAAACAAGAACAACTTCGACAAGAAGGTAGATTGGAATTAGAAGAAAGACTTAATCAACTTGAACAGTCGCATCAAGTAAAATTAGTAGAAATAACCCAACAGATTACTACTGCTGCTGAAGAAAATGAATCTTATAAAAAGGAAATTGAAAATCTAAAGCAAACTAGTTTAGAGAAAGAAGAACGCTTTAAAACTTTGTTTAAGAATGCTAAAGATCGTATAATGACGCTTACTGAACAAAACACAAGTCTAAAAGCAGAATTGAGTAATCAGGAAAGACAAGGTATATGTTTTAATTTACTAAATATGCTTCATTTCCACAAGGGCACTTAATAAAATGTATTTTAGGTAAAAGTACATCTGATATTGATAAAGAAAAATCTGAAGAACTTGAAAGAATCAAGAAGGAAATGGATGAAATTCAAGCTGAAAAACAAGCAGAAAAAGAAAGACTTACTCAAGAAATAGAAACGTTAACTCAACGTATAAATCAATTACAAAGACAACTTGGTCTGCAACAGGGCTCCAAGCCCTCGACAAGTTCAGGATCAACAGAAAAATCGACTAGCGAGCCTCCTACAGCAAATATTAAACCGATGTCCGGTCATTCTACAACACAGACCCAATCAGTGACTATTCCACCATGGAGGAGTGGGGGCGAACCACCTTTGGCTAGTATACGACCTATGTCTATGCAGTTGAGAACTGTAGCAGCTTTGCGAACTGGCCAAAGTCCGAGTGTTATGGTGCCTCCGCAGCAGGTGCATACCACAGGTATAAATTAACATTTACGGTTTTGTATGTTGCTAAAAAATGCATATTATTAGAGAGCCTGGCAATTGAATTGTTAATATGTATTCATATTATAATATCTGTTAATATTAAGTTATTTAAATATTTGTTTGCTCTTAAAATAACTGCTTGTGGTTTGTTATTGTAATGAGGTTTATAAAGTTTTAGTACAAATTTTAGTTCATTTTTCAACAACTGGAATGAAAATATTTATTAAATGGTTATGACCAGAGATAAGAGATAACAGTAGTAGTAAAATGGCAAGTTATCATGAAATCACAATTGTGTTTTATGCTCGCTATCTTAGGAAAGAAAATGAAAATCCGTAACGCGACATTTTCAAGTTTCTATATTCCCTTTTTCTGAATTTGATTATATATTGTTATTAAGCATTTTTGCACCGCTAATATGTAATCAAATTTATTGATATGGAAAGTAGTTGGGCAAAAGGAGAAATTGGTTTGATTACATATATGCAGTACAATATTGCTCAACATCAATTAAAAGCTTTTGAAATACTATGTAGTTATGGTTAAAATAGAAAACGAACACATCCAAATGAAAGATCTTAATTTTTTACGATTTTAAATATTTTTCGCTACAATAATGTGCAATATCGTCGCTCACTTCTCGCTTATCTTTATCTTGCAATATTTCATTTAAACATTTACAATAATGGAGAATAAGCAAACAACAGAATTTTTGTAAAATAAATTGTAATATATCATTTTTATTATGTATGCTACCTACATTCACTGGCAAAATTAAACAGAATATGTGCCTTTATTGCAGACAAAAGTAATTTCTATACGGGTTTTTCTTGACACACTTTCGGTAAAGCACTAATGATGATTTTATTAATTTGTTAAAAAATTGAAAAACGCATCATTGCAATAAATTAAAGAGTCCGTACCATCTTTGTATTCTCTCAACACTGTCAGAGAATGTTGGGGTTGTAATGTAAATGAGGTAACAAAATTTGCTTTGCTGTTTTCACAGTGAGCAAAATGAGACAACACACTGTTTTTACAATAAAGCCGCTAACAAATCCGGTAGCAGCCTCGATCAACTGTAATTAAGGAACTTACATCCAAGGAAGTAACAGATGCCTCTTCCTCCTTAATAATTACATTCTGAGATGAAAATGATTTTAGTGTTAGAAGGTTATAGTCTTCACAATTGAAAGAGAGAGAATGTGACAATACAAAATTATTGCTTAATAAGGTTTTGTAGTAATTTGCAAAATCTACGCAAGTTATATTTACATTCCTATTCCCCGTTCTGCCTAATTTAACTTTACGTATAATACTAATTAAATGTAACTAAAAGCTAAACATAAATATAAGAAGAAAATTCTGACAAGCAGTAGAAATAAAATGGCGTTCTGCCATGTTTCTTAAAACATGTTTAGATAATATCAGTAGTATACAAACAACACCGCTTACTATTCTTCAAAAATGTTTGTTTTCAAAAGGCGTTTGTTAGCACATTTATAATTTGCAATTCGTAACTTTAATATGGCGATTGTGGTTACCATTTCCAACACTTTAACACGGTTTGCATCAAACCAGTGTGTTGCATTACGTGATTTGTGGCGAGGTGCATTGTTCTGTTGCAATAAATAATTTAGAGTATTACCTTCAAATAATTTTAACGCATAAGCTTCCGGAACCTCTTCTAACATTTCAATGTACCCGCGAGTATTCATACGCCCGTCGCATATGTAAAGTTCATCGACTCTGATGGAGGACATGCATTCCCAAAGAAACTACCATTACCGTGCTTTACTGTAAGTATTATACAATCGGGATGAAGTGTTTCTCCTGGTCTACGTCTTACAAATTCTACACCAGTTGAGTGAAAAGCTGCATCAAAAATTAACAAATGGCACCAACATTCCAAAATTAAAAAAAAAACTGCAATAAAGTAAAACAGATATGTTGTGTTTACAATTTATGATAAACATTATTTCTAGCTTACGTCTGTGTTAGATTCATCAGATTAAAAAAAATTTACTCCAGTCGTCAACCGATTAATGTGCGTATTTTTTCAACTACGATAACCGTTTTTATTTGTGTACCTCTGTTAATAGGGGTTTATACCTCGCCTTACGGGCACGTAGACCTCCTGATATCTCCTGATCGGTGATTCCATGGCACCCTCACAATTCACCAGAGAGATCTTTAGGCAATTTTGTCCAACTTCGCAGCGCTGACCTTTCCAATATTTGATCTTCTGTTGCGGATGTTACATGTGTTCGTTCACTTCTTCATTTAGTTCTGTACCTTTTAGAGTCTCGATAACATTGCACGTATTTCGTACCACACCTTGTGCACTTTTTATTATTTGCGCGATGTTGAAAACGCTCTTCTTTTTAGATTTAAGACATAGCATTTTATAGTTGAATACCCTTCTTAAAGTACCTGAATAGCAATAAAACTTCATGAATAATTATTATTATTACTATAATCTTACCTATATTTCCGAGAAAATCAATAGAAATAATATTGGGTTTTCCCTGAGGTGGCAAACACTTATGACCAAGGCTGTATTTTCTTTATAGGTACAAGTAGCATTGAATCTTTATCGAGCAGTCCTACAAGTTCTCACACCGATTATGCTCCTGCAACAAGCTCAGCATCTTCGGCAATGTTGGGTCCTAGGCAGGTAGCAGTCCCTCCAACACAATCATCTCAGGATGCGGAAGATGAAGAGAATAACATGCAGGTGCAAACAGCGCCACAACAGCAAGCTGTGGCGTTAGTTTTGCCTAGGGTTGAACCACCCAACAGTGCTAGTGGTCCAACCCAAGAACAAGGAACAAGTAGCAGTAGCAGTTCTAATACTGTAACAACCACTCAAGCGGGACACAAAAGGCCTAGAGAAGCCGATACTGATAGTTGTCAGGCAGAAGAGACCAGTAAGCAGCAACAGCAACCAAAAAGAACTCGAGTGCAAGGTGCAACAGAAGCTTTCCAGAGTGTCAGTGAAAGCGGATTAGAAGTAGAATATCAAGTACCCACAAGTAGTCAAAGGGATCACGAAGAGGATACCGACGCAGTTATTGTTGTGGAGAGTGATGAGGAAGGAGATGGCCCTGATGAAGGGGAAGGTGCAGATGACGATCCAGATGATCCAGATACGGAAGGTTATGATATGGAAGCAACATATGTAGTAAGTAATATTTACTTGTTACATTCAAATAGGCTATAGTAAGTCTAGCATAAGCATATAAATGTGACTAATTAGATATGTTGTGTAAAGGTTACAAAGAAAAACGTACAAGTGGTGTTAGCGAGCGAGTGAGGCTTAGGGTTTTCTCTGTAATATTGTATATGAGATGTTCAGTAAATTAATTTGCCAAATTTAATGTAATTGATAAATTGTGCACTTCAAATATGTACCTTATTTTGGATTGCGTCCTAAAGACTAAAATTTATGTATTCCAGGAGCAAATGAATTTTGAGGATGCTGATGTAGAGGAAGATGAAGGTGGAAACGAGGTAGAAGTCATTGAAGATTCTAGCGAAGTTCCAAATCAAAGTGAACGGCAGGAAATCGGTGTACAGGAAGAAAGTGCAGAACAAGCTCAATCCGAGGCAACTAGCAGTGGAACCGATGGTGGAGCAACGTGTGATGTTACTGTTTCTCAGGCATCTACTTCAGTGTCAGTTACAATGCCATCGTCTAGGACGAGGCCTGTAGCACCACTTTCACGACAGCAGCAGACTCACTTACTTCTCCCCGAAGAAGGCGGCGATGATGGTAAGTCGCTTAAGCCGATAATTGGTTAAAATGTAAAGGACTCATAGCTCTAATATGTAAAAATTATATTGAAATAACTGTGTAGTTGTTGTTTTGTGCTTATAGAAGCTGGTACACACGGCAATCTTAATTTCACGTACATTAAATATTTTATAAAACGGTTCTATATGTTCTACAAAATTGGCCTATTAAATATAGAGAAATATGCATTGCCGGTAGATGAAAACCACCATAACAGAATACTTATTAACTATAAGTCAAGTTAGCTCTGTTTTAATGTTTTAATCTAATGCTATTTTATTTTTATTAATTTTAGGTATTGTTCCGTCAACACCAACTTTATTTGTACCTCGCAGATCAGACGGTTTCGGAGAAGCTGTAAGTTCTCCGAATGTTCCTACAAGCGGTCGTTTTACTTTTAACGAATCTGGCGGTCAGAGTAGTGCATCTAATGAAGTAATACCTGAACAGACACTTGAGGCAAATTTAGATGATGACAGTACAGGTCGCAGCGTTCCAAGCACACCGCTCCAAGCATCACCGCAAGAAGCTGGCCCTAGTGGTGAAGAACAGTCTTCTCACCAACCATTACATACTGATGGTAAGCTTGCAACGATGACTACGAAAGCTTTATGTTAAATGAAAATTAGAAATCGCGAAAAAGGTCGTAGCGGAGCGCATATTGGGGGCATTTAGTAATCGACAGATAGAACCATATTCTAAGACTAATCAAAAAAATTATATTAAAATTATTGAACTTATTGTAAGAAATGAAATTAAACAACACTGTATGTTCATGCGCCCATTAATATTTACATTTTTGTATCGAATAACTTTTTCGATCAATATTCTTGTGAATTTCCGAGATCGGACAAATTGTATATATTAATGTACGGTTGTGCAAGCGTTATTTTTTAAATCGGCAAGGAATTTTAGAAAATTTTTTACTTGTTTCATTTTTATTGCAAAACGAATTTTACTTAAAAGATAACCCTCGTATATAGCAGTATCATCAGCGATTGCTTTACGGTTCCACAATTTGTATATCTCAAATCGACCAAACACGTTTTGAAAGGTGATACAAATATATACTTCTTGACGGGGAGTGACATTAATTTATAGTATTACCATACATCAGCGCGCACAAAAAAAACCTCACCCTTTCGATAACTACGCATTATTATCCAGCTTTTCAGTGATAGATATGCAAGGCTTGTAGGAGTTATACAGTCGCCGAAAGTAAGCGACAATAGTATGTGCGATTGTATAATCACATAACTTCGACCAGTTGATATGAATTGCTAATCAAAACTACTTTTAAAAAATAAGCTAATATCGCATTTATAATATGAGTTGATAACAATTTGTAATACCATAATCTAGTATCTAATCAGTACGTGGTCACTTTTTTGGGTCGACTATATTCAAGTTATGCTATTTTTGAAGTAAAATGTACAGTAAAATATAAAATAATTGCAGACATAACATTGTGATGTAGTGTTATTTGAGGTTATAATATGTCAGCAGTTGCATTTCAACTCATGTGAGGCATGCGGATTTTTTTAGCTTTAATATATTACTTATATTACGAATATAAATCATTTATGATAACGTTTCCCTAAGTGTGTGCTGCAGTAACACAGAGCACGGAAGTGAGTAAGCAGTACTAAGTAGTAGTAAGCTTTGATAAAATTTGGGAACTCCTGGTTTATGATATTACTTCAGTATTGTACAAACGTTGTTTGCTGTGCATTGCTTTCAATAATAGGCTTGTGAACATACCAATTTAATTATTTTGTCTTTAGGAGAGATTCCTTCAATAACAGTAAGTGGTGTTGGTGACGAAAGCGAACAGGCACCCGAAGGTAGCTTCGGTGAATGTATGGGACCTCCTTCTATTGCTGGAACATCTACAGAGTCTCAAGGTGGGGATCAAACTGAAGAGATGCTTGAAGGTGAAGATGGGGTACGACGTTTCTTAATTTCTAGTTGGATGAGTATTAGGTTTATGTTTGCAGGTCAGCTCAGAAGGGGAGAAATCGGTTGCAACGAAGGAAGGTGGCAGTGAAGAAGAAGGGAGGGAAGCGGAAGCATCACCCAGCACTAACACGAGGTCTAAGGCCGCTACAACTAGAGGTTCAAGTGGATCAGGTCGTAGATCATTAAGGCAAGGTCATATGCGGAGCGGAGAAACAAGATCTGGACCAACTCCAATAGTATGGGCTGATCAGAGAGAAAATAGACAAGGTACAGGTTTCCTGCTATAGAAATTATATATTGTATTTAAGGCTACAAAGATGGAGCTGGAAGAATTACATTTTCCTCATTGTATACCATTTGCATCACTATAGTATCTGTTATTAAAGAAAACGCGCTTTTTTGAAATTTAAAAGAAATAAAAAAATCTTGTAACGGTGAAAAATATGAATCCGTTTATTCTGGATTTCACTAGCGGCAATTTATTGCTTTTAATTAATTATTATTGTCAATAACAAAGTATCTGAAATATTAATTTTGTAAATCAACGTATACTGTACTGTCTTCAAAATGAGAAAAGTACTCTGATGTTGTAGGCTTCGGTGGTATCTGTTTTCTTTTAGAGAATTTAGGTTTCTGGGTTGAAATCGCGTCGTAATTGCATGAGCCTGCCGACGTTTTGCTCTTAGTAGCATGCAGTAGCCCAGAAGAAGCTACATACAACTGAGAGCAAAATGTCAGCAGACCCATGCAACTACGACGCGGTTTCAACCCGGAAACATAAATTCTTAAAAGAAAACAGGTACCGCGGTAGCCTACAACATTAGAAGAGTAGCTGAGATGAATCGGTTTACATCAACCAAATTCTATCACACCAAATAAAAATATACTGGAAAATACTCTAAAAAGTATATAACCTCTTTGACATTTGAGAAAGTGTGAATTAGATATGAAAATTTAGAATGGGTCACTAATATCAGTAGACTAAAATATTTTAATATTTATGTTGTTTCCGGTTATACCGAAAGTTAATGCTAACTAGGTTATTTTAAATGAAACATTCTGTATATCGTTGTATTTTGAAACTATTCTTACAATTTCAAGTTAAAGTGTAGTATCCTCTGTTGAGCACATTAGTTTCAACAAGCATGACTATTTCTAACTTATAAAACTGGCAACATGAAACATAATACATGTAATTATTACATTGATATATTGAAAATAAGTATAGTGGAACGATGGCTATTTCCGTAACGTTAATTATTAGGTTCTATAGGAGCAAATTAGGCTGTTTAGATTTTGCAGGAATAGTCTCATTTTTCTTCGTCCCTTTTGAGACAAGTTACAGTTACAACAAAATAAAACCTCTTTTTGCGAATACATTCGATTAAAGATAACTGAAAACTACTTTATACAATGTTGATTTTAATCATATAATAGGCAGTATTGTGTGAATATGAATTTTGTGTCTAAAATTAAGTTTTCAACAATTTTCAAACCGTGAAAACCTTGTTTGAAAGGCTTGAAATTAGTTATATCCGTTACGTAATAATGACAGCAATGTGTGTGGAGGTAATGTAAACAGACACGAAAGGTATCAGCTATTTTATTTGAAACATGTTTGAAAAGTCAGGAATTTTCGTACAAATTAATTAGTATATGTGATGCGGATGTGCCGATATCTTTCGTGCCGATTGAGGAAGTTTTTGTTCTTATTGGCTATATTATTTATTGATATGAAAACCGGCACGTACTTTTCTTCCTTATGAATATATTCTCATCTCCAAATTATTTGTTCAAAACGCAAAACATTTTTTTTTGTTTTGGTTGCTCAAGTGGTACAAGTGTCATTTCGATGGATGATATTGGTTAATGTATTATCAACTATTGATTTTTTTAGTAGTCTCTTCCTTTCTTCACCACGCTATAGGCAGATAAGACGGAATTGGATCGAGATTTTCTAACTTGCACTAGTGTGGGCGAATGTCCAGCATTGAACAACAAATATATTGTTTACAGGTGAACCCATATTGCCTATTCACGGACAACAAAGTCGTTATTGGTTTACCGAAAATTATAACTCTAGTAAGTAAAACCATTGTTGGAATATATCTAAGTTAGTCAACGCAATGGAAATTCGAATTGAGCAATTTTTTTTTATAAGAAAGTGCTGCATTCAACAAAATAGTAGTATTAGAACATGATATAATAAGTTAATGTACGGTTCGCCAGGATTACGCGAATGATTTTATTATGTATTCTTGTATTAGGCTTTCAAAAACGATTACCGTACATTTACTTTTATTTTTCTGAGAATGTTAGTTTGCTGACTCATACTTTAAAAAATACAAAAAAGATGTATCATATAGCATTCTATTTTAAATATGCAAATTAACGTATTTATAAAATTGATTGTATAAATAGATTGTATAAGATTGTATAAGATGATTCTAGAATGCTCTTACATGTTGTTTGTATTTACAGAGGTTCATGTTTTAACTTATATTCACACTTTGCTATTTGTGTATTTGCTTTTTTCTCGCAATTTTCTTGAACGAGATGCTGTTTATGTTATATATGGATATGCGCACTTAAATAGGAATTCATCAAAGAACTAATTCACCAACATAAAGTTCACCGAAATGCAATTCATCGAATTGATGTCGCTACCCTTGATGTACCCAGCAAAAAATTCAAAAATTCGAAATATTTTTTTGAACTCATAATGTATTACCAAACATTTTTGTTATGTTTTAAGTTGTTGCACAAGATACGCTTAAAAACTGACGTAGGTTCATTCTGGAGTTGTCACATGACTTTAAGAAAGTTAAGAAATTACAAAATATTTTTTTTTTCAAAACTAATAAAGCTGTTAAGGATTACATGCCTTAATATGTCGCAAACAACTGTTTACAACAATGTAAATTCATTGTAGAGTCGTTGCAGGGATGAAAAAGAATCCTAAGAATATTTATAATCGTATTTTTCTTTGCAAAATATTTGCATCGTTTTACTTATGAAACGTCGCACCGTGTTGTAATTTAAAGTGTCCTTGTGTCCATATCAAAATTATTTATATGACTAATTGTAATACTTTCAACATCTTAATGGCCAACACCATAAATTAACAATCTACCGCAAGTGAATTTAAAAATACCGCGTAAATGACTGTTACACTGCATGTTATTAGTTGATGATACTCACCCAGAAAGCGAGAGGGAGTAGATTCAAATCCTACCAAGACCGATATTTTTTCGAATTTTAACAAATCGGGATAAATTTTACAGAGGTTATTATAGTATTATACTCTCGCATTTTTACATAATTCAAACAATATTCTACGCTATCCATACAGATTGTCCATAATATATTCCGCACTCCGCTTCCACACTATTTAATTTTAGTATTCATAATTTCGCCTTCTAATTAAACTATTTAATTATTCTATCAAGATCTTACTATTGGTATATTTTAATTTCAAAACGTTTGCATTTTCGAATGAAAAAAGGTTTCCGATAATAAAATAATACTATCCAATGTGTAGTACACAAGAGGCTGTTAGTCGCTTTGTTTTTACCTTTGAAACTAGATCGGTTTCTCAGTACCAATCTTTTTAAATACTGTTTTGCCAGAAATCTATTAAGATCTCGAAGAAATATACAAAGCAGGTAGTTAGTGAGGAAAGGAAACGTCTGGAAGTTAATGCTGTTGAATATGACGAACCGTGTTCAGCAAGACAAATTTTAGAACAAGGGGTTGGAGCGTAGATGATTAAAAAAATATGAAAAAACACGATTACCGATGTTATAAGGCGCAAGGTCGCCAAGGAATGTTTCAGCGTGATAAGCGAAAAAGAATTGCATTTTGTGAAAATGTGATAACGAAAATTGAAAGGCACAAAATGTTTGTAGAAAACGTGTTGTTTACGGACGAATCATCATTTTGCTTACACGGTCGATACAATCCATTCATCCATCAAGCAAATCAACATCTTATTTCTCGACAATATACGCAGTCTCCTTTTGGGTTGGTATGATAGGTAATAACGTAAGTACTTCCACGATTGACGGTACTCCGTCTCACCCCTATTAATGATTTAGCGTTATTAAAAAACCGCATTCTATCAGCTCATGACGTTCTTGATATTAATCTCGACGATGTTTAGTACCAACAGGGCAATTGTCCGGCTCACACTCCAAGGACTGTGCTGCAGTTTCTAGGAGAAACTTTTCGAGATCATCTTATAGGCACAGGTGATACAATTGCTTGAGTCCTGCGCTTTCCCGATTTGACGCTGTTAGTTTATTTTCTTCCCGGGCTGTATGAATCAAAAAAATCTACTGTCATGAGTAGCAACGAATCCAAAACTTAAACAAATTTCAACAAAAAGTTGTCAACATTGCTAGTAGAATTACTCCCGAAACCCTTTCCCGCGTCCTCGATGAATTCTATAACTGTCAAGAAAACGAAAGCGATGTTGAACATTTATTTTAACCATTTGCGTTAGTTCGATTTGAGTAGAATGCCGTTTTAATTCCATTTTCCAACACCAAGAATATTTTCACTTTTAGAAGAAATTTTTTTACATTTTTGTTCTATTAATTAATTGTTGGAAAATATTTTCTCTTGTTTATTATCTTAAGAATACCTATTTATTTTGATATTATTCGCAGTTCTTGTAATTATCTACCTAACTAATACTCTTGTACGTAATGTTGCATGTACTTTATTATTTTTATAGCTGCAACTATTTTATAGTTTCGTATAAAATTTTCGATTCACATATGTCTTGGTGATTTACGGGAGTACTATGGTTTTCTTGGACATGCACGTTAATAATATAATAATAATTCTTATAAAAATGTAATCTGTAATACGTCAATTATTTACGAGACTATAATTCGATTTTACGTAACAGCTTCTCTCAATAGCTAGTGATAGAATGGGCAAATCCGACTGCGTCACGTAGATTATAATCAACTATGGCCTTGCTTTAATATAAACGATTTGGCAACAGGATATTAAGGAAACGTATGGATAGCGTGTTAGAATATTTTATTTTAGCAAACATCAACAGAAGCTATTGCGGCGTAAAAGGAACATTCAGTCCGTCTTGAGGATTAGAAAAAAAAGAAGGTATAGAAAATTGTAGGTAAACATATATGAAGTACGCAGAATATGTATAAATTAAATCCTTTTGGGAATGATCAAATAAATTTTGGGAGGACGAAGGGCCAATGTTTAAAAAACATTGTAAATGAATAGAACTCCGCCTTCAATAAAATGATAGATTTGTATTATATGGAAACGCAAGATACGAATATGAGATATGCTATTTCGCTAGCAAAAAGAATTGTTGCTTTGTGTGCTCCTAATAATTCATGTTGATCGGCTACCTCCAGATGAACCCAATATTTTTTTGCTTCTAATAAACCAAAATAAAACCTTACTATGATGCATTTGGTTCAATTATAAGTTTTATTCTTATTTTATTATCATTTCCATCCACTTTGGTGTTAACACTAATCTAACATGAATTACTTTCTAACAGTTTTGCCATTTCATTATACACATGTGCACTGTATTTTTGCTTGTCTAAATCATATTAGCTTGCCACATATCTAGCAGAGCTAATTCTAACTTCAAAGATCACTTTATTGTCACCCTTTTACTATTAAGAATTATGAAAGCAAGTCATGTAAATACAAACGAACTTTATGTGCACATAACCACAAATAACAGCCGAGATGACGTTGCGCACGCATGCAGGAGAGTGTATCATCACCTTCGTTTGAAATTTGCCAATTTATTTAATGATGATTACTAGTCTCGGCAAAGTGAGGTAAGTTATAGTGCAGTGCGGAGAACATCAAGGAGAGTATTCAGCGACGTTTACGTATTCGTATCATTTATGATCGTGACCTTCATGAGTGAGCAAAAAATATATAACGTGCTATTTTAAGATGTTTCCACGAAATCACAAGCTGGGTTGCACCTATTAAATATTAGAATCATTAAATACATTTCCTCACTTGTTTTAGTCAAATGAGTACGGCATGCGGAATAAATATTTTTTTAATGATGAAAACAACCGTTCCACATCGAGTGAAACTTAAAGTAAACCTTGTGACAACTTAATGGATCTTTCGACGCACTTTTACAAATTTCTCTGAGTATGAGTCAATAACAAATTTTCCTATTCATTTTCATTTTTTTCGCCTTCCACCGTATATAGGTGTGAGTGAACATTATTCACAATTTAAACAGAATCCACAAACGACATTGAATCATTTTGTAATTTTTCAATTCCCTCCGCTAGTCCACAGTAGTTCTTGCGAATACTTTCTAAATCACATTTTATCTAACTATCCTGAAACATTTTTCTGGCGTCTGGTGGTTCAAGCGCTTTGGGACACAGTTCGTGAAATCTGTTTGGACGTTTTGGGGACTTTAACAATAGTGTCTTCGAATAAGCTATTACAGCAGTATAGCATTTATTCGTGGATAACATATAGGGATCAATTGCGCCATAAGGTTCAAAGCATGGATTTTACATGTTACATGTAACAGATTACCACTATCTTCTTTAAGAGATCGGCCTAAGGAAAGCATTTTAGCGGCACCGCCACTCACAAATATTAAAAGTTGGGTGAAACTTGAAATTTGTTCAATGCTCTCAACACTTTTTTTTTCATCGCTTGTACATTTTGCAACTCTTTTGGAAGCAAGTAAGATAGGGATGACGGTTTAAACTTTTCCATTGTAAGTACCATAACATTCACCACAGAATGTTTTTGCAGATCGGTTGTTTCGTCCGCACATAACTACAATTTTTTATCTTTTAATTCTTCTTTCAACATAGTCACCAACAGATGCCATAGTTTCTTAACGATGTCCGACTTGATAATGTATAATCCAAATACTTGCTGCAGAAGGAGATATAATTGTTGGTCTAGTAAGGTGAACGGTACATTACATAGAATAAAACAAATACCTATGTATATCAAATATTGTTCGCTGCATCGTTTGCCACGGATTGTAAAACAGTGTTTTATACTTTTTGCTGGTACACGTCAAATAGTTGTCGCACTTTACATATTTAGAATTAAATATGTAAAGTGCGCCTTCATACTCTAAATCCGACATATCCACTATTACGTTTTCTAGTTTATTCGAAATATGCCGTTTCCGAAACGTACCTAAATGCCACATTTTCTAAGTATGTGTGTAGTGAAACGCACTTACAACGCACAGCACTGAAGCTTGCCCTTCTTTGCCGAGACTAATGATTACCGCTAATGGCCATTAATGTTGTTTGTATGTCGAAGGGGCAAGTAGAAAAAGTAGATTGTAAAACGACTAGGTGGCGCAGTAGTAAGAGAGCCAGCACTTAAATTTGGCAACTCGGGTGCTGCGTGTGTGAGACCAGCGTCCGACAAGTGCAGTGGGGATACTTTTCGAGCGGGTTCAGTATGCTCCCGCCGTTGGGAAAATAACGCCGCTTCACCTTTTACGGCGAGCGGATGCAGTAACAAGGCCATGGAACACTACACACACTTTCCTACACCTTAAGGCTCCTGCGATTATGACAAGCTAAAATAGCTTATTACCCCATCGCATCAGTATTATATAGCGAATTTGGGTTGTGGAAAAGGAGAGATTCAAATCTCTGCATTAGATTTAAGTATCTTACAAATAAAATCGGAAAACAGTAAAAGGCAAATATAAAAGAAGACCAATTCGATGAATTTTTACTTCGGTGTTGTTTGTTGGTGAATTGTTTTTGGTGAACTGGCCTAAATCCCCAAATTGCCTCGTTCTGGTTACAATTGTGGGAATTTGGTAAATATCATTAGTGATTACAAAGCACTGTTATCAGTTATCATAAACACCAGGTTTTCTTGTTGAGGTTTCTCTCTTTTCTACGTACTAATAGTAAATTTGATTTATTTAATTAATTAATCTATATTGCAATAGCGTGACGATGAAACTGAAATTTGAATTGTTTTAATAAATATACTTCAATGAATATCAATAATAATAACTGAGGTAATATAACAGACATGAAAGGTATCAACACACTCCGCTCACATAATTGATTAATTAATTACAAGATACGTATGGGAAGTTTATGAACATCCACTGTCAACTACTTGACTCTCTTTTATTCTAACATGCGCTGCATAGTCGTTCAGAACCAGCAAAAGATTTATATTTGTACGAAAAATTATGATTACACATAGCAAAGTGTTAATTCTTGTTGATACTTTTGTGATTACTACAATCACCCATAACTTAAAATTCATCTTAATGTCTACCTAAGGTTTTCTTCGGTATATATAATTCCTATAATCTCTTATTATTTGTACTGTATAAATTTCAACTGGTATATCTTGGTACTTTGGGAGATAATAAGAATTAAATGGATGTGGGACGACGCTAATATGTTATTGCTAATAAATATCACGAATAACATGACAATCTGTTTGTCGGTACTGTGTAATAATTATTTGTTTACACCCCCAAACTAGACTCATGTATAACATGGCTATAAATAGTACTTTGACATCCTTTTTAGTGAAACTTTGAAGATTACTGTTGTTGTGCACTCAGTGTTATTGTCTTTCGGCGAAACTTGAAAATTCATAATTTATTTGGTGCTGGTGAATTAGTGGGTACTTTATGTAGTTACTTGTGAATACAATTGTTGCATGTCGTTGCTCTTAATTTCTTATCGCGAATTCTCTTGATTGTAAATGTGCCATGGATAACGTATGCGAAAAGATTTAATATTCATATCACAATTTCACGGATGAACAGATAATTACAGTTAAACGGAGATTCAAAAAAGTATTTTCACCGAAATTTAACCAAATGTGATAAGAAGCCTGACGGATAAAGAAAAAATTCTTTGTATAAAGTGGAAAATAGCTGCAAGCTTATTTAATGTTGAAATGGAAACTAAAGTTAACCCTATCCGCAGAGTACACCTGACGATACCTTTTAAAAGTGATGAAAAAACAAAGCGTTGTAATGTTAAAACAATGTGGAATACTTAGAGCACACAAAAAGTTGTACGGGCAGGTCGCAGGCTACCAAAGGAAGTTCAAGAAAATACCAAAAGTAATAAATACTAAGCAAACATTCCTACTAGATTTGTAACTAACTAAATATCAATATCAATTAATAAGAATACTGTTAAAGAAAATTGGGCATGATGTTTTCTGTATACAATAAAGTTCTAATAAGCGAACTACTTCCGGAATTGGACCGTGTCATGATGAGATATATAGAAATGAAATAAGACTAAGAGGAAAAGAAATAAAAAGAAAGGAAAAATGAAAAAGGGGGTGAAAAAAGATGAAAAGTGCCAGAGAAGGAAAGAGAGAGGGGAGACAGAAAAATGGGGGAAAGAAGGAAAGAAAAAGAAAGAGATCATTATTACTGACTCTGGCCGTAGAAGCCTACATATTTAATAAAGTTTTAGATAAAATAAAGGTATGTTATCCAGATGAAGTTGCAAACAACAGAAACTGGGAAAAATATACAAATACAGATACTGCAAAGTGTCTACACGCTAAAATTAGCACTAGTAAACTAATTAAAAACATCTTAACACTGATTAATGGGGTTGCGATGGTCGATCTGGACAAAATGAATATAAATAGTGCTTTACTACCATTGCAGATGCTAATTCATTTATGGATTCTATAGTACCGTTACAGCTACGATCAACTATAAAACCAGCGCATACATTCTGAAACAATTCCCGATGGGCTTCATAATATTACCTACACATAGGCATAGGAAAATGAAAACAGACATTACAGGAATTGAAGATTAAATTTGACAAGTTAATCTAACAGAAGTCAGTTTGTGGGCGAAATTTTAGGGCGATTCATGAATTACATTTTACAATGCACGATACCACGATAGCTTAGATAGGAACTGCTATGAGGTAGGCGCCATAAATTCTCAGCCTCACAGGTTTATACAGGTTTGAGCGTGTTCAAACTCCGTCACGGCATGCATACACATACGCGAGGTCTGCCCTATAAATATTACGGTTCGAAGAGTACTAGTTTTTAGTAGTCAGCCAACCAACGTGACTAGCGCATGAAAATGTCTGTAGTAATGAAAATTGAGTACCGCGCGATCATCAAATTTTTAACAAAACAAGAGCATACGCCTAATCACAGAAAACAACGTTTAGACGGCGTTTATGGTGATTCATATCCTTGATATTCCACTGCAAAAAAAGTGGACAGAATGTTTCCGTTTGGGGCAAGAATCCTTGGAAGATGCTGAACGGTCGGGGCGTCTAATCGAAGTGATAACGCCTCAACAAATTTCAATTATTGAAAATTTAGTGCAAGAAGATCGCCGTTTGAAAATGAAGGAATTAGCAGTGATAACAAACATCCGAAACAATTATTCATTAATTAATAATAATTAAAATTAGTGCAAGATATGGGTACCGCGACTTCTTTCTGCTCTCCAACGTGAACATCGAGTTGAATGTGCGTGGTCCTTGTTAAACATCTGTGGAGGCTATCCAAAACCAATTTTGGGAGGCCATTGTCACAGAGAATTCTGTTTTACGATCCTCTATCTCTTCGTCTCAGAAAGGCGAAAGTGAACGAAAAAGGTGATGGCCACAATATTCTGGGATTGTTAGGGCATTTTGCTAATTCAATTTAAAGAGCGTAATACAACTGTGAACGGCTCATATTCTACGTCTTTATTGCAAATTGACAAAAGGTGTGCGATTATTGCATGACAATGCTTCTGCCCATACTGCCGCCGTTTCACAAACTGCCATCCGCGTATGTGGCTTCCAAGAATTGATACATCCACCGTATAGTCCGGATATGGCTCCTTGTGATTTTTATTTGTTTTCTAATTTGAAAAGAGACCTTAGGGGACGTCGTTTTAAGGACGACAGTGAGTTGCAAGCAGCCGTTATAGAACATTTAATGAAAAACTTGAGATTATATTTGCAAGGGTATCAAATTATTAATTAATCGTTGTAATAAATTGAAAATTGAAAAATAACATTTCTTATATTGTTCCAAGTTTGTTTTATCTATTTCATACCGAGAATTTATGGCGCCTACCTCGTATATCTCTGTTATCGTGGTGTTACAAATACAAGACTACCCATAGAGAGATAAATCATTTGCCGTGTATTGATCAGAAATTTACATCAGAAAAAGTCTTTCAAAGTTGGCTTGTTAACAGTTCACGTTCGTATCAAATTTATGAAATGTATTTTATATATAGCTTACAGAATACCTCTTCAGCAATAGTCAGCTGCTACACAAGAGGAAAAAGCAGTAAAGGAAGAAGATAAAGGAAAATATTAAAAACAGATTTTGTAGGACCATATACTTAATAACGATGGCTATATTGCTAAAAAATTCTTCCAGAATCTACAAGTGCGGATATAGTAGGTGACGTAAAAATAGTTCGAGGATTTGCTATAATTTTGCAAGTAATAAGCAGCAGTACAGCAATTGGCTTACATGGATTTGGAAAGTATGCATGGATACTGGTGAATTATTTGTACTTCATGCCTACAATCGTATATAAGTTTTAATTCGTGAGAAGAAGAGAGAGAATAAAATAATATGCTGCTCCACCTGTAAAATTACTATCAGAGGAAGCACAAATAATAAAATATAATAAAAACTATAAAACATATAGGTACTACTACTCGCGTAAGTCATATAGCATCAAACGAAGACATTTTCCATATGCTCTTGTTGGTTTGTTTTATTTCAAATTTATAATTCTCACCAAAGAAAACTGTAGGAATTCCATGTAGCTCCCAAAGTATTGCTTCAAATTGACTACTACTTCAACCTACAATATATTGGCAATTATGAATGTTAAAACCCCACTGAAATATCTTGATGATTTCATACAGATTTGTTTGAAATTACATTGTGTACAGATGGTGTATTTAGCGTGGGTATTAGTGTACATAATGTAATTAATAGTTAACTTATATTTCTTCTTTTTAATTTTACGTGTGTATAAGTGTATTTGTGTATAAATATACATCTTACAATTAGTTATTTTTATATCACTTATTTACCCTTGTATTTACTTTCAACAACAAAGCCTACTGAATATACTTTTTTGATTATTCAAATATGCAATATTTAAATATATCACTCCGAAAAAGTCATTCAGACATCTTCCCCCTTAAATGTTGCAAATTTTTTCGCAAACATGTGGTTCTGAACCATTGTGCGCCGTTCTGTAGTTCTTCAAAAAGATAAAATGGATGCATATTAGAATAAGAACATTACATATTATTTGGTCGTACGGTTGTTGATGGAAATTCACTTCAATTTATGTGGTACCAAATATGGACGAAGTGGACCTTTCGTGTCTGTTAGAAATGATCACACTTCTTTCTAACATTTTTTCATCAGCATTTTTTGGAATCGTGTTATAAGATGCGTGTAGTAAATGGAAAGTTTATTGTTAATGTTTCAAATGCGTTGGGAGAGTACTTATTGTCAATAGCTTATTAATTTAGTCAACAGCAACATTGTAGGTTATAATTTCTAAACGTACAAATCGAACTAACTTCAAAATAACCTTTCACATAAGCGGGCGTTTAAATTAAAAGAAGATTATGTTTGTAAAGTAATATTAGTTATTAAAGTATGCGAATAAAGTATAAAAATTTCAATACCCTTTTAGTCCTTCGGTAAATATGGGCGCACCATGAAATGTGTTGAGTGTAAACTTTTGCTACAAACATCTGCCTTGTTTAAACGCACCCATACGTAGAGCAGGTAGAACACAGAAGTAGTATTTAGACATTGTGCTATTTTGAAGGTAAAGCTATAGATACGTATAGTGCAAGTTTATTTCATCTGTTCCAATATTTTTGACATTTAGAAACTACTTATTAGGTTATCTATGTTAGACTTTATGTAATTTTTCTAAATCTTACAAATAAGTATTCAGTTGCCAATTATACTATCTAAAGTTCAACTATATTAGTACTTCATTACTGGGTTGAAGCACAACTGTATTTACCATAAGATTGACTAACTTATATATATTCAGACAATGGTAAAACGTAAAACATAAATGGATTAATCGGCTTATCACGGCGTTGTCTTATTTCGCATTGCTGGAGAATCGCAACGGGAAATTTCTGTAATAGTTTCGAAAATTTTCTATCAGCTGTTATAAAGCGGTCCCATAGTTATTTTTGTTTCCCAATAGGGATTTAAGAAGTCAGTATAAGTGAGTGTTCCAGTCATTCGATAGTACACTGATCTAGTGCTTATAAACATGAAAATACTATTATACTACGTATGATAAAGAAACAGCAGGTGCAATACCATATTGTACTACATTCGCCGTTTACGTAGTTTATAAGTGCTGGGTTTGTATAATATCGTTATAGATGAACGTGCCAGTTATACAGGATATCACGCAAATTGACTATAATTTTGAACGAATGACGCACCAGCTAAATGGAAACTTATCCTATCCCATTTTGTCGCAGATTCTTAGGGACAGATTAAAGCCAGCGACCTTCATGCGCAAGGATTGAGGAATTGGGCGCCTACTTGTCGAATCATCATTACAATGCCAGTTTGGTTGAAATACTATACTCAGTTTTTCTTACCTCATACGTACTGGTATTAATCACAATGCTCGTATATCGTTCATCCTTTATCGATCAATATCTGTTAACACCGTGGTTTAAAACCATAAAGCGACTAAACGACTATATAGTGACATTAATATTTACTAAACATCATAAGTTGGAGTAATATGGTACATTGAGAAACTAAATATCCAAAGAACATTTCTATTGTATTGCGACTGCTATTTCAATGTGGTATTGTGGATCTTCAATTTAAGCAAACATAAGTTGTCACAAATATCAATCACATATCAACTTAGGAAACAACGGAGGCATAAATATTAAAACTATAACTTTAGAACTCTAAAAGAATAAGAATTGATTATGATAAATGACTGAAATAATGATAAGGATGGAAAAATCCACTTATGGGGTTTGGTACTCATTTGTAATATGACTTCTGCCATTGCCACCATGAATGATTAGGCCTTCAGCTCTCAATATGTTGGTTTTATACAAAAAAGAAGAAATATATATGAAAACGTTATGTAGCTAACTTTTATAAAAATGGTTTTTGTTTGGCGAACTGTGTCGTCAGTTCAATTTGTGTGGCACCGTGTATAATAATAATATTTTCAAATCCTTCGAGTTGTTTTGTCGTCGTTTTGTCATCACAATCGAGTGTCTGACTTCTTTTAGTGTCACACTAGTTGCTTTTATTCGCTGATATGGGCTTGGTATTCAACCATCCCAAGCAATTATTTAATTTTAAATAATAAAGGGGCAGCAACAAAATCAAGCCATTCCAAAATGTGAAAAAGCAGAAATTTTGATAGTAAAATATGGTTACTAATTTCTGTAGCAAGAATAAGTTAATTGTAAAGCGCGTATACAAGGAATATAATAATGTAATATACTAAACTTTTTTATTCGGCAACGCAATATATGCATTTGGTTTGCTGCTTGTTTAAACTATCGTTTGTGAAGTTCAATATCCGTACAATTTCTTTTGAGGTTCGCCGCGTGTCACTTTTAGTAATCGACGTTTCGTTCTCCACGTTGCCCTCATTTTTTTGTGATGATAGGTAGTATGTTTACTTAGCCGTGAGACGATTTTTTTATTTAATCATACTAAAAAATTAAGTTAGTTAATCCATTAGCACAATTTTTTTACTCTACGTCAAAAAGTCATTTTTGATTAGTCGCTTGTTTTGTATTTCTTACTTACCAATATAATTCGATTTTTTATATTACTAAGTACACTTTTTCAAATCAATTACACTTAAACATGGTTTTTGCGGAATGTATTGATTCCACAAACTACCATGTTAAAGTCGTCTACTACTTACTTCATGCATTAGTTGCTCAACACTTTTGTGGACTTACAAATCATGATCCGTTTCCTCGGTTACTTAAATTATGTGCACCTTTTTTTATCGAATTTGCCATTTTCTGTAAATAATAAGAACAAATAATTTTAATCCATAGTTAAACATAATTTGTTTATTACTTGGTAATAATATCGTCTTGCAGAAGGACAGAGAGGCCGTGGTCAAGGCAGTTATTCGCCTAGAGTCGCACGTAGAAGCAGAGGGCGTATGCAGAGACCTTACGGTGGAGGCAACAGATTCTGAGGTCGACGTAAATGCTCGTATACTACTTCATTCCACAAATTTAGGACGTATTAATTTTGTATGCGTATACTAAATGCAGCTGCAATATTTGAAACAGGCGTGCAGACTACGCATTGAGAGACGCAATCACGTGAATTTTAAATTTCTATAAAATATTTTAACATTTCCGAAGTAATTTATATTTTCTAAGAAGACAGTTACTTTGGAAATATGTAGTAGAAATGTTCTCAAGTTGATTTGATGTATACGAGGACAGCTAACTTGATAGAAATATTTATAAAATAGATATTCATATATGTAAAGGCTATCATTACAGTAAGCTTGGAGAGGTTCTAATATATTCATCATTCTACTTTTAGTTCAGAACTTGTTTTAAGTATTCTTTTATTTTAATTCATAAGAATAGCAGTTATCTCTTTCTATATCGCGTTTTTTTTGTAGATATGTAGCTTACTGTATATTCATTCTCGATTTCATTATTTCATTTTTATCGTGTAGACCTACAAATATGTAAGGATAAATATTTCAAGTGGAAATGTGATGGACGAACCTTGGCAGACAACATGAGAAAAAGAATATTAAGTGTTTAAATAGTAAATGTAAAAATTAATGTTTAAGATTTTTCTCTTCTATAAGATTCCCTCTGATTATTTTATAAATGTTTCGATAAAACCGACTGATTTTCCGTGTAGAAAACGCGTGTTTTGTATTTGTAGTTTTAGTTTTTGTAGCAGTGCCTCGTTTCACAGCACTTCTGAGTAAACGTTTTTATTTTCTATCGTTTTCGCTTAAAAAACATCCTTTTTAAAGGTGCAGTGAATCGAAACTTTTGAAAAGAAATGGTGTTAGAATTAGTATATACCCGATATATTATTTAAATGTAAGTTCTGTTCATAATATAAGATTACCATTCTATAATCTGGTTTCATTTGTGCAATTTTCACCATTAATTAACAAATATCTTATATAAGAGCAGTTGAAAACCTAATAAAATCAACTGTAAAAGAAGGTATTCGAATTTTTTTTGTCTTTCTGGCTACGGTGATTTATAGTACTCCATATAATTAAATTTAGCAGAAGTAGTTGTTAGATGTGTATAAATAAGGATGAAGTATTTATTTGCACGTTTTTACACGGTAAAGTATTTGTTTGTTTGATCTGTAAAGTGCACAGGTGAGAAAAAATTACAGAAAATAGATGACCAGATGTAGACGCGTACCTGAGAATGTAACCCCTTCACATAAATAATACAGCAGTAAACTGAAGGTCATTTAAGCATAATTTAAATATAATGTATGCGAGGGCTATAAATATAATTGTGACAATACTAGGTGATAGCTATAACGCAATTTACACACTATTGGATGACATATGGAAACTGTATTGATATGTGGACTGCCAAAAACAGGCAACGTACCAAGTGATGTAAGTGTACGCCAGTGAAGTGAAGAATGCGGCAAAAATGGCCAAATTTTCTGCAAGATAATCTACCATACAATCTGCATTATGTGAGAGGTTCAGAACTTATACCTTCCCACATGCGGCGTGTCATAAATTGTAACCGCCCTGCATTGGGAAGTTCTGCAACATTCTCCATATTCCACTGACATAGAGCCAGGAATCTACGAAGAGACTGTTGTACCTGTTCCTTTTAGTGCTTCTGGAGTAATATCCTTACATGTTTTGTTTTATTTTGGAAGTCTAAAAATTAATTGTCTTTACAGTTGGAATAAACAAACTACAGTCCCTATCCATTTAACTAAGACCAACGTACAAATTTAAGCTTTTGTGTTTCCAACACGATAATTTACAAATACAAGTATAAAATTCATGAATAGGGTTTACAATACCTATCCAAATACGTTCCCTGAATATTTTTCTAAGAAATTGAGAAAGTGTCAGTTACTAGCTAGTTACTAGTTAGTGTCAGACCTCTTGCCTATTGTTTATCCCTTTCATGAATTATTCTGTACTATATCGAAGATGGGCAGAAACAAGATTGAAAGACACAGTAATTCGTAGAATATTATTTGAATCAGTCACTATTGTAGAAAGAATATTTATCTGTTTATGTAGCAACGTTTTTTCCGTGTTTACGTATTAGTGTTGCACTTTAAGTTATTGCTTGTATGCGCTTTATATTTTTTCGTTATGGACAAAAGGGGCATACCAAATGAGAAAAAACTGCGTATTGAGGCATTGTTGGTTACAGGAGTGTATTCTCAACGCATAATTGCAAACAGAGAAGTATCCCGACAAACAGTGCAGCGATTCGCCGTTTTAATGAACGAAAAGATACCCACTATAAGTACCGGAAGAGCTTTTTGCGGCAAGAAAAGGATCACTACTAGTCGAGATGATCGACGTATCCTGCAAGAAATAGAAAATGTAATGTATAAACAAGGAATGCAAATATTCACGCATAGACGATTGTATGAAGCCGGATTAAAATGCAGACGCCTTCTGAAGGAACCAAGATTAACACCGAAGAAAGCCCCTTACACATTCATGCACGGTACGACCAAATCCATCCAAAGTTTTTTGGAAGCACACGCTCTGCCAGTGTTACCTTGGCCGGGAAATTCTCCCGACCAATGCAATTGAGAACGTGTGGAGTGTTCTAAAATCGCGTGTATTCGAGAAGAAATACTACAAATGAGCAGTTAGTAAGAAATATTGAGGATGTGTGGCAAAATTACGCTACAATTAGACATACCATTAACGCTTGCATAGACAGCATGCCAAAAACGATAAGAGCAATTATAAAAGCCAAAGGAGGCATTACAAAATATTAGTTATATAGTTGTGACGATGTCTATAAAGAGTTCTGAATAAACTTTTATATTTGTTGAAATATATAATCATTTATATATTTTAACAAAATTGCTACTTTAGTAAGCGGCCCTAATAAATTGAACAGAAGCCGTATAACCGTAAACTATGAAGAAAATACGAAAACTTTATTCCACTTTTACTGTAGGTCCGAGGAATGTGCATAATAACAATAAACAGATACATGTGTGAATTTAATTAATTTAATGTACTTAACCATATAACCTTATACATGTAGGTACATACTAACTTGTTTGTCTAATGAAAGAAATCTGTAATTTTCCGTTGCACAGTTTTCGCACGCCAAAACTGTTTTTCTATATCCATTTCTAATTCTCTCACTTTATCAATAATTTGAGGTGACGTTTCTTGCTGTCTATAATAAGTTTTTAAAAGTGTTATGGCACTTAAGGCTTCTTCGTTTGTCGGAACGTGTTCTGCTTCGTCGCATGAATCTTCTTCCTCTTCAATTTCATTATCGTTTTCTTTATCCCGCTGTTTTATGTCCTCCACGATATCAGAATCTGAACGCATTCCCGACGTAATAAGGTACTTTTTAATAAGTTCACATAACGGAACGTCATCTTCATTTAAGTTGTCACAAACTGGATTATTCCTTAATCTTGAATGACTAAAGCAGTTTACTATAGTCTCAGAGGTTATACTACGCCAAGCCTTCTCTAAAAAGTCCAACGCGTCGAGAAGTGAAACTGCACATGGTGCGTTCTTGTCCATACCCGTAATAATTTTCTGCAGAAGAAATTTTCTGTAAAAACATTTTAAGCTTCTTATTACGCCTTGGTCCATTGGTTGAAGGATGATAGTGCAATTTGGGGGCAGAAACACCAAATTAATATTTTTAAGTGGGCTGGATGTGCTGGGCAGTTATCGGCCAAAAGCAAATTTCCTTTACCTTTAACTGCAAGTTCTTTATCCCATTTTCGAATTTCATGTTCAAAGATTTCTGAAGTCATCCATGCTCTTTTGTTTGCGCAGTAATTTGTTGGGAATGTTTTTATGTTTTTGAAGCAGCGTGGCTTTTTTTACTTTCCTATGACAAGAATTTTACGTTTCTCCGTACCTGTCATATTAGCACACGCAAATGCAGTTAACCGTTCTTTGGTTAGTTTACCGCCTACACATTTTTCGCCTTTAAACCTCAGAGTCTTATTTGGAAAAAGTTTATAAAAAATTCCCGTTTCGTCGCCATTGTAAATTTCATTGTCTTCATAATCTTGTCTTAATTTAGGCCACACTTCATTTAGCCACGTCTCTGCTTCTGTCATATTAACATTTTTCGCTTCACCGCTCAATTTTCCGAACGTTATTGAATGTCTGTTTGAAACGCTCCAGCCACCCATTGCTGCACTTAAAATTTGTGTCTCCAAATAAACTTCCAAATTCTTCGGCCTTTTGCATACGCAGTGGTCCATTAACGGGTAAATTTGCACTTCTACATTGCTTAAACCACGTAATAAGCGCTTCGTCGATTTCAACCTTTTCGCACGATCGAATTTTTTTGACTTTTCTTTCTCTTTCACAAAGGTATTCATGATTTTATTCTTTTTTTCACAATTGTACACATCGTAGAATTAACTAACCCAAATTCGCGACACACGTCCGCTTTCTTTCTTCCACTTTCGACTGTTTTGATTATCGCGACTTTGTCGTTCACGCTTAAACTTTTTCGCTTTAAACCTGACATTTTCGATAAAGAAATCTCGGTGTTTCACTCAGACGATTCCAATGCCAACTGAGGAAATTTCTTACGAACTTTGCCTGGCGCATTGCAAGAAACGGTAATTTTCTTGGAATCCCCGAACGGTTGAACGTTGCAGGTTAGACAAATTGCAAGAAATCTTAATTCAACGAACGGTAATATTCTTGGAATCTCCGAACGGTTGGTTGTAGGCTAGGCAAATACCGGGAATTGAGCCATAAATGATAATATAAATACATACCTCAAGTGGTAAATATTTGTCGTTACATCAGAGGTTATTGACGCTAAAACCGGGTTTTTCCTATACTTTGAATAGTAAAGTACAGGACCGCTTAAAATTTGACGCTAAAAAAGGAGTGTCGTTACAGCCGAAGTTGTTATAACCGGGTTCTAATGTATATATATATATATATATATATATATATATATATATATGTTACTCTGAATGTTTTTGCGGACGTTTGAAGAAAATTGTGTTCTTGGGCTTTGGCCGCGTGTGAGTTTTGCCCTGATAAGGACTGCTTCCTCGACGTCGAGATCGCACTCGCCCTCTTCAGGAGATGGTGTGCCACTAGTTAAAGCTAGAGATCGACTGCGTCAGTCGATATTAAAAAGTGAAAACAACCAGTTGATTAAAAAAAGTGTATACGCTTGTAAATGAGAAGAAAAAAATCTCATTGATGTATGTTTAGTTACGTGTACATAATTTGGAGACACTTATACCCATACAATAGTAATGTTTCCATTGTACATCCACTGGATACCACTACATGAATATTTGAACATGTCGAATATCCTTATTTTGACCTTCGACGCTCATCGGGTATCATATATGATTGTACAATGGTCGAAGAACTAAAATTCAAATATTTTACAAAAATTTCCAATATATTTATCACAATGTTATTATAACATGTTTCGCTATCACTGTAGCTTCATCAGATATTCTCATAGACTATCAATAAATATATTGGAAATTTTTGTAAAATATTTGAGTTTTACTTCTTCGACCATTGTTCAATATGGATTTCCAACAAGTATCGGCCTAAGTTTGGATGTCCTTTAAGCATATGTAGAAAATGTCCTTTGGATGTACATAGAGAATGTCCTTCCGCTGTACATAAAAGATATTCCCGGGCATAGATTACGATATCTGTTAGGTATCCATCATGTGGCGTCACAATGGAAAATGATAATCAACTGATCAAAAAGAACATTCTAAATTGAAAAACAGAAATACAATTAACAAAAATATTTATTCCCAATTTAATTTTCTGATATATTATTTATTATTCTAAAAAGTACGATATTATAACCAATAAAGAAAGAATAGTAATAATAATATTTATTCAGCTCAACGGATGATCTATATGTGACCAATTACAGGACCTGAAATATAAAAACATAACTTAGTACCTAATAGAACACAGTACACTTATAATATAAAAATAAACGATAATCTATTTAAAGAACATCAAATAAAGTAAATTAAACAAATAAATAAGAATATTACTAAGGCGTAATGTAATCATTAAGTTTACAAACGATCTTAAGGAGAAAGCGTAAATATCAAAATAAGAAATATGATTGCTATTAACATGAGAGCAAATTCTATGTAACGGCGATTTGAACATCGAGTAGATCGGAGCAATAAGGCAGTAAAAGTGTTAGTTTGAGAAGTTGAGTATTGGGAAAGATATAAAGTTGAGACTATTTGTAAGCGGTATTACATCAATACCATTATTCACAAGATTATAATAGAAATTTCATGTCGGTTGCTATACGTCATTGTCCAAGAGATTGAAGTTCAAAGAGATTTAGTAGTGGTACGATCGAAATCTCGTGGATATGCGCCCTGTTGTTAAAAGTATATATATTCTAGAAAAAGTCTGAACTTTTTCAAGGGAATAGGAATGAGTTTTATATCATCAGATCTAGGAAGCATACCCTAATTTAAAGCGCACATATCAAAAATACAGCATCATTGTAGAATGTGTTAACGAGAAATCTTTATTGTTATAACGAAACCTAATAATTTTAGAGGATAATGAAATAATATCGCTAATGTGTTTGTTGATTGTAAGTTGGTAATCAATACTATAACTCCTTTATAGCATTACAATGATTGCATGCAATATTATTAATTCGATATTGATGGTTTACTAACGTTGATTCGCGTGAAAATACGTCACTTTGATATATTAAGATTGAGAGCGTTGCCAGCACACCACAGGTAAAGAAGATGTAGCTAGCGCTGTAGATGCTGGCAGTCTCTCGCGAATACTTACTCTTAAAAATAATTTTATATCATCAACGAATAGTAGTTTTCCACAACATAGTATTGGAGGAAGATCATTTATAAAAATTAGAAAGAGTAGTGGATCCAAATTACTACCCAGTGGTACTTCACATGTGGGCGCGAAATGACTTGAGCGATGACCTTTTTAGCAAGCAAATTGTATTTTATTAGAGAGGTAAGTTTTAAAAAGTGATTGCAATAACGAAAAAAATTCAACAGCAAAGTTTCGTCGAAAGCCTAGTAAATATGATATAAGATACAAAACCGATATTTTCGATATTGTTCATGCATCATGCGAATTTACTCTATTTTTTTGCTACAATAAATATCGATATTCTTTAGAGATTAACACATGAGTATCCTATTGATCGACATAAAAAATATTCAGTGTGCTTAATATTTAAAATATCATTCATATTAAGTTCATGGCCGTGGACATATTAGTTATAATCTGGATTCTAAGTGGGTGCCCATCAGCTTGCCTGTGTTGTGTGGGTTCCTGCTACTATTATTATAGAAAATCTAATAAAATTATGGAGGCGTCTTTTTTAATAAGCAAACACTCTTTAACACACACAGTACTGCAAAATGAAATGGATTTAAATACATCCTCTTTTGTAAACAACAACGACAAAAATGCTAAATATAAATTAACGGTTAAACTTATGCATGTATTAGACACGCACAGGAACTAAACTTAAAGGGTTTGAATCAATTTCAATTTACTACTAAAAACGGCGTGCCAACTAAAGGAAATATAATTAATTATTCAGCGTGAATATCGACAACTGCTGATTGACGAACAAAAATGGACAGATAGAATAAAATTTATTCAATGCACGGAACGCTTTACTCATAGCGTTTTAAATAGACAATTAGGTATTACAAATGCGTATATTTTAGTTATCGAATTCTTAGTTCATATTTCATTAAGTTGATTGCTATAGATATTAACGTTACAAGGTCCCAGTTACTCTGTCATCGACATTAAATTTTTCTAATGATGCTTATGTTGCTTTTGGCCGTAAACGGTGAATTCCAAAAACTACAACATGAAATAGAAAAAATACTCTCATAAAAATCTCATTTTTATGTAATTATTAGAAAGATTACAGATGTACTAGATTGTGCTTATTAATTTTGAATACTAAAAAAAATCACACTGCTTAAATTAAAAGATTGCTGTCTTTTACCTTACCTCTTTTTATTAGCAAAAAAATAATTTGTTTTATGTAAGTATTTCAGTGTAAATAACGCCATCTTAAATATATAAACCTTTTTGTGATGGCTCAGGCTGCAGAAACGAGTGCGCACTCATTGGCGGCAAATGTATTGTTTGCAATATCAATATTTTACCGTACAGTATTTTTGTATAGAAGACATGTTAACAGCAAACAACACCGCGCACACGTGCAACGTGATGCACTATATTGTAAATATCTGTATGGCTTTATCTATATGTGAAGTGTGTGCAAGATTCTATAAAATATTGTAGATAATGAAGAATTTCGAATGTTTGGGGGGAAATCCGTCATCTGATGAAAAACACGATTACGGACCAGGCAAAAGGAAGAGTTAAAAGATCAATCAGTATGGCTGACGGTGGATGAAGCAACGGGTGCAAGAAGGTAATGTATTTTAAATATGTTAGTGCGCACCTAGCCTCTTCTTTTATGCAATAGAATATTCAGAAAACAAACGCGGAAGAGATAGTAGAAACTGCAGAAAATACTTTTGGAAAGTTCAATATATCGGAAAGTCAACTTGTATTGTTGGTTACAGGGTTCGAACACGGTTAAAGTTAGAAATTTACTAAAACAATGTTATTCTCAATTTCTTCATGAAACCTGTTTGCTCCATGCATGTCATCTCGTAGCTGAATTTATTAGAAAAAGTTATCCAAAAGTAGATCAATTTATAGTTTCTACCAAAAAAGATTTTATCAAATCTCCAAAACGTATTCGTGGGTTTAAACGGGCTTGTCCGGACATTTCTCAGCCACGACAATCGGGACAATGGGGAACGTGGCTCAAAGTCGTTTTATATTATGAGAAATTTTTACACATGATTAAACCTTGTGTTTTAATTTAACTCCGAAAAATGCCCAAACAAATTTCAGTTAGCCAGCGGCTGGTTTCAGATACCGAAATCCATACACAAATAGAGTAAATTTCAGAAGATTATTTAATTCTTTTAGACACTATTATATTAGAAAACACCAAGCTATCATTGCATGAAACGCTACATATAGTAGATTACGTCAAAGTTTCGTTAGAAAATCTAACAAATGATCACAAGAGGTGACAAAGATGATAACGATGTATGTATGTACATAGATGCGAATCATGACGACGGGTTACTCGCTGTTCTACATTTAGTTACATTTTCAACAGATAGCAGATAGCCTCAAGATTAAAGAGTGAATTTTAAATAATGTTAGAGAAAAAAGCCACTAGTGGTTCTGTTATTTTGCACACCATCACTTTTTAATAGCCTGATGTCGAGTGTATCATCCAGGAGGTTTCTGATAGACAGCGCAGAAAAAATAACATTATCTTGTATAATGTATCTGAGAATGTTATGAACAACAGGAACGGTCAAGTTGCGGCTGACATGGAATTGGTTGGTGAACTGCTTCAAATGCTGGATGTTTCTGTTGACAATCTCAGAACAATTAGATTGGGAAAATTTGATTCTTCCCGGACGGACATGAAGCGACCAATCAAGGTATGTTTACCGGATGGTGATATTGCATCTAAGGCCTTCCAGCGTAGACAGAAACTAAGAACATCTGATAAGTTTAAAAATGTGTTTTTGGTCAAAGACAAAACACCTATGCAGCTAAAATTATATCGTGAGGCTAGACAAGAGTTGCAAACTAGAAAAGCTGCTGGCGAAACAGATGTTTATATTAAGTACATAAACGATGTTCCAAAAGTGGTCAAAGCTGGAGGACCGGAAAACTAGATCTGCTCAACACGCCCAGTAATATACCTATTTGCTTATACTATCAGAATGTTCGCTCTCTTCGATCTAAACTTTCTTCATTATATCCACTAAGTGCTACTATTGACGTGGACATTGTGTTATTTACGGAGACATGGTTGGATGACAGTATTAACGACGAGGAAATACTGGGTTCCGAGTTTGTTATCTTCAGAACTGATAGAAGATTTAACATTGTTGGAAGATCAATTGGAGGTGGTTGCCTAACTGCTTTCAAGAACAATATTTATGTTACCTTACTGGATGTGTCTTCGTTGCTTGATTTGGTCCCTTTGGCTGATATCGTCTTATGCAAATTCGTGATGGCATCGCACACAATTTACATCGCCAATATCTATTTACCACCTGATATGGGATGTGATGACTATGAAACTTTTTTGGACGCTCTCAGTTTTAAGTTGATTAATAAAAATGTTATTGTTTTTGGCGATTTCAACTGCCCGGAGTATAAAAAAACCGATGCACTAGTAAACAATAATCGTAAAGTGACATCTTTAAGCAATTTTGTTAATATTTTAAATCTAAAAGAATTCAATACTATTCAAAATATGTATGGCAATATTCTGGATCTCGTGTTTTGTAATATGTCATGTGAGCTACATGTCCGTCTTAGTTCTGAACCTTTGGTTAGCGTTGATGCTTTTCACCCACCACTCGAAATTGAGATTACTTTTGACACATGTGTCGAGTGGATAAATTTTCCGGGTAGCAATAATGTTAGCTACAACTTTAGCAAAGCGAATTTCCTCTCTTTATATAGCGATATGCTTGCAGTCGACTGGAGTTTCTTGGATGAATACAGTGATGTGGATGTCGCTGTTGAGGCATTTTATACTACATTATACTCCGTTATAGATCGTTCAGTTGAGAAAACTAAACGTCCTACCTCCACGTTTCCTCCATGGTTTAGTGCTAAAATAAAACAACGTCTTAAATTAAAAGAATTTTACTTTAAGAAGTGGAAAAGAACAAAAGCGATATACTATTTTAATGAATTCAAACGAATGAGATCTCTCACAAAGAATGAAATTAGAGACGCATACAATGCTTACTTGGCAGATGCTGAAATTAATATCAACAGAGATCCTAAGTTGTTCTGGCGCTTCATTAACAACAAGAAAGCTTCTTCCAGAATTCCGGGAAGTATGCAGTATGACGGCAGAGAATTTACCCAGCCAAACGAAATCGTGGATGCCTTTTCCAGTGTCTTTGCGAGTGTGTATAAACCTAGTGTTCATAATGTATCTTTCAACTCTTTTCTCAATTATAATAATTTTTGTGTTCATGCCTTCTCTGAATTAGATGTGGAGAACAGTATCAAGAGACTTAAATCTAATATGACAACTGGAGATGATGGAATACCGAGCTTCTTTGTACGTGATTGTGCTCCTGTTCTATCCTATCCACTATCAACTATATTCCACCTAGCGATAAGCACGTCAACTTTTCCAAAGGTTTGGAAAATTAGCAGAATTACCCCCGTATTTAAGAAAGGAAACCGATCTAACATTGCTGATTATAGGCCTATAAGTATATTGCCCAATTTCGCTAAGGTATTTGAACATTTGCTTTACAAAGAAATATCTACCTGCATAACTCCTTTCATATCTGAGCATCAGCACGGTTTTGTTGCAGGTAGATCGACGATCACTAATTTAGCATGCATTGGCCAATATCTTAGTGAAGCGCTTGATAAGCGAAAGCAGGTGGATGTTATTTACGTAGATTTTTCTAAAGCTTTCGACTGCATTAACCACCAGATGCTACTACAAAAAATGGATATATTTGGTTTTGGTGTGGGTTTCCTGACGTTGATTGAGTCTTACCTTACTGGAAGGGAGTGTTATGTCTGCTACAATGGTTATTCCTCTACGCCGTTTTCTCCAACATCAGGTGTTCCTCAAGGTTCAAATCTTGGACCACTTCTCTTCAATTTTTATATAAATGATTTACTATCTCTGTTTACGTGTCACGTCTTAGCATACGCAGATGACGTAAACATATTTAATACTGTTGGTAGCATTTTCGATTGTAAACATTTACAAGACAATCTTCTTCGCATTAATACTTGGAGCAAGGTCAATTATCTCCCTCTGAACATCAACAAGTGCACTGTGGTTTCCTACAATAACACTCACACTACTTTACACTATAACTACCAGATTAATGATGCAGCCATACCACGCAATATCAAAACTTTGGATCTTGGTGTTTTGTTTGATAATAGACTGTCATTTGCGGAACATATTTCATCCATGTGTTCATCTGCTTCCAAAACTCTCGGTTTTGTCATGCGTTCTTGCAGGCATTTCTCAGACTTAGGTGTAATGAAACGTTTATATTATGCCTACGTTCGTTCTAAGCTTGAATACGCCTCCATTGTTTGGTATCCCCGTTATTTACACCAAGAGCTTATGATCGAACGCGTTCAAAAGAAATTTCTAAAGTATCTCTCCTTTCGAATGGACAACGTGTATCCTGCAAGAGGTATCGAGTATTATAGCTTACTTGTTGAGCACGGTTTTCTATCTCTTGCTGACCGCCGCGAGCGTAACAGTGTGGAGTTTCTTTGCAGGATCCTGAAAAATACTATCGACTCGCCAGCCCTTCTAGCGCAAATAAACTTTACCGTACCTACTCATCATACTCGCTACTATAATATATTTCAAGTACCTAGAGCTAATACCTACATTTTGCTTAAGGCACCTCTCAGTCACATGGTGAGGAACGCAAACAAACGGGATCTGGAGCCATTTTTGTGAGTCTTTCTTTTTTTTTGTTTCATTATTATATACATTTTCAGCATGTTATTATTGTAGGCAACACGATTTTAATTATTTTATTTTAAATAAGAGTTGTATTGTAATTTGCCCTGTAATTGGCCCTTGGGCTGTTGGGCAATAAAGGATTATTATTATTATTATTAATAGCCAGTAATACCTGACACAGTACACTATCCCTTAGAGGGCAGCCTGGTGTTTTCATGGAATTATTCAGCACTACATCTATCTTAACAACATAAATTTACTTAATTATTATGTTTGCATTATAATCTGAATTATAGTCATTGGAAGATATTAGGTTACTTATTAAATTAACGCATTACTCTAAAATTAGATAAATGCGAAAAATTATAACTACTGCCTTCTAGCGTATGTGATTTTATTCGTTTTCAACATAAGCAGTTGTATTAAAGCCGTCCTTTCCTACATGAAAGAAAATCGACGGAAGTAATTGCAAAATTATATAACTGGAGGAATAAAAACTCGAAATAATCGGGTACGTTGTTCAGAACAATGTATATATGAAAGCGAGATGAAAAGCACATAATATATTTAACGAAAGGAGGAAGTTACATTATTTTGAAAACGTTCAGTAATACACTCGAATGGATGCGATTAGTTACATAATTACACTACATTGTAAATGCGATTGAAATCTTACACGGATAGCGAATTAATCAGTTGCAAATTTAATGAATGACGATTAGTAATCGGCAGTTATAATATTATGAAGTAAGCACTGATAGTTGGAAAGACAACAGTGCATTTACAATACGGTCTATATAGCAATTTATTGGAAATACTTGATTCAAAAGTAATCCGACTTTGATTCTAACAACGTTTAATGCTTTGGCGATAAAAATTCACAAAATAGAGGAACAATTTCCGCACCTTCGCTTTTTTAAACATTACCGTCTTCCCAATTTTGTTTTTACTTGAATACAAATAATGTTGACATTAAATACAAGCATTTGATACATTTTCGATTAAAATACATCCCTAAACGTTGCCGAACCCTACAATTAGTGCTGTAATATAAGGTTAATACAGTCCCGCAACGGACGAATAACTTTGTAGTTTGAGAAGTATTTTCTTTGAAATTTCTTATGGATATATAATTAACAATAACGAACGCGTCATAACATTTTCAGATTTTTTCGCTTCTGGTTATCGAAAATTCAACTAACTAATTTGATAACCAACAGGGGCTTGGCACTGGTTTGATTTTAAGAAAACAAAGTAGAAACACGTAAAATATATTTCTTCTTAAAACCGACAATGTTAAATTTCCTGCATCAATTATGGTTTAGAGCAGCATATTATCCAGAGGTGCATGAAAACGTCATTTCATTGAAGGAACTGTGGATACAGATAAAGGCTTAAACATTAGAGAGGAAGAGTATTTACAAACATGGAAAAAGCATTTCATATCAAGGCAAGATTTTCTGTTTCAGTAGAACGGTGCAGCATGCTATACCTTAAAAAAGGCCTAAAGAGGATAGAAACAACAATTTATCATTTATGGAATGAGTTTCTGGTAGTCCCGATTTGTCTTTAATCCAAACTTTGTGATACAAAATGAAAAAGTCAGTGCGGAAGGATCCTGTCATTAGAATAATTCCTGAACTGCTGCAAACGAATGAACTGGTGTAAACGAAATATTTAATTCGTTCACACCTGAATTATGCCAAAACTTGGTACATACTACGTCTCTTAGAATTTATAATTTTATAAAAAACAAAGGCGATGTTACTCAATGTTGAACATTAAAATAGCTTTTCTTGCTAATTTTAGATTTGTTTTCTAAATATCGGTTTCTGAGCAATCCTGCAATAGGCCAACTAAAATTCGGTAAATCGGTTTACGCGCTCTCAAAAATATTCGTTGTGTTTCGAATAAATGATTAATTTAATTTATGCAGTGTGGAGTCTCTGCATTCATAGTAACTTTTTTCCATATCTCACAAACAAAACAAGGCAAGTCTGGGGTGTCTTTTCAAGAGTTGTATGATCCATTTATAAAAAAGTCTGTAAATGAGCAGAAGATGTGAAACAGTACTGAAATATTAGAGCTGTTAGGTGAAAATAAAGAACGAAGAAAATTGAAAGGTATTTTGTATTAAATTCTTATTTAAGGTTATGTACTTGTCATAAACGTTTGCGACCATGTAAAAAGCATTTTTGTCACCCATTCATACTAGATTTAGTTTACGTTGCTTACAAAAGTCGGTAATTTCATAGAATAAAGAAGGCCGTAATTGTTTAAAAATAAATGACTTCGCACCTTTTGCATGTTTAAATATAAATTTATGGATATGTAGTACAATTTCGTTGTCGCATGCAGTAGTAAGTTAATAATGTGCATACTTATTTTTATTTTTTGAATAAAGGTTAAAATGCCGAAATTCCAACGTAAATGTATGTCGAATATTTACATGAAAATAAGCATTCCCTCATTGTTTTCTAATTAGCAAGAATGTCTCCTTATTTCAGAGCATATAGACTACTACAGTAGTTAAGTATGATCTTAATATTAAAGCTGCAGTAAATTTCAGTGGGCTTGAAAAGAAGAATCAGCTTGTAACGAAACCTCAAGAAGATCTGGATATTTTGGAAGCCACAGGTAAATAAGCAATAGATTACAATAACAATAGTAGCAGACAGATTTCTGTAACTAGCATTATAAACTGTAGAAAAGCGAAAGTGCTTCTTGTATGTGAAACAGCAAATGAATGACGAACAAGACAAGTGTAATTGAAGTGATGTCTCTGACGTTAGTAAAAACTATTAGCTGAATATGGCTGATGTATCTACTGATAGTTCTAGTAAAATAATACAACGAGAAGTGAGCAGGAAAGTAAAATTTAATAAAAAGAGGCGAAACCTGAAAATTGGGAGATACATAAATTGTATCAAATGCAAATATCGATGAAGAAAAAAAAAGATTTTATACTGGGTGACCCAAAAGTGTTTTTAATTAGTTCTGTTCACAATGCGAATCGCCCCGTTCTTGGGAGTTTAGCTATGGAGCGTTTTACGAGAGCGGAGCGTGCGTTCTGTGTCTGCGAGTTTTGCAAAAACTTTCACATTAATGCCTATCTAAAGGGACAGAATTGTTATAAAACTTCAACAAATCCAAAACAGAAGCATTTACTCTCCAAAAGTTACTGTTTGGGCTGCAATGTCGGCGCAAGGAATTATCGGCCCGTGCTTATAAACATTTACTCATAAAGCATGGCCATTTATTATATTACATTACTAGTATATTCTTTTTATTTTGAAAATGACTTTTGGGACACCTTGTATTATGCAAGGTTCCTAGTACTGTTGCCTCACAAGACATCTCGAAAAGATAATGCAAAACGAAGACAAATTGCTAACAAATATATTACACGTATTTTACCAGAGTCCCAAAAATTGCAGCTACATCATAATTTTTTTATCAAAATGCTTTGTATTTCAAATCGCGTAGTCTTGCCTGTTTTAAGTAAGGGCGAATTGGGAGATTACACAGGTACCGACAAAAGAAGAAGACAACCTTCAGGCAACAACACAAAAGATGACGTCACTGTTAAGGTTAGAGCACATATAGAATCCTGTTGGTTGAGAGTGATTACACTCGAAAATTTACTTAAAAAGAATATCTGGACAGCAACTTCACAAAAATGTATGATCTCGATAGAAGATAAGAATAATGTAAGGAAAGAGGAGAGAACTTATCATAGAATTTTCTGCAATGAGTATAATCTATCTTTTTTTTCATCAGAAGAAAGTTGAATGTCTTACTCCTGTCAAGTGCGAGCAAGCTACTCCTGATGCGAAAATCGCTTCTTGGATACCTAGGAGGGTTTCTTTTTCAACCTCCGACAGCTCATAAAACCAAGACAAGTATAAATAACAAAATGAATTTATTACCAAAAGTTATGTACAAACATGGTTACTTTTCTACATAATCACGGTGAAGATTGATGCATTTGTCATATCTATGGACTCCTCTGCAATCCCCTCAGGACAAAATGTTGCCGCCAGTGAGTTGTGATGGTCCGTGATGTTGTTTTTGAAGTTCTTTTGTACTCTTGAAACTTTACCCTCATGGCCACACTTAACTCACTTACTGTAAACTTCCATTTTTCTGGAACCATTTTGTCAACTCTTTGAACAATCTCCACGTCCCCCTTTATCGTGAACATCGGCTCGGCCTTCTTTAAACTTCCTACACCATTTCCGCACAACACCATCCGTCATAATGTTTTCGCCATATACTCGGTTTATTTTTCTGCTGCACTATTCCCTTCTGCTAGAAGGAATCGAATTACACTACGCAACTTACAGTTAGTGGGAAGATCAATTGTAGCAGTCATATTTACGTCCCTGCAACTCAACAGAAAATGGCATAGTGACGTTGCAAGTGACAGATATTATAGTGGGGAAAATGTGCAGTCACCTTCTGGGTATCCCCGTCTCCCACCGCTCGCGTGTCCACAGCCACGAACGGAGGTTGAAAATAAAAACAGCCCTCGTGTTACGTATTTATCAAGAAAATTGGTAACTACTTACATAACGAGGAAAGGAGAAATAAAAACAGGCCTTGGCGCGCTATATTAACTTTTTGAGGAATTTCATGACACCTAGGGAACCATGCGCTTCAATACCTATTGTCTGTATTAAAATAGGAAAATAACTTGGTAACAATGAGGTTTGGAGGCAATGAAGTTTTTGAAGTGGAGTTTCTCGACCATAACTGATGGTTATCGGGTTTGGAGAGAATAACCAGCTTTTTTGCTCTTTTAACATACTTGGGGCAAGAAACGATTTTCAGATAAATCGTTTCCTCAAGAACAATACCTATCCCGCTAAGCGATGTACGATGTGCGTAAAGCGAATTTTAGGTTTGTCGAGCACAATAACTCCAGAATGACGATGCCGGTAACCTTTCACTTCTGCGACAGAAACTCAAGACGAGTGTGGGCCGTCAACTAGAAAGTCACCGATACACATACACCATACGCGCTCGTGCAGAGGTCGTCTTTAATACCACAGCAGTCGAACATTTAAATCCGAACGTGAATGTCATCGCACGAACCCAAAACGGAACCGTATCCGTGTGTACCTATGTAGATGCGTGTATTTTGTGTAAAACCCGGGTTCGTATTATCGTAACTTCTTTTCGTATCAACGCCGCGTTGTCTTTCTTTAAATTGTGCGTTCTATTTTTTCGATATTCGCTGGCGTTGGTGGTGTACAAATGTCGAAAGGGTTGAATATTTATTTGGTGTGAAGTATATTCGATGGTTTTATTGCAACATCGCAGGTAAGTTTTTATGCGAACAGTAGGAATCCGGAACTTTTCAAATGATGTTACACGGAGAAGTAATACGACTTTCGGACAGATAGGACCTTTTTTAAAATTTTGATTAGCATACCGCTAACTACTTTTCAAACTAATTCCAAGAGGCTAATGGCCTGTAACCGATTTACGCGCGCATTGTATGTAATTTCGCGGCTGTTTATTTATAAAATTACGTATACAGCATAATTACAAACCAGATACAACGTGCTGAACGCATTTGTAATATTTCAACGGAATGAAAGTGAGCGTCCATACCGTAATTTAATTGTATGTTTGCATGTGCTTAATCCGCGTATGGAAATTTCATTATTTCATTTAAGTAGATTTCAATGACATAAAAAGGTAAAAATTGCGTTTGTAATTTGCAATCGGGTATAACACATACACATACACATCATTCACGGAGATGTAACGTTATAACGATTTTAATATGAAAAAATATTTCAATTTTCTTTTCAATTTAAAAATTTTTGTAGAAGAAGTACTGGATGGATTTTGCAGAATATTTGGACGTTGTACGCTTAGCGAAATTTTTATAGTTTCATATGAACTTCCGCACCGAATATTTGGTTTTCTTAATATCTGCGGTAAACTATGCAACGAAGTTAATACTGAACTACAAAGAACCACAAGGTAGGAGAAAATATAATTAAAGAAAAACAAATTTTGTACGTGGAATATTTACAATAATAGTAACTTAAAACAGCGAAATTTCTATAGATCCACAAGTTAGACAGATACTACGAAATCAGGCTTTACCTTTTATTGCACAAAAGCCTCTAATCATCTTTAAAAGTTTATTTATTGTTATATATATTATCGAAGTATGCCTATCAGTTGATTAAATAGGACGATTCCATTTATAAAGTTGGGCAATTCCTACGAGAAAGATTGCGTTAAAGGGAGTAATCAAAAACTAACTCGCAGCAAGCGCTCATCGATATTTCAGTTAGATTCTTCTAGTAATTTAACCGCGCAACAAATAAAATGTAATTTAAATTTATCAGTAGCAAACAGACGTCTATAATAAATCTTATTCGGCAGTAGACGTTTTCGGTGGCTAAAAGGTTACAAAACCACCATTAGAGGACACACCTAAACAGGCAAGACTGAAATTTGCGCAAGATCGTGTGAGATGGAATCATGAGTGGAATAATGTTATCTTTTCTGACAAAAAGAAATTTAACTTGGACGCGCCTGATCCAAGAACATTGAAGTTGCGATGTGCTGAAATTTTGGTGACGGTCGTGTAATAATAGACGGCTTTTGCCCAATATGCCCCTATATGTTTTATTTCTATACGAATAAATTCTAATTCTTAAATACAACTTCTGGAAATGGTTCTGGCAGACTTTGGTGAACAATTGCCGACGCGAGACTCGAAAATCCAGCTATCCATAATTTCAGTGGTTTCATGAAAAGAAAATTAATTTATTACAATAGCTTACCCGCCCGATCTGAACCCCATCGAAAATCTTTGGGGAATATTGGCAAAGTGTACGCCAATAATAAACAATGCGATAGCGTTAAAGAACTAAAGTCTACGATAACGAGGTGTGGAAGTGATGTTTCTATTTCAATATTGACCAAATTAATAGACAGTTTGAAGCTATTTTAAGTAGAGGATCTAACACACTACTAAATTTGGAAAGAATTATAAATTTTTTGGTGTATTTATTTTATTTATTAATTTTGTGTTAGTGTACCTCTAGGAATTTCGCTGTTTTGAGTTACCATTACTGTAAATATTCTCTATATAAAATGGAATAAATTTTTTTAATCTTATTTCTTCCTGCATTTGTGTTTCTATGTAGTTCAGCATTAACTTCGATGCATAATTTGCCGAAGATATTAAGAAAAATTTAATTTCTAAATATTCTGTTCAAAGGTTCATGTGGAACTAGAGAAATTTCGCTAAATGTATAACATACTAAAATTAGAATATTGAAGTATTTTTAATTATTTTAAACTTGCAATCGGAATTTTATCATTCAAATAAGAAATTAATCTCTTCAAAAGATGCATTTTAATGCAGTGTGATTTACGTATTCAGGATGGCCACTTAAATTGATTCGCTAATTACAATCAAAATAGAATAAATATTAAACTGTGCGCCAAGTAAAGTAATTATGAATTGGCAGGGACCTATCTTTATCACGTTATTAATTTTGTATCATTTATCCTTATGCCGCGTGAAATACACAAGTTTTTTAACTATAGAATAGTTGTAGCGAACACAAAGTCAATATGCAAAAAGCTCAGCTAGAAATCTAAATGCAAGATTGCACATTGGGCGTTCTTCCTATAGCCTAGTGTCTATAATTAAAGAAAATAAAAAATATACGTATATAAACAAAAACCAAACATCAACATATATATTCATACATACACGTATGTGCATAATCAAAAAGGAAAATATTGAAAAGAAACGCATCGTTAATAGTGGATTACCGCAAAATCACAAGTTTACGTTTGAATAAAGATTTGATAGTCGAAATCGGTAGGTGAAATATATCTATATCGGGTAAGGTGCTATTAATTATTTTAGCAATACTGAGAGCGAAGCAGCTTTTAAGGGATTCGTACCGATATAGCAAAAGAAATTGCTTCCACTAAGATGCACGCTATGTACCTGGCGTGGGAACTTTATTGGAGAGATAAGACGACTTTTTCCTTTTCAATATACAGTCCCTGTCCAATTTATTAGGGCCACTTGCTAAAATAGCGATTTTGTTACAATATATAATGAAAAACGTATTATACACGTATAAGTTTCTTCAAAACTGTTTATAGACATTGTCACAACTATATAACTAATATTTTGTAATGCCTTCTTTGGCTTTTATAATTGCTCTTATTCTTTTTGGCATACTGTCTATGCAAGCTTTAATGGTATGTCTAATTGTAGCGTCATTTTGCCACACTCTTCTGCAGTATTTCTTCTCGAATGCACGCATGATATTAGAACACTCCACACGTTCTTAGTTGCATTGAGGTCGGGAGAATTTCCCGGCCAAGGTAACACTGGCAGAGCGTGCGCTTCCAAAAAACTTTCGATGGATTTGGCCATACCGTGCATGAATGTGCGAGGGGCTTTCTTTGGATCTAAATCATTGATATATGACATCAAGACATCCTCCCATACAAGCTTATATTGGTGTTGATTAATGATGCCTTGGCAAAAATACAGTGGTCCAGGACCTTCGACTGATATGCAGAACCATACCACAACTTATACAGGGTGTTTCACCGTTTTTAGTACACTAGCTTCACCAAACCGTTCAGATGGACATCGTCTAACTAATTGAGTCGGTCATGGGTTCTAGTTTTGATTCATCGCTGAGTATGATCTTTAACGAAAAGACATTGTTCAAACAAAAAAATGTTGGTTCATTTAAGTTATTTTGTCTTACTTTTCGTCAATCTTCAATTATGTAATGTTGATGACGTTTTGCCCATTCATAACCTGCTCGCTTCATCATCGGTGTTAATTGTGGCTTTTACAGGAGGCGTCTGCATTTGAATCCGGCTTCCAACAATCGTCAATCGTTTGATTGATCAATTGATCATTTGATTTTTTGATTGTGATTGAGAAATAAAATTGTTACTTTGATATTGGTAAAGTTGAATACAAATTATCTTTTTAGATATACTGCATAATAAACCTTCTCAAGAACTAGTATTTGTTAGAAATAATTTTTCCTAAAATGCATTTTAAAAATGTTTATCCTTTTTTTCAGGCCGATCCTTAGACATACTGCGCATTGCAATTCATTATATAAAAAAGTAGATCAACCCAATATCTTAGAAAAGGAAATTAAAACTAATATTTCCGTATATAGCAAACTAAACATATCTCAGATATATAAACTATGTCATGAATGCTGGTAATAAAAGCAAGCGTGGTATGCAGCTTTTGTGCGGTATAGCAATTTAGCAAATATCCCATTTACTGTCAAAGGCGAGATAAGTATTTCTGCAGTATTTTTTATTTCTGAAATCGTTTTAAATATCAATTGCTTTACAACACTTACTTCTCGTTATTTCTAAAACAAACTGTTCGCACCCGTATAAAATGTTTAATTTTAGCGGCTGGGATTGCACTTTAATTTGTAAAGTTTAAACAACTTAACTCTGCCTGCTATCATTTCTATTTAAAAAGAGGAAGCCTTTTTAGAATTTCAATACATACAGAAGCTAAAAAGAAAAACCATGATATCTGTACTTTAGCTACCTTTAGAGGTGTTACTTTATTAAATTAAATCTCTTTATAAATTAAATTCCACCTCTTTATCGTTTAGCTATCTTGTAATTAATCATTCAAATATGTCAAAACATTTATTCCTTTAAAACTGCTTCATGAATGATTTTATATTCTATATCAGGCTATTTCGTCACATTTATGGTTCAAAATCATTAGAGGTAGGTATTAGTAGAGTAATAAAGTGGAACAATACATAGATTTTATCTGTGGTATTTATTTTATTATCCTTTTTATCCACTAGTCAGTGTTGAACTTACACTTCACATAAATGCACTTGTGTCTTGCTAACTTGCAAAAATAAGTTTAAAGTAGGGCGTTGGTTACCTTTATGCGGATAGGCAAAATAAGGATTTCTAAACATGCGGGTGAGTTGTATTTGTATATTTATTATGCTATAGGTAATTGTAGGCGAGTTATAAAGTAACCTTTTAAATGAGCATTTTTTGGTAATTTGATAAATGTAATTGTTACTTATTAATATAATTTCTGAATTATTTATGTAAATTATTGGATATAATCGCAATTATTTAAATGTGATAATAAATTCAGTCAGTTGTTTGAATCTTAATCTAGAGCACGTAATAAAGCGACAATTTTTCAATATTATAAGTAGCTACGAAAAAGTTTTAATTTTCTCATTTATACTGATTACTTAATTGCTATATATATATATATTAATTCGCCAGTTCAATATTAATACCATTTGACAAATATATGACTGTCGTGGCAATAGCAGTTGTAAGGATTATCTCATTCGTAGATTAACCTGTATACATACTTTTCTGGTTTGAATTATTTCCTTTTTTCGTACTGCGTTTTAAAAGTTATTATGTAAAAATATTTACTGACACTTTTTTCGCGCTTACAATAAGACTGATTAAACCCTTTTTTACTTTGTGATTAGATGCTTTCAGAAATGATATATTATAGAAACAATTCATGAGCATTTAGGCACACTATAACAATATGAATAGAGAACATAATGGTGTTAGTTGCAGCATAACCAAAAGTATGTTTAATTTAGTAGAATTTTGTTAAAACTATAATTAAAGACTTAAAATGACGTTATTGTGCCTTTAAACATAGGCTTGTACATTGCAAGGAATATACCTAGTTGTTAAACAGAATAAATGTTAAATTTGTCACATTTCCATTTTTTACACATTTTTTGTCTATTTACTATGTTAACTCCTTCCAAAGTACAAATTTCTAATGTGGCGGCTGCTATTTTCAAAGAATATACTATCACAAAAACAAAAAATATTTGCTGGAGTAAAAATGTTTTCGTTTTTTTAATTAATAGACTTTAGATTTATAAAACTGCCAAAAATTTATGTAAAATAGTTATTATTGTAATTATTGCAAATGTGTGTAATTAAGCTATCTTGAGATTGTATTGATACATTGTACATTTTTGTGGAACCAAAACGCCCAATACAAATAGAGAGATTTTGGCAGTTTTGCATCATTACTGGAAATCAGGCAGAAGCACTATTGATGCTTGTACATCGTGAAGATTAAGGTCAACATGTTCGCTCATGCGCAAAACGTATAAAAAGTTCAGGAATGATCGAACAGATCTTTAAGAGGAACGATGTACGGTAAGATCTACTATCATTGACCAAGAGGTTCTTTGCCAAAGAACTAAGGCCATCATGGTTTCTAATACGGGACAATGGGTCGCCATCCTCACAAACTAGAGAAGATAAATAGACGATGCAGAGAGGTGCCTCACGAATTGATTGTAGAACAGGCAAAGCGTCGAGTGCAGATCTCTGGGCAACTAGTTGCCAATCTGTGGAATATCTATTTCTATCTACGAATTATAACGTGTGATGAAAACTGGATCTATCTAACCCGTTGTCATGCGCAAAATCTTCAAAACGAAGGTGATACTGTGTGTTTGGTGAAAAATCCGCACCATTAGTCAACAGAAAGCGCGTGCTTTCAATCAGAAGAATTCTACAGAAACTGGAAGAATTTGAAAGAATGAAGTTGCTACCATATTCGATTTAAAACCAGGATTTAGCAGTATTAAGGTTAATGACACATTTTTTTTTAGAAGAACGATGCCGTAAGCACTTCGCTTTTAAATAAGTGAAATGATGCATGCTTGGAATTGAAAATCTTAACAGACAATGGGAGAGAACTATCGATCATAATGGATTATATTTTGAGTATTAATTATCTTTGTGTTTTTTTATATCGTTGAATTAAATTTTGTTCACAAAAAACAAAGAAACGTTTACACTACCTATATTAAATTATTGTGTACCTTTTATAGGACAACGTCACCGATAACAAAAACAAGTAACAAACTGCATTTACACCTTCCTTTACTTTTAAATTAAAACAGAAACAAATACAAGCTGACACATTACTCCACAGTTAAGCAAATTACTTTGCGAAAGAAAAATAATGAAGTAGCAAAACTTATTTATAGAAACCGTTAAGATTCCCACGTAACAAATATGAACTCTACACATCTTGTACCCTTTACTGATGGTATTACAAGGTTATTATTTACATAAATACTTTTTATTCTCTTTTCTATGACGTATCTCTCTTAATCTTCTAGAGAAGAATTAGTATTCTTCTACAATGCTCCTGCCCTAGATTTTTTGTATAAGCCAAAATTGTCATCCAGAGACAGAAACTGTTAGTATACATACATCAGAGTAACAAGGAAACTTTAGTTCATCTTTCAACGATTGCATCTACATCAATTTTGTCGTTGTTTTTCTTAATGCAAAAGGGATACATTTTTTCTGGGTAAATACAAACTGATGTTCTATTGGATTTTAAATTTATACGCAACAAAGGTACAGTCTAAGATAGTTTAATCGAGAAAGTATTTGCAATATTTGGGTGATACATTATCTAAAGCTGCAAGCAGTAATTACGTATAAATCCAAAAGGATCTAGATGTAATAAATATATATAGTTCAATACGATTAGGCTTATAATGGGGCATTTTATAGATTTTAACATTTTTGCGAAGCTTTATTCTTTACACTTACTGTATCTTATTAATTTGTCTTGTTAATTAATCGTCTTTTAAGAATATATATCTTTTTTTTTTAATTATTTTTCACTGAATAAAAGGATTAAAAATCTAAGTAATTGTTGTTTATAAATTTTGTTCCTTTTACTATCTACTACTACAAATGAATACTAGATTATTATATATTAGATATTAATTTTATAAAGGAAACTAGAAAACTAGTATAATATATAAATACCGAATTAACAAAGAAACTTTCATTGCTCGAGTGTCAATTTGCGCTTGCACCACCATGTTGTTTCCTTTTCATTTCCCATTACATTCTTTGATTATATCGCATTGATGAGGATCAAGTAGTCTCAAACACGTGTCCAAAGTTGCTTCTCTAGCGGGCTTCCGTGACACTCTTGGTTTCTATTCCTTCTTACGACCCACGATATTTCTTTTTCTTATTAAAAACTTAACCACATATACGGCTTAAATTAATTTTAAAATTGCTGTGCTTCTTAAAATAACTTTGTTCAACTCTTCGTTCAAATTACGGCTGAAATGTGTACTTTGATTTTGTTTTTTTTGCATTTTTTTTCTACACAGTATCTTTATACAAATATTTAATACGTATATATTAATGCATAAAAGGAAAAGTAACTAAGTAGGGAAGTAGTTTTGAAGCTTTCAGTCATTGTTGCTGGCTGCTCTTCAGTTCTCGAGTTCTCTGCCGTATAGAAAGGTTGTAATACTTGACGATTTAATCATCTTATCATGATCTTCTTCACTTCATTTCTGTTTGCTTTTATCAGACAATTCGGTGAATAATGATAACATTGGTAAAGCCACAGTTAACCGCCGAATCTAATAGAGATCCAATAAACAATATAAGGTCTGCTACGCACAAGACAACGAGAATTTACACTTACATATTCTATATTGTAAAATGACGTTAATAAATGAAGTTCTTAAACTATTATTGCAGACGATTACATACAGAAGAAAGATTAGCTTGTTCAATTAATAACTGGTTTACCCCTACAAACTAGTTTTTGTAAATAAATTTGACTAACCACTCGAATTTTAAATCAATTACTTACATAGAATTGATTTTATTAATATTGTTCGAACAAACTATAATAATAAATTAATATGAAACTCTCGTTGGTGTTAGTAATGACAAAGTTACAATTTTCTTGCATCTTATCAACGTATTTAAATTTCTGGAAAAATATCAGTCAAGGTAGGATTTGAACCACGACCTATTGCGATATATCTACAGGCACTACGACATCTATCATTTGTCTAGGTATTAAAAGCTATTTGAACACGGTCTTGTTGGTCAGGACTTTCCGCCGGTAACGGTGACGTCATGGGTTCAAATCCTACCGAGACCGATATTGTTTCAGAAATTTAAAAACGTTGGTAAAATGCCTGTAGAATTTTCCGCTTAACTGTCGTGTAAAATATTGGTGTTTTTCTTGAAATATATAGCTAAGGCGCTGAGACATTTGGAACCGTTTCGTCTTACATTACGAACAATTCTTTCCTACAATTTACCTAAATCTGATTACAGTAGGGATTAATACGGTTCTAGCTACTGTAAAATGTAAAATAAAGCAGATGTCATAATATGCAAATTAGTTCTAAAGTATGCTGTATTAGGGTATTGTTTGTGTAAACTGCGCTATAAATCAGAATACAATCGAAATGTATAATACAGGATGTTAGGATATTAATATTAATAATTCTGTATATTTATATACTTTTTATGGTTAATTGTTGCAAAAGTAGAAAAGATAAGCGGCTATCTTTTGAATCTGAGCAGAAAAAAGTTTAGGAAGGTAAGTCTATAGGATAGCAGCACTATCGAGGAAAAAAGCTTTGGGATCGGAGAAACATAAACAGAGAAACTGATAACTGTTTGTCAATATGCTCTAGAAACATTTGTGGCTAGTACTAATTCTGACACTATTACCCATTATATAGACATATGAAAATGAACGCTGGAGGCGAATGCAGAAATTAAATTAGAAAACTTCACGGTTTCCGGAAAATGATTACTGAGTTTTAAGAGACGGTACAGACTTATTTCGCACAAAATTACCAAATTTATTAACCGCTCGGATGGTATCGCGATCGATTGTAACTGGAAGAAATTTCAACTGATTTTATTAGCAAAGTTAAATAGTTCAAAGTATATAACGGTGATAAAAGAAGTTTCAACGTGGAAGTTCATGCTGCACGTTTTTCAGTTTTCCAAGATCCAAGAAAGATTGAGACCGTGTTCAATCAGTATACGCAACTACCTGCAGTTATACCATTTTTTTCATTAATATCTGTGCTAAGTTTATATCACCATTATTAATGGTATTCAAAGAACCTATTGGAAGGTTTAGGCTCTGAGTGGCACAAAATTTATTTCGACCAGCAAACATTATTCAAGAATCGATTTCAGAAAAAGTGACAATTTGTTTAACAACTCCTTCATTAACACTTACTTATCGATCGTGGATCAAAAGGTTTTATTCTATTAAATGTCTGGGCAGATCATTGTCCAGAATCTTTGAAAGCAAAAATTTTTCCTCAAAAAAATATTCACGTACTTTCTACAACAACACAGAGAAGAGTATTATTCAACCACTTGCTGCGGATTTCGGACAGAAAAGGGATTTATTAAACGATTTTCTAATCTGGTTTTTATTAATAACTATGACGTTAATTTACGTCCAAGAAAAACCATTACAATCACTAATATTTTATCGTCTAGATCTACTTGCGTATTTAAGTAACTAATAAAGTCCGTTTGAATTAATTTTGAATTACATTTGTTTCTAAATACATAAACATATTTACTTGTAAGTCATTCAAACAAATTTTAATACTTGTATAGTACTTCCCTCGTAGTACTTTATGATTAAAATTCAATACTTTATCATTGAGAGAGAATATTTCTTTTCAACTAACATTGTAGAATATTTCGCTTTTGCGACCGGTCTCCGCTAGTGTCGCGAGTTTTTCAATCCGTCGCTTCAACCAAGTTGTGCAGCCAAATTATAAAGTGATTATGGTCTTGCCTAAAGGAATATAAGCGATACGCGGTCATTTAAGGAAGAGAGAGTACAACTAACAACGTATAACTGGATAATAATTCATTCGATATAACTAAGAATGTGCTGATATTTACTTTAGAAGCGCCTTATATACTGAAAAACCGTATATGGTTGTAAACAGAATCAAAAGACAAACAACTTTTATTTAAAATATTTTTTCGTATTAGAAGTTTAACGCATAAGACCTAGGTTTAAACGTAACTCTGTAACGTTGATTAAGATGTATTTTAAAAGATCCTTAAACATGACACAACTTTACTTCCTTTCCTTCTGTCTTTCTTCGACGAAAATTCGTCAACCTTCGAGAGGATGTTTCTTCCCTTCAAAGTGAGTTTCGACAAATAAAAAAAATACCATGTGCACATCTTGGTATGTTCTAGATTTCCACTAAGTTTCATTAAAATCCGATTTTATATCCGGAAATAAAATTGCACAATTTTGTTTGGTCATTATCTGAAGAGACCTCGTATGTATATTTCTAGAGTACATTCATGACAACGCGTTATTCATTAAAAGAGTTGACCGAAACTGCTCACTGCTTGAAGTAGATATGGTAGCAGTAATACCTTGGAAATTTGTCTAGGTATGAATTAATATAGGATTCGTCACCAATAACATATTTGCATGTTGGCAGGTGCACGATATGAAAAGTACAAAACTGATGTAAAATGGTTAGTACAAGTGGACTGTTCTTTTAGTCTTGTTATAAAAAATATTTTCCATAAGAAAAGAAAAAATATAGAAACTTTCGCCCAATATTGTTCATATTATCCGATTTTTAACGCTAATTAAATCCAAATCTTTTCAGCTTGACTGTACTACATTGGGCAATTTGTATTGTCACGCCGTATTACATGCGTTTATCAGTAATACCTTAGTTAATACTTATGTTTAGTTCCTTATCTTCTAATCTTCTATTTAAGCAAATGCACGAAATTTTTACGAAACAATACATTCAAATACTATTGTGTGATTGAAATAGAGAAATCAAATATGTTATTTAACTGTCACCTTTCATTTTGTTCGTGTAGAGTAGAATGCAGAACAAAATATATTCAAAATTTACACAGCTAAAATTTCTTACCTTGGCCACTGCAGTATGCTTATAATTCCAGCGAATGAAGAGATTTTGATTCTGTTTATTCCATTTCGTTTAATTCCGAAAAGTATTTCTTCGTTAGATATAAACAGTAATTTGCATGCAGTATCTCAAATCAATTTTCGCTATTTTTTTGTGAAATTGTTTATGTATAAGTTATGCATATTATTTTAATATACGAAGTATGTCTCAAAATTAATGAAAATGGTTAGTCTTGAAATGTTTACTCTTCCCTTCAAAGTATGCTCCTTGAAAAGTTGAAAGAAGAATTCGTATTTTCTTCTTTCAACCTAAAATGTTTCCGGAATCGGCAACTGTCAAAATTTCAGACGTCTACTGTCAACTTGTTTAAGAGTGTGTTGTGTGTAGCAAATTTGGCGGTTTCGCAAAAGTGGATAAAATCGAATTTCGTGCAGTGACGTAAATTCTAAACAATGTAACATAATAAACGTTCCAGAATTATTACCAGGAATGGAAAACTCGCCGGAGACGCTGCGTGCATTCGAAAGAAGCATATTTTGAAGGGGACAATATTAAATTGTAAATATAAATATATTCAATTAAACACTTTAAATCTAATCATTATCATTAATTCTGAGACATACCTCGTATATATATGTACATATAAATTTCGAAGGGACATTTTTCCTTTTAAAGTGAGTTTCCGAAAATAAAAAAGAAATGAAATTTCAGTATGCTTTACGTTTTTAAACCAAGCTTTAACGAAATCTGAATTTAATACCCGGAAATCTTGTGAGATTCTACGTGCAAAGTATATTAAAAATAAAACGTATACAGATTGATATAAAACTATAAAAGTATGCAGATATGTTTACTTCTCTATAAAGTTTTAGGAGAATTAGGGTTACGTAGAAATTAAGCGAATAGAATATAACGATAAATAGTAAAGGATATGTATTTATGTTACATCACGTTACATTAAGGATTAGAAACATTATATAGAACTCAATTATTTGCGCTAGACGTGGCGTATAATATGGCATCATATTTCAATGCGCTGCACGAATTGACTATTTTCTGTTCTGCGGTTTTCTTGATAGTTACGTAATTTAGGTGGTGTACCATGGAGTAGTGTCTGCGCGCCGTTATGAACATTTTGTAATGAAATGCTCTACGTAAAGAAATGCACAAACATGTATTATAGCGCACGGTTAACGAAACTTTGTAAATATTTACCAAATACGAAAATAGAGATAAGACAACGTTGCTTTATCTTAATTGATTATGGCTTGCTGTCGAGGTTTACTGTCATGATTGTAGTAATAATTCTATTAATTATATTCTTCCTTGATTAAAATGCAATTTCTATTTGGCTGTTGGAGTGATGTGTGATACACTATAAAGTGATTACATTGCGTTACCTTTCTATTATTACGTTATTGTAATGTAAATATTGGCTAAGGTAAAACGTAATTAATCAGAACTTTGCAATATGCAAAATACATGAGATAAATAAATATAAAATGCAATATTTAAGGAAAACTTCAACATCTGTACATTTGCCACAGATTAGATAGATTCATTATTTAAACGTCAAACAAAAATAAGATGAAAATACATTTGCATACATATAACTGTGTCCTTGTTGGTATGCATTAGATATTCGCTATGTGAATTAGTTTTAAGCATAATATACATGATACGAGGGAATGAATACGTAGGCTTCCACGAGAGTTGGTAATAAACGAACTACTTACGGGATTGAAAATAAGAAGAAAAAAGAGTGATAAAGGGGGTGACGTGAAACAGAAAGAAAGGTGAAAAGAATAAGATAAGAAAAGAGAGACAGAAGAGGCGAGGGGAACGAGAGAAAAAGGAAAAAAAGGAAAAAGAGAGACCAAAAGAGAAAGGTGGGATCTCGACATCTCGCCTGCGTCGTAGGAGGCTTCTTCAGGACCACCAGTACCATATAATAGAAGAGCCACTCATTCTTAAGAATGAAAATGTTCTGTACCTAATCTTGAAATGCAGCTAAAGTGAGCGAGAAATTAATAATAATATATTTATTTCCACAGTAAACAGAGTAATATTGGTGAAACACAGTATCAATGTAAGATACATAATGTTTTTATGCTAGAGCATTAAGAAAGTCAGTAGTAGTGTACGGTCCTAAGTTACATAGTAAAATAAAAATACATATTTTTATATATCTTTGTGTTTCCCTTTACGTTGTTTCATGTTTTTTTTTTTCTATAAATCTTTATACTGATATCTGTATTACGTATTTTTCAGTTTTTTTAACTAATGTATTGATATACGAGGGTCACCCTATATATTTTGAGATGCCACGAAACTAGAGAAGTTAGAGCTTCCAACACTGCATTTAAATACGACCATCTTTAAGTAGTAAGCTCTGACTGTCAGTTGAATCGCTGCTGTTATAGAGCAAACGTGGTACATACGATTTTTCATCGAAACATGGTTTTCTCAAGAGAAAAGCATGCAATGATCTACTACGATTTTAAGGTCGGTTTTAAGTGAACAACAAAGCCTTGAACGATTGTAAGCCTAATTTGATCATGAAAGTCCTTCACGCGCGTCTGTGTTTCGCTGGTATAGCAAATTTAAAAAGGGAAGGATATAGCTTGGTAATGAGGCACGTGTTGGTGGGCCCTGTTCTTCGGTTACCGCTGGAAATATTGAGAGAATGAGACGTATGATTAACGAAGATCTAAAATGCAGCTATCAAGCGATTGTGGCAACTCTTGGGGTGCGATCCGCAACAGTAAATTCAGTTTTAGGTGACCATCTTCAGATGAAAAAGTTAAAATTTATGATATGTGAAATTTAGATTTGTTTAAATTTGATTTTGAATAATTTTTGTAATTTGTTGAATTGATTTGAAAATTTTAGATTTGGACAATTTAAATTTATTCGATAGGTGAAATTTAGGTTTGTTCGAATTCGATTTTTAATATTTGTCGTGATGTCTTGAATGAGTTTGAAAATTTTGGATATAACCTGCTACCATTAATACTGTCAAAAAGCGTGTCAAAAAATTAAATGATTTTTGCTGTGCCCAATGCTGTAGCATCTAGTCCCTCACCACTGTATTAGTAATGCCTAAAACATATTTATTTATTGTATCGACAGCAAAATGTAACAATTAACTTACCTGACTTTGAAAAAATATTTATCGCTGCAGCCGTAGAATGGCTTAATACCTGGGCAGCAACGGATACTTTCATTTTGCGAATTTTCTGTGGGTTGCAGTGTTCTTTTGTTAATTTTGTAAGTATCCTGAGCTCACCAGAAGCATTGTCAATTTTGCATGCAGTGTATATATGATTCCGTTTAATAATAATAATAATAATCCTTTCGCTCGAGAAACGTTAGAGATGTTAAATAATGGTGGACATCGTATTCTATCTAAAATAGTAACAGGTGATGAAACTTACATTCCTATCCGCCAGGAGAGCCGTGTGTGGATCCACGAAGATGCACCAACACCAACAATGTCCAACAAGCAAAGGGTTCTCAAGAGAGTTATGTGCGAAGTTTTGTTTCGTAGTACAGGATTAGTAAAAGCAATCAAGCTGAAAAATTAACGTGCAGTCACAGCAAATTAGTACACCACAAAATGTTTACCAGCAGTTCTTAATTCAGTCAACATGTGCGGGTTAATGTTGCATCACGACAATGCATCGTCACACAGGGCACAGCAGACAGTTGAATTTGTACGTGAAAATAATGTAAAAGTCATTGAAAATCCACCCTATTCGCCTGATTTGGCCATGTATGGTTGTTATTTGACCTAATGAAATATTTACGTGGTCGACGTTTCATGACGGAGGATGAGATAGATGAAGCAATTCATCAGATTTTTGAAATCATTCCAAAAGATGATTGGTTTCAAGCTTTTTTGTTGTGGAAGCTTCGGTTATAAAAGTGCATTGATTATTTTGAACATAAATAAAATTATTTTCGTAAAAAGACCTGTAATTTTCTTGTATCTCAAAATATATAGCGTGACCCTCGTATCTTCATCCGCTTTATGTCTACTTTTGTATTTGTTGAGTTAGTTAAACAATATACATTCCTATGTATACATACCATGAGTAATACAAAGGTTACTATTTCGAAATAAGAATCTTAAAACGCAATTATGTTGGAAGTCCAGCAAAACATGCGCGTCTCCCTTTTGTAGTACAAAAACTTGGTCCATTCCGGAGATGTGTCTCCAGACTATAATGCCGTATCGAATAATCGGCAGCAGGTATAATAAACGGTTCTTATGGTCTCTTTATTAGTAATTACTAAGCTTATTATACAAAATGTGCACATGGTGGCTCCACCTCAATTTAATGTCAATTATGTCCCCAAAAATTTACAAACGCTGGTTAAAAGAAAATGTATTACTACTTTCTGCAATGCTACGTGCAGTTTCAATATTAATGTGAATCAAAATACACTTTGTTTTTATTCATTTAGCTAGGAACTTATTACTTCTTTACCCTAATACGATGTTAAATAAAATTAAAAAATATCACCCTATCTGCAGAATATTGCAAACTACAATGAACTCATCCCTCCTTTCGAACGTTAAATTGCTACCAATATGATTAATATGAATTTATCAATAGCAATTTGTACAATTGAGTTGAAATTGAAATTTCAATGTGAAGGTTAGAAGTAATTTTTCATATCTTTCACTTTCTCGAATTATATATTCTACATGATTGGCTTTGATCTTTCAAATTCAATTAGTATGTGATTTTTCAAATATGTTTTCAACAGAACTCAAATCTTTTAACTTCTGAAACTCCCCTAACTGTTGTAGGCGTTGTATATTTTTTCGAATATCTCCTCTATTGCAACGCTTAATTTATTTTTTTTCTTTTGTTAAATTTATCTGCATTTCCAATGGTAAAACAAGTAAAACTTAATAATTTGAATATGACACGTACTATCAGATAATTGACAATTGGTCAGGACAATATTAGGTATTAAGACACTTTTTTTGAAGCAATATTTTGCTTTATTTAATAAATAAAAAACTCATAATTTAACAACTTGAAATAAACTTTCTGTTAAATTAAAGATAAACTGAGACCAGTGGAATGTGTAATATGTGCTACACTACTCGCTAAAGGTACACAAAAGTGGCATCAAATAACTTTTGGTATTGGACATAGAAATTCTAACATAATAAATCAGTAGTATAGCTTAAAAATTGATGAAATTGAAAAATGTGATTATTTTTTTCATTATTGTTCAAAACTTTGCTTTTATGCGAAACCACAGACTTGGTTAAAATTTAATAGTCTAAATAAAATTTAGTTGAAATCATTCATACTTTTTATTTTAATTCCATTTGGTGCAAACTTTACGGCAGTTATTATTTTATCTCAATGCAGTATATTTTAGGTGTAATAAAGATGTAAGAAATATTAAAGAAACTTTAAATGTGATTTATATTATATGGGAATTGGTTTAAAATGTTTTTGTTGTCGTTTAATAATCGCAACATCAAATTTAAGGAGTCTTACTCTTAATACCTAGAACGGCATTTATAGCTTAAACATGTCAACGATTTTTTTTTTAATTGCGCACGGGCTATTTGTTTGAGAATGGAGTAAATATTTCAAATCAGTGAATTCTTTGATTGCTAAGTAAGGATAATTACTGTACTTGTAATATACTTAGGGAAGTAGGTCTTGTGCTGGCTTTTAATCACTAATATACATAGTACAGTACACCTGATATATGTATGTACATATGTACTTAGTTTACGTACATCGCTATCCTAGACAAATGGACGGTGTGTATTATATCTTACTATAAAAATTGCAGTAATTTGGCCTTATCAGATCATTTAGCCTTTGATAAAGATTTTTTTAGAACAATATCTCATGAGAGCCTATATAAAGTATCCTCGATTTAATAAAACGTAAACTAAAATTATGTAAAAGCTATCTTTTATTACAGTGGAAAATATTAAAAATAATGTTCATAAATTACGCATATATTAATAAACAAGGACTTTTTGGGCCAAAGAATCATACTTCTGTAGGCATATCTTTTTAACCCAAAGAAATATTTTTACGCTTAAAAAGCACAGATTTTTAATTAGTTACAAAGTCTAATTCAAGAGACTTACTTAATCTTCTTTTTTCAAATTATTCTTCTATTTCCATGTACGAGGGCAAATCAAATACGAACTGAACTTTTCTTTTAAGCGAAGTAAGTAGCATGACAGTTTGATGTGTTGGAATATTCGTGCGATCTGTGAACTAATTGAAGTCGTACAGTTAATGCTCCGTACTAGTACCAAGTGCTTGATGAAGTGAAACTGGCCTATCGACGAAAAAGGCGAGACATGCCTATTCGAAGTACGGTTCTGTTCCATAGCAATGCTCGGCCATATATAGCTGCATTGACCCAAAATAAGTTAGACAAAATTCATTAGGAAACACTAGAATATCCGGTCGATAGTCCCGATTTATCACCGTGTAACTACCACGTGTTTGAGCCACTCACAGGAGAACTGAGAAGTCACCACTTTGACGACGAGGATGCGACCACATTCATTTCCGTCATTCAATGATGACGGAATTAAAAAACTTCCACAAATGTTTTAAAACCACTCTCTGGTTCATATTTGATTCGCCCTTGTACTTATCATGTACATTTTTTTAACATTGTATTTATGTTTATTTAGTGTAATATGAATACCAAACGAGTGCAGTAATCCATAAAAAATTATGCATTTAGAATCTGTCGAAAACATATTTTGAAATTATAATATGAAATAATAGTACTACTTCAATGCATATGGTCATTCTCGCCCTCGTAAGTATTTAGCTTAAATAACGGTTGTTTTTGGTAAATTATATATATTTCATTAAATTAAGAGAATAGTAACAAAACAAGTGACACCACTCCTTTGAATTTTCTTTTATTTCAATATGCATTTGTCCATATCAAAGAAACTACATTTTGGATTGAATAATTTTTTCGTATGATTTAATACATTATTTACATTTGGAATTAGCTTTATATTTTCAACATTATGATTATTTTCTAGCATATGTAGGGCGACACTAGATTTGTCAAACTTTCTGAATTTAAGATGACCCAAGTGCCCACTGTATCTAATTTTAATAGATCTTTTTGTCTGCTCAATATATACTTGATCATAATATATAATATTTCGTAAATTCCTGATTTTTCCATGTTATCTAGTTTATCTTTACGGTTTCCTTAAAATCTCTTTGAGGTTATTGCTTACCGAAGAAAACGATTTTGCGATCAACTTTAGAAAATATTGTTGGAAAACTTTTCATGTAATATGGATAAAATCATAATTTTACATACTTCTTATTGCTACTGCTAGTACATACTTTCTAGCGCGCTTATATTTTTATTTCTTATTCTATTCTTATGCTTCGTAATGGTATTGTAGACATCTTCGGAGAATCTGTTAAAATTTGCAATTTTGCTAATTTCATTGTGCTTATTTAGATATCTGTTTTTAGTTAAAGGGAAATTAAGCAAACGATGATTCAAAATGTTAATTGGCGAAAGTTTATGTTTCCATGAATGATTAGAATCTCCAAAAATGTATCTACAGTTATTAGTAGGTTTTCTATATAGATATCTCCATTTCTAGTTTATTCCTACTTCTTATAAGTAATATATCTGGGAAGGGATTCCTGTTATCGGTTTTCGTTGCATGAGTAAATTTAATAGACGGAAATTTTGGATTTAGCTGTTTCAAAAATCCGGTTATTGAGCATTTGCTCATGTCAAAGTTGCAAAAAATGTTGTCACCGTATCTAATCCAAAACCCTGAAAAATAAGTCAAAATATTCTTACTGTCAATTTCAAATTTGCCCATAAAGAGGTTAGCCATGAAGGGGATAGACTGTTATCCATTGCGGTAATTTGGAAAAAGTTTTGTTTCATGCAAAGTCTGGCCAAGGAAATTAAATAAACAACCTCCTTGCTATCCATGCTAAGAAACAGTGAATGGACATCAAACGAAACTAAAACTTCATGGTTAGTAAGTTGAATGTTCAATTTCCTCAATGCACTCGTATGAATTTTTCACTGCCAAATCAGGCATTTGTGCTGGTCAGCTGTTAAATTTGTCGGATGATGAAGATGATAGCTTAGCTGTCGAAACTTACGTCAGTTTTTAGTGAAGTATTGTGGTTAGGGAGATAGTAAAGTGTTTCAGTGTACCATTGCCACAGTGTTCGGGTTTTGTGATTTAATTTGAAGACATACTTGTTAAATATTTTTTAAGGTGCGGATTCATAGTCCACTGCATATAATAAAATTTTTGTTTTTGTGAAAGAAAAATCACTTGGAAGTTAAGTCATTTTTCGCTTATAATACAGTGTTTTACGTGGATTATATTATCTACATATAACGGAAACCTTTACGGTTAGAGATTAATAAGTACTAGTTGTATTTCGTTATAGTTATATTGCCATGCCGTGAGAATAATAACGAATAATCAATGAGAAATAACAGAGAAGTTAAACAATGGCTTAATTCAAATTTGTTGTAATTTTTAAAAGTATTTTGTGATGTATGTAAATTGCTAAACTTTGAATTGGGTCATGGTGTTTGCTGTACAAATGAAATACTAACTACTGACATTATGTTGTGCAATTTGCAGTAATTTTTCTGATTCATAACGCGTAGAATTACTGTCTCTTACGGTATGATGGATTACATCTGTATTAGTCCGTAATATTCGGACGAGGGCATATTTTTTTAAATTGAATGTATGTATATCTTACGAAATTTAACATTAAATAGTTCTTCCTAACGATGTTTTAACCGAAGATCAATAAAGTTAATATTCATTTAATATAGTATTATACTGGAACTACACACGCTTACTTCATTTTAGCATTAAAAACATTACGCAAATTTATATTTAACAATGTTTTAATTACTTATAGTAATATTACCAAGCCTAGTGTTTTATTACAATTTACCATTAGTGGCTTATCAATAACGTTCTTACATTAAAGTAGTCAGTAGGACAAATTATACGTTTCAATGTTTTTGTTCTATTCGATTCGTTGTTATAGTTGGCAGTGAAGAATGTACATGAATACTAGTTAAATCATTTGATAGTATCAAAATGAAGGAGAAGTACATTTGTTTGTAGCGTATGCCGTTAAACATCATTTGCATCAATAAGTGTTCTAAATAAGAGTTGTGTAATGCTACTTTCTGCTTTACGTATTTGTACCTCAATGAAGTTTTTTGAAAGTTTCACAAACTTATGTTTAAGCAAGCAATTAGTTTGATATTTTCTAGTGGAACATATTATTTACCCCTTAAAATTCTTAATCGATCAAGCTTTTATGTTATGTTATATAGTGCATTATTATTGTAAATTAATGTTAAAACTGTTTTCAACAAATATGAAATATATTTTTGTTGGCATACTCTAATACTTTATTTAAAAAGGAACTTAGCAAGTGATAAATCCGAATTCATGTAATTATATACAACTCGAATAAAACTCTAAATACCTATTAGCTTTAAATAGATTTTCTACATAATTTACGGAAGTTTAGTGTAGCTGATACAGTAGACTCGCTGTAAATCAAGTTTTTCCCTGCACCGTTTTAATTTGGCCAAACTAGAGAAAGCTTGAATTAATAAGAACATTTTTTCGCTGTAATATGGTTTTAAATGCAACAATACTACATTTGTAGATGTCTTTCTTAAATCCAAACCAACTTCGCTCAACATTTCTTATACCTATTTCAAACAGTTTTTAATATTTTTTTGTGTAGAGAGCGGCTCAATGGGGTTATAGGTTAATTTGGGTTGTCACAAAGCCGTAGGACCATCAACGCGCAAAAATACATGACTCGTAACTGCCACTACATCGACAGACACGGGATTCGAACATACGACATCTGTGTTGCCAATTCAGACACGGACACTTTTACAATTGCCGAGCCCTTAAACTGGGATTGTTTAAAATGTTTGCGAAATGACCGTGTTTCTTTAACTTGTTATCTTACAAATAAAGTCACTAATAAACGAACTGTTTCTGGGATCGGACTATATCATAGTATTAAGCAAAGAAAGAAAACCAAAAAAGCAAAACGGAAACAGAAAGCAGATAAAACAACAAGAATAGGAAAAAGTAAAGACAAAGAAAAAGTAAAAAGCGAAAAGGTAAGAGAAAGGAAGGAGAAAGCGGGATCTCTTTTATTTCCGTTTTTTTTCTTTGCTCTTCATTGTTTATTGTGACACCGCCCTATCACGGAAGTAGTTTGATTAGTAAATCAACGGTTGCAGTTTTTAAGTTGTTTGCTTATGGTACGACGAAGATCGTCTAATTCTGCCCTAATTTCAGAATCTTGAACTATTGGTTTTCAATTCATGTAATGCATTCACTACAACCCTCCTAAGTGTTTCATCAGCAGATACATGCCTTTAATCGCTCACAATAATTCATACTAATAACAAATATTCTTTTAAGATTCATCGTCTCATCCACACATAACTACAAGCTTTTATTGTGCAATTGAGATTTTATACTGGTTTGGAAGCATTCCTGCATACAAAATACATAGAACTACAGTATTTTGTGACATGGTAACTTTATGTAGCAATTATATTTATTCCTGCTGAAATTTTTGCTGATCTAGTAAAGAAAATGATAAATTACACGCTATTAACATGTAATTAAAGTCATATAGAGATTCTGATTTCGGTTTTGTTCCACTTTTTTTTTAAATCAGTGCTGTGTGCTGTGTATATGTTTCCTGAAATCTCGTTTAACCCATGACAACAACGATCGATCATAAATCAAACAAATCATTTCGCACCGTCATAATTAAGGTCTGGAAATTTTCTTATAAACTAGCAAGTGGTCGGTTATTTTTTCGTACATACGTTCGACATCATTTATTTATAAGCATTTGACAGCAACAATATGTATTAAAATGGATACTGTTTGACCTTAGACTTGAAATAAGAATAATTTACCGGTTATGCGATATGACGAGTCAGGAGCTTGCACTGGAATGCCAACGTAATTTTGCAGCTCTAGTTATGAATTCTACGGAAAGACAACGGGTGTCACATGCACTTACACATAAAATTTTAATTCATAAACCAATCATTGAAATCTATATGACGGGTGTTGCGCGAAACACCAACGATCGTGATGATCTGTGGAAACTTCACAATGTCCTGAAGAAAATTAACAAGTAGGCATCTCAAACTACAGTAACTTATACTGAAAAGAGTAAGCTTGCATCATGTATAGTAAAATCTGAACGAATTGAAAATAATTTTTAAAGTATTCAGGTTTGTTTCTTAATATTTTAATCCCAAAACAGTTTCTTTAAACTGTTTACGGAAGCTGTTGTGTTATACTAACGGATTAGGTAGACCGCTCTACAAATGTACAACAGAAAGGTGTAAATATAGTATTTAATTACGCTTAATTGTATAGGAAGAAGCAACTTAGTAAGATATAATAATATATGTATATCATATTATACAATATAATTATGCAAACTTGAAGAAAATTCAAATTTAGTTCGATTTAGTAATTTGTTGTAAACTTGCTTCCTAGAGCATATTTGCATTTTGTAGAACAGTAACAGTAGGAATGTTACAAATATCAATACAAACTTCTAGTTCAGTACAATGTTCTTGTAATATATTCCGTCTCCTTCTTCGGGGTTCTTCATAAAAAAAAACATTATTTACTTTAAATAGCATTATAGCTGCAACGTCTACTGTGGGAGCGTCAGATATTATGTGTGATTTACGTCGAGGTTAAAGAACAATTTTTAAAGGTATATAAATTCCCATTCCGTTACATATGCCAAATAAAACGCTCGAGTGGAGGAAAATCGACGTATTAATAATAACGAATAGTAAAAAACATATTCGAACAATAATTTTACAAATTCATTGTTTCCCATGAAAAAACGTTTTTTTTAACTTTGTTTCGATATGTTTATATTTATTAGTCTTTGTCATTACTTTCTTGATACTTTTTCTTAAGAGTACTACATTGACTCAAACTATAATATAAAAAAAATATTTTGTCATATTTTTTGATAACTATAAAACCTGATTATAACAGTCTTATTAGTTAATATGGAAAATGTTTGATCATTGCAATTATTACTGCCAATGTTAACTTTGTGGTTGACATTTTTATTAGCTTCGTCGATGACAAGTGAATTATTCGATTAATTAAATGGTTGTCACGTAAATTTAAAATAGGTGAGGTCATATGATTGTCATTCATATGGGATATTATCTGAACATATTTAAAAGATAATACGCTTGATTTTTTACGTTTTAAAGCAATTTTTAGTAACTTCCAAATTTTATTTAAAATAAGCACATGTAGAGTAATTCTTGTTACATGTACTATTTAATATAATAACGTTATTAATGTATTTAGACTAAAAGAAAATAAATGAAGTATACTTAAATAAACTACGACTTTTAACGGTCGTCCTGAAGCTATATTTTTTTGTTGAGACAACTGTATATTTTTTTATTGTGTAATGATATTCTCCTTTAAACTGTAGCTACCGTGCTTCATCTGTTTGCACGAGGTCCCTAAATCTTAAAGCTTTCATCTCGTGAGCGTTTATTTCTTATATATATTCATCAACTGTTACAAAAATATATTTGACGCAATATTGAAGTAAATTTCAGGTTAATGCATAAGTTCGCAGTGTTTTTATTGAATTCAAAATTTATGAAGCTTTTAACAAATAAAATAGTAATTCTCTTCCATTATTTACGAATTCCTCCCAATAACCTAGCAGTTACTTCGCTCCTCAAGAAATCGATGGCTTGGAGGCAAGGAAATCCTCAAGGCAATTTTGAAGTGCGAAGTCGATATTAAGATGCAAATCTGATGGAGCGATGCGCTGATTTCTGCATTTTTCACACACAAGTTTGATCACACCTGATATATGTGTTACACTATTTTAAAAATATTTAGGGAAATTCATACTAGTTCTTAAAATGGTATTTACAATCTAATGTCGATAACATATATTCATAACAATAAGACTTACTTACAAAATTCATTTGAACACGAAAACTGTGTTCCCAGGGCCTGATCTAAATGCCCAGAGCGGCAAAAATGAGGGGTAGCAAAATTGTGGGCAACTGGCGGCTAAAACGGTATCAGACTGTATACTACTGTACTTGCCCATAGCTGCTAAGTAGCTAGATCGGGGTCCTATGTATTCCTATAACAAATTTTATGAAGCTAGTAAGTGAATTGACAGTAGAATGGATAGCAATAAAAAACGGTCTGAGGGGTTGTATAGCAGTAAGAAAACCACGGTTAAGTTCTATCACAAACGGAAAAGACTAACTGGCAAAAGAAAACTGGAGTGTAAATGATTGGAAAAATGTTGTTATGGACGGACGAATCGAAATTCGAATTATTCGGAAGTAAACATCTCACGTTTGTTTTTGACAGTGAAACATGGAAGAAGAAACATCATGATATGGGATTACTTTGGAGGCGGAAGAATTGGAAAATTAGCTAAAATAGATGTAGTAATGACAAAAGATGTGTATTTGAAAATCCTACAAAATTACGTGATACCAACTGGATGTGAATTAATTAAGGAGAGGTTCATTTGTTAGTAAGCTAACATCCAAACACACCGCAAAGGTGGTTAAAGAGTATTTTCAAGACAAATTATCTGAAGGAGTCCTATCTTTAATGGAGTGGTCCTGATTGTAATCTCATTGCGCTTTTGCGGGATCACTTGGATCATGAGGTCCGGGAAAAATTTCTGACTAGCAAAGCAGCTCTCTGGAATGCTCTGCAGGAAGTGGGGAATGCTATAGACGAATCGTATTTGGAGCAATTAGTTCTAAGAATACCGCGTATCTGTGAAACATTTACTAAAGCAAAAGGGGATTACTTTGTAGAAACATTGTATATGTATTTTATTAGAATGTACTGTTTTGTCAATAAAATATTTTAAGTTAATGAGTACAGTTTGTCTCCTTTATAATTATTGTCTGTCTAGTTTATTTTTTTGCGGTCTTCTCAGTCAAGATGTGCGGTAATTATACACTCAGCTTTTGAATTTGTCCATAGAATACAAATGCCATAGTATGGGTAGATTAATCACAAGCCATCGTAATGGTTAATTACCGAGCTGATTGATGAGGGTGGTGGGGAATGGAATATGTGAAAATGGCCCTCTGTGAAACGAGAAAACCGTTTTCGTGCTATACCTTTCTAATGGCGTTCTCTCCGTAAACGGCACAAAGGGTTCTAGCGGTTTAACTCCTTTGTTAAACGCAGACAAAAGGATACTTATTAGATATGTTTTCAAGATATACTTATTTTAAAAACCAAAAGTGATATGAATTTATATCATGAACATCAACTTGTTATGTTTTCAAGATTCTTTATAAAAACATTGAAATGTCCTAAACTTGTACAAGGTATAAGGTAAGAGTAGTTAAATTGCTAACATAACAAAAATGCCGTGTACTTTCTCCAATGAAGGCATCCTAGTTGAAATGTATTTCGTCTTCCTGAAACTGATTTATTTATCCCAAGAGATCCTTAAAAAACGTGAACTCTGATCAACCAAGACAAAGACGTACATATAGGTAATGTATATAATATAGGTAGTTAGAAGGGCAAGGATAAGATACAATAGAAGAAACTCTCTCCATTAATACTCAATCATTAGCTTCGGTATTAAACATCTTCCGTATTACTGTTCATTTAATCGTCGGAGAGAAAACCTTCAACTTGTTCCAATATTTAATTTTCTACGGAAATGGAAATATATTTCGAATAAATTTTTCCTCGTAAACTTAAATCTCATTCATCAAAATGGCGGTTTTTAAAGAAGAATTCTTTGGTGTGAAGATTTACCAAAAATTGTTTGTTTTATGCACCAATAATAAGCATTGGGAAGAAAAGATCTTCATGAATTTAGCGAATACTCGCTATAAATTATGTTTTTTAACCACCGGATTTTTATGCCAATTTACTTATTTGATGGTGATATATATTTTAAAACAAGTTGCTAACAGAATACCTTTAAACATACGAAATACATGTGCATTCGTTGGAAAAGAGCGGTTGGATGAACTCTCCGCAGACTGATAGATAGATTGTAATAGTTCCATCGTATAGTTTACGATCTCTATTAAGTATTTTTGTTTGGGGTTTCATAAGAAACGGCAGCATTTGAAATTAAACTAGAAAGATAAATGAATAGTATAATTGAAAAAAGGACACCTTTATTTTAAGAGAAAAAAGGTCAGGAATGGCTAAAATAACTAAAAGTGAAAATAAAATTTAATAAATTATTATATTATTTAATTGAATACACATCATTTCTTGCTATTGTTATTATAATAGTTGTTACTACTTTTTATTAAATCATTTGAAACTATTTTTAATGTAGGTGGTGTATTCTATTCGATGCTATTTTATGAAAGGCCGGGTAATATTGTAACCCACACGTTCTTCTACGTATTGATAATATACGATTTCACAATACGTGTTGATCTTAGAATCGTTTCTAATACTAGAATTTATAGAAATAAAAACCAACTTTACTTTGCACTAAGCATGTGTCCGTATAATATTTCCTTTTGTAATACAATACACAATTTGTGATGTCATCCTGAACAGGTTATAACTTGGCTATTATAACAGTTAAATCTAATACCTCGTAGGTATACATACACACGTACTTAAAAGTTTGTAATTAAAAAAAGTGGGGATTTACGTATGCTTAGTTAAATTATCAATAATGATTCTAATTATCATACATAATTATCTATATAATATAAAACTATTCTGATGACTAATTATTTTACTAAACTTCGACGATGTCTGGTGATTCTTACTGGACAAAAATCGTCGCTCATGGTTATCTTTAAATGAAATATATTAACCTAAATTTACGTAAATATTCTAGCTTAAAATTTACATATTCATATAAATAAGATTAGGATTTCACGACCGAGGTCTGACTTTGTACTGGCAGTACGTATTTTCGGGCTTGTAGACCATGGTCTTGCGTAGGTGGATGTCAACATTTCGCCAAATAGTGGGAGTGGCATCTTTAGGACGAACTTGACGGTTCAGTCATCCGATCGGAGCACGATTAGTCAGACGGCAGTAAACAGTTAACCGGCAACGAAGATGCCAGCCGTAGTGTTTGACGAAACGTCGACATACACCGGCGCAACACCATTTACAAATATATACATATGTTTACATATATGATCGCTAGCCGACTGAAATTGAGCGTCACCTCATCGAAACGTCGACTTAATCGAATACCATACGCGGTCTCAAACCTGGGAATGCGTATACGCATAATATCCATGTCAACATTTTTGCATATGAGTGTAATATAAACTAAATTCTATATATTTTATGTGTCTATGTTTCACTACAATGAAAGGTTATAATAATAATATTAAAAAGAAAAACAAATGCCTCTGTTTTTCGGTAAAAATTCAAACTGTCTTCATCACTATGTTATCTAAAAGAACTCCTATGAATGATGTAACCTACGTCTTTGTAAACATGTTTTCTCTTATTAACAGTCTTCCTTGAGGATTATGGAAAAATCTTTTGGCAGCATTTCTGCAGCCAACTTTTGGTTCACCTACATTCAACACACGTTGAACAATTTCGTGTTGAACTTTCTTATTATTTTTGAACGGTATTTTATTTTCGTAAACAACTTACCAGGTTTAGTTATCCAAATATTACTTCAATTTCAATTTCATTAATATTAAACGTAAACAGTTTATCGATCTTTTTCTGCATGTGGAATTTGTATCCTTTAACAAATTCTGGATTTTCTTTCATAAAAACAAATTCTACTGGTCTTGCTATCAAAACACTATTTAGATTTCGCTCTAAGTTATTCTTTTGTTGTATATTAGTCGCATCAATTATCCTTGTAACTGTATTATTTAACAAATCTTGTAGTCGATTGCAGCTGCTATGTCGTGAGCAGTAACTTTCGATGGCAAAAATTGCCTCTTAATTTGTCTTAATACCCATAAAATGGAAAATCAATCCTATGCAATTAATTCACAGCAGATCGCAAAATATTAATTTCCTTTCGGAAAGGCTAACAATTAAAATACAGTGTTAGAGCCTTGTTGCGGTGTCGTATTGTTTTGTTTTGGGTTTCTATAGAGAACATCAAATTTTTTTTTAAAGAGGCTTTCTCAAAATGGTCTTCCGCGTCTCGTTCGAAAATTCTTCAAAGTCCTTAGCTCCTTTATTATAAATCTATATAGCGTATGTTGCTTGCTTAGGAAGGTGCGATTTCTGCAATGCTGCTTTTATTTCTTTGCTTACGATTAGATAAATGTTCAGAATTTTCTCATTTTGGCTAGATGAAATGCACAATTCTGATAAATCCGGATTTTTTATAGATTCACTTTGTTCTGAAAATAATAAACAAAAAATTAGTAGCAGTTAGTAACTGGTAATTAAATTGATTAACGAATTGTATGGCCTGAAATTACGAAAACGATTTCGGATGCTTCTTTACCGGTAAACTGTGAAATAAGATACTTTTTGACCGAAAAGTAAAAGTATTTACGTTTCCTAACAATGATAATAAAATAATACAATCAAGAGAAGGCATTATAATTCAAATGAAAGTCTTAACGTGGCGAGGAAGAAAGTAAATGAACTGGTCGTTAAGCTTTCTAGCAAGCGCGGCACAACCGTATCACAAGTAACAGTTTAAGTAATCATTATTCTGTTTTAAAACTACCAATTTTGATTTTTTCACTTCAATTGCGACACATTAAACATTAACATATACTGTACTATCGCCTTGGGAAATTAATGATTCTAGGCAATCGACAGAGAAGCAATCTACTCTTGTAATTAGCTATAAATATAGGTGCATATGCATTTACATATATAGACTGAGATTGGAATAACGTTTTTCTTTATTGCAATTGATTACACGTTCTATTCGATTTTGCGCAATAATTAATCTTCCCGCATCAGACATCCTTGTTCTTCATGTTTTGCGAAAGTTGCTTGTATTAATAAGTAAATTATAATATGTTATATCAATGTTATTTAAGTGCACTCATGGTCATTTTGAATTTCAGAGATTCATCAGGTTGTGATACTTCTTCAATCAGTGATGGTATAATTACTTGTGCACTGTGCAAACGTATATTTTATGTGGCAAATGTCGAATAGTGACTAGTAATTGGTAATAGCTAGAGTGCATTGTATTTAGTTACGTACATACATATACTACCGTACATAACTTTGCAAACAAGGTGAAATACCTTTAAAATAATACAATTGATGTCGTCAAATCGTTAATCCCTATTATGAATTATTGTATGCAAATATGAAATTCTTACACGTAACCTGCTGCTTTCCAAGAATACGATTATTGTGGAATTAGTTTTCCGAAAAAAAGTGCGCAATTGTAACAATTTGGTAAAGTATTGAACGTAAAAATACCAAAACGCAGACAGTTGACTGTAGAAGAACTAGTAATATTTGTACTCTTCCCAGAGAGAAACTGCTCTACAGTTAGAGATTTTACCGAAGGGTATGCATTACACATTGGCCCGGAGCAGAGGGACAGAACAAAATCTTGGTAGAAGTCGAAATGGGCGGCCATGGGTGACTTCTGGAGCTGAAGATAAGTTTACAGTAACGACTTCAAAATAGATCGACATCTAATGGCACCGGATATCGCAACGCTCGTTAATACACAACGACGAACAAATATTTTTATTACCACTGTCCAGAAACGATTTTTGGCAACAGGTGTACGACGATGTATCCGCTGCAAGAAAGAGTTTGTAAAATGCATGCATAAAGAGAAACGATTAACATGACCAAAAGAGCATGTAAACTGGTCACTGGATAGTTAAAACGCGATCTTATGGACCGACGAGTCCAAATTTCAGTTATTTAGTACGCAACAGAGAGTTTTTATTCGTTGACGACCACCTAGTAAAGCCTGCTTACAATTAGTGCCGTCCGTCAAACACGTAGGTGGTAGTGTTATGGTTTGGAGTTGTTTTGCTGGAACAACTACGAGTAATTTAGTGAAAATTAGTGGTGCAATGCGAAAATAAAAGTATTTTGATATATATATATATATATATAGAAGTCGCCTTGTTGGTGAGCCATTTGTGTTCCAGCAAGTAAATAACCCCAAACATACAGCTAAAATTTGCAAAAAATGTTTAAAGGAGAACGCATAAAGAAATTAACTAAAATTGGCCTCCTGAAAGTCCGAATTTATCTCTCATGGAGCTCTTATGAGATGAGCTTTGTCGAAGGGTTAGACAGCGACAACCTCAAAACACCCAACATCTATGGGAATATTTAAAGAACGCATGGTAACAAACTGACGCAGACTGTCTCGAAAAATTGCTTCGAAGAATGCCTAAAATTTGTGCAGCCATTATCAAAGCCAATGGAGGTCATATCCATGAAAATAAAGAACTAAATAATGCAAAAATGTTATTATGTTTGAATTAATTTACTTTCGTTTAACGACAGTCATTAATAATTAATTTAATGATTATTGTATCTGTGACTTTGTAAAATCCTTTCCTTCTTCCAAACTTTTGGACGATCGTATATATTATCTTGCATTTGTATCTAGAAAAAGTACATATGCAGTTTTGTCTTACACAGGATAAAACTGTACAGCCCTTATAATATGGTACTCACCAATCATTTTTTATTTTGTGAATTTTAGTAGAGGTATCTTAACAGTTACTTAATACAGAGAGATTTTAAGTGCTTCAATTCTGTAGCATTTGCTTCTGATTTAATTAATACTCCGGTTTGTATCACCCTTGATTACCAAGATGATGAACACACTTCAATTTTTAGATCCTTATTATTTGTCTCGTTTAACTTGCATGTGACTCTTCGTAATTATAGGAGCACTCGCCGACACACACCAAGGGTAACTGATATTATTAAGTTAATACATTAAGAGATAGGGTTATTTCAAATTCAAACGTATTCGTGATCCGAAACATTTCGCTTACAACAAAAAATCTGCGGAATTTTATTACAGTTACTATTAGAAAAAAAACTTGTTGAAATTATCTAGTAAAGACATTAAATAATAGAAGCTTTTGGGAAGATCTTCGGGATTTAGATATTGTTCTTACACATGCTAATAACAACTCTGTTTCACATTCATTATTTATCCAAAGTAGACTTTATCAATGATTTGTTTGCAGCTTCATGCTTCGATGGAGTTACGAATGAGGACCTCATAAAAATAAATTTTCTGTTAGTTTATTAACTGAGATTAAGTCATCTCCATTATCGTTTCATTTTTATATTGTTTCGGAAGAGGATTTCTTCTCTGATACCCTTGGGAATTTTCAAAATCAATTGCTTCTGATGGCAGTAGCATTGTTCAGATCTGTTGTGTTGTCCCGATATTTGTGTGTATTTTCTGTGAAATATATGCAATCAATGTATTGCGAAATCTTGAGGTGCTTGGAAAAACAAATTCGTGCTTATATCATATATATACATCACTGACCATAAGTGTTTACCCGTCTTCGAAGTATTAAAAAACAAGTCAAAACTAATTTTGAATAAACCTTTATTCTTTACTTATACAAAGAACTGAAACGGTTATAAAAGCAATCTACTTATCACATATACAAGATAATCATAAATTAACTTAAATTTGTGATATGTCAATGAATCCACCTTTCGCTTTTATTGCTACTGCGCACAATCTTGGCATTCCCTCTAGCAGCTTTGCCAGTGTTAGCAGTTATATTTTCCTCCACGTATCCTATAATTGGCCCAAAGTACTTTTGTCGAATTTGGAACAGATTTTCGACAGTGTCGGTCGAGTTCCTCCAATAAGAGCTCTATAGAATTAAGATATGGGCTTTGGGTCGGCCACTTTATAATAACAATTTTCTCTCTGTACTCTAGTTGTTCGAAATACTCACGGCACATATTTGTAGTATGTTTTGGATCATCATCGTGCTGAAACACGAATTAATAATATTCCAGATGAGATCTCCGCCAGAACAACCCCCAATCATGACCGATCCTCCTCCATGTTTTATTGTTGGTGTAATACAGTATTCAAGTGCTCGTCCCCCTTTTGATCTACGTTCAAGTGTTCTTCTGTTTGAATCAAATCGATTAGCTTTGTTTCGATTTGCGTAAGAATAGTTTCCGTATAGCAATTCTTCCATATAAACCTGCTTGGCGCAAACGCCTTTTTGCCGTGGTAACGCTAACTGGTTCTGGGCGTGAAATATTTACTTCATTTTTCCATTTTTTACCGTTCGGATTGCTGTCTATTGGATACAATGCCACTTCTTTGATACGGTTGTACAAATGAATACGTAGGCTTCCGCGGCCAGAGTTAGTAATAAATGGACTACTTCCGGAATTAGACCGTGTCATGAAGCGATAATATAGAGATAAAATAAGAGTAACAGGGGAAAGAAACAAAAGGAAATAAAAAGAGATAAAAAGAAGAAGAATGAAAATAAGGAGGGGAGGGAGGGGGCGTGAAAAAGAACGTAACGTGAAAAGAGTAAAAGAAGGAAAGAGGGACAGAAAAGTAGGGGGGGTTAAAAGAAAGAAAAAGAAAAAAGAACAAAAGAGAAAAGTGGGATCCCACCTTTGTCACCTTTTTCACGCCTCCCCCTCCCCTTTTTTTTCATTCTTCTTCTTTTTATCTCTTTTTCTTTCTTTTTATTTCTATTTCCTCTTACTCTTATTTCATTTCTATATTATCTCATCCGGAAGTAGTTCATTTTTTACACGGTTGTAGAGTTTAATTTCGCTAATTTAACAATTTGTTGGTTACTTTTACCGATGTTGTGATATACCACTATTTGAGCACGCGTTTCCGTAGATAATTCTTTTCTTGTTGACATTACTTTAACGTGATCCGCAAAAAGATTATTTTCAATATCTTAATGCTGGTCGGCTCACTACGCACACACATACTATTACAAAGGAATTATAATCCATGTCGTACCTATAGTTTAATAACATAAATATTTTGGTAGGGATAAAGTTTCTTTGAGTAATCTCCAACGATGCAGGTGGGTAAATACTTATCGCATCGCTGGTAGTCTATGTATCAATGTTTTACCCACTTTTCAATCTGGCTTTGGACCAAATTATAGTTGCGCTTTCGCCTTACCTGTAGTTAGTCTTGAAATCATTGCTTCGTGCGCTACTATGGTTGACCTAGGTTCTGTAACTGAGATGGATGTGGTGTGTGCTATGAAATCCTTAAAGAATAATTGCACGGCGGGTAGTGATGACATTCCTGCCTTTTTTGTTAGGGATTGTGCAAATATATTTGCTTCTCCTCTTTGCTACTTGTTCAATCTCGCTCTCAAAACATCCACCTTCCCGTCTGTGTAGAAGATTGCCAAATTGGTGCCTGTTTTTAAAAGTGGTGAGAAGTGTGTTATTTCCAACTATCGTCCCATATCGTTATTAAATAATTTTGCTAAAGTTTTTGAGAAATGTTTGTACAAGTATATTTATGCTCAAGTTAGACTCCTGGATTTCAAATGACCAACACGGTTTCGTTGCTCAACGATCTACGGTAACTAATCTTGTTACAATTACACAATACCTATCTGATAGTATTGATGCCGGTGGACAGGTAGATGTTGTGTATACTGACCTAACAAAAGCTTTTGATCGAATCGACCACACCGTGCTTATTAATAAATTGGACAATATTGGATTTTCGTCTTCTCTTTTGTCTTTATTCCAATCGTATCTTCTTGATAGAAAGCAATTTGTGACATACATGGGATTTGAGTCTGATTACTTCGCGCCGAGCTCTGGAGTTCCTCAGGGGAGTAACTTGGGTCCACTTCTGTTCCTCATATATATAAATGATTTGTGCTATCAACTGAACTGTCCAAAGTTGTTATACGCAGATGACTTGAAGTTGTACTCAACAATTTATAATTCTCAGGATTGCAATCATTTGCAAAGCCAACTCGATATATTCCACACGTGGTGTGTCAACAACAGACTAACAGTTAATGTAAACAAATGCAAAATTGTCACCTACACTCGTAAGACGACTCCAATTATATATACCTACCACTTGGCTGGATCTTCTTTACCTATGATAGACTTGGGCGTCGTCTTTGACTCAAGACTGACCTTTATGGAGCACATATCCAGTATTTGTACATCAGCGTTGAGTATGCTAGGATTCATTATACGTGTTACACGACCATTTGCTTCTATAACAGCAATTCTTCCTCTTTATTTCGCTTTTGTTCGGTCTCGACTGGAGTATGCGTCCTTGGTCTGGTCACCTATGTACATCTATCAGATACATCTTCTAGAGCAGATTCAGAGAAGATGTTTGAAGTTCTTGTACTTTAAAAAATTTAATACTTACCCGATACAAGGATTTAGCCACAGTGCTCTGCTAGAGGCATTTAATATTGATTCATTAGAACTACGTCGAAAACAGGCTGAGTGTAAATTCCTATTTACTTTACTTCATAATGGTCTTGATGTCCCTGAGTTGTTGAGTAGAATCAACTTCATTGTACCACGTTCAGGATCTAGGCAAACAAATACATTTTACTCTTTCGCACCTAGAACAAACATCGCCATCAGGTCCCCAATACACAGATTGTGTAGCAATTTCAACTCTATGGAGTTTGCCGAGTTGGATATACATACCTGCACTTTACCGTCCCTTTTGACGCTATGTAGACCGCGGGTGCGTTACACTTAGTTGAGTACTTTTTCCGTTCTCATACTTTAATTTTATGTTATTTATATTTGCATGTGTACATTATTTAACATTGCCTTGTAATTGGATATTTGTATCTGTTGGGCATTAAATATTATTATTATTATTATTATTATTAAATCATTGGGGTTAGCTACCATGCTGCTTCTTTAATAGAAAACTATCTTCCCTTTCGTTGTTAGGAGATTGTATTATCGAAAAAGATGTCCAGCACCCTTTCTGAACGAAGTGGTGTTCCAGACGGCTCCATCTTGGGCCTCTTACTTATTACGTAATTTATACATATATTGATTTGTATTTTTTTCTTGATGTATAATGAAACCATTATTATTATTTTGCGTCTAGATAATGAAAGCAAATTTAATAACCTTAGTTGTTCAAAATAAGAATACAGGTTCTTAGCAAGTTCATGTAAAAGGAACTTAATAAATTTACGCTAGACTTTTTCGATCTTTTCATTGGAAAATTGTGAAAGAGCTGAAACGACATAATAAAACTTGAGAGCGGATAGCACCAAACTTTGATAGATAAAAATTATTTTGAGAACGTTGGTTAAATCACGAGTTTATCACTTAATAGAATTATATAGGTTAGTCAGTCTACCTTAAAGTGCAGTAGGTTTATATCTTGCGTATATACTTCATTAACAATAGCATCGTCTATTGGTATGAGGGTAAGAAATGAAGTTCTTTTCTTCTTGGTAAAAGTGGCGGTTTTGCATTTATTTATAGTTAAGAACACGGTATCTCTGTTCCAAAAACAAGTCATTCATATCTGCTTGATGTTAATTGTAATCCGAAGTTGACTCTTTTTTAGATCGAGAACAAATATAAGAAATTTGGAATAATTTATATAAGAAGAAGGGACAAAATGGCTCATATGGCTGCCTTCTGTAATGACCTGGACCCGACATAACAATATATATTTGTACAATTTGCGTACAATTGATATATGAGGTGCAAATCAACGGTGTTCAACACAATCGAAAGCCTTGTTTAAACCATTGCGTCCAAAGCTAATTTGAAAACTATGTTCGAATGAAGCGAAAATGGTAATAAATTAATACATTGGTTTCAGTGATTCTACCTTGGATAAATCCATGTCGAGCAATAAATCTTTATTATAATTTTATGATTATTCATGTTTAATATCGTAATACATATTTTTGTGTAAAAGAGACGTCATTAATGCGAAATCTATAGCAAGGAATTTGTAATTTTTGCGCTCATAAAATTGCGAGTAATGAGTAAGGTCTCCATGCAATTTCAGTATATAGCAAAGGGGTACGAATCCGGCAACGGATGTAAAAGAATAACCCTCTGTTTAGTGACATATAATTGTTTTGAATGGTATCTGCACTGTGCTATATTATATCTATAAAAGCAAAATTAAGTGTGAGAAATTTGCTTGAAAGTTTTGAAAAGTATATAACTGGACGATTTTTACGGAAAAGGTTGTTAAATTGTAATTTAGATAAGATAATAGTATTGCATCAGAAATGTTACAGCCGCAGAAAAATAGTAAAGATATGGAAAAGGCTAAAGATGAAAAATGCAAGGTTTTAAAAGATAATATATGTACTTGCTGCCGTAAATAAATGAACACTCAATAAATGTTGGTGTGTTTTCAGTGAAATTTTTGGGAATTATGTATTTTGTTCGTACAAACTATGAAAATTTTAACAAGACACATTCGATTAATCAAGGCAGCATTGGGAATGTACTAAAAATACTTTTGTTTTTCTGTTGACACTATTTACTTCTGTGTCACTGTAAAGGTATACTTATAGCTTTATTTTGTCCTAGTCATTTTCATCACTTATGTGAGTTTGAACGTGATGTTGCTAATTGTGTAAGATGCAGTGTCGTTACAATGGCTCTGTCTTGACGAAGGTGGACACAAAATAATGAGGGTACAGCTTGGACGTTCCCGACGCTCTACTGATTGTAAAGATGATGTTCTTCGCCTACGGACCATATCTTGGCAACAAAAGAAAATGGCGATAGATGGAGAGCTTTAATTAACAAAAAATCTAAAAAAAATAGGACCTGCATATGGACGAAATCTCTAATTCTATGCCATACATAGGAATGGAGAATGGAATAGAGCCATCTTGAGTACCGAATCTCAATTTTAATTATGAGCCCATAATGATTCTAAAATGGTCAGAAGACATCCCCGAGAAAAAATAAAATATCAGTTTTCCGTACAACGAATTGCTCTCACTTAAGATATGATCGCGTTGAAGACTAACTGGTAAACACAATTTTTCAACAGAATACTGTACCGCCGTATATAACCAGGGTTACTATGGAGTTTTTTGGTAATGTTAATGTTAAACGCTTATTTCTTCTCGTACGCCGAACTTATTACCAATAGAACGCATATGTACATGGCAGGACAGATGATTGATAATTTACAACCACATTCAAGCAATGTAGATGTTCTTTAACAAAGTATTTTCAGAAGCTTGAGATAGCATATCACAGTTTGCTATTGATTTACCAACTACAAGTGTGCCTCCTAGATTAGCTGAGGATCGACGCATTATTGGTGTTTAAATAAATTATTACGATCATATCTTGTTGACATTGTCATCGTTTCTTAAACGAATAAAATACACATTTCCTGGAAACATCAATAAAATGTACGAATGTTTACTGGACATTAGTACGTATTATAAATGATGATAGATGATTTCTCAATTGTTTTAAAACTTTTACAGAACTAATGATTTTCGACGTGCAAAGAAGTGATGGTGGTTGTGTTGTTGTTCGATAACTGTTGCTTTGATTAGGTAATAAGTAACATCAATTGAAATATGCAAAACAGCACAAAAATTGAAGAAGGAGATTAAACGTGGGAGTAGTTCTGTTTTTGTGTAGGGTTGTGTCTTGTGTTAGTAGTTTAATTAGAATAATCGAAATGTTGGTAGCTGAACGTTATTTGGGCATTCTGAAAACTATGATATACAACCTGGACATCCCTTAAGTGGTCCAAGTTACGTGATTCCAAGAATTCTGAAATACTCGTGGAAATTATTTTAATGAAAAGGCAGAAGAATGTATAAGAGAGATTATATTCCTCCTTGTACGTATGTATGTATATGTGTTATGTCTTAATAAGTGTTTAACCTTCTTTATTATTTCAAATTATGAAATCTTCCTCGTAACTGTTTTATTTGTTTTCTTCAATGTTTTCCTTGAATCGTTCATATCAATATTCTTATAATTACGGTTTTATTTGTTGCTCCCAAGAAGAATGTCGAATATTGATGCTTTTCTTAGCATATCCATTTTGTTTTCAATGCATCAACAAGGTTTCTAATCCAATGCCGTCCATGTTTATCGTATATAATGTTACATGTAATTATTATATGTACACTACGATTCATAATTTTGATCGCATTGTATAAAATAAAATACACTACACCGATAATGTTTGCGAGAAATTTATCAAAGAAACAAACTTTACTCATTAAATTAAGATATTTTATAGACAAAATAATACATTCTAATAAAATACACGCTGATATAATGTTTTTTGAAAGGAACCCTCTTTTACTATAATAATTTCCTGACAGATACGCGGCATCTTTAGAAATAATCGCTCCAAATACTATTCGTCTATAGCATTCCTCACTTCTTGTGGAGCATTTCAGAATGCTGCTTTGCCAATCAGAGATTTTTTCCGGACCTTACAATCCAAGTGATTCCACAAAAGCTCAATGGGGTTGCAATCAGAGCTCTGTGGCGACCACTTCCTTAGGAATAGGACTCCTTCAGAAGATTTCTCTTGAAAATAAGCTTTGATCACTTTTACCACGTGTTTGGGGTCGTTTCCTTGCTGATAAGGTGAACCCCTCCCACGCATCGTTTTCTAGGATTCTCAAACACACATCTTTTGTCATTCTTTCGTCTATTTTAACTAACTTTTTAATCTTTACGCCTCCAAAGCAGCCCTACACCATGATGTTTCCTGCTGCATGTTTTTGAAATACACTCGTCTAACATTTTTTCTCCAGTGCGGTAATTTACGATGCAGCAAAGCAACGATTTCTTAGGGAAATCACTCGGATGTATTGGTGGTCTCGTTCCGTCGTTGACCAAGGCCTTCGATTTCGCTTTCTGCTCTGAAGGGTAGTGGTCTCTTCCTTTCTTTTAATTGCCCTACGTATATAACACCCAGAAACATTTAATTGTGGAATTTCTATATCTAAAGGACTTGTTTCGTGTAAAACTCATATTCCGGTGCATCAAATAAGCTAGAAAATTAAATAGGATCTTCCTAACGCAGTCACACACGCCTCCAGTACCTCGGCAATATGCAGCACGCATGCTGAATGTACAGTTTATTATAAGGCAGGTGGATGATTCAATATCCCTCCTAAATTCTACTTCTTAACGCATTCATCCCCAATTTTCTACTATTAACGCATTATTGCTTTATTGCCATCATAAAATTTAATACAGAAATACATTGTTTTCGTATTTATGAATGGATTTTGACAATAAGTCTTTTTGTTATGATGAATATATACTGTCAATATTAGATTGCAAATGCCAGTTTAAGAAGATTAGTATACATTTCTTGGAATATTTTTTAAATATTTTAAATCATGCCAAATATACAGTTAATATATACTTGTTATACATGTAATTTATTTTAAAGCTTGTAACGGAATTGATTAAACGTAATTGTAAATAATAGGATGATACTGCCAAACTACAGTGTAATAATACATTTGCTTTTTATGAACTATTAACGTTTTTATAAATTTATTTTCATCCTCTGACTTGCCAACGTCTTTTACTTGGAATATTCTTTTATTTTAATTCACTATATAAATAATGAATAGGCTGAGAATAAAATGTTAAGACGTATAGTTTTAAAATAAGAAGCACTTTTTTCTATCCAATGGTAGTTCAATATAACAGGCGGAAGGTATTTAGGTGGACTAAAATTAGAAATACATGTTACTGTAAATATTGCCTGAAACTGTTACAAAATCTCATCATATATGTACGTATATACGTTTGTAGATAGTTGTATACAGTTAAACAAATACTAGGGAAGCAGTTTTACAGCCGAATCTTTCAATCCGCTCCTACGAATATGATCTCATTGCGGGAGTGTGATTGAACTGCTCGACAGGCGAATCTGTTCCGTAAAAACTGAACTGAACGTTTTTTTCACGGATCAAGGTCGAAATGCTAAACGCGAAGTATCTTTAAGATGGCAGTAAATGTGCTAATTGCACATATGGATGTACAGATTTTTTTTTATTTATTTTCTAGTATGAAACAGAGATGTTAAAAAGTTATAAAGTTGCTTGGAAGCAATTTTAAGGCGTTTTTTCAATAACAACTTGCATAGATAAAAATATCTTCTACATATAAATACATACAAAACTACTTGAAAGAATTCTTAAAGGCAGAGGTATAAGGCGATTCTAGTAAAATAATTATAATGTATTAATGAACCAATGTTTTATAAAATGAAACTAGCTTAAACACCCGACTTTGCTTGAATAAAACCGGTTTATTTTTTTTTATGGAACAAAAGTATTGGTTGCTGTTTCAATATTAATCAGGGTTGTAATTAAATATAAAATCCAAATACTCTCTTGAACGTGAAATGAGGAAGATTAATCTGTTTTATAGAACTTATTTCGAGAGTGTTGCTCATTACTGTATTTATCTTGAGAATGGCGCAGACATCCCCGCAGAAAAGAAAAATGCATAATGTAGCGTGTGTCATCTACTATGTTAGCAATTTATCAATTATGTGGATGATTATTGGATTTGTTCTTTGAAATATTTATTTACGAATATAGAGCGTATTTTTTCAAGCGTTCTGTTATTTAGAAGACAAACATTTTTATATCACTAATTGCAAATAGTACATACAATTTTCTTACAGATATTTTTAATTGTTTGTACAAGGTATTCCACAAGTCTTTTTCAAAATGAAAAGAATATATGTTTATTTTTTTATTAAAATATATCGCGTCTGGATATCAATTAATTCGACATTGTAGCTCAAATAGTAACGCATATACATGGCCACTAAGGTGAAAATGCACCACATCCGATAAGTTTTTGTAAAACTCGCGCACATAGCACCCAACCTCTGCTCCCGCAAAATGATCCATAGCGACTAAATTGCCAAGAACAGGACTATTGGCATACTCGTCACCCCCACTCAACAATAGTGTTCGCATAATGGACAAAACAAATTGAAAAAGACTTTCGAGGCGTCCAGCACGTACATGCCATCTTCTTACCATTGAGGAATGTTACTAAGATCAATAATAACTAACTACTAGATAGAGTTAGAATTTTGCCTCATTGTATGAAAGGGTCGTTGCACTTATAATTTCTTTCTACGAGCTATAGATTGTTCACGAATTAATTTCCAAACAATTAGATGTAGACCATTTAATTTCGCCAATACTTTTTTTGTATTAGCATGAGCCTCAGTGTTGAACTTGTTCTAATTCAGCTCTTATTACTAGGCCGTATCTAACTTTTGAAGTTATAATGAACTAATTTTCCTTGGCTGAAAATAAGGTTCAGAGAATGTTCCCTTCGCAAAACCTTAGTGATTTTACGATGCGCTGATCATCACGAGAGTTTTCGTTTGCGCTTCCATATGTAAAATGGATATTAGCTGTTTCAATATGAGCATACGTATTGAAGAGTACATAATTTTAAACAGATCTCTAAAGTAGGGAAAGCGGTTTGTCAAGTGAGCACTAGGTTTTGCCAAATATCTGTGATTATTGTCGACATGCCGTATGTTAATTGATCATTTAAGCATTTGCATGAAGTTAAATAATTTTAAAACTTCAGAGATTTATTTTTACAGTTGTTATTAAAAAAATACTCCTGCACACTGTTACAGAAAACACTGTATGTCAGTCATAAAAATAGATATGTACAGGTGCAATATTTTGATGTCGTTTTTATCTAATCACATACTAAAGGTTATTTTATAAATGCCTATATACAGTATTTACAGAATGAACAGCAACGCTTCACGATTTAAGTTTAAATTTCAGTTAAATATTTATGCAGTTTATAACACCTTTTTAGAAAACAATTAAGAACTTACAATTTTTATTTCAGTTAACACGTATGTTTATAAAAGAATATAATTTATGATTAAAAAACGTCGCTTAAAATTTGAAGTATGAACTATTTCTAGTAATACAATATCCTTGTTTTTTTTTCGTCGACTATTCGGGCACTACTGCTAGTTTCATTACGTTCTATTAGGAACAGTCCGAGTTGACAAGCAAGAATCATAATACCAAATTGGATTCCGCCATACTTTGGACGATGTGTATATAATCGCTATCTAACTGCAACTAAGTGATTTAAACATCTGAATTTGGTATATATACACTACCGTCCATATTAGTTCGGACACCCAGTAACATGTAAACTCTACTAGAAGATAATACAATTGCTGCTATATATAAATAACATTTATGTTAGGTCCTTTATGAAGTTTATTGTTTATTAATTGTACAGGTTAACTTCCAAGAATATCGATTAGAGAATGATTAAAAACGTATTATATTTTAAGACCCAATATAATAATTGAGGTGGGAACAGGCCACCCGGATGTGTATTGTGTATTGATAAATCCTTTAGTTCTTAATTAACTGGCTTGTTTGTACATTAGTGTTAAGAGCGTATCTTTTTGTGGGAACCAGATTAAAGTTATTAAAATGCCGAGAGGAAAACCGACAAGTTTAGGGAAGCGCTCTGTAATTGTTGCTTTTTATCAAGAAGGTTATTCAGTGCGTCAAATTTCCGAAAAAATACATGTTAATAAGTCGACTGTTAGTGATATCATTCGGAGACATCAACACATCTTAAGAGATACTTTAAGCGATCGGCCATGTTCAGGTCGTAAGAGAATAACAACTCACGTCGACGATGAGCCTATAAGCGAAATGGGAGACTGACAGCACCAGAAATCGCCACCGAAATGAATCGCGACCGTGCAAGAAAAATTTCTGTTACTACAGTGAAAAGATGATTAAAAGTTGTAAATCTTCACGCCCACTTCGACAGGGAAACAGGCAAAAACGGCGACAATGTTTATGTATTTATGCCCAATACATAAACATTGGACAGTGAATAATTGGAAAAGGGTGCTATGAACTGATGAGTCAAAGTTTAATTGAGATTGTTCAGACAATCAAGGCGCAAAGAATGTTGCAGGATTTTGTAGTGGCAACTGTAAAGCAAGAAAGAAAAGAGGGTTATTTAGAAAGTCTGCAAGAAAATCCAATACCATCGGAGCAACGTCTAATCGGCGAAAATTTTGTATTTATGTAAGACAAGGAGCCCAAACACTCCGGAGTGATATGTTAAAATTTCATAAAGGGATAACAAGATAATAGCACTTTACAAATAATGAGGAAGCCGCCGCAAAGCTCCGATCTAAACCCCATCGAGCTATGATGGGATGAATTGGCCAGGAGGATCTGGCAAGTATGTCCTACCTCTGTAGGCTACATGTGGAAAACTTTACAAGAGGAATGGACTAATATGCCAAATAGAGTCCTTGGAAAGCTAGTGGAGCGAATGCTTGGCATTGTGAAAACTGTTCTTCGCGCAAAAGGGAATGTTTTAGAAGTTATTAGTTATAATTATTTCCTTTTTGCGTTTATACTTTAATTTAAAAAAAAAGAAAAATAAGATTGAATATTTTCTCATTTTTAAAAAATTTATTTGCATGTCCGAACTAATATGGACGGTAGTGTACATATTTCATACCTGGCATTCAAATAAAAGAATTTGGTCATAAATTACCTGAAGTCAGGTAGCGATCCTTTTATGGATTTCTTGAAAACATTACGGTTCATTTTGTCAATACCGTATATTACGTATGTAAGCACCTGCCTATAGCCCGCATAGGGATTATATAGTTTATGCTTCATTATAAGAATATTAACTACTATTTGGCGTGTATATAGTTACTGTATTTTTCATAAAGTGCGCAAGACTAGAAATGTCTATGTTAACTATCTGTACTTTTGTGTTCTGGAAACACAGTTATTTTTAGAAAATATTTTAAAATAGCAAACATAGGTAATGAATAATATTTCATTAATGATTTTCCGGTCAATCTTTGATTAATGAGATTAATTTCCCGCATCAAAGCGATTACTTTTGTTACCGGCAATCCAATTGTCAAACGAAGGCGGTGGAAAAACGGATGGAACTTCTTTCATCGCTGCGTCAAAACGGAAATTATTCCGTAAATATGATGGATTATTAGTGCATACTTAGATACTTGCTGTGTTAGATATAAGGATGATTATCAAATGTATTCTGGACAAGTAGCAATTTCCTGCAAATTTTAGTCAGAACCTTAATTCAGCACTTAAACGAAAAGTGATTATTTGCTTTATTAGAACTAAATCGTTGTAGTATATATTTTTATTTTTTGCTAATTTGCCAATTTACAATTTATTTACAAATGATGCAAGCATTCAATTTAGAGCTTACGTTAAAGTAATGTACTTTTACATAACTTGGTCCTTGACCAACTTTAGATTCTTAACATTCAGTTGTTTTAGTTTGTTTATTCGCGTACATGCATATGTATGATTAAGAAAGGATATATCTACAAATTTGTGAGATCAACGTTGCTGTTACCAAAATGTATACTCTATTTTGATAGAGATTCGTTATACAATTACAATTTACGTAAGGTATTTATTATATTCAATCGTTAATTCAAAGTCTTGACTATTCGATAAGTAACCGATCTTTGCGAATTTCATAGGTAGATATATCCGATGTTTTTTTTTCACATAAATTATTTTCAAATATTGTTTTAGACCCATCAGTTCTGCATAAACTACTATGTTTCAAAATAAATACTTAACTTTAATATTCATTCTACAACATCAATTACAATATATTAGGAAATGCAATCAATTTTGTTTACATCATATCTTAAAATGTCTTATAAAAGTTTCTGGGATATATTCAGTGTTTCATGCTCTAAAACATGTGTTGTGCAACAGACAATATAATGTATTTGTAAAATATTTTAATCAATAATCAACGTTTTTAGCGGAATCAGATGAATTAACAATTATTCTATTTCATGTTATCGGTATATCAGAAATATCTGAAAGTTATCCTTAAATTATCTAATTTGTGTTATAACAGAGGAATGTTATTCAGTTTTATAGATAATCTTAAGTATTAAGTATTAGAGATAATGCTAACAGGTACAATTTTATCTGGGGTAATATTGCAACGAGACCTACGATAGCCATTTGTTTATTTCGTGAAAAAATATTTAGGTGCAGTAGTTGATTAATTTAATAAAACCAATATATCTGCATTCATATTGAGAACTAAAGCAATTCATTACAACATGGAATTATAATACGTTGTATAGGTTGAGAATTAATGAATTTCTATTCCTCCAAATAGAAAATATTTATATGCTGTTTCGTATGTGATATATCTTGTGGGTAAATAATACTATTTTTGTTAATATATAAATCATGTTTGGTCACATATTTAACGTTTATACAGAGAGGCGCACAAATTAAAACTTTTTGATACCAAGTACTTAATTTTGTTTTATTTAGGCGTAACACACCTAACAGCATCTTTTAGATAAAGATCTGTTTAAAAAAGTATTTATAATAGAGTGTCCTTAGAACTACTTTCGTATATAAGATGAAAATCATTGAACTGGATTGGTTTCCTGTTGTACTAGTTTTTGAACAGAAATGTTATTAAAAATATCAGCGTTTATCAGGGTGTAAGAGCAGATTCTTGAAGTGCTAATTTGACTTACCAAAGTGCTGTGAATAAAAATATATTTAAAGGAGCACACATTTCTAACGAAACCTAAAATAATAAGAAATATCGGAGTTAAAGTTTAAACGCACCACAAGGATTCACTGTAAAATCAAATATATATAATCAACTTCTTGTGGGGTGTTAACTTCTTAAATGCCAAGTGTTGTCCGTTTCGTTTCGTCTTTGTATGGTTTCATATATTCATTTTACATTGTGGCTTGCCTTTTCCAAACATAGTATAGATGCATATGTCTTTTTACTTGTTTCTATACTTTTTGTTTCTAAAAGTGACTGTTAATACCGAAATCCAATCTTTTGTTCGTCATCTTTGTCAATAGTCCAATATATTTTTGACGTTTGTTATCTTTATTTCAACTCTGTCAAATGATTGAAGGGTGGATTATACGTTATATTTATTGCATTCTGCATACTATGTTTTATACTGATCGTCTTGTAGAGTTATCTATTTCATTCAGGTATTAGTTACACCTTGACTGGATTGCTTTCTTTGGTATAGTTTCTCTTTTTTCAACATATTCCTTTGTGTTTAAGCTCTACCACGTTGTTAGTCTCTTTTTGTTAATCAAACGGTGCCAATTGTAACAGGTACCAAATGTCTAACAGGAGCGATTTCAATGCGACCTTTATATGTTAAATCGCTTTCATCAAACTATACGAAACGATGCCCTGTTGGACTGATATATTTTTTCTTTACGTGACGTATCTATTTCTTGTTAGTGTTATCACGAAAAAGGAATCTTACATAGAAACATAAGTATTTACTCACTTGTGCTTTTTGGCCCACATAATATGTTGATTAGTTATTTATTGGATAGATTATGTTTTTCAAGAGTTAAAAACAAACCAGCATATAATACCATGACAATAGAAATATGGTGTTGATCACAACATAGCAAGTGATGTCGTTTGTAGCATGTTACACCGTTACCGACAGATTTTTATGTTTTTTTAAAGTTTCTGTTATTTGTCATTTCCTCATAATATGCCCTACATAATTCAGTTGCTGGACAGATTGAGTGTTTAGACCATTCCAAAAATGTTAAACTCAACGGTTTCAGATCTTCTTTAAGGTAATTTATCGTATTAAGGAAACTACTTTGGGAAAAATGGCAATGTCATAATTATTAACATGTAGTGCGCAAAACCTTTTTTATTATATGCAGATCAGTGGATGGAATATCATCCATGAAAGTACCAGTTTATGATTCTAAAAACAAGCTAGAACTTCTTTTAGTATTTAAACCTCGTAATATTCTTGGTGCACGGATTGTGAGTAGGGATAAGAAGCTGAAAATAGTTTTTATGAATTATATTTAAATTAATATATTATCTCTATTTCTGTTCTTATCACTATAATTATGTATTAATGATAATTTATTATAACCTATTACTCTAAAATATAATCGATATACAATCAACATCGAGACTGTTATAATCAACACTAAGGAGGTGTCGGTAGCAACAAGTGTTACTCTGTGCATTATATATAACAAACCATTTGCATATAAAAAAATCATATTAACTTTTTCTTGCAGTTGATATACACTACCGTTCATAAGTTTGATCGCGCTTTATCAAATAACGAAATAAACTAGACAGATAATGTTTGCGAGAAATTTCGTAAAGAAACAAACTTTACTCATTAACTTAAAATCTTTTACTAACAAAATAGCATATCCTAATAAAATACATACTGTTACAATGTTTCTTCGAAGTGACCCCCCTTTGCTTTTATAACTGCCTGCGGTATCGTAAGAACTAATCGCTCCAAATACGATTCGTCTATAGCATTCTACACTTCCTGCAAAGCATTCAAGAATACTCCTTCGCCAGTCGGAGATTTTTTCGGGCCTCACGATCTAAGTGATCCCAGAAGAGCTGAATGGGGTTGCAATCAGGGCTCTTTGGCAGCTACTCCATTAAGGATACGACTAATTCAACAGATTTGTCTTGAAAATAAGCTTTAATTGCCCTTGCGGTGTGTTTGGAGTCGTTATCTTGCTCATAAATAAACCATTACTCAATTAATTCATATGCAGTTAATACCGCATCATTTTTAAGATTCACAAATACACATATTTTGTCATTCTTTCTATTTTAACTAATGTACCAATCCTTCAATGTCCATAGCAACGTTTCCTCCTCTATATTTCACTGTTTTTTGAATACACTTATCTAACATTGCTTCTCAAGGGCGGCGACGAACAAGCGTGCGAGATTTTCTTCCGAATAATTCTGTTAGTGCGTCCGTTAGATATTTTATCATCTGCACTCCAGTTTGCTGCAGCTTTTGCCTAATTTTGTCTTCGCCGTTTCTGTATAGAACTTAACCGTGGTTTTTTTTACCGCTGTATGACGTAATTTGTGGTATAGCAAAGCGGCAATTTGTTAGGGATATCACTCGGATGTATTGGTTATCTTGTTTCGTCGTTGATCTAGGCCTTCCATTTCGCTTTCTGCACTGAAGCCTACCGGTCTCTTCCGTTCTTTTAATTGCCGTACGCACACAACAGTTAGAAATATTTAATTGTCGAGCAATTTCTCTGTTTGAAACATTTGTTTCGTGTAAAACGCATATTGTGGCATACGCTTTAGTATGAAATATCCTTATTTTTGACATATCTTCGATCAATTAAATTAACTATATGAAATAGGATCTTCCTAACGCAATCACACACGTCTCCAGTTTCTCGGCAATGTACTGGATGGATACTGAATGTACAGTTTATTATAAGGCAGGGAGATGATTCAATACCTCTTCCAAAGTCTGTTTCATAAAGTATTCATCCGCACATTTTTGTTTTACTGCCATCATAAAATTTAATAAAGGTATACATTGTTTTGGTTTTTGAATGGATTTTGTAAATAAGTCTTATTATTATACTATCGACATTTGATTATAAATGTCATTCTAAGAAGACTAGCATGGTTTTCCCTAAATATTTTTAAAGTAGTTGTAAGTACAACACATTATATCAGGTGCAATCAAACTTATGAACGGTAGTTTACGTTACTCATGTAAATTTTTGTTTATTTCAGTTTTTGAATGCAAATTCGAAGTAATTCACGTAATAACACTCCGAGTATATTTCTTTCTTAGATACGTATCTCATGGCAATGTCTTCTTGAAACTGAGAACTGAGTGTCTTACGCCATAGGCACGGTGTACAATTTTTTGCACTTTTTGTCCGTTTGGCAACTTTTTCTTCTAATTTTTCCATCAAGTTCGATATTTTTTTCGAACACCTTGTATTTTCCTTAAGTTTACTTAAAAGAATATAAAGTATTTGATGTCATTCGAATCGTTAAGAAATGTACTTTTTATCTAATATTTATCTAACAACACCCACGATGTTTCACTAAGAAAATTAAGTTTCTTATAAAAGACTATCAAAATGAGCAGTTTGATATCATAGTGGCGACAAAAACAAAAGAGCATGACATTCATATTTTTGTTCCAGTAATTAATCCAGCGTCACGGTAGTCTGAAAAGTAAAAAATCGAATTAAACAATGGCAATGAAAATGAACGGACAAAGTGTTTTCTAACTTAGAATACCACGTAGAATCCAAAATATACAGGAATTTAAACCAATATCCATATTAATACTAATATTAATATGAATATCAATACTAAACCACCGTTGGCATTAGTAATGATAAAATTGTAATTTTATCATATACAGGAATTTCCTTTTAAAACAATAAATTTCATATTTCCATGATGACCGAAACCTGCAAAATGAACGAGAGAATGAAATATAGTTTAAATTATACACCCTAGATTTTAATGTATGGATGGCATAAAGCACCTGGTACACGTATGTGTCTTCTTATACAATTTATTTGTTGCGTGATACGTCGAACAACTGCCTCCCTTACTGTTCTGCAATGCTTAAAAATTGAAAGTATTTAAGCTTGTCACCACTCATGTAATATATTATTAGTAAGTGACGCAACGCTCTGATAATCTTGATACATTGTTATCAGTTATTCATACAATATCGATAAAATCAAATGTTCAAGCAGTTGGCTCTGTGCTGTTGTTACTATTGCCTTCCATTTCTGCACAGGTAATATCTATTACAGTTTGGATGGTGTTTATCCTTCTTTTGTTTGCTTACAATAGCCCTTGAATTGTTGTGTGCTACAGTTTAATTAATATCTAAAGGTAAATATTTGATTTCGTGATTCCTAGGGACATTTCGATATCCGAGTTTATGTAAGTACATAAAAGACACGGATTTATATCTAATGTGTAAATGCTGAATTTTAAAAATTGAAACTAATAGTAAATTTACTTACGTAACTTGTTTCGAAATTATATTTAAATTGTGTATGTAGTGAATGTCATGTATACTTACTATAAATTGTATGTAAATAACTATATCGCTCTTATTGCATTATTATATGACTACATAAGGTGCACATACATGTATTAGAAGGATCGTAACCACTATCAATAGTCTCGATCAATAGCGGCCTATTAAATGTTTTTCATTTATTGTGTGAGTGATGGTTAGATTATTATGTTTTATAAGTGACGGATAAGGGTTTTTGCTCTAATAAGTGCAAGTGTGTATTTCGTATCTCTATTTTGTAAGAGTGTAACGGAGATGGTACTTCACACTTATCGGTAACCTATCATAAACACGTAAATATCATATTATTTGTAATATTTACGTAAAGAATTACGTTGCAGGAATGCAAATGTAATGTCTATTTAGTCTGTAGAAAATTTATTTGAGATGTATTAGCAACTTCTGGAAAAACATGAATAAACTGTATTAAACTATATCTTACGAAATATATAAAAAAAATCATCAACTGTTAATCAAGAAAACAAGAACTTGGGCAAATGATATATTATGAAGACCAAAATTTAAATCCAGTATAATATATAGTTTAGTGAAGTTGTATTAATAATAGGATTTTTTCATAAGTAAAATTTTGGAACTTGCTTAAAATGACCTGTCGTTATTGTAGAGTGTATTGGAACAGTACGAGAATTAATTCAAAGTGCATTAATCTTCGGAGAGCATCTTTCGAATAACGAAAGAAGTACTTAAAAACTATCTATTGTTTTATTCCACCTCTATATGCAAAACTTAAAAGACAACCCTTGTATAACGTGATTCAGATGGGCAATTTGTTCGACGATCACTGAGTACAGTACTTAATATACGTAATATACACAGTAGATTATCTAACATAGAGGCAGTAACATCATATGGAATTGGTCCCATTTTTGCATACGTGGGGTAGGAATATAACATCTGTATTTAGACTTATTGAGTGACATTATACTGCTTTAAGCCGCAGGGTACATGTCTCCATTGTGGGCATATCAGCAACGTAATTGCATTAAATATCCGATTAGAAGGGTTGAAAATAAGTGTTGATGAGAACAATTGGAACAAAACCCAAGAGAAACCTTACGAGTTCGTCCAAAAAAGCCACATAATGGAAAATTGCCGAGTTACTATTCTGCAAGAGAGATGATATGTCGATGTCATGATATTATTAAAAGAGAGAAGATCCAATTCAATATCGGGTTACACGGAAAAGTTATACAATTTCTTGCAGTTGTAGAGTGCTTGTCTTATTTTATTGCAACGCGATCTTTAAGTTTCTTTTAAGTTTACACATGTTATTGTAACCATTTTGACGATATTATGCTTTGGCATTATTTGTCATTAACTCGCATTTACCGTTGCTGCTATTGTTATGCATCAGCTTGTATATATATATCAGGTTTTCTGCTCCTTCTTTTACAAACTTCTTTTGCGTTAATATTCACTGGTACCTTGTCTGGTATGTCCAAATTCTGTCAATCGACCCTTACTTAATGATCTCATTTATTTGGAGAAAGAAGATCCAGGGTTGCTGGATACTATCACACTTACCATAACACATGATATACACAAGCATTGTGGCAAGCGACAGCAGTCTAATATCGCAGTAGTCGAGTGCGTGTTTTGTTGTTGGTTGTATGTTCATCTTTGCAAATAGTAATTGTTTAAATTTAGATACTTTTGTAGGCATCCAAATTTTCCGCGTATTGGTGGTGTCATAGCATTTTATTACAACTAGCTAATGTTATAAATAGTTTTTTTTTTAACTTATTCTGTGTATCGCGGTCTCTGTATGTTTATCTGGCGCATTATTTCCCTCATAATTGAAGCCTCTAAGTAACTCTACAGTATCTAAGAATTTCCATTAAACTAAAAAGTAGTTATACATGCTTCTGTGCTTTCTTGAAAAAAAAAAACACATGGGTAAAATCTTCTCTAAGAATTAGTTTTTTGGTTTCCATTAGATTTTTATTAGGAAATCGAAATTAAAATAATATTTCATTCATTAAAGTCATGAAGTGTCTGCCTAACCTACCATTCTGCAGGATTTACTATATTTATTAGCTTGCACAATAATCTCCTGTTTTATACTAGTTGGCATTTACTTACCAGCAAGTGCACCTGCTTGACTTATGGCGAATATGAAATAGAATAATTTAAGCTACAATATATTTCATGATGCTCGCTTCAGTTGTTTAAATTAACACGGTTATCAGAAAGTTTGCTATTTATACCACTTTCTTTACAACAATTATTAAACCTTTAATTTATGATACGATTATTTTTAGCATTATTATAATATTATTATAATGATTTATTGAAAAAATATTTTTAATATTCGAGGTTATTATTGGAATGCATGGTGTTACGGATATTGCTGTTCTTAAACCTTTTTATCGAACAAGTGGATAGGGTTGTCTGAATATGAAACTCTAGAACAACGTGCAGCAATAACTATAAGCACTTTATTTACTTTTGGTTACCTACACGGTATCGTTAATCTAGGCCTGTTAAGTTCGAACATAGCTTAGATGGTTGGTATATTGGTGTGCAATTGCAGCTTTAACACATGGGCTGAAAAGTCCCGGGCCTAACAAAGAAAACACGTTTTGTTTGGTTCAAAATTAGCTTTATTCATCAACGTAATCTCCATCAAGAGCAACGCAATCATTCCAGCGCTGCTCTAACATTTCAATACCACTTGTGTAGAACGATTTATCTTTTGCCTCAAAATAAGCCTCAGTTTCAGCGATAACCTCTTCATTCGTGCGAAATTTCTTACCGGCGAGCATTTTTTTGAGGTCTGCGAACAGCCAGTAGTCGCTGGGAGCCAAATCTGGCGCATACGGTGGATATGGGAGCAATTCGAAGTTCAATTCATGTAGTTTTGCTATTGTTTTGATTGACTTGTGACACGGTGCGTTGTCTTGATGAAACAAAACTTTTTTCTTTGCCATATGCGGTCGTTTCTTTGCAATTTCGGCCTTCAAACGTCCCAATAACGCTATATAATATTCACTGTTAATGGTATTTCCTTTCTCAAGATAGTCGATGAATATTACACCACGCACATCCCAAAATACCGAGGCCATAATCTTTCCAGCCGATTGTTGAGCTTTCGGGCGCTTTGGACGAGGTTCACCAGTTGCTGTCCGCTTAGATGGCGATCGTTTTGATTCCGGAGTGAAGTGACGGATCCATGTTTCATCCATTGTGACATATCGACGCAAAAATTCCTTTTCAGCCCATGTGTTATTATGAATGCTCTCCAATTTTTCAGCATGCATTCGCATATACTAAACAATATTATTCTTCGGTTTCACGGAGAAATTACTTGTATGAATCGTATCAAATTTTAAAGGGATTTTGAACTTAAACGAGATGATTTGATCTAAGACATATTATTAGTACAGCGATGTATATGCGTATTCGAATAATACATTCACTTGCTTGAACTTTTGTTGCAAAGGCGCCACTTGTGATTAAATCTGTAGTACGCGTCATTCCAAATACGGTTTGACACGCACTTTATGTTATCAGTAAAGGAAAATAGTTGCAATATTTGAATAAGAATGTATGTACATATGTATGCAGTTTATCATGAATATCTTGCAAAATGAGTAAAATGAGTAATTCATTTCGGGAAATAATTAAATGATTATTTTGGTTCTAAACAGTAAACGAGCATTCCCATAAGTTATTTACAACAATAACGATTATACCCGATATATTGTGCAACATTATCTGTGTTTTTGCAGGATCGCCTTAAGCGGAGTTATTTGATAAATTCATGTAAATTAATTCTTGCTTAATTGCATTAATTACCTAAACATTTCACTTTCAACAACTACTACACTACTTACATAATTATCGTGTAGTTGTTTGTATACAAAATGTATAGTTGTAACCTTTAATTTATGTAAATTATACGTGCATATACGCATACAGAATGTGCTTTCTTTAATCAAATGTTTGAAGAATACCCAAGCTAGAATTATATATTGCGTGAGTTAATATTTCTGCGACTAAGAAATAAACAAGCAACCCTACAATTAAACTTTTCTTTTAGCGCATACAATGCATATCTTTTTATTGCTTGTACATATTTGTGCTGATGAATGTTATAGTATTACTTACAGGAAGTACTAATAGTAAAAATATTAGAGGATCGATATCTTCGAAAATTAGATTCAGTATATAATATATATTGCTCTAACTTACACGCCCAACATTTAAATAGTACCGGATCTCAAGCAGTTTGATAAATGTAAACTTTCGAAGAAAATACATTTAAAAATTAATAATACCCTGATATCTCTTACCAAAATGGTTAAAAATCTAAATTTAATTGTTAATAATACTTTACGATAACAGGGACAATTTAAGAAGTAGATGCAAATGAATTTAAGAAGGCCTTTTTGAATTAAAAAAATCAAAATTAACTTTTTGGGCATGAGTTCAACACTACTAAACATTTCGGTCATTTTACCGAAAACATAATTGAACGTCTCGTTTTGAAGTAAGAAGCAAATGGATTAATATTTGAATGGAATATCTTGTACATGTTAATGATTTTCAATAGAGCATATAAATGCAAGTCAAATGCATGACGTGGGAAGGAGGCAGTTAATAAATAATTAATAACACAAAATCGACCGGTGATGAACCATATTATAAATTTCTATATGACTTTATTTGTATGTTAAGTATGTGCAACGTTCTAAAAAAAATTGTAGACAATCAAGAATTTCAAAGGTTTTGGAAGAAACACGTTCCGGAATGGAAATTGACAACAAGAAGTCAAAATACCTTTGAGAAAGAAGTTCAATATATCGGCAACCCAACTTGTAATATTGGTTACAAATGGGGCTTCGAACATGGTAAAAGCTGGAAAGTTACTAAATCAATCTTATCCTCAACTACTTCATGTAACTTGTTTGCTCCATGCATGTCATCTTGTAACTAAGTTTATTAGAAATAGTTATCCAAAAGTACGTCGATTTATAGTTTCTACCAAAAGTGTTTTTATTAAATCTCCAAAATACCTTCCTGAGTTTAAACAGGCTTGTCCGTGCATTCCCCCGATACCACAGCCGGTATTGACGAGGCGGAGGACGTGGTTTAAAGCTGTTTTATATTATCAGAAACGTTTACAGATTATTAAATTTTCTGTCTTAAATTTAAATCCGCAAGAAATCCATACTCAATTACACCAAATTTCCGAAAATTATTTAATTCTTTTAGAAACAATTTCCAAATTAAAGAACACTAAGCTGTATTACATGAAGGGCACAATATAGTGTAAATTGCCTCAAAGCCTCATTAGAAATCTAACAAATAGTATAGGAAGATTAACAACCGATAAATTGTATGCGGTTATACATAAGCATCCCGATTTTCAGACTATAGTACGTATAGAGAAGAGTTTAATTGGAAACCAAGAGTGCGAATATGATGCGAACACCACATCATTAGACGCAGAACGCTACTTTTCCAAATACACCAACATATCTTCACCTCGCTGTAGGAATATGACTAAGCCAGCACTAGAAGGCATGCTAATGACATAATGTTACAGCGAATTTTTGCGTCAGTCTACAATCTCTACTTCAACAACACACTCAAACTAAAATAGTAAGCAATTACATTAATTATCTTTAATATTGATAGTAACTGAGCCGTACGATACAGGGAGAGCAGTCATTTTTGCAGCATTAATTGTAATATAGTGCTTTATCGAGATACATTAAATATATATACAAAATGTTCCGTATGATTCTGTCAATTGCTTCAAAACGTGACATTCAATTGCTTTTCAGATGAAACAAAAATACTGGCAGTTAGTAAATTTAACCAATTCTGTAGTCCGATAATATGTAACATACATATACTAGTATTAGTGTATGGATTACATATATGTGTTGCTAATTCATAATATTGACCTTTGTGTATAAATTCTTTTATTTAATTGTCGTTTTTAGGCATTCAAGAATGATAGTCATCTCGTAAATCTTTGTAGCAGTGTATATTATGTTTCATATTCATTATGTCGTTTCACATACGATTTCTAACTGCACTCAGTTAGCTAAATCATATAGAAAGGTTTCTCAGTTTTAATCATAGACAAAAAATAAACTTCCACCAAATTTTTTATCTTAAAAATAACTCTTCTAAAATTAAAAACTTATTATTTACCCTTAAACAAAGAATTTTTTTCTTATTAATAATTCATAGAACATTCCTAGATTTTTGTCAGTTTCATTTCATTTAAGTGTTGTAAGTTCTTTTGCTAGGAAGGAAAATGATACGATCTGTTCTAATTAATATATAGTGTCGGATAAAATAATAAGCGTCCGTCAGTAAAACGGCAAACTAATATTTAAATAACAATGTTTTCATCGTGCAGTTTCACTATAAGTCAATTGTAGTGGATGGAGTGTGAAAGCTGCCATGTAAGAAGAAATATGGAAATGCTTTTATGTTGATAATATAGTAGGTGTATAATAAAAGAATTAGAGAATAATACCTTAGAATATGGAGTAAATATAATCTAAGCATTGACACTTTATCGTCTTTTCTATTTTGGACAACAAACTACATAACATTTATATGACCTATTTTCCACTAAACATTTTCAGGTTCCTGCTGTGTTTTAGCATTTGTCTCCTACCAATTCTTTATACACTTCCAGAGATTTTCGATTGCTTCAAGTTCGGTACCTGTGAATACCATTCTTTACAATGCAATTACTTCATATTCTTGAAAATGTGTAGGCTAAGATAGATTAGAATATGTTCTTTAGTATACTCCAGTGAATATTTTTGTTCATTGTTACCTTGATCCACTAAAGATGATTAACACCAAATCAAATAAAAGCATTCATAAACCATTATCGAGCCTCCACAAACGTTTCACCACACCTGATGCCGAATTTATCTGGAAGGTAACGTACGTAAATTCTGTCATCGAAGCCTCCTGGCTTTCATTCCATCGCTCCAAACAATATTTTTTCAGTTTTATATTTCCTTTTTTGCTGCTATAGAACATGTTCTAGATTTAGCCTCGCTTATTGAATTAAAGTAACAATGACCGAAAATATTTCTACTATTTTTATTGCAATAAAGAATATAATTCTTTTCTTTGTTGAAAAGAAAAAACATAACTAATATGGAGGCTTCGGTACGATAACGATCTTGAACACATTTCCAAGTATGCGAAAGATCGAATTTAACACAAATGCGTTAATAAAAATCTTGCTAGAATTGGAAATTGCAATAGGTACTTTCTGCATTTTATTTCAAATACATCTGTATGATTTTTATCATCGTATTTTTTTCTTTTGATTTATACTGCAAATCACTACCAGTATTTCATAAACATATTCTCCGAGATAATATTTCAATCAATTGATATCAAATTAAAAATAATTAAATCCTAATGAATTTCCAAATATTTTTTGAGTTGGTTAATTATCTAATATTTATACAATTTCATCGTAAGCTTTAATACAGTTTTCACTTAAAACGTGCAAATTTGCATCTCGTTCTAGATGAACGATCTTTGGATTGGAGATGAAAACTAGATTATGTTTTATTACCAAAATCGGGGGATCTGCATTGATAATACTTTGAAAGAAGACGATTCATATTTATACCTGAAACATTAAACATCTAAAGATTCTTATAAATGAACAAATAACAAAATTAGGCAGCACATCCCCATCATTTTCTTTTTGTCAACCCTCACAGTTTTTGTTGCTTCTTTTGTCAATAATATCACTTGTTTGTTCAAATTTTATTATATCGCCTTCTTGAAGTCCATTTTCTTACTGGAATTCTACTTACTACACTCATTGCTAAACGATTTAAGTAAAAAGATTGTGGACTAGCTTTTAAGTACCGTATTTTAAGAAAATTTCGAAGTATTTCTTTGATCAATTTAATTTAACAGTAGCTATGTCGGTTGTTACATATTGTGCATAACCGGGAACCATGAGTATGCACACACGTATGGAAAGTTAAGAATTCATCAATTGATGTGTGTGCGTATAGTTTTTGCGAAAGAATTTTGCAGAGTGACCAGTTATGTCGCAATTAATGAAAGTTGTTTTTTACTGCGCTCAATACGGATTGCAATAAAAATAGTTCTCAACTGTACTTACATATACATAATTGATGTTGGTGACATACATATACTTTAGTACATACTATTATATTAATGTAATAATCACATTTGAGAGTGGCATATACATAGAAATAGTATCCTATAAAGTTAGATAGATTTGTACATACATATGTACATATATTTTGAAGGATAAAGTATAAGTAAAACTCATTTAAATTATGTGTGAAATATCGCTTAATGTTTTAATATTTTTTGAATGTACTGTAGTATAATTGCATATAAAATGTAATACTTAATGAAAATATTGAAATGAGAGAGATTAATATACCTAACAAATAATAACAGATTACTTACATAAAATTCGATACTAACAGTCTCAATAATTGTAAAAAGTATGGATAATAAAGATGAAGCTTATTTATGTTAAGATAAATGATTGACGTATACTGAGCATCGAATTCTTCTTTTACAAAGATATTGATTTGAGCATATTGAAACATAGGTGCTTTGCTATACGTTTTTGATAATCTTTAAAACCGCCAAATAAATATAACCCCTGACTCTGAATTGCTGCCAACCACCTTCACACTGTAACAAAAAATTGTAATTTACTTTTACACCACACAAAAAATTTAAACCGTTTAGTAGGAATCAAATGTAAAACGTAGAGATGCGACGTCATTATATGCGCAAATACTCGTAGTTATTCATGTTTGATGTAATATGTTGAAACGATGCTAAAGAATATAGTTGTGTTTTGGGACGTAACATTGCATTTTGCTATATCGTGCCTACAAAAGCAAAATCACGGCTGAGGGTGGTATTTATTTGAAAATGTTGAAGTGGATTGTCCACGGTTTATTAAAAAAGTCGTTAACATGGTTAAATATCACCTCTAGATTGTAAGAAGATGCATTATATCAAAACGGTTACACGCACAGAAAAATTTGCAAAAAGACATGTATTAGAAAAACAACAATCCAGAATATTAAAAAAATTTAAAATACGGGAAAAATTGGAGGATTTTTAAAATCGCAAAGTTTACGAAATCGTTTTAAAATTTCTGCAGAGTATTCAACGAATTACAAAGTATAACTAGTATAGTAGGTCATTTTCCCATGCGTAAGAAGATTCCTAATAAATGGCAAACATGATAGATACGATTGGAATACGCACACTACAAAACCTTATCATGGAAATGGCTGTACACAAATGAATTCAAATTTAAATTGTTTGGGCTGGAATGAAAACAGTATGTATGTAAAAGATATCATCCTCAATGTATATTAATATTGCAGCCTGAAAATATTAACTGTAGGTTTCAGATTCATATCTAGGAACTATTCTTACGTGGTAATTTTCAAATGAACATGATTTGTAATGGTGTCAAGCAACCAACGTGTTCGCAATGTAAATTTACAAAATATTCTTTCTCTGTGTAGTTCTATTTTTGTAGAATTTTATTTTCTTTAAGATACACTAACATATCCGAAACTTTTCTTGGAATTATTTCATTCTTTTACTTGGACTAAGAATTTCAATTAAACTCCTAGCTATCGTTAATTTATTCCATGACTGCATATGTATGGGAGTTTATATGTATGTAATCTATCTCTGGTTTATTTATGAAAAAGAACACCCTATTCATTACCTTCAATCAATGGTAAGATTAGATTCCAGAATGTTTGGAAGGTTATGCCATTTTGTTCCAAAACATAATTTAATACAATAATTTAATATTTACTCTTATTACATGCTAATTTTAGAATTTTAGTTTACTTGGCCATCTAATTGCAAAATTGAAATCCGTGACTATTTTTTGCCTCGATTGTGTTGTACAGAAGTGCACTTACTTTGTCCACTATTTGCATTGATTCCACTAACAGCAACCCAAAAATTTCCAAATTTTTTATTGCGCCAAGTAATCTTTTATAATGTTTGTAAGTAGCTTTTAAGTCTGTTTCAACGAAAGTATCTTGAAATCTTGTCTAGCTTTCCTTGATAGCTGCAGCTTCGTCAGGACTGAATCGCAGATTTAATTTGTTGGAAATACTGCGAATAATAAGAAGCCCGCTTCAACAATATTGTTGAACGTGTAAGAACTGTTTCTGGCACCGTCTGTTAAATTCCCAAATTCATTTAAAAGATTTGGGAAATACTTTTTTAGTATTTACTATTAATACAAGCACTTTTGCAAAACATGCTCGTATAGTTTGAAAATGTAAAACACAAATCTCATTGTTCCAGCGCCATCATTCATAAGCATTGACAGTTGATTAGTTGACAGTTGAAATTTTTGTGTCCAGCAGTATCATCGTAATTGCTTCGCCAGTTCACTTTTATAATCTTTTACTTGCTAATAAGATCGGAAATGTCAGTTTAAGAGGTTTCAGTACACGTGTTACACATTTTTTTTCGATCTGTCGTTTCGTCAATGCATAACCACAGCTCCTCTTTGATTTCTGTGTATATAGTTATGTAATTCTATTCAATTTAGGATTATGTATATTGTAGAAGTGTCGACTTTATATATTTGTGCGCTCTATACTATTCACATGCTTGCTATAGTCGGTTTTGTCTCAGAACATCAACGGTTTATTACAAACTTTACACGTAATTTTACTACCATTATGAAATAAATGATTTTCGTTTACTTAATATTCTCGGAAGTTTATGAAATTAACTCTCTTTTAAGATTTGCAAAATAGAATTGAACACATTTCTTTTTATTAATAGCGCTCGAGTAATTTTTATTGCGTTTGCTTTATTGATTCTATGGTACAAAGTAGGAATAAATGATGTCATAAAGAGAAAAACAGTAATAATTTCGAAGAAAACGTTTCTGTTATCGCAAAATTTCTATACGCTATTGTAATATTCAGTAAGGTATGTATATTACCTTTCGCCTAGCTTACTACTTATTATTGTTTGCACAAATATAATTATAATACAAACAACAGCAAACCAAATTACCAAATTATGTGTATTTTTTGTAAAATTTGTTTGGGTGGGTTGTATTTTAACGTGGAGAGAAACAGAAAAACAATGCCTGAATTGGTTTGATATTTCGTTTTGCGGATTTTTCACTCAAGGATGAACCGCGATAAGCCAAACGAAGTAGATGATGATCAAATCAAAGCCCTAATTGGTTCGGATTGCCATATTTCTGTCCGAGAAATTGTAGAAAGGTTAAATGTATCGGACACAACAACTGAAAATCATTTAAAACATATGGGATTCATATATCATCATATATTTATATATCAAAAAACTCGATATTTGGATTCCTCGTGAGTTAAAGGAAATTTATTAACCCAACGCGTTAACATCTTCTATTTGCATCTCAAAGGAAATGAAATTGAACCTGGATAATTACTGGTGATGAAAAAGAGATAGCTTACCATAACTTCGAACGAATGCGGTAGTGGTTAAAGAAACTAAACCAGCGTAAACAACATTGAAAACTGAAATGCACCAAAAAAGGTTGTTGTCAGTTTGGTGGGATTATAAAGGTATTGTGTTCTTTGGCCTCTAGTGATCACAGGCTGTTTCCCAAATTAAAATAAATCTTACGTGGGGCAAAATTTTACAGTAATTATGAAGTGATGCAAGCTGTAGGGAGGTGGTTTGCAGAGGTCGAACAAAAAATTTTCCAGGGGACTGTTGAGATGTTGCAGCATCGATGGACCAAGTGCATTAGCGTAGGGGGAGACCATGTCGAAAAATAAAAAATATAATGCCACTGTAGTTTTTGTGTAAGGGGGGTCAAGGATACAGCATAACTTACATATACAGAACGTCAAGGGTAAAAGAGATAGCAATAACGACACCATAGAAGAATCTGACGCTATTGCTTCACCTTGTATATGTATACTGATATTTTAAATATTACTTATTTTACTGACTCACATTATCATATATCAACTCAATATATTTAAGCACATAGTGAATTTGTAATTAGCTTTGCAGACGTTCAGTTAAATATAATCTGTGTTTTCTAAGAAATTTGTCTGTACTTAGTAATATCTACTAATGTTTGCTATAAATATAACTTATCGGAAATCTTAACTCATGTTCGATTAGGTTTGCAAATTCTACAAGTAAAGGTTGTGCTCGTTTGCAGATTGTAAATTGTATATGTAACTAAATTAACTAATTTGTTCGCAAATACACTTTTACTATGAATGTTTTTAATATATTTTGAGTATCCATTATATGTGTATGTTATATGCCAGTGTATTAAGTTTTGTAAGCATTATTTAGTTTGAGGTCTGTATATTATTGTAAATCATATTAAGAAATAAAAATATAGCGTTTGCTATTCGGTCGTGAAAGTAAACGCTTGTTTCAGAAATAGTACGGAAAGGCATTGAGATAACTATGTTAGGTGTCAATTAACCTAACTACGTTATTTCTTATAAATAATTTATTTCTATTTACTTTGGAATGAAGTGTGTACAAAAAAAATGAAATAAGCCATCATATTTATAAGAATGACTCAAAATATTCGCTTGATATCATCGAGACTGCCTTACTGTAGATAAACAAGAGAAAGTGTTGGTCATCGGCTTATTTAATGGCGTTTAATAAACTGCTCCATAGCAGGTTCAACGAATTAATCTCTGATAGGGTTTGCAAGTAGCGCCAGAATCGCATTCAGTAGATGGTATTTAACGCTTAAGAACAGATTTAATGTGTCGGCCAGTTTGATATCTTGTTATGGCTTTTATCTGACAACATTGTAGCTAATTTGCAGTCGTTTGGTATGTTATATATTAAAAATTCTGTGACATTTTTTTTATATTTTGTATACAGCGAAGAACCAAAGTTACATAACACATGGGCTGAAAAGTCCCGGGCCTAACAAAGAAAAGACGTTTTTTTTGGTTCAAAATTAGCTTTATTCATCAACGTAATCTCCATCAAGAGCAACGCAATCATTCCAGCGCCGCTCTAACATTTCAATACCACTTTTGTAGAACGATTTATCTTTTGCCTCAAAATAGGCCTCAGTTTCAGCGATAACCTCTTCATTCGTGCGAAATTTCTTACCGGCGAGCATTTTTTTGAGGTCTGCGAACAGCCAGTAGTCGCTGGGAGCCAAATCTGGCGAATACGGTGGATGCGAGAACAATTCGAAGTTCAATTCATGTAGTTTTGTAATTGTTTTGATTGACTTGTGACACGGTGCGTTGTCTTGATGAAACAAATTTTTTTTCTTTGCCATATGCGGTCGTTTCTTTGCAATTTCGGTCTTCAAACGCTCCAATAACGCTATATAATATTCACTGTTGATGGTATTTCCTTTCTCAAGATAGTCGATGAATATTACACCACACAAGTATATGGTATCTCTTTTGGCTAATTTTAATTAAATTGAAAAACGTAAACTTAAACTAATATTTGGTTGGTCCGCTCCCAGCTTCACTGACTGTCCTTAGACGACGTGCTGTAGGTAGAAATAAATTTTCTGTTTCGGATATCGTGATTTCTGAGTAAGCTTTCGTTTGAGCTTCCTTAAAGGATTCTTTGCTTTTTAAAGTTGCACAATCAATTTTTTGAGACAATAACTCCCAAACATGCTTTATTAGATTTAAGTCCGGTGATTGGGAGCAACTGTAAAACTGACGTGGAGCATAATACAGTACTCAATCCTTCACCAATTCATCTGTGAATAGGACTCTTCTCCAAAAGTCTTGATCCTTATCCTGGTGCTTGTTTTGCAAATTCTAGACAAAGCCGTCGATTTTTGTCAGAAATAAGAGGTGTCTTACGTGGTTTTAGGGTGAACATCTTGTTTGATACTGTAGCAATACTACGGGCTAAGTTTAGCACCTTTTTGGATTTGTGCTTACTTCCTTTAGGATAACGCTAGCATCTCAGCGAGGAAGTTTATTCGGTTGTCCACTTCTGGGCCTATTTTCCTCTGTTTTCTAAGTTTTATATTTTCTTATAATATGTTGCACACTTGCCAATGACAAATTCAAAACTTTGCCAATATTTCGTAACCGAGTAATTGCTAAATTACTGAAATGAAGCTGTAGAACCGTGGATTATAATGTTAAAAAGTTTTAAAGTATCCGATAAACAGCGACTCGAATAGCCAAAAGTAACAGCACCAGCAGAAGATCGTACAATTGTAATCACGGGCAAACGAAATAGATGAAAAACAGCGCCATAAATGTTTCCGAAGTGAATATGTCGTGCCCAAAACCATTTAGCTTTGTTACCACGGTAGAGAGGAGGGCACAAAGACTGGACGTTGGAAGATTGGAAAAAAGTGCTCTGGGCCGACGAATTTATCTTACCTTTGCTTCAATCAGGAGAACATTTGTCTGTAGATCAAAAGGGGAACGAACACTTGAATCCTATATTACACCAACATGAAAGAGGATCATGATTTGTACTTGTTTTGACAGTACCTCTGTGGGCAATTTGACCAAACAAGCATGGTATCCCTAGAAAAGAACGTTATAAGGAGATTTTGGGGAGAGGTGCCATCTGATCTGGGACACGATTAATTGGTGAAAGCATTGTGTTCCAGCACGGTAGTGGTCCAAAACACACTGCAAAGATATGCCATGAATATTTGAAACAACTGAAGTGAAGTGGCCGCCTCCAACTACAGATCTCAGCGATCGAGCTTTTGTGGAAGGAACTCGAAACATCTAAGATCCGCTCCAAATTCAACAACAGTACCTTGGGGGCAATTACAAAACATGTGAATGAAAATAGAACCGCTAACACTGACGAAATGACATATTGACGAATCGCAATTTAATTAGTTATGATTATCTTGATCAGCACATTGTTTTTATAACTGCTACAGTTTTTTGTATAAGTATAGAATAAAGGTTTATCATATAATTAATTTTTGACTTATTTTTGTAATATTTTAAGGGTGGGTAAACACTTCCGGTAGTGTGCATATACATATACCCGCTAATTTAATGAGACTAAATCATTTAAACATCTTAATTTGGTTTACATATTTAATTCTGAGATACTGTTGCCGCATTTAAGAAGAGAATTAGGCCATAAATTATCTGGATTCCAGTAACGACCTCTTTATCGATTTATTAAAACCCTTGCGGTTAATTTTGTCAATATTGTATATAATAAAATGGAGTCTCCAATTATTAACTTACAAAATGATTCGCTTGCAGAAAATGATACGCAGCATGACTCCGTTCGCATTGGAAGCGATACCTAATACATTCTTATGTATATCGTACATATGTAGAAACGTTTGCAAGCAGGGAATCCGCACTATCTTTGCAACTATTGCCACGGAGGTGTTATAAAAGCTTGAAAAACGTTACAGGTGGTTTTCTTGCACTACGAAGAAAACTACATTTAGTTGCAATTATTGCAAATGTTTAGTCAATAAAATTCTGTAATCTTTTGGCACCGGATCATATTGAAATTACATATATTCAATTGGTTAGAGTCTAGAAAACTAAATATTAGATATTTAAATAAATAAATAATTTGGGACTGACAAATATTGTTGATTTTAGGAAAGCTTCGAGATAATTGATTTGATTTGGAGTAGCTCTATAGGTCACTACTTACAGTCTTGAGTAGTCAGTGAAATAACATACATCTCTATATGCATATTTATCATCGTTGTTAGTAATCCCATACGTCGTCAACAATGAGTCATAAAAATCATGAGCGTACTCTTAAACTTTTCTGAAACGTAACAGTTCAAATATTTATATTTGAATGTTGTTGTGGATACGTGTAAGCTTTGAGACATACCGCGGGAATATTGTAGAATAACTATTATAAATTCAGGTAAGTACACGCGTGAACGGTAATATTCATGTCGAAAGTACGTAAAATTAATTAAATTGTAGGCACACAGTAAACAGAATTCATTTATAAGAATTTCAATATACGTAAAATGTTTAATTTAAAAATATGTTTCTGTTATAATCTAAACATAAATATAAATTTGAGTTAATCCAACACGGTAGGGCTATACGACAATACAATTGTGATTGGAATTTCATTAGACACAACTTTGAAAGATTACCACGTGCAAGCCATAAAGAAAGTAAAGAAGTTCTCCCTTCATTTTTTTGCAACCAGATAGTATTATTTACATACGCACACTCCCGCTGTGTAAATGATATATTTTCTAACGATCTCTGTACAACGTAGGCGGAACAATTCAATTGAAATGTGTGTGTGATATAGAGCTTAGTGTGGTTGTGCGATTTTATAACCAATTAATTTACTTCTCACGACGCGATACCAAAGGAATTAGGCGTTAATTAAATTTCCATATTGCAGGTCGGCGGAACAATTATGGAAACCTCTTTGAAAGACAGGGACAAAGTCGGAGTTCAAGATACTGTACTATTAGAAGACTACACCGATGAGAATGCGTTCGTCGATAATTTGAGAAAGCGGTTCAAGGAAGACCTAATTTATGTGAGTAATTGTTTTAATATCTATAGGATGAAACTTAAATTATATTTTGTTAGCTGGTGTTTCAATGATACCTTAATGAAGTGTGACAAAATACAATGCCGTAATCGTCATAATATTCTTCCCCTTTTCGAATTTCGACTGAAAATATTTGTTGAACTTATGACGTATTCAACAATCTCTTTAAATGGCAAACTATAACTTTTGTCTTCTGTTTGATGGAGTGTTGCAGTCGCTGTTCGATACTGAAAAAAGGCAATATGTTTCATTAGAAAGTTTTTGAGAAAAATACGAAAAACTATCTTATAATTAGTTAACCAGGATGTGTATCAAAGTGTGCATCAAAACACCAATTAGACGTTGAACATGAAACAATGAAATATAGGAAATTAGTAAAAATAGTAAAGCTTGTATTAGCTTACCCTTACCTGTTGTTTTGTGGGACAAATTAACTTCAGGATAAAAAGTACCAGAAAATCATCAGAGGTTCAATTTAATATATATGAAGATCCAAAATCAACAACAGCTTAACTGTTTTTGCCATCTTATTTTTTGAAACTTTGTACTCCGCCACTGTGTTACATGATAAACGTATCTGTTGAATTCGGTATATTCCCTTCTACATTAAAAACATCCTCTATTCGTCCTCTATATAAAAAGAAGATTTAAATAATTTAGATATAGATCGATTTATATATTGCCTGTTTTCTTGAAAATATATGAACGTTTAATACATCATTAGAATTCTTATCTAGGAAAAGTATTTTAAGTGATGATTTTAGAACAGGAAAGAATACTGATACTGCCATTTCTAATTTTCATTCACCCGTGTATGAAGCTTTAGATAATCATAATCCAGTGTTAAGATTATTTATCGACATATCCAGAGCTTTTGATTATATTAACCACTATTACACAAATTAGGAAGTACGAAATCAGTTCGTTTTATACTTAAAATCTAAAAGCACATTGTTTCTTAAATATTCTTAATACCGTTATTGTGTTAATCTGTTTGTCTATTATTCAATATGGTGTGATATACTGGAGGTTTACATAGCATGCACATAGAATATTTTTTTTGTGTACGTGCACATTAATGTTGACTGAATCATGTGAATTAATATTTAATCAGTACAGATCATTGACATTTTATAATACTTATGTATCACAATTTGTCTGGTTTATTCACAGATATTACAAAAGTTTTGGTAAAAGCAATGTCAAACATAATTTTATTACTAGACCGCACCTTTACAGCATAATATTAAATTCCATAACAAACAGCCTCCTTTATAAGGGTTGTGCCTTGTCTTGTCTAATAATTTGGCTGCATTTTTACAGTCTATAAATAAACATTATATATTTAGAAAAAGAAGTATGGAGGTATGTGATATAATATCGTTGAATTTCTAAATTTTCGTAAAACTTGTTACATATGCCATATTCATATACATTTATAATTTATTTCGTATACTGCTACTAAAATATTTACATATTGCAATTATTATTGTTATTATTTAGAAAAATCGTAGAATTGTGTATAGAAAAGAATTTGAAAAGTAAATTGTTTGTTGTATTTGAAATTAATTTTATTACAAAAAAAGTACTATATATAATTATTATTAATTAATTGGTATCCTGTACTGAGAAGGAATAACGGGAGACGCACATGCGTATTATGACCGTTGACTTTGGTCAGATTATGTCTGTATATATATACGAAAAAATGTTCCCACGTATGCTGTTGGCATCTAGAAGAAGATGAATGAGGTCTCGTTGAAACGTCGACCTAGTCGAAACGGTCCCTTTCGGGACCAACAGCACACGGGGCCCGAAACCCGGGAATACTGTTCCACATACGGTGACCGTGAAAACATCTGTCACGACAATATACACACCGCGACACTTGATTAAACGCAATATCTATAACTTTGTTAAAAGAATACTTTTTTAATTTTTGTGCATTATCCCGGTAATCTACTGCTATTTTAGGCAAGTATTCCAAATAAGAGTAAAAAAAAATAAAATTTAACCTAACTAATAAATGTTACTTTGAAAACTGGTGCGATATTTGATTCAACGCAGCAAAATAAAACAACAGAATTATTGTCAATAACTTTATTTAATAACGGCTATGGCTACCGTTCTTACTTATTACCTCTTAACATTCTGTTTGGCAAAGAATTAAACAAATTTTGAATGTACTCCAACGGAAGTCCTTCCCATGCTTCCAGAATGGCCAGTTTCAACTGTTGTTTATTTGTAAATTGCTTCCCGACACTATAAATCCTTCGGGATAACCATCCCCATACATTTTCTATTATGTTGTGGTCCGAAGAGAACGGTGGTGAGGGTAATAAAGTTGTTTCATTTTGCTCTAACCATTGGTTCACTACCCGAGCATTATGCGTAGGAGCATTATCTTGTTGCAAAACAAAGTTTTCCACGCCCATTTGATTCTGTATTACGCCTTTTACGTTTTCGACTATTTCTAGGTATTTCTGGGCATTTAGAAATCTCTCGATGAAGATGATTTCAACTGCCCTAGAATAAAAAATTGTATCCCATACCATAGCACTTCCATTGCCTTGAGGTCTCCGTGATATCACCTTGGATTCTTTCCTCAAATCATGCCAGTAATATTGAAATCCATCAGGTTCAACGAGATTAAATCGCTTCTCATCCATGAAAACGACCTTTTTCCAGTCTTCACTCCATTAAATGTAATGTCTTACGAAATTTTTTTTCAGTCAACCGACGAATGTGTGAAGATTGTTTCAAGACTCTTTACATTGCCTTTTTTAGATGCAATAGTTCCGGCAGGATCCCGAATTTGACATGCTGTTGCCGCTGAATTCGATGCTATTCGAATAATTTTCGTTCTCTCCTGTTCCATAGTTGCTTTTACTGCCCGTCCCTTACGTTTTTGTCCGTAATTTTCCTTGTCGCAGAGATATCTATGGATTGCGTAATCACTCCACTTTAATTGCCTAGCGATTTCTCTTATGCAATAATTTTCGTTATTTAAAGTATCGACTTGCGCTCTTTCTGCTTCCGTAAGCGTTTTTCCGCGTCCCATAACGATACGGCTACTACAAATTATTCGTAAGCACTACCTTTATCGCCAATTTAACTAAGTTGTCACTGAAAAACGTTTGGTTCTATCGGTTACACAGATATAACTGAAGTGCGTTTAATTAAATGTCGCAGTAATTATATCCCTACTATTAGAATCCCCCGGGCCCTACAACACCCGGTTCTTGCCGCTCGCAGGTACCAGCCAGATTTGCAAAAAATATATAATACTAAATTTAAAATTCTATAGATTCGTACAGAAATTTTGCTTTTGAAATATTATGCTTGCGTTTAATCAAGTATCGCGGATGTATACGTTATATATTGTTGTTACGATATATATATACATATATACATATATACATATATACATATATACATATATACATATATACATATATACATATATACATATATACATATATACATATATACATATATATAACACATGGGCTGAAAAGTCCCGGGCCTAAGAAAGAAAACACGTTTTTTTTGGTTCAAAATTAGCTTTATTCATCAACGTAATCTCCATCAAGAGCAACGCAATCATTCCAGCGCCGCTCTAACATTTCAATATCACTTTTGTAGAACGATTTATCTTTTGCCTCAAAATAGGCCTCAGTTTCAGCGATAACCTCTTCATTCGTGCGAAATTTCTTACCGGCGAGCATTTTTTTGAGGTCTGCGAACAGCCAGTAGTCGCTGGGAGCCAAATCTGGCGAATACGGTGGGGAGCAATTCGAAGTCCAATTCATGTAGTTTTGCCATTGTTTTGATTGACTTGTGACACGGTGCGTTGTCTTGATCAAACAACATTTTTTTCTTTGCCATATGCGGTCGTTTCTTTGCAATTTCGGCCTTCAAACGCTCCAATAACGCTATATAATATTCACTGTTGATGTTATTTCCTTTCTCAAGATAGTCGATGAATATTACACCACGCACATCCCAAAATACCGAGACCATAACCTTTCCAGCCGATTGTTGTGCTTTCGGGCGCTTTGGACGAGGTTCACCAGTTGCTGTCCACTCAGATGACGATCGTTTTGATTCCGGAGTGAAGTGATGGATCCATGTTTCATCCATTGTCACATATCGACGCAAAAATTCCGGTTTGTTACGTTTAAACATGGCCAAACACTGCTCAGAATCATCAACACGTTCTTGTTTTTGGTCAACAGTGAGCAAACGCGGCACCCACTTTGAACAGAGCTTTCTCATAGTCAAATACTCATGCAATATAAAGCCAATACGTTCTTTTGATATCTTTACGATGTCAGCTAACTCACGCAACTTCACTTTTCGATCATTCAAAACCATTTTGTGGATTTTTTTTATGTTTTCTGGTGTTACCGCCTCATTTGGACGTCCACTGCGTTCTGTATCATCGGTGTCTCTACGACCACGTTTGAAGTCAGCAAACCAATGTTTTATTGTTGTTTCTGATGGAGCGGAGTCCCCATAACACTCTTCAAGCCATTGCTTCGCTTGAACGGTATTTTTTCCCATAAAGAGGCAGTGTAAAATTGAAACACGAAATTGTTTTTGATCCATTGTTTTGAAAATAACATAAGTAGCGTGACTCTTAGCACAATAACTCACAAACTAATGAATGGAATATCATGAAATTTTAACAGCTGTCTTTTGAAGGTTAGTACTAACTGAGAGAAAGATGAGTGCAATAAAACTAGCGTCATCTATGTGTTAGGCCCGGGACTTTTCAGCCCATGTGTTATACGAATCTATAGAATTTTAAATTAAGTATTATATATTGCAAATCTGGCTGGTACCTGCGAGCGGCAAGAACCGGGTATCGTAGGGCCCGGAGGATTGTAATAGTAGGGATATAATTACTGCGACATTTGACTGATATATGTATTTTTATTTATTATAACTCACCCATTGAAAAGTGTTTTTTTTTAAATGACTGTTCACATCTTCTTTTTAATTCTTCAATGTAATTTTTATGTCTTGTCGATAACGTAAAGATTTATCTAATTCTAATAATGTGCCAGAACTTGTGTTATAGCTACTATCGCTGATTTCTACAAATTAACTAGATTCCCAAAATCAGCAAATATATTTTATTTAGTGCAACTGAATGCATGCGTACGGTGCTGGGCGTAGGTCCTTAGATTTGATATATACGGTTATATTTCTTGTTAAATTAATAACGTTTATTCAAAGTGTCGCTCGTAAGTGTTTCGATAAGTCACGTATGCACGTTTTTTTTCCTCGATATTATCGAACAATAATTATTTGATAATAAAAGGTATATCAATTTTAAGAAGCGAATATTTTCAAAATGATTAAAGTTTTATCTAAAATTTTACGACCTCATTACTAATATCATTTGAAAATCATGTTCTCTTATAACAATGATATCAATCCCTATAATATCAAAACGAATGTAAATGTAATGATGTAATGATTTGCATTTTGAAAACTTATACATATTTACATATATATTTTCTAACAAGGGGATTTTTAATAAATGATTCAAACGAGGTGGTTATATATGAATTGTTCTTCTTCCAATAAAATTTACTTGGCTAGATGAAGATGCCATTTAACGTTTTTCATGTGAAAATGTTATCTTTCGCATCATTTTCATTTAGTATTGGACTTGTTATTTCTTATGAATTTATTCCAAGACATTAATTTATAGGATATAAACATTCTAAATATTTAATATTTTGTAGTAATTAGAGTTTCTGTTATTTAGATGTTTTTGAATATAATACATGGTTTTTATTTATTTTCAGACTTATATAGGACCTGTGCTGATATCCGTCAATCCATACCGGGAGTTGAACATCTACACCAAAGAGCTCGTTGTAGAATATGCAAATAAACATTTTTTCGAAACATCGCCTCATATGTACGTACCATCCATCCATATTGCCCGAACAACTAGCGAAAGTTTCAATTAGTGTTCTCAACCGTACAAAATTGGTGGAATGAAGGAAATTTCATAAATGATAAAATTACAATTTTCTTGCAATTTTATCATTACTAATGCCAACGGTAGTTTAGTATTTATATTCATATTAATATTAGTATTAATATGGATATTGGTTTAAATTTCATAAATGTTCAATGGTTTTTCGAGCAATTCTTTTTTCTGTATACTAGATTGTATAAATGTGTTCAAACACAAAAATTCTGATTGAATCAATACATCTCGATTATCCATTATAGTAATGGCAACTAATACAAAAGGCAAGAGAATGTAGGGAACATATGTAACTTTATTTTCAAATATATACCATCTAAATGCTCAACATGCGACATGCAATACCTAACTACATATGTTCATATATACGGATTTTAAATGCATGACCAAAAAGAAAGTACAAAATCAAAAATGAACAACAAAAAATGAAAAGTTATTCGTTTACACCAAGAGAAATATATATTAGAGTCAAATATACAAGGTGTACCAAAAGTCTTTTTCAAAATAAAAGGAATATATATATAATTAAATAATGGCCAGGTTTAATGAATGAATGTTTATTTCTTATTAAAATATAGATATTAGGATTTATTTCTAGAAAATTCTCTCCCTTCTAAATGCGAGGTAAAATTTTTGGGAACTCTTCGGTACATATTCTCCATGATAGCCGCAATTTCTCTTCGAATATTTCCTTTTAATTCATTCAGAAAGTGAGGAGTGTTGCTATATAACTTTGATTTAAGGTAGCTGCATGGAAAGAAATTCATTGGTGTCAAGTCAAACAAAATATTGCTGTAGGACCGAAGGCATTAAATGAATTCATTAGCAAAATTGAGCCTCTAATCAGCATCAGTTGACTTTAGTTCTTATACTAACCGTAATTTGCGGATATGTAAGTCTCTACGCAATATGTGAGGTATGGAAGTTTTAGGAACATTTACGTCACTTGTGAATGGAAAGACCGTGAGATTCGCGAACCGATTGGTGCGGTTTTTGACTTTTTGGTTTTCTACGGTTTTTGACGTTCTTGGTCACCCCGTTCGGGGTTTGTCCAGTGTGGAATCGATCTCCTCGAGTCTTTGTACCCGTTTTTTTGATGAGTTGAGTACACGATGCTTATTTAATGTGACACAAATGATAAAGATTACAAAAGTTTCGCCGCGGCATAGTGACAGAATTATTGTTTTTGTAAAAATCACGCATACAGCGCTATATGATATATATATATATATATATATATATATATATATATATATCGTAAAACTGTCCATAGCAACTAAATACCCAAGGATGAGGCTAGCGATTGAGATACCTCCACCCCCCACTTAACAATTGCTTTCACACAGCGGACAAACAAATTGAAAAAAACTTTTGGGGTACTCAGTATTTATAGTGTATTCTCAATATAAAATATCGTTACATGCAGGCGACACCAACGTAGTTAATGAATTTAAAAATAATTATATATTCAGGCGTTAAGTAAAAGGTATATTTACTACAAGTATCCGGAGCCTTTTAATTAAAATGTAAATACTGCAGATTTAAAATAACAAAACTTTTTATAGTATAAACAACGTTATATGCTATTTAAAAAATATATATTATTGTCCTTTAGCGAAGTAATTGTAAATATATACGATTCGATTTCACACATATATAAACCCCTTAAGGCAGTCCCTTCTTATCTCCTCGATAATTCTCGATGTTAAACGATGTTTTTAATACGTTGAAGAACAAAAATTGCTGTTAATTCAAATACAGCTTTTAATTTCTGTAGGTTCACTTCTATATTATGTAAAATTTGCAAGGCTTTTTTTTTTTGGAGACCGCATTTGAAAATCAATAGATTGAAAAGGCGTGGGTAAATTTGAATGTGGCAGAAATAAACCTAAATCAAATAAATAATGATAATGGACTTAACGTTGTCCTTAATTTACAGGCATAATTAAAAATTTCAATACCGAAGATATAGTCAGTAAATAAGTTTCATCTCTATCTAAATGCACGCGGTACATGATTTAAATGATGGTAATATAAGAATTAATATCATTGTAATTCCTGAAAAATGGTTGTGGAAAAAATGAAATTGTATACAATTTTATAATCAAACACCGTGTATACTAATGATTTACCACCTTTAATGTAACAGTTCATTATATTTATTATTATTGCTGGGTAACCGATTTATGTATGTACAGTATTAGCCACTTTCCAGGACTGTTTTACTCAGAATAACTTATGATTGAAACTTTTGCGTAACAATGTGCTACACATCAAATTGCAAAACTGTGTTTACTTTCACTCGTATCTATTAAAAAGATAAATGTACACAAATGAAAAAACTCCGTAAATGCGAAGCGGAAATGTTTTGATGACTTTTTAACTTAAAATTTTAATTTGTTTTTACTTGATTAGTCAGAAAACGCATTTAAAACAAGTTATCCATTACTTATTATCATTATGATACACTTTTCATATACAGAATTAAATTGTAGTAGATACGATACTGTTTCACACAATAAAAAAGAAAATAGTTAAGAAATTAAATTTTCTGTATTTGTGGATTGCTAGTATAATCTTAATATTGAATAGATTTAAATATACTCTTTATTAAGAAACACTAACAGCGGTTAGTTTTTTAACACATGAGAAAAGTTATCCGAAAATATTTGCATTTATATAACTCATATGTGGGCATGGTAAACTTATTTTAGCTTGGAATATTGTATAAAAAATAAATTATAACTTTGGCAGATTATGTATTCTTGACGTCAATTCAAAGCCTTCATTCCACCACTAACAGTTGTGTATCATTTCTTATTTCTGTTATAGATTTGCAATAACCGACACCGCATATAGATCACTCAAAGAAGAGTATTTTGACCAATGTATTCTTATATCAGGTAACAAGGAATCTCAAATACTTACAGTGTGTCCTGTTTTCGTTGTGTTTGTAGAGTACGCATTTTTGCTGTTAGCATAGATAGGATTTTGTGCATTACTTTGTTGGTTTTTTAAAAAATGAAGGGCGGTATAAATAGAAGTTTAATAACTCCCTCGGATTCTGAGTTGCAATGTAAAATCGAAAAAAATCAATTTTTGAATGCGCGTCTTACATCGGTTATATTGTAATTTGTAGATGAAAAATGAAAATTTGATTCTCGTAATATTTTGCCGGAGCTACTTTTTAAAAACTTGAATAAGGAGTTATTTGTTTTTTAAATTGAAAATATTACATATTTATTCGTATTTTAATTAAGTATAACTCACGTTTTTTTAAATATTGCACAATTGATATTTTTTCAATACGTTTACTATAAAAGTGTTATAAAATCACATTGAACAAAATTGACTGTCATAAAATAAAAGAAAATTATTCTAATTTCTGCAAAACTATTTACTACCATTTTCAGTACTCTACTGTATTTGTCCCTTTATGAAATTTTAGGAATAGTTTGCAGAGTTACTAAAACACTGATTTCATCACTGGCGTGAACTCAGGCACATCTATAGGCGTAGTTATCATGGAATTATAATGATTTTGTATTCTAAGTAAACCCGTAGAAATAAGTAGATTTGAATTCCGAGGAAATTTTCTCAGAAGTTTGCCAGGGCAAATTCACTTTCCAACGCAATAATAAAGCCATACACTCGAATACAACAACTTATATACCAGGGATGAAGATGCTCGTCAAAACATTGAAAAAATTCCTGCGACTATACATGATCCGACATCAGTTTTAAACCTCATAGAAGTTTAGAAGTTATAGAGCAATCGTTAACAGAATCCCAAAACGCTAAAAAAGTTCCGTTCAGTACACGTTCATGTATCAATTTCAAGCCCCATTTATATTTCGATATTACGTACAGCAACCACCAATGGAATGCTGCGTCTGGTGTTTAAAGGGATACACTAACTATCAATAGTACTGTGGGGATATTTTCACCTCATTGATAATCTCTATTTCAGATTCAAATTAATAGATTCAGGAATTCTTTTAGTACTTATGAGGGTATGTTCTTCACAAACGTCTAGTAAGAGATTTTGTTAGTGTTTGTTCTATTGAATTATTAACAATTTAGATGGAATTTGAAATTGATACTCAGTCGTGAGTATACGAGGGCGACCTGAAAAGTTTCCGGAATCGGCAAGAGTATCGCACGAAAGTTGAAGTGGATTCACTGGTCGGCAAGGGCAACCTTTTTTATGGCAACTCTCAAAATTTCAGACGTCTACTGTCAATAGTTGTTGTTTAAGAGTGTGTTTTGTGTAGCAAGTCAGGCAGTTTCGGATAAAATCGAATTTCATGCAGTGATAAAACACTTCTGGATGACTGGGAAAACGGCCACGGAAATTCGAAATGTTTTGCTTGAGATGCATGGCGGATGTACTCCGTCAATTTCGGCCATCAAGGTGACACCAAAAAACCGCTACCAACGATGAAATGGTCGACAAGATTCATGTTATCGTGTTAACCGATCGCCGGTTGAAGCTGAAAGAGATAGCAGAGACAACAGGCATCTCAGAAGAACGCGTTGGCTATATCCTACACGAAATTTTGGGTATGAAAAAGCTTTCGGCGAGAAGGGTACCGCGTTTGCTGACACCGGAGCAAAAACGAAATCAGGAGTGTCTAGCCAGGATCCAACGCAATCCAAGGGATTTCTTCGTGTGTTTCGTAACCGTGGATGAGACTAACATCCATCACTATATACCGGCTACCAAGGAACAGTGGAAGCAGTGGAGTTTTCCCGCCGAGTCGACTCCGAATAAAGCAAAGGCCGTTCCATCGTCCGGAAAGGTCATGGCGACCATTTTTTGGGATTTCCAAGATGCGATCCTCATCGACTATCTGCAGAAGGGAAGGATGATCACGGGGCAATATTACAACGATTTATTGGCCCGATTCGATGCAGTATTGAAGGAGGAACAGCCTTGTTTGCAGCGCAATGCACCGGCTCATTCATCCCGCATCGTCGTATCCAAATTGAATGAATTGCGCTACGAATTAGACTCTCATCCTCCATATTCACCGGACCTAACCCCCAGCGACTTTGTCCTATTCCCAAACCTGAAAAAATCACTGGGAGGAAAGAGATTTGCCTCAAATGCCGCTACAGATGACTATTTTGCAGACCTCGAAACATTCTACGTTTCCGACGGCTTAAAGAGACTGTAGCACCGTTTGAAAAAGTGTATTGATCTTCGAGGAGACTACATCGAAACATACAAATAAAAAACCACACTAATACCGGGTTTCTTCTTATCGATTCCGGAAACATTTCCGGTCGCCTTCGTACGTATTAATATGGTTATGTTTGTATGTACATAAACTATTAAATGTGAATAGTTTTACTTAAAATGCAAATTTATTATAACTCCTCGGCACCGACGTTTTATGTTAGGTCTTTCTCAAAAAAGAACTGTTAGTTTAGGGCGGTTTTGTTTACAGCTGTGATTTCAGTCGTCTCTTGATTTTCTTTGTCATAAATCTTAGTTCTAGATTGTGAGATTGTAAATCAACACTATTCCTGAAAATATAGCTTTCTTTCATTCTGACTACCTATGCATGAATGAATATGTATCTTAATATGAAGTCACGGGTCATTAAAAGATACTAAGTACTCGTTCAAATAGTTCGAATGAGTCACTAATTCGATGAAATACCTAGGCAAGTGTATGTGGTATTTCCTTCTCATTTCTTGCTGTAATTTTAGATATGAAACTCGCAAAAGTATAAATGATACCAAAAGATTAAAGTATTTATGTTTTAGTTTTTATTATAGTCGATACCTTTCAAAGCTTGTTATCAAATAAGTGTAGAGTATTTAATTAAATAAAAACAACTCTCCGCTTAATTTCGTAGAAACTAAGCCATTAAAATAATTAAAATTACATCAGTGAATTCTATAATAAAATGGGAGAATCATTTTTTTTTCTTTTCTATAAGTTCCAGTATAATCGACATATGAAATGCCTTCATAAATTGAAATTTTTCAATTGACACAGAAACTAGAAGACCTGCCGAAATTCTATTTATACCGCCGTATTTCTTAGCTTAGTAATATGTAAAGCTTAATACAAATCTATGTTGACAGCGGAGGTATCCTACAATTATTAACGAAGGTAAGCCACCCTCGACATACTTTTAATGAAAATTCTTGCTCGTTAGGCGAATCTGGGGCCGGTAAAACTGAAGCATCTAAAAAGATCCTTCAGTACATTGCGGATGTAACAGAACGCAAAGGAGAAATTGAGAGAGTTAAAGAAAAGCTACTTCAATCTAACCCTGTACTGGAAGCATTCGGCAATGCGAAAACGAACCGAAATGATAATTCTAGTAGATTTGGAAAGTATATGGACATTGAATTCAACTTCGAAGGTAATCCTATAGGCGGTGATATTCTCAATTATCTTTTGGAAAAAAGCAGAATCATTAGTCAAGAAAAAGGGGAGAGAAATTTTCACATCTTTTACCAGCTTTTGGCCGGTGAAACTGATAGCGAACTGAATGAATTGATGCTAAAACGGAATACGAGTTCATATTATTATTTAAGCCATGATGTAAGTATCTACACGTATGTATGTATGTTCTATTAACACTGTTGGCTGCACTCTACAGGAATATATTTCGGTACATTTTAACGGTGTAGATATAATTTATAACTGTTTTAACATACCGGAAATTGTATTAGCAAATACTTCAATAAATATATCAGGAGATTAGATAAATATTGGCATAATTACGTTACACATTTCGTTGCACTTACTAATGAGAAAATTATTGCGGCGAGCGATTATAGAATAACCTAGTATCTTCTGCTACGAATGTACGTTTTATTGGAAATACATGTAAGAATAACGTAGCAAGTAAAAGAGTACACTTTCCTAGCGGTTTTATTATGTTAAATATTTACACTGAAATTAGTATAAATATATATATTTTTCGTCACCCTTTATGGATGTTTGCCAGAAATTATCTAATAAAAACAATTATTTAGAAATAATAAATGTTAGAGATAACAATAGCTATAAAAGTATAAGTAGATTTAATTCTGCTGATAAATCGAATGTGTAGAACTATATATACTCTGGAACTTATGATATTTTTATGAATTATTTAAAATTCATTAACACTTAGCTTAACCAACGGAAAACTATCTAGGTTCGTTAAAAGATGATTACTAAATATATTAATGGCTTAACTTTATAATTTTAATCGCAACGGTTCATGTTCTTGAGGGACTTAAACATCTTGTCCTGTTTACTAAATATCTCATCTAAGGATTTCAAGTGAAACATCATGTATATAAATCATAAAGAATTTACTACTCGCTTATGACTCATTAGCGAGCTGCTTTGTCATTTCAATATTTATCTTCTTTATGTAGATGACATTAGTATTGTGTTGGCTTTCAGTAATCTACAGACTCTTCTTCATATTTGCGGAATAGCAATCAGAAGCATTGTTACAAAAACATTTAATTTATATTTGGTTGTTTAAAAAATATAAATTTTGCTTTTAAATTAGGCACCAGCATTCTGTAGCAAATGGAAAACATAGTAGCTAACTCACAGGTTTCGCAATAAACTCCAGGTATCGCAGTAAGGTGACTTACCAGTCGGTGGTTGACAATGGGAGTCCACGTGCTTTTGAAACGCTACGTTCCGAATAATTATTAATTTGTATGGTGTGGAGTTTACTGCGATACCTGTGAATTATACAACTACATAGTCCTTGCAATCGTTGTGGTAGTGGCTAGCCATTCAGCAAGAAGAACCAAAAGGCATAAATTGAAACTCGTTTAAAAAACGTGTTAGAAAGAACTATTATTGCCAATTGCTACAATCATTTGTTTGTCGCAAGTCATCTTTCTTCTTCTGAGCTTCAAGAAACCAACCCCGAACGACGAATCATCCTCTCCCAAAACAATGCTAGATCGCATATGACGCGCAAAGCAATTTAACGTAATAAAACGTCGAATTGTTAAACCATCCTCCGTACAGTCCGGACCTAAGTTTAGATTTCTTTACCTTTCCGAAAATTAATTACGGACTGCGTGGACAAAGATTCCAGTCGTCAGAAGGAGCAGTCGATGCCTTTGAAAATGCAACGAGTGGTATAACTGCTTCCAAAGTTGGTACGAGCGTACGCAAAACTGCATTAATCTTCGTGGAGAATATTACGAAAAACAATAAAGTCCTTACAAGCTATCTACTGTTTTATTCCAGCTCTATATAAAGATTTTATAATAAATTGTTTATTTGCCTTCAGAACTAAGGCGGATTCAATTGTACAGAATATAACTTCTTTCTTAGTTTCCTTCGTTATTTTTTATAAGCCGTATATGCGACACCATTATAAAGAGGAGAGAAACATGTTCGATTTCGTCAGTTTATTTGGCGTTTTATAAGAAACATTGAATGAAAGCAATGGAATTCGAAAGAGGAAAGGAAAGATAATCAAATTCTGTATGAGAAAGTGTTTGTCGAAAATGTAATTAAAAAAATAAGGAATTTTGTAAATCCAAGAATAGCTAACAACCTTTCGAATGTTGAAGAATGAATTCTTCAGTACAATTTAACTGAAACTGAATCCTATAATAAAGGAAATCCCCAATCTGAAAATGTTATTTGGTACAACTCGTATAATTAAGCTCCCAGTTTAAGTCTGTAAAGAATTTAAAAATAAAATAGATAAATGCTTGCCGATAAGTTTCTTTCGAATTCAACGTTATTCTATACGCTTTATTGCATAATCCGAAATTTAATTTTAGATGAAAGAAATAGAAGATGAGTTTTACAACGTGAGATTAATTTTAACATTATCTACATGTAACATTGCAGAATAAAAATTGTGCACCTATTTTAAATCATATAACTGGAATAGCGATAGTAAATCTTTACTTTTATTGTTACAATAACGCCGATTGATCATTTTCTTAGAGACAAAAAGGTTCATAATTTCTTAAACTTATTACACGGAAAATCAATAGTTTCCTAATAAACAAACTACTTTCGGAATTGGACTGTCATGATGAGATATATATAGAAATGAAATAAGAGTAAGAAGAGAAAGAAATAAAAAGAAAAAAGATAAAAGAAACAAGATTATTTCATTTCTATATATATATATATATATATATATATCTCATCATGACACGGTCCAATTCCGGAAGTAGTTCGTTTATTACTAACTCTGGGCGTGGAAGCCGTATTCATTACAATAGTTTCCTGAAATCGATTCAATCTATTTTTTGCATTTTACTTTTTTAGGCAAAGTCGAGCATGGATGATAGTGCCGACCAAAAGAGTTGGAGGGAAGTCAGACGGGCAATGGACGTAATTGATTTTACACAGGAAGACCAAAAGAATATTTTCAAAATAATTGCAGCTATACTTCATATGGGCAATATTGGTTTTGTTGAAGAGGAAGGTCTCTCTAAAATAAATAATTTTGATTCTGTTGAAAAAGTCTGTAAGGTAATCCATGAATTTCTTTCTAATTCATATGTATCGCTTAATACTCAATGTTTTTGTATCTAGTTATTGGAATGCGAAAACGAACAACTACAACACGCATTCACGAATAGAACGATAGAGGCTAGAGGAGATATATGCGTATCTCCTCTAAATAGGGAGATGGCAATATATGCTCGAGATGCTTTAGCAAAGGCTGTCTATGATCGTCTATTTACCTGGTTGGTTTTGAAACTTAATGCTTCGTTAAAGAGTCAGGATTCTCGAAAAAATAACGTAATGGGAATATTAGATATTTACGGTTTTGAAGTTTTCGGTAAAAATAGGTAAGTACCATTAAGATCATATTCTGCATCTTCTGGGATTATTGGTTTGTTCTAGTTTTGAGCAATTGTGTATAAATTTCTGTAACGAGAAGCTCCAACAGTTATTTATCGAACTCACTCTTAAATCGGAACAAGAGGAATATTTCAAGGAAGGCATCGAATGGCAACATATCGAATATTTCGATAATAAAGTCATTTGCGACCTGATAGAAGAAAGGCATAAAGGTGCCACAAATCACTAGATAACGCATAAATACATTATTTAGTGTAATATTTGTTTGTAGGTATTATAGCGTTGATGGACGAAGAGTGTTTAAGACCCGGAGATCCAAATGATGCTACGCTATTAGCAAAAATGAATAAAAATTTGGCGAACCACAAACATTATCTTTCACATCCCAAAGCTGATATTCAAACGCAGAAGATTATGGGAAGGAATGTGAGTTTAGAAGCTGATAATACTATTTCCTTTGATTATTACAAAGATTTTGTAGGAATTTAGATTGTTGCACTACGCTGGCCCGGTAACCTACAACATTAACTCATTTATCGAGAAAAACAACGATTTATTGTTCAGAGATTTGAGGGAGGCCATGTCGGAGTCAAAAAATACAATTATACAAGAACTATTCCCAGCGCAAGAGCAAGAAAGTAAGAAGAGACCGGACACTGCCATAACGCAATTTAAGAACTCCCTCAATAACCTAATGTCGATACTAATGAATAAGCATCCATCATATGTGAGATGTATTAAACCAAATGATACAAAATCTCCAGGTAAGAGTATTTTCTTAAAATCAAACTTTTCATGTAGATAAAATATTGTCAAGACAAATTTCCAAATATGTCACATATGAAATTAAAAATATCACTTCTACGATAAAATTTGAATGATTCGTTTGTTTATACGTTGACGAAACATATGGTAATGCAGTACCCATACGCATAAAAATTTTCGCGTGTGAAGTTCGAAAAATAAGAGGTAGAAAACTTTCGTATCAAAATTAACATCAAATTCAGTCAGAGTTGCGTATTGTTACCAAAATTAATTTGGTGAAAGGTATTTGAGATATTCTGCACCTGCCGGTGCCCAAATGTTCTGTATATATATGCCATTAAACATTTTATTAGAAAAAAAGGGGGCTATCGATGCCTGTGCGTTTCCAACAAAAGGTAGCAAATGAATTGAATAAAGTGAGGAAACCGGACAGACATAGAAAGGATACTTGAAGTCATGCAAGTCTGTTCTTGCAACAGTTTTTGTAGTTCTGATTAGATGAAAAATTGTGTTTATATCGAATATGAGTGATTATTTAATAAAGGTGAAATATAACTATTAAATCAAATTGGTAGTTGTATTGCGGTTGTTTTTAATTAAAGTAATGATTTTCGGGATTTACCATATTTGTTGCACTATTTTTAAAGCCATTGGAAGATTTCTGAAACAGTCGAGACTATGTACACGACAAACAGGACAAAACCTGGTAAATACATATATACAAACGCCCGAACACTATTAAGTGTAAAAATAACACACAACGCGGTACTTTATTTACTAGAATTTTACACTGTTGAGTGTAACACATTAACACGTTTTAGGCTGCAATTTTTACCATATCGTTTTGATAAATCTTCCAAAATTCACAGTGTAAAATTTACCAAAAACAATATGGACTTATACACACCACTTTTAGTCTTAAATTCTATACGCAATTTTTACTGTATACTAATAGTCAGAAATCCGGACTGGTTACTATCGAGGAAGGAGCATAGTCACATACTTAGAAAGATTATTTGATGATGTCTTACGATAACTTACTATCAGTAGATACGTTTGATGTATTGTGGTTGGTCATTAAATTACCATCACATCTAATGCCATTCGAAATAAATACATAATACTCTTAGTGTTAAACGAACTATAACTAATAAGAGTAAAAAGAAAAATGATAAAGGGTGGGGGGACGTGAAATAGAAAGAAAGGTGAAAAGAGAAAGAAATAGAGACAGGGGGGGGGGGGGGGGGACTAGGTACGTGAGAAAAAAAGGAAAAAGAAAGAAACCAAAAAAGAAAGGGTGGGATCTCGACGTTTCGCCTCCGCTGTAGGAGGCTTCTTCAGAAGAATAGGGGAAACCACTTTGGCAGAAGGTTACGGTGACTCGGCATGTTGACCGCGCTAGAGGCGAGAACCTCTGCTGAAAGCAACATCTTATTCAAAACTAAAACGACTGCAAAGAAAACCTCCTTTAACGCGTCAGCATAAAGAAGTCAGATTAGCATTTGCAACCGCACGTTTACATTGGCGTAAACGGTGGCGAAAAATCATTTTCACTGATGAGAAAAATCTAAATTGTCTTGGCTATCAATGTTATTGCCATGATCTAAGAAAGGAGGTAGTAGTTCTGAGTCGTAGGCAGATGGGTGGTGTGGGTGGTGGTAGTGTAATGATATGAGCAGGTATAGGGTGTAACGGGAAAACTGACATCAAGTGCTGTAATGGTAAAATGAAAACAGATTACGTGTCGAGACGTTGTGTTCCAGCAAGATAACGCTGCTGTACACCGTATTCAAATTGTAAAAGATTATTTGCGAAGAAAGAAAATATCAGTTCTTGAGTATCAGCACATCGTGTGTACAGCAGCGGAAGACAATTCAATGTAATTCAGGAATTAATAACCAGTATTTTAATGGAACGGGAGTGTATAGGATAAAAACTTATACAAAATTCGTATAAGAATTTGCTAAAGAGAATGCTTGAACCAGTAGAGAAGCGAGGTGGTTCAACCCACTATTAGAAATGATTTATAAATAAGTAATTATTATTTCACGTGGTTATAAAGTTTAATTATATCATGTCCCATACTTTTGACGCATCTTTATTTCAATAATAACCCCAAATAATGGTGTATTTTTGTCCCAAGTAGTGATAGATATAGTGAAATTTGTTTATCATATATAGAAAAAATATCCAAACTTGATACACACAAAACAATGAAATTTCATGAATAAATACTTCTGTCGCAGACTGTACATATACCGATTCCATGTGTAATTATTTGTTCTAGCCATATTTGATGAAGAATTAGTAAGACATCAAGTGAAGTATTTGGGCTTAATGGAGAATTTGCGAGTGAGGAGAGCCGGTTTCGCGTATCGTCGTGTCTACGAACAGTTCTTGCATCGTTATAAAAGTCTGTCCAAACAAACTTGGCCGAATTACCCAGGTCCAGCGAAGGAAGGCGTACAAACCTTGGTTGCCTGCCTTGGATACGAAAAAGACGATTATAGAATGGGAAGAACGAAGATATTTATAAGATTTCCCAAGACGTTGTTCGACACGGAAGATGCGTACCAAGAAAAGAAGCATGAAATTGCAGCCATAATTCAATCGAAATGGAAAGGAATTGTACAAAGACGAAAATATCTTCAAATGAAAACTGCCGCGGTTGTTATAGAGAAATATATGCGCAGACATTTGGCTAAAAAACAAGCTGAGAGAAGACGTAAAGCTGTTAATGTTGTGAGGAGGTAAGTCAGATTTCAATCTTAAAGCGTTTTCTGTTCCCCAAGATATAAGATGACAGGGTAATATTTGAATTAATAAAACTTTCTTAGGTTCGTTCAAGGATTTATAACACGTAATGGTGAACCAGATGCAATTAATAGAAAGTTTGTGGCATTGGGCAAGAAAAATTGGTTAATGCGTCTGTCTAAGTCTCTACCGAAAAGTTTATTGCATAGGACATGGCCACCATGTCCAAATTCCTGCAAAGAAGCTTCAGCGTTATTAGAACGCTATTATGCCTCACATTTATCGCGAGTTTACCGGTTGAAATTAACACCTGAACGAAAACGAGCTTTCGAACTGAAGATATTGGCGGAAACACTGTTTAAAGGTAAATCTTGTGGTAACACTAGACTGTAAAGTGAGTTATACGTATGTTTTTTATTTTACTAGCAAAAAAGAACAGTTATCCAGCCAGTTTGCCGCACTGGTTCCAAACTGATAGAGTTAATAAGGAAAGTGCCTCGGTTAAAGAAATTTATACAGCCACTTTATCCACAGAAAAGGAAAAGGTATAGTTTAATTTAATTAAGTAATTTATGAATTAGCTAATTTTCGACCAAATTCAAAACGACGCAATACGTTCAGCTTTGAATCGAGTTTACTCCACTTTAGATGATAAAGAAAATGTTAGTTGTTTGTTTTTCGACATGTCTAGAGCATCCGGCGTGATTTCATCTTCCGTTCTTTTTCACAAGTGGTCATAAATCGGCATACGCGGTCTAGCGTATGATTTCTTCAAACATTATCTATCGGACCGCAAAACAACGGTATGCTTGAGTAACGACGTGCATTGTACCATTTGAACGTCTTTTTCGGAGGTGGGTGTTTCTCAGGGTTCGGTGTTGGGATCGACATTGCTCATGGTATACATGAATGATTTGCATTCCAATGTGCTGCCGTATACGTTGTTCCAGTTCGCGGATGATAGAAGTTGCATAGTTGTTGAGCCTTCTATTTCGGGCTTTCCGCGTTCTTTGGGTATTGTCTTTTCCGATATAGTTGTGCTCATTGTCTGGTTCTTAATAGCGATAAGAATGGCTTGATGCGGTTGTTAGTGATTACTGATAACAACCAAAGCATATATGTCGGCATACAGGGAAAATCGGATAATCATAACCTTTTAGGCTTAAAGCAGGTTTCTTGTTTGAAGTATAGGCAACATTGTCTGGATATGGAGTCCCGACTCTCGTTTGCGGTGTATGGTACTCGGTTTCTGCGTGCTTGCGTGAACTTGTTCTATGAAGTCGTTTTACTTTGTGTATGTTAAATTGTGTTTACGCTATTGTTTATTATTTTGTGGATCATTTTCGCACGCGAGAAGCGTGTTTCTGTAGCAGAAAAAGACCATTAGGTGTAAGGTTCGCGCGCACCATGCCGATCCTTTTTTTTGGGCGGTTAGGAATATTACCTCTTGCTTCCCTGTATATGTATGAGTTGTCCGTCTCCTGTAGACGAAATAGCAGTCTCTTTCTCAGAAATGGCGACACACAAGTGCATAGGATTCATTGCACTTGATCTTCCAGCTTTAACATATTTCAAGTATAATGATATTAGGATTGCGTTGAGATTCAACGTCCAGTGCACCAAGTCGTTCACATTCGCAGGATAAGGTTAATGAGTCTTACCTACCATACACCCGGGCAATCGATTAACATTTCATCTCAAATCTGAATGGAGCCAAGAATTTATGTGCAGCGAGACGGTGGTCACTTTCACCAGATACTGTGGTCGTGAAATTGTATCATGCAGAAGAATGTAATCTTTATAGTTAACGTATTTTTAATAAAAGTAGTTTATAGTATTAGGTGTTCTGTAAAAACAACAAAGAAATTTTGCAGCTATTTAGACACCAATTGATTTAAAAAACCTGTGATGTGCTGGTTAAAACTTTCTTATCTTCCGACCACTTACTGGGTGGACATGGTGTATATAAATTATGTAATTTAAAATTTTATTTTAGTATGCAACATCGGTGAAAAAGTACGATCGTCATGGATACAAAGAAAGAGATAGAGTAATGATTGTTACAAATAAAGCATTACATATCATCGATGCTAAATCACCGGGAAAAGTAAAGCATAATTTACCACTGGATAAACTGGAATTTATCTTAACATCAGAAAATGATGATTTTCTTCTAGTCAAAGTGCCTGAAGAATTGTTAAAAGCAAACAAGGTATTAACAACTTTAACGTTATACAGCACACGTTCCCGCATGCTTAGTTTCTTTTTCTTCTAGGGCGATTTAATACTTAAAGTACCTCATTTAATTGAAATGATGACAATCACAATGGATATTTTGAAAAGGCCGTCCTTAATCACATTTGTAAATACAAAATCGTCAGTAAAGAAAGAAGCTGTTAAGTACATTTAAATTAATAAATATTGTTTTCAGAATCGATCATAACGTTCAAGGTAAGAGACGCACTATTGAATTTTCTGTTGGAAACCAACAAACCTTCTATAAAGATAAAAGTGGTAATCTACTTATTGTAAGTATTACTTGTATATGAATGTTGATTGTAAATTAATTGTTATTTGTCATTATTATAGGTTGCTGCACCATAAATTCTAATAAAATATGTTAATATATGTGCCATTTTGTAACTGACATATAAATACTTTACAAAAAATAAAACATTCCATGTACCTATTATAAATATATATACAATTGTAATATTTAAATAGTTTTAATAAACAATGTTAACTCTTATTGTGTTTTACTATTGCTTCTTGTATTTTTGATAACTTCTGTGATGGTAATGCTCTATTCCGAATTTCTTCCTCTACAGCTTTGTTAACAGTTTTTGTGACCATCTTCTTAAATTTATTAGCTTCTGAATTCTTTTTCTTCGGTTTCATTGGACAATCTGGAAAATTGATTATAAAATTAGATTGCATTAAAACTCAATACAGACATTACAAAATTTCATTCAATATAATTACATAAAAACTAATTACACCTCTAACACTTTTATCAAAATTTAGATAAAAATTCACATTGGCAATTATATACCACTAACATAATACAGATGTTCTTAGTTTATCCTCTAAGGCATATGTGGGCAACAACCGGCCCGCTGTATGATTTGATCCGGCCCGCGAAACATTTTGAAAAATCCAGTTAAAAAGAAAATTTCACGATTTAATTATAATGTTGTACCTATTTTTTTCATTTCATTTTCTTATTTTAATAAACTGCATTATAATAACATTGTCCTATTATTTCATATCTGATATCTGTCGCTAAAATTATGAACACTGCTTTAAAATGCACTACTTTTAAAGGCGGCCCGCGAACGTATTTGCACACTAAAGTTTGGCCCACAACATGTCAAAGGTTGCCCATACTTGCTCTAAGGCATCATATCTGATTACACAATCTTATTGAATTAGGTCTTCCATGCATATCGTATTAAAACCACTATGCCACCAGAAAATATGTTTCCGTTTGTAAATGAGCAAAATATCATTTCCGTCTGTGCCAATAGCACAGTACTATCTATCATATATTGCAGTTCAAAAGTCATACATGTGTATGAAATAACACAAAGTAATTCATCACTTTTAAGCATTTGCGTTCTGTGTATAATATATCATTTAAAGTCAAAATGGCTAAAAAGTGTATTGTTTATGTCTCATTGTCTATTTCATTAGAATGATTTGTTACTTTTCTTTATAGATATATGTATATAGAGTTAAAGAAATGTAATTACTCTTATTGTTAATAATTACGATTCTAGGGGTAATCAACGTGATGATATTTTTTTAAGTAAAGGGAGATAGCACCAGCAAAGGGTTGGTACTTTAGACGCTATGGACGAGGTATTTGGAGTAAATAAATGCAGCCTGTGCTTGATAAAAGAATGCACAAATGATAGTTCGGTTCAGGTACTACTCTGAACAGCATGGACATGTAAAATGAATCCAACTATTTTGAGCTAAAAGGCATAGCATTATCAATATAGAATTAAAAATCAGTAAACACCAATTACTAGTACTTGAATAAAATATAATGTGACTTACTTGAACGTTTTGAAATTGCTGGTCGTTTATCCTGTTTCTTTTTTTGTTTCACGGAAGGTGGACATTTAGATTTAATTTTTAGTTTTCCTTGAGGCATGTTTATTAGATTATTTATATATCAATCATCAAAATACCTACATGCAACTCAAATCATGGATAATGTAAGGTTACCAAAGATACAAGTATAGGTTATGTGTTGGACGTGTGATCGGTGTGTGATGCGATATGACAACCAATGCCACCAACATTGTCTCTGCATAACAGAGGTGAAATTTAAAAATTTTTATATGAGGAAGTATAATATAAATTTTCAAGTATATGTAGATATATACAATATAAAAGATAATAGACTATATACAGAAAAAAACTAATAGAAATTATATATATTTATCTAATTTTTGGCCGTTTAAAAAGAAAGCTGTCAATATTTGCTTTCTTGTGTTGAGCAGCGGTTAGTTCTGTCATTACAATCTAGATGCCAGCATACAAAATATGTACGACTAGACGATTACTACTCTTTTATTTATCAATACCTGTAGTTTATTGATTTGGTGTATATTGATCTTATACATTTCAACTGCTGACGTCATTCAACTAGCAGTTGTGAACTAATTTTTGACCACATTAGTATTTGTATTAAATTTGATTATACAAGAGAAAAACTGAACTATGCGTCACACGGTGGCGCCACTAAGAAGTGAACTCAATATTTTTAATACCTCATTCAGTTAGATCAAAAAAGGTGCCCCAAAAGTCTTTTTCAAAAAAAAAGAATACAATAAAATAATGGATAGGTTTAATCAATAAATGTTTTTTTATTAATACAGGCTGTAGGAATTTATTTCTTATGTGTTTCAAATGTGTTCCGTTATTTTATTGGTACTCTTCTAAGTGTAAGGCTAAATTTTTGGGAATTGCTTGGTACACATCCTTCGTGATAGGCACTATTTCTCTTCGAATATTCTCTTTCAATTCATGCAATCATATCAATTTTTCAGGGAAAATTTCACCAACAAGTAATAAGGACATGTTAGATGTGATATGTTATTCCATCTTGTTGAGACCACCAAATGTTCCGATTAAAACCATTAAAATCTTGCAAGACTGGTGTAAAAAAAGTTGTTAATCATCTCCGCATGTCTACTGTACTATCCAAAATTTTCCTATGTCGATATATTTTTCTACTGCTACAATTTACCATAACAAATGTCTGCGATTAAATATTCTAGCTAATAAAGTTGTTAGATTTTTGTTAAGTAAAAGTAGGTATGAAAAAGAGCTAAAATACATTAAACACGTAGCAGTGTACAATAGTTTCTCTTTTTCTAATGTGGATCATATTTTAAGGTAGGTCCAGTATAAACAATGTATCAGAAATTCCGCGGTCATGACTAACAGATACTAGTAACAAAAAATTTATAAAACTATCTCTCCGCTCATCAGCAAAAGAGTTAAATAGAATTTTCCGATAACAAAATATGGACATGTCTGTCGTATTAAACGATACCTTTGATTGAATTTCTTCCGTAATCTTAGAAGTAAACCCGATATAAAGTAAACGTTTAGAATTTATCAAATTGTATCTAGTGAGATTTATGATAAGAATTTAGATAAACAAAACGTATTGAAACGAGGTTTAAAGAACATATAAGGCATTATTGCTTGGTTTAATGCATTTATTTATTTTATAATTTTATTTGAATGAGGCCAACTTTTGCTATCTAGCATTCTATTTGTTGGTGGTGGCTTTTTATTTTTGTTATTGCTTGTTTTTGCGTTTTATTAACAGCCACTTCAATTTTAGAAAAAGATGATAAGTATATGCTAAACCAGCTATAGTTCGTTGAACTATAGCTGGTGGGCAAAAAAAACTTTTAAAAGGTTTGCTTGCATTTGGTGAACAGCTAAAATGCGTGAAATTTTCTGCAAATTACATGTGAATATAATTCTCTGTAATACACATTTGCTAAATATTCACATCTGCAAAATACACAACAATATAATAATTGAAAATAAAATAATATCTTATAGAAATGAAACGTAAAGAATGAGCAAGTACGTACTCTAGAATTGAACATTACCTTTTAAATAGTTATATATAGTCTTTGAGGAAAGGCAACTTTTTCTTGTTTTAACTAAATCACCAGATGACGAAAATACCTTTTCTGAAGGTATTGATGTAGCGGAAATTGTCAAATACTCTCTAGCTGATTGACACAGTACTGAATATTTATGTTTTCCCTTCCACCACTAGCCATTAGAGATGCATCTTTAGCAGACAAATTCCGAAACGCTGTATGGATAATTCAAGATTAGTTTGCAATATAGAAAGTATTTAATAAAGAAAACATCGAATTTACAATGGAATATATGGAAAAAGTGTAATAATATTTAAAATCCGTAATGAACTCAAACTAATAGCGGAGCTCCATACACACAATTTAGTTATTTTGTGTAACATATGTGCTCAATCTGGTGATTATTGCAGATATGTTGTTTCATAATTACTCGACTTATTGACAGTTTTCACAATTCACTACCAAACTTTATGGCACTTAGTATTTACTTGAAGAAGTTGTCGGAGCAGCGAGCTAGATTCGTGTTATCGAATAACTAATTTGAATCACAAGTTCTTCATAAAGAATCCGAATTAGAGTTTTCTGATAGCAGATTCGGATCAGAGGTTTCGGACAACTAATTGAGAGCCGAGATTCCGGATAAGGAAACCGGTTTCGGGATTTCGAGAAACGGATCCGGATAATAATGCCAAAGTGCGGTTATCCGAGCAGTAAATTATCCGTATCCGGGTAATAGATTTAATTTAGTAGTAATGACCTGGTAGAAATTGGAAGCTGACTTGTTAAATAGTCTTAATCATGTAATGCTATGCAGGAAGACCTGTTAATCTACAGATTTTTTATATTTTATCAACATCGGCCCTTGAACTTCGGGTACCAGCACGCAGAGCTTTAGTCGACCGGCCTCTATATACATAAATTAAAAGTAAAAATGCCTTTTTCGTCCGCTTTGCCGCCTTCTAATTTGGTCGTGCGCGTGCGATGCATGTTACTGACTATAGTTAGGACCGGCCCTGTATATTACTATATTAGAGAGTAAATCCATAGCCATAAATATTGAGTACATAGGTTAGCGTTTGAATTTTTCGACGAATATCAAATTGAAGCAAATTGAAATAACTTGTACAGGTTTATAATGTTTACTATTCAAAAAAAATCACTATTAAGTGATCTACCTTTTGCCTTAATTACAGCAGAAATTCTTTTTGGTAGAGTATCTACAAGCTTTTTATAGTTTTCGGGACTTACACTCTAGGCCCATAACTCTTCTTTTGAAATAATTTAGCCTCAGTTCGCTCGTTAATAAATCCCATAGATGTTCTATGAAGTTCAAGCGTGATTTATTGTTTTTAACCTTTTTTTAAATGCAGACAAAGTACTTCTTAAACAACAGTGTTTATTTACTGCTATGGTTACTGTACACGTGCAAAATTTGTGGGATGATCAATACTTTTGGCCAAGGGTGTATATCTGAATGCTCGCAAAAATTAACACATAATTTCAGTAAAATATTGCAGACTTTGCTATAAAATAAGCGATGTAATAAAGTATGAAATATTTAACGTAATTGTAGCAACAAATCTTACAATACTTTATAGTAATAAATACCAAAAGTTTTTTTCCATGTTCATCTCTGATATTATTGTGATTTTTCTTAACATCTGACTCACAGTGAAAATGATGCAGTGGTATATAATTTGGTAAGAAGCTGAAAATATTAGGTAAAATAATTATTTAGGAAAAGTAAATTAAATATATTATATCTACTATTCTTGAAATATATTACAAAAATAAAACAAAACTAATTCGAACAGGTATTACGAATTTTAATCATATAACATTACAGCGGTTACATATTTAACTTCACAATGAAAGTGATGCACCTACAATAATGATGAATTAATTATTTCTGAAAGTTAAAAAGAAACAATTAATATTTAGCTGGGTTTCCTTTAGATTTTATAATTAATTATAATCTATTTGGAACAGATGCTACTTATGCGTATAATCTGGGGAAGTACTGTTCTATTCTTGTAACAAAGCATTTTTAGATAATTCCTATTGGGTGTTCAATGACTACGCACTTTTGCTTCAAGAATAAGATACAAATTTTCGATAATGTTTATGTCATGTGACTGAGCTGGGGTTTTCACTGTACTGCGGCAGTTATATAACCACCGTTCCTGGACCACACGCGAAGAATGTTTTGGGTCGTTGTCCAGGTAAAATCTAAAATCATTTTCTGTGTCAAGTTTCCTGGCATTAGACACTAAATTCTGATTAAGGATGTTTAAGTACATAAACCTATTAATAATACCTTCAATAAAAAGAAGGTTTCCGACACCAGCAGCAGAAACACAGCCCTAAACCATTAGATGCCCACTTCCATGTTTAACTGTGTGTTTTAAATGTTGGGGTTTTAATTCTTTATTCTTTTTCCTCCAAACACTACCCTTCCCATCTGAACCGAAAATTTACTCTCATTTGCATTGAACCTGTAATGCAAACTGTAAGCGACTTCTTTTATACTTCTGGCTTAGAAATGGCTCTTTTCTTGCCTATTCATCCGTGCAAATTAGCACGCCCTAGAGTTCTTCGAACTCTTTCTGCATTTGTAGTATTTCCCAGTACACGTTTCGCCTCCAGGGTTAACTTAGGAGTACTTAGCGGTGGATTATTTCTAGATTGTCTAATAATCCACCACTCCTCATGTACGTTAAATATTTCTTTTTGGACTTATTCTACATTTGTTCTTCACTCCGTTTTCGCGATTATATCGTTCAATAATATGTTGTATCCTGGATGCAGTTGTATTTAATTGTGATAAAATCGCTCTTCACAGTTGTAACAGATAAAGAGGTAAAGTACACGTGCATCTAGGGACTTTCCCTATTCGAATGTTACCGCAACCGCTCTAATATTATCTGATTAGAAATTGCAATACCTGTTTGAATTAGATTTGTTTTATTTTTGTAATATATTTCAAGAATAGTAGATACAATATTTTTAATTTTCTTTTCCCAAATAATTACTTTTACTAACATTTTCAGTTTCTTACCAAATTATATGCCACTGCATCATTTCCACTGTGAGTTACTGTATATATGTTAATGTAATGCACTCGTATCAGGTGATGAAAAAGGAACGCGAAAGAAAAATGAGTGTAAAAATGATTTGCTATAATAGAAAACGAGAGTGTATTTGGTTCATGAATTAAATAGACACGTGAACTGGGTTTTTGTACTTAAAAAGGCGTGAAGGTCTAAATTAATCCGCAATTTACAAAAATGCAGGTTGATTACGGTAGCCGGCGATATCTCGTAAATTGATAAAACAAAATTTAATTTAAGTTACGTAGCAAGGAGTGCCAATTAAAAGAAAACGGAGCATTTTTGTCTTCAAAAATTATTAATGAAACGATTTATTTGTTATTTTTATGACTAAAGAATAAAGAGGTCGCTTCTTGAATTTATGTACGTGGTATTCTTTAAGTTGGCGCACATTATTTATAAGTACTAATACTGGATTAGCTATAGGTTTCATAAAAGAATTGTTCATCGTTTAGCATGACTAATATATGTAGTAACTGTGATAAATAATTTAAGTAATATTCAAAAATAGAAACGCTCAACTTTATTAAAGTATTAACGGAGAGATATAAACTTGCGTAATATTTTTTGGAAGAATAAACGTCTTATGTACGGTACGCGTGATTTTTGCCTGTTAAACTCTATCAACAGTACGATGTGTTCCGTAATAAGTTGAATCGATTTCCGCAAAGAAGGTCGTAGTTTAGTGGGGATACATTTGGATCCTTGGGTGTTTCCTGCTGCTCTGCATTCACTGATTCACTGCTTTGTAGTTGGTAGTGAGTAAGAACATTCCACAACAGTTGGAGTAGACTAAATATTAAACCAAAGTTTTTATTACATATAAGCAAAATGGTGAGTCCAATTTAATATTTATTTTGATTAATTACGATATCAGTAGAAATTTTTTTATTTTTATACTTTATTTAATATTAGTTGCACATTATAATCTGTAATATGACAAACATTTTTTCAACAATATTATGTATGAATGCTGTCTATTAACTAGTTCTAAAACTAAACCTTAGAAGTGTGTACTTTTATAATTAGAATTACAACTCATAGTATGTATACTACTATTGTGTAAATTTCAAATTTATTTGATGAGATATTGATATAATTAAAGCGCTGTTCTACGTTACTACCTGTTAGACCTTGTAGACGTATTATTAATCCAATTCAGTCTGATTCATTCTTTCAAAAGAGAAATTGTGGAGTATAATTTATATTCATGACCGCGTCTCAACATTCTCGTAAATAAATGAATTGTTCACAATTATCTAGGAATTCGCATAATTATATTAATCTAATGACCTTAACACTTTAATTGAAGTAAACAAACATGTATCATGCAGAAAATATTCTTGTTTGCGGCGAACAATGGAGTTAATATTCAGGATCGATGTTAACGTGTTTGACTGCCTTGAGAATCCTGAAATGGGTCAGGATGATATAATATAGTACATGGAGAATCCAATGTAAGAGGGAAAGGATAATAAATTACGTGTAACCTCATATAATTGAAAATTAGGACAAATCAATGAAGTGTAAACAGTCAAAGTCTACTTATATACATTTGTAATTCAAAGTGAAGCATTAAAATTTTGTAAAGATTAAAGAAATAAGGTATTTTTTTTCTACGTATAGATACGTGTGCATATCTAATCCATACTTTTATAAGTAACAAAAACTATGCACGGACGTAATATACATATTTCATTTATTTAAAATTATTCGTTCATTTTTAACTGTGTCTGATAAAAATGTTTATTTTTGTGTGTATACAGACATTATTTTTTATAAATAAATCAATAAAAAAAATTTGGAAAGTAAGTTCTGAAAAGAGATAAAGAGACCTGGAATGTATTTTGAAAAGAAAGTCATTATTTAGTCACAGTCCAGAATAACATCTTTTACTGTTTCCAAACGTCCTAGATTACATTCTAACCATACTAAATCGTAGTCCATCTGACTTGATCACTTCACGAGACTTTGACTTGACTTACTACTCGGATCCGTTTTATTGTTGTTTTGTATTCCAAATATTATTCACCGTCTTTATCTGATGTGTTGGTACACGAGGAAGCTATCTCAGTTGCAAGCTGCTTCAATATCCTTACTTAAGAAGTGGTTGTTCTTGTGTTATCAACAGAAATCGGTTGATTGTTCAACATACACCACGAATTTAGTAACTTTGTACTTTTAGAGTCAGTTTCAAAAATTTGCTATCATTTTTACCACCTTCTCTAAAAAGTTCAAAGCACGGGTCATAGCTTGCGTCGTTAGCATCCGTTGATCAATTTCCAGTAATTAGGTGTGGTAGTTGACCAGGGAAATACTCTTTTAAAAAGTTCTGCTTGTATAGCTTCTACTTTCTCCAAGTTTTGTAATACCATGCTTCACATCCGTATAATAATGTGGTACAAATTCTGCTCTGAAACAGTTTTAGTTTTGTTTTAAAAAAGCCAACATGATTCTTACCTCCGTTGGCGCACTAAACATGTCATTGCCTGAGAAACGGATACCAAAATCCAGCGGAGATAAGAATCATGTTTGCTTTTTTTAAACAAAACTAAAACTGTTTCAGAGCAGAATTTGTACCACATTATTATACGGATGTTGATTATAGGCAGACTTTTCTAAAGGAATATTTCCTTGGGTAATTACTACACCTAATTACATAGTCAAACTGGAAACAGAGCAACAGATGTTAAAGACACAAGCCTTGAGCGGTATCTTGAATTTTTTAGAGACGGTGATAAATATAACTGAGACCGAACAATCAAAATTACTTACAACTCAATCCATCACACTTACAAAAAAAATGAAGCAAGATATACAGGAGAAGCTAGTCAACTACTTCTTGAGTAAAAATAGTAAAGCAGCCTGCAATTCAGATGGCTTTCCGATGTACTAAAATATCAGTTGATTTGATAAACATGGTGAGCAATATTCGAAATACAGAACAGTAATAAAACGGATCCGAGTAGTAGGCTAAGTCAAAGCCTGGTGAAACGATAAAATCAGATGGTATATCGGTGGGAACTCGTTTCAGCTGGACTATGGATTCAATATGATTAATATGTAATCTGTGATGTTTGGAAACATTAGATTTTATTCTGGATTTACAAAATTATATACGTAGACTCCCGTCAAAGATATAAATAGGTCCCGCTAATAAAATATTTATTTGGTAAAAATAGAGAATTGATTAATACAACGTAATTGATGTATTTTTACCAGGTGAACCTCTTACGAATTCTCATTCAGTATTATTAATTTTATTTTTGCTTTCTTTCTCTATATTATTAGCTGCATTGTGTATAATAAATACACTATCTTTTTTCTGAAAATATGTCAATTTGTAAAACTAAACTTAATTTAGTGATGCCCTTTTGTTGAAAACATTAACGGTCTGTTGTACCGACATGAATTAACACTTAATTTCGAATGAAATTAACATAGTAACACGTGAAAGTTCTTCTACTTGAATGATGTCAACTCGTAGTATCTATTTCTTAACTTATTTCAAGATTACATTTTGTACTGACAAAAAATCTTAGCATTTTCTAGTATTTTTAATTTTTTTGATAGATTTTTGTACCACGTGTTTGTTTCTTATCTCATGGATTAGGGTAATCTTTTCAATTCGTTTTATTGCTGTACAGTGATTATAGTGTTAAAATTGTGCCTCAAGCTCACTTTTATTCATTAACGGAATTTGAAAGGGAGAAAATTGTTGGATTCAAACAAGTTGAGTTATCTACCAGAGAGAGAGCAAATTTGATTTCATTGCTAGTATGCGTAGACAGAAGAACATCGTTACAGCCACCGTTAAGGTACGGTTGCTCGAAGAAGAATGATAGAACTTAAAAGAAAACTAAAAACTGTGATATTTTACTTTAAAAGTCGGCTAATGTGCGGTATACTGCTCTAGGTACACTGAATTCTATAGCAACCGTATCTCGTTATATAATGATTTTGTTTGATATTTTACCGACCGTATTTTGTACTGCGTCTGATTGATGAACTGAAGATTACTATTAACGCTTGCAATGGTGTAGGTAACCGGGAGACAAAATTATTAGCAAAATGCCAACACTACAACCTATCGGCTGCAGTCATGAATCAATACTTTATACTCTCGAATTGCTGGAAAATAGTGTGTAATTGTCAATATTGCCAGCAGATTTCACACAATCTTAGACTAGGAAATACCCAATCATTCTTTTTCCTTCCAATTATCTCACATAATAGAGCAAATTATATCTAATAAAAATACGATCTTAAACAAATTTGAATCAGCGAAATTTAGCATATATTTTCAACATCTGAGTGATGAAGAACGGTTTTCCATTACAATTACATCTCGCTAAGGCAATACCGATCTTTAAAAAGAGGAATCCAGGTCAATACGAAAACTATAGTTCTATTAACATTCTTACAGCTATTTCTAAAAGCGAATAATTTCGAATTGGTTTATAGCATATCTGGACAAGAAGAGATTCATAATATTCCGTCCGTTATTGGGCTACGGTATATTATTCTGTGAATCGTCCATCGAGGTATCTAGAATAGTTCTTTTGCAAAATAACGATATTAATATGCATGAAGAGATTTATAGCATCTTACTATATATCACATCGTTTGTACCGTGTTGTATTGGAAGATGTATACATGTATATCTTGTCAACGGTGTAATGCTCATCCATATGTTGCTCGTGAATTCTAAAGCTTCTAAAAGTCTGTTATGCGATTACTTACGTGACCTCCAGGATCGCTTGACGTATTGTCGATTGAGCACATGAGTTGAAGAAACAATAATTTGCTGCGGTCTCTACACATGTTAACTGCCCCACGACATGAGATACAAGATGTAATAACAGAAGGGGAAATTGATAATCTTATTGGAGGCAAGCCTATTCTGGATGTGTCCAGAAATATATTCGTTATATTATTAATTGTAATTGAAAGAATAAATATTTTAGTGTTGTTTAAATTTTCATGAAAATGGCTGTTACGCATAAAGTATTTACAGAATAAACTGCAACGCTTCAATATTTTAATTGAACTTGTAGTTTAAAAGTAAATTCACAATGTTTTGTGATGAAATTCGATATAAATACAGAAAGAAAACGCATAATAGCATTTGAGAACAGATTAAACTCTTTCGGGATATAATTAAAACCTGATCATTCCTATTTACATATGTTCGTAAAAAAGTATCTTTCTTTGATTTTATCCATTTCCAATTGTTAAGTTATCAGATTCATATCGAAAGAAAGGCAAATACTGTAATTCTCATCACGGTTTACCTCCTTTGCTCAAGTCGACAGGGGTATCGATAGTTCAATGCATCGCTTATGTTTTCATGTCGCTATTGATTTTGTCTGTTAATTTAATTCCCAAGTGTATTATATAAGTCATGTGTAGTTTTGACATACTTCCATGAGTAAATTAATTCTTCGTAAATACAAGATTTTATTATTACCGCCAACATGTTTTCACTAGGTTTTTTATATGGTCATAAGAATTTATTATTATTATATTAATTTAATTTATCGTTAACTATGCCAATGGAATTTGAAGTAGTGTGTTACAATAACTGACTGTATTAAACAAATATTCATTTGAACATGAACAACTTTATGATCGATTATAATGCAAGAACGTAAATGTATCTTTTAAACTTTAGTTAATATTCTTCATTGAAATTTCAGCAACCAACTATTACACCTTATCCAGGCTTCTCTGTGGCCGACGATGCTATGGCCTTACGAGAAGCAATGAAGGGTCTAGGTACCGATGAGGATATAATCATCGATATTCTAACTACTAGGTCCAACAAGCAAAGGCAGCAAATCGCAAAATATTTCAGGGATGAATTGGGTAGAGTAAGTGTTAATTTCTTTCACGACGTATTAACACCTAATAGTGCTAAAAGTAATTTGCATTACAGCTTATGTAACGTATGAACGTATACAGGTGTCTCACGAAGAATTGCGTCGATTAAGAAAGAGTATGCATGAGAAAATTGTGAAAATTTGGTGCTATACTAAAGCTGACATTGGCTTCAATTACAATATTTTAAATAATTTGACACTGCTTGTTTGAACAGAAGTAGCTTGCAACCTAAATATTTTAAATGTAACACTAAATATTACTACATTTTTCAATTTCTTAAAATATTAGCATTTCTTAAAATTTTTTGACAGATGGACGCGTGTATCTGAATTTTTATAACTGCGAAGATATTTAACCTGGATAATTGGAATTCTGCAGAACTGTTGAGCGTGTAGGGTAAGATTAGAATCCAAGTGAATTTTTCCAAAACATTTTGCAACGTGTCCGTAAATTACGATTAATTTTTTAAGTGGAAAAAGTGTTAAAACAACTTTTTTACATACAATTATCTATTTTTCTGTCTCTTGTCAGTTTGTTCTAATGAAAAGAATGTCACATTCCTTACGTATCTAAAATGGATATTTTTCTAGATATTCACGAAAATAATAGCACATTTGTAAAAAAAGTACCCAGCAATGTATTTAGTATTTATACTGTAAGAATATAGTTTATGTAGTTCTTTAAAATGCCGTTCAACTTTGATCAACTATGATATAAACAATGCCGGCACTCTTAAATTTGTTTTATTATTTATGGAGATTGCAATAAAATTATATCAAGAACATGCTGTTTATGAAGAATTAATTTGGAGATGTGAAAATTATCTGAAAAGACGTAACTTCGAACAACTTTAATACTATACGTTTCTTTACCGTTTATTATTTTTTTCTCCATGTATGAATACTTCTGTTTTGTGGAAAATCAAGCGGCAAAGATATTGCGTGTTCTTGTCATCACTTTATTGCATTCTCCATAAGTAACAAACAAATGCAAGTAAGCTTCGTTCGAATAAATTAAATTTGTTGGTATTACCTATAATTGAGAGTGACATTTTCTTAATGGTGGACTGTTTCCTAATGGTTGTGGCTAACTTAGATATACCAAATTTGAATGACATTAGAAAAAAAAACAGAAGATACATTCTAGTATCATAGGTACTTTCTTCTAATGAAATTGTGTTACAATACGCACGTTCCTAAATATCTTGAAAAGAATTCATTTTACTTGTGTATTTAATATGAGAGTCTTTTTGGCTTTTTGCAAGTACAATTTAATGAGAAAAAAAATAGTTGTACTTAAACAAATGTTGGCACTTTTAAATTTGAATGTTTAATCGTAATTGTTAGATTAGTTGTATCCTATTTGATCAACGGTTCTGCAGAATTTCAATTGTCCAAATTAAATACTTTTACAAGTTCAGACGCTCTTGTCCATGTACCGAAAATTAAAAAAAAAATGCAAATACTTTAAATATGGTTAGAAGTTTGCAGGTATCGGAGTAAACTCCGCTCCACACAAATTAATAATAATTCGGAACGCGGCGTTTGGTCGGCCGGTATCACGATTGACAATGGTCAAAAGTCCGCGTGCTCTTGAAACGCTGCGTTGCGAATAATTATAAATTTGTATGGAGTGGAGTTCATTGCGGTATCTGTGAATTATACAACTACATAGCCCTTAAAATCGTTATGGTTAGAAGTACTAACACTCCTAAGGTTTAGTCGTAACGGTTGTCGGGTTCCGCCGTGTCACTAGGTTTTTGACCCTAACGATTCGCGAACAACTGCGCGCAGTTCTTCGCAGAACATCAGGGACAAAAACCTAGTGACATGGTGGAAGCCGACAACTATTACGACTATGTCAAACGGCCGTGAATGTTTGAAATATTATGTACTCCTCATATTGTCTTTTCCGTGAATAATCCCACCAATGACATGAGCAGCTGTATTACCAGCATTTTGCTGGGTATTGTTTTGTAGGCAACTTTTTCTAATGTGTTTTGAATGTATCATGGTAGGCCTGAGGGGTCATTCACATGGGTAGCTACCCAATGTACTTTCCGTGTGCAACCTACCTAGTTTAGCAGTCCATGAACTGCTTGGGAGAAAGTTGGGAAACTGTACTCACTTGTTTTTGTGTTCTGGACGACTTGTGTTTCTATGTTCTGGACGTATTCTTTGGCACTAGATAGCGCCAGGAAATACGTATTTGGCTGTTCACTTAGAAGAACAGTGATATAAGGCGAGAGGAAATTTCAATTGGAGGTAGGGAAAGACGCTCGAAATCGCGGTCACGATGCCGGGTAAGCAGAAACATGTCCGCGTGTTAGGATTATCTCATCTCACATTATCGTTACCGCGAATGATGCCACCAATACCACAAATAGCTGTATAGCAGAATTATGTTGGGTATTGTATTCTATGCAACTATTTTCAATATGTTACTAACCATAGTTATTTTATCAAACATATCATGAAATTGGTCTGACAATTCACAGATGTAATAATATATAGGGTGTTCCACTTAAAATAACACCGTTGACAGTATAATTGGAAGTGCTAGGTTATTGAAAATATTTTGGTTCACTTGTATATATCGGCTTTAATATATTGCCTAGTTTTCAGAATGTTCCGATGTATACTCTTTCGTATATCGATCGATGCACTTCCCAGTTAGACACCTGTATACGTATAGTCTTATTTATATTATATTTATATTATTATATATTAATTATTGTTGCAAATTGAATATACTAAATGAATAGTTTTGTTTTATAAAATTAGGATCTAATTGATGACTTGAAGAGCGAATTAGGTGGACACTTCGAAGACGTAATAGTTGCGCTGGTACTGCCACCAGATGAGTATTTATGTAAACAATTACATAAGGCCATGGAAGGAATGGGTACAAATGAAGAAACTTTAATAGAGATCATCTGCTCCAAGAGTACCTCAGAAATAAATCAATTGGTCGAATCATATGAAAAAAGTAAGGTTTATTAAAAAAATATGTGATAAAAATTACACTACAAATCAATTTTAGTGTATGAACGCCCACTAACGGAACATATGTGCAGTGAAACAGGTGGTAATTTACGTCGTCTCCTAACTTTGATAATAACAGGTACAAGAGATGATTCTAAAGAGACAAATCAGAGTGAAGCAAGAGAGAAGGCCGAAGCTCTATACGCCGATGGAGAAGGGAGACTGGGTACTCATGAAAGTACATTTGGCAGTATATTGGCGCATGAAAATTTCAAGCAATTGAAATTGATTTTTGAGGAGTATAAGGAAGTATCTGGTAATACCATTGAGCAGGCATTGAATCATGAATTGTCTGGGGATTATTTGGAAGCTCTATTAGCTATTGGTATGTATTAGAATTTTCTGCCATTATTATTCATTATTTTTTTAATCGCATTAAAAATAGTATATGTGGATGCATTATTTTCAGATATTAAAATATTTGACAACTCTTTAGAATAGCCCAGTAAATGACCCAGTAAAATGTTTCCACTATTAATACTATCTAGATCTTTGTACAGAGTTTACAGTATCGCTAAAACGCAAACCGCTTACAATGAGCGGATGCCTAATCAGGCATGTGCCCATTATAAGCGACGCACCAACAAAGATTTAGGTCGGGAGATTTTTGAATGGCTGTGTACATACATATGCAGTGTCAAAAGCATTGCTTTGTTTGTATGTCATATATTTTAATTTATAAAATATAAATTTCAGTGGAATACATCCAGAGTCCACCAGCTTACTTCGCTGCAAGATTGTATAAGGCCATGCATGGTGTCGGCACAAACGATACATCATTAATACGAATTATCGTGAGTAGATCTGAGATTGATTTAGGGGACGTCAAAGATGAATTCGAAAGATTGTATGACAAGACATTATCCAGCTATATTGATGTAAGTTTTAGAAGCTGCAGGTTTAATGTTGATATGCGCGTTGATTATGTCTTATTCTTTTTAGCAGGGTGAAACTACAGGCGACTATAAGAAAGCTTTGTTGGCTATCATCAAGTAAAATACTAGGTCAGTAAATGAACTCCAAATTATATTTAATTATGAAGTACGAGGCTTATTTATTAAATATGAGCAGCCTTTAATGTAATTGCCTTATATGTAATAGATATATATTTGTAATTAGGAAGCGTAGGTGCAACTTTTCTGCATTATAATGAACTGTGTATAATTATTAAATGTACAAAATTTTAATAGTACTTGTTCTTATAAATCATGTATAATATACAATTCGATTATTTTATTCATTGTAGTAAGAATATAACAGAAATACACCAGTATTATTTAATATGCAAATAAACAAATTATTTACAAACTATACGCCTAACGATAAGCGATAAGTTTTTAACTTCAATATTTCATCCAAACATTTAGATTATGATATTAAAAGGTAATCTTCATTCATGAACATTTTAAGATCCTACCGATTAATAATTTCTATAAGCGTGTGGTAAAATGCGTTTGCAATTCTAGCTTATCAATATGGTACCCATAAAGTCGCACTAATAACGCTTATAGTTTGGAAATAATTTGTGTCTTTGTACATTCTCCAGTTTACAGAAATATTTCACATCGAGATATATTTTTACAAAATTTATTTATATTTTCTATACATGTATATTTATAAAATAAATTATAAAATACAGTACTTGATTTCATTATTATTGTTGGAGGTGGATAATGTCTGTTCGACAGAACTGGGCCGCTACATAGCATGTGGAGTCGCTCATATGTATGTATACCATCTGCGTGTCAACCACTGACCATAAATACGTCTGAATGCCTGGTATCGAATCGTATTATTTCGTATTTAATAATAATACAGGTCCAATATACAAGATGCTAACAAATGACCGTTGATTGATAAAGTAAATGAGTTTTTTCGGGAAATATGCAGACGTAAGATACGATGGAAAATATGTTTAGTGTCCGATAACCTAGAGCGAAAAGAACTGTAAAAACATAGAAGAGTATTCTCGTATACTTTGCTGTGTCGAGTGTGTCTCGGTGCTTGGTTTCTCTGTTTTCGGTTGTTGCTTGGATTTAGATAAGTTTTTGGTTTCAGTTTCATTATTACTCATAGAAGTCATTCTTATATTCATTAACCCCAGAAGGACCAGATGAATCCTTCGAGTCTTCTAATGTAGACCCTCTTCATACGGAAGCTTGGAAGAATTTAATTGGTCGCTGAAGGGCACTAGTAATACATCGCCCGGTTTGGACAACATTACATATCCTATGCTGAGAAATTTACCAGAAGTAGCTAAATTAGCATTATTAGTCCACAGGTATAGCAGTAAACTCCACTCATACAAATTTATTAATTATGCGGAACGCAGCGTTTCGAGAGTACGTGGGCTCTCATTATCAACCGTGTGAATTGTACATCCACACAGTCCTTGCAATTGTCATTAGCATTATTAGAAATTTTTAATGATTGGTGGATTAAGTCAATTCATTTAAATTTTATGAAAGATGATGCAGTTCTTCCTATTTTGAAATCTGGGAAAAGTAGGATTTGTAGGGCTTCCTACAGGCCCATCTCCCTTATGTCATGCATTTCTAAAACCTGCGCATGATCAAGGGAAGATTAGAGTGTTTTTCATTATACCACAAAATACACCCAGACAGTTAGTATGGTTTTAAAAAAGGTTTTGGGACGACCGATGCTAGTACGGCCCACATAGTATCTGATATCCAAGTACCGTTCAGTGCGAATAACTATGTAGAAGTATTGTTTGCTGATGTTGAGAATGCTTACAACAATATGAATTTAACTCTTTTAAAAAAGAGACTAACTAAAATTATAATATATTATATTATATATAATATATTATATTTTGAATCTTTCAAATTGAATGCTTTACCCTCTATTTTTACTGCTGAGCTTTACGCTATAATGAAACCTTTGCAATTTTGTTTACAAGATTCTACCTTGAATGGCGTTGTTATAATATCTGATTCACAATCTGCCCTGAAGTCAATACAAAATTCTAACAAAAATCATATCATAGTCAATAAGATTTTTGACTTGCTATATGGGTTACAAAAAATAAATGTGCAAGTGAAGTTCATATGGTGTAAAGCCCATTCTAACATAATTAACAACGACATAGCTGATATGCATTCAAAAAATCCGGTTATGGATATACGTTCTTCACCGGTTCCTGTTTCGGATATTATTAGCTATTTCAGGGCCCAGAGTGAGGAACGTTGGGCTACTGAATGCCATGATTTTACTCAGAAATCTAAAACGCATTATGCGTTGCTCCATACTGAACTACTCTCTCACATTGATTACATTCATAAGTGTAGTGTTTCCACGATATCTCGTTTAAAATTCAATCAGGTATGCTCCCCTGCACATCTCAATAGGATCGAGAGATGAACTCTATCAAGATTTATGCAAATTCTTTTTCTATCTCCCTATTAATATTTCGTTTATTCTGGCACAAAATAATTTAGACATTTATAATATTATTATAGAATTTTTCATTCGTAATAAAATACGTTTGTGAGACTAGTTTTTCGTTTATATTCGTTTTTAGTTCTGTATTTTAGTTTCATTTCCTTTGTTTACCATTCCTCTTGTGGGTTTCCTCTCTTTCCGCGACCCTTTATCTATTGTCTTGATTATTCAAGTCGGCACGATCGGCCCCGTGTCGTGAAGTGTGTATCCTTGTGCTGTTCCTTTCATATCGATTCTTATTTTTGATATTTATATTTTAACATTTGTTACGTGGCTAAATTGTTAAGGCCACAAAAATGGTGGTATACCATCAAATACTGATTTTAATCTTGATTTAACGTGCACGTTTCTAGTTTACAATTTATCAGTTTTCACCAGAGGTTACTAACTCAGGCGACATTGCATAGTTATGTAGGCTACCGTTCATAGAAGTTTGGCTATGTACACTGCCATTCATAGTAGTTTGGCCAAGGGAGAAAGTTTTACAATAATAAGCTTGATTCAACGATGATAATCTCATTAAACATATATCTGGAACATCTGGAACTCAAGCCCAGGAATTTCATTCTCATTTACAGCTGATTATTCTAAGTAATTTATTAGATAAGTAGTAAATAGGTAAAGATTTTATTGTATCTCCTCTATCTCTTAGGGCTTGTTCCGCCCGGCTCGAATGTTTACTGCGATTACCAAAATCACAACAGTCAGCAACAGTTCAGTTTGAACATTATTGTGATCAGTTATACAGTAAGCGAACAACACTGTTCGAAATGCCTCGTGGTAAATCAATAGGCGTTGTTGCTAAGCTATCCAGCATAATAACTTTGCATAAAGAAGGTAAGAAATTAAATCCAGCCACGTCGACAATAAAATACACCATTCGCTGATATCAAGAAACAGACGACTTAGAGGATCGTGACCGTCCAGGTGACTCACGAATAACCATCCCAGCAGACGATCGTCTATCAAGTAAGCAAAATTGTTGAAAAACGGCATCAGAAATAGCGAGCGAATTCAATCGCGGACGTCAACGTCTGATTTCAGTTACCACCGTCAAACGCCAACTGGCCGAACCATTGCTACGATGGGGAACCAACTGGAAAGGCTGCAGTGAGCCCGTGAGCATCGGGATTGGATGATAGAACAGGGGAAAAATGTTCTATGGACTGAGGAACCAATATTTAAAGTGTCAAAACAGGAGAGTGTCTGTCAGACGTTCCGCTAATCAAAGGATGCTTCGCGAAAGGACGGTCGCAGTTAAGTTACAATTGAGTGTTGCTTTTCTTACTCAAGGAACGTTACAATGAATTGGAGGAATAATGCGAAAACAGCAGTACTGCGAAATATGGATTCCTTCTGGGCTGCGATTAATTGACGAGAATTTAAATTTTATGAAAATTAACGATCCGAAACACACAGCCTAAATATGCAACCAATATCTGAATAAGCAAAATTAAACAGATATTTTACAAGTTATAACATGGCCACCATAAAGTCCAGATTTCAACCTTATTGAATTGCTGTGGAATGAACTTGATAGAAGAGTTCGAAGTGTTAGTCGTACTTTCAAGGAACAGCTTTGGAATATCCTTCAACAAGAATGGAACATCGTTCCAGGCGAAAACCTTGAAAAATTAATCGAAAGGATGCCACGAGTTGTTCGAGCGGTAATCAATGCAAAAGATGGACCTTTTGACGAAAAGAATGTTTAAGAATTTCGTTAACAATGAATAGGAAAAAATAAAAGTTTCCCTTGGATTTTGATAGTTGTTAGTAATACAGTTATTTCTTTAGTATTGCCTTCTATTTTGTGATTCTTTTTAATTTTTGTTACTTGGCCAAACTTCTATGGACGGTAGTATAGATACCATTTTGCGGATGGCACCACAGCTTAAGAATCTATGTTAATAATAATGCTCAATTTAAATTGCGAAAGAAAATTAGCTTCACATACCTAAAACCATTAGTAATATTTAAATTTTAATTGATTTTTTTGTATTGGAGACACCGAAAACATAGAAAACGATGTCTACGCGTTGCGTGTATGACCATTTAAACTTTCTGTTATCTTGCAGACGGAACCACAGTTTAAGAATCTCTTGTTCATTTATTTTTTTTGTTATGGTCCTACTAATTTACAAAAAGAAATTTTACTTCACTTATCTAAAATTTAGAATTATAGTGAGTGTATTTTCTCACACGGAACTGTCCTTTCCGATTCACAGAATTGGTCTGTTTTTATAGCGTTTTATAAAGACTTGTTATTTGTAGGTATATAGCGGTAATTATTTATGGAATTCATTGTAGCTTCTAACAAGTTTTATCATTTCGGGTCCGTTTAAGTATGTGTTCAGAAATATTTCAGCGCTTCACAGAAAAAAATATATTTATATTGATAACATCTTGACGAAGCTCACATGACAAGTACTACAAATGGTACTAATTAGATTGATGTGTATTGATAAGAACTTCAAATAGTGATCGAAATAATAAGTTAAGTTCCACTCAAGTTCAAAATAAGTTAACCTTGTATCGATATGGTCCTATGATATGGTCCAAGTGCAATGACGGGCATACTTTTAGCAGAATATACAGTGGTGTTTATATAAATAGACATCCCATTGCATCTATCTCTACGAAATATACTAGATGAGATCATAGACACATGCCTGTTGTATTAGGTTCTTTCATAAGATTATCTTCTTCATTTCAATGTCCTTGCTTTTGTAGAATTGCGTGATTATCGGCTTATTAACAGATTGTTTGCATATAAAGAGAGCTGTTGCAAATATTACCGCATTGGGGTATCGCAGTGAAGGCAGATTTTAACATTTCTTTTTATATTACTTTCACATTAAAAAAATTAAGTGCGCAGAAAAAGTACGGTGAAAAGGCGTAAATTATTTTATCGGTATCTGAGGGTTCTAGTGAGGTGAATATTGCGAAAGAAATAAAGTGTTCACGTTGCATGGTACAGACAACATTGAAATGATGTAAAGAAACAGAGATTTACAAAAAGTGATGGAGAATGGATAATTATACTGAGACAAGGTTGTTTATTGCAACAAATGTATTTGCGAAGTACAAAAAAAAGGATGAATAGAGCTCGTTAGCACGTTATATCAGATTGTGGGCGTTTCCATTTGTCAAGGACTTAACATTGTTTTTGTGTTTTATCCATTTTTTTTACTACTTTATGTATTTTATATGATTTTATCTTCTTTGCAACTATATGGGTCAGCATTATCACCTTATTTTCATTTAGAATATTACTTTATTTTCATTTTTATCATTTATTTATTTTGCTCTCTGTAGAATATATCGAATTTTATTTTAATATGTATGTACATTATGCATTGTATATGTATACAAGCCGGCCATTCACAATACTCTAGCTAAAAGTGTCTAAAAAAGTCATTAAGTGCAACGTCGTCAAAAAAATAATGGGAGTTTCCTTAATATTTAATATATACAAGTATAGGCAGTCGTCTCCCGCGTGACCAGAGATAATATATATAGGAGATAGGAATCTGTTCGATATTATTTTGTGGCTGCTTAGCGCCACCTACCGTTTGTCTAAAAAGTATTTCAAAGCGCCAAATCTAAATCCCGATTTCAAATCATGTATATATAATATATTCTGCACGTTCTATTGCAACAAATATTCTTCTTGCTATCTGCTTCATATATTGCGAATATAGCAAGAAGAATATCTGTTACACAATAAAACAACAAGGTCACAAATATAAGATCGCTCCCCGTGCGCATGACGGCCGAGGTATTACAGATCGGTCACTCTCGGTCTCCTTTCGTACCTCGTCGTAATGTGTACAGTAACGTCGTCGGACGAATATTGGAAGTTTCTAATAGTTTCAAGTTTTGGCGGGAATCGTCGAGGACGTTGTCGTCTATACATTTATTTAGTCTTCTGTTACGATTCTGACGGGAGTCACTCTGGTAAGGTTGTCGGAGCGCATGTATAGATTTCTCTATTAAGTACAAATCCTCAACTTTCTATTATCGTACGTCGAGGCTTCTGTGTCCGTTGTCGTCTATATATTTATTTAGTCTTCTGTTACGATTCTGGCGGGAATCATTCTGGTAAGGTTGTCGGAGCGCATGTATAGATTTACAATAAGTACAAATTCTCGTTTTTCTATCATCGTTCGTCGAAGCTACTGTGTCCGTTGTCGTCTATACATATTTTTAGTCTTCTGTTAAGTTTGTGTCGGGATTCATTTTGGTAAGGTCGTCGGCGCGCGTGTATAGACATCTTCTACAAGTACGATCACTCCACCTCTTGTTGACGGTCGTTGCGGCTGCAGCGCCCGTTGTCTTTTGTACGTTTGTTCGATCCTTTGTCGTATCGGGACTTAGACATTTTTTCATTTAGTTGTTCGTTGTAGCGGACGAATTTCATGGACTATTTTTCTATATGTAATGTCGGCTTCATCGCTCCGTTTTCCTTGTCGGTGCGCATTTCGCACATTTGCTGGCTACTGGCTTTTTCCCTTCTTTGGGGCGCAGTAGCAGAGAGCTAAAGATTGCACATTGCGTATTATTTCAAACGAGAACGCCTGGGTAGCTGTCAGATTACTTTTGTTTTGAGATCGGCTATTACTGCTACTGTCGTCCTCGACCAGCCGTTCAAATGTGTACGAAACGTATTTGGTTCAAGTACAAATACAAGCCAATGATAGAAGGACAAGTCCCTTAGGCAAATTTAAAACAAGGAAAATGCATTAGGCTCCCGGAAAGGGACATAAATAAGCATAGCACCGAGGTGCGCTTATAAATTTAAGAAGTAAATAAGGTTGGCTCCCGTATAAAATGGTAGTGGTACATGCAAACATATAGATGCATTAGTACATGTCTCTAACAAAGCTTCTGCGGAAGCATATAAGAATTTAACATTTTAAACACAATTAAAACATAGCTTTGCAACGTACATGCTGAGGCGGTACTATATTGCTACCAAAGGAAAACATACATATACACATTCTAATGTACATTACATGTATAAGAGAGCTCAAGTAACTACAATTATTGCAAATATATATATCTTACGTACATCGTAACTGTACATAGGCAAAAGTGGAAACCGTGTACACATTTTATTTTTTTGCGCATACGCATTAGGTTTCACTGTACAACCTTTCATCTAGTAAATAAGCGAACAAGGCCTTGCAGTTATCACCTTTGGTTGATAAGAAATTACATCTAAATTTTTAGCGAAAATGCTTTTAATTATGTAGATGGAGAACTTAGGTGTAATGTGGTTACATTTTAATTATATAGTCACTAATCGCTCGAAATATTCGATAAATTGCTCTCCTAGTATTATTGGTAAACAGTAATTAAAGCTCAGAATAGAGTATATTCAGTATATATGTATACTCTATGTATAAAGTGTATTGCAACAAAATTAAAAATAATGTTTACTTTACGGCAAAATAGTTTGTAAACTTATGTAATTATAGTAATTGTTCCTTTGCTTGTTCTCATTTTGAATACTGAACGCAGTGGTGTGTATATATGTAGGTTGTTGGTGGTATGACCTGCTTTTGATCTATTAATAGCGGCTATTCTTTCGGGGATGATTTCTACTTATATCTATATTTTCAGTTTTATTTCATTATTGTTTTTTCCACATTTCTTGCATTTTCCTAAGGATATTCTGTTTTCCAAAACATTCCACACGTTTTCTGTCGGATTTAGGTCCGTAGAATTTCCGTCCTAATTCAGCAACTACAAACCTTTTGAATTTGCCGGAAGGATAAGCCTTAAAAAAAGAATCATCATATTTTTGAAAGAAGCTGATTGATTCTACATCTCGAGTCGGGAATATATAGTTTGTTTGTGGTTGATGGGATTATTCTTAACCAAGAGACTCTTATAATCTATCCTAGCTCAAAAAGTTGGGAAATCTATCAGACGGCTGCAAGAAGATGGCATCGGAAAAGCTGCTCAGGACATAGGATCTGTTATGTCGACTTACACAGATGACAATGTAATTAAAAGGTATAAACACATACAAACAGGAAGGAATAGGAAGCTAGATTATAATTGTTGCTCTTTGTATAAACTGGCACAATCTAACCATTTTTTCGCTGTTGAGTCCAAGTAAAGCATTTACGTTCACCGATAACGAGACATTCATTTTCAATTACGCACATATCACTCTCCAGGACGCCAATTTTAAATAGGTGAGTAGGCTTTCTGCAATGATTCAATTTCAGTCTGATTATTGTAGTAAACAATTTGTAGTAGGTAGCTAGAAATGCATGTCCCGAATTGAGAAAAAGTAGGTAGAAATCTCAAGTGTCACACCTCAGGAAGTGGGTGTCAGTAACAAAATAATTTCAGCGTGCCTTTCTGTTCTCTGATTTTGATTACCCATTTTTTTAGTGTACAAGTTCTTTTTACAATCATGTCACCACCGCTCATAATAGAATGGCATTTTAAATTTTGACAAAACATGTTAAAAGGAAGTACTTTTATTAATGTAATAATTCTATAAGCATGTACATAATTTACTAATTACAGAAGTAAGTTGATAAATAACGAAACTGGAATATTACTTTTTAAAATCGTGAAATAATTAGGTACAGTACAAACAATATCAGTAAATAATTTAATTCCTGTGTAAAAATGCCTCGCGGCTACCGCTTAGTGTTGAAACGTACAGGAATATTAAAGCTACGTCAAGAAGGATATTTTGTACGGAATATTTCCGGGTGACTTAATGTAAAAATCCACAGTAAATGTAACTATTCGTCGCTTTGAACAAACTGGTATATTTGCTAGCAAAAAATCGTCCAGGACGTTCTCGAGCAACATCCAGGAGCGACGATGAACGCATAAAATTGCTTAGTAAGAGAAATAGATGATTAACGGCTCCTAGAATTACGACGGAAATGAATTAGGCTGGAAACAGGAAGATATTCGTTAGTACAGTAGTTACTACAGTACCTCGTTTAAAAGAAGTAAACCTCCACGGCAGTATTGCTACACGAAAACCGTTGCTAGGTCGTGGAAATAAACAAAAACGTTTCTACTGGGCTAACGTTAAGAAAGATTGGACGATAGAACAATGGAGGAACGTACTATGAATTAATGAAGGTCAAATATGAAGTGTTTGGTCAAAACCACAGAATCTTGTGAAAATTGATGGAATAATGAGGAAGGAGGATTATCGCGAGATATTAGAAGAAAATGCTCTATCATTCGGATTGCGCTTGATATACAATAATTTTGAGTTGATCCACGATAACGATCCGAAGCGCACGTCGCTATTATGCAAAAACTACCTCGCTGATACAGAGAATGCAGGAATATTATAAATAATGACTTGTTCTCCCCAGAGTCCGGATCTTAACGCGATAGAGCTACTGTCGGACTGAAAGGCGAATTAGGAGAGAATGTCCAACATCTAAAATCCATCTCTGGACGGTATTACAAAGGGAGTGGAACAAAGTGCGCAGACAGTTGTTAAATCAAGTGGTGGTTTTTTCGATAAGAAGAAAATACAATTTGCCTTACGTTTTCTACTGTGTATTATTACTTTTTCTTTTGTGTATACATGTGCAATAAATCGTAGATAAATATTTTTTTCTTATAATTGTTTTATTTAAAGGTTTGAAGCAAATGTCAAATTTTGCTGAAATGGGAAGTGTCCATATTACTATGAGCAGTAGTGCATGTACATTACACCTGTTATGATATATACCGTAATGTAATTGCCGTATGTAAGTATGTAAAACGAAACAATGTGACTTTTGAGATAACAGTGAAAGCAAGCAGAACATATCTACTTATATCTGGAATTTAGCTACAATTTGAACAAAAAACATTCCTGTATAATTACTATTTACGCAAAAATACCAAAATTAAAACTTAAATTACTTACCTGCGATGTTTCGCAAAACCTACCTGTAATAATCGCTTTTTAACATTTATGGACTTCCAAAGCAAATATTTGTTGTATAAAATATTCAACTAAATGGGATCTGGAACTCCCTTCAAGTTCGTTTTTTGTTTCCCTTTTGTACTTTCTAGCATCTACATAACTCTTATCCCTTATTTCTTTTATTTTTCCATTCTAATTCAATGAATTTTTTAGTCCACTCAGCGAAATTTCTGTAGTTCCTATATGAACTTTTGAACAGAATATTTGGCTTTTTAATATCTTTGGCAAATTATACTTCGAGGCTAATGCTGAACTACAAAGAAACACAAATGCAAGTGAAAATAACATAAAATGATTACATTTTATACAGAGAATATTTATAATAATGATACCCTGAAACAGCGAAATTTCAATAAGTCCATTAACACAAAATTAATAAATGAAATAACCACATAAATTCCTAGTTCTTTCTAAACTTAGTAGTGAGTGTTAGATCCTTTATTCAAAATAACATCATAATAATAACATCTGGGTCTTCATACTCTCTATCAATTTAGTCAATGTTGAAATAGGAGCATCACCTCATTACCGCAGATTTTACTTCTTTGATGCAAGCGTATTGTTTATTATTCTCTTGCCAATATTCCCCAAAGATTTTCGATGGGCTTCAGATTGGGCGGGTGAGCAGGCCATTGCAATAAATTAATTTTCTTTTAATGAAACCATTGAAATTATGGATAACTGCATTTTCTTACTGAAATATTCAATCTTGCGTCGGCAATTGTTTACTGAAGTTCATCAAAATTGTTTCTGGAAGTTGTATATAAGAATTAGAATTTACTACTATAAAAATTTCGCTGAGTGCGTGTGTAACATCAGAGCACTCTTGATTTTTATTGCATTTGTAGGTGGTAGTCACATATAGACATTTGATTTATTGTATATTCTATAAAAACACAGGTGCGTATGTAATTTATTTGCTAATAATTGTTAGAGATTAAAGGAATTTATTATTATATCATTATACTTAGTCCCCTCGGCATTTTAATAAACAACAAGCATACATTAGTAACAAACGCAGCTAGAAATAACAAGATAAAGGAGAAACTCGAAAATGATTAACGAAATTTAAACTAAAATAAGATTTTTCGTAAATTATAGAAGGAAATAAGCTCTTGAAATGACTACACAGTTTTTAGAGACATTTAAAATACAAAATACAAACAAGAAACACCTATATAATAGCACGGGTGTATAAAAAGGAAAAGCTCATGTAGCAAAATAGCAATTTGCGCATTTATGTATTTTGCATTTACAGTAATTCCATGAATATGTTTAAACACGAAAACGCATGTGTATTGGGGTAACTTACACCGCACCTACGTTAGCTTGCTGTACGTTCAATCTGCAGTAAGTAATAGATTTAGACGGTGTACCTTTTATTTCCTTTCCATATTTATTACTAGATCGACCACACTTGTCAACTCGCCAGGTTCGTAGTAAATGCGTACCCTTATCCACCATGCAGACAGCGAAATGAGCGAAGGGAATATTTACGGTAACCATCAATCATTTCGATATTCCTGGAATAGATGCAATCTTAACTGAAAGCTATCATCTCGCAGAGCATAACAAAACTATCTACCAAAAGAGAATCCAAGCTGACGTAAAAGATAAACAGCGGTTATGTGTTGAAACGACAGACCGAACTAGAAATTCTATTATATATATATGTTATAGCATGTCTGTTGGAGTCTACACTTGAGTAGCTAGCAAAATATTAGAAAAGTGTACTGGCGAAGCAATTACGAGGGCAGTGCTGGATACGTTATAAAAATTTTCAACTAACCAACAGTAATGTTTATGTCACTACAATGCGACCTGTAGACTGTTTTCTTAAAACAACACTGTGAAAGACATTTACATGAGACATGTGAACTACATGCTTTCTTGTGTCACCAACTATTGGAAAATGTTTTCCAAATGTGAATAGGTTAATAGCAAATAGTAAAAAGTATTCTTAAATCTCCCAAACAAACGTGAAAATTTCGTGCACGATGCCCAGGTATTTCCAAACCAACAGAGCCAATTCTTATACATTAGAGAACGTAAAGGAATGTTACTTTTTATTATTCTCAGTATTTCCAACAAATTAAATTTGTGATTTTACAATTCAATTCTGATAAAGTTGCAATTGTTAAGGAAAACCAATCAGAATTTCAAGATACTTCCATTGAAAGGGTTTTACAAACCAATTACAACTATTACAAAGGATTACCTGACGCAATAGAAAAAATGGAAAATACTGTGATACCGTTAGTGGAGTTAGTATAAACAATGAATAAACTTAATGCATTGCTGCACAATATGGTCGAATAGTATTTCTCAATATACAGCCTTGACCAATTGTATTAGACAGCCTTCACTTTTATAAATTGGAAGCAAATGGTAAGAAATAGAATAAAACTATGTGAACAAAAATATATATAACAATAATTTATTTACAAAATATTAGAATTCTTAATATCTAGTGCTTACTCCACCTGCTTTTATAACAGCACGGGTTCTCTTTAACATACTTGCCACAAGATGATAATATTCATCTGCATCTGCTTCATCTTCCATTCTTTAAATATGTTTTGTTTCAGAATGTTTTTATTTTTGCAAATATGTTTTGCTACTTTAACTTTTAAAATCTGCAATCTTCAATGGGAGACAAGTCCGAAGACTGCGCCAGTGACTCCAATATTCGCACGTTATTATCACTGAACCAAGGTACTGACTGTTGTGATTTATGACACGGCGCATTTTGTTGAAAATAACATTTCGGTACTTCAGCATCAAGTAATTTTAAGGCGGACGACTGTCCATGCGCCTCGAACGCACGAAGAATTGTCCGACGCTGGCTACCCACATGCAACCTCAGACAAGGATACTACCTCCACAGAACTTTACGGCATGGACAATACAATCGGGATGATATACTTCTCCACGTCGTTGTCGAACGCACTGTGTGCCAGGCCGCTTTAAAAGCTGTAAACGGTGGCAATAAAATTTACCTACAGTAACGTTCTTTGTTTTTAAAAGTGCAAGTATTAATTTGAATTATCTACATCTACTAGTATTCAAAGTGGTCACTCTTACGTATCTTTATGTTAGTTTTGTCTGACTACAGCACATTATCCCAGTCTTCGACAGTCCAATTTTTACATTTTTTTTGCTTATTGAAGGCGGTGTTTCTTGTGTACTGCAGTCAACCAAGGTTTACAACGAGCTACATGTCCATGTAAATGACTAGCTACTAGACGTATTCTTACCGTACGTGCAGGAACAGACGCTCTATGTCGCTCTAGTAGTTCACTAGATAGATATCTTGATGTTTTTGCACGATCTCATATAGCTATCCTCTCTAATGCGACAATTTAAAATAGAGGCATTGCTGCCTGCTAAACTATTGTCACAAAAGTAAACAACTACCTCATAAAAAAATCAGTAAATATGCAAATTAAGTATAAATTCGGTGTTCATTTTATTGGGAATGTAATAGTACCTATAATACTGGGGTTTTGTGAGGGTGTCAAGTATAATTAGCCAAGGCTGCGTAAGAATATTTTTCAACACGGTCGCAAACTTTTCATCATTCTCACCCAGTTTGTGCTATGATGTGCACAAACACATAACATATACCATGAACGTACAATAAGTAACGCAGTAAATAATTAATAATTAGTAATAAGTAGTTTACTTTGTTATAATTCCTGTTAGACACTTAGCCAGTATTAACAATTTAAATTATAGCTACACTAAACAAATGTTACATTGTTAAAGTTTGCTGCCCTTTGACCGCCTTACATACTGCTTAGAGAAACCATTTAGAATTTATGCGTCTTAATAATAACTATTTTATTCCAAAAACAGAAACCGTAATGGAAGCAGCATGGGTATGTACTAACTAAATTTTAGAACAGCCAACACAGTTACTTATATTCTCCTATTAGATGTATTAGTTTCAAATAAAAATTAAATCATTTTTAACAAACTGCAAAATAACTGTTTTGTGCAATAAGTGTCTGTAGGATGCCTAGTGGCGGTTCGGTACAATTGTAAAAGTATGATAAAATCTTATCTTTTGGCTTACTTTACAATTATCATTTTACCAAAACTCTCCATATCCTCACGTATGCATACAAGATTAACGTTTACTTTTTGTAATTAAATTTTATTCTATTTAAATTAACATTCATATTAATACTAATATTAATATGAATATCAATACTAAGCCGCCGTTGGCATTAGTAATGATAAAATTACAATTTTTCTTGCAATTCCCAACGTAATTAATTTCCGAAAAAATATCGATCTCGGAGGGGACTTATCATCTCTACATCTCCTGTGTAGCATGCTTAACCCTTGCACCACGACGCCATGAATTCAATTCGCCTTAAATCCCCCTAGATGTCACAATGTCAGTAGATATATTATAATATCTTATGGACACTACATTATTGAACGGCAAGTGCGTAATAGTTAAACTAACAAGTCCCCTCCGAAACCGATATTTTTTCGGAAATTAATTACGTTGAAAATTGCAAGAAAAATTGTAATTTTATCATTACTAATGCCAACGGTGGTTTAGTATTGATATTCATATTAATATTAATATGGATGTTAGTTAGTGTCCATAAGATATTATAATATATCTACTGGCATTGTGACATCTAGGGGGATTTAAGGTGATTTGAATTCATGACCTCGTGGTGCAGGGGTTAAGCACGCTACACCGGAGATGTAGAGATGATGGGTTCAAATCCCCTACGAGACCAATATTTTATCGGAAATTAATTACGTTGGAAATTGCAAGAAAAATCGTAATTTTCTCAAATTCTATTCTGCGGTTGATCACATGGGAATTAAGTGCTCCATCACCCTCTAGTTAGAATTGTCTGTACATTGCAACAAATTTTAGTAATAGACAGAATTAGTAAAGCATTCAGACGATCACTGTGTGTTGCACAAAGAAGTTTTAATTCTCCTTAACCTGAAAAAATAGCTTTCAAGCTCTGCAGTAGCCATGCGTGCTTTATATTTTCTCCAAACGTTTCAGCCAGGTTCGTTGTCCCCAAAATTATTTTTGTAATGCGGTCGCGAATAAACAACTTCTAATCGGGACTTAAAAAATTGGTAAAGTCATGTTATCGTATCCAAAATAGATGTTAAAGAAGTAGTTGCGAAAAATATCGAGCGGATCTTCTATTTTCAACTCTTCTTTCCGGGGCTCGTTTTAATTTTAGTTAAACTAATCGCTTCCTTAATTTTCTATTTCTTTTTCTTCTAGAGAAAATTTATTAAAATCACTTTTCGAAATTATACTAACTCTAGAAATACGAGAAAACACTATGCCAAATAACAATACTCCATTCCTTACTTAGAAGTTGACTGACTGCGAAAATTGTGCGGCCAAAACGTACATACATCGGCTAGGCTTTTGGATCAGCATGTTATCGTTAGATTAGCAGGAAAGACCACAATTTCATAATGGTTATGAGTATTTGATTCTAACTTATTCTATAAGAATTTTTGATTATAATACAGTTTCGCAATATGTTTGAATGATTTCATTTATGAATTGAATTTTTGAATGATATATCACGAGGAAGCAAGAACCACTTCAAATAATTGTTTATTGTAGAATACCGGAAAATAAGGTAACGATGTCATATATCAAGAAAATACATATTTGAATAATTTCCTTAATGAAGAGAATTTTTTAATGATATATCAGGAGGAGGGAAGAAGTACATCAAAGAATTGTTTATTCTAGAATACGAATAATAAGCTTTATAAGCTTTTAAACCAAATCATCACAGGTGATGAAATATAGATTGCTAACGTTACATCGAAATCAAAATGACAGCTCGTGAGATTGAAGCAATCAACAACATTCAAGAGAGTGATGTTCAATCAAATACTTTCAGCGCGAAAAATCATATGGATTGTACTTTAGAATAGACAGGGTGTTTTGCTTGTGTGAGTCCTTAAATAGACTGCGTCGCGGAATACTGAACAAAGGGCGTAGCATGCGCAATATAGGAATCGTATTGCTTCACGACAATGTTAATCGTTCAAGAATTCCTCGCGTTATATGGCCTGTCACTACATGACTACCATCCGTATAGCTTTAAGCTAGCATCCAGTGATTACACTGGCCGACACACATTTTGGTGCCTCAGATTTTTTAAGTGTAATTAAACAATTTCGGGGTGCCTAATCCAAAAACGCCGTCAGATTTGTTCTATCAGATCTAGTTTTCGAAATTCACTCTTTCTGCCTTGTTTAGTAAAAAATCGTCAAAATTAGATATAATGTTTTACTATGCACGTAACTTTTTAAATATCACTGTTTGATAATTCCTACTGAAACACAAAAAAGGGTAGGAAGTATTTATTTATTAGAAAAATATGCATATACAACTTTCAATCAGTTAAAAATTTCCTTTTATAGGATTTCCTTACGTGAGGTTTACCGGAACAGTCTCGCTGAAGACTCCAGCAGTAATCCGGCATCATCAGGCGTGTGTCCTACTAATAAATAACGGTGAAATTTATTACGTATTAGTAATAAATTTCATCGTGGTGTATCTCAAAAACTAGAGCTGCTACGAAGAAATGCTAGTTATTTTTTAAACCAGCACAACAGAAATACCCTAAATCACTTCGTATTTTACAGGCACCATGGCAAAAAATTATTATGTTGGGCGGTGTTATCATTTGTTCTTGCATCTAAAGAAGCACTTTGCCGGCCAGCTCAACGACAACGATAACGACGTCAAAACAGCTGTGCTGGCATGATTATTGGATCAAGCGGCATAATTTTATAATGATGGAATTCAGATACTGGATTGAGATTTAAAAATAGAGGTGTTAAAAAAATTGCTCTTATTTTCTTGTATTTAAAACTGTACTTACTTAAAAAACAGGTTTCGTAACAATTACTACTAGATAGTATTATTAAATTTATTTTCAATTATGTTTGACTATTTTAGAACAAGCAAGTTTTATACGCGTTTGTATATTTCTAATACCTTTTGAATGAAGCAAGATCAAACATTGTTTCTATTTAAGCAAATTCAATATGGCGGCATCCTGAAAATATCTATTACAGAAAACAAATTAAATTCTTGTGTTAAACGCTCGTTGCTTATGAATAGTGCGTATTGTCACTTGTTGTAACACTTTTTACACACCCTGTATAATAAACTGTGGCAAACTATTTACGCTGTATTAGTTGTTAGCATGTACTACTTACAATGCAAACAGAGAATTGTTCCGTTTTTGCCTGAATAATGTGCATCACTCTTTCTATTTTTGAAAAATAGCTATAAGCAATACATATTAGTAGAATGAAGCATTTTTGACGGAACCATCTCGTCTTATCCTTTTCAGTGTCTCAGTTAATTTTTACAATATGCAATATACATTTGATATTGCTTTTCTTTTCTGGGGGGTGGGAATTTACAACTTATTAATACTGTTAAGAATAGAAGATTATAAATTTTTAAAGGATTTTGATTACTCATACGCTAAACAACGTATTAGCAAACGGTATACCTGTAGTGAATTTTATCTTTTTGTGCTATTATTAAAATGATACTGGACGTAATTCAGTGATAATAAAGAAACGCAATGAAGGTCGTGGTTTTCCCATATAAGGAGACGCTCGGAATATAAGTAGTTTATACGGTACTTTTTTCCGATTGAAACGAAAATGTATCGTGCCGCTGCATTTGTTGCGCTTTGCGCTACTTTCGCTCTTGCCGAAAAAAAGTGTACTCCATCTGTAACTACGGCTAGTGGAAGCTTTGCTCCAAACGCTCCAATTTGTCCAGGAGATATAATTTTCCAAGAGGAGTTTGACTATTTGAATTTCCAAAAATGGCAACATGAAAACACATTGGGAGGAGGCGGTGTAAGTATATTTGTGCATAGACTCTTACATTATCTACAATAATATTTGAAGTAGTTAGCTAAGATCTAATCGAAGCAGAAGCGTCGAAAAATAATCTTGTTTCTAATTTCCTTGTACGAAGCATTTTTTTTTATTATGCATTTAGACACATTAATTGGAAAAATATGTACATCAGATAATCTAAAAATTTTAGCTCTTATACGTCAACACGTAAATTAGTCCAGTTACTTTAAAAATAGCATCTAATATATCAAAAACAAATACATATATTTAAAAAATATTAATTACAACATTTTTCAAGGAGTTTACAATTTGGAAATATATCAACCACCACACAGGATATATTAATTCAAGCTCTGAAATATTGAAATTGTTGTTTGTTTCATAAATATCCAGGCTACAATGTACATATGTGAAATTGAAGAACTAATAGTATTTATAATCCGGATTAAGACACATTGACATTTAACAAAACCTATGAACATATCTAAAATATCAAGGAGTGAAATATCAAGGAAATAATTGCATAACTCATTGCAAAATAAATTAAACAATACTATGTATGCTTTTAAATTAAAAATCTCGAATATTTTTCAATATTTTAGAGAATAACTTACAAGGAAAGGTACCCGGGTGTCAAATTCAATCTTAATGAAATTAGGTAGGTATTTAATGTTGAGATTTGAAGATAAAAAAAAAATTGTTTGTGCTGAAATTCACTCCGAGAGGCTGAAACACTCCTTCGAAAATTCACAGATTTTCAGTTTATTTGATTTAATTATCTTATCGAAGGGTCTTTCAGGAAACGTGAGCGTGATATATACGGGGTATTGTATTTAAGCGCCACCCTTCTTATGCTATAGCTGATTATAGTAGTATCGAAAAGCAATTAACGCAAGTTGTTCATCTTTAACACCGTTTATTGATTTTAAAGCATTTTCAATTATAGAAGGTGTTCCAAAGGTGAGATTAACATAAGAATTTATATTGCACGTACTAGATATACATATATCAGGAAAGGGAAACAGTTACTGTATATAATCCCACTTCAGTTTAGGTAGTTCAATTTGCTTCGCATTAATTAAATTAATTAATTAAATGTTATTGAAGCATATACTGCAATCGTCAATTGATATGGTATCAGATGCAGCTGTTGTTAGTCTAACTGGATATTAGTAAAATCCGACAAAATTGACACATTGGCGTGTATGGTTGTTTGTTATCGTCAAAATTCTTTAAAACGAAATATTTACAAACCACATCCTATTATTTGAAAACTAGTAGTTAAGGTTTTATTGTCTTCCAATACCTATTTTAGGATATACATATTTTGATATTGGTGGTATTTGTTCGATTCTAGATATTTTGGTAATATACCACAAAGTTGGTTTTTGTTAAGGTATAGAAAAACAAATATATAATAGAGATAACGTTGGGATTTTATAATACAACATTTATATAGCTACTTGACAAATTCAAAAGCAGTAATATGATATAATAATATCTGTATCTGGTAAACTTATGCCTCCACCAGTGAGGGTACTAAAAGAACCTGGTGGTAAGTACAACAAACTCTATTTCGACCTACAAACTTTGTTATTCAAACCTCATCTTCAGGTAAATTAACCACTGCTCTATTTAACAATTGGTTCTTTAATATTTACTTATCAAGTATTGGGCTAAAAAGTCTTTTTAGACTCATGGACAGGTAGCTGTCCAGAGTCTTTCAAGAAAAAAGTCGCATGCAATAAAGATGGTCAAATACTGACAATACCAAAGAAAACAACAAGTATGATTCAACCACTGGACGTCTATGGATTTCGAGTATGGAAGGTATTTAAACTACGATTTTTTGACCTGGTTCTTATCTCAAAATATGATGTTAATCTCCGTTTGCGAAATAATGTCGCAAAATAATGTAATCATTAATACACAATCAATTGTCGTCCTTTAAGTATGTCAATTTATTTGCATATGCCTGGCACAATTCCGGTTGTATAGAGAATCGACATGGACCATTCGAACATCTTATAAATTTTGTCTTATCAAACCAAGACCTCCCCGTTGCTTTCAACGTAATGCTTTTCGATTCATATTCTTGTTGCGAAAACATTTTATGCTTCAAGCATTTTTTGAGGACTTTCATTACCATACCAAATCATAAATACATAATTTAAATAAGCATTAAAATACTTTATTCATTATCACCAATGCTTAGGATTTGTTATTACGTGTAATCTCGTGTATACATTTTCATGAATTATGAACATTGGGGCATAATAGCTAATGCAATTTTGCTAATTAGTGATAGTTTTTCTTAATAGAAGACATATGTATGCAATACATAGATGGTTTTGGTATAAACAGCATAAGGTATGACGTGCCTACACAGGATATTAAAGATTAACAACTTGCGTTAATGTTTTTTCATATTATTGTGATCAGCTCTTGCATAAGAGGGTTGCGCTTAAATGCAACTCCCTGTATATACGACATTCATGTTTCCTGAAAGACCTTTTGACAACGTACAACATTTGTATTTAAAGTTTAGTTCTATATATTTCCGTTCAATAATTAAATGAAGAAAACTGAAAACTAAATTTTCGAAGAAATCCTCCGAGTGAATTTCTGCACAAATCAAAAATTTTTGTTTTCAAGTCCCAACATACACTACTTACGCACCAAGTTTCGTTGAGATCTGAATTTGACACCCGGGAACTTTTCCTTATTCTTTGTAATATAAAAGTTTTAATAAAGGTTGGCATTTTAGTTTATTCGAAAGATGCGAGTTGTAGACTTTCTATACATATTTTTCGTATATTTAGTTGATAAGCATATTTTTAATTATAAGAGCACTTGTATATTTTGGTTTGAACACTCCAACAGTGGTCGGTCATCATATGAGGACCCATCTTCATGTTTTTTAAATCTTGATAAAATCTCTCGTATTGTTCATCGGTTACAGCACCTACATTTTCGGGAAACCTATCAAGATGAGCGGTAAAATTTTTAAATCATTAATCACACTAGATCTTTGTCATTTGAGAATTGTTTGTTTCCAAGAAAACTATTCACGACCGTAGTGAATGAAGTCCAGGCTTCTTTATCAGCTTTGTTGAGGAAATTTGAATGTGTCATTAAAGTACTGATTTGAGGTCCATCATATACCTCAGCTTTAATTTTTTCGTATCTTGGTCGTGGAAACTCTTGCATGTCTTGAAACTGTACTCTTGCAAAATTAGAGATTTATTTAACATATCGCTTCATAAAACCCAATTTCGGCAAACAAGAAATGCCGTAGAAAAATAAAAAACGTGAAAAATGGATTTCGTGTTTGGCATTAGCGTATCTATATGAGTTAAAAGAAGTGTCAGATTCCAGCGGAAAAAAATATTTAGTTTATGGTATGAAGGTTTCAATAAAGATTGGTATACTAAAATTTTAAGGAGATGTTTTGGTTACTTCTAATGATACGCCTAAACTATTTATGAAATCAGCTACTCTTTTTAAGGGGGCCTATAATGTTAACATTAACTTAAGTACTCCATATTTTTCGCCTATTTGATTAAAGCATCTATAATACAAATTGAACTATTCTAAAATATTAAAAAATATGCAACGTATCCCGAAAATACAAAAATTTGAATTTTCTCTACAATGTTGTAGGCATATACAGTCGTACAATATTTCAGATCTACAGTTACACTAACCAACTGAAAAAAACACCTATATTTGTTATGTTAAGCAGTTTGCAGAATAGTTTTAACACAATTTTAACATATTATGGCTGTTGTATAACATTTTTAAATAAATTTTGGAGTTTTCGCAGAAGTACACTATGTGAATTTTGTAAGTAATGTACACATTTGTATAACGACGTTTTGATGTCTACAATCTTATTGTCCTGAAGAAAGGATAGTACAACCTCGAAACATGTCGCATAGATAATAAAATTTGATGAAATGATCATAATAGATTTTTTATCTGACTGAAAAATCCCAAAACTAAAAAAAAAACTAAATTGAAGATTACTTATTTTTGAGTATGAAACCAATTCTTTCTTCCTGTATTTTATTTCCGGGACAATATATTGTCAGTTACAAAAAAGTACGTATCTAAAGTATCTAATGCAAAATTATATTACTAAACGTAAAATATGTTTATCTAGGGCATGCGAAACGTTAGATGTGGGATTTTGCCCGGGTTTGCTCGTGTTTTCTTCAGTCTGAAATTGAAGGCGTTCGCATACGTACAAAAATAAAGACCATTTATTAAATGATCCATGAAATAACTGTATTTTGGTTTATCTACCGCAAAAACCTTTACAATTTTTGCAAATAAAGTTGATTTGAAATCTGTTTAAATCATGTCATTTATATTTCTTTTCATTTCTAGAATTGGGAATTCCAATGGTACAGCAATAATAGAACTAATAGCTTTGTTTCTGATGGGATTTTATATATCAAACCGACACTTACTGCAGATCATCTAGGATATGACGCGATTTACCGTGATACTTTAGATATTAACGGTGGAGCTCCTGCAGATAAGTAAGTTGTTTTCTTCATAACTTAATAATAGTCCATTGGCTGTATTTTAATAAATTTGCTCCTATTCGCTGTATACAATGAAGCACCAAAAGATATATCACCTTTTTAGATGCACAAATCCTCTTTGGTATGGTTGTATTCGTACGGGAACACCCGACAATGTGTTAAATCCAGTGAAAAGTGCTAGAATCCGCACGGTAAAATCGTTCTCCTTTAAGTATGGAAGAGTAGTGGTTCGTGCAAAAATGCCGGCTGGTGACTGGCTCTGGCCAGGTTAGCTAAATTCAGTTAGGATTTGCAACGAAAATAATCCAATGTTATTTTAATTTTCGCCAGCTATTTGGATGATGCCACGTTACAATGCCTATGGCGGATGGCCTACTTCCGGTGAAATCGATATAGTAGAAAGCCGAGGTAATCGCAACTATATCTTAAATGGGCAGCAAATTGGGACACAATTGATGGGATCTACGTTACATTGGGGTCCAGACTGGGCGCATAACGGCTACCCGCATACGCACTGGGAAAGACGTAATTCTGCTGGATTTAATAGTGCTTTTCATACATACGAAGTTGTTTGGACACCGACCTACATCGATTTCTTTGTTGACGGACAGCGTACAGGCGGCGTAGCTCCACCAGTAGGTGGTCTCTGGGCAATAGGTGGTTGGGGTAATAGTTTCTTCAATCCTTGGCAAAATGAAGGAAGAATGGCACCATTCGATCAAGAATTCTATATTATCCTTAACAACGCTGTTGGTGGTACAGCTTATTTCCCAGATAATGCTGTAAACGCTAATGGAAAACCATGGAATAACGCCTCACCACGGGTATGCAATTATTACTATACATTTATTAAAAAGCTTACATTACTTGAAACCATGTAAGTGTATACAAATGTGTTTCTTTTCGGAAGAGGAAGGGAAATGTAAGTCTGTATGTACCTATTGTCATTTAAACTATAAACTTAGGTATGAGTATTTGCTCAAACATATAATGTAGGGCTTCGGCTACACCTTAGTGTGTGCATAGCGCAGCAGATATTCTATAAATACTTTTATACTTGATTAGATTATGAAAAAGAGCTGGGCGAAAACTCCAGTTTCCGATTTAAATAAGAGATAAAAGAAAAATATCTTTGATAGAAGTTTTTACAGATAAATTCTTTAGGCACTCATTTTTATTTTTTAAATTATCTCATAAATTTGAGGTGCCTCTTCATTATTGACAGCTTGTTACGAACAAGAGACTCGAAGGTATTTATTTTTAAATCAAACGTCTTAATGCTCGTAAATAGTATGACTTAGGACGTACGAACTCTTATGATGACTAGCAAGACTCTCAACCACGTACCAGCAGATTTTCTTCACATCTCTCTGCTCAGAAATACGACACCGCTGAGATATTACGTAAAAATATAACCTATGCATTCCACAACTAACACAGGCTTATTAAAAAAAAAAATTAAAATGTATTTAAAATACTGGAAGACAGTTTATTAGTCAAAATAATACGAAAATTATGGTAGATAACACAGATTTCTTCCATCTGTTTCAAATTAAGTCGCTTTTATTAGGATACATTTAATTTTTGTTCATAATATGCTGTAATTTCATAGAAAAATTATAATAATAGAGAAAAATTCGCCCATGGCAAAGACATTGCAATTCGAAAGGACCATCAATGTTTGTTGTGGTTACTATTAAAAAATGATGACGATATCATTCCTTACAATTTTGTAAAAATAGCAATTCATCCCTCAATTCTACATAAACTACAATTAAAATATATGAACTTTTTGTTTGAGGCATTAAAGAATAAAAGCATCGCGAATAGAAATTAGAGAAAACAACTTTCGCAAAAATTTCAGAAACGAGATAGAGCTAAAATCGGATTTCACTTGAAAAGTCTGTTTCGGAAAGCCTGCATCATTTTTGCGCATCTTACTGCAGAGTAAATTTGGGCCATCTGTATATAAATTTCCATATTTTCTGTAGGAAACTTTATAGCTTACGTTGTTTCCTGTGTTTATAAAACAAGTATGCATATTACGAGGGTGACCTGAAATGTTTCCGAAATCGGCAAGAGATGGCGCACAAAGGTTTGATGTGGATCCATTGGTCGGCAAGGGCAACCTTTTTTATGGAAACTGTCAAAATTTCGGACGTCTATTGTCAATAGTTGTTGTTTAAGAGTGTGCTTTGTGTAGTAAGTCATGCGGTTTCGCAAAAATGGATAAATCGAATTTCGTCTAGTGATAAAACGCTTCTGAATGGCTGGGAAAACGTCCACGGAAGCTTGGGGAAGCTTGGGCGAGTTCAAACGTGGCCGCATGAGCACAAGTGACGAACTACGCAGTGGACGCCCAAAAACCGCTACCAGCGATTGTCGACAAGACTCATGATGTCATGTTAGCCGATTGCCGATGGAAGCTGAAAGAGGTAGCACAGAAAACAAACATCTCAAAAGAACACGTTGGCCATATTCTACACGAAGTTTTGGATATGAAAAAGCTTTCGGCACGATGCACACCGCAGCAAGAACGAATTCGGGTGACCGTTTTGGAGGAATGTCTGGCGAGGATCCAGCGCCAATCCAAGGGATTTCTTCATGCGCTTCGTAACCGTGGATGAGACTTGGATCCAACACTACATACCGGAGACCAAGGAACAGTCGAAGTAGTGGACTTTTCCGGGCGAATCTGCTCCGGAGAGAGCAAAGACCGTTCGATCGGCCGGAAAGGTTATGCCGACCATTTCTTGTGATTCCCAAGGTGTGATCCTCATCGACTATCTGCAGAAGGAAAGGACGATCACCGGGCAATACTACAGCGATTTATTGACCCGATTCAATGCAGTATTAAGGAGAAACGGGTTCGTTTGCAGCGGAAATAAGTGCTTTTTTTATCCACCATAGTACCCGACCTAGTCCCCCGCGACCTTTCCCTATTCCCAAACCCGAAAAAATCACTGGGAGGAAAGAGATTTGCCTCAAATGAGGAGGTCATCACCACTACATCCTACTTTTTCGACAGCTTAACGAGACTAGATGGAAAAATAAAAATAAAAAACTACACCAACACCGTGTTTTTCATGTCGAGTTCGGAATCATTTCAGGTCGCCTTCGTAGTTACTTAGTTTATATTTAACCAAATCTTTTCTTTGAAACAATTATGATCAGTGCTGGTATTCGTGTCGAAAAGACTCGCCTTTATTTTACTTTAGTGTCAAGCAGCTCCAACACTTGATCATTTATTATAAATGCTTTAATTATTGAAAATTAAATAAAACTGAATTACAATTATTAGCTTTTTGCTATTGAAACTTTCACGTAAAATGTTTAATAATTTTTACTATTTTTTATTGCATATTGTTAATGTTACTGTATTTTAAAATCATGTTGATTGCATCATAATTGCAAGCATAAAAGCAAGTTAGACTCATGAAAGATTGATATACATAATTTATTGAATAGCATAAAAGTATAAAAATTTTGCTCGCGATGTTTTTCATTTTAACCCCTGGTTAAGTCAGAAATCGAGTACTCCAGGACTTTTCACCTAACCCTGTATATTAATGGTCAGAGATTGCAGCTTATCATTGAGTTAATTATAGCATTTTCGAATTTATTACTACAACATTATATTATATACGATAAAATTGTTGAAAATGTATGTACATACACATATTACGATAATGAACCTGTTAAATTTTGACGATATTTTTGCGAACCACTTATTAAGCATTTTATCTGCACATTTACTAAGCATGAAAGACAAAGCTGAATTAGTCACATAGTCAAGTGGTAAATGCTCTCGAGTTATAAATTTGCATTTGCGAAAAATACGAAATAATCTTTGATCACGATTCTATTGAATATTTCAATTACACTCATAATACAGATGAATATTAAATTATAGATATTATTCAAGACAATTAGGACATATTATGGCTTTCTATGTATAAAACTCATGATATTTGAAATTTGAAATATTAATTTTCTTCTCTGTAAAATATTTAGTATTTGACAAAGGTATAATTGCAAACATATTATAAACATTTCTCTTAAATGTGAAATTACAAGCAATACCTTTTCCTTTAAAAAATTATTTATATGTACATAGAGTGGTGCAATGAAAGCTTTGTAAGCTCTTATTTTTTTAATGATATCTGTTAGAAATACATAGATATGTAAATTATTTTTTGTACGTCGCAATTCTACTACTACATCTGGGAAGTGATTCTGTATACAAACACTAATATGATTCTAAAATGAAAAAACTGCAAATTTCAAACAAAAAGTATTTCTCTTCTTGCAGATTTAATTGTTTTCTTAGTTTTATATCAACTACAGGACGAACCTGGTGCGAAGAAATTAATTTATGACATTAAAAGTGGTGCAGTTGGACAGGATCTCTTATAAAAATACGAATACAATTTATTCTGTTAGGTCTTAGTTTCTTAGATACTCCGCAACAGGAATTTCTTGACCCAATTCCAACTATTACACAAACGCACATCGCCACAAACGTTTACCGTTTACGTATTCTCTTCTTCCTGTTACTCTGAAATGATGTTAATGGCAAATATTTGTTGTGCTATACAAAAAAGTATCCTAACAACTAGAAACATATAATTTACAAACCACAATTCGCGGTTTGCTTTGTTATTCATTCCTTAATGTTTAAGTACGTAAGCAACTGGGTATGTACGTCCCACACCACATAAATTAACTGTTTATTGGGAATACAATGTTTTAAGAACCAGTAGGCTCTTAATGCCAACTGAATCAGGTTTAAAAGTTCAAATACATGCGACGTTTTTACGCGTGCACTACAAATTTTTAAATCACCTTCTATTTACAAACTATTAGGTGGTCCCAAATAGACCTGCATCTTCTAGAAAAGATCAAAGATACGTGTACGTTTTACTTCAATAAATTTATCAAACGAGAGTGTGCAAATGGAAGAAGTTCTTTCTTAAGTAAATTTGAGTTCCTTTTGATGAAAATCTATTTCTCTATTCTATTACCTATTTCTCTTTAAGTAACTTGAGACTTCCTAGTCTGATATGCCCGTATAATGCTCCAAGTAGTCTGCTGCACTAGTTAAATTCGGTCTATCAAAACAAAAAAAAGGTGTTGTATGTTCTTTAAAGCTCGTTTCGATAGCTCGATTTGTTTCTTCAATATAAACTTAATCATAATCATCACATGCAATTTGGTAAATTCCAAACCTTCGTTTATATACGGATTATTGTTAGGATTACCAGGGAGATTTCTTGAACTGTTGTTTCATACGTTCGTACTCTCTTGGAGAAAATTTCGACATAATCCGTTTCCTGTTAATGAAATGGTAGTTTTATTTCATATTACCGGTGTCTGTTGGAGACAAGGCTGTGAAATTTCCTGTACATTGTTTATACTGGGATTTCCTTAAAATACGATCGAGATTAGTGGAACAACTAAAAAAATAATTGAGAACACTCTTCGTTCTTCGCAATAGTGGGAATTAGTCGCATCTATTAGAATTGGTTTGTTTTCGACAAATGTTTACATATGTCACATACCCATGTGCTTGGTACTAGATGCGAGTTTCTTTCTCTTCCTCTTTTGCAGTCTGTTTAGGACCACTCAATGGCATGCGTTTGAAATTTTATACTTCATTCGGTAATTCGATTGATGGTGAGAGCCAACCCCCTTTCGAAACAGAATGTTTCGACGAATTGACTAATTTGTGTAATGTGGAGTATCGAGACATTTATGTATATTATATGTCCCCGCAGTCCCTATAATTTTAGTACGCGCATTCTGTAGCAATAACTTTCTTTTAACTAAATAGCAACCAAACAACAATTAGATGTATAATGCTAATCAAAAGTAAGTTCCCAGTTTCAAAGGGTTGTAGTGCAAATTGACAGTGCATTTCCATATAGATATCATGAAGGATTGGCGTATGGTTAGTAAGTGTATTAATGCAGGATTGGATTGATGATGGTGAATCGACGGTGTTAGATGATGATGATGGCCATATGTCAATTTTTAGTCTTGTTTCTTTTCGTTTGGAAAGGAAACCCCATTCTTTTACAAAAAATTACGATCATTTCAACCTGAATAACCCTATACATTAAAGATATAATGAAAATGAGCACATATACTTAGATAAAGCTAAGTGCATTTCAGTGCATTAAATTGTTTTACCGATAAAAATGGTGGTAATACTGAATATTTTACTTGAAGATATTTAGAAACAGTGCACGGTAGATATAGGGAAGATATTACACATGAAATTCTTTATTAAATTCGGCAAAATATCTAAGATATTGTCACTAAAATAAATTGACATAACATAAGTGGAATTTTCCAATGATTTCGATGGCCATATTCTAGAAATTAATTGATATATGTAAGAAATCTTAGGTTATAAAGTTGAAAACACCAAGAAATACTTAGACGAAATGCATTTGAATATCGTACCTTAAAGGAATAAACATTTTGTAAAAATCTCAAATAATCTACTGCAGAAAGTATACCAGACGAGCATGAAGGATGTTGAAGAAAATTAACGTATAGTGGAAAGAACATCATCACTTAAATGACGTTATATATATATATATATATATATATATATATATATATATCTTTTGTTTAATATTATTTATCAAGTAATATGTACATATCAAGATAATGATCATAGAACTAAAAAATTATTCTAGAATAATTTAAATAATCACATAGAGTTGTACCAGAAAAACGATTCTTGCATCAAAATTTCGAATTTTAGAAGTTTATTTGAATGCTAATACTTTGATTATTTAAACAGTATTGCAAAAATATTAGCAGACGTAATTACTAGCTATGCTTAAGAAAATATTTTGTACCTGACCCCAACACCATGTTTGGCAAAACAGAATTTCTCATGGGGCAGCGCCCGATCGCTATACCACATACAAAAGTTCTCGAGGATTGATCATTGTATATATGCTTAAATTATTTGCATATGGATTAAGAAAACACAGTTGATGAGATAAATTCGGCAGGTTCTGTGACACATCAAGCAGCGTTCTATACTGACAGAAAGGTTCCTTTGATTAAACAAATATATTTACCACTATTTAAATCAAAGGAAAATTTCTTTTGTTTTCAGTACATACTTTTTAGCTCAAAATAATTTATTTGTCTTAAAGAGTAATTTTATTAAAGCAGACTTTATTTTATTGAAAGAAGGAAGTTATGCCGCATGAAATTGATTTGTTTTCGAATAGGTAAAAAGGAATATTTTGAACAAATCCGATTTTCTGGAACAATGTGCATGGGATATAGTTTTGAGAAATAGTGAAATACATTTGACAAAAGAGGAAAACAAAAAAGAACGCAGTAAATGCCTTTCCATGATTTTGTCCTAGTACGAAAATTATTGATGGTATTCTTATTTCTTGATTTCGCCTTTTAGGCGACTCTTTTTTAGATCACATCACGATTTTGGTGCAATGAAAGACATCTTTGCTTCTCCTTTGGCCAGCTTTATTTCCCTCAATCCCTTGGTGACTTGGGAACTACCTCGGCTTGATGTGATTTTTTACGTTCAAAACTTTGGTTTTGTATACAAATGCGCCTAGTCACCGTTAATTCAAAAAAAGTATTTTTTGTAGCAGAGCATAGAATTTCACAAGGAAATTAGTAGTCTATTCAAAAATTTAGTTTTTTGATATAAACAAATGCACCTTTAAATAAGAGGAGAAATTGTGATATTTGTTTCGATATGGCCATTTGTTTAATTTAATGAAAGATTGTTTCAACGAATGCAAATGGAAATAATAGTTTCTTTGATTAGGACCCTGTATTTTCTTGAGTCAAAAAAATATTACTTTGACTTAAAGAACTATGCTTGCACAAATGTATTTCTTTAATCTAAAAATTTTTACTGTTAGTATAATCCAAGTAGATTTAATTAATATCAAGTTATTTTTATGTGTATCATTTTGTTTTATGTTATTGTATTTCTGTCATCTATTTACATTATATTTTGTATTGGTAGTTTAAAACAGCGCATATTATCCTTTGTTGTATTAGAAAGCTGTATTTGAAAAATCAAATTCACTCTTTACATTTGTGAATTAGGTGTTATACAGAGTTGTAATACATAACCGTTTTGTGTTTCGTAGATATTAATTATCTGTATCTATAATGTTTACTTACCGATAACTATTTTTCAGGCTGCCTCAGAGTTTTGGGAAAATAGGAACATGTGGTTAAATTCATGGAATCTGGCCAACAGCAACGATGCAGCCTTACAAGTCGACTATGTTAGAGTGTATGCACTGTAAATTTTACCGTTAACATAGCTTATATTTCAATAAAAGAAATGTAAAGTTTTATTAGAACCATTTATGTTTACAACCTCAAGGAATTATTTTAAAATTAGTTTTAAAATAGTACATGGACGACGGCTGTTTATAGAAGCATGCTTAATCTAAAGTGTTTATTTAAAATTTACGTAACCGGGAGTTTACAAATTCACAGTTCCTAAACAAAACTTCAGGGAAACTGCTTTTTAATTCCGATTAGTCATAAAGTAATTAATCCATTTATCAAACAGTGTAGACGTACCTAACTTTATCTCTTTCATCTATTATAAAAAAAATACCGGATATAATTCCGTGATAATAAAAGAAGAGAAACCAATTCAAGGTCGTCGCATTTCAATATTAACAAATGAGCGGAATATAAGTACTTTATACATGCCTTCTTCGTGTTAGAATTAAAATGGCTCTTGCAATTATATTAATACTGGCAGTAATTTGTGGTTTCGTGATCGCTGAGAAAATATGTAATGAGTCTATAACAACGGCTAGTGGAAGTTTTGCTCCAACAGGTGCAATCTGTTCAGGGGATGTAATTTTTCAGGAAGAATTTGATTCATTGAATGTTAAAAAGTGGCAACATGAAAATACGTTAGGCGGCGGTGGTGTAAGTATTATGTTTATTTATCTTATATTTTACGTATTCTGTGATGTTACGAACGTGTTTGCTTAAAGTTTCTAACTTTAGTACTTCGCTAAACCAGCAGTTATTATACAAAAAAATCATAATATGTAATCTACATTTATTGTAGTGTGTGTCAATTATGTTCATCATTTCTTATATCGTTAACGACATAAAAAGTTCAAGTAGATCATATTTTACAAGCTTGTAATAAAAGCAATGTTCTAGATACCACACTAACATCAATATTATTCTTAAAATTTTATCAACTTGAATACGTTCTAATTTCATTTTATCCAATGGAACATTTGTATATAAAACATTGCATATAATTATTGCAATTAATATATATATATATATTAATTATATTAATATTACCTTTAAATCTTTTTAAATCCATGATGTGTATAAAACGACTATTTTCCGAGATATAGATTTTCACAAATACATTAATTATATCGCAGGAATTCATGATATTTTTAACAAAATAGGCGACGCAAAATTTAGTATTGGTTGCAGTTCATGCCTAGAAATGACTTTTTTATAAGGAAAGATATTTACGCAGAAAATAAACAAATAATTCATATTAAATTTACGGTAATAAATATTTTTACTTTTTCTTGTATGTAATATGTCCTAGGTGACTATTTTTTAAAATATGGTATACGATGATAAACTATACTTCTGCTGAAGTATACAGAATCTAGGGGGAAACAAAATTTTATCTGTAAATAGTGTTTATTTGTTGACGTAAGGTGTTTCACAAAAGTAATGAAAAGTAAAACGACCAACGAAGCGAACACAATAAAAAGTGGCTAGTAAAACAGAAGTGAACCATATATATTTGAAACGTCCACCATGACGAATAACATACAGTTAGAAAATACTTTTAAAGGACCTGTTATATTTTGCTTTGATAGTCCTTGCGATTTGGAATTACTTCAAACTTATTTTCTTCGTTCAGTGTCCTTATTGGTATTATTAATATTAAATCAATAGCATATTGACAGCTTATTTCATTTGACACATTGATGTTGGAATGTAGTGAATTGATGAAATTTGAACAGTTACATTACCGTCTATTCACAATAAGTCTGAATAAAGTACGGACTATTAATTTGGAAAGTATTTATCAGTTATGAGGGCAATTTGTCGGCAGACTGATTTTGCAATAAAGTACTTATTTTAGAGAAAATACATTTATTTTGGAATGTAATTCATTTCTCCTAATGCATATAAAAATTAATCTCTCAAAACTCGTCGTTTATTCCGAATATCTTCTATCAATCCATTTTTGTGAAATAAGAACTCGAAGGCAGATCTGATAAATGTGGCGGATGAGACAACACTTCATATGCTACTTTGACAAATTTTGGGATTGGAAAGGCGGATGAACGAAAGAATTCGTTATTCTGACGGAACAAAGCTTCTTTTCTGAATAAATGCGATAGTTTTTTCTTTAGTTCGCTATCGAAGTATGTCACTACATCAACATAATATTAGCCAAACATTATTCTTCCCATCTGTAAATACAAGGGCGACCTGAAATGTTTCCTGAATCAACAAGAAAAGCACGGTATTGGTGTGGTTTCTTATTTGTATTTTTCGATGTAGTATTCTCGAAGATCAATACCCTTTTACAAACGGTGCTCTAGTCTCTTTAAGCCGTCGAAAAAGTAGGATGTTTCGAGGTCTGCAAAATAGGCATCTGTAGCGGTGATGACCTTCTCATTTGAGGCAAATCTCTTTCCTCCAAGTGATTTTTGCAGATTTGGGAAAAGAAAAAGTCACTGGGGGCAAGGTCCGGTGAATATGGAGGATGAGAGACTGTAGCGCAATTCATTCAATTTGGACACGACAATGCAGGATGAATGAGCCGGTGCATTGTCGTGGTGGAAAAGCACTTTTTTCCGTTGCAAACGAGGCCGTTGCTCCTTCAATACTGCATCGAATAGGGTCAATAAATCGCTGTAGTACTGCCTCGTGATCGTCCTTCCCTTCTGCAGACAGTCAATGAAGATCACACATTGGGAAGCCCAAAAGATGGTCGCCATGACCTTTCCGGTCCATGGAACGGTCTTTGCTTTCTCCGGAACCGATTCGGCCGGAAAAGACCACTGCTTCGACGGTTCCGTGGTTTCCGGTATGTAGTTATGGATCCAAGTCTCACGTACGGTTACGAAGCGTATGAAGAAATTCCTTGGATTGCGTTGGATCCTGGCCAAACATTCCTCCGAAACGGTCACTCGATTTCGTTTTTGCTCCAGTGTGAGCAAACGCGGTACCCGCGCTGAAAGCTTTTTTATACACAAAATTTCGTGTAGGATATGGCCAACGCGTTCTTCTGAGATGTCTGTTTCAGTTTCAATCGGCGATCGGCTAACTCGACATCATGAATTTTGTCGACCATTTCATCGATGCTAACGGTTTTTGGACGTCCAGTGCGTGGTTCGTCACTTGTATTTGTGCTGCCACGTTTGAACTTACTCACACAGAAGCTGATGGTCAAAAATGATGAAGTACATCCGCCATGAAGTGTTCTATCACTACACAAAATTCGATTTCATCCATTTTTGCGAAACCCCCTGACTTGCTACACAAAACATACTCTTAAACAACAACTATTGATAGTAGACATCTGAAATTTTGACAGTTTCCATAAAATAGGTTGCCCTTGCCGACCAATGAATCTACTTCAACTTTCGTGCGCTATCTCTTGCCGATTCCGGAAACATGAAAGGTCGCCCTCGTAGTCAATAAGGGTTAGAACTATGGAATTCAAAGAAAACGTGGTCATAATCTTGTTGTAGAAAAAATCGTTTTTTGCCTTCATTGCGACACATTTATCAAAAGACGATCCAGGTTTCATTTGCCATTATGGAACGAGAAAACTCTTTTGGATTCCGTTTGAAATTAGCCACACATCCATTTGAAATGCAACATGAGTTTGCATTTGGTTCTCACACATCTTGCGTGTCGATGCAAAATATTGTGCATTGTGTACATTCGGTCCAGATGTTTACGGTATTGAGGTATTTTTTCAACAAATGCTTTTTACAGTGGCATATACATTCCGCACCATTTGTGTTCATGTGATTGCTTTTGAAACCAGTGAACCACTTGCAAGTCATCCCGTATAAAGAAACAGGGCCGCTGTAATATTCAAGTAATTTTTCATCAGTTTCCGTAATGGTTTCCCCATGGCTTAAGACAAACGTAACAAATAATATAAACGATTATAAAAATTTATGTATGTAACGGATTTGGACGAAATTTTTGCAGTAGATATCTAAACATTTGCTGAAGTCAGTAATATACTCATTATGGCGAAATTGTTGTCAACTGTTAAAAAAATAATCTGTCGTCAAATCGCCCTCGTAACTATTGTCAATTGACTATGAAATTAAGTTTTAATAAATTATGGAATAACTTGCTATTACCACACACTGCAGAAAATATAGTTGTGTAGACTCAATTATCCCGAATACACGTACACAGCGTACTCTATTTAAAGAAATCATCTTTAAAGCGTTACTTGGTTACGAAACATCGTGTACATTCAAACATAATTGTACGAGGTAGATTTCGTAACCCCATACAACATTCATCTAGCCTATTTTTGTAACGCTAAAGGAGATATAAAATTTATATATACTATTATTTTATTTATATATTATAGTTGCACAAGCTTCGTTTGAAATATTGTTCCAAAGATTATGCAAATTAAAAAAATGTTTCAGAGTTTCATCTGCAATTAAATGCAAATATGTTTAGTTGTAAAAAACATTACATTTTAAGTCACGATTTTTTTTATTTACTCATATTATCTTAGGTTACATAACTACTTTGCTAATAAGTTTGCATATTTAATACAATCATATTTTTTTAATGTAAGCAATTGAGAACATCCTTAGCTTATTTCATTTCAATTTAGTATCTGTTTAATTAAATGACTCCTTAAGAAACTTTCTGAAAAACGAAGTTCGTTTTTGGATTACAAACTTCAACGCTTTGAATATATATATATATATATATATATATATATACACTACCGCTCAAAAGTGTTTAGGCACCCCTGTTTTCATGGATTATTCATATAGTATTATGTTTACCAAAAAAACATTATAATAAAATGAAATATGTATTTAAAATGTAGTTCAGTAAGATAAACACCCATTATATCGCATAAGGTTTACTATCATTTACCTGCACTTAGTCGGATTACCATAAACTGTTTATTGCGGTGCAATTACAATAACAATCCCTCTGAATTTACTGGGTAAATTTAGTCATCTGTTAGATTGTAGGTAATAATGTTTAAATTACCTTCCTAGAAGATTATAGTGAAATCTGTAACCTATGGTCAGTTGCAGTGTGGTATTTACTCTATTCCCGTCGTGAGCGAAATATCGTGTGACAATTTTTTAAAATGTCTCGGCGAAGAGAAATTAGTACGGAAACACGTGCGCTTATAATAGCTTACCATAAAAATGGCATAAGTAATCGACAAATTGCCAAAAAAATGAAAATACACCACGTTACGGTTGACTATAACGTAAAAAAATATCGGGAAACTGGCAGTTTTCTTAATAAAAGAAACGACAACATCTGCAGATGATTGCAGAATAGTGGTTACCAGCAAGTTAAATAAACGCAAAACAGCCCCGGAAATCACCGCAGAATTAAATGTTGGTCGCCAAAAACTAGTCAGTGTTTCTACAGTCAAACGTCGCCTACAGAAAGCCGGGCTCCATGGACGTATTGCGATGAAAAAGCCATTACTACGCAAACAAAACAAGCAAAAGCGACTTAAATGGGCTCGTGAGCACTAACACTGAACCATAGAAGAGTGGAGCAACGTCCTATGGACGGGTGAGTCCAAATTTGAGCTATTCGAAACCCGAAGACGCATATTCGTAAGAAGATCTGTGGGTGAACGTGCCAGAGAAGAGTGTATTGCTGCTACCGTGAAGCATGCTGGAGGTTCAATCATCATTTGGGGCTGTTTTGCTGGCACTAGTGTAGGGGACATTGTGAAAATTGACGGTATATTAAAAAAAGAAGGCTACTGCGAAATTTTGGAGAACCACGCAATACCTGGAATTCGACTTTTGGGTCGAAATTTTATCTTCCAGCAAGATAATGACCCAAAACATTCCTCTAAATTATGTAAAGACTATTTACGCCATTTAGAAGAGGAAGGAATTCCCAAAATTATGAAATTTCCTCCCCAGAACCCCGACTGGAATCCAATCGAGTTACTATGGGAAGAACTAGATCGGGAAGTACGGAAATCGGCTCCGACATCAGCTACTGATGTGTGGAACAAATTGCAACCGAGTTGGACCTCAATAACACAAGAAACTGTGGCAAAACTAATTGCGAGAGTGCCTCGATTGTGTGCTGCAATTATTAAATCAAGAGGAAGTCACATAGATGTATGCAAAATTTAAATTAAACGCTTTAATTTTCACATTTATTTAATATCTTTTTATTCATGTACGTGTATCTGTACATAAAAAATAAATATTATTAACTTTTTTGCTGAGTTTTTATACATTTTTGCTGAGTTTTTATACAGTTTTGCTGTCAGTGAGAGTGCCTAAACACTTTTGAGCGGTAGTGTATATATATGTCTTTAATTAACCAACCATACAATTGACTACTTGCACACAGTGTGAAGCACATAATACATAAATGATTGTAGTATTCTTGTAGATCATATGACTACAATACAAAGAAAATTATATAATTTATGCGTCATTAGTTTTTGCCAATATAATGTAAACTTATGCTGTAATAATAACATGCGTTCAAATAAATTTTACATCAATGTAGCCCTTGAAATTATAATTACGTCTTAGCTTGTTGTTGAAACTTTTAATACGAATTTTTTTGGTACAAGCTATTTGAATGACATGACAAATTCTCTGTCGAATTGACAACTAATGCAACTGAAAATAGTACAAGTTACGACAATAGTTTTTATTGGAATGGACTGCTAAAATTTATTTGAATGCTTTTTATATTTTTTTCTCCATCTCCAGTTTTATTGGTGCTTTTCAGTAAACGGTCTTCACAGATATAAAGTACGATTATTGTTAACACTTTCCTCTCCTATATTACATTTATCGACAAATATTTTTCGTTCTATGAATTATGAATTAACATCAGCTTTGATTTCACGTTCAGTAGTAATTTAATTTTAAAAAGTTAAACTAGTCTTATAATTGACCTATTACGTAATTGTATAGGGAAATTATCTTTTGGTATGTATTCGTTTTTATAATGAAGTGTGGTTATGACAACTTATCGATCTACATGTGTATCATTTATGAATATATGTAAATAGTAGTGGACCGTGGATACTTCCAATTCGAATGCTCATTTTTAGCACTTGGCTGATTGGCTTGGTTTTGTTAACAATCAATGGTGAAGTTTTGCAAATAGGTAGATGCCTCGATATTGTAATGGATAACACTTTTTGATATAGACACCAAGTATCTAAATATGTTTAACGGATCTATTCTAATGTAATGAATCTACATATATCTACATCGAGTTTACTTGTCAAGGGAGGTTAGGCTATGTTTGTGCGACTCCGTGGCTCTATCTCCGTGTTCTGTTGTATATGGTTTGTGGGGACGTGAATGATCAGAAAGGAAAACAACGAGTTTACGCTTTCTTTATCGTATAAAGAAGTATGACCACATATCGCCCCCACTTATCGAAGTTTAAATGACTAAATATGCATAAATTCTTCTTACTTAGGTACTTGTGCCCATACCATACCAGTATAACTAAATGTATCTATTATATATTATATAGTAGAAGCTATTAATTTTTTGTAGTTGTCAAAATTTCAAAAAACAGTAACGTACATAACGTATTAGATATAGCCCGTCAATACGAAATATATTTAAAAGAATCGCAATGTATAAATGTTTTTTGTAATACGAGTTTTTGATATTTTTAATAACTTTGGTACTTAAAATAGTAATAATTCTTTAAAAAGACAATATTCAACAATAAATGCTAAGGGAGAAGAAAAAGGACTACTCCTTTATTTTCAGTTAAGTTTTCGATATACTTGGTATTTCCTTCAGAGCTGTAAACTGGAGTTATATTTTTAATAGTTGCTTTAAAGAAACATCTAGTTGCTTTTAGCGAAGCTGTAGAAGCTCCAAGGAAAGTTAAAATTTAGGATATAAATATGCGTTTGTACACGTGTACGTATAATTAAGAAAAACAAAGTATTGTTACAATAAAACACAAATCTGTGTTGTTTTTGGTCTTCAATTACTTTTCATCTTCCACTTGTAGAATTGGGAGTTTCAATGGTATACAAACAACAGAACCAATAGCTTTGTTTTTGATGGAATTCTATATGTGAAACCGACACTAACTGCTGATCATTTAGGATACGATGCCCTCTACCGAGACACTTTAGATGTTAGTGGTGGGGCCCCGGCTGATCAGTAAGTTCTACGTTCTTCTTTACCAACATCAGGAAATTTATATTTGCATGTTAATGCAAATTACAATAATATAAACAAGAATAAGAAAGACGATGTTTTTTAGATGTACAAATCCTCTCTGGTACGGTTGTAGTCGTACAGGAACAGCCCACAATATTCTAAATCCGGTGAAAAGTGCTAAACTTCGTACAGTCGACTCATTTTCTTTCAAATATGGAAGAGTAGAAGTTCGTGCCAAAATGCCCACTGGAGACTGGCTTTGGCCAGGTAAGTTAATTAATACATATTGTAAAAGTGATTGACCAGAATATTCACTCTTTTACAGCTATTTGGATGATGCCGCGCTATAATGCCTATGGTGGGTGGCCAGCTTCTGGCGAAATCGACATCGTAGAAAGTCGAGGTAATGCTAATTACACCTTGAACGATCAACAAATTGGTTCGCAGATGATGGGATCCACACTACACTTCGGTCCTGGTGTGGCGCAAGATGGTTACGGGAATACCCATTGGGAAAAAAATAATCCTATAGGATACAACAGCGATTTTCACGTATATGAAGTTGTTTGGACTGCGAGCAGCATCGATTTCTACGTTGATAGTGAACACGTGGGAGGTATAACGCCATCGCAAGGTGGTTTCTGGGAAATCGGAGGTTGGGGCGATACTTACTTTAATCCATGGCAAACCGAAGGAACAATGGCGCCTTTTGATCAAGAATTTTTTATCATTATTAATAACGCCGTGGGAGGTATTGCATACTTCCCTGACGATGGAGTAAATGCTAATGGAAAACCATGGAGTAATACGTCACCACGGGTAAGCTATTTATAGTAAAGAATTGGTTTTTAAGAATGCACTGTGTAACTGTAAAATAACTACAACACAAAAATTGGGAAAATGTTAGCTTAATGTAATACGATTCTATATTTTTTTTCTAAATCCGTGGATGGGAATTCAGAATCAATTTTTAAATTTCATGACTACTTGATTAAATTAGTTTGAACATCTTATGAATAGGGAGCTATTTTGGATATATGTTGCGGTTATAGTTTAGGAGGGGGTATCTAAATATGGATAAGTGCACTTTTTTCATCATAGTGCTTCTTATTGTCATCAGCGCTGGGTACCAATGCAGAAAATGTTTTGCTGTCTCGTCTTTCGCATGACAGCCGCTTTACGACGGATCCTTACTTAATCTTATCTGCAAGAGATCCTTGAATTTTAGCAATTTCATAACGTCTCCTTAAGGAATTTTCATCGGTGATGGTTCATAGGGAGTAGACATAAGCGGTTGAAAAAAGCATTCAAGACCATATGCGTTCGTGCCCGATCGCCTGCTATCTAGTCTGTGTCTTTCCTTACTTCACGATTATCATTGTGACCCTTCAGCCAATTTATGTTAATATGATAAATATATAAATTTGAAAATCAACAATAGAATTCTGGTCATCCGCTCAATACTGTTAATATTTGCTTTCTGTTGGTGAACAATTTTTTGTCTTCGATTCCTATCATCAGTTATACACCGAACACTTAGAACTAGAGCAGAAATTTCTGCGTGAAAGACGACAGGCTCTGGCTAACGGTCATTGTTGCTGGCGGAATTCCATCTTCCTTTTCCAGTTTTCTTTGTTAGTTTGTAATTTATTCACTAAAAGACATAAGGCGTCCTTGTCACGGTCGATCTTGAGATATGTCAATGTCCTGTAAGATTTATACAAGAAATAGAGGTGCGATGTTGTTTGTTCCAGCGTCCAGAATCTTTCCAGATGTGTGTGGAGGCTATGTTTTGCATTCCGCTTTTCGACTTACTCATGCAAGAGATGGGGTTGGCTGTGATAATTTGGCCGGTATCCAATAAAAGAACGAAGTCATAAAATGGGTGGCACCATTAGCTTTGGATGGAGAGAAGCATGCTTACTGATCATAGAGGTTGAACTGATATCACATCTGGAACAGATACATGCTTACTGAAAGAAACTTCTCTTGAAAAATAAATAGTATAAACTGCTGGTAGACTTCAGAGCTTCAACTTTGATTGCCAAACCAATAAAGTCAACATAGTCTGCCTAACAAACCACAATGGTAATCCTAGCAATAAGGATAGAAACAGATTGACTAAAGTGGAAAATGGTAATTCTAGCAATAAGGATAGGAACAGATTCACTAAAGGAGAAATCGTAGATGAATCTAGATCGTCTGGGTCTACGTTGATATATAAAGATTCTCCAGAAGAAGGCTGAGTACTATTGTGTGGATCCTTATTAAACTTTGCCTGCTAAAGAAGTACCTTTTCAGTATCTGATTAACTAGAACAGATCACTATGAGGTGGACCATTTTGGGTGGAGAGTGACTACGACTACTCGTCATCAGAACAATTTCATAGGCAACGTCTTAACCTATAAAGCTGCGGGGTGGTTGAAGGTTTAGGAAGTACACCAATACGAAGAGGATGCATAATGGAGTAATTTTACTTCAACTATTTCTTATGCTTTAGTTGTTTATAAACACGATAGCCGTGCTTTATATTGATTCTTTCCAGACTGTTTAGTTTTTGAAGTATCTACCTACATTGAGAGTCACATGATTTATCGCGCATAAAGGTTAATGAGATCAATCATCGCTTAAACCACACGAAGTCAAAAGCAACGTTGTTGTTATTAACTTTTGAATAAAATATTTTGTCCTTTTATTAAAACTAATGTTATATATACAAATATATGTCCCTCTAATATATTAACTTTTTTTAAAACGTAATCTGATCACTTTTTTGTGGAACATTATGCTGTAATTATCTCGTATTGATCTATAAAGCTTGTTGTAAACATTTCACTTAGGAGAAGCATCTCATATCGCAGCACTTCAACTCTTATTGCATATAATTCAAATTGTTCCAAAAAATTGATTAACAATAATAGTTGAAGCTGAAGTTCCAATGACTCTTGTTTTTACTTGGAATTTATTAAGTGTTTACGATATAATCGTTATACTTTGGCGTTTTTGCGTTAGTACAAGATAAAATTCTATTAAAATCGGCTCATATTGAAATTGTTGGTAATCCAAAGATATAGATTTTTTATAATTAAGTGGGATGATTTGATTCTCGATCATGAGTCTGCTAAAACTTTCGATTGTTTTAATGAAAACAAGTGTGATTGATCAGTATGCGTTGATCAGATATAATTTTTCAAGTATTTTAAGAGGTTATGTTTGTCCAAATTTATACATCTGTTATTCAACTGTAGTGCATGATAGGGGGTCATTGTTCAATTGCTTGTGATTATTATTATTTTGTAGATGTTATCACTTCACGAAAATTTATTTTTAGGCTGCCTCTGATTTTTGGGAGAATAGAAGCATGTGGTTAGATACTTGGAACCTAACCGAAAGCAACGACGCGGCTCTTCAGGTTGATTACATTAGAGTATACGCTTTGTAATTTAATGTTTATTTATTTTATGTTGGTGATGAATAAATAAAATTTTAGAACCTATGTCCCCAAAAATGTATCTTTTCGTACTAGCATTATATTTATCCAATCAAATGGTAGTAACTGCCCGAAAGTAATATAGTATAATGGTATTTTATATCCAATGTTCAGACTATATTTTTTTGGGTATTCATATTTAATATAAAAATTAAAAAAAAACATTTGCAAATCTTACCTCAATTTATAATTACAAGTTATAACAAACTAATTTAAACACACGCAAAATCTCTTTACCTTTGAAAAGGGACAAAAATGTCGTTATTTCTACATTAAGCAGGATAATATATAATTAAATATAAAACTTTGGTTACGACTAACAGTGTCTTTTTGCGAACCGCAGTAGTTTTTGGACAAACCATTATCTTAATGCCTTAAAGGAATTGGTTCTATCAGTAAGGCTGTACATATACTAACAATCCAAGAAAACAACTGGCATGATTCATCTTTAGATGTGTATGGATGTCGCGTATTGAAATCGTTTGTTAAAAATCTTTCTATTCTATCTTATAAGACTTAAAAATTATAATGTTAATCTCCAACAAAAGAACCACATTATTAAATTACAGTTCTTGATATATAACCAGTCCAAGATAAAAAAATATTTTCAATTTAAATGTTATACGGCTATTTGAAAAATAACTCCGACCATTTTCACCATCCTGTTGACTTTGCTTTTGGTAACAGCAACTACAGTTTTTCCTTTATGGTTCTTCAGAGTAGGGCATAATGATTTCCAACATTTTGAAGAAGTATAAAAAAATTGAAAAATTTAACTAGAAAGAAACTGAATATATTTAAAACAAAACACAAACTATAGTTTTTCTTAATGTGTTTTAAAAATTATATCAGGCAAATGACGGCCGACGTTATTAATACATTGCTGGGGACGTTTTTGGAAGTTTCCTGTCGAATACTTTCCTTCAATTCCTCAAAAGATGTAAAACCTGTTCCTTTAGGTATCCCTAAAGGAAAAAGTTACAGGGATTTAAGTAGGATGACCATGCAAGTCACTCCACCTCTCCTCTTAAACTGATCAAGGAAACACATTTCCCTCACCTCACTGAGTAAACATCGCACTGTGTGGGCTGTAGCCCCGTCCAGTTGAAACCATACATTTTCTGTATCCACATCATCCAATGTAATGCGCAGAAAGGTCTCCAACATTTCAACGTACCTATCAGCAGTGACAGTAACTGTTGCATCACCTCAAGGTGAGGTGTTACAAAATGTGGAAAAGCTTAATGCCCCTTAAAAGAAAAGGTTTTTCAATGTCGACCTCCATCTCTTGAGGAATTGAAGGAAAGGTTTCGGCGCAAAATCGACACTATTCTGTCTGAACTAACGCGGAGAGTGATGGTAAACTTCCGGAAACGTCTCTAGTAATGTATTGATAACGACGGGCGCCATTTACCTATGTAATTTTTAAAACACGTGAAAAACTATGCTTTATGTTCTTTTCAAAAATGCACATGGAATGATATCATTAGCAGTTCTTTTATTTGGTGTTTAAATAATGTGGGCGAATACTACTGTTGCTATTTTGTAACGCTAATGAATGTGCTAAATAAAAAAATGCATAAGTTTGCTTTGGTTTGCCAATGTGGATATAATCACCATAAAACATGTATACATTTCTTGGTACATAAGAGAATGCAGGTTATATCGACCTTTAATACCTTTAATAAGCGACTTTTAAAAACCTATATCGATAATTTAATAGCACACAATTAACGAAAATCCCGATTTTCAAATACTGATTTCACTTCACAAAACCGTTTTTTATCAGAAGCGGAAACCGATATTTTACGTAGTCCTACAAGTTCTATAAACTTGAGTTTAATTAAATTCTGAATTTCGCAATTGGTAACCTTCCTTGTTAGTAGTGGTATAAATATTTTTTACCATATATTTGGAATTGAGGAGCTACGATTTTTTTTCTTATAAATTATGAAGTATCATAGAACATATTGCAAAAACATATATGTAGACACAATGTCATAGATTTCCTCTTACTATCTATATTTGCACATGCCATAGATATATGTAATTAGTATAATATCTAAATATAGAATATTAAAGTTCGTGTGTATAACATGTATTTCTTAAATAATTATGGTGGTACTATGACAACTCACTGTTAATGACAGTCAGTGCAGTCTTCTTAAGGAATTAACATTTTAAGTATTTTACATTTGAAGTAGTGCTTATGTATAGTTACATAGATAATTGCATCTACAGCACACAATTAACGAATATTCTGCATAATTGATAATAAAACAAAACACCGTATTTTCTATGTGAAATTACTTCGCATTTTTCTGTACAAATGGTTGATTGTCAATGCCAATCTTGACAATACTTATTTTTTTGGTTATCTTGCCGTTTTTTTAGTGTCAATCGTCATTAGCATTATATTACAGAAGAAGGTGTGAATCAGAATGTAGTACCTACTACATTAATATAACCTTGAAAAAACTAAATTGGTGCTTTTTGCAGAACATTACGAAAATGTCATAGATACTATTTACCACTATTACATTTATATTTTCTTCTAAATGTTTACTATACCGGAACTAATTGGTGGGCTTTGCACAATCTTAGCTTTCCTCAGTGCTGCACAGATATTATTAACTGGAATATTGTCTTTCGCCTTTCCACATTTTTTATCCCTATCGCACTGTAATATGGCCACAGCAGCAGGAGTAATTTCTGGTATGGTTGCAGTACCTATGATTGTACAACTAAAAACAGCTCAGATGTAAATGTGCTGCACAGCAGTAATCAATGCGCTTTTTATTAGTACCTAATATTTACAGTTCGCCAGTTATTGAGTTAAGATATGGTTATACTAGATGGTACCAAATTATAGGCATTGTGGTTTGTGCTACGTTACATATAATAGCCGATGTTATAGCGTTGACGTCTGTACTTTTACCAAGGCAATGGGATGAAGAATTTTTGAATAAGATGAAAGAATATAAAGTAAAAAGATCATCTAAGAGCGTTATTGATAATATTCAGTGGGCACTACAATGTTGTGGTTCTTTATCATATAAGGATTGGTACATTGTTGAATGGACGAAAATATCAGTGTAAGCATAGAGATAAAGCAATGATATTTGGCAATTAATAAACTAGCTGATAGTAATTCAGCACTTTTTAACACACTTCACATTACTTCCGATACCAAGCATGGTACCAAAGAAATTAGTTGCTGAATGTCGTTACTTCTTAACGCAGCTAACTGGTTAGTTGCTTAGTTACAATTACATCTTACTCATTTGATGAATATGGAAACCTCATAATGGATATATAATATCTAAATATAGAATACTAATACAATGTGCGTCAAACTAGCAAAGTAGCAGTGCTTGTCGAAGTATAATTAACAGAAAAAACTATTTTATAACGGAGGGGCTTCCTAAGTGTGCCCCACGGCGTCGCGCAGTGCTATAAACAGCAAGTCGTTAGTACGCCGTAACCCGATAAAGTTTGGGGGATCCCTGCCGTAATGCATTGTAATGTGTTGTATGTAGTACTACACATTAAAAAACCTGTGCAAATACTGAGGTTTTTAAAATATCTTCCGCTTGTTTTGGTGTTAAAATTACTTTTTATGGGAAGCGAACGCTTTCAGAAATTTTTTCTTTAGTGAAATTTATGAAAGTGATGAAAATATCGCCAAGACAAGAAAACGCTGTAAGTACAGCTTTCTCATGGTATTAGTGAAATCAATTCACGAGAAAGACATGTGAGACATAAAATGCTAACACACGGACATGTTTCTGCCTTCCCGGCTTCATCAGCGTGGTCTCGAGCAGTTTTATACTAACATATGTAATTATCTCGCTGCTTCTATCACCATACTTCACTCTACGATACAAATGAATATTCCTGGCGCTAACTAGTACCAAAAGAAAGAAACATTTGTCCGCAAAGTCAGACAGCGAATTTCACTAATACCATGAGAAAGCTCTACTTACAGCGTTTTCTTATCTTGGTGTTGTTTTCTAGGCATTCTTTTAGATGAAAGTATCGGTTTGAAATTTTAGTGGACACTACTATAAATGAAGTTCTATTTCCAGCAGTTACTTAAAATTAGGGAACAGCTGACTAAAGACGAAATTCCTTATTTCAAGAGGGCTAAATATCATCATATTATTTATAATTCGGTTATAATTTAAAAATAAATATATACATCTACATACGAGACTTATCTGGAAAGTAAGTATCGTCTTTCCGCTGACACTATTGCAGCCTGATTGTGTTGTGTTTACATTTAGTAGTGATCGTTCAAAATGTTCAAGAGAATATTTGAGCCCGCCGACCATGAAATGTGTTCAATGGTACGGTTTTTGAACGCAAGGAATATTAAGCCGGTCGAAATTCATCGTCAACTTGTAGAAATTTATGGTGAAAATGTAATGACAGATAGAATTGTGAGAAAGTGGGTTAAACAATTCAATGATGGACGAGCCAATGTTCATAACGAAGCACGGAGTGGGCGACCTTAATAAGAATACTTAGAGATAAGTTTCCATAAATTTCAAAAACTGTTTTGCGTTGAGGTTGTCACGAATCGCGAAAATGAGTTCCTGTTGGGTTACGAAAATGCTTACGGATGTCTATAAAACGAAGCGACTTGCCAGTGCTTCAGTGCTTAGACATTTCTTACTCGATACAGTGTTGAGGGAGATAAATTCTTAAACAGTATTGTAACAGGTGATGAAACTTCGGTTTGTCATATCACTTCAGAATCAAACCAATAGTCGACGGAGTTTAGGCACTCACAATCCCCTAAAGGACATAAAATCAAATCAACGTTGTCATTACGAAAAATCATGTGCATTGTGTTTTGGGACAGACTGGTGATTCTGCTTGTGGAATTCCTTTCCACAGGTAAAACCATCAATGCGGAACGATACTGTGAAATATTGAGAAATCTTCACGGCGCAATTTAAAACAAAAAAACGTGGGAGGCTCAGTCAAGGCATTGTGTTGCTTCATGATAACACATGGCCTCATTCTGCTGGTGCCACACAAAATCTTATTCAACAATTCGGTTGGGAGCAATTGGACCACTCGGCGCACCTTTTGATTACCACTTATTCTTGAACATTTGATATTTAATTTTGGGTAATGTTAAATTCTTGATGTTGAAAATTTTAATTTGTTCCAAAGACGAACATTATGGTGTTTTGGATACATAAATTTGTTTGTTCGAATTATTCTGTAAATTAATAATTAGAAGCCTTATTTCGTCGTTATAGATATATATATATATAACGTATAAGAATTAGTTATATATATATATATATGTATATATATACATATATATATATATATATATATATATATATATATGGTTTTTCTTCAAAATAATCTTCTTTGATATGAGAATAATATTTTTAACCTTCTTTGTTGAACTCGAACAAGTGAACAAACGAAGTGTTCTTTTTTTCTATTTGACATTCAATAATTTCTATAATTCTATTCAGTTAAACAATAGTGTGATATTAAAATAACTTAGATATATGGCTTTTCTAGAAAACAGAAATGTTTCGAACGTATATATCCATTAGATACATAAATTCAAGTACAATTTTCCAGATTTCTTAAGAATCTCTTAGGAAAGTAATATTTCCTCCTAAAACATTCTTTTCCCTCTTTTTTACCCTCTCCAGAGACATACTGTATTTTTTTTAAACAAAAACTGCTATAAAGCAAACAAGGTCTAGGTTCTTCTGACTTGTTTGCTTTGAATTTTACATGAAATTAAGTTTAGTGCGCTTGATGTGATATATTAGTGTAATCAGAACTTTTTGTATTATTTGAATTACTTTCTTTTTTGAATTTAAATTTTTTAATATCAACTGTTACTTTTCCAGTAGAAGAAGTTTAGTAGATATCATCCGTGATACAGCAGGGTATTCTGAAACTGCAATGGAGGTAGATGCTGTTCCATTCTCTTGCTGTGCTAGAAAAATCTTGGAAACGTGTATGCATTACAACGTAGTACAATACGGTACAAAAACGATCAGTGTTGGTGGATGCAGTTTCAAGGTGAAACATACGGCGCAGTTAATTTTATGGTCTGAATTCGGGGTCTACGCTACATGCATTTTAATAGAAGTAAGTGATGTTAAAACTAGCACATATTTTACGAGCTAAATTGATTGTAGGGTATTATTTTATTTTGCCTAGTCAGAGCTCCTTCCAAGTCCGCCGACAAGAATAATCGACACGAATGGAGAAAGTATTTGTACGGTGTTATAAATATTGTTATAACATTGGATATGTTCCTATTTTTTTTGTTCTAGATATAGAACTAGAATCTGGACAGATAAACATTCGAGGAGATGCAAATTCAGGATTGAACAAGACCAAAGTTAATAAGATTAACTTTAAAATAAGTAGGGTGGTTACTAAATCATAGACGTTGTGTGTAGATGTATAGTATAAGCAGCTGAATAAAATAAACATCTCCAACAGGATTCTATCCAATTGTATTTAATTTCGGTAATTTTTGTAATTTTATTACTTTTTTATTATTAAAAGTTTTCCGATCTTATGACAAACTGATCATTGGTTTAAACTGTATTAGGATCAACCCACACCTTTGCTTGATTTTCATATTGTCTCATGGATCAGATAACAGGTGTTAATCTAATAAAACTGACGTTACCACCTTATATGCTTCTTTGCATTATTATTATTAATTCCTATTTGTACGAGTGTACCTTTCCTTGTTCATAGAAACTGGTTTTGCCAAATATCTTTGCGAAAAATAATTTTACGACCTCGTCGTAGCGATCTTCATACCATATTCATATTTTACCTACTATGAGTATGGTGCTAGAAAAAATAATTTGTAACCAAGTTAATTTACATTTATTTAGATATGAATTACTTTCGCACTGTTAATGAGATTTTACGTTTAATTGGAACTACAGTACTACATTGTTAAAAGATTGAACCGAAAGATCTGAATAAGCTATCGCTATTATTTTTGCTGGCCTTTGACACTGTTAGCCAGGAGATGTTGTCTTGAATTCATATTTTCATCATTCCACCATTACTTTGTTGCGATTATTTCAGCTGGATAGATATCAATTGGTTTGTCACGCGAATCAATTATCAATGCTGCTGCATTTGTCACGCCGCAAATTGAAACCCCATATTACAAATAGTCATTCAAAAGATATATTAGGGTAGATACTAAGTAATCCATTTTTTCTTTTTGTTCAATAAATATATAAATAAGATTTGGTGGGAGATAAACCACCTCCTGTGATTTTATAACCATTATTTATCTCCGCATTTGCTTATGTACGACTATAAAAATAAAGTCAGTTTATTATTATTTACTTAGTCGTTTATTTAACTGTTAAGCTATCCTTATACCGCTCTAAAGGTTTTTGGTTGTTGCAATACTCTTTTAATTTCAAATGAAATGATACCTCATTTCTAAAGTGTAATATTTATGGTCTTTTTGTTCACTATTAGAGCATCTGATAAAATATCACCTTTTATCTATTTTATTAATGCAACATTAATTCTAAAAGTGTGCGCGTTGCAGTGTTGATACAACTTTCTTCGTTTGCGAGATATCCCCCCTAATTAATACGTCTTTTGTTGAGGACACACATATCGGTATAATGGTACATTAATCTGTAAGCTCTAATTTATTGAACCTATATTGCTTTAAAGATAGCACCAGTAGAGACAAAAAGTAATTATGTACATGTTGCAGGATTGAAATTCAATGTTTCCTATACTATAGTAGATTCCTTTATTACTGTGATACTCAACGTTTAGCTACGCTTTAGATGTAATAATAAAACTCAAGCAAAATATAAAAATATATTTCATCGCAATTAAATACACGAATACATTTAACATTTGTACAGTGTGAAGGAATTCATACTTATTTAATTTGTCATTCGTCTCAAATTTGAAATAATTACACATTTGAAAGAACTAAGCTTATTTATACAAAAAAAATAATGATGGATGAAGATGGCAATGTTTAAATATACATTTTAAATTACGTTGTTGGCATTAAATATATTAATATCTATACCGTACAGATAAAAGGATTAACGAATTTAACTGTGAGAAATATGAACCCAATCGTAGATATCCAAAATTATTGAAATTTGGGAATTCTTATAGCGGTTAGATTATGAATTAGATATCGTATTTTGTGTTCAAATCTCCCAGTTATATCCTTTCCAAGTGTTTTTGTTATACGGCGTGAGAACACATACAAGCTAAGAAAAATTTGGCAAGAATTAAATGTTAACACTTTGCTTCAGTTCTAAATACTGAAAAGGTACGTGTATTGTACAATGTTTATGCTCCACAATTAGATGGCCGCGCCTATGTGAGGCTCCTACAACCAAAACTGTTTCTCCTTTGAGTAGGACTGTACCCTCTCCACTGCTATCCTCTGGATAAGTCATCTTCATGACTCTCGTTTGGGGATAGCCTAGTTTCGTGTTACCAGCGACGGTGTATGACCTGCTTGGAGGAACCGGTGGCGGTCTTTCTAAGTCTAACCCAAATAGGTTGCACGTCTGCTGTATGATTTTACTATCACATTTCTCGTTTGGATCTGGGGGAGGTGTACCGGCTATTGGTTGAGGTCGAGGTCGTGCGGTAACTCCCCCTGCAACTACTCTATTGATGGTGGCTTGAGTGTTAGGTATATGCATTTCTTTTTCTTTTTTTATTAGCGACCATCTATAACGGCTCTTCCAGCCGCGCCATACCGATTGGATTGTTGTAGCTGATTTTTGTCGCTTGTTGTTTCGCAATTTCTCAAGTTGTTGGCGAATGCCTTCGCTTAGGAAAATATGGCGTTTACCTAAAGCCCAGCTCGTTGAAACGGCAGTGCTTTGTTCTTTGGATATCATATCTACTACCTGCTGTAGGATAATATGGCAGTCATCGACTACTTTTTCTTCGGTTCGATGTAATCGGCTAAAGGGAGCTAGTAATCTGTAAAAAATTGACATACCTTAATTAAATGAACGTCTTCGTAACTGTGTATTCCGTGCAATGCAATAGAAATACTTCTTAGAGTTAAAACTAGGGTGACAGAATAAAATAGACACCAGATAAAGCGGTATAAATATGTAAACAGCTAAATTCTAAGAACGAAGAGAGAAACGAGAATTCGTCATCGTTTAGTATCGTTACAACTATGCCTCGCTTACAAGGTTCGAGTGATATTAGCGATTTCACCCGGGGTCGCATCGTTGGCCAGAGTGAACGCGGCGCTTCGCAACGTGAAATAAGTAATTTTTTAAATATTCCGTTGTCCACAGTTAACCGTGTGATTACACAATTTAAACGCAAGGAAGAAACAACAGTGGGGACGAGACCAGGTCGTGCCGGACCTTCTGAAAGAAGTAAAAGGGTGCTTGTGCGCGAAGTGTTAAGAGAACCGCAAAAAGATACAGGTGAGCTTGCGGCAATTTCACAGAAAAGTCAGCGCTCTGTTCTGCGATACCTCCACAGTGTGGGGATGTATAAAAGGGTGGCAAAGAAAAAACCTCTCCTTACGGCGTTTCAAAAACCGCGCAGAATGGCTTGGGCAATCGAAATGCGAACGAAGCCCGAAGAGTTTTGGCGGTCTGTCATTTTTTCAGACGAAAGCAGATACTGCCAATTCAGTGATAGTGGTCGTACGTGGGTATGGTAATTTTTGCATCAGACGGTGAAATACGGCGGTGTGAACACCATGGTGTGGGGCGCGATATGGTATGGTGGAAGATCGCAATTAGTAATCTGCGACGGAAATATAAATGCGGCAAAATATATCCAAATATTAACAGAAGGACCACTACCGATATTCGACAACGCCATTTTATCTAAAGAAGACGCCACTTTGATGGAGGATGGAGCACCCTGCCACAAAGCAAGAACAACAACCACATGGAAAGAGGAACAGGGGATTTTACCATGGCCAGGCCAATCACCAGGCATGAATCCGATAGAGAATGTTTGGTAGATAATCCAGACAACGTGGCAGCTGTTACAGAAGACTGGTTAAATATTCCAGAAGACACCATTAATCATTTAATAGATTCTATGCCACGACAACTCGCAGCACTTCACGCAAGTAAAGGTGGATCGACAAAATATTAGTCTAATTTAAAAATTTTAAAATATTTTGTATATATAACGAGAATAGAATCTTTTTTTAATTAGTAGGTGTCTATTTTATTCTGTCACCATAGTGTAATATAATATTTTGCTTGGAGTAATTTGGATACATTCTGTGAATAACACAAATCCATAACTCTATTACCAATTCCACAATTCTCGATTTTGATTAGTCTCAATATACATGGCACTTAAAAATAACAAATAAACATTGTATATAACTTGAACGAACAACGTATCTACCAAATAGAAGAACTCTAAATAAATTGAGCTATTATGTGTATTCATTTTATCCCAAAGTTTTAAAGGCACTGGGCTGCATCTCTAAGAATTACGCTTTCTCTAAATAAGTAGGTATTTGCCGAATAACCAATACAACGTCAGCCTCGAGGAAGCAATGACTTGGTCTGATAATTTCTTTCACTTTCGCACGTCCTTAATTTTTGTCGAAAAATGACTATTTCGGGGTTTAAATCAATTTAAATCGGATGATATACGAAATAAATCACACCGGATAAATGACTTCAGAAACTCTAGTAGATAAAACGAATTCTTTGTAGATAAGAGTTCTTACGCTAGTCTAGGAAGCCTATGTTTTATGCAGATGTGATTAATTGACACAATACACTAACAATGGACAAAGCTGTCATCTGATGACTGCTTAAGACAGATGATAGTTCCGCAACAATGTTGAAAAGCCGTTTAAAATTAACATAAATAAAAAAAGACATTATCCATAAATATAACTTTTACCCATTTGTAAAACGCCGAAAACCGTTTGTAAACAAACATGAAGTAGTAGCATGCACAAATTGTAACTTTCCTCTTGTTCTGTGAATAACGTTTAATAAGTATAACAAATACTTCTATTAAAAATGGGCAAAAGCAAGGTACTCTTTATTATATAACAAAAACGTTGTGTAAAAAAATCTGATCCTTTTTCTTTCATTAAAAATAGATTTTGTAGACTTCTGAATCTGTGAAATCAAGTTTCCTTATAGTAATGCTAGTAGAAAATAATAAGACAATATAAATTTGATTTTACCAAACACACTAGATCCTTAACCAGGTGTGTCATGTGCAGGGTAAAAGAAAGTTTAGGCGGTATTGCACGTATATATCGCTTTCTATATTAGCTAGTAACACCTAAACAACGTTATATTAATGTGTGTTAAAAGAAGTGAAATAATATATGTAGCATTTTAGTTGCATCTAATTTGGCATGAGTTACTTGGATTCGTGACTAGTCTCGGTACAGAGGGGCAAGTTTCACTGCCGTGCGGAGAACAACGTGCAAGGGTGAAGCGCGCGGCACGGAGACGCGTACCCGTATCAAGGCACGCTTGTTCAGGATTATTTGACTGGTCGTTGTGGGCGCTTGTCAGTACACACATACTTAGAAAATGTCGCATTTAGGTACGTTTCGGAAATGGCGTATTTCAAGTAAACTAGAAAACGTAATAGCGAGTATGCTGGTTTTAGAATACGAATGCGATAGAATTAAAAGTGTGACAACTATATGATATGTACCAGCAGGTGGAAGTGCGAACGCCACCTAAGAAGTATAAAACACTGTTCTGCAATCCGTGGCGAACAATTAGTATTTGATATAGGTGTATGTTTTATTCTATATAATGTACGGTTCAGTTTACTAGACCGACAAGCATTTGTCTTCTTCTGGAGCAAGTATTCGGATTATACATTACCAAGTCGGACATCTCTAAGAAACTTTATCTGTTCGTGACTGTGTTGAAAGAAGAATTAAGCAGAATTGAAAGATAAAAAATGGACGAAACAACTGATAGGTAAAAACATTTTGTGGTGAATGTGATGGTACGTACAACGGAAGAATTTTAACCGTCATTCCCTATCTTACTTGCTTCCAAAAGAGTGGCAAAACGCACTAGTGTTGAAATTATAAAAGTTGTGTTGAGGGTATTGAACAGTTCAAGTTTCAACAACCCATATTTTAATCTTTGTGAGTAAGATATTATACAACATATTTTTATCATTATTTTATGTGTAAACATTCCTCCGTCCGCTTCGCCTATGATCACTCACGAAGGTCGCGATCATAAATGATGCGGGTACGTAAACGTTACTGAAGACTCGCCTTGATACGGCCGCTCGGCCTCTACATGTTGATCTGTGCACTGCGCTGTAACTTGCCCCACTTTGACGATACTATTGTACTCATGGCTACTATCAAACTTTAAACTCTTAATGAATAATATAGAATCTGTAGAATAAGAACGTGTGGCTGTTTACTTCAAAAAATTCTACAATAAAAACAATCATCAACATCTTTTCACATTTCAACAAGTTTTTTAATGCGACATATTCTTTCTCGCTGTTCCCCTATATACCCAAAGGCTCAAAAACTAATGTAGTCGTTGCGGCCAAATTCATGCAGAGATCGCAATCTTCTGTTACGAGAGGCGTATATGATTAAAGTCATATAAAACTAGTTGATGACCTACTAGAACACTACTGCGAAAAGGCAAGATAACTGAAAGTTATTTTCTTAAAATATGAACTTCATGGTGCGTCAAATTCAGGCGAAATAAGCTAGAAAACAAATGGAAGTTTCCATAATTACAGTTAGATGACCTTTAGACTATTGTACTAAGTATGGTGGCGATGTACAAAACACATTACAGCTTTAAAAATTGTATTCATTCAAGTAACGATTTTTAATTGCCGATTTCATCCTATTAAACAGAAACGACATTTTGCACTTTTATAAGGTTTAAAAATCCGCCAAGCTGGTTAATTTAATTCATATAGATATACAGTCCCTGTTCATTCTATTAAAGCCACTTATAAATTTGAGCTTTTGTATGTTTCCAACGCGATAATTTACAAACACAATTCATGAATTGGGTTTACAATATCTATCTAAATACGTTCCCTTTCTAAGAAATTGAGGAAGTTCCACTTAATGACCCCTTGCTTATTACTATCCTCCTCATGAATCATTCTGTACTGTATAGAAGATGGGTAGAAACGAGGTTGAAAGACACAGTTATTCGTAGAATATTATTTGGATCGGTTACTATTGCAGAAAGAATATTTATTTGTTTATGTAACAACGTTTTTTTCTTTTGACGTGTTAGTGTTACACTTTAAGTTATTGCTTGTATGTGCTTTATATTGGTTCGTTATGGGTAAAAAACGACATAACCAAATGAGAAAAAAACTGCGTATTAAGGCATTATTGGGTACAGGAGCGTATTTCCAACGCACACTTGCAAAGAAAGAAAAAGTATCCCGACAAACAGTGCAGGGAATCAGCGTTTTAATGAAAGAAAAGATATCCACTACAAGTACCGGAAGAACGTTTTGCGGCAAGAAAAGACTTACTAATAATCGAGATGATCGACATATTCTACAACTAGCAATTGAAAACCGCGGTTTACCCGCCAAAGAAATAAGAACTGTAATGCCTCAACAAGGAGTGCAAATATCCACGCCCTTTGAAAAAGTCAAGATTAACACCGATGATGAAGCGAGCACGTTATGAATAAGCAAACCGTCATCAACATTACACAATTGAAGATTGGCGAAAGGTAAGACAACAAAACTTACATGAATATATAAATCATTGTTTGAATAATGTTTTTTCGTTAAAGATCGTATTCAACAATGAGTCAAAATTAGAAGCTATAGCCGAAAGAGCTCAATCTGTTAGACGACGTCTGCCTAACGGTTTGGTGGAGCTAGTGTATTAAAAACGGTGAAATACGATACGTTTTTGGCTATATATCTTAATAAAATCGCTATTTTAGCAAGCGACCCTATTAAATTGGACAGGGACTGCATGTGTATATACTATACTACTATAATTTCATGACTTTCAAAACGACGAGAAAGTAAAATTATGAGGTGTAGTTGACCTTTTACTGCATTTCCAATAGTGAATATGTCATTAGATGCCCTTCGTGCAGTATTGTTTGATATTTTAAACGTTTTATTAGCTGACAGAATATTTACATTTCATATAACCGCTCTGGTGTGTTGCGAAAGTCAAAAACAATAAGAATAAACTGCATCACCAACCTGTAGCGGGCGTTAAATGCTTTGAACCGCATTCTATGCGGATAACCACCGGCCATCAGGTTTACGGTCTCCAATATTTGCAAGGAACGAACCTGCCGAACGACAGTGCTTCGATCAAATCTGTTCGGTGCTTCCTGCGAGTTGCTGCGAATGCAACGCACGAAATGAGGCCGAGCGTGAACCAACGTTCTCAGCAGATTGTCCAGTCGTGTGTGAAAATCTTGCGTCAGCGTTGAGACGGGCTCGTCGCCGTTTAGAAGATCAGCGTGCGATGTCGGCGATATTCTAAAGCTCACACCCCTAGGCACATTCTCCACGGAGTACAAGGCCTTCAGCTCGCTGCCGAAGAGATGTGTGGCGAAACCGAAGTTGCAGTTGTGTTTGTAGAAGACCGCAACCAAATCGTCCGGCACCACGTCCTTGTTGGTATCGAGGAAATCCGTCGCGTCGTAGACAACGCGACCCGCAAAATGCTGTATGCCGAAGAGACGAGGTTCTATCGGTTTAGGATCGAATAGTCGTTGATTGTGTTTATGGTGAACTTTAATCTTAGCGACGTACGCCTCGGCTGTGCCGCGAATGGAACACTCACCGTCTAACATGCCTGAAAGTTACACATTTTGGATTAATTTCATTCATTTTAGATTATTTGTATGTTATAGTAGTATATTTATGTAAGGCGCTTACTTACATTTCGTGACATATGTATGTATTTATTTGCATGTACTGCATGAGTATTATAATTTGATACTCCCTCGATTATCCCTTAACATTTTAACATTTTTAGGCAATTTAAACATGAGGGCTGAGCGTAAGGTTCTTCACTTTTTAGTTCCAAAAATACCAATTACAGCATTGTTATTTAAATAATAATGGGAACAATAACAATTTAATATTTACACATGTATCGTGACATATTACATACGTATATTAGAGCAGGCCTCGACTACTGTCTAATTCAACAATTCATGAAAAATAACAAAAACGTTACAGCAACTTTTAGAAACTACATTAGAAAATGTTTGGGTAGGCATTCGCAATACGTACAATTTTATTGATTCAGGAAGAAATGTACTTTAACAGAAGAAATAAAGCTGTAAATGTTTTTGTTACCTTTTACCAATGATTCTAGATAGCCCATCTGGAATCACGTAAAAGTGAAAGAATTGTGTAGATTAAGCTTTATTACAAAAAATTCCTGTTAATGATTGTTTGGAAATTCATATAGACACAGAAAAATTCAGTATTAAAGACGAAGTATCCTCGGGTGATAAACAATAGAGCAATATATAATTTTAATATATTCTTTAATTTGTGATTAAAAGTTTGTTTAAAAGTGATGTGAAATAATCAGTAATAAAGTGATCGGATCATTTTGTTGTGAAGGGTACTTAACTAACAAAATTCAAGCTTACCACTACAAGTTGAATAAAATATTGTCTAGCAACAAAAGCTTTGTCACAAAATCCTAAGTGACTGAAATTAGACCCCATCAAAAAGTATTAGGAATGGATCGGAAAATGTGGAACAGTAAGATGCAAAACTTTTAAATAGCTTTTTGTAGTTAACAAGATAACATTTTTGAGTAATTAATTTCGGAATTCCACTTAAAAAGTAGGAGTCAACTGTAATGAAGAATCTCAGGTGATAATTTCAAATGAGCAGGTTTTCTGATTTAAAGAGTTTCAAAAATATATATCTTTTAAAATATAATTAAAAAATTCTGTTGGAGAATTTACTGCTAGTGATGGTTGGCTGCAAAGATTTACAAAGAAGGTTCGGAATTCGATATTTAAAAATTGCTGAAACATTATCATTCCAGTCAAAATTAATTGGTCCATTTGAAGTTCAGTTACACATAAAATATAACAATTGAGAATTGCACCTAATCAATAATATAATGTTGATGAATCAGCTCTGTATTTGAAGCTTTTACCAGAGAAAACATTTAATTCATCTTAAGGGAAGACTGCTCCAGGTAAAAATTACGAGAAACAACTACTAACATTTTTGTCATGCACTAGTGCGAGTAGGACTCATAAAGTCAAGTTATTGGTTATTGCCAAGGCGAAAACTCCTAGAGCTTTCAAACATTTTTCTTCTCTTGTGGACTACTCCAAGTCAGCTTGGATGACGAAGTGAATTTTTAAGAATTGGTTCCATAATTGATTTGTGCTTCAGGTAAGTTTATAAAGAAATTGAATTTATCAAACATGAATCTCCTAAAATTATTGACAGAAATCAAGGGACACTCAATAGAAGCACTCCTTATTTTAAATAATGCTCCATCACATCCCCCAATAGAAGAATTGCAGAATAAAGATGAGCAAATTACAACAATATACCTTCCACCAAATGTGATATCCTTTATTCAGCCAATGGATCAAAATGTGATCAGACATACAAAATTATTGCAGAAGTAGACTTTACATATCATTGCAAATGGATACAATTTAGAAACAATAAAAGATCCGACAATAAAAGATGCTTTTACAAATTTGATGTATGCATAGAACCGATTAGATCCAACAATGAATGATAAATGCCTTAGTTGCCTTAGTTTATTGCAACAAAAATGGAAAAATGGTCAGACGAAAGTTCTAGCTAAAACACGTAATATTTTAAACACACTGCTACGTGTGTTTAAAATTTAATGTTTATGTATTTGCACAACTCTCATTACTGTAGGTATGTATATATATTTTTAGGTTAAACTGGATGAGAGGTACTTAATTGCATGGAATAAAATGGACACACAATTAGACAAGTATGACGAAGAAACAGAAGAAGATGAAACTAAGGATGAGGGAACTGAAGAAAAATCACGAAATAAAATTAATTAATTTGAAATATATTGAAATATTTAAAGAATATTATACTTTTCGAATTAATAAAAAATGTGCAATTATAAATGTGTAAACAATAATTGCTGCAGGAATAAGCATAAAATCAGTCACTCCCGTTAACGTGAACAAATCGTTAGTGGAAGCAGTCTGTGTTTAGTTTTATTCACGCTATTCAGCGTTTATTTTTATAATAAAGATCTTATTGGAGAATTTCAAATTGCCCTACACTACATGTCTGAAATATCTATTTATGTAAAACCGTTCTGTTTTTTTTATTGTAGGAACATATATGTATTAATCGCATGTGATCTTTGCAAATGTATACTGAGTAGAAGCAGATTCAGTGTCCATTCTCCTAATACTAAAGAGTATCTGTAGAAATATTAACCACATTCGCGGTTGATACATAAAGAACCATCTGAAGGGTAATTTTCATCACAAATTGTACTAGATCATAAAATTAGCTAAATAAAACCCCAATATTACTTGTTAAATCAGCAATACAATGATAATATATTCTATACTATCCAGTAGATCTCTTATGTACAGTTACCGAAAGTGTTCACTTACTTTATTTGTCTGCCTGCTTTGGATATTAAAATATCCTCACTCTACTAATGATGTAAAGTACGTTTTCAATTAGCCCAACTTTTCTAATTACGAATTGTCTACTTTATGAAGTATAGGTAATTTTATAATAAAATTCATATTGATATTGGATAAAAGGGAATGTTTTTCTATTTAGAAATTATTTTTTTAACATAAATTCTTGCGAATTAACCACATCATTTAGCATCAAAATATATACATAAATGTGTATGTAACAAACACGGAAGCTTAGCCAATAAATAGGGATTAACAGTTATTGTTAAATCCAGTCAATTATTCCAATAACTTTAATTATCAACAGTGTTAACAGTCGCTTGTCTTATTTTATAATTAGTGTTGGCACTTCGAACGCTTAAAAAACGTACAAGGTGTTCAACAGATAATAAATGTAAATGGACACTTGCCCTTTTTAGCAGCGTTGCTTTGTTGAAATCCAATTGTGAAACTACAGCGTTAATTTTTGGAAGTACTGAAGGTAATAAAGTGTTGCCTGTAAGCATGTAAGAATCGTCTGGGAAGGTTCAGGATGTCTGTGAAGTTCATGAATAGGTTTCGAGGATTGCAGAAGCACTGCCTTTTTATGAGTTACTAAACTGCCTATCTCTGAATAATATTTTCGAATATTTTCTACCTCCAACTTGTAATGAATTTTTACAATGCTACAGAAGGTATATCTACGACACCATCAATCATAAATCTTACAAGTGAGTTTTTTGAAATTCAAAGTTTTTCCATTGTATTTAGCCTCTCCATTTACATCCACGTGTTTCTTACATTTAATTTTATTCCGAAACATAAAACCATTGTTACAAGCTTTACGAATTATTTTGGTTGCATCATGTATTGAGTCTGCTAGTTCACATTCAAACCATACAATTGCTAACATAATAAATACATTCGTGCCAACGAGGTGTATGCTCGCCCCGATTAGCGATAATTGAGTGACGGTCTCCCTACTATAACATACGCTAAACCGGTTCCACTTTTTCGAAGCACGCACTATTAACCGAATGTTCGGAATGTCAACTCTACTTACAATCAACTAGACAAGCGTCGCAAATAATACACTTTCCAATCATTGCACATGGCGTTGCAAGTAACACAAATGCTAAAACTGATGAATTACTACATATTGTTTGTGCGTGATGAAAAGCGCAAAAACACATGTGATATTTTGTTGCTCGTTCGGTACAAAAGGAAATCGTTTTTGCATCGTATAGTTACAGGGGATGAAAAGTGGATTTATTTTGAAAATCCCGAGCGCAAAAAATCATGGTTCCATCCACATCGACCGTAAGACCGAATCGTTTTGGTAGGAAGACAATGCTCTGTGTTTGGTGGGACCACAGGGACGTAGTCTATTATGAGCTATTAAAACCTGTGAAAATGGGAATAATTGACCGATTTGAACCGTTCGCTACTTGAAAAAAGACTAGAATACCGAAAAAGGCAACGCAAAGTCATTTTTCTTCATGACAATGCTCCATCATATACGGGAATACAAGTTCGCGACACGTTGGAAGTACTCAGCTGGGAAGTTCTGCCCTATGCAGCTTACTTACCAGACTTGGCTCCTTCCGATTACCACTTGTTTGCATCGATGGGTGACGGATTTGCTGAGCAGCGCTTTGGTTCGTACGAAGATGTGAAAAAATTGCTCAATGAATGGTTTGCAGTAAAAGGGGAAAATGTATAACAAGCGGTATAGCATACTTTGAATAAAGCACTTTTTATCATTCTTCCGAACTTAACCTATTGTTAATAAGAAACCGCGTTTTATGCTTGTACACCTGCTATTATAGTTCTTTTGCTTATTAACAACGTTTAATCAAGGCAACACGTGGTAATTAATGATCCTATTATTTTTTTAATTAGTGCAGCATCTAGAGGTAAAAAATATTCTCTATCTCTTATCAGTAATATTTGTTAATTATATTTTTCAAAAATAAAAAAAGATACTACTTACTTAAGAGACCCGTCCTCAAGGAAGAAATTAAATCTATACAAGGTACATTATCCACGTAGTCCACTTCAACCTCGCAATTTATGCCCTCATCTCTGCAGGACTCTATACTCGATTTAAATATATGCGTATTGTAGAAATGCTGCATCGTTTCAGCGCACAGGTTAATGCATAAATGCTCTAGCTGGCTAGGTTTTGGCTCTTCAAACCCGAACATATCCAAGATACCAATAAATCCATCGGTTGCATGTCGTACGGCATTATTCAGGGCCGCCATGGACTTACTTCCAGCATTAGTGCCACCGATGGTTGAAGCATGCTGGCTAGTTACTTCAACCTGATTGTGTACGGATTCGTTTGAATCAGAACTTAAGGTACCCAACGTAGAACCCAATCGTTTTAGGCTGTTTGCTCTTCGAACAATAGTCGCAACGGTTCTACAGTAGAGAGCCTTCGCCAGGCAATCGCGAGTCATATTTGACATGTTCGCATCGCAGACAGATTTTACTAGCTGACCTCTGGCGTTATGCGTCCTAGTGGTGAGGCCTCTGAATAGAGCGGCCCCCGATACACCTAAGAGTCCTGCAACGGCGTTCAGTTCTGCATCGCCCTTTACGTCTACTTCGATACCTTTTCCGTCAATAAATTGCACGTTTCCCAGTAACAGTACGGCGGCTAACACTCTTACGACATCCAGAAAGGGAATTCCAAGAACTCCTAGACATGTTTTCCAAGCCTGAAATCTGGATAGATACATATGTATATTACATATAAGCATCACGGAATTTAATTGCGTGCAATACAAATGTGGTTTAGCCGTTACAACATGCCGTTACAGTTTGGGACAGGAGGGCGGAAAGAGTACATTGCTATCCATCAAGAAAAAGCAATCTACGCCGCGTGTATTAGTCTCATTGGTATTGCGGCGTCAATTAATAATTTCTGTTAAAAGTGTTGGCATGAAAAAGGTGTTCGGACATTTTACTCATTCAATTTCCAATTCTTATTCAAAAAAGCCTAAACACAGATTACAAAGTTGACTAAAAGCTAAATCTGATTTCCATTTTAATCAATATACATATAGCATTGTAGCAAGACTGTTGTTTTCGTCATATTTTTCATAAAAATTAAACTTACTTAAGCGATTGTGGTGGCGGTCACACTGGCGATCACACGCAAACATACCGTAGCGATTATATGTTAATCAAGCAGTGCACAGGTATGTATATACACTACCGTTCAAAAGTTTGATCGCACTTAATATATTGTGTTACACTTGGAACTATTTTAAAAATATTTAGGAAAATCTATACTACTCTATGGCATTTACAATCTATGTGAATAGTATACATTCATAACAATAAGACTTATTTACAAAATCAATTCAACCACGAAAACAATGTAGTCCTGTTTTAAATTTTATGATGGCAATACAGCAATAAGGCGTTAATAGTAAGACATTGAAGATGAATGTGTTATGAAGTAAAATTTGGGAGATGTATTGAATCAACCACCTGCCTTATAATAAATGTACATCCAGTATATTGCTGACATATTGGAGCCGTATGTGATTGCGTTAAGAAGATCCTATTTCTAATTGTTACTTTATTTGATCGAAGATATGCTAAAGAGAATGAAATTGGACATTGGAACGCGCGCTAGAATATCCGTTTTATACGAGAGAAATTGGTTGACAGTTAAATATTTCGGCATGTTGTGTGCGTTGAACAATTAAAAGAAAGGAAGGACCCAGTAGGCTTTAGAGTGGGAGGCCCAGATCAATAACAGCACAAGGCGACCACTGCAATGGTTTACCTAAGAAATCGCTACCTTACGGTAAATTACGGCAGAGTTAAATTTTCACACCGTTAATTAGTTACCTAGTTACTAACTTAGAGGAGATTAATGAAAGCCGGTCTGAGGGGTCGTATAGCAGTAAGAAAACCATGGTTAAGTTCTCTACATAAACGGAAAAGACTAAATTGGACAAAAGCTCACGCAAACTGGAGTGTAAATGATTGGAAAATGTGGACGAATAGAAATTCGAATTATTGGGAAGTAAGTCTCGCATTTCAAAAACAGTGAACCATGGAGGTAGAAACATCATGGTATGAGGTTACTTTGGAGGCGGAAGGATTGGAAAATTAGTTAAAATAGATAAAAGAATGACGAAAGATGTGTATTTGAAAATTCTCGAAAATGTTGTACCACCTGGATGTGAATTACTTGGGGAGGGGTTCATTTATCAGCAAGATAACTCCAAACACACCGCAAACGAGGTTAAAGACAAATCTTCTGAAGGAGTCCTATACTTAATGAAGTGGCCGCCACAGAACTATTGTGGGGTCACTTGAATCGTGAGGTCAGGAAAAAATCTCCGACTGGAAAAGCAGCATTCTGGAATGCTCTGGAGGAAGTGTGGATTGTTATAGACGAATCGTATTTGTAGCGTGATTTTATTAGAACGTACTATTTTCCAAGTAAAATATTTTAATAATAAACGAACTACTTCCGGAATTGGACCGTGTCATGATGAGATATATATAGAAATGAAGTAAGAGTATGAGGAGAAAGAAATAAAAAGGAAAAGAGATAAAAAGGAGAAGAATGAAAAAGGAGGGGGTGCGTGAAATAGAAAGAAAGGTGAAAAAAGTAAGAGAAGGAAAGAGAGACAGAAAGGGGGGAGGGGAGAGAACCAGAGAAAAAAAAAGAAAGAAGAAAAGGGAACAAGAGAGAAAGAGAAAGGTGGGATCCCGACGTTTCGCCTCCGTCGTAGGAGAAATAGGGGAAACTAAAGTGGCACGGTCTTTTCTTTTTTTATTTCTTTCTCCTCGTACTCCTATTTCATAACTATATTATCTAATCATGACACGGTCCAATTCCGGAAGTAGTTCGTTTATTGCTAACTCTGGCCGTGGAAGCCTACGTATTCATTTTCAAAATATTTTAAGTTAATCATCAAACGAAAATATTGTAGCTAAAACTTATCCTTTTCTAACAGACTGATTTTGTAAAATAAATTGTGAAAATGTGATCAGTAGAGACCGGATTATATGCAAAGTGCAAAACTTTAATTTAATTTATTTATTATATTTTACGTCTATATGTAGATGTATTACACTGTTTAAAGTTAATTAGCGTTAATTAAATTTGCATCTACAAATTGACGTAAAATATAATAAATAAACTAAATTAAAGTTTTGCACTTTGCATATAATCCGGTCTCTAGTAATCAGTTATCCTATATCACTATTTCGTTCTTCATTCGATAAAAAATAAGTTTGGGAGTGTTCTAGGAGTGGACTATTTACATCCATTATTTTATTATTTCTTTGATCAAGTTGTTGTTTTACAAACAAAAGCCACATGTCTTTCCAGACTTGGAATGCTTTTGAAATCAGTTTCTAATTTAATAGTATTGCTTCCTCCAATTTTCGTTTGGTGGAATGCTCTTTTATAATAATGATAGAAGCTTCGCCCCATTCAATTATATGGTTTTGTTCCAGACATGTTATGCAATGGGTGACTTTCCGATTTTTCCTTATTCTTTTGGATATCTTACCGGGTTGCATGCTTTTAACTGGAAGATTGATTCTCAAGCTGTTTGAAGTGATGTTTTTCGCTTAGTTGAGGTCTTCTCGTAGTGCCTGACCTCTTAGTATAGTTCGCATTCGTACCCAATTTCTTATTGTATTCGTGATGTTCTTGATGGCTTGTTAATTCAAGCATTAGACGGTCTATTTTCTTCATGAACGAGAAACTAGACTTCAATCACTAATAAAGAAGAGCATTCCACCAAACAAGAATTGAAGAAAGCAATAGATCTCAAATTAGTAATGCATTCCACAAATACTTCAAGTCTGGAAGTAAGGAAAGTACAGTAGAATTAATACCATTGCCAAAAATACGGTTAAATAACTTTTATTAGACGTATTTCCTTCTTAAAATGCATCATTTTTGAAATGCCACAAGTTAAACGGTTCACTCTACGCTGCTGTGTTTTGCTCTGTTATATATACATTTATGCGAATCAACTAACATGTTGAATAAATGGAAGAACAATATAACATATACGCAATTATTATAAATTAATAAAATATTTTCTATAGTCCTACTATACAACTTAGTTCAAACGTAAAATGCATGGACGAGAAAAAGGTGAAGAGTCAAAACATTTCATATGATTTTCATTTCGCGCAAATGTTATCCGTAGTTTAATACTTCTTAATGCAATATAGGAAAATTAGAATAGTCATAGCATTCTGAACAAGAAAAGCATGCAATAAAAAAATAACATATTCAGCTTCTACAGTAGGTTCTAGAGGCATGCACACGATTTGTAATTTTCGCAACACGCCTAAATATAACGCAACGTGTAGAATAGATATGTAGAACGGTGTTTGCAAAAACAACAGATGACTTTATGTTTATTTTGTAGCAGTAAGGAGACTTGGATTCATGCAATGAAACTATTCCAGACTGTCCTTGCATACTCACTACAGACGAAGAATACAAGAATAATAACGCACCTTGTGGCATCTTCCGTGATATCTTGCCTCGTATCGCCGTGTTGTAAATATCTCAGGTTGGACGGTGAATAGCCCTCGAGATTTAATTTGGCTCGTTCCTCCGTAGAGAGACCGGCCAGCATCTGATAAAATATATGGTAGTTTTTTTCGCTCGGTAACGGTCGTATCACCCTCGTCTGATCTAAGAAGTAACAGTGGATTTTCGTCCTGTATAAGGCGCCATCTGTAACTTGCACTTCAATAAATTGGCCCTGCAAGCATCACGTTCATCGTTTAAGAAATGTGGACGCGCGGGGTCGAAAAGTGGAGCAACTGTAGGTGCATAGTAATACATACAATTCTACTAGATTCTGAATTTGTCGCCGTCTTCGCCGAACCGAGGGATCTTAAGACGGTGAAAGCGGCGGCTAGGTGTTTGAAGGCGTCCGTTTCCGGGCCACCACCGGCAACAGCGAATAGCTGCCGTAGTAGTAACATTGAGGCATGACTTTTCCCGGAACCGCTTGTTCCTAATTATAATAAATTAGTGTTATTTATATTATATTTTTGGTTTTATAGAGTTTGATGAAAAAATACGCATTCTTTTTGAGTGGTTGTAGTGTAAAAATGTACAAGGTGCGCCAGTTATTTGATAAAGTTTAATATGCGCTATACCGTTACAGGTATTAAAAAATATAGCACGGAATAATTAATTACAATTTTCAAGTATACAAGGAGTTTTGAATGCAAATAGCACGTCAGGTACATTTTTTAATGGAGCATTCTGTATTCAGGTATATTTATATTCAAGGATCTAAAGCCTATGCAGCTATATATTTTTTAAAATGCCACTTTTTGCAGATTTACTTCTAAAAAATTATTGTATAAAACTGATTAAAACTAAAACAACCATATTTCTAGAAAATAAGTTAATGCCTTACCAAAGCTTATCAATTTCTTAATAATTTATTCATATCCATAATATTATTGCTTAAGTTTTATTAATTTTGCCGCATTGTTTTCAAGTAATTATATATATAAATATTGATTCAATATAATTACTAGAGACCAAGCTGTATGCTAAATCCATATATTTTAGTGTAAAGATATGCATAGAAATACCTAAATCTGTAATTTGTGCAATCATTAATTAACGCTAATTAACTTTAATCAGTGTATTACGTCTACATACATATAAATGTATGCAAAAATAAAACATATGCACTTTGCATATAGTTCGGTTTCTATTCATTACAGTAACAATCTTGAACTAATATTAGATCACTGTTGGTATTAGTAATGATAAAATTATAATTCCTTGCAATTAGCTGATTCCTTCCGCTTAAATTCAAATAGTTTTTAATGCTTCTAGATGTCATGATGTCGATAGATATATCGTAATATCTTACAGACATAATATTATTATTAAAGGCAAGTTCTTAACAATTGAACTAATATTAATATTAATATTAACCCACCGTTAGTATTAGTAATGATAAAATTACAATTTCTTTCTTCATAACTGTAGCACAATGCACCGGTAACCCAGAGGTCGTGGGTTCGAATCCTGCCGAGACTGATATTGTTTCAATAATTAAATTGCGTAGGTTAATGGCAAGGAAATTGTAATTTTATCAGTAACTATCTTCTTTCTCAAGTATATAATAAGGTGGAAGAATAAAGTTTTGACCCGGGCGATCCTGTGTGGATAATGCGAAAGATACGTGTGTGTACGGTCTTTCCGATGACGCCAATACAGCCGGGTTGTGTTGTGTTTACATTTAGTAGTGATCTTTCAAAATGCTTAAGACAATTTCTGAGCCCGCCGACTGTGAAGTGCGTTCTGTAATACGGTTGTTAAACGCTAGGAATATTAAGTCAGCCGAAACTTATCGTCAACCTGTAGAGATTTACGGTGAAAATGCAAGATTCAATGATGGACGAACCAATGTACATGACGAAGCGCGGAGTGGACAGCCTTTTATTGTCAATGATGGTTTGGTTGAAAGAGAAAATTCGTGCAAGCAGATGGTCCACAATAAGAATGCTTACTGTTAAGTTTTCACAAACATCAAAAACCGGTTTGCGTGAGGTTGTCATAAATCTCTTAAATTATTGGAAAATGAATCGACTTGGCAGTGCTTTTATACATTTCACCCGGTACAGTGTTGAGGGTGATGAATTCTAAAACAGTATTATGACCGATGATGAGACTTAGAATTGTTATGTCACCCCAGAATCAAAGCCACAGTCGATGGAGCGGAGGCACTCACGATTCTCCAACAGATAAAAATTCAATGCAACGTTGTCAGCACGAAAAATCATGTTGAGTTCCTTTCCAGAGGTGAAACCCCCAATAAGAATAATAGACGTGAAAGGCTCAGTCAATGCATCGTGTTGTAGTGCCACTTAAAGCCTTATTGAAAGTTCGGTTGGGAGCAGTTCGATCACCGGCCGTACAACTCCGATCTTGCACTTTTTGACTATCGCTTATTCTTGAGCTTAAAGCGTCATGTGAAAAATAGTACTCAGAGTCGGTAATGCAGATCTTGATACTGTCTCCAAAGACGGGTACTTCCTATACCATCCTCGTAGGATGTTCGATATAAACAAGTAAAACGGTTTCATTTACAGTAAAAACTGAGAATGGCGTACACTTAGCTTGATCAGGGAAGGAGTTATTTTCTATCTACGCATTGGAAGTTGGGATACTATATAAAACTACTGATGATTTATGAAATACAGTTATTGTGCTGATTTTAAATTTTCAAATGACCAAAATAATACTAAGACGGTTACACGTTTTTATTATAAAAGGTTTTTAATAAGCGAAATAGTGCTTTTGAAAATATAAATGTGATTTCTTTAATTAACAGTTATTATAGCATCTATCTAATGAGACTCACAACCAGTCACAATTCCATAAGAGTGTATTAGCCTTGTACAGTGTGACATACCTAATACAGAGTGTAATTATTGCACACTCGTAATTTTTATGATTATTATTTTACCTAACGTTGTTGACAAGCTATTTAACGTGTCTTCTAAGTTTCATGGCAGGGAAATGGAAGAGATAATATAGTATTATTAAAGAACCACAAAGAACTTACCAGAAAGTATAATGGCTTGCGGATAACCCGTTTCACTTTGCTGTCGTACCGCTTCCTGCACAACTTTATTTAGTTGAGGACTTAGAGCTAGACCTCTTGTACTATTTAACGTAAGAGGGTTTCCTACATTTCTATAAGGATTTACGCAGAGAAGTATTGGTCCCACATTCGTCTGCAAAAGAAAGAAAGAAACGTTAGCTGCGAATTTCTTTGAAAGCAAAAAAAAAGGAAAGATGTAGCACATTTAACATTGATGGATAATACTTCGCGGTTAGATGTTTAATTAGAAAACAATATTTGAAAGCTGTGACTTTCTCTGAGTCACCAGTTTGTTATTTCACTTTTTCCGGTTAAATGTAGTTAATACATGGTCAGCCACTAAAGAATTGTTTGAACGGTATAAGAATCTTTCCAATTTGAATTATTTCTCTATATGTGTCTAAGAATTCGAATACAATGCAGCATATTTTCAATTCGCACTTGTGTTATAAATATTTGTTAGATGGCAGTGACAGTACAGTTTAATGTACAAATTTTCAATTAACGCAGAGTGAGGACTATTAAAATTGCAAACTTGGTTATAATTAACGGACTGTTAAGGGAATGGTATGTAAATGCATGAAGGCTGTAGTTGTTTTGCTTTGCAAGTTCAGCGACAAGCCGAGAAGCAGGGCCGGCCGCAGGCTGAAATAACAGGTGCTGTCCAAGGTCAGGCCTGTTCAATGACCAACTGTATAAGGACTATCATGGTATACGGACATATTATTGGAAATGATGTAACATGTAAATAACAGTAGATTGGTAGATTCTTAAATAGTAATATTCTCATATTTGGCGGAGAATACATTGTTAATATTATCATTTAATCATATTGAATTTATTTCAGATTAGGTCAACTGCAAATTATTGTTTAGTAACTATTAAGAGTAAAGTGTAGTTGGAAGTAGAACATATCAAATCTAAACAATCTTTGGGTAAACTTTTATTTTTTTATTAGTACCGAGAGCTAGAAGGTTTTGCGTAACGAAATTATGTAGACAGAAAATGATACTTTTGCTACTGTTTGTAACCGTATATATTGTGATGATTGGAGAAATAATATTAATATTTCTTTGCTGTAGAATAAAGGAAGTGACAGGGGCATTTGCCACTTGGAAAAGGATAATACATGTAAGCAGTCATTAAGTTACAGTCCCTGTCCAATATACCAGGGTCACTTACTAAAATAGCGATTTTGCTAAAATATATAATAAAAAACGTATTGTACAAGCATAAGTTTATTCAGAACTGTTTATAGACATCGTCACAATTATATAACTAATATTTTGTATGCCTCCTTTGGCTTTTATAATTGCTCTCATTCTTTTTGGCATAGTGTCTATGCAAGAGGCGTCACTTTGCCACACATCCTCAATATTTCTTACTAATTGCTCCTTTATAGTGTTTCTGCTCGAATATAGGCATGAATTTAGGACACTCCATACGTTCTCAATTGCATTGAGGTCGGGAGAATTTCCCGGCCAAGGTAACACTGGCAGAGCGTGCGCTTCCAAAAAACTTTGGATGGATTTGGCCATGTGACATGGTGCCTTATTATACATGAATGTACAAGAGCCTTCATTCGGATCTAAATCATGGATATATAGCATCAAGACATCATCCAATACACGCTTGTATTGGTGTTGGTTCATGGGATTCAGTGGTTCAGGACTTCCGACTGATATACAGGACCATACCGTAACTGACGGAGGGTATGTCACCATTTTTAGTACACTAGCCTCAACAAACTGTTCAGATGGACGTCGTCTAACAAATTGAGCTCTTTTGGTAATGGCTTCTAGTTTTAACTCATCGCTGAACACGATCTTTAACGAAAAGATATTGTTCAAACAATGATTTACATATCTATTTAAGTTATTTTGTTTTACCTTTTGCCGATCTTCAATCATGTAATGTTGATGACGTTTTGCTCATTCATAACGTGCTCGTTTCATCATCGGTACTAATCTTGGCTTTTTCAGGCTTTTCTGTATTTTAATCCGACTTCGTACAATCGTCTACGTACTGTACGTGTGCATATTTGCACTTCTTGTTGAGACATTACCTTTCTCATTTCTTTGGCGGATAAACCTCGGTTTTCAGTTGCTAGTTGTAGTATACGTTGATAATCTCGACTAGTTTCTTGTCGCGAAATGCTCTTTCGGTACTTGTGTTGGGATACTTCTTCTTCCTTTGCAATTGTGTGTTGAGAATACGCTCCTGTAGCCAACAATGCCTCAATATGCAGTTTTTTTTCTCATTTGGTACGTCCCTTTTACGAAAAAATATAAAGCGCAGACAAGCAATAGCTTAAGATACAACAGTAATACATAAACACGGAAAAAAAAACGTTACATAAACAGATAAATATTCTTTCTATAATAGTAACAAATCCAAATAATATTCTACCAATTACTGTCTTTCAGGGACTGTATATAGCAAAACCTATACCTATATTTATGTCATTGTCAATATGATTAATGATATTGCAATGTATACATGTACGTATGTCAGTATAAATACACTTCTTTTATACATCACAAAGTTAAGAATATCAAAATTTTTGAAGTTATTGTTGATCTATTGCTATTTTGGTATATCCCCAAAGAATTCATTTAACTTTGCATAATACAGAGAATTTAAGATAATAAGAAATGAAATTAAGAAATTATGTGCTCGTTTAATCGTCACCTGATTGTAATAATAGGAATTCGTTTGTGGGCTGTACATATTTTGGAATGTCCAAATACTTTTATTTGTACTACGTTTTAAGATCTCCAGGTAATTTTCAATACTCACATAAAAATTGGAAGCCGTAAATCGTGCTTGAAGGCACTTCATTACCGCATCTTCCGTAAGCGGTCCCTGGAGATGAATCAAATCTTCTAAATCGGCGCCAACCGTTGCCGATGTAGTGAGTTTCGTACGAAGTTCGGGTGCTAGGACGATTGGCGGGTTAACAACTGGCGCTATTCTAGGAGGAATTATTGGTTGTTGAATAGGTGTTGGTGCTGGCGCGACGACGGCGGGTGCCGTCGTCGAACTCTTTATCGGTGCGGTGGGAGTGCTCTGCACATGAAGTCTATTTCGAAGGGTAACCAATTCTGAGCTAAGACTGCGCAAACGTTGTTGCAGGTGGACAGCTTCGTTTGAAGAAGAAGCATCTGTAAAACAAAATGTTTCATAGTAAATCTATTAATTTTTATATGATGGAAAGAAAATTTTTGATTTGGATGGCCTATAATTTTTTCAACGACGGTATTGATTGTTCAGTTATATCGACGCAAATTAATATGACAACCCGTCTAGTCTCAGTGATGACAACTGTTACATTCTATTTGTCATTTTAACCTATTATAAGGTTAAATTTAGTTCTTACAGGTGTGTCGATGCAACTGGTCATTAATATCCATGTGCATAGCAACTGTCAACACTAATTAATAGGAGTAATGTTTTTTATTATTCAATCTGCCGCTTGGGTACTCAAACTTCAATAAGGATATATTAGATATTCAACTTCGTCAGTAAGCTTTGTTAGTTCGAACAGCAGAATAAATACGTTCAAATACTTCACTTAATTACTACGTAATAAAAGAGCGTTCAAAAGATTATGTCCTGAAACATACGATTCGAGGATGTAAAATTCTTTCAAATTCTATATCCTTTAAAATCTATGTTGCAGGTTAACTAACAAAATCAGATATAATCACTGCCATAAATACTCGTTAATGTTAAAATACCATACTCGATGAGACAAATTCAAAATAATATGAAGTAATTTCTTTTGAAAGGCTAATCTTATGAGTAATAAAAGCTTAATGCTATATGAATGTGATAAAGGTTCACAACTTGATCAATCTGTTTCAAGTTCTCAAATAAAATTCTCATCTAAGCTAATTGTTTTATTCCAGTACATAAGCTTAAAGTACTGCCACGTTTATTGTTAAATCTTACAGTTACAATTTTTATACAAGATGGGACAGAAACAATTTAAATTTAGAGTTGCAGCTTTGCAGGTAACACGTTGAAGCACGTATTACTGAGTAAATTAGCGCAAAGCCTTTAGGCATCATGTAGGGTCTGGAAGATCATCGAGCATTTCCTATGGGAGCGTTCTTTAAGAGCATTCCGCTACTATAACGCAGCGAATTTTTCTACGATATTTTGATGTTCGAAGGAATAGACAGGCTGCGACACAGTAAGCAATATTGAATTTGGTACACAAATCCAAACCAGTTCATCCATTGTTAACAGGAAGCCTCTTGCACGCCCCAAACTGTGTGAACATTGGAAAAGTGTACGCAGAGTAACTGAATCTTTTCAACATAACTTTCATCGTTTGCTGGTTCCCATTCAACAGTCTTCTACCCGAGTCTTCCAGTCCTAGAACTGTTCAATGTATCTTACATGAGAGTTCGAGCTCTTTAAAATTCAAATAATGCAATACGAGGGCGACCTGAAATGTTTCCAAAATCGGCAAGAAATGGCGCACGAAGATTGAAGTGGATTCATTGGTCGGCAAGGGCAACCTACTGTCAATATTTGTTGTTTAAGAGTGTGTTTTGTGTAACAAGTCAGGCGGCTTTGCAAAAATGGATAAAATCGAATTTCGTGTAATGATAAAACACTTCTGGGTGGTTGGGAAAACGGCCACGGAAATTCGAAATATTTTGCTAGAGGTTCATGGCGGATGTATTCCATCATTTTTGACTATCAGCTTCGGGGTGAGCGAGTTCAAATGTGGCCGCACAAGCGTAAGTGACGAACTACACAGTGGACGTCCAAAAACCGCTACCAACGATGAAATACTTGACAAGATTCACGATGTCGTGTTAGCCGATCGCCGATTGAAGCTGAAATAGATAGCAGAGACAACAGGAATCTCAGAAGAACGCGTTGGCCTTATCCTACACGAAATTTTGGGTGTGATAAAGCTTTTGACGCGATGGGTACCGCGTTTGCTTACACCGGAGCAAAAACAAAATCGGGTGACCGTTTCGGAGGAGTGTCTGGCCAGGATCCAACGCAATCCAAGGGATTTCTTGATGCGTTTTGTAACCGTAAGGAGACCGCAGCCCAAGAAACAGTTAAAGCAGAGGACTTTTCCGGGCGAATCGGCTCACAAGAAAGCAAAGACCGTTCAATCGGCCGGAAAGGTCATGGCGACCATTTTTCGGGATTCCCAAGGTGTGATCCGCATCGACTATCTGCAGAAGGGAAGGACGTTCACGGTGCAATACTACAGCCATTTATTGACCAGTGTGTGGAGCTGTGCCTTACCTCCAATTGAGCTTACATTAGTGGTGTTCTCTTCAAAGGTGTCTTGAAAATGAAATGCTTTTTATGCTTTGTACAATTGTTTGCTTAGTTATTATTTAGTTTTCAACTGACGTGGTCATTTTTGTTATTAATGGTCTAATTGTTTCTGTTTCACATAGTATATTTAAATCTAAAAAAATATTCATTTCGTTTCTTACAACGAAAATGCCCCGCTTGGTAAACAAAAATTGTAGTTATTGTATATATATATTATAATTGGAAAGCGAGCAAGCATTTGGTGTGCACATGAAATGATTGCGCATAATTGGTACCTTTGGACATGCGTTCTCGAGATCTTGTTTTGACATTCCTCCTTCAGAGAAACTTAATTACTAAGGAAGCGTACCGCAATAAGAGATCTTCTGCACAAATTAATGGTGTTGCTATGTCAGCACATAAGATATTTTCTTTTGGATACATTCGGGTGAGATCCGATACTAAAAGAATTATTTGTAAATCATGTAAATGTTTTTTAGAGGTAGCTTTTAGCGATGTTGTATATACTACTTTCACAAATTAAACCTTTTCAGAAGTAATCTACATGTAGATTCATATCCGCTTACCCAGAATTGGATAGAGTGGTTCATTGGTCGCAGTTTATTAAAACTATAGCTGCCTAAATATCGGTGGGAGACAAAAATTATGAAATTGATGTACAGTTACATTTTACCTTCGTTGAGTTATCATATTGAGTATCGCAGTAAAGAGTTGTCTATTTAAATGCGCACAAAAATTAAGGCAATAATCCCCAATAAAATATAATAGAATTTGCTATAAAATGCGCACTACAATAAATATAATATATATATAATAATAATTCAATATCATGCTTTTCTGATAGAGCTAAATAGTTTGAGCTGCGTGAGGGAAAAGTGGTAGAAGTTCTAAAGGAGAGATATTTTAGGAACCATTTTTGGACGCTTCCGACCATTAGCAGTTGGTTCGTATAGCAGGAATACTATACCAATGACGCATACTCTGGCTTACTTCGAACCAAGGTAAAATTTAACATATTATTGGTGATTGTGATCTCATAATAAAGCCAGTAGCCTTTATTACTGACAACCATGAAATATAAATGTGTTCGAAAAGTTTAAATGGGTGTCAAAAAGTACACCTAAGTCATTTACTGTAGTTTTTCTAGAGATACTGTTAGTTTTAATAGAATAAGGGAACATTGCGGGTTTACGGAAGATATGGTATATCAAGCGATTCAGCATTTTGTCACGTTTAAGAAAATTCTGTTTTATTCGCCAATTAATGCTAGGTTAACTTGCAAACTAATGTAATCTGTGAGGCTCGTAACTACCTTGAAATTTTTTTGATCACGGGCATATCCTAAATGCTCACAACTCAATTTGTGAAGTGGTTGATGAAAGTATTAAAAAGTGGTAGGCCAAGATTTGAGGCGTCTGGCACGCCAGAAGGTACACTAAAAGAATTAGATGCGTAGCCATTGTATGAGACATAACCAAACGTATTGGTGATATAAAATTATGTAAGTTTGACAAGAATTGGATAATATCCAATAGCCTCCATCATATTATATTTTATAGTAACAGTTTTTTGGTCTTGTTGAGTCATTGTTGCTACATGACGTGCTTTCGAGATAAATATCGCGATCATAATTTTGGACACTTAGAGAACGAATTTGTGGGCTTTTCTTCACTTGGGAACCTGGGAACAGTCGAGCAGACGACTGGCGTTTCTTTTCTGGTTGGTATGAGTAAATTCAAGATTCATCGCCACTGACCATGTTTTACAAGTTTTTTTATAAGTTTCTGGTGTTGAAGCGGTCTACAGTTTTTCGACACCAATTCACCCTAGCTGCTTTCTGTCCTTTGGGCAACAGACGCAGTATCCAATGAAAAACTATTTTTTTACACACAATTCTTCATGCAAACTTTGTTGAATTGAGGTATTTGAAATTCACAATGATGCTTCCATGCGATATGTCACATGTCGATCTTCGTTGATGATCTTGCGCACAGCATCGACGTCTTTCTGTGTGACTGCCGTTTTTGGTGCACCTGTTCTTAGATGTTCTCGGTTTAATGCTATCTTTCAACTAACTTGTCAACACTACAGTCCATTCACTTTAAGAATGTAGTAGATTGCGCTGCTATCGGCGTCCGTATTATATTGCCAAAACTTAACTGGATTAAATAACGAGTGATTTGAAAGTAAAACGTCAGTTGTATTATAGCAATTGTCAATTTCTTTGAAAGTAATTCTAAATTCTAATAGCAAATATTTTAGTAAGACGTTTACAAACATACATTTAGATTTATTGCAGTGTATTAAATCTAACTAAAAGAAATGAAATAATTTTATTTAAGACATGTCGTATATTTTATTATAAATCTCATATAAATAGACTTCTATGAGGTACTGTGTTCAAAATAGCTCCAAAAATCACAATTATAGAACTTTGTGCCAATTACTTCAAATTGTTTATGTTGACAATTCGGAATCGTCTCTTAGTGAGGACATTTCTGATAATCCAGTATTAGCGGTGATAATAAATTCTTCCATCACATCTTCAACGACGTTATCTAGCTTGCACATATTACTTTCTTCGGTATTGGTGCGTTCAATGCAATTTTTCCATGTTTTCCATCGTTCTGAAAGTTTAGATTTGGGTTAACTAAAGATGGAGTTTATTTTTAGTACTGACACTTGATTAATGGCGCCCTCTATGTTCTAGTACGCAAAATTCCCTCGTATGTACTCCCGGTCAAAGTACGATATATTCTACTATACAGGTTTCAATATATTGTCATTAAACTTGAAATAACTAAGTAAATGACACAACATTTTAAACTGAATTAAAACAATATTCATTCAAAGAGTCTTATATCTTGGAGGAATATTGTTAATAATAATTAGTATTTTTTTATATAAATACTTCAAATTGTGTAACGATCGCGGACAGTAAAAGAATAAATAAATATCCAAAGGTATCCATTTTTCCCAAGTGTTTTCTTAAGATGCCATGATCGGTTAATAGGCATACGTTCTGGTTAGATATCTGTATTAGTTTTATGTACTTTAGCTAATAAACTGCGTGAGAGAAGAAAGTCAAACGATAAAAATAACGCATCTGTTGATCACTAGATCTTTTTACAAGACGTATGTTCTATTTCCTTAAAAGGATTTTATTAGCCATTAGAAAAATATTAACTCAACGGATAATTCTTCGTTTGTTCTTACAAAGATTCCATGTTACTATGTAACGCTGCAATAGCGATAGCAATTCGCTGTGAATAAGGAACTATAAGAATACAGATACCAATGTAACTTTAATAGCGACACTATAAAGGCAATTAACCCTTTAACGGAATTGAGACACGCACATGCACTAAAATAAGTTATGTGCGTGACAATACTCGCGACGTAGGACGCGGAAAAAATGAAACAAACGAACAGAGCTTGTTAAATAAAAATTTGCCACCGTACGTGTAAAATTTTTTGCCCTGCGTCTTTCCGCTGTTTCTATAATACGGGTGCAATTAACGAATGACTATTCGAATTCCACTGTTCGCTTTAATTAATTCTAGATTGTGACTGTCTTTTGCCGGATTGTAAGAATGCGTTATAATGCCGCTGTCCGTCTGATCGACTGGCCGATATATTTCTACCGGTTATGTAACAAATTCTGTCGTACACGCTTACACAGCTTGTCGCTGACAATATTGCCGGTATTCTTAGAAATAATTGTGAATAACTGATGTCTGCGTATGGAGCGTAATGTAATGGTACACTGATTGGACTTGTTATTAACAGTGCGTTTTCGTAGATAATTAATTCTTAGCTACACTCAGCGAAGTCTCTACAATTCCGCATAATTTTGTAGTTCCACTATAAACATTTAGCAACGGCATGAGTTGGGAATTATCTAGAATTACATTTCTGAACGTAAAGATACAGCAGAGACATTAATTTGCCAATATCGCAACTGTTTGATATGCAGGAGAAGTAGCTGCTGTATAAACACGAGCGAAATTTCTATAATTCTACAGAGTGATATATCCTCTAGGGTTTTGTCCCGCGTTCGGCGTTGGTTCTTAGGAGAACCATGTACGTCCTGACGTTTCGATGTAATCGTGTACATCTTCTTCTTGAGGTCCCGATTTGGAGTACTCGAAATCAAGACATCCTTTACCCGCGAAAACATACGCTACAACATATATATATATATGCGTATGTATACCAACGCCGAACGCGGGACAAAACCAACAAATATATGTATATATATAAAGTTAATAAAAATACCAAGAGGTAAATTGCTATTCGAGGATCAGAAGAGGAAACAACAACAATAAATTCTTATAAAGAAGTACGGTTTTCAAGCCGGGCCATAGCTAAGTGGGCAATACCTACGGCAAAAAGCGTGCTAAGGGCAATAACCAAAAACTAACTCGAAGCAGGGCTCATCGATATTTCGATTAGCCTCTTCTAGTAATGTAATCGCGCAACAAATAAAATGTAATTTAAATTTATCAGTAACAAACAGATGTGTACAAATTTTATCCGGCAGTAAACATTGTCAATGGCTAAAAAAGGTTTCAAAACCACCCGTAAAAGAGACACATAAACAGACAAGACTGAAAATCATATGAGATAGGATCATGAGTGGAACAACGTCATATTCCCTAACGAGAAGAAATTTAACTTGGACGGGAGTTATGGTGTCAAATATTATTGACACGATTTTCGCAAAAACACTGAAGTTGCGATTAATCGAAATTTTGGTGGCGGTAGTGTAATGGTTTGGGCGGCTTTTACCCATTACAGTGAAAGTCCAATGTGTTTTATTTCTATCTGAAGGAATTCTAATCCTTATATACAACTACGGAAAATGGTTCTGAGAAACTTTGGTTAACAATTGTCGACGCAAGACTGGATATTTCGGCAAAACAATGGAGCTTAGCATAATTCCAAACAAATAAAGTAGTGGTTTCATCAAAAGGAAATCAATTTATTACAATGATATGCTCGGTCGCCCAATCTGAACCCGATCAAAAATCTTTCAGGAATAATAAGCGATATGATAGCATCAACAAACTAAAATCTGCAATAACGAGGTTTGGAAAGATATTCATATGTCAACATTGAATTGATGGACAGTATGAAGACCCGGATGTTTGAAGTTATTTTGAATAGAGGATCTGACACTCACTACTAAGTTTAGAAAGAATTATAAATTTTTTATATATATCTTTTTATTTATTGATTTTGTGTATTATAAAGGCTTGTATACTAAAAAAATAATAAAAGATAATTTAATTTGTTGCGTGGTCTATAAATTAATAACAAAAAAGGTAAGGCATACCTAAGTTCAGTAATGCTTTCATTGTGTAAGAATCACAGTAGTGTTCTAGACAAAAACATATACTCTATTCTTCGTGTGTCAAAAACATAAACTCTATTCTTCCTGTGTCAAAAACATAAATCTTCCACGCGTTTAATTGTTGAACACATTTTTTTATTAATACTGCTAAATACAGTTACTCATGGTATTGGTGAAATCATTCACGGGAAAGGCAATGGTAAGGGAAAGAAAAGAACGCTAACTCATGGACATCTTTTCCGCCAGCGTTATCGGGGAGGTAAATCGGGGAGGAGCGAATTTTCTACTCAACACATTGCAATTTCCTCTCGGCTACTATCACCGTATCTAAATTAACAGCCTAAGTGAGCATTCTTGGCGCTATCTAGTGCCACAAGAATAACACGCTCATCTGCCGGTTCAAACACGGCGAAAAAAAGCAGATACAGTTTCCCAACTCTTCTCGCGAGAAGGGTAACTGTGTATGAGAATGTTCCCTCAGGCTTACTAAGATGTATTAAAAACACATTGAAAAGTGACTAAAAAACAGTACACCTAGAAAACAATTTAGATATGGTGATAGTAGCCGAAATCATATTGCAAATGTGCAGAAACAAGTCCGTGTGTTGCTGTCTCCTCACATTTTCCTCCTTTCCCGTGAATGATTTCTCCAATAGCATGAACGGCTGCATTTAGCAGCATTACTATGATAGATATTGTTTCCTAGATATCGTTTTTATATTTTTTATTGGTAAATGAGCCTTTTTAAGTATTATTTTTTAAACGAACTGCAACAATATATTCTTTGAAATTTTAGTTGGATGTATACGAACTTTCAGAAATGTTTTTTGAATGTGAATCTCAATTCAGAACTTTTTTTATTCATGTAGCAAATGCTCAACGAAGTTAAAGGCTATTTAAGCTTATTATATGCAAAGGAGTTTTAGATGTAAATAGTGAGCATGCAGTGTTCTATGGCCTCGTTACTTCACACCCTTGCCATAAAGGGTAAAACGTTGTGAAAAGGATAATGCAAGTGTAGAAATAAAAATAACATTAACGTTCCATTAATTCACCAGATTAATCGGCTTTGTAGCTTTGACAACAATAGTGAATACGGAGCATACAATAAAGGATTACTGAGGCTTTCTATGTTACCACCTACTTCCTAAGACTAAAAACGACTAAACCTGTGATATCTGCCTGATATGCGCAAATATATTGCTTAAGGAGATACCAACGTATTACTATGCAAAGTCAGAAAATGATGTAATATTTGAACATTTTATCAAACCTTATTTAATTTTTCTATACTTATCACACATTTCTGGTTATGGATACATTCTATAAAGGATTCTTCATATATTATGTATTCTTTTGGTAAATTAAAATTAAATTAAGTTAAAATCTTTGTGAGAATGTAATAGCCACCAAATCAGCTATTAAATTAACAAAGGTTGTTTACATATCAAACTATATCATCAACATGTTGTTAAAGGTACGATGTCTGTTCTGATAATAACCGAACATTTTGAATTATGCGCCAAAGGAGAGACTTAAGTGATGTGCGGTTGACAACAATCTATCTAGCACAACCTTCCGCACAACGGATTGTCAACTTCCTGTCTAGTTCTCGTGTTATTGTTATTTGAGTGTATAGTATTTCAGTGTTTTTGGTGCGATATTTGGGAGCAAAGATGCAATGTAAAATTTTGCCTAAAACAGGTGAAACTTGCACGCAGTTGTCCCCATTTTTGAAGTAACCTTGCGAAGACAATGCCCTAAGTCGTACGCAATGTCACAATTAAAGATGACCTTCGACCAGAAAACCCACGACTTTAACTGATGACACCCACGTCAAGAAAATTAAGAATCTGATTAGAAGACTCGCAAAAAAGGCTAGCATCTCAATAGGATTGTGTTATGACATTTTGAACGCAAAAAATGAATTTATATCGAACAGCAAAGTTTGTTGCTCGTTTAATGATCCAACATCGCATATAAGATCGAATGGGCAATTGCCGCCAACTTCGTAAACAAGCCAATGACGATGAACCATTTGTGTAAAAGTTGGATTTAGAAGAATAAGACAAAAGTTCAATCATCGCAGTGAATTGGTAAAGGATCCTCTCGCCCAAACGAAGCACATCAGTTTCAATCTCATATCAAAGTGATGATCACTGTCTTTTCGATTCCAATGGAATTATGCATTTTGGATTTTCCTCTCAAGGTCAAAAAGTCAATAGTAAGTACTATAAATAATAACTGATACGTTCTACAAAAAATTTCCAAAAGGAAACCAGAACTGTGGCGAGGCAACTCATAGTTCATTCATTATAATAATATGCCTGCACACTTTGTTAATTCGTCAGATTTTTGCCGAAAATCAGACAGCAGTATTTCCTCAGCCTTTCTGTTAGCCAGACATAGGTCTCGATTTTTATTATTACAAAAATTGAAATCAGTGCTGAAAAAACGCTGTTTTAAAATCGTATTTCATACCAACATGTTGTAAAGTATTCGTATTTTACAATAAATAATATTGGTAAGCTTGTTAAATGTATCACTACTTTTTTGAATGGAACGTAATATTATTGCGAAAACTTAATTTATAGCGCTTTTACTTTGAGGAAAGTAAAATTAGGTTTAGTAACCTCGATCATGTTACATTGTTAACGACTGCTCTATATGTTGTCCATATACGTATAAGACAGACAATACCTAGTAGATACTGGCGTAGAGAAATCTCTTAAATAATTTGGTGGGATTAACAATACATGTGCCTAATGGCTTGTTGTGTCATAATCCGATTTCTAAATGGAACTAGTTCCACCGGATAAAATATTGCTGTAATCTGTACGCGTTATGGGAGATTATATAGGCTTGACATATCGTTTACTTTACTCCATATTCTTCCACCTCATTTGTTAATACTTTTAATAGGAATATTACGTAAACGTCTAATGAAAGTAGATTGATTTATATTGTGTCAATATATTGTTTTCTCGTTTACGTTTAGCTGTTCCGTAATCTAATTATACAGTCGGGAGACCTACGTATAGGTCATTGATTGATTGAACATATTCATTGAACGAATTCAGAATAGTTAATAATCACGCAAATGCTTTAATTGCCTTATTCTGCTTGGAACTTACTGGAAATGACTATATAAACCATTGCATAAGCTGTAAAAAGAAAAATATAAAGATGTGCTGTATCGCATTTCTACAACCGTAATAAATAAGTGCATCTAGTGATATTAAAGTTCTTTGCTGTAAAACTGACTTAATTTATCTATTCGTTATTTTCTATTTCTAACAATCTACGGCAAAAGGTGCTATTGTGTTTTGTAACTTCAATCCTTGATGCCAAAAACACGGTAGTGAATTTTAGGATGTTCAATGTATATTGAATGTATTCCAAAAGTATTCTTTTGTTTTATTCAAATTTGTTCTACCTTTTAGTATCAAATTCATATTCCATATTATTTTTCAATGAAACACTTCACTAAAAACTGGATGCACGCTTCGACAGCTAGGTTATCATCTTTAGAACTAATACTGAAGTTCGAATAGCTGTCGAAACGTGCGTCCAGTTTTTAGTGGTTAGGGAGATAGCGAAGTTCTTCAGTTTCAGTATACTAGTGCTGCAGTGTTCGAGTTCAGTAATTTATTATTTTTCAAGTTCAAATAGTGTTGAATGAAGATTCTTTACTCCTGCGGCTATATGAGATCAATTAAATTTTTAGTGCTATTAGGTTAGATCTTTTTATTCCTTGACACAAATTAAAAGGAACAATACTACGAAAAGACATGAAATGGTTTGGGAAAGAGTTGTATTGTAATATATCAACGTTCTCGTGCATAGGGGTCAAATTGCCCAAATAATCCGGGTAAATTGCGGTTTCAGGTTCCACAACTACTAATTAGCTCTGCTTAATTTTGGTCTACATTTAAGTTTTTGCTTACTAAGAAAAAGAATAAGTCAGATAAGGAATTTGAATGAAATGAAGCAAAGGAACAATATGCTTTATTCCTCTTGAAGTGCATCATTCTAAAGTAAGTACAAAGGTACCATTCATCGAAATTTATCAAAGAATAGAATGTGTATATTGAAAAATAAAGTCATTGTGTTGACTATAGATACATCTATACGTCATTTATTAGAAAATACACTAGAGTAATTAAACAAATTAGGTTATGCATACAGAACTAATTACTGATTTGTTGGTAGTTCCTTTTCCGTCAACGGTTTATTCATGAAAGATATGTTCGATTTTATTGTTACGCGGAAAAGAAAACCAGACTATGTCGACGACAACATTGATGACGATACTGAGGGCTACGAAGTAAAAGCGACAAAGAAAGAAGAAAGATAGCAGCCGATAAGAAAGAAGCGGAAAAAGAGGAGGACGAAGACGACAAGCGAGGCCGAACCTTCGCGCGCAGAACTCCCCGAAATAAATCTGAAATTTTAAACCGTCTCATCTTCATTTTGATGATAAACCGAAGAATGCAGACATCCACAAAAAAGAACTGGTTTTGTCTGCTACCAAATAGAATAAATATGTTTGGGTTACCCTGACCAAATTCAGAGAGTTCCTCGAACGCCTCTCAATGAATACCTCGCGGCATTGCTATACCGTCACATTGTCAGGTGCAGAAAGTTTGACTTGGTTATGTAATTGTATATATATATGTATATATATATATATATACATTATCATTAATAGAATGCTACTAAAATTAGTAAATTGAAAAGAATTGTGTTTGTAATAAGAGAAATACCATATGATCGAGTAAATGTACCCTCTAGCAAGCCATGAAATGTTTCTTCCTTAAACTTAAGTTGGTAGAAAAATGTGTAAATTGACTTATTCTGTGGCGGTAGTACCAGCGCTTAAGTGCAGGTGGTTCAGTTTATATTACACTATTGACATGCGGTTGTCAGATTAGGTTTTGATATTTTGACAAATAACTACACACAAACGTTTCAGTTGGAAAAATAAAAAATTTAATAATAATAAAGATTGGTTACATTAAATGTTCAAAGCGAGCTCCTTCAGTTTCTATACATAACGTCACTCTTCGTTTCATGTTATTGAAGGCATTCCTTAAATTATGTGGTGTAATTTACTTGCAGACATTTTGGGTAGCTTCAGTAAGTTCGTCAATTGTATAAGGACGATTCTCTATTCTGTCTTTTAGGTGTGGATATATGAAATAATCCATAATTGCCAAATGACATCGCGATGGAAAGTCTACTATCCGAATATCAAAGTATTCATGCAATAATTCTATCGTTTCCCTTGCTGGAAATATCCCTCAAGGTGTTTGTCGTCTTGTAATTGATATAAAAATGGTTGTAATAAATTATTACGATATCGTTCCACATTTATAGTATCATTAAAGAATATTGGATCAATAATAGGGAGTGGTGGTAAACTTCTTCGCCAACAAAAGTCAAAGGCCAAACCTTTACTAACTGCTTGAAAAATTATGCGTACAGTTTTCGGGGACAAGCAAGGTGTTTTACTACTCTATTTTATGCAACTAAAGGAGACAATTAATGCAATACAGGATAAGCGAGCAGCCATGCGCAACCACATATTGTTTTAATTAACGGCATTTGTCGCCCATGCATTGCAAACATGACAACTCCTGTGAGGCATTGGCTTGGACGGATTTGATCACCTTGCTTGCAGTCTAACGATTTTAATGTTCTTATGCCTTAGATCTTTCTCTTCTGGTCAGCAGTTCAATATTGGTGAGGAGGTAAAAGAAGTTGTTGCAACGTGGATGATATCGTAGGCGGCTTCTTTCTAAGAGAAAGGGATAAAAAAAATGATGCACTGCTATAACAAGCGCCTAAACGTTGGTGGTAACTATAAAGATAAATGTTTAAAGCGAATGATGTTAAAGTGATGTAATATTTTTTTCAAAATATATTTCGGAGTTCTTCTGGAATTTTCTGAATGCATTAATCTATATCATAAAATGTCACTAAGGAGAATAACTGATTTCAGAAACACCCCAAGTCCACACATCCGCTAATGCATACAAGGCATAAGTATTATTCCATAATAACGGCTCGGTGGTCCAGTCGTAAAATGGTCTGCATTTAAAATTGTCATTTAAGGGCTACGTTAAGATTTCAGATGAATTGTTAACCCATTGCCGATGAAATTGCCCGGGTATCTGGGTAAGACTTCTGGACGATTAACATCACTGAGTCATATAACACTCATTATTTGTTTTATTGCTATGTCAAAAAGTAACAAGTACAAAATCATGGATTTGTTTGACGTAAGCTCAAGTTCGTGTCGGGATGGAGAGGATATAGAGTTACTGTTTGCGATAAGTGATCGGCGATAAGTAGCAAATTTGATAACCCAATTTGAAGCTGCATAGACTTGTCTGTGAGACAATGTCGGCACGCATATTTGAACGATTCTGTTGTCACGTTCGAACCATTGCCGCACAAATATGACCGACTTAATATAAAGGGTTGTGCGCCAGGTTTTGAATATGAATGCAGTTCTTGTGATATTTGACCTTCTAATCTCTTTTAACATGATCTTCAGTCGCTTGTTTCCTTATATCTTATTACTAGTCATGCTGTTGTGTGTCTTGGTAAATTTCAGAATTTATTAGAAAGTGATTAGGAAGTTGTTAATTATCTCTAAGCTGATTACTTGTAACATCTGGTGTTTGCGGAATCAGTACTTCAATTGTATGTGTAACGAAGAAAATTTTTGAATTTTATACGATATATCTTCCTCGCTAATTAAATTAAAGAAGCACAATAAGAGTTTTTGACTTTTGATATTTCTGTGTAATTGGCAGAAATCATAGGATACTTTCTGGAGGAAGTGCAGATGTATATTTTGAATATTATTGTTAACGTGGTTTAGAGGATAAACAACGTTATATATAATAATAAATACGTATTATCTTTAATGTTTCTGTTATAATGACACCAAAATATGTTACATATGAGGATCACAGTATATATTTTGAGATGTCACAAAACTAGAGAAGTTATAGCTGGCAACACTACACTTCTAAATATCACCATCCTTAAACAGTAAGCTCTGACTGTCAGTTGAGTCGCTACTGTTATAGGGCAATATACGATTTCTCATCGACTTGTCAAGTGAATATGTGGGCGCAATGATCTACTAGGATTTTAAGATAAGTTCAAGTGAACAACAACGAGTCGAACGATTCCAACTCGCACTTGGTGATGAAAGTTCTTCACGCACAACTGTGTTTCGCTAATATAGCGAATTTAAAAGAGGAAGGATATCGCTTGGTGATGAGCCACGTGCTGGCAGGCCCTCTTCTTCAGTTACCGCTGGAAACATTGAGAAAGTGAGAACTGTGATCAGCCAAGATCTAAGATGCACCTACCAAGCGATTGAGGTAACTATTGGTGTTGAATCCGCAACAGTAAATTCAATTTTACATGATCATCTTCGGATGAAAAGGATTCTTACCCGTTGGGTGCCATACACACTTAATGATTTCTAAAGGGCAAAGCGAGTAAGAATCGCTCGAGAAACGTTAGAAATGTTAAATAATGGTGGACGTCGTATCTCAAATAGTAGCAGGTGATGAAAATTACATCCCATTTTACGATATTCCTACCTGACGGGAGAGCCGTGTGCGAATCCACGAAGATGCTCTAACACCAACAATGGCCAAAAAGCAAAGGGCTCTCCAGAAAATTAGCTACGCACTTTTCTTTCGCATTAGAGAATTAGTAAACGCAATTAATCTGCAAAATCATCATACTGTCATAGCAAACTGGTACACCATAAAGTGTTTACTTGCAGTTCTTGAGTTAGTCAATATTCGCGGGTTAATGTTGCATCGTGACAATGCATCGTCACAGAGTGCACAGCAGACAGTTGAATTTCTACGTGAGAATAATGTAAAAATCGTTGAACATCCACCCTATTCGCCTGATTTGACCATGGGTGATTTCTGATTATTCTTTAACCTAAAGAAACATTTGCGTGGTTGATGCTTCACGACGGAGGATGAGATAGATAAAGCAATTCTTCAATTTTTTGAGAGCATTCCAAAACATGACTCGCTTCAAGCTTTTATATTGTGGAAGTTTCGGTTTCAAAGGTGCATTGATGTAGCCGGTGACTATTTTTAACACAAATAAAATCATTTTCGTAAAAAAAGGCTTGTAGTTTTCTTGTATCTCCAAATATATAGCGTGACCCTCCTATGTATGTTACCTAAATATTTTATCTTTGTTAATTTATCTTAACTGTGGCATAGAATATTTCGCTGACAAAGCAAACGTATTTCATTGATAGATTTTAATTCGAATGACATAGGAATGATTATCGCTAAATTACACTAAGGTGACAGAATAAAATAGACACCTACTAATTAAAAAAAAAAGTTTCTATTCTCGTTATATATACAAAATATTTCAAAATTTTTAAATTAGACTAATATTTTGTCGATCCACCTTTACTTGCGTGAAGTACTGCGAGTCGTCGTGGCATAGAATCTATTAAATGATTAATGTTGTATTCTGGAATATTTAACCAGTCTTCTGTAACAGCTGCCATATTTGTCTGGATTATGTGCCAAACATTCTCTATCGGATGTATGTCTGGTGATTGGCCTGGCCATGGTAAAATCCGAATCCCCTGTTCCTCTTTCCATGTGGTTGTTGTTCTCGCTTTGTGACACGGTGCTCCATCCTCCATAAAAGTGGCGTCTTCTTTAGATAAAATGCCGTTGTCGAATATCGGTAGTAGTCCTTCTGTTAATATTTGGATATATTTTGCCGCATTTATATTTCCGTCGCAGATTACTAATTGCGATCTTCCACCATACCATATCGCGCCCCACACCATGATGTTCACACCGCCGTATTTCATCGTCTGATGCAAAAATTTGTCGTCCAGTTGCTGTAACGAACGTCTCCATACCCACGTACGACCACTATCACTGAATTGGCAGTATCTGCTTTCGTCTGAAAAAATGACTGACCGCCAAAACTCTTCGGGCTTCGTTCGCATTTCGATTGCCCAAGCCATTCGGCGCCGTTTTTGAAACGCCGTAAGGAGAGGTTTTTTCTTTGCCACCCTTTCATACATCTCCACACTGTGGAGGTATCGCAGAACGGTGCGCTGACTTTTCTGTGAAGTTGCCGCAAGATCAGCTGTACTCTTTCGCGGTTCTCTTAATACTTCGCGCACAAGCACCCTTTTATTTCTTTCAGAAGGTCCGGCACGACCTGGCCTCGGCTCCACTGTTGTTTTTTCCTTGTGTTTAAATTGTGTAACCACACGGTTAACTGTGGACAACGGAATATTTAAAAATTTACTTATTTCACGTTGCGAAGCGCCGCGTTCACTCTGGCCAACGATGCGACCCTGGGTGAAGTCGCTAATATCACTCGAACCTTGTAAGCGAGGCATAGTTGTAACGATACTAAACTATGACGAATTCCTTCCGAAACATCTACCCTACCCTAATGATAAGAGAAAGTTCTTAATTCGTTCTTAGAATTTAGATGTTTACATATTTATACCGCTTTACCTGGTGTCTATTTTATTCTCTCACCCTAGTGTATACAAACTGCATACCGTATACTAAAATTAGATCTGAATGTGCATATAGTTCAATTAAACAAATTCGGAATACATAGATCTTTATTTCGACGCAATTGTGACTTTCATGAGGTCAATAGTATAATTATTTCAAGATAGAATTTTAAATTCGTTCTTATAGGTTTAATATTCTAATGATCGATACACAAATTTTGGAAGGGTTTGCATAATCATCCACTTACGCATAAATAGCAATCTAAAATATTACCAGAAGCTTGCTTTAACTAATTGAATACTAACGAGCGTTATAAAAGAGACGTATTGCAAGCAGGTATTTCCTCGTGCTAGTACTGATTGTTACAAATATAGGTGATTTAATTCAACAAGTTTTTTAGGCAATCCTATTACTTTTGTATACATATATTACAGATTAATGGGATGGATTAGACCAGTATGTAAATGTCTTATGTATTATTTAAAATGCATAAATCGTTCGTCTACAGTGCAAGAGACAGGTAAAAGTGTCTGAGTTATTTGAGCAATTTAATCCTTGCTTCTTGTTGTATATGTTTATATGGACCAGTTAGGTATATACGTGTACGAGTGTGTAGTGGACTTGTATGTCTTGTTTCAGGTGACAAAGACGGAGGCGCACTAGTCGAAAAAAAAACAGAGACAGCCGTTATTACACATTACCATGTGAACTACAGATTAGCTACGTGAATTCGAACAAAAAAAAAGAATAATAGAAAACATTTATTAAGGACGTAAACGATATAGTACATAAAAGCGAATTTCTCAACGTAGACAATGGAGTACTGAGGGTAAGTTATTGGTGGATTCTATTCTAATTGACTTTGACTTGCTTGTATGTCAGTTCCACAACCACGCTAGTAAACGAAAAACATACATATAGTGCCTCACAGTGAAAATGATGGCAGTGGTATATAATTTAGTAAGAACCTGAAAATGTTGGGAAAAGTAAATTAAATATATTATGTTTACTATTTTATTTTTCAAATGCATTACAAAAATAAAACTAATTTGAACAGGTATTACATATTCTAACCGGATAACATTACAGCGCCTACATATGCAACATCAAAATGAAAAAGATACAACCCAGAGCATAACTTTTATATGAATAGGGTAAGTCCCTAGGCGCACGTGTATTTACCTCTATCTGTTGCAACTGTAAAGTGCGGTTCTATCACAAGCAGCTTATAATATGTATGTATTTCTTGGAACTACAACATTCTGAAGCTGTTTAAAGAGGCCAAGAACGATTTTCTAACTATCAACTTGAAGCAAATACAGCTAACGTTTGCGAAAAGAATTCTGTTGTTAGATCGACTTTATTTTTCGTAATTAGTGTCATACGAAAAGTTAATTTATGTTAGAAATTACTAAATGACGATTGTAAGGACTGTGTGGATGTACAATTCACAGGTATAGCAGTAAACTCCACTCACACAAATTTATTAACGTGCTCTCGAAACGCTGCGTTCTGCATAATTAATAAATTTGTGTGAGTGGAGTTTACTGCTATACCTGTGAATTAGAAATTACTGCTTATATTTTTATCTACCAAGCTCCTCAAAGAATTTAAGCAATATTCTTTTAAGTTTGGAATATAATAAATATAGCAATGATATGTTACTTATTAAAACTGATTAAGTTTAGTTGTAAAGGATACGATTTCTAAAATTCTTCTAAATTAAAAATTTTGTTTATCACATAATTCTATATACACTAGTTATCATAATAATATGCCATCGACACGCGATATAAACTTCGAGATGTTACATTTCAGAGTGGTAATAAAAATCGAAAGTCGGTATTAAATAGAATGGGATAATATTATGCACAACACTACATTATTTTTCACAGCTGCGATAGATTGTGCAATGAGTTATTTAGTTTTTATATATGCATACAAATATGAATGTTGCTTAATTATCTCCACGATCACTTCTCGATTGTTATAACTTTATCGGTGTATTTACATGCGTCTAGAATGCGTATAGTGTTCAGTATTAATGAACAAATAAATTGGGCAATTTTCGCATTTTATTGTTTAATTAATACAACATGATAACAATCATAATTCTTGTTAGTTTCAATTTTACAATCATGCTAAATATGTATGGATTTCGTAATGGGAAAATTATGTAAAACATCAGTCTACTTGCAGTAATGTTAAAGTAAAAAGTCCATGGAGTTTGAAAATCTACAGCTAACAACGTAGCTAAAAATATCAAATACATAATAGTAGTGCAACATCAATTATCTTAAAGATATTCATCTAGCAGTCAATAGTTAGCAGAAAACTATCTGAAAGTTCGTTCAAGACAATTAGTAGAAAACGAGATCCGGCTGTTTTAGCAGTGCAGATATAGGAACGGCACGAAATGAGAACAGTTAAATATAAATAACATACTGATGGTAAATATAAATGTAGAAACACACAAGATTGTAGTATACTAGTATACCACATAATTGTATTCTTCTCTTTTGGAGAAATAAACCAATTTTGTTTGTGATGATGTCTAGTCTTCAAATTCATAATGTCCTATGCATATTTAACATGCTATATACATGATTGTAATTCCTAAATAAATAATATAAACATGCCATATATTTATCTAGGTACCATGGTTTTGGTTGTATTTGCCGATATTTTCATTTCATAGTTTTGGCAGGTTTTTGTAATGTATATATCACTTTCTGTAAGGATCCTTCGTTTTTGTTAGGAGTACCAAGTCGTCAGCATATAAGATAGAGTTTAGGGTAGTGTTCTGGTCTAAACGTGTTCCTTTAGGGCATTTCGTTTTACATTCCCTTATAATGGCATCAATATATGTATATGTTAAATAATGTTAACGACATACAGCAGCGTTTGTTTGTTAATATTCTGTCTATATTTACCATAATTTAAGTGTCTGTGTAGAAATGATGTGGATATCCCTGTTCTTTCATAGTATCCCGTAATTTACATTATCAAAAGCCTTCTCGAAGGTTGTGAGTAATGATAAAATTACGATTTTCTTGCATTTTACCAACGTTTTAAATCTCTGAAAAAATATCAGTCCCGATAGGATTTGAACCCATGACCTCTCCGTTACTGGCGGAACCTCCTGACACCATTAGATCGCGGGACTGAATGTGAGTTCAAATCACTTAGTAATATAGCTGTAATAGGTATTAAAAACGATTTAAATCCACATTCCGTCTTGTGGTCTAGTGGTCAGAACTAACTGAGAGATCATGAGATCAAATCCTACCGTTACTGATATTTTTTTCAGAAATTTAAAACGTTCGTAAAATGCAACAAAATCGTCATTTTATTATGACGGCAATATATTACAGCGTGTAGAAGCTAATTAACAAACTTTCAAAAATAGCATCACTTTATCTGTTCCTGCTCAACTGAAATCTAATTATCTATATGCAATATAAAGAACACGAATACAATATAATAAATTTGAAATTTCACATCCACATCGACTTATTTTTTATAAACTTCCATGGAAAAACGGTCAAAAAATTCAATTACAACTTATTGTATGAGATGTAATTCGTTTCACAATATGACGAAAGAATAAGAAGCCGCGAGATTATTAAAACTACAAAATCGTTTTTTTATTAGTTTCTTTACAAAGTTAGACCAATTTAACAAAAATAAACAACGAACAATAGTAATAAACTATGATGAAAACACCAAAATACTATCTATGTTCACCTTGTATTTATGTCGCGACATTTTCAGTGTAATCTTGATTCAACAACTCAGAAGCAAGGCAATCAACAGCCGATATATTCACCAAACTTCTTACAGATATAAAGAATGTTCTCGCGTTTCCATGTATTTATGTCGCTGTTTGTAATGTTCGTGACCGTAAGGAAAAAAGCGTTAGAAAATGTTAATTTATGCCCTCACAAGTATTGAAAGTGACTTCAAATGATATATGTACCAAAATAGGTGTAAATTAAAATTATACCACTTCAAGCAAGGTACGTGATGTGACTTTCAAATTTTGTATTATGTATTATTAGGTAAGTTAAATTCTATCAAGTGTAAATAGAGATCAGCTTATTCAAGTAGGTATGCCACCGTAACAAGGCCGACGAAACTATATCGGATGTTTGCGGGCTACATTTCATGAGATTTTGGTTTTGTGTAGGTCGTACATACGCAGAAATTCAAAATTTGGGTGCAGTATTTTTTGTGAATAGCTAATGAACTTATACCACGATAATAGTGATTTTATTGCAAATATAATTTCTGTTTGTATAGTAAATACAACCTTTGGGCTTTGAAAATTTATACCAGTCATACGATATACGAATTCAATATCTCTACCAGCTATTACGAATTTACCAGATGTAGATATGGAGCAAATTGGTATCAACAAAATAGCTATAAATTCAAGACGAAGTTGAAAAAATGCTAGCAGAATATTTATTGAATGTTAAGCATAATTTTTATAAGAGACTAATTAGGCTAGTATCTGTTTGCAGACGGATGTCGGTTTAAATATCTTACTTAATTTTTTGCGTTATTGGGTAGAATTTATTTTTCTATATAGTTATTTTTAAACGAACTCTTCACTAAACCGTAAGAGCAGGAAATTTTATAGACACCTTCAGATGATAGTGTTTGTATTTGGTCCTTAGGAGAAGGGAGAATGTTGACAAGTTTCGAAGGAGGTTTAAATACTACATTGATGTTTTGTTTTCGAAGAATTCTGCCAGTGCGTTCGGTAACGCCATGAATGAAAGGAAGATATGCCGTACCCAGAGTTTTTGGAATATTGGAGCCTCTCTACATGGGAAGGATGTAAATATTTATTAATGACCTTTTGTATCGTGTATTCCGATATTAGTAACCATTATTCTGGAGTGGTGAGTTAACATGCTATAGTTCTTTCGTCAGGTTGTCTGGTTCAGAAATAGAAACTGCTTGACATACCAAGGAACTTACAACACTTGACTTTTGCGCCGAATGATGATGGGAATCGGCATGAAGACATCGATCAGTGTACGTGGGTTTCCGATGGACTGAATGACCTCCACCACCATTGTGTTTTCGTGTTACGAGAACATCGAGGAAAGGAATTGCACCGTTCTTTTCAACTTCCATGGTGAATTTTATGTCGGAATGTTGGCTACTTAGATGACCAAACAAACTATCTAAAGTATCTCTGCCGTGAGGCCAGATGATAAAGGTATCGGTCACATACCGAAACCAACCTCTAGGTTTTAGGTGCGAATTTACCAGGGCGACGGACGCGTAAGGTTCCGTACAGATATTAGCAACTACCGGTAAAAGTGGCGATCCCACGGTGGCACCTGATATTTGTTTGTAGAATTTACATTGGAAGATAAAACAGGTTGAAGTGAGGCATTTATCTTTTAAGCGGGATAAATCAAGAGATTTGTTGTTCTGTTCTGGCAACTGTTCGTTGGAGTTTCGGTGAATGAGGTGGCCCCGAATTCATCATTTATCGTTATCATTATCATCATCATTATCATTATCATATTGTTATTATTATTATTTTGTCACAAGCATTTTGCATAACATGATAGTGCATGGATAAAGTGAAATAAAAAGTTTCTTCGTATAACCTGCAAATCTTTTGAACAAATTTATATTAGTCAGACTAATTAAGCTAAATAGATTAGTTTTATTGCATTAAGCGAAAAACTTATCACATAATTTAATACAATTTCACCGTTTCTTCCATGAAATAACAAGGTTGATTCAAATTGGCTGAATGTCTGAAGATGATTAATCAATTTCGATGTCCAAGAAGTATTTACATATCATCCAGACTGATAGTTGAATCTCATCAAACAGAAAAGAAAACTTGAGAACCGTTACTTCTTATTATCGTTATCGAATGCATGTGATGGTTATGTATTCTAGCGTGACTAATTTAAGGCAAGCTGTAGGCTACAATGCGTTGTGTAATAATGTATAATAATAATTTTTTTCTTATTAAATTCTAATTTAACGCGGAAAGAATATTGTGGGGCGTTACACAACATGTGCCGGCATGGTATATTTTTATTTCTAGTTAAAATATTTGTATTAAGCACATATGTACGTGTTTAAATTACTACATGTATTTATTGGTCCTAATTTATTATAAGCGAAATTATGCCTAGTCATAACGAATGTTAGGTCCCGTTCGATGCCCTCCTTATATCTATGGAACTATAATGATTATTGTGATATTTCCTTAATATCATAATGTATTTTAGAATGTTATAACGGACATAAATTTTTTACTAAATAGGTTAAAGTTATTTGCTTCCGGAACGTTGTTCTACAATTTCATAGTTTTTAGATTATTGCAAAATTACAATACTTTGTACTTTAAATCAATTTCCCCAGAAATAAACCAGCACAAACTACCGTTAATCACATATAGTAAAATATTAAAATTATTAACGATTGAAATTGGCGATATTGTAGATTGAGAGGTTGCTCGATAATAAGATGGGATCGCCGCGATCAATTCAATATATTACAAACATAGCGAGCAGTCGTTTCACCAGGCATGTAAATCATCTCATTATGTCTGTTTAACAAAATATTGTTAATAACCTGTTCTAATACATTGGGACACCTATTGGCATTAAAATGATTTGGTAACTAAATTGATCCAATGACCCTGTTCCCAATCAAATGTTATTTTGGTTACCATATTCCCGGAATTCATGTTGATTTTCATTGTTGCTCAATAGAGAAAAGTATGGGTATTAAATATACCATCCCTGGTAAACGTAGTCTTATCGCTCCACAAGAATATGACTTAAAAGATCATCATCTTCTTGAATCCCATTGAACATTGGGTTCCAAAGGTTTAATTGGAATATGTTATTGTTTTAGAGAGGCATGATATAGATAAAAAAGTTTTCTCATAGCACCACCTCGACGGTCTTATTACTGTGGAATATTTAATATTGAAGCTAATACTGTCACATACTAATGAAGGGATCTTTTTGTGCTGCGTCAATTCAATTTGTATTATACGCTTTTCGACCAGCATTTCTTGTATTAAGCGAATCACTATCAGGAAGACACTGATCCTGCCTTCGAAATACATTTATAATGCCATCGGTTTGGTATGCAATATTCTCGTTTTGCCATATTAGCATTTACATAACATAAATCGTACACCATGTACACATCGCCATATTCATTGAAGGTAAAATCCATTATGAGTGAACAAAATAAGAAGAGAACGAAAAACTGCAGAAACACAACTATCAGAGAATACACAAAGTTATAATACTAGAGTACAATTAAAGACATAAATGTAAAAACTTGACTGTAATGTCTTTGATAAAAGTCATATTTGACTACATAACTTATTATTTTACAACGTTGCCAAATGTGTTTTTCGTGAAAGTATAAGTAATAAGGAAGTAATAAGGAAATGTTTAAAGCAACATTCGACGTCAAACGGAAAATGTTTACGAAAAAATAATATTAAAAATTCTTCCTTATTCTAAATTTCAGCTATCTGTATCAGCATACATATATCAAGCAATAATGCTTATATGTGGATTGAAAGTCAGAAGTTCAAGATTCTCGAGAAGATATATGAAACAGTCTACACATATTTTGATGTTAAGATCTTCGGTTCAGAATCAAAGGAAGAATGTCGCTGCGTGTAGCTGTTCCGCCAATTTATACTCACCGCGTATAACAGTAGAAAGTGCTATAGAATACGTGAACAAAACCACTATCTAGATATAGACTACCATTCATAAGTTTGATCGACCAAAATTCATATTAATCTTCTTAGAATTGCATCTACAATCTAATATTGATAGCATATATTAACATATAACAATAAAACTTATTTACAAAATCCATTACTATGAAAACACAGTTTTCCTGAATTAAATTTTATGATGGCAATAAAGTAATAATTCGTTAGCAATAGGAAACTAGGGGTGAATACATTAGGAAATAGAAAGGGGTCGTATAGAGCTAAGAAAACCACGGTTTATACAGAAACGGAAAAGGCTGAATTGGATAAAAGCTCACGCAAATTTGGAGTATAAATTATTAAAAAAATGAGTTGTGAAAGGACAAATCGAAATTCGAATTCTTTGGAAGTAAACGTCTCATATTTATTCGTCGCCGCCCTGGAGAAAGAACGTTAGACAAGCATATTTTAAAAACAGGGAAACGTGGGGAAGGAAACACGATGGTTCCTTAAAATAGATGAAAGAATGACAAAAGATGTGTATTTGAGAATCTTAGAAAACGATGTGGTACCAACTTAATGTGGATTCATTGGGGAGGCGTTCATTTATCAGCAAGATAACTACCCCAAGCACACCGCAAATGTGGTTAAAGCATATTTTTCAAGACAAATTTTCTAAAGCAGTCTTATTCTTAATGGAGTGGCTGCCACAGAGCTCTCATTGCAACCATTGAGAGATTGTGAGGACTGGAGGAAATCTCCGACTGACAAAGTACCATTCTGGAATGTCCTCCAGGAAGTAGAATGGTGTAGATGAATTCTATTTGGACCGATTAGTTCTAAGGTTATCGCATATCTATCAGGCGATGCTTGAAGGAAAAGCGGTTTACTTTCAAAAGACATTATAGGAATATGTTTCTTTTTATTAGAATGTACTACTTTATATTTCATTTATAAAACATTTAAGTTAATGAGTAAAATTTGTTTCTTTAATAAATTTCTCACAAACACTATAGTTTATTTTGTTATTTTACATAGTGTGATCAAATTTATACGGGAGTGTATGTATTTATCTAGATTTGAAAACAAGAATTGTAAATTTTTCTGGACAAAACCGTTAGATATGTGGATAGTTCAGTAATATAATATTATGATCAGTAGCAATCTCAATGTAGATAGGTAGCGGAGGGAGGTGTTGCTTCAAGAATTGAGATATATCAACATCAATGTTTATGGATCGTTTGGAAGATATGTTAAATAACATAAGCTAATATTATAATATTTGTATCTAAATATTTTTATTTTTTGTCGTATTAGGGTTTTCCCTTTTTTGTCGGCATACTTTGTGTAGATGCCAAGCAAAATCATTTCCATTAGCACTTAAAAATGAAGCTTAAGTTGACGTCTACAGTTTTAGAAACTCTTTATTTACCAACGTCCAAACAGTAATGTACAGAAACCAGAAATAACAGAAACAGAAAGCAATTTGAAGGAGGAAGGATTTCCTCCACGTTGTATTCGTGAAGTGAACAAATTATCTTCGTTAAGATTATATGAAAAATTGTGCACTCATGAATCGATCTCTTTTAGTGTACATTGCCTGAAGTTACGCGAACGAGGCAGATATTGCTCAGCTTATAAAAAGCTATAATAACAACAAAATTAATGCGTTCACTTGAGCGTACGCATCGACAATTTACGATGCGTCATTCGCTAGTTTAATTTTCCGTTAAGAGTAAAAAATCTTCAATCATGTCACGATAAATAAAAATTAGCAACCAACGCAAGTTACAAAGTTCAGAAAATTATACGTCTTTCAGGGTTTTGTCGTAAATCATCACTTACAATGTTGCGAAAGTAATGAAAAGGAGGAACCAGTAGTTAGTTTAATGGCATCCTGACCTCGCATATCATTAACGAATTTAGATATTTACTTTCGGATGAGTGTCCTAGAAATCTTTCAATGTAGTGCGTGTTTCTAACGCATTCCCTTTACTCCTTTTTTGTAGATAGGATGCATGCAGGATATGTTGTATCAAAACGTGTTTACGTTTAGATATATCACTATTCTTATACTTTTCCTTAATGGAAGCACGGACTAAGAAAACAATTTTCTAGCAACTAATAGTTTTGCAGTGTGATCTTTCTAATCCTTTGTCTATACAACAATAGAATGGATAGTATAATACAAGGTGTCAAAATAAAAAGAATATAATAAAATAATGGCCACTTTTTTATCAAAATTCAGGTTTTGAGAATTTACTTCTTAAAAATTATGTATTCTAAATGTGTTCCGTTATTTTGCTGGCACTCCTCTAAAGTTGAGAACTGCTGGGTACATATGCTTCGTGATAGCCGCTATTTCTCTTCGAACATTCTCTTTCAATTCATTTGGAGAGTGAGGAGTTGCTGTATACCTACCTTTGATTTAAGGTAGCCCCATAAGAAAAAATCCGTTCGTGTCAAGTCGGGGCTACGTGCCGGTCAGTTTATATCACTGCATCTGGATATCAAATTTCCCCAAGAAAATGTCACGAGGAACTGGTAAGGACACATTAAAGGTATGAGATGTCGCTACATCTTATTGAAATCAAGTGTTTCGATAAAATCTTGCAAGGATCGCGTATCACCCGAAATTTATGGTTACTCTACGACATGTGCCATCTTCAAATAAGTGCGGGCTGATAATTTTTTGCGTCGACAATGCAGCCCAAACAAAAACTTTTGGCGAGTGAAGTGACCCCTCATTCTCCTGTTTTAGATTTATTGCACTGCAATAATAACAGTTCTGTTTGTTTATGTTGTCATTAAGGTGAACATGCGCCTCATCTGAGAAGTTTTTGTAAAACTCGTGCACACAGTTCACACGCTCCGCTCCTGTAAAACGCTTCATGACGACTAAATTCCCAAGGACAGGGCTAACAATTGGCATACCCCCCATTCCTCATTCAATAATTGTGTTTGCGTAGTGAACAAAACAAATTGAAAAAGACTTTTGGTATACCCACTATCACGGTAATTATATCGATAGCGGGTATATCAACTTGAACTAGTTTAATGTAAGTTTGATAGCCAAATTTAAATTGATAAAATATTCCTTAATAAGTCGAATTGGGATAAGTAATCTGGAAATTTCTATAATGAGTTTCTCGAATATGATCTTTCAAAAAAAAAAAAGAATATATTCGCTATTTTATTTTTGCATTTTTGAATACGAACTCGCTTCTTTTAAATAAAAGACTCGGTATATTTTAACACTTCCTGACTTCTCACATCATTTCATATACGTTTTATCTGTGCCTTTTTTTGCTGTTTGGAAAAAAAAGGTGGAATACCGAGATTACAATGCCAGGCCAATAATTTCAAAAGAAACTGATCCTAAAAGGTTAACACTTCCCAACAATATGGCATGTAAACTATTTTGCCGAATATGTTCAAAAAAACTTTGGAATTAATTATACAAGATGATCAAAAACGTCTGTAACCACACATGACCAATACCGCAAAAACTTAGTTCTTTTAAACGGAAGACCTTGTACATTATTACAGGATCTAGCTTGTGCGATCGTTAATTTATTACTTTGCAATATACTTTAAACAGTTTAAGGGTTGTTTGATTTTTTCTGTATTTTATATATGGTTTCAAGGTTGGTGCTGAAATGTCTTTCAATACTAAAATGAAAACCAAGTAATAACAAACGTTGAACTTGTTACCTATATATTTCGAAGTAAATATGTACCATAGTAAAGGACAGTAGTCTTAGTGTCGATCTTTGTATCCAAACCATTTCCTATTGTGAGGTATCAAATATTTTAAGTAAACTCCTTGAATGCCTGTGCACTAGAGTTTGTGGCAGTTAGTTAACTAAGTAAGAAAAACGCAAACATTGACAATTAAAATCAATATTAACGAAACCATAATGTTTTAAAGGGACACTAACAATGTCCGTTTCCCACTCTTCAACATTAATGGAGCTTCCTTAGAAGATTGTGACTAGCTTGGATCAATTCTTTTAAATAGTATTAAACGATTGCAAAACGCTTATACCTACTTTTTATTATGAATGAATCGGCAAGGCAGTGTTAAGCGTAGTTAACAAAATTTGAAAATATTAAAAAAAGGAAGAAAAAGAACCGGGAGAAGAAGAGAGAGAGGGGGAAGAGCAAGAAAAGGAAGGGAAAGAGGAAAAGAAAAAAGAAGGGTAAGAAGAAAATTAAAATCAGTTTCAGAACTAACTTCCAAAAGCTATATAAAACACCAAACAATTCAAACAGCTGGTAAATAAGTTTATTCGCTGACTGTAACCTTAACCCTAAATTTTATCTTATTCGTAACACATACCTTTTTCATAGTAGACAGCAAGCAAATAAGCAAATTATTCCATTATGGTACTTATTGCAGGTCAAAATTCTTACCGGAGCGCAACTAATTTTAGCTTAATGTAAAGAATAGGGGCGTGTTAAAACATCCTACACTTAATATTTAGAACATCTTACGTATATTCGTAGCTATATGAAAAAAAAAATAGCCGAAATGCTTCGAAAGGTGTTGATTACATGCGTAATTTAGAAGGTGTAAAGGAAGCTTAATAGAAATTCTTATAATAGAACATAGCGGTGACGTAGTAGATATTATGCCTAATTCTTCTAACGATCAAGCACTCTCTAATAGTGAGTAGATGTTATAAGGAACATTTTAATAGGATAAACAAGTTTGCTCTACGTTAATCCACTTCCAAAGAATAACCTTATTACTGCTATTTGCTTTTATGGAGAGAGCAGCTACAGTTTATGCTATTATAAAACTAGAAACGCAATAGTAATAATTAAGATTAGATCTTGCTGTGAATGCCGAGCCAAACTCATATTTACCTGACATTTGAGCAGTGCCAATATGCAATACCGTCGATCAGTTAGTCTCCGTCGCAAAGTTAATAATAGTACTTTAGATTGAAGCCAATTTATGATAGTCGCGATATTGTCATTATATCGACTTTTAGTGATAGGCGCGGTACGTTTATGAAACGTTTATGAGTATAAGAGTAAAGATTTATATTTATAATTGATGTTCTTAATGATTTGGCGTTTTAATAAGATACATATAAAATGTAAATGCTATCAAACTGGAGCGAAATAACACATGGGCTGAAAACTCCCGGGCCTAACACATAGATGACGCTAGTTCTATTGCAGTCACCTTTCTCTCAGTTAGTACTAACCTTCAAAAGACAGCTGTTAAAATTTCATGATATTCTATTCATTAGTTTGTGAGTTATTGTGCTAAGAGTCACGCTACTTTTGTTATTTTCAAAACAATGGATCAAAAACAATTTCGTGTTTTAATTTCACACTGCTTCTTGATGGGAAAAAATACCGTTCAAGCGAAACGATGGCTTGAAAAGTGTTATGGAGACTCCGCTCCATCAGAAACAACAATAAAACGTTGGCTTGCTGACTTCAAACGTGGTCGTAGAGACACCGATGATGCAGAACGCACTGGACGTCCAAATGAGGCGGTAACACCAGAAAATATCAAAAAAATCCACAAAATCGTTTTGAATGATCGAAAAGTGAAGTTGCGGGAGTTAGCTGACATCGTAAAGATATCAAGAGAACGTATTGGCTTTATATTGCATGAGCATTTGATTATGAGAAAGCTCTGTTCAAAGTGAGTGCCGCGTTTGCTCACTGTTGACCAAAAACAAGAACGTGTTGATGATTCTGAGCAGTGTTTGGCCATGTTTAAACGTAACAAACCGGAATTTTTGCGTCGATATGTCACAATGGATGAAACATGGATCCATCACTTCACTTCGGAATCAAAACGATCGTCATCTGAGTGAACAGCAATTGGTGAACCTCGTCCAAAGCGCTCGAAAGCACAACAATCGGCTGGAAAGGTTATGGCCTCGGCATTTTGGGATGTGCGTGGTGTAATATTCATCGACTATCTTGAGAAAGGAAATACCACCAACAGTGAATACTATATAGCGTTATTGGACCGCTTGAAGGCCGAAATTGCAAAGAAACGACCGTATATGGCAAAGAAAAAAATGTTGTTTCATCAAGACAACGCGCCGTGTCACAAGTTAATCAAAACAATGGCAAAACTACATGAATTGAACTTCGAATTGCTCCCACATCCACCGTATTCGCCAGATTTGGCTCCCAGCGACTACTGGCTGACTGGCTGTTCGCAGACTTCAAAAAAATGCTCGCCGGTAAGAAATTTCACACGAATGAAGAGGTTATCGCTGAAACTGAAGCCTATTTTGAGGCAAAAGATAAATCGTTCTACAAAAGTGGTATTGGAATGTTAGAACGGCGTTGGAATGATTGCGTTGCTCTGGATGGAGATTACGTTGATGAATAAAGCTAATTTTGAACCAAAAAAACCGTGTTTTCTTTGTTAGGCCCGGGACTTTTCAGTCCATGTGTTATTAGCAGTTAATAAAAAAAAGTGCAATCTTTGAACAATTGAATATTTTTGTTCGTTAAATGGAGTTTATTCAAATATTTACAAGAACATCCCCATATTGCCTGTATTCTCTTATACCCAGTTATGTAAGTTATCGGAGTACTATATGTACTCAGGTATTAAATCGATCAAATTAGTCGAATATTTTAATGGATTTTGCAGCAGAGCTGGTACTGTGACCGTTCAGACAGTAGCTTGCGCTTCGAAAACATGGAGCTGGTTTAGCAAATGCAACAAATATTTAACCGATCTTATCCAGTTTGTAGACACGCATGCAGAAAACTATGCTAAAAAGGGTAACACTTTGTTTGCCTGCTACTGACCAAAAGTTTGCAGTGTAAACTGCAAATCACAATCCGAAAGGATACTATACAATACAGCATTTAGAATCAGTGCAGAATTCTTTTGTCAACATTAACACATTGTAAAATTGGACGTTATATGTAAAATCATAAATTGAAAGGAGAATTAATTAGGTATCAATTAGAACTGAATACATAACTTAATTTATATAACACACTCGTTCATTACGTCTACACAACAATTATTTCATAAACAAAGTTATAGAATAGAATGGAATATATTATTATTATCCAACATATTATAATCTAATTACGGTATAATATACTCCGACAAAAAGGTATCGCATAGACTACGAAAACGCGTTTATAAATTGAGATATTTTGTATACGTCCACTATATGTTTGCCATACGTGCGCCGACCATAAGTATACAAAGAAAATGATACAACTAGCTTTTGCATAAACTCTTTTTTGTTATTACAAAAAACATTTTAGAAAAGTGCATATACACATGGTTTATTTAGTTGCTTATTGAAAGTATTCCTATACGGACAAATTTTGAAGTGCGCTGTTAGAATACTTTATTCTTTATTAGAAGAAAAATTAGTAATTTAACTCCAGAACAAGTGGCTGGAATAGTTGCTTTAATCGAAGATAGGCGATCTCACACGTACGTAGCTAATTTGTATTGTATTAGTTAGTCAAGTGTTTTTAGGGTAGTAAGCAGACATAGAGCAGCAGGAAGTTACATACGAAGACCGGCGCAAGGTCGTCCAAGCTGTACTACTCCCCAAGATGACCGGTTTTTAAGGCTACAAGCATTACGTCGGAGCCATGTAACTACAAGGTAATTTGCAGATCTACTACAAAATACTCGAATAAGTACCCAAACCGTTTGTGATAGGTTGAGTTAGAGTGGAATAACATAACAACCGAGCGGCCCGCTTAAGGTTTGCTAGACAACATGTCAATTGGGAAATGAATGGCTGGGCGTACATACTCTTCACAGATGAGTCAAGATTTAGTCTTTACACGTCAGATATACCAGTGTAAGACGAGACGGTGGGCGATATTTCCAGTACATCCAGATCTATGCCTAAATTTTGATGATGAATCTCATAATTTAGGAAGGTATCTCTCTAGCAGGCCATATAGAGTTAGTACCAGTAAATAGAGGTGCAGTGATTGCCTACAGGCATATAGACATTCTACAAGATCATACAGTACTATACCCATCAGTAATAGGCAACGAATTCAGGTTAATGCGCTACCCCATGCAGCGATAATCGTCTGGGAGTATCTTGATGGGGTTGGCATTCCAGTTTTAAATTGATCTGAGGTGAATCCTGTCTAGAATGTGTGGGACTATCTTCACAGAATGATACGGAGCCAACATGTTGCCCCAGTAGAGCTGTAGGGATTAGAAGTGAGAAGTGGGAGAATTTAGACCAAGCTATATACTGTGGTGGAAAATCTCAGGCTCTTAATTTTCCAAAATGGGTTCTTTTATTTAAATTTTTTGTTCGTTTTAAAAAATTCGAAAATAGTGTTAAATAATTGAAATAAGCAAATGTAAGATTGAAAAAATATATATATCGACAAACCAAAATGTATATTCATATATATATCGCTTTTTAACGAAATTTCTTAATAACAAATACCTAAATAAATCCCTGTTTAGCTAAATTTGTAAATTATAAACGAAATACAAAATGAAATGGGAGCAAAAGAACAACAAATTATGAAAATTAATTATAATTTGAAGTCTTTAATTTTATAATCGTACTCACACGTACTGTCTTGTATTTTAGATGTCCTGGTTTTCAGCTTCTACCTATGTGTCCGTAACTCCAAATTTTTATGATAATATCAGCTGATACACTTTAACTCGAATAATTTCGAAGAATTTCAAATATTATGACTAAGTCGAAAAATATCGATTTTTTTCTCTGGCGAGACAACTCCTACATGTGTGACTTTGACACAATTGTTATTTATCTCTGCCGTTATTGGGTATACACACATATTCAGCTTGTTTACCTATATGATAGGCCACACAGTAAACACATTCTTGATGGAAATTATTTACAAGTAGAGTTGCCAGGCGTGCCAACCATCCGACGTACGAGAAAATATTGAAGATAGTGTGTTATAATTTCGGGATGATATATATTTTAATAATATCATAAAAATGTGAGTACAGTACATTAAACGTCTTTTAGAAATAAATTTGGAAGAAATTCAACACGAAAACATGTTAACGAAAAACGATGTATATAGTAAACGATAGTGGAGTTTATGTACGTCTCCACTGCACATGTTGTTGAAGGGACTTTTTTTACTATTAAAACTGTAGATTATATGTCAGTAATGAACAACTAAAGTAGATACTGTACGGAATAAATATTTTAAATAAATTAAATGAAAAAGGAGTCCTAACAGTACTTTGCCTTCAAGAACAACATCAATAATAACAAAATAAGGGCGTGAACTATACACCAACGAGAAAATATTCAAAGTAGAAGTATAAGAAAAGTTTAGAAAAACATTGATATTTTAAAAGAGAGACAATAATACATATCATTACCATACAGAGGTTAATTGAATCCATGCCAAATTGAATGCAAGCGGTTATGAGAACCAGGGGTGGCCATAACAAGTATTAAGCTACTGTCCTGCAATATTCTTCTCCAAAAATATAATTTTTTTGCTATATCTTCTTAATAAAAATTTCAAATATGGGTTCCTGTTTTCATTTGGTACCTATATTATTTAAATAATCATAACAATTGTTTCTTGGAGTAGATTAGGATATATTTAAAAGTTCCTTTATTTAAAAAGTGAATTATAGATACTTTTTGCGGACTGTACTTAAATTTAGGTAGCAAACAAGTCATACACTACTTGATTGTAACGGTATATAACAACAAAAATAAAAACAAAGCAAAGAAAAACTTGCAACTATAAGCATTACCCAGCTGTGGTGGGCAACTCGGTAAGGGTATTGTAATTTATACCAACATATTAGAAAATTCTACCAAAGTTCCGTATTATAATTATGAGGGGAGAATACAGAGCTGAATTATTTGTAACAGTTGGTATGTAAAAAAGTTATTACTTGACGAGTAGAAAATTGAAGTAGTAATAAATTCGAAAAAGTCGGATAATACGTAAACATAATCAATGTTGTCATGCGAAAGTTGTATAAGAATTTCAACCTGCTGAGTTGGTGTCACAGATGTAATGATTCCATATCAAATTGCGGCAGGAGAACATTGTGGTCAAAACCATGCATTGGATGAATTCCGCGGTTTTATAAGAAAAATATTTGAGAAATTTGCGCTGAACTTTCTGAATCACTGCTAAGTGAGAAGCATAAAAGGGACACCAAATGACGCTACCGTATTCAAGCTTGCTTCTCACATAATTACTGAGCAGTAGTTTAGCAGCACTAACTCGATTATAACAAATCCCATAATTTTTAGCGAAGGTTTAATAATCTAATTCTCGTGGGGCTCGAAGCTACGAGAAGCATCGAAATGCGCTCCAAAATCTGTCATCAAAGTACAGCGAGTAAGTGGAATGGCATCAATGTTGTAGTTTAAATGCAATGGTTTCGTTTTTCTAGAATAGAATACAACAGTGGATTATTTTATATCATCAGATCTAGTAAACGATTATAACATTTCAATATCGACTTCGCTATCAAATACTGTTTAAATACGCATTATACCTAATATATTGAGTTGGCTCTGAAAAAGAACTAAGCTTTATCCGTTATGTAAAGCAAAGTAGAGAGGTTGTATCTACATACATAAATGCATCTAACATATCGATTTATCTAGAGCAATGATTACGTCATTAATCACGGAACCTGATCCTTAATATTCAGTAAATTGACCTAATCTATTAATAAACACGCTTATGGAGTGTATAAAGAAAGTTCATCGAGTCGTAACTCAAACGGAGTTATTAATGAGAGCACAGCGATCTTTACCTTATAACTATCTATTGCGAATTTAAACAATCCTTTTGTTTGAACTCCTTTTATAAAAATATCATCATCTAATGCTGCCAACTTTTTCGAAACCTATCAATCAAATACAAAACCAAAAGTTGTGGAAATAGTACGGTCTTAATAACCGACAGGTATGTGTAATATAAATATTTAAATGACAAAAGAACTTTTCAGTGTAAATTTCATGGTATACACGGCTAGTGTTTTATTTATCATAAGAAGAAATGCTATTTAAAATATCTCTCTTTAACAAAAGGATGAAATAAGATAAAATATTTATACAGTTGCGATACGTATCGGAATTAAATATTATCTTAGAGGAAAACAAGAAGCTGAAAATAATGAAAAAGAAGACAGAGAAGGAGAAGAAAGAGAAGAAGGAAAAGAAGGAAAAGAAGGAGAAGAAGGAGAAGAAGGAGAAGAAGGAGAAGAAGGAGAAGAAGGAGAAGAAGGAGAAGAAGGAGAAGAAGGAGAAGAAGGAGAAGAAGGAGAAGAAGGAGAAGAAGGAGAAGAAGGAGAAGAAGGAGAAGAAGGAGAAGAAGGAGAAGAAGGAGAAGAAGGAGAAGAAGGAGAAGAAGGAGAAGAAGGAGAAGAAGGAGAAGAAGAAGAAGAAGGAGAAGAAGGAGAAGAAGGAGAAGAAGGAGAAGAAGAAGAAGAAGGAGAAGAAGGAGAAGAAGGAGAAGAAGGAGAAGAAGGAGAAGAAGGAGAAGAAGGAGAAGAAGGAGAAGAAGGAGAAGAAGGAGAAGAAGGAGAAGAAGGATGAGAAGGATGAGAAGGAGAAGAGGGTAAAGAAGGAAAGGGAGGAGAATATGAAGAAGTAAAAGAAGGAGGGCAAGGAGGAGAAGCTAGAGAAGGAGGAAAAGAAGGAGGAAAAGAAGGAGAAAAAGGAAATGGGGGAGAAGGGGGAACAAGGGGAGAAGGAGGAGATGGACCATACCGATCTCTGTATGTAATTAAATTTCCGAGGAATTTCACTCGCAGCTTTAGTATGTTTGATATTAAATTTTTAGATGAATCCAAAAAGCTTATTTAATGTGCGCAAAGTTAATTATTATTATGTTTAACATTATTGAGTTGTTGTCAAACCTGAGTGTTTTCGTTTTCGGAACAAACAAAATTTGACAAAAAAAGGCTAAATACAAACTAATCGGAACTTTTTCATATAATATGTTTATTAGAAGTGCGAGCATATTTTAAAATTTGTATTAATACGCACATTTTATGCTTGAAGTCGCTAATCCAAAACCAGTAACAAAGAGCGAAGTAATGGTCATACGAACCGAAACTTTCACAATGTGACTACGAAGGAGATAAGTGAGTCGATTAATTCGGTTCCCATGCTCGATTAATGAAACGTGAAGGAAAAACACCTCTAACCTACTAGCGTTAGTATAACGAACAGTGATTATTGCTAAACAGTTAGTTCCTATTTGACTTCGAAGAACAATGACAGCGTCGTTGAAATCAGCACGTTTCATAATTTTACCGCTTTCTTGTACACGCCTTGTCTGCTTGAAATATTGCTACCTCCCAAGTGTAATCGATTTTTCATAGCCTAATGAATATGTGTGTTTATGATGTTTTGTATAAATAAAACTTCATAAAACATAAACACATAAACATAAGTTTATGACTTCATAAATTTTATTTATGACAAACCGAAAGCATTGTGCATTATTAGACTTTAAATACGGAGGATGTAAGGTAGAATTTCTTACTCTTAACGTTAAGTGAGATTGTTTTAGAGAGTAGCCTACAAATATCGCGTAGGAAGTCAGTCGACCGTAACTTTGATTCAAGAATTCACATAATTAATAAGTAGTGTAGTTTTAGTTTAGTTTGTTAGTTCAATATTACTGCTGAAGATGATAACTTAGCTGTCGAAACATGCGTCCAGATTTGAAGTCCAGATCAGAAGTGATGTCGTTAGGCAGATAGTAAAGTGTTTAAGTTAACATGATATTTCTGTAAGAACGTTCGACTACTCGAATGTGTGCGAAATACTGAAGAAACAATCACTTTAGACAAAATATGAGCTACTAACACATGGGCTGAAAAGTCCCGGGCCTAACAAATAAAACACGGTTTTTTTGGTTCAAAATTAGCTTTATTCATCAACGTAATCTCCATTAAGAGCAACGCAATCATTCCAGAGCCGCTCGAACATTTCAATACCACTTTTGTAGAACGATTTATCTTTTGCCTCAAAATAGGCCACAGTTTCAGCGATAACCTTTCATTCGTGCGAAATTTCTTACCGGCGAGCATTTTTTTGAGGTCTGCGAACAGCCAGTAGTCGCTGGGAGCCAAATCTGGCGAATACGGTGGATGTGGGAGCAATTCGAAGTTCAATTCATGTAGTTTTGCCATTGTTTTGATTAACTTGTGACACGGTGCGTTGTCTTGATGAAACAACATTTTTTTGTTTGCCATATGCGGTCGTTTCTTTTGCAATTTCGGCCTTCAAACGCTCCAATAACGCTATATAATATTCACTATTGATGGTATTTCCTTTCTCAAGATAGTCGATGAATATTACACCACGCACATCCTAAAATACCGAGGCCATAACCTTTCCAGTCGATTGTTGTGCTTTCGGGCGCTTTGGACGAGGTTCACCAGTTGCTGTCCACTCAGATGACGATCGTTTTGATTCCGGAGTGAAGTGATTTCATCCATTCTTACATATCGACGCAAAAATTCCGGTTTGTTACGTTTAAACATGGCCAAATACCGCTCAGAATCATCAACACGTTCTTGTTTTTGGTCAACAGTGAGCAAACGCGGCACCCACTTTGAACAGAGCTTTCTCATAGTCAAATGCTCATGCAATATAAAGCCAATACGTTCTTTTGATATCTTCACGATGTCAGCTAACTCACGCAACTTCACTTTTCGATCATTCAAAACGATTTTGTGGATTTTTTTGATGTTTTCTGGTGTTACCGTCTCATTTGGACGTCCACTGCGTTCTGCATCATCGGTGTCTCTACGACCGCGTTTGAAGTCAGCAAACCAACGTTTTATTGTTGTTTCTGATGAAGCGGAGTCCCCATAACACTTTTCAAGCCATTGCCTCGCTTGAACGGTATTTTTTCCCATCAAGAAGCAGTGTAAAATTAGAACACGAAATTGTTTTTGATCCATTGTTTTGAAAATAACAAAAGTAGCGTGACTCTTAGCACAATAACTCACAAACTAATGAATAGAATATCATGAAATTTTAACAGCTGTTTTTTGAAGGTTAGTACTAACTGAGAGAAAAGGCTCGGGACTTTTCAGCCCATGTGTTATTAATATAACTAGATAAATGGCACATTATTAATACACTGGGTGTTCGATTATACAAAATGAACTTATTAAAATTGATCATATTTGAAGAATCCATTGTTGAATTGAATAAGCTATGGAGATGTCTAGAATATTAGTGACACATTTCTTCCTAAAAAATTCTCTCACTTTCTACCAATTTTATGTAGTAACCTGCCAAATAATTGGCACATCTGGTATTTTTTACTATTTACGGGTAAAATTCGAGATAGGAGGGTTATTTAACCAAATAAAACAAAAAAATTAATTACTATTACTCTTCGTACGTTTTAATAAAATTCCATATCGAAGAATTCACATAATTAATAAATTTGTGTGAGTGGAGTTTACTGCTATACCTGTGAATTGCACATCCACACAGTCCTTGCAATCATCATTCCATATCGAAGAAGTTTATAGCAGTTAGTAATCGTAATTAGTAATTACATCTACAAATCTAATGCACAAATAATTGTTGTGGATTTTATGGTAAAGGCGCGTTTCGTAGGTCATTAATAGTGTGCATATGCCGTGTAATTAACAGCATATTGTATTGCATACTACTTCATCTTACAACAGTAAACGATTAGCTACAATTTGTTCGTTTTCATTATACATGCACGCGTTAAAGGTCTAGTAGGCATACACGCGTTCTTAATGAAGAAATACAAACATATTTTTTATATATATAGCAGCGCACATTTGTCTTAGGCACCCCCAAAATTTCTTAGCAACATAATAATTGCAACGAATATAGTGAATCTCAAACAAATTCATTATAGATCATTATAACAGATATATTTTGTTGATCCTCATTTCGCTTTTATAAATGTTCGTATCCGTTCGGAAATTTAGGTCACTATTTTGCTGCATAGTACCGGGGTAATTTTATACTATTCATCAATAATAGTGTCTTTGAATTCTTCACTTGACTTGTTTGTTTCTGAACATTTTTCTTTAAAATAAGCCATAGGTGATCGACAGACCATATATAATCTACTACTTTTGTTTGCAAACTATTCATTGCTTAATTATAATATATATCATAGTGTTTTCCTCTTGGAATAGTAAGGAACTTCGCTTCCGATTAATCGTGTCGTATATGACGACAAAATCTGTTTGCACTAGTGGTAGGAGATATTTCACAACCCGTGATTTTTTCACCATGATTAGAGAATCACGGTTCACACGCAGGCGATATTGAATTTAAAATGGCAGTGATCAGTAACTTAGCAGTGATTGCAATAAATAACCTTCATTAGCCATAACGATTGGAAGAACTGTATGACTGTATAACACAGATATTCTGCTGAACTCCACACCACACAAATTTATTCGAAACACAGCGTTTCGAAGGCACATGGACTCTCTGTCTGTATCTCGGTTGACAATGAGAGCAAAGTGAATAATAGGATGATGCTTGTATCCATGTGCGTCAGTGTGTGACAGCAAGATTGAGTGGTAGTGGTTTATGGCAATTTTTCACATTGCCTGGAGGTGCCTTCACAAAAACCTTCTCGATTGAAGGTATCACTTTACCTTTTCAGGTAGCATTTACTGACTGCTTTTGATATCCGATGAAGAGCATGTGCTAAACATGTAATATACGTCACATTACTCTATGTTTGTTGTAAAAGTCGACGAGCCGCCTGAATACTCATCCCTAGTTACAAGCTTAAAATTTTAATTATTCGTCTTAAACAGATTTTAATGCACTAATGTGAAAAAAAGTATTTTTATTAAATAATGAAATATCCCTGTAGAAATTTCAATTTTATCATAATAATATTTATATCTTGCTTTAAGAAGTTGAGATGTTAACTCTCTTGTTGTATTTGTAATATTTCAAATATATTGCAAATTTTATTAAGTACTTTTCATGTTAGAGTTGTATTGCTTCTATTGGAAAATTTCTAACAATTGAAATTTGAGAAATTCAGTGTTCTAATATATTCTTAAATACAAAATATACGTAGAGTAAACCTAATACTGCGAATAGCAAATTTTTACTACGGAAATGTCAATACAAAAGTTAAAGCAGTGATCACGATCACTGTCTGAATCACCGTAATTTATAAATTACTATCTCTGTGGTGGTGTGATTTCGAAATGATTTAGGTCATCAATACGGTGCACGTCGCACTATTTATCTAAACACAGGTGTCGCCATAAAGACCCGGATCATAACACTCTTTTCCGCAGGTTTTACTGTACGTGCTACATATTCTGGATGGCATTGGTCACCTCTCTCATACGGCGTACGTACTGAAGCTCAATATGAAAAAATCCGAAAATGGCGCGAAAGATATCAAGTTGCGTCTTTGATGATAATGCACACAATATCGTAATTGAATTTGATAATGAATTAAAATTTAAAACTTAATGAACTTACTTCAATATTGTATTCAGCAGACTAAATGATCTATTGTCCGACTTTATACTTCTAACGCCCAATGCAAATGCCTTTTCTTGTTTATTTCGGAGAGCTGTACTTTGTCTGTTTCGTGCATTCCGTCAAACTGAATTTAGTTAATCTTTGAACTCTCATGTGAGCACTTGCGATCCCTGTTTTCTATTTCGCAAACACTTTCTCGATATAGTTATTCATTTTCAACCACCTTTTGACTTGTTCTTACAATCATCAGTTTTTAAGTATCTTTTAGGTATTGTTCCTACAGCGGAATGCTTTAGTGTTTCGCCAATACAACAGTTTGCGCTCTTTCATTTTCAGTTAACTGCTTTTTCCTGCGAATTTTTTTATATCAAAATAATATAAGAAAATTCTATCTTCATTTCAATAGCTCTAATGTGGTAATATTTGTAATGATGCTGTTTGTATGTAAACGATTTGCCATAATAATCATACGATCTTTCAAAGAGGAGAGCAATAAAATGAATAGAACGGTTGTAAACTTCACCTGTTGTTTCTGGAGTACTTATAATATATAAATGCCACTATATGCATCCGTCTCTCGAGGTGTATATAAAATAAAGCCTGCGATATATACGTATGTAGTAATTTCCATTTTACATTATTTGATTTTTAGTTTTGTTAATGAATATAGCCAATTTTGCAATTTAACTTTCCTTTAAAATTTTAACGGTTGTTAAAACTGGAAAGATATTCTGCATTACTATTGGCGAAAATTTTAACGGACGCTTAAAAGCAAGAGGGAAAACGGTATTCTGTACGAAGAGATTAGTTTTTTAGCAATAGGCGTTAAATTAAACTATTAAAATGTTATTATTATAGTTGAAAGTTATAAACCATAATTTATTTAACGGTAGTTGCAGAACTTGAAAGTCATAGACGTACATATGTAGGTATCAAAAGGTAAATAAACGGTGTTGCTTTAATTGTTTATGACTATCGACTTTACGAACTTCCTCCGTTATCGAGGTCAAAATAATTGAAAATTAGATGATGTAAGTTACAAAACTTAGTGATTTTAAATGAAAAGGGATTCATTTTAATCATGAGAAAATACTTCCTTGATTTCGTTTAGATTGAATAGGTTTCTGTTTTGTTCATTCTCTAGGTTCTGTTCAGTTTCTTTCCTGCTATACAAACAAGATTGAATAAGTAATATTTAAAAGGTTGAAGCGGATTCATTGGTCAGCAAGGACAACCTTTTTTATGGCAACTCTCAAAATTTCAGACGTTTACTGTCAATAGTTGTTGTTTAAGAGTGTATTTTGTGTAGCGTAGTCAGGCAGCTTCGCAAAAATGGATAAAGTCGAATTTCATGCAGTTTTGGATGGCTGGAAAAACGGCCACGGATATTCGAAATATATTGCTAGAGGTTCATGCCGGATATACTCTATCACTTTCGGCTATCAGCTTCTACGTGAGCAAGTTCAAACGCGGCTGCACAAGCACAAGTGACGAACCACGCAGAGGACCTCCAAAAATCGCCACCAACGATGAAATGGTCGTGTTAGCCGATCGCCGATTGAAGCTGAAAGAGATAGCAGAGACAACAGGCATCTCAGAAGAACGCATTGGCCATATCCTACACGAAATTTTGGGTATGAAAAAGCTTTCGGCGCGATGGGTACCGAGTTTGCTCACACCGGAGCAAAAACGAAATCGGATGACCGTTTCGGAGGAGTGTCTGACCAGGATCCAACGCAATCCAAGGGATTTCTTAATGTGTTTCGTAACCGTGGATGAGACTTGGGTCATCCACTACATACCGGACTTTTCCGGGCGAATCGGCTCCGAAGAAAGCAAAGACTGTTCCATCGGCCGAAAAGGTCATGGCGACCATTTATTGGGATTCCCAAGGTGTGACTCTCATCGATTATCCGCAGAAGGGATGAACGGTCACGGGGCAATATTACAGCGACTTATTGATCCGATTTGATGAAGTATTGAAGGAGAAACGGCCTCGTTTGCAGCGGAAAAAGTGTTTTCCACCATGACAATGCACCGGCACATTCATCCCACATCGTCGTGTCCAAATTGAATGGGTTGCGCTACAAATAAGTCTCACATTCTCCATATTCACCGGACCTAGCCCCAAACGACTTTTTCCTATTCCAAAAACTGAAAAGATCACTGGAAGGAAACAGATTTATTTTCCAGACCTCGAAACATCCTACTTTTCCGATGGCTTGAAGAGACTGGAGCGCCGTTTGAAGAAGTGTTTTGAGGAAACTATATCGAAAAACAAAAAACCACACCAATACCGTGTTTTTCTTGCCGATTCCGGAAACATTTCAGGTCGCTCCCACCAATGTATGAAAAACGGAATAAAGCAATCTTCTTGTTCGTGGATTATGTAAATAAATTTACCAGAAAACTTCCAAACTTGCACAGTGCTTGTGCGTTTCATAAAATCTTAATAAATCCGTTTGGCTGGAGCGCAAAGTAGGTGTGCTAACAATAAGGAAATTATTAATTTGTTCGAGACACTTCAAATACTGCGTTATTTCGTTATTTCTCTTATGCCTGATACTTAGAGATCTCAACCCTTTCCAAATAAATTTGGAATCAGTATTTTGAAAGGCATATGATAGCAAAATTCATTATAGTATTTCCAAGGACTAAGAGACGCCGAAACTTTATATTTTGCGTCTGCCTCATCCCTTAATTTTATCAATATCAGGTAGGGTAGGTCTCTCTTTGTTATTGTATTTTTTTTGTTGCTGGAGTGTTCTAAGAAACACTTCTGAGGAGAACTATTCACGTAAAATAAAGAGGAAGAAATAAAGCTTTTGTTTCTTTTTACGATCTATAGTATATTTATGTTATTTAGAGTAAAAGATATAAAATTTAATTAGCTATTACAATGCAGTCGATTGTAGAAAAGTTACATACTAGAAATTCCAAAGTCAAGAAAGATATTTTGTAATGAGTTTTGCTTGTAAGACATTCTTTGTAAAATGTTCGTAATTTATTAGCCAGAAAATATAGGTGAAAATCCGAATATTCCTTTGCAGTACAATTTTGTTGTACCGTGTAATTTATTTTTTCATAACACTATATTCCTGCTATGAAACCTTGCTCACAAAATACATGTTACATTCTATATCTACGCCTATTCAGGCTCGTTCTTAACATTTTTCAGCAATTGATTCTTTTTGTTTGATAGTAATTGTTGTATAACAGTATAAGATCTATTATCTGTTTCCTTTTTATGAAATTTATTAGCGTTTCGTGAGTTTGCTTTTCTGTTAAAGTGATAGTCACCGTACATCAGTGAATACTATCCGGTAGATGTGCCCACATGAAGTACTTTGGAGTAGTTCATTGAAGGACAATCCGCAACAACGACCGTGCTTTGAGAAAGAATGACAATTACTTTTAAGAGTTCCAAGAAGGGGAGTGCATTCATACAGATTTTCACATTTTGCGGCGAATAATAAAGTAGTTTTAATGCAGGTACAAAGCATGTCCATGATAACATCTGTGCAGAAGAAATGAACTTGAACGCGTTTCTTGCTTTTACAAAGGCAGGAGTAGAGGTAGGCACACAATATAGGAAAAATACGTTACATTGTACGGAATTCAACGGATGGTTAACCGCAATTGCATGCACTAAAGTCGTACTTGTAACATACAAAAATATTATAACGTTAAGAATTTTTATATAAGTGCAGTCATGACGATCACCTGAGATATCTCTAAAAATAATGAAAATATTGTGTTGGAATGTTGACGGGCGATGCTATGGATAAAGGTTATACTGAATGTTACCGATTTTTAGTGCAGTGCTTTTAAATAGCATACCGTGGGTCTATTAGTCTTTTGAACCTTTTAACAGGTACAACTTAAACACTTAATTATTTTTTATTCGTTACATACAAATCATAGAAATCTTATACTTGCTTTGTCAGGAATAAATGTTAAAAATGTTATGTAAGTTGTTTCAAAAACATAATATACATACACATTCTTGGAATAAAAAATTTCAACTTTTAAACAGGAACCAGTATTTGTTAGGATATATAGAAGCGAATGAGCGGTAAAACTGATTTTAAACTTACTTTTAAAGCCCAAATGTTTACGAGATATTTATTAAAGAAACTAACTTTAATCATTAACCTAAAATGTTTTATTGACAAAATAGTACATTCTGATAAAATACACTATTATAACGTTTCCTTAAAGTAATTTCCTTTTGCTTTAATAATTGCCTGACAGATATACAGCATTTTTACAACTGATCGCTCTAAATATGATTCGTATATAGCAAGTATAGGCAACCTTTGACATGTTGCGAGGGGCAAACTTTAGTGTGCAAATATGTTCGCGGGCCGCATTTAAACGTAGTGCATTTAAAAGTAGTGTTATTAATTTTAAGCGATAGATATCAGACATGAAATAATACGACAATCTTATTATGATACAATTTATTAAAATAAGAAAATGACATGAAAAAAATAGGTACAACATTATAATTAAATCGTGAAATTTTTTTTGTTAATTGGGTTTTTCGAAATGTCTCGTGGGCTGGATCAAATCTTACAGCGGGCCGGTTGTTGCCCACATATGGTCTATAGCATTCCACACTTGTTGCAGAGCATTTCAGAATGTTGTTTTGCCAGAGCACAATGGAATTGCAATGAGGGCTCTGTGTCGGCCACTCCGCTAAGGATATCTTCTGAACAAGTCTTTCCTGCAGAGGATATGTCTTGAAAATAAGCTTTAATCTCGTTTGTGATATGTTTGGGGTCGTTATCTTCCTGATAAATGAACCCCTCTCCAATTAATTCATATCTGCTTCGTACCACATCGTTTTCCAAATATACATCCTTCGTCATTCTTTCTCCGATTTCAACTAATTTCTCAATCCTTCCACTTCCAAAATACTCGCATACTATGATGTTTCCTCCTCCATATTTCACTATTATTGAAATGGATCTGTCCTGTGTGACATTCTTTCTCCAGGGTGGCGACGAACAAAAGTACGACGTTTGCTTCCGAATAATTTGAATTTCGATTCGTCCGTCCATGCGTTTGCATTTAGCGTGGTTCACACGTCGAGTTACCATGCTACCCTGTTTCTTCCTCCTGAAGAAACCTCCTATTGCGGAAACTTGACGTCGAAATCATGCCTTTTCCTGTTTCTTTCCTGTGTTTCTGTTCCCCTTCTCTTTTCTTTTTTTTTTGTCTCTCTTCTTTTTCTTTCATTTCTTTTGACCGCTTCCCTCTTTTCTTTTATTTATTTCCTTTCCTCTTGACGTGATATTGTTGACGATGGATTCTCGTAATAACTAGAGTTGTTGATTGGGCTATTTCCATCGTTCGTTGAACTTGTATAGTCCGACGTTTCGGCAGTCTCTCTACTGCCGTCTTCAGGGGCGTCCTGAGAAGGGCTGTTATTTCTCTTTTTCGCTTTTCCTGACCTCTCCATCTACTTTCCATTTTCATGTTTTCTCTTACTATTATTATTTATTTGTCCTTTCATCATGACACAGTCCAAATCCGAAAATGGCTCGTTTTTAATGATTGTGCTCCTTCTGAACCGGTAATTATCCGATGAGGTACGTTGTTAAGCGCAATTGTATGCCATAACTTTATATCTATATACATACGAGGAAGGATCCTCATGCCCTACCCCACAGCTACTTCTAATTAGTTGTTTAATTAATGTTTTTGACATTTAGTTAACTGATATTTGTAGATCATTTACATAATATCAAGTTTGTATCTCAAAGTGTTGTGTTGTGGCTAATTCTTGAATTGTGTGTCGTGATTATTCATGAAAATGGGTCCTGTAGAACTAAGAGCCGTAATGAAGTACCTCTAGGAAAAGGGCATGACTTCAACTCAAATTCATAAAGACATTATGGCAACTGTTGGTGAGTCTGCAGTTTCTTAAGGTATAGTCAAACGCTGGTGTCGAGATTTTAAATGCGGAAAAACATCATGTGAAAACCAACATACCGGTGGTCCTTCCATAACGGTAACAACAGACAAAAACATTAGAGAGGTACACGACATCATACATACTGAAAGACCGATGAGTACGCATCAGGGACATTGTGGAAGATACTGGCTTATCATATCATGTGGTGCACAACACACTGACTAAAGAATTAGATTTGAAGGAGATGAGTGCAAGATGGGTGTCTCGGATGTTAACCATTGATTAACCATTTGTGTTCTGGGATTCTCAAGGAATCATCCTGACTGACTATTTGCAAAAGGGATAAAGCATTACAGGGGCCTACTACGCACAATTGATTTCTGAATTGCGAGAAGCTATTAAGGAGAAACGCCGAGGAAAGTTAAAGCACGGTGTGCTGTTCCATCAGGATAACAATCGCAGCCATACATCTGGTATTACTATGGCTGCTATACACCAATCAGAGCTTTGAATTAGTGGAACACCCGCCATATTCGCCGAATCTGGCCCCTAGTCACTACAGGCTCTTCCCCAAATTAAAAGAAATCTTACGTGAGGCAAAATTTTCCAACAATTATGATGTGATGCAAGTTGTAGAAAAGTTGTTTCCAGAGGTCGGACAATTTTTTCTCCAGGAGGCTGTTGAGATATTGGAGCACGGATGGACCAAGTGGATTAGTGTAGAGCGAGACTATGTCGAAAAATAAAAAATATAATGCTACTGTGGTTTTACTGTAAGGGAGTCACGGGTGTCAGGAAATTAAATCATCATTTAAAAACCAACGAAAATTATATTAAAGATAATTTAGTAATAGTGTAATTCGGAATATTTGTTGTATAAGCGATAAAGTTTGAGAGAAACAGCAATTTGGTTAAATTCTTAATTTTATAGCAACGCAAGATAAAAACTGAACATTGTTTACTTTGTAGTTTCGAAATTTTTAAGTAAATAATTTCGAGTTTTAGTGTAAAGCGCAGAATTTAAGATGCAAGTTGCGGTTTATTGCATGAACCGTAAGAAATAACTCTCCCTTATTTTCAACTTAAACGCTACAGAAATAAATAACAATTGAACCAAATTTTAAGATCTTATTAAACGAAATCTCGGCTTTACATGGTAAAAAAATAAAATATGCTTTGTGACTGTATAAACGCGAACTTTTCACACGATTGGTGTATTGGGCAACAATGTTATTATTATAATCAGCCATAAGCTATTACTTGTTTTTTTAAAGAAAATTGAACGCGGCATATCATGGACACAGTTGCGCAACATGATTATACAGTTAAATTGAAATTGCAGAGCTGCTGGAACCAATTACATGTAAAAGATGAAAGATTTGAAGAGAACATGTGCAGGTGCTCACACCGCTCAGTTCTGCATTTATAGTCGCTTCAATCATGTTTTCGTACGCGTTAATCAGCCGAAGGTATTTTTGATCAATTTTTTTAACGAACGTATTTCTACGACGTATATAAGTGTTGTTTCTCTATTGAACATTTGTAACATTTCCTTCACAGCCAGGCCGTTTTTAAGAATGATGATTAAAATCTGTTATAAAAACGAATGATCCTGAAGTTACTGTTATGTCAATGTCGATGATTTCCGTATTAGACAAGCGTAATAGTACGTTTTAAGTAGCTTTTCAAAATATGCTATTTTAAAATGAGTCATGAAAAAGAACTTTTATTATTACTCCCAGACATTCATGGCCAACACAACTATATACACATTGTTATGTGCTTACTAAATTTCTTTTTGGATTCATCTTTCCTTCACTATTTAGTGCAACAGCTATCAATAGTTGGATACCAAACACTTATGCGGTGGTATTTTATTTCTAACAATTCCAGGTAAAGTTATATAACATCGTTTTTTAGCTTATTTTCCATAGTAACACGGAATGAATTAGTAATTTGTACTGAAAATTAGTATACGAAATTAAACAGTCCATAACGTGAACAACAATTTTCATATCCATGAACGCCGTATAACGTCACTCGCATCTTATTGAGATTTTTGCGGGTTTTATTTCTACTCTCACACCTACTAGTTTTTTTATTAACACTGGATATTTGTTATCCTGCAGAATTTGAAGGTAGGAAATTCAGAAAGTGTAGTACATGACTTCCAAAAATGCCCTACGTTGTTTGGAGATAGGCTGCAGTTTGACTGACAACTATATCACTTGGAAAAATAATTTATTGTCCTATCCTATCTTTAATTAAAGGAAAATTTAGACATATTAATTTTAACGATTTTATTTACCAAGTCATAGACGTTTCCAATGTGTCAATACATCAAACGTGTACCATAATTGTTTGTATGGAAGTTAGATTACACTGCATACATATGTATGTACGTGATGACCTGAAGTACTGTTTCAGTGCTATCAGTCGTACCATTCTCTCCGTAGTTACAAAGCTTTAGAATATAATTATGGGTTGTATACAATAAACTGTGTAGCGTGTGCGTGAGTTTAACACGCTTTGCGTTTTTTTATGTTTTTCTTGGAGATTTGACATGTAATAATTAAAATAATATACTGCAATATTGATAATGGAAATTACGTCTCCAATATGCATGCAACTAATTGGGGTCTGTTTTTTTACAAAACACAGTTTTTTTAATATTACCATCGTAAATACAGGAAAATGTAATCCAGATAACTGTAATACTACAAAATCATATATAGATACTTTATGAAAAATTAGAGTTTTACAATATTTTACCTCCAACAATGACAATTGCAAAAATATAATCGTTAAATAAATAAATTGTGCTTATACTGGGAATATTATTACATATCGTTCGTCTACATAAAGCTCTCATTTAAAAGTATTTAAATTTGTTTAGGATCCTTTCGAAAAATATTTTAAACAATAAAAAGACAAACAGTTAGACCAACAGAGAAACATGTCTGTTTAAACGTCAAATGTTCTTAAAATGCTTCAACTGCTTGCTTGCACTTCCGTCTCCAAGCAGCTGTTTTCGCTCTATAGCAATTTGCTCCAGATAAATAAAATGATCCTATGCCACTTAATAGAAAAAAAATTTCATTAAAAAATTAAATATGTTCGCAAAATACTAAAATATGCATCTAAATATCATTGATTACCAAATTTTTACGCGGCATTAGCAGCATAAAGACTAATGTGTAAGAGAGACATAAGACTTCGTCTAACCGAAAATTATAAAACTTTTCTTTGCCTTTTTCCGTTGCGACGTGTGACAACTACCGTAAAACGTGGGTTCTTTAAATACATATTTATTAATTCATGGAAATTTATTTAAAGTGCGAACGCAGAAGTTGTTAGATGGGAAAACTTGATGAGTGGTAAGTGTCATGTCAAAGGAAATGAAGTAAACACTCCGGGAATAACAAAGTAGTGAACAGGTGCCTCTCGCTTTATGAGTCGCTTATCGCTAAAAGAGATTATGTAATAAGCATGTTAATTGTAACTAATTTTCTTTAATTAACATATAACGACTATATTTTATTGAAAAGATACCTAAAGAAATGCTCCATATCTTCAGCAGTTATAAATAAATCGGAAAAGGAAGCAACTACTCGATCTCTTTTATGTACATAAAATAAGCACCATATTAATGAAAAGTTACTTTGATGCTATCTACTAACAAATCACTATTCTTTATAAGTAAATATTATTTACACACAAAACAGTCTTTTCCTTACTACTCTAAAGCTTATTTGCAATAAAATCTAATTTGGTTTAAGGATACCTACCTTTAAACAAAAATTTTATTCCATTGAAAGGAAGATACTATAAATTTAAAATTGATTAATTCTTCAATAGATGAAAGAAATTATACATTTGCAACGAAGAAACGCCATTTTCTAGTGAAACATATAGTTTCTTTCAAATTAAATATTCTATTTGCAGGAAGCTTTCTATAATCGTTCAATGGGAAATGGTCAAAGATATTAAGGAGAGATAATGACAGTAACGTTGAACAATCTAAGAGAAAACGTACAGACATGAAAATGTTAATAATCGGCTACTAAAAGATTGAGGAACACGTACGATCCTTAGAGCTTTCTAAAATACGTCTGATGAGGAAATGCTTGAACGAATCAAAAACATTTTCAATTATAGGAGAACAATAGTAAATCAATTAGAAGATCATCCCAAATGTTTAGATACATACGATTTGTTAAGTTTATTATGTGTGAATTGATGGAATTCTCGAAATACTTAATTTGATGGATTAGATTGATCAAGATTTCACTGCTGCACTGTCTACCTAACGAATTTATTTAGGCCTAGATATCAACGGTATATCTGCAACCACTAATACACCAATGTATTTAAAGTAGCCATTTCAAATTTTAGGGCTTACATGGCGATTTAAATAGGGATTGTATAGCGAACAGGGTCTATAGTTTCAAATCCTTCAACTGAAGTTACTTTAAAATAACTTAATTGATAATGCACTTGCTATTAATGTTAAATATCGTGTCTGCCCAGATATTAAAAGCATATCTGTAGCCAGTAATACGAAAGATGTCTTTTAAGTTTTGCATATTGGGAAATAGAGGCCACCACTAAATGTCAGTGCTAAAAATTAACCTTCATCTTAGTTAACTCGAAAGTTTCAGTGCAATAAGTGTGGTACTAGAGCTGACAAAGTTGACAAGTGAGTTGAAAGTGAATTAAACTGAGAATATTTTCGCGCAATAATTTTTTATGATTTTCGAAGACAATTACCTCAACAAGCTCGTCGGTTATCGGCAATGAGGTACCACATCAGTCAACAATTTCTTATGGAATAGACAGATTAGTCTTAGCGACGATCCAAGAGCATGTAGCTGCACGAAACACGGCAGTTACTCAGAAAAACGTTGATGCTGTGCGCATGATCATCAATGAAGCTCGACGTGTGATATATTGCAAGAATCAAGGCATCATTGGGAATTTCTAAGACCTCAATTCAAATAATTCTGCATGAAGATTTCTATGTAAACGGCCTACCACCACTGCCGCATTTGTTGGCCGAAGAAGAGAAAGCAGCTAGAGTGAATTGGGGTTAGAAAACTCTAGACCGGAAACCCTCAAAACAGGTATAACAGTATCAGTGGTGATGAATCTTAGATTTACTCATACGAGCCAAAAAAGCCTCACCTTCATTGATGATCTTGCGCACACACACATTTTCTTGAGGGATTGCTCTTGGATCGTCGCTAAGACTAATCCGTCCACGCTTCCATTTTTCATACCAACGAGAAATTATTGACCAATGTGGTGTTTCATTTCCGAAGACAGAAACCGACTCAGCGAGGCATTCTTGTTGTTTGAGATAATTTTCTCAAAATTATTAAAAATTATTGCGATTATTTCGATTTAATTCCATTTTTCAACTAACTTGTCAATTTTGACAGTTTCTTGTAGCTAGAACACTACACGTATCGCACTGCTATTTTGAATTTAGGTTATTTAAAGATGGAGATTAATAAAAAGCGTTCAAGTAAAAATTTACTTCTAAACTTTTGTCGTAACTTTACTATTCTCAGTGGCATTAGTTATCAATTTGGGGGAGTATTTGTCACGTCATTCAAATAGTTTATACCAAACAAAATTCGTATTAAGAGTGTCATTAATAAGCTAAGAAATAATTATAATTTCAGAGGCTACTTTGAGGTAAAATTTATTTGAACGCATGCTATTTAGTACTGACATTTGATTAGTGGTGTCCTCTATGCCCCATTATGCAAAAACTTAAAAGACGTCCCTCGTATCGGTCTTAGTTTAATAGCTAAAGCATATGCCGAAAAAATATATACAAATTCCATGTAACAGTGGCCTACTTAAATTCACGCCAATAAGTTATTTAATTCAGTGTTTCAATAAAATTAATTGTTACGTTGTATTTTATTTCCCACAGTTTATCATCCGAGATGGCGTTTTATATTCGAATTTTTTGCTTTCGTTATTATACTTTATATGGTTCTTCCTGGAACGAGAAGCAATTTACGTTACCGTGTATTATGATCAAAGTTGTCCAAGATGTTCCGTCCGCAGCTTACGTAAAAAACAAACATCACCTAATTCTCTTATTTTTATTTAAATGAAGTCGACGTTACCACGTATGTGGTCACGAATTATGAATTCAAACGGAGAGGCAAAAATGTAATGATGATTCAAAGACAACCTAGATGGTCAAAACGAGTTCTGGTCGTGACGTTAATTCTACAAACGGTGCCGCTCAATAAATTACATGTCGACATCAATTTTCCATCATAGCGGATAACAATAAAATATTTAGAGGCTAACCGATGACTTCCACAACCTTATTTGTTATTCTCTGTATATATGCCTTTACACAATGTTTTCTCCTATACTGAGATTCCTATGTATAGCAGAAAAGACTATTGTTATGCACTCGCTGTCATAAGAATTTCTAAGAAAATTTACTGCCTTGTAAACGTGGAAAATTTAATCGTTCACATAAAAATGAAAATTACGAAAATAAGTACAACTAACTAAGACACAATTTTATAAGTACAGCTGCTCGTTTCGTCAGCGTACCATAGGTGTTACCTTTATGGCTTCGTAGTAATTTAAATAACATCAAATAGGTAATGTTAAACAAGAAAATAGTAATAAGCACCTACTTATGTGTTATATCTTATTAAACATTGTGAAACATTTATCCCTTTAAACGGTGTTAACACCTGGTGTATCTCGGATAAACGTCTGCATTAGGTATATTTCTACAATGGTTCAGCAAGCCATGTTCATCGTGGTGAAAATAAGACCTTACACGAAGAGATGTAATATTGATGTAATTAAAATAACCGTTGCAATTACGTAACGCATCTGTAAAGGCAGAAGCACTATCTATACGTTCTAATCTGAATCTTTTTCTGTCAAACTTTCTTGTAACACTATTAATAGTTGCGTCACTTACAGCACACAAGCAAATCAGTAACGGCAATGAAGGACAATGTTATTTTTCTATTGCTTCAACTCTTCTGAAATTATTGTAAATCGTTTCTAAATCAGTCTCAACAAGGATCTTGGAATATCGAAGTAATGGCTTCTTTAAAAGTAGCTAACTTTTTAGAATCAAATTGTAATCGTGCAAATTTTATTTTGAGAAAATCCCCAAAATAGTAAAATACTGTGTTTAACCATGTTCTCCAGCGAGTAAGAACCAGCTGTGGTGATTCATAAATGTGGGAACACTGTTTATGAAACTCTCAAATCTGTTTAGGAAGTTTGAAAAATACCACATTTGTAGATGATATTAAACCATTTACGTTTTTATAACATATTCGAATTTCTTTAGTCACAAGGGTAATACGCATATATAGATAGTAAGTAGGAAGTTAACCATACTCTGGTTTAAGATAACAGTTTACAAAATGCATGGTGCAGCACCGTCAATTACAAACACTAACACTTGGTATCTTGGGGAAATTTTTCTAGTGCATTTAGCACCACCCTCATAATTACATTGCTAGTAAATAAATCATAAAATTCGAACACTGTGGCACTGGTACACTGGGAGAGAGTGAAGTGTTTCACATTGCTAGTACATGGTTGTAATTGTTTGTTAGCTAGTAAGAAAGAACGTGATGGTGTAAGGGGTTCCAATGTATGTACTATAACACTAAGAAGACATTTTCTTTATAATCCATCGTCTCGTCCACATATAACCACAATTGTTGTTTAATTCGAATTTCATACTCTTTTTAATTTTTTTCCCGTGCGGATAATAGATACATCCATTATGTCTTTCTACCTGGTATTTTTATGGTGGAACTATATATTCCAGTTTGCGATCAACTGTTGTTATCAAGGAATAAACGAAACTGTATGAATCATACATTACCGCTCATAATAAAACGGATACTTAAATTTTAAAAAGAAGTACTTTCATTCATGTAATAATTCTATAAGCATTCTTATGCACTTTGATGGAGGATGGAGCACCCTGCCACAAACCAAGAACAACAACCACATGGAAAGAGGAACAGGGGATTCGGATTTTACCATGGCCAGGCCAATCACCAGACATGAATCCGATAGAGAATGTTTGGCACATAATCCAGACAAATATGGTGAAACCACCCCGAAAACCCAGCAATAAGGAAGAACTCGTGGCAGCTGTTACAGAAGAGTGGTTAAATATTCCAGAAGACACCATTAATCATTTAATAGATTCTATGCCACGACGACTCGCAGCACTTCACGCAAGTAAAGGTGGATCGACAAAATATTTGTCTAATTTAAAAATTTTAAAATATTTTGTATATATAACGAGAATAGAATCTTTTTTTTTAATTAGTAGGTGTCTATTTTATTCTGTCACCCTAGTGTATTCTGAGAGTCACGAAACTGGAGAAGTTAAAGCTGGCAGCACTGCATTTCTAAATATTATTATCGTTATGTAGTAATCTCTAACTGTCAGTTCAGTCGCTGCTGTCATAGAGCAAACACGGTACATACGATTTTTCATCGAAACATGGACTACAAAGTCTTGAAAGATTGCAAATCGCATTAAGTGACGAAAGTCCTTCACGCGCAACTGTGTTTCGCTGGTATCGCGAATTTGAAAGAGGACGGATATCGCTTGGCGATTGCGCACCTGTTGGTAGGCCCTGTTCTTCAATTAGTATTCCAGAGGGTATGAAACAATATTCCTCAAGATAGACTGAGGAAACTGGTAGAAAGAATGCCACAAATTATGCGAGTAGTTATTAAATCAAGAGGTAGATTTTTCGGCGAGAAGAAGGTGTAACTTACTTTATGTTTTCTAATGTTTATTATTACTTTTTCTTTTGTGTACATGGGTGCAATAAGTCGTAGATAAATAAATATTTTTTTGTTTAAACCCAAGAAATATGGAAATGTTATTCATACGTAGATGGATTAGTATTATCTACAAAAGCGGTGTTTCGAAAATCCCCAAAATGCAGTCGAGAATTTCGGTGTTCTGGTATCCCTGAAATACCAGGACTGGTTCTTAATTGTTGGGATGTTTGGTTAAAGGTAGTGCTTTATCATTTATTGCCACGAAAGATTTTAAAAAGGGATTTAAATTTTACCAGAGTGAAACGCACGTGTAATGTCCCCGCATCGCCAGATTACTTTAATTATGTCAATATTACATCGCTAATGATGTTTGCTTCATTTTCCCATCACTGCGATATATCGCTCATTGCAACTATAGAAAAATAGATACCACGTGTTGCAGATGTATAACCGAGTTAATCCACCTAATGATTCTGATTAGGAGAGCAATTGTTTCGAATATTACAACGTATAATCAGGTGCGAATTATTATTTTATGACATTGCATTACTTTCTTTACTTGAATACCAGCGAACGTGAATCTTTGGTATGCAGACACAATTCGCAGCTACAATAATGGCCCTAAAAAGGGGTGCTATGTAGTAAAAGGTATAGAAAAACAAAAACGAATATAACTAGGTAGTTCATACGAAGGCGACCTGAAATGTTTCCAGAATCCGCAAGAGATAGCGCACGAAGGCTGATGTGGATCCATTGGTCGGCAAGGGCAACCTTTTTTTATAGCAACTGTCAAAATTTCAGATGTCTGCTGTCAGTAGTTATTGTTTAAGAGTGTGTTTTGTGTAGCAAGTCAGGCGGTTTCGCAAAAATAGGTAAAATCAAATTTCTGCAGTCATAGATGGCTTGCAAAACACAAGTGGACGCGTCATGATGTTGTGTTACACGAAATTTTGCTTATAAAAAAGTTTTCGGCGCGATGGGTGCTGTGTTTGCTCACGCCGGAGGAAAAACGAAATTGGTTGATCGTTTCTGAGGAGTGTCTGACCAGGATCCAATACAATTCAAGGGATTTCTTCATGCGTTTCGTAACCGTGGAGGAGACTTGGATCCAGCACTCCATACCGGAGACCAAGGAACAGTCGAAGCAGTGGACTTGACGGGCGAATCGGCTCCGAAGAAAGCAAGGACCGTTCCATCGGCCGGAAAGGTAATGGCGACCATTTTTGGGATTCCCAAGGTGTGGTCCTCATCGACTATCTGCAGAAGGGAAGAAAGATCGCGGGGCAATACTACAGCGATCTATTGACCCGATTCGAAACACTATTGAAGGAGAAACGGCATCGTTTGCAGCCAAAAAAACTGCTTTTCCACCACGACAATGCACCGGCTCATTCATCCCGCAACGTCGTGTCCAAACTGAATGAGTTGCGCTACGAGTTAGTCTCTCATCCTCCATATTCACCGGACCTAGCTCCCAGCGACTTTTTTCTACTCTCAAACCTGCAAAAATCACTGCGAGGAAAGAGATTTGCCTCAAATGGCAAGTGCCTGGTGATCGCGGTTACAGACGGCTATTTTGCAAACCTCGAAACATCCTACTTTTCCGACAGCCTGATGGGACTGGGGCACCGTTTGAAAAAGTGTATTGATTTTCGAGGAGACTGCATCGAAAAATAAAAAACCACACCAATACCGTGTTTTTCTTGTCGATTCCTGAAACATTTCAGGTCGCCCTCGTACACACTTTTCGTTTTGTTTATAGACGATGAATAGGTGGATAAGTTGTTAGTATAACATAAACCTTCGTTATGCAATTTGCGGTCCCATAGCTTTCTAGAAAGGAAAGAATCATAATCTACTTTTATCAGGACCTGTAACGTCCTACTTCATTAGAACGAACGACGTAAGCATTCGGAGTACAAGAATAAACGCTGATGCACGAGTTTTTCTATAATTGTTACACGATTATAAACTGGATGGGTGGGTCAAGTTTTAGACGCATAAAATAAAATAGCCGGGGTCTGAACTTATTCTACCGTCATCATGATTACCGCGTGCGACCATCATCACCATCACTAGTTCGACCAGTTTCTGGTGCTTAAAGTGTTCCTGTTGTGTTTCATTGCATTGTCTAACCGTCCGTTGTTGGAACAAATGTCTGAGATAGAGATGCACATTAAACATAATATCCTGTAAAATATCAATTATAAATTACAAATTCGATAAACTCGTACATACGATCTGTACCGGTTTTGAACGAAAATCATATCATATTCGATCGTAGTGAACGTCTATATTCAGTTTTTCTTTGCAATAATGTCGATCCACCATCGTCGTGGTATTTTGTAACGGACGCTCGTAAATAGAAATATAGATACGTTCGATGGTTTTTTCATCAATCTGTATGACTATTTACAAGTTGTAAAGTTTTTACTACGACAGTTAAGATTATGTAATAAGTATTTAACCAGCAAGCATATAAACAGCGCAGAGGCGTACCATCTACATGTTTATTATGTATATAAAATAACTACAATATTGATTTAATTTTAATTAAATGCATTAATTTACATTGTGATAGCTTTACTATTTTTAGATAATGAAAAAGTACTTAGGATTCACTAAGTAAATTTATATGCATTGCACCATTGTATAGCATTTGATATCGTCCATCCACATAAATGGTCGCTATAAAATAAAGAACAACTTTCAAACGGTTTGTATTAACTTAAAAATTCGTAGTATATTAAATCATTTAGAATCAGTATATCTTATGCGGAAGAGGATTTTACTAAAATACCAAGGATAGTAATAAAATAAGTTCCGTTTTTAAATGTTGCCACACAATTTTACTTATTCACATGATAACATTGCTTAGCAGCTCCGAATATAAATGAGACTATAATTGGTTTTTCTTTTTAATACGAGGAACAATCGGCCCAAATTCAACGTCAAGTTTGTTGTATTTATAACGAATATTGCGACATTGTGCTAGCCTATGACAGTGCTTTCGTTACCGTAATAACTTAACATATTCATATTTTTTCACTGGGACCAATTCGATAATTCATCTTATAAAAATTGGACCTCTTGCTCGGCGGTTTTCATTTGGTCTGGTATTTGAAATCATTCCTTGCTGGTCACTGGTTTCAAAATAACAATGAATACGTGTTTCATAGCACAAGGTAAGGAGGTTCTACGACGCTTCATTGCAGAGTCCTGCGCTAATACTTGGACTCATAATAGGTGTGACACGTACTTGCCCTACAGCAGCTCTGGAGGTTCTGTTGAAATTAACACCACTTCACATTTAATAAGAGAGAATAAAAATTATTTCGCGTTTTGGATTAGTAGATAATGGTTTTATAAAACTGTCAAATATAGAAGCAAAAATAGTTATTATTAATGCTGTGTCAATCATCCTTCTTGTAAGTGTGTGAAACTAAGTTATTTATATACATTAGGTACTCTTTGTGGGCCAAAAATGCGCAATACAGAAAAAGAGATTTTGGTAGTTTTACTATCTCAGATCGGACTGGGCAAAACTTCCATAAAAAATTCACGAATGATTAAACAGATTTTCGTGAGGAACGACATTCTGGAAGACCTTCTGTCATTGACGACGAAGTTCTGCGACTTCCAGTACGCAACAATTATCAAAAGCTGGAGTAAAGAAATGGTGCAGAGAGGTGCTTCATCAATGAACTATAGAACGTGCACAGCAACGAGTGCAAATCTGTAATCAATTTCTTGTCAACCTACAGGATCTTCATTTTTATCAAAGAATTGTAACGTGTGACGAAAAGTGGACTTACTAACGTAAGCCACACAAATCAAATCGGTGGATAACCCGTGGCCAATCTGCAGAATCTGTGGTCAAGCGCAAAAACTTTAAGGGCGTTTACCTACGAACTATCCTGAGGGAAATTTGATCGAATGTGAACTGTACATTCGATTTCTTCAGAAACTGGAAGAATTTTAAGGAATGGAGTTGTTGCCACATCCGGCAAATATCCTACTTAGGTCAATGGCTCTCTTCCCCGCTGGGCGTGTTTTTGTCAATACTATTGAGTTAGAGAGAAAATGTCGTGATTTCTTTGCCTCTAAATCATCGGAAAGGTACAAACGTGGAATCAAAAATCTTACCGAAAAATGGCAGAAAACCATCGCCTTTAATAGTAACGGGGACCCCTATACCACTGCCACTTAAATCCAATTGAATTTATTTGGGTGCAAGTAGTATCATGTTGCTACTAATATTAAAACATTCAAGCTGTTTGAAGTCAAAACTCTGTTTCTTGAGAGCTTAAACCTCAGCGCTAAATGTTTGTAAAATTTGCATTAAACATATAATTACGGAAGCAAGTAAAATCTATCAAAACACATCTAAAGGAATGCCTAGAAACTAGCACCAAAGATAAAAAAGCTGTTAACTACAGTTTTTTTCATGATATCGGTGAAATCAATCATGAGAAAGACAACGTGAAGAGACATAAAACGCTAACACAGGGACATGTTTCTGCCTACCCGGCGTCATCAGCGTGGTTTCGAGCGGTTTTATGCTCAACACATTGCAATTCCCTCTCTGCTACTATCGCTATAGCTAACCCTACAATTGAAGCGATTGCTCTTGGCGCTAACTAGTGGCAAACGAGTGAAATACATTTTTACCGCGCAGAGGCTGTAGTTCGCCTAAGTATGAAGTATAGTATTTATTATATAAGTCATTGTATAAGCTCTAATAGACCTAAATAATATAAAAAATAAAATAAAAAATATGGTTAAAATACTTGCAATTTTGCCGTATATATTTCCTGGCATTACTTATTCATTAATGACCGAACAAATAAGTATGATTTATGTATGCTATCGTGAGCAGTGAAAATTGAAACAACAATTTCTTTTCAAGTTGTCATGCACGGTCAAGATAAATTAAAGTTATAGCTACTGTAATTACACGAATTATTAACTAAATACGTACAATGTATTTTTATAGTAATCTCCTTTGTGTAATTAATTATATCTAGACACTTCACCAACGTATCTCCGGAATATGAGTAGACGTGCTTGTGATAAATACATACACGGTTGAAAGTAAAATAGCTATTTTAAATGTGTAGCCAAATAAACGGCAAAGAAAACTAATTTATTGTAACTGTTTTTCAGTTTCTATCGGTAAATGAATATTTACTAGAGCAACAGATTCATAATCTAGTATTTGTTAGTTTCACGGTGTTTGACCAAACAATTAATAGTATCGCAAACTTTTACACATTTACATAAACACAGCGGGCTAGTGTCAGTACTAGATTTCTCAATGGCAGTAAGATAACCAATGCATTAAAGCAAAAGCACATTATGTGAAATGAATACGTGCTTTATTTACATTAAAAGTTACACCTAAGCCGATAACGAATTACAAACACTTTGATTGGCTACTTACTATGTAAAGGTTATTAGCATTAAGGTTTTATTAAAACGTGTAAGGATTAATTTATTACAAATCAAGAATTCGTATTGAATTCGTTAATGTCAGAAACGTTTTGCAGCCAAAACAGTTACATCTCGGAATCTATTGACAGGAATTCATTTATTTATTTATTTTGAATATACAGCGACAAGGAAAGAGACGTAGTAAAGTACTAGGTCCGTATGCAAATTCCTACGTCAAAAGAAATAAATATCTATCTACTTGGTTAATATTTGTTTATTAACTAACTCAAACACCCAACCTTGCCCGAATAAAACACGATTATCTTTTGCGGCACAAAAGTGTTGTTTCAAACTTAAGAAGGGAATTAAATATAGAACTTAGATTATAGTGTTGTCTTGAGTATATATAATGAGGAAATTTATTCCGTTTCATAGAAGTTAGAACATAGAATATAAATAAAGATGGTTACTACAGATTATTTATTTGAGGATGGTCCAGACATCCCTGAAGCGAAAATAAGTCTAATATACGTCCATGAAATTTATGTAAATGGATATATCAGAAAGATATATTCTTTTTTATTATATTTTCTATTTTAGCCCGGATTAGTATTGCGTAATTCGCATAATCAGATTGCTGAATGTGCAGTTCATGGTGCATCCCCATCTTAATTATTAAAGGAAACCCAAGCAAAGATAGATTGCTAAACCTTTTTCCATTTCATAGTAAGTTGTTGGATTTCTATTTTCGACTAGTTGTTCTAAAGCGGGAAATCGAGTTGCGTGTTGTAATGAATCCTGGCAAAAATGATTGGCACTTTTGGTGAGACACTGCAATTTTTTATATTACTATTGCTCACAATCTCATTAAAGTTATTACAAAATGTATTACCATTCCTTTTTAAATATATTGCCATATAAGAAAAGTAATCTATGCAACCCAACCTGTTTGAAATCCCTCTCTTTCGTTTTCTAGTATACCTAAGAATAATTTTACTAACTCCATTATTATAATTGTATAAATCGGAAGTGATCAATTCGAAACTCTACAAGGACCACATAGAAAGGTAGTAGCAACATCACTTGAACTATCCGAACGGCCAGTAATGAATGTTTTATGATGGTTGGTGCCGGCAATAAAATTCAATGTGACATACTCAGATCGTCCGCCCTCAAACCAGCGATTGGAGCATGATAAAGATCGTGCTCAAAGTGGTCGTTCTTCAATTGAAAATGTAGAAATTAACCCTTGATTAGTTGCCGAAGTAAATCCAAATTTGTCAAGAGGATAATCGGATTAGATTACATTACAGGAAAAACAAAATACCATTTTTACAAAATGAAATTAGTACAGGAGCTAGGACAGGACGATTTTGGCAGCAGGATACAATTTTGCGAAGAAATCATTAACATGTGCCCTGATGATCTTAGGTCTTTGCAAAGAATCCTTTTTTTCAGATGAGACCACTTCTTGTATTACACGGTTCAATTAATCCACAACTTATTGGCCAGCTGAGAATCCACTTTGGATGGAAAACTTGTATTGTATGGACAGGTATCGTTGCCAATAACGTTTTGAGACTCTTCTTTAACGAAACGTTGAACGAAGGCCGACATCTTCAGTTGCTCTAATTTGATTTAGTTCCGTTATTAGTACTATTATTTCGAAATGATGACGCTCCTGATATACCTAATAACACTATTTGATTTCATTTGGATCTCATATCACTATGCGCCTCCTGTTCGCGAATATTTATATGAAATTATTGAAAATAGGTGGGTTTATAGGCCAGGATTCATAGAATTGCCTATTAGATCGTCTGCTATAAACCCCCAAGATTTTCCTTGTTTATTTTAATGGGCCTAACTATGTTAAAGGTAAGTAAAGGTGTAAATTCGTCAGAAATTAATTGCATCTCACGTTATTGGTAACATGCAGCAAGAATCTATTAATTGCTGTAGACTGTTAAGTTGTAAATGATTATGCAGTGAAAACAAATACATTTAAAATATGTATTTAAAAGAATGCAAGATTGCAATACTTGAAAATAGATAAATTGTTATTACACGTAGATACCTATCATTTTTATGATATGTATAGTGGTGACTCGAATGGTATCAGCACACTCCGCACGGAACAAATTAATGCATATACTTTGGAAAGCCATGGATTTCTATTGTGATGCTAGGATTATACTAAAGGTTTTCTGAACATCAACTTTTTGGAACTTGTGTTTGTATCAAAACTCACATTTTCCGACCAAATTTGTACAGTTTGTAGTAACTGACAATTATAAATTTGTTTTTGCAGTACAATAACGAAGATTGCTTAAATTTTGATGCACACAGAATATTGCAGTAATCAAATAGGACGTCTTCAGTTTACCAAAAATTAACTGTGAGAAAATAAAAGTTCCATTTCTGTGCAATGTTCCAGTAGCGACGTGGTAGTAATTGCATAACTATTACATACTGGAACTTATGCAATGAGATCATAATGTACGTACATACCTATGAACGTTTTAAGCTGTAGCGAAAGAGGAGAATGGATTCCGCTTGAATAAAAGCAGGGAATGTTTTGTAGTGGTCAATACATCTTGAGATATATTATTATTGGGATGTATAAAGATGAAAAAGTAAAGGATTTAAGACCGTTGGTGTACGTTTAACCATATTTTATGTATCAAATGGATCTGATTTAGAAATGAAAAGCCATTTCAGGATATCTAAAAATTGTAGTGTCTTCAATTACTTAACATGTTCTTAAATGCTCTGGTCCAGAAGCAAAAAACGATTTTAGGTTTTTAAGGATTTATGTAGTGATATTTAGCCCTTCTTTTACGAGACCAATTTTTGATGATCAATAGATATAGAGGGTATCTAAATATTAGGGTATGTTGAAGAATTCTAGACATTGATTTGGCGATTTCTTACTGAATTTTGTGTCCTATATCCTGGTCCACAAATAACACTTCAATATCTACTGAGATGCTACTTAAAAAAATCAAAATATTTGTTTTGCGAATTTGGTGGTCAATATTAAGGAGAAAGATCCATTTTCTAAAAAATATTTTCAATTTCATGGTGTACTTGATTAAACTGGAAGTAAGTTCTTCTATATTATGTACATTTCGTATGCCTCCTTTAAATGATAATTTATTTCTATTTAATGTTTGTAAAACCAAGATGCGATTGAAATATCAATATCTATTATTTGGCACCAAATATGTAAATCAATTTTATGAATTTTACCGGCGAGATAACAAGCTCCTTACAATTACAGATAAGTATAAAAAATTGCATTAGAAAGATTCAAACATCGACATATTGAACTTGTTTAAACTAAGAAATACCCTGCGTAACATTTTCAAAACTTCTTTGTGATCATAAGTAATTAGCTATGCAAGTTGATAAAAAGTCTCTAAACTAACTTTCATAGCCGGTATAGAATAAAAGATATTAATAATTAAATTGAATCGAACATTTTTAGAAAAGAAAATTAAGAATTCTTAAAGTTAGCATGTCCTAAGCACATAATCTTAAACAACCTATCATTCACAAGGTACATGATACATAGAAGTGTTCTATTTGGAATAAAAAAATAAGATACTTTTAAAAAATACGTCTTTCTCCTCAATATTGCTCACCAAAATCTCAAAACGATAATATAAACGTAATTTTCTAATTTCTAAGTGTAATTTGATCACGAAGATGTGTTTTAGTTACAACCCAGTTTCTAGAGGATTGAACAATACGCACTTAAACATGTTTTGAAAATGTTTTACTAAATCCAAATATGTAGTTACTAAGAATAACCATTTATAGATTACTAGTTGATTGTTTTTTAATAGCTTATCCAAGTTATAAAGCTTGCGCACAAAAATTTTCTAAAATAACAGAGTAACGTCGATGAACGAATATTATAATATAGAAAAAAATTAGAAATAATATCAAATAAATGAAAGACATTCTCAAAATTATCCAATTCAATCTAATAGGATCTATGACAAGCTATAATGGATTCTTAACGGTTATATAACACACATGAAAAGTATTTTGTCATTTATACAAATTCGTATTACCATTCTTTGTCATTTAACTTCTTCGCTTGAGTCACCATACTGATTGTAGGGAAGCGTTAAGAACACCAAGCAAGATTTCCAAATGAAGTTAGACTGCGTGAAAACTACCTATTATAAAATTTACATATGTAAATATTGTAGACTTATATTATGAAACCTTGAATAAAAAAAAACACGAGAGTAACTCAGACGGCGCATTAACACATCAACATAACCAACCATTTGCATTTTAATTTATATTCAAACATTTTCCCCCGGTACTACTTGAACATAGTTGTTATTTTACTTTAAGCGTGTAAAACACTGCTTTCAGTATTTACATATCATCCATAATTAAAACGCGCTTAATAAATCAAATGCAAAAACGCATTACAGGAATTAAGCGGAATTAATCAGCTGTAGAACGTTTACGCATGCGTCGGGCGAATAATATTTAAAAAACGAACGTTACCGCTTCCGAATTTTTTAATTTGCATATGGAAAAAAAGGTGTACGTAATTTCGAAAATGTTGGTATTCTGTTTGCTGTAACAAATAATAATTTCATACAAATACCGTTTAACTACACAAATTGATCAAATAATATTCACATAGAGTAACTGTCTTCTAAAAATTAACTAGCTGAATTGTATCTTACGTTCCCTGTTGGTGGTCTACCTAGAATTGGTTATCCAACTGGTTTGATATCACCACCATAATGAAACACATCAACACACCCTTTCTCCATGCAATTAGCTAGCGACGCGCCTAACAATCAGGCAACCACCCCAAACAAAAACAAAGAACGACCACACACTGTTCACCAAAATAATTCAAAAGGGACACCATAAAGAAAAACAAGCAAGAAAAAAGGACATGACTGGTAAGCATATTAATCATTCTGGCAATCATCATTATTATCTGTAAGAAGGCATAATCCATTCTGCGTGATGTTTTTCTTTCTTTTTTCGCCTCATAACATAACATTCACACACCTTGGAGCTTTTTTTCAGTTTCCCAGAATTTTTGCAGTTCGGTGAAGTATTTGTCCAAAATGAAGACCTTCGAGAGCCCTAATGTAGCCATGTTGGGTGATGAGGGCTCTCACATTGCGGCCATATTCCGGACATAACTTCTTCGAGGTAACAAACGCGGTGGAAACGAAGAGAATAATAACACGCGGCACGATACACACTCTTGCGCGTACCTCGTTCACGACACTGAGTACTGGAGAGTTGGTCCGAATGCCGCTACCTGAGAGAGACCTGATCGAGGGAAACCCCCCGCACACCTGCGATACACCTGTGTGAGTGTCTATGTGTGTGTGTGTGTGTTGTGTAAAGGTCTTAGAACATTCGGGATGCAGCGGGTCTAAGATCAATTACTGGTCTGGGCGTTCATTCAGGAATTTTTGTCGACCGCCAACTAACGTTGTTTATTCGAGAAAAGATCGTAATGCAGTAAACTTTATTTGAAATTACTTGTTGCAAGAATATTATAAAATACGCAGCTGGATACGGTGAAGGATATAACGTTGTTCACCTCTACATTACTAGTAAGATTCAATGTATTTCAGACAAGACGTGTGCAGTTTCAACATACAATTGTGTATCAACTTGCGTGAAACAATTATATTCATGAATACGCAAAAATTATAATGGACACGAATTCTTGTTAAGATTTGTTTCTTAATTGTTAACTATGTATTAACGAGAGAAAACTATAATACTTTCGAATTATAAAAATACTGTTAAAAATTGTTTAACATTCCTACAGATGTTAAGTTCTGTACTGGATCATTATGACTGGGATTTTGAGGTACCGTTGCTAATTTGGTTCTCACATTCCTAATAGAAGTACTATTAGTTAAGGTCGAAATAATAATCTTCAATGCAAAATGCACACTTAGAACTTTGTTTACCTAGTAACATTGATTTAACTCTGTGGATCCGTTTTGGGACCGGTTTTAAGTTCACTACTCATCGACAGTATACAAGGATAAGCTGAAAAATTCGGTAACTAAAGCATAACAAATACCAATATTTCAATGAAATGTTTTTTATTTTAGTCGATGCTCAAGTGTCTTTATGCCTTCACATTACTCAAGTTCCTCAAAATAGTGTTCCACGGCAGCTCTTCATCCGAAGCAAATCTCATACCGCCAAGGTGTTTCTTAAGCTTGAAGAAGAGGTGATAGTCCGACGGAGCTAAATTCGTTGAATAAGAGGATGCCCAAGCGTTTCGAAAAATTTGGCCAATTTTGCTTCAATAACTCCACTCTTATGAACTGGTGCATTGTCTTGATGGAAACGAACTTCTTCTGCTTTTTTCCGGGTCTTTTTTCCGACGATAGCTTCCTTCAATCGATCCAAAAGCTTAGAATAGTATTGTCCATTTGGAAGGTAATCGATAAGCAAGAAACGGAAGCCGTCGCCTTTCCTGCCGATAGAATGACTTTCGCCTTTTTTGGAGCCGGTTCACTATATTTAGTCCACTGTTTTAATTGCTATTTACTTTCCGGTGGGTAGAGGTGACAGATTGGCGCAAAGAGTCTGCTGGCTGTTGTTGAAACCGTTCCAGCGTTACCAGCTGTACAACATTCGACGCGTTTGCACACCGCTTAGACATGTCCAATATAACATTTAAAATGTACGTGACCCGTCCTCTGGAGATGCCTGCAGCCTTATCTTATCCAATATCGTTGAATGTTGATCATCTTCCACAAATTTCAAAACCTTTTGCACATTTTCTTTGGAAGCGCCTCTTTTTGGGCGTCCAGAACGGGCATCATCATTTATGCTCATACGACCTTTTTTAAATTGCTTCACCCATTTGCAAACAGTCTTAGAAAAAGAAGCATCTACGCCTAACAAATTCACCATATCAGCATCAATTTGTTTAGGCAAAAAATACTTGTTCCACAGGTATTTAATCACTGCGCGAATTTGAATATTGTCCAACTTTAAAAAGCGCCGAAAATGCTTTGCTTTGAATTCGTATACACAGCAAACTACTTGGGAGATCGACATGAAGTTTAATACGTATATCATTGAAACATTAAGCTATGCAATAGCGTCAAAAATTGCTTTCATACAGCGCCATCTCATAGTTAGTTACCGATTTTTTCAGCTTACCTTCGTAGCAACTGTAGTCAGTCCTAGTAACGAGCACAACGTTGAGGTTGTTGCAAACAATATGTTAAAGCAAATGTAGAATTGGTGTTGGGTCAATGTTGCCACTAAAGACAAGACCAACTTATTTAAAGAAGTTGTTTCCTACCCTAATTTACAGATTCTTAACAATATTATTTAGGTTCTTCACTAAAACGGGATGATAACTGTAACATGTGAAATAAACATCATAATTTAAAAATTAAGGCAATTAAAACAATCTATAAGTACTAATTCTTTAAAAATTGTATACTTCTCGACATTTCAATTGCAAAACTCATATGAGATTCTTTTCTGTTCCAATTCTTTTGGCAGTGAAGTTTTTCTTAAAGAAAAACCAACTAGAGCTGCTGTTTGCACTATATATTTTAAATCGTTTGTGGAACTTACATAGTCCGACGTTTCAGCAGTGTGTCTGCTGTCGTCTTCAAGGTAGCCCTGAGAAAGATTGTTTTGCCAGATTCATTTTTCGTTTCATGATTTTGTCTAGCGTGTTTGTTTTTCCGTATTTATTTATTAGTGAAATTGTCTCGTGTGGGGATCGATTTGTTTTTTACGAATCTCGTACTTTAATGGATTTGCATTAAACTTATATTTAAGCTACAGTTTTCTGCGCAGTAGACTAATTTTGACATGAGCGGCTGTGCACTCCTTTAATCCTTCTCCATTCTGTGGGATTGGTCTGCGTATGCTTATTCTTTTGTCCTCCGTATCGTGGTTGCCGATCTTCAGCTAATACTTTTTTAATCATTCATCAGAAATTTTTAATCCCCAGGCTTGGTGTGTTAATGGCAGTCGGTTTTATGTGGCTCTGTCTTCTTTATCCAGGATTGCTGCGTTGTTCCATGTAATCCTATGAACTTTTTCCCAAGGATGTTAAGCCAAACGTGACTTATCCGTTTCTCCCACTCGAAGTAGCCTGCGACCATATAAGCTTCACAAACGATGGAAATAGCCCAAATAATAACTCTAATTATAATCCATCGTTAACAACATGATTTCAAGAAAAAGCAGGTAGTGTTAATCAATTAGGGTTACCATTTAACTTAACTAAATGTTTTAACTTTATTTAAACTATATTATTTTAAATCCCTTTGTTATATTCATAAGTATAAGAATATAACATGGCAAGCTAGTAATTCACAATATAGCTATAGCGTAAGAGAGTTTAAAATACATTGTTCGAAGCATAATTTAAAAGTAAGTCATGAGTGCTGATAACCTTAAAGTAATGATGTATAATAGCTTGCCGGATAGTTGGAAAAGATATGCTTTACTGAATTTAAGATAACAATAGAAACTTGTTAGTAAGATACTTCTGTTTTATCCTTTAATAAATATTTTTAATTGCTGCATGTAAGATACACTGGCTTTGACTTGCTGCTTATTACATGTCTCTAATGTATTTTTTTCACATAAATAAGAAGTCGATATATATATATATATATATATATATATATGCATATTATAAAGCTTGTTTTTCTTGTTGGTGATTTTGTATTGCTTTTTGTTTCTGCTTGACTTGTCACAGAAAAGAGTCTTCGAAATAAAGTTTATTATTACCTTCGTTAATCAGAAAACTATTTTGTTGCTTAAACTGTTTGCAACTGAGCAAACAAATAAAGACAAAAACTTAACGAATGTAAATGATTGCTTCTCCTATACTTTGCTGGCGATAAAGAAACTATTTTAAAATTGAAATCTACTTGCTAATATCAGGGATTTTAAAGCCCGATTGTGCTCTCAATTAATTACAGATTACTATTGGATTTTCTATTACGCAGCAACCATTGCTTTACCGCAGTAATAATATTGTCAAAGCAACTAGTTAACAATAGTTCGCGTAAATGAAGCAGCGTGTTTTGTAGAGGAGCGGTTCTCAATCGGTCTGTTACGACATACTGGTGTGCCGCGTAATTTATAATATGGTTTTATTATAGCTAACTGGATTGCAATTACTAATAAATTCCACCAAAGTCTGAAACATTCGATTCCCATTCAAAGGGAATTTTTTAATTTTAGAATATCTTGAGATTTTCTTCTTCTGTTTTATTCTCCCATGAGAGTAAATTTAATCTTTTCGGCTCAGATGGGAAGGATAATGTGTGGACGAAAAATAAACCGCAACATTTAAAATCAACAGCTAAACATGGAGGTGGGCATGTTATGGTCTAAGGCTATGTTTCTGCTGCTGGTGTTGGAAACCTTCATTTTACTGAAGGTGTTATTAATAGGTTTATGTACGCAAATATCCTTAAACAGACTTTAGCGTCTAGCGCCAGGAAATTTGACACAGGAGATGATTTTAGAATTTACCAGGACAACGACCCGAAACATTCTTTGCATGTGGTGCAGGAATGGTTGTTATATAACTGCGGCAGTATGGTAAAAACGCCAGCTCAGTCACCTGACATTATCGAAAATTTGCGGTTTATTCTTGAAGCAAAAGTGCGTAGTCATCGAATAACTAATAGGAGTAATCTAAAAAATGCTTTATTACGAGAATGGACCAGTATTTCGCCAGATTATACGCATAAGTTAGTAGAATCTGGCTACTTCAAGAGTAGTAGATATAATATATTTAATTTACATTGTACTGTATCATTTTCACTGTGAGTTATTGTATGGGAAGTCTGGCCTGAGTGATCGTAGAAACGATGCTGTGATGACTGAATGATTATAACTGCAATATTTTATGTTATTGGCAAATTTGACAATTGTGTTTTAATGAGTTGTCTATTTTTTATCTGAATAGAATTGAAACTAAGATTTCGGATGAACTTCAAGACGATGATCCACTACACGAAGCAACGTCAACGACTATTTCCGCTTCTATCCTAAAACCTGTTGCGTCAACGAAATCTTTTGAAAATAAATCTACAAAAAGTTAAGTTTTGCTTTCACCTAGATTGGAGAAGAAAAATTTGCTTGGAAAGTAACAGAAAATTGAAACTATGGATTTTGGAAATAGAAGATGGATATTTTACTAGTTTTGAATTTACTTCGACGATTCTGCCTAACTTGACAGGAAAGCAAGGAAACTAACTAAGAAGAATGGTTTAAGACCCACTTAAGAAATCCTGATTAATTAAATACTTCCCGTTTACCTCTACAGCAGAAATTTCTACATCGTTTCTTTCATAAAGGCCGGAAAACTTCCATTACAGACAATGTGCTTTCTCTATTATTTCCATTTGCGACGTCCTATTTATGCGAATCTGCATTTTCCACAATGAACATAGTGAAACCCTACTGCAACACAATACTTAAGAGCATCGATGTTGAAATGCGTGTGAACTTTGTTCCATACTAGATTACGCTTTGAAAAGCAGTGTGCGAAACGAGTAAGGTTGGCCAAATCCTTAGCGCCCCAAATCCAGACTCGCATGGACGCATGATCGATATGAAAATTGAAACCAATCTCCCTCCGTTTCATTGCTGTGTGTACACGTATGGTACAGTGCATTATGCGTTGTAATGTATTTGTACTTCATTATATGGAAGAACATTTAAACAGTTTATCTGTATATATTTTATGAATAGTAATAACTTAGCCTAATCTTCGACGTGCCAGATCCCCATCCAGGCCGATGAGGAAACCCACCGCATTTCCAGCGTGATTCGACCGTCTCACAGCCTTTGTTTAACAATGATAGAAGTCGTACATCGTATTACGCGAAATAATAATTAACTAAGCACGCCGAACACACGTAAGTTGAAGAAGCGACCAGGGGCTGCCCAAATAAACAAGTTTATAATCGAATATCCTGATTTAAAGTTCGATGGTTATAAAGTATGGTGAAATCTATGATGACGTGCAAAGTTAAATTCACTTTTTAATGATGCTTTGCCCCTTGCTCAATAAACAACAGTTTCAACACTTCTGGTATACATACAACCCCATGTTGAAGCTACTGTCTCGGATAGCATTACGTAGGTATCTATCAACGATACGTGAACATGTCGAAAACAGGATTAAAGTTGAATTACAAGATAAAAAGTTGTGGTTATGTGTACACGAGACTACAGATCGTAAAAAAACTCTGTAAATATTATGATACGTATACTAGAACCTTTGAAACAGCCGCCTGCAATCTTATTAGCTAGCGAGAAACTACAAATTTCTGTTTTATGTATAACATCTTCGACGATTAAGTTTTTAACAAAAAATAATTGAACATCTTTACTTATAGAAAACGCTTCTACAAAAAAGATTCTCCCATTCTCCAGCTTAATTAGATTTTGTTGAACCGAAACCTTTGGCTAGTCTTATTTTACAATTACATATTAGTATTCTTCATGAAATATATACAGATAAACCGTTTTAGATGCTCCTTCACATAATGAAGTATAAATACACGTAATACGATGTGCCATATGTGCATGCACGGCAGGGAAACGGAGGCAGATTGGTTCAACGAAATACTTGTATATTGATAACTGGATATATCGGTTATTTTTGTATATTAAAAGATAAATCGTTAAATATGCTCTGGATCTTTCCATTAGCTTTAACGTTTAACACTTGGTGATATATTATTAACTATTAATGTTACTATTATTTTAGTTATTACTGATATATGTCATTTCTTTTCTAATGTTTTTGCGAACCCAAATTCTGCGAATTACCAGTAAATTATTACTAGTTTTCTATGTAGACACATATAAGCACTTTGGTATTAAAAAAACCTTCATAGCAACGGATATAAAAAAATACTTATGTATTAACAATTACTAAGGAGGACGTAGTTAATACTAGTGAGTTTATTTGTGAACGTTAAGCATACGTTGGGTAATACACCTACCGCGTTCAACGTATTATAAAGACGGGCCTCGAATCCTGTACCGTTGAAGTAATTGTGATATTATTTAGCAAAATTGCTCCTTTAAGCCGCTACCGCTATGGAATTCGATTCAAAATATACGTAGATAGCAGTAACCTTAACGTATAATGCCGAATTACAAAAATCACGATCGTATAAGATTACGTATTTACGAAAGAAGTTTGTTAGCAGATAGAAATTTTACTCTTTAGCTATTTCCTTACATTTACATTTGTAATTACTTTAAGTATACATAGGTGCTTACGTGCAACCAGACAACGTATCCAAATGCATTAATGGTAGTTCAGTTCTTTGGACCCTACCTACAGCTATAGTATCTAATTAGGAGGTTATGTAAGTTAACATCATGAGTCGTGTATTTAGAACGAATCCTACTTGTGCAACAGCACTCCGCAACATAAAATGTACCTTAATGAACATCCGCATTACCATGGGATCAAGCAAATTGACCTCAGAGTGCATCCACAAACCTGTAATAGTATAAATCTCCGATCTTTTAATAATGCTTTTGTGCGCTTTCGTAATATTGCCGATAATTTTATCTTTAAGTAAGAGTATTAATTGATTCGTGTTGCATGCTGTTGTTATTATTGCAATTACTGGTATGCTTTATGACAAAATGTTTTGAGAAAATAGCTAGTTTCTTGAGAAAAGCGTGTCGTACGTAGTGTGGCAAATTACTATTATAGGTACTAATCGCTCTATAAAGCGTATTCTTTGGAGAAATTTTCTTTAGACCAAAGTGAAAGTAAAGCTTTTATTATACGTAATGTGATATGATTAGAAATTAGAAGAATAATGTTAACAATACGAGGGCAATTTTAAAAAGACAACCATCCAGAAAATTTCGGAAAAATGAACAATATTAATGCAATGATTTCCTAATTGTTCCAAATATTTTCAAAAAAAATATTTTTCAAAATCCACGAAATAGTTGTTTAAATGTTTTTCCAAAATGTTTACTTAGTGGCAAGATGATAGTTTCTGATAATAACTTTATTTCCTTTTATTTACAACCTAGCTCTTATCTTCTATTACAATTTTCAAGGAGTCTACTAGCTTTGAAAGAAGTCAAATTTTTCTATAAAATATCTTCTCTATGCAGTTTCTGTTCAGATGTAAATAATTTTAGAATCCAACGTGAAGACATGATTACTTCCTCAATTACCCAAACTGGCAATTATACATTGATTTGCTTACCGATCAAATTGTTAGACCAGGATTTAATTTTAAAAGACACTGAGAAAAGAATCCGAGTAAGCTCAACAAAAATTCTGAGATTCTTGCTTTTATTCAAAGAATTGTCAACTCATTTACATATATATTCTTCTCAAACAGTTAGCTGTTAATATAAAATTAATTAACTAAACCATCATGTAATTATTTCAACACTTAAAGTATTACATTTAACAACGGTGTATGAATTTGTTCCAATACCTTCAATGTGGTCCGTCAAACATTTTAAAATTTTCATTTAATGAACTGAGATTATTAAGCTAAGCATCATAGGCTTCAAAATGTGTGACACCAGTGGGCTAATTCAACTGTATAAAGATGTGGAAAAATCGTGGAATCAAGAAATACGGTTTGACAACCGAGATGTTGCATCTTTTATTATACGAAATCATATATTTTAGAACTTTCGACTACCGATACACACGGTATTTCAATAAGAGCGCACGATTTGAATTGTCCGCCATGTTTGAGAATCATAATAACACATGATTATGACATGACAGATCGAAAGTTAACAGATGGGACTTAGTAAACATGGAGTATTAGACGATAGAACAATGCGTCCCGGTGCCACATGTCATACCGCTCGTGAAACATTGACTGTCTTGCACGAGTTTGCTCCTGATCGTGTCATTTTCCGGTTTAGTGACCAGGATTGGCCGCCACGTTCTTACGATTTAACAGCTTTGGAGTTCTGGCTGTGGGATTATCTGAAGTCACAGGTTTATACCAATAATCCCGCGACCACCAAAGCATTGAAGGTCGAAATTAAACGCTCTACCAATAAACTATCGCCGCATTAGTGTTATTGCAAATTTTGCCAAAAGATCACGCACATTTTTATAAGATATTTTGTTTCATACAGAATGCTCAAATGTATACATTATAAACCAATAAATATTTCAATACTTTGCTACAAAAAACCATGTTTTATTGAACCTTCAAATATTGCGCCCTTATTGAAACACTCTTTACAAATCCAAGAAACATTTTCTCAATTGCTTTATATATTTTTATATTTTATCGGTTCGTGTACAATTGTACGATAGATATATACTAAATGCAATAAAAAAGTGTTAACCAATTATATTGCCAATATTATTTGTTATATTTTTTGACAAATAAACCTCAGCTTATGTGTCCACATGAACTTGATTTAGGACGAACAATAATAGGTGGTTGCTACATGTTAAAAAGACTCTCTAAAGAACACAATGCTTAGTTTTATTACAGAATTGAAAGCAGTCTTTCTTGAAAAGATATATTAAATATATATATTTGCTCTCTATATTCTATTCTCTCTATACATCTTGGACCATATTTATATTAATATTAATAATAAAATGAAAGTTTGCCTAAATGAGCAGTTAAACTTTATTTTATCTTGCAGGAGAAATAATAGTTTCATAATCTCTTGCTTATTTATTATTTTATTATAGTCCACCTGGATAACAAACAGCAATTAACTTCACATATTTAAAATGTAGAATTTGGTGAAGCTTATTTTCGCTTTTTTTTATAACGTTTTGTATTAATTGTAATTATTTTTGACATTTTTACTGGAATTCGTATGAAATTCCTCGATGGTTATCTAAACAACATGTAACTTGCATATATTTTTCAAAGTTTTTATACATTAGTTGTGTTTCTGTTGCACACGTATTCATCTGCCACTCCCCCCTCCCCTCCCCCGCCAATATATAGAGCAATAAAAATATAGTGCTAAGTACTGCCAACACTTATAGCAAAGTAACTGTAGATAAATGAGAACATTCAATGTATCAAAAAATGAGTCAACATAACTACAAAATTATGTAAAAATAATAAATAATTTATATAATAACAGTTGAAGTCAAATTATTCACATGTTTTTGTTAATTTTACGAAAGGAAATATATGATTTTACACAGCATTATTGTCAAAGCAATACTGCTGTATTCAATTATAGGCACAATGTAAGTTTTACAAAATATAGTAATGGACTCGTGGAAACTAAAAGTTGTAGCTAGATTAACAACACTTTTTTTACTGTGCACAGAAGCCTTGATCCTAAAATGCTGTTTGTACAATGTACGCATTTCTAAACTTTGTCAAATCACTTCTATTACACTATAAAGTACATATAAAATAAATTTTATATTTAGTGAAAAGTTAAGTTCTATGAAAGGAAAGGGTGCAAAAATAAGTAACTATGTGTAATATTCAAGTTCATTACGAAAAAATGTTTTAATTTCCTTTAAAACATCAGAGATAATAAGGATAAGGAGCAGTGGAATTCTAGAACCATGAACGGCCACATTTAAATTAATCTATTCTTTTGACGGTAATAAGTACACCATAATGAGAACACGCCGAGAATGTTAAGGGAATCGACAAGCAAAAAAATAAAAGCGATATTAATACGATAGAAGCGGTTAGGAATGCCAACAAACTCGAGAGCAATCATTAGATTTCGACGGCGGATCAGAAACAAAACCCGCCATTAAGTTACGAGACCAAGACAGACGAAGGGTTGTAAACAGGTTTTCATACACATTACTGGTCTCTGTCTTGGCTTACACATTTCTTTTATAATCATTTCGTTGTGAAAGTGCGGTAAGCATCTTGCGCATGCCCACAGCACTACTATTACTACTACCTGCCTGATGCACACACAGGTGGATAATCTGAACGAATAAACGAAGCTATACGTGAACGAATAACTCCGAAATGTTTTGAATATCTCCGAGTGTTAATATTAGTATAAGAATTCTTTGAAAAAAGAGAACACATCGCGCGCAATCTTAATTTATTCATGTTGGGCGTGCGTTTCCTTGCCGTTTTATTAATTGTCTTTCTCCGAATTAATTATTAATATAAATCAATTAAATTAATGGCAGTATTATTTTTATCTTCGTTTCCACAGCAGTACCGCAGTATATTAAAAATGATATATTTACAGTCCGAAGAAATATTTTATTATTTTAATTAGTGCATTTGCGAAATCAAATTTGATTGTACTTAGAAATTTATTTTCGATGTACTAACGGAAGCTTTCCCCTACCTTAGTTAGTGTAAAACAAGGACAAATTCCCTTTTATATATGCTATATTTGATTTCCTTCTTAACCTAAAGAAATTTATTTAATTGGAAACACCTGCTTGAATTAAGTGAGTATACCAAATAGAAGAATTACATTTGTTTCATAATAGGATTTCTTCTTCAGAAAGACTTTTAAGAACTTTCTTTGCACTTAAATATACTATTACTTTAATTATAACTTTTAGTTCCCACATATCCACCAGTATAAGCGCACCATATAAGTGCCTAGTTGTTAAACCCTGCATACACAAACATGTCTTTTCAAAGCCCAGCATATCCAATATAGACGTGCGAGTTCTCATTTAGCCCTGCAGCGTTGCCCTATTGATAACAAAACAGACGTCAACAAATTTTTCCTCGTCTTACTTTGTTCTTATACATTCTTATGTGTATATATTCACATCTCATGAAAGAACGGAACAGATTATCTTCTGAAAATTGTATTTAGTAGTGTAATGAATCAAATTTCAGGGCGGTAGGAGAGTGTCCAGAGTATGTTAGAAAACGGTAAACGTTATAAAAAGAACTGCAGCGTGAAACGAGTAAAATATCTATCTTTTACAATGATTGAACGTGCATTACAACACAAGGTCCAGAACTACTGCGTTTTCTGAATAGATTAAAAATTATACGCAACCTTCTTATAAGTCTATTTATTACCATATATTAAAAGATTAGATGAATCTATTCAAAATTATCTAAACTCAAAATTCGTCGTTGCTAAATTGGCATAGAAATTCCCCGAACCTAAATCCAATAGAACGCGTAGGAATGCTTTAAAAACATGGCGGTATTCTTGGGGAAATGTACACCAATGGAATAGAATTTGTAATTCAGAAGTTAGTAAAAAGTATACCCAAAATAATAGCTTCTATTATAATATAAAAGGATGGTATATTAAATACTAACCAACCTACATGTATATTTATTTATGTTAATAGTTTTTAATAAAATACAATAGAAAAATTATCTTCTACTTGTTCTATATACAAAATTACCATAATCTCCTAATGATTCTAATTTAGTGACGAACTATTATGCTAGGGTAATATTATTTCCCTCTTCCTTTTTTTTAATTTCAAGACATGATTGCAAACAAATTCAATCCTGCGATTTTTTTCATAATCATTTCTGAAAGGATAATATCCTCTTTATGCCACTTTATACCTTCCGATTATGACAAAAATAAAGTACAATGCAAATATCAAGACCAAACACACATGTAAAACATGAAAGTTAACAAAGGGAAGGAATCTTGAGGGAGAAAGGTTCTTCAAGGTATGTCTGAAGAGAAATAACTAAACGACACATGGTAAAGAGAGACAAATATAGAAATTCGAACTACATAAATAAATATACACAAAAAATATAAATTAGTATTTAAGAAGAAAAATAGAAAATAGAAAGAATAGAAAAAATGCATAGAAAACTTTATCTAAATGGAATTCAAATAACGTTCTTATATCAACCTAGAAGTTTCATGAATTAAATTACATAAAATTCATCTTGCACTCGTGAGACGGATGTTCGTGCAATTCCATTCCGAAAATATGTATTAATTGTATGCAAATCGAATCTAACAACCGTTTAATTAGAGATAAATCTGTTTCTTTGCTTTAACATAAATATTCTAAATATGGTATGGCGCATTGTATTCTATTGTACGGGCAAACTTGTTTGCAAGTGGGCGTCGCGCTAGTGAGTACCGAGCAGTTGTTTGAGTTCGTTTCTACATACAGACAGTACTGGTTGTAAGAATACCATAATCGATTGTTACGGATACTATACCTTTATGCAAGTACCGCTGGAAGAGGTTTTCTCTTTGTCCTGAATGCATTCACTCCACGTAACGTACATATAGTTTGGAAATGTACTAAATGAATTCGCATATCTTCTATGTTATAGAAGGAATAAATATCGAATTACCCATTGTTACATCCTTACAATTTCTTTTAGGTTCTCGGTGATTTTCTTGCTTGATTTTCATTATATTTGCACAGTCTAAATGACATTTATTGTATTAACTTCTGTTACTTTTGCTTAAAATTGTCATTACTATATTGTAAAGAGTCATATCAGATATCGATTTCAATTTAAAGTATCATTACGATAAATTTTATGGATAGATAAAAGTTTTTGCATGAATCTTCGGTATAGTATGGCATTAAATATGCATTCGAATATAAAATTCTCAAAGGCGAAATATTTTCAATTGATGTATCAAATATATGCAAAACAGATATCTCCCATAATGTAAATCATATAATATGTAAGCTACTTGAAAATATTCAAATATTTACACACTAAGTATCTACGAAGAGATAACAAAGGTAATGTTTCATTGAACTATGGAAACTCTTCGCAGTGAATGTGAAATAAAATGATGATGCGGATATATGACAAGACATTTTAAATTTTAGTAGTCTAGTAGTGTACTTCCTAAAGAAAGTCCAATCAAGATATACATTAAAGAAGAAGGTAATTGACAGAACACACCATTTTTACAATGAATTCTTATTGCCTAAAAGGAAGATCAATCAATATCTTGCTCAGATTTTGTAAAATGTTTTGATATTGTTTACGGCGGAGCATAATTGTTGTGTTTATCTTTACTTCTACCTATCTTTATTTCCCTATTATTTCAGCCTCTTTTATAATATATAGGACAGGATCGTTACAAAATTCTACACTTAGTTAACAGGCAAACTTATAAGTAGTTTCCAAAAAAAATATATAGAAACAAATATAAGTAATTAAGATACTTTTATAGTTGGTTTCTATTACAGGTGCACAAACACAAGTGTTGCTGACGGTGTCCATGCTTCCTGCGATAAAGCATGAAAAACAAACAATCGCCTATGCTTATAAGGAAATTCTAGCCAATACACCAATTATCAAGAAACTAGACATGGAAAAACAAATTTCTGTAGCATTAGGCAACTGAATTCGCCTTTTTACATATTTATACTTTATTTTACAAGAATTTGAACTCTAAAACTGCTATGCGTCAAATAGTTCGCAGTATATTTAGGGAAAATGAAACTCTGACACTGGGTAAGATACTGATGTAAGTCAAAAATAATGAAGATTTACAAAGCATAAGTTGAACAATATTGTAATAAGTAACTAAGTAAGTATTTATTATACACAGTTACTCTTCTGTAATTGTGCTGTAATTGTGCTATACCCTGTAGATACACAAAGAACAATGAAAATAGTATTATAACTGAAAAAGGTAATATTGTAAGATTGTGACGACAGTATTTCAAAGACACTTTACAATGTAGAATTGAAGACAATCCAATTTTCTGTTTATTAACTTGGGCGAATAAGTTTCACATGGTGCGGAGATTGTGAACTGATACAAATATCGTAGTCGTGGACAAGTTTTTCTCAAAACGTTTCCAACAGGACTGAAGAATTTATTTGGAAAAGGACGTTGTCCTATTCTGTTCCACTTTGGAAGTTCAGAGGGTCTTGTAGAAAATGGTTTATTATTGTTTAAAGGAAAGAAACCCACAGATTACCATGATGTTACTGTTGTCGAAAAATGTTGCTCATGGATATTGAACTATTTATGTATCACATTATAGTCGAAGAATTGATGGAAAACCAATATGAAAAAAAGTAGGTATTCAAAATTGTCTAACAAGCAAAGAAATACACAATAATAGGAATAAGCATAATTTTTATGCCATTGGTGGATAAACCACAAAACAAAACTGTGTTACAATTACCTTCTTACTACTATGAACTCAATTTTGTCGAGTTAGTTTGGGCCCACATTAAATACGAAGTAACTACAAACAATGTAACCTTAAATTACCCTAAATTAGGTACTATTCCGTGCTGCATAGAGAAATGTAACCGCTGCTACTTGGCAGAAACGCATAAAACATACTATTAAGAAGAGATTTCGTAGGAAAGATCTTGGGGGAATAATTGACGATGTGATCACTGCCGTTAGAAATGATAACAACACTAAAGATTCTAATTGTTATTAAAATCATCACAATAATTTGGAAAATATATAACATCAACTTTTGTATTACTATCCTTTTGTATAAAATTGCACAATTACTGTGACACATGTATTCAATTCTAGCAGTTATAATTTATTTTCCAGATTTTTGTGTATCTAATAGGTTGTTTAGAACACAAAAGTATGGATTTGTCTAAATTTAAATCGTAAGGTTTTGGCAATGTAATAAAAGTGTAAATGAGTAACACTATAAAATTGGCATACTGTTGCATGCCTACACACCTAGAGTTCGTTTCAATGATTTATTGGGATAATCTTCTCATACATCATCGATAATAAAAATAAAATTGGAAGTATATGAAGTAACCCACCTTGATACCGCACTAATCTAAAATTTATCATCGCTATTAATAACTTAATAATAAGAAAAGGTTTTAATACTCCGTAGTCTTATATCTTAGTAATATTACAACAATTATTTATTTGATTTTTGAAGAAAATTTGAAATTTTGTCCGTGCTGCTTAAACAGCGAATAGTCTAATTTACTTCGAACAAGCACAGTGATCGGATAAATTCATGAGCTTACGATGTTCAGACCTTTAGAAATGAAACTTTGGGGGATGTTGATATAGTTCAATACATATTTCTATACAATATTTCTCTTCCTGTGGAAAAAACGATACCTTCTTCGCTTCACTTTAGGTTTTAGGCACTTTTCCTATTACGACACCCATTTTTTATTTGGTCTGCCTATACTTCTTCTTCCTAGACATCTATAAACTCTCGCTCTGGCTGGCAACCTCGTTACTTGCATCTGTTCTACGTATTCCCTCCACTTATTTTTGCTTTCCTTTATTCTCTCATTTATGTCCAAGATGTTTAGTTCTGTTCTTATATCTACATTTCTTATTCTATCAGATCTTGTTCACTTTTCTCACTCTTTCACTCTTCTTAAAAATTTCATCTCTTGTGTCTGTATCCCGCTTTCTTGCTTTTTCGTTGTTGTCAATGTTTCACTACCGTATAAGAGGGTTGGCACTGCTATCGTCTTGTAGAATTTTATTTGTATATCGTTTCTTGTTTTGTTTTTTAACGTTCTGCTAATTGTTCCGCAAATATGTGTGAATTTATTCAGTTTTTCTTCTATGTTTTTGTTTCACCTGTTCGAGTGCAGTACCGTTTATAACTATTTTTGTCCTAATTGGATATTTACCGAGGAAAACCATGGTTTTTGTTTTACTTGCCGATACTTTCATTTCATAACTTTGGCAGATTTTTTGTAATGTATACATCCTTTCCTGTAGATCATCACCTCTTTCTGTTAGGAGTACTAAGTCGTCAGCATATAAGATAAATTTAGGGTGGTGTTCTGATTTGAACGTGTTCCTTTAGGACATTTCTTCTTCTATTCCTTTATAATAGCAAGTTAAATAATGTAGGAGACACACAGTAGCCTTGTCTAACTCCTTTGTTGGTATTTTCCTAGTTAATCTTCAGCCTATATCTACCACAATTGTGGTGTCAGTGTATAAACCCTGTATAGCTCTTATTAAATGATGTGGATATCCCTGTGCTGTTCTATAATTTGTTGTAGAGTGAATACTCCATCTGTGATTGATCTGCCTTTTCTAAAGCTCATTTGTTCCTCTTCTATTAGTTCTCCTGCTATGATTTTCAACCTGTTGTTTAATATTCTGGCGCAAATTTTGTAAGCAGTGTCTAATAGGTTGATTCCTGTGTAATTTTGAGGTTTATTCTTATCGCCCTTTTGGAACAACGGGACTACTTTCGATTCTTTTTAATCTTTAGGGATAATACTATTCTCCCCACATTTATTAAATACATGTAGAAATCTTAGATGTAGTATAACTCCCCCGTATTTCCAAAGCTCTGTATTGATGTCATCCATTCCGGCTGCCTTCATGCAAGCCTTTTCCGTCTATCTCTTGTATTGTTGTTTCGTCAATATTTTCCTTGTCTGGTACAAGAAAATGCTTATAATGTTTTACCCAGTTCTCCTCGTCGGTGTTGTTTATTTATATTTTGTCATTTTCCTGATTGTTTCAAAGGAAAGTGAATTAGAACACAAGAAAATTGATAGAAGACAATGTATAATAGAAAGTTCGGGAGCCATTATGATTATTTACTTGCTATTAAGAGCTATAAACTGTGAGTTAAATTAGTACTATCTCAATGAGACATGAAATGAATATACAGCAAGAATAGGAGAGTAATAAGCGATAAGTTGCGGCAGTACCAATTGAATATTTCTATATCTAGAGGCAAAAAGGTCATAACCTGCATTAGGGATTTCCAAATGGTTGGGTTCAAGATGCTTCAGATTACTACCAACATACGTTAGGATCGATATTCAAAGATTGTTTCAGAAGTAATTTAATACCAGAAGCATAACTGTTCTTAATGTATTATTGTAATTCATACAATAGAGAAGACTGCAAGGAAAAACAGCGGCGGTTTATCGCAATCTATACATATTACTAAAGTTAGCACTGAGAACGTTCAATAATAATGAAATCTACATCATTTGAAACTCAATTATTATCTTCTGAATTTTTACTCATTTTCAAAATTTTCTCCCTGATATTGTTTGGTCTGCGCCTTTATTATATTGTAATGGAATTTTTGAGGCCTCTGTTCTCCTCAAGAACATGTCCACTTTTTACTGTATTCATGAAACTTACCTTTCACTGAGCTTATTTTCTTTATTTATTATTTCCTTTAATATAATTGTACTGTTAGGGAGAATCCAGTGTTGGACTTTCATATCAAACTAAATTATTACATATCTTTATGTAATCGAAAATTACAGCTTTTTTACACAAGAAAAGAAGATAATAGAATTATTTCATCAAAAGTTTATATCACAAAATTCAAAGTACTGTAGGACTCCTAATTTTCAATTTGATTTTTTTTTAAACATTCAAGTTATGCAGTGTTTTGCTTATGTATTGAATATGACAGTTACCTACATTCAGATACCACTTACTGGCACTCAATTTGAAAACGAAGAAAAAAAAGATATAATCTGAGCAAAGTCAACGACGGGGAAGAATTTACAATCCTACGTTCTCCCACTGTAGCCATAACCATGATGTAGTAGGGCAACTGCGAAGTACTGCTTACGGCGAATGACTGATAGACTGATTATAGAGGAATACTATAGCGAGAAGGAATAACCGGAGACGCACACGTACGCAACCGTAGATTTTGCTTAGATTATATCGGTGTATATCGTTTTCCTATATCTATTTGTATATATTTAATATTATCAAAATTGTCTCCATTGATGAGTAATGTGCTGTACTCACATGTACTTTCTTGAATTATGCCTAATTTACTATCTTGGAAAATCGCACTTGGAAAGGGTGGCACGACTGGCAGTTTGGTTCATAATTAATTTCATTCCATCGAGGCCGCATGCTGTGTCTATCAACCAAGCACACAAGTCCAGTATACCATGGATGATGCATCATCTCGATAACAACGAGCACTTGATATAATAACGTCAACGTGACATTCCAACTTGTCTCTTCAAAAATATTTTGAATTTATTTTCGAAAAGAGTAGAAAGTCTTTTAAGCTCCAACGTGAGTACCAGAAAAAAAATTTCCAAATATTTACAATCCATTTGAAAGAGTTGCCGTTATTTTTATGGAGACATAGACTGTGATAGGTCAAAAAACAGTGCGTGTGTGTGAGCACCATTCACATATAAAAACTTAAAACCAAAAGCTCATCAAGATTCGTTATTTCTTTATTGTTATTTGTATTTAGTATTAAAAAAGAAAATTTAGCTTGACAGGGATTCATTTAGGTGGCTGTTAAAAAAAATATTGATCGACAAATTTAAAGAAAAAGCGACCTATTCAGAAAAATAATTACCTGAGATTTTCCAGCACAGTTCGGTGGGTTACTTAAAAAAAGTGAAACCAGTCAAAAAACATTTCTGCAATGTCATCGGATGGTATGAACGTATTGTACCGCATTGTATTATTATATATTACTGTCATCGTATTACCCGGGAAATATTTCCATTGCGTGCGTTAAACACAAGGTCTGCATCACATTGCGTGGACGCAGCGTTAGGACTCTGGGAGAAAGGATAAACCCGGCGTCCGTAATTATAGTAGACTTATTACTTACAATCAAATAATTTTCATAATATGGGCCAGTACTGTGTTCTTTATGTCGATAAGTTTTGTAGTATACCACCTAATTTGTTCCTGAAACGTACTCTTGCACTAATATCTTAAAACAAAGTGTACATTAGTACGTACGTTTTCGATTTGCATTCTTTAGGTATCATAATCACGGTACAATTATAATCATGTGTTAATAAAATTATCAACGTTAGTTTGAGGTGTACATAGTATAAGGAATTAGTGGAAATGTGTTAGAGAAGAAGATATTTAGCAGGTTAAAATATAAAACAAATTTCGTAAAATATACGGTGCAAACATTATTTTAAACTAGCTTCATACATTTAAAGTGCATTCGTTTAATGTCCTCCTTAATATGGATACCGTGTAAGCAATTATTGATCAGAAAAAGCCGTAGACTAATAAAGAACTTCTTGTGATGGGAAAATAAAACTGGTTTGACACTGAGAGAGGAATGATAAGACAGACAAGGAAAAATAAATCAAAGGAAAACTTCAAGAAGCATATTACCGCGAAAGTTTCATATATAGTAAAGTATGTAACCTGGAGAATAGATGGATACGCAGAAAGTAATACCTGAACCACTATGTATGTATATCTCAATTTCACGATTATTAGATTCAAGAAAAACAAGTAATGTACCTGCTGTTCTAGAGTTGTTTCAATAATGTGAATTAAAGAGGAGAATTAGATAACGCATATTTCCTAAGTCGTCTAAACCGCAGTCACCCCAATACTTTAATGTTCTTTGAGCGAATTAAAAATAATAAATATTGATTTTCTTTTTTCCTACATATTGAAACTGAATATATTTCGTATTAAACATTAGTGTAGTAAATGTTTGAAGTGGATTCCATTACTTTGGAGAGAATGATAGAGTATACTTGTAAGTTTTTCACGCATTTTGATAAATATTTTTCGTGAAATACCGGAGCATGGTTGAATAACGCTTTAGCCAAATTATTCGATTATTTTAGTCGGTTGAAGTAAAATGGGTACGGCAGTTGGCACTGCTAAATAGCATTGCTTCTTGCGGTGGGTAAAATTTAGAAGAATTATTCATACCTTCTCTAATTCAAGAAATATACACATTGCAAGTTTTTAAACTACCACGTCATAGGCATATATACATTCACCCATACTTTTTGATCCACTAACCTTATTACTATACCGCTTTTAAAATCATTTGTATCAGTTCACTTGATGTCGTAAATTCCTCAACGTCGGCCTTAAGAAGTTATTGTTATTTTCAACTAATTAAAATCCCAATATTCACAGTCTATACAAAATGAAGTTTCAAGTACTGCAAGTAACCTGTTAACCTTCCTTCTGAAGAAGTGATCGTTATTTAGTTATGAATATGTAGATATAGTTCATTGACCTACCTTGAATGAGAACACAACACTACAACGTCGAATTACCACATAAATTTTCACTAAACATAGTATTTATACGTTAGCTTCCCTTCATTATTGCTTCGTAAAATGAAGAAATATAAAATTATTTCGACTATAAGTAATAAATAATTACGAGAAAATCGTCGTTATCAAACGTAATGAAAGGATATTTGTTTGTTTCGACATTTGTTTCGCCGTAGCTTTACTGTTATTTGCTTTACGTAAACGTTTCGTTCAGGTTGTTTTAAATCATTATTGGTTATTGCCGCCATATATTACTAGAATGTGTCTGGAAAATGATCTTTGCGCAACGTATACGGTTACAGATGGTAAAAAAACGTCCGGATATTTACTTTCGAGAATTACAGACACTTTCCTTTTATTCTTAATGTATCAAAAAGGGCAGCGGTATTAATGATCCGATTTGCTTTTACCAACATTTATTATATCTGTGAGTGAACACGCCCTGAACTTGTAGTTTAGAATGATCGCGTTAAATTAAGAGTAGACCACACGCATCTTATTATGTGCCCAACCCTCGGGCAGATTAAATTCCAGTATTACCAGTACAGTTACTTTAATTTTATTATTTGTATGTGTGTGTATAGTGATTATAAAACATTCACGATTTGCCCGTCGTCTTTCGCTTCCCTGCCGTTCTTTTTTATCCTTCTTTATTCCATTATTAATCAACTGCATGGTATTGAAACATCAAAGGATTTGTGATCGCGTTTGATGTATTGACGAACAGCTACACAAGTGCGTAGTTCCACTTTTTGTATCGGTATTATTAAAATATAAAGACTTGCTGTCGTTTGTATAAGCTTTCGGGGGATTTTGATTCAGCTAACTGAACATTTACTGTTACCTTTTCGCAGGAATGTGCACTGACGCCCATAAGTTTAAGACCACCTCGAAAAATCTGTCTTAAGATTTAGTGAAAAAGAAAACAATGCATTTTTAACGGGAAGACAGTAGCGAGAAGAATAAAGGTCGTTTAACATATGGTCCGGCGACGAAACTCGCTGAAGAGCGTAGCGATTTTACTATATTTTAAATTATATCATTGCATAATTATAACACGTGACAAATAAGTTCCGAAACTCGAACCATATCTAAGTAAGTTGTATCGCCACTTACGTGTTTGTTTCAAAACTGTGACATTCGTCTTTCCGATAATACCAACTTTGCTTCAATCGGTCGATAAATAGCAAAGTTATGACAGCTCTCCCAAAACAACTTTTTGATGTTGAAATACTACCATGGAACAAGTGTTATTAAATTTCACGCAAAACGTTTTTTTGGAAGGCAGAGAGAGGTTAGAAGATGATAATTGTGAAAGAATTTCAGCTCGGGCATCAGAAATCGATCGAAAAAGTAGCTGGTTTTATTAAAAATGATCGCAATGCTTCGCTGAAAACGAGGGAAGAGGATTTAAACATCAGCAGAGAAACGATCCCAATCATTCTTCATAAGGATCTGAGCGAAACAAACGCAAAATTTATTCCGCACACTTTGACGAATGGCCAAAAATGGGTGCGTGCTAATCATTCTACAGAAGTCGTTGCAGCCACTAGAAATGATCCATACTTCCTGAAGTTGTTATGGGTGGAAAATCATGGTACTTTCATTACGACCCAAAGACCAAGCCTCAAAGTGTATCAAAACTCCAAACACTGCTCATTACATTCTTCGGTAGCAAAGGAATTCTATACAATAAATTTGTTCCAACTGGACAAATAATTACTGGCAAATATTATCTCGAAATTTCCAAGTGTCTGATGGTCAGAATCCGTTGTATTCGACCCAAATATCGCGATAATGCACCGAGACACACCTCATTCATTGTTCGTCAATTTTTGACTCGAATTCAAGTCTGTGGCCACGAACGATTCTTCTTTACTCTCTAAATTAAAATTGAATTTGGAAGGAAGACACTTCGACCATTGAAACAGCTACAACACAAGCATTAGTGAAAATTACAGAAAATGAGCTACAACATGCGTTTAAATCACTGCTGAATCGCTGTAACATATGTATTCAAACTGCTAGAGAGTATTTTGAATAAAAAAATTTAAAAATATTCAGATTTCTTGTTTGAGTGGTTTTTCCCACAGCTAGTCTCGAAACTTATAGTATAAGGTGCTCTTAGGTTGCTTTCATTTTCATTATCTTTTATTAAAATTCAAGCCACAATAACGGAATATCCATTATAACACAATATTAAATTATTGGATAAAATGTCGTCATCTATAACATGGATATTTTTTCTTCATCTCATCTAATATTCAAGAAAACTGTTTCGAGTTAATATAACACGCCTCTTTGTAATCACATTTAAAACAGACTCTTATCAAGAAAACGCATATTAGAAAGAAGTAAAGAATAAAAAGAAGCTACAGAAAAGTATTAAAGAACGTTCTAGATACGGACTAAAAGTATATTCTTAAAATAATTGTGTCTAAAAGTTTCATAGACTACTATTTCTTACTCCAATTGCAATCCGTTCAACTAAATTAGTTAAGCATTCACATTTTTTTCTTATCATTTAGGATGCAGTTAAATCAGCAACTCTATGAGTATACAATACTAATCATTGTTATTATCCTATGCAAAATTTATATTACATGGTTAAATGTAAAACTTTGTTTTTTTATCTGAGAAATAAGTAGTAATACAAGCAATACCATATCCGAAAAGCAATAATATCACTTATCTGGCGCTTTAAAGATGGTCAAATTTATAATAACGTTATTATTTAACGAAATATGAAGGTTCTTAAACGAATTTTATTGTTTGTGCAGAAAACTATATAGAATTTCGTATAAAAACAAAAACACTATCACCCTTTTCAATTTCTGATTTTTTTCGTACTCGAGTAGGTAATTAAATTTAGAATTTACGAATCCTACTTTTTTGAAGGTTAAATAAAATACACATTTGTTATTACGATGAAGCTATTAATAACAATTAGCACATAGAAATTCTTCGAATTTCGATGTAAAGTATAATCTGATATAACTTCTAACGTTTAGTAAATAATTTCGTTCGGATTTCAACTGCAGTCTGTAACATATTGAAGTAATCCCATTGACAATGTTTTTTAATTGATTTTCGGTTGCACCCAAATTCGTAACAGCGGATAAAGCTTTGTCGGTGCTCTTGTATCCACTTTATAATCTTTAGCAACAATCAATATTGATTCAATTTTTTTTCTTGATTTTTTGATTTTCCCTACAAATTACAAAATCGGCAACCCGTATCTATTCTTATATCATGCCAATATTGAGAAGTAGAATGATCTTACTAGATTTAACGAATAAAAAGTCCACAATTTCACAGTTTTCCGTTAAATTTAGGTAAACATATAAAGTACAGTATCGACAAATCGTAATGTTATATTACTTAATAAAAGTACATAAAAAATATTAAAAATTACATCACGCATCATGATCTCAAGCATTCATAAAAATAGTATTTATTCCGAAATAGATCGAAACGCGTCAGTTCTGATTTGGGCTTATCTATTTTTCACTTAAGCAAAAGCTAGTAGCATTTTTTAAACAGAAAGCAAGTACAAAAATTTTCCTATTCGATGCGAACTTTGTAACGATCACTGCATGGTGCAACAGTAATAAATAAAACAATTTGCACAGTTGTGTGGGTTACGATTGTCATTGGTTTCTAGGAGAAAAAAATATGCTGTGACCCACTCATTTGCACGTACAGGGTCTGAAAAGAATATGACATATAAATGTACAATCAAACGCTTTGAGGATGTCCGCTATAGAAAATGGAAGATCTGTATGTGATACTTTCTTGAATAACATCCGTGAATAACCATGACTTTTATATATTTCACAATATGCGTAAACTCCACTTTGCATTAGGGTTTGACTGAAAGAAGTAATTGTCATGTATACTTCACGATTTCTTTTGTTATTGACAACTAGAATGGATTATTCTTTTGAAGTTGGCAATATTAATTGATTCATTAATTAATTCAGTCTGCTTTAACCGAAGACGCTTAACATAGCGAAGACATTTGACAAATACAGCTGTTACTGTTAACATTTGCAATCCAAGTGAACCATATATGTACTTTATTCGCAGATGTGTTTAAGATACAAAAGTGCATTAATCTTCGTGACTAAAGCTTTAAAAAACAATAAAAAGCTATCTACTGTTTAATTCCAGCTCTGTATACAAAATTTAAAAGATAACTCTTGTATATCAATTGACAGTAACACTTCTTTGATCTAGTAGAGGAGTTGTTGCTACATGATCTGCTTTCGAGGCAAATGTCGCACCTTGGAGCACCCAAAGAGATCAGTGGCGTTTATTATCCGGATTGCATAAGTAAATTTATGAATCTTAAATTTACCACTGTCGATATTGTAAAATTATTTGAATTTCCGACGTTGAAGCGGTCAGGAGTTTTTTGACACCAATTCGCCATAGCTGGTTTCTGTTCTTCAGTCCACAGATGCGCTATCCAAAGGAATTCTTTTTACATATAATTCTTCATGCAAAATTCTCTGAATTGAAGTCTTTGAATTCCCCAGTGGTCGTTCGTTGATGATCTTATGCACAGCATCGGTGTCTTTCTGAGTCACTGCCGTTCTTAGTACACCTGGCTCTTGGATCGTCGCTAAAATTATTCCCCCCACGTTTGAATTCTTCATATCAATGCGAAATTGTTGACCGATGTGGTGCTTTATTGCAGAAAGCAAAGGCAATTCAGGGAGGGATTCTTGTTAAGATAATTATCTTTGAAGATTATAAACAAATTATTGCTTAAAAAATGTTATCGGTTTAATTCCATTTCATTCTTTGACAGCTCTTTGTAGCTACAACACTACACGTATCGCACTGAAACTTTGGATTTAGATTAACTAAAGATGGATGTTAATTTTTAGTATTAACATTTGATCAGTGGTGTCCTCTATGTCCGAATATGCAAAAGTTATAAGACATCTCCCGTACAACCGCAAGTAGTCGCTGAGCTTCGAAAAACCAAACCCGAATGACGACCACCAGGGCAATGCAAATTCGCACACAGCACTCAAGCCAATTGAATTTTTAACACAATAAAGCGTCGAATTGTTAGACCATCCTCCGTACAGTCCAGACCTAAGTCCCAACGATTTCTTTACCTTCACGAAAAGTAAGGTTGAACTGCGTGATTAAAGGTTCCAGTCGTCAGAAAAAGCAGTTGATGCTTTCAAAAAGGGAATTTTGATTGTACTAAGTAATGAGTAATGAGTTGGTTCGAGCGCACGCAAAAGTGCATCAATGTTCGTGGAGAATACTTCGAAAAACTTTCAAAGCTATTTACTGTTTTATTCCAGCTCTATACGCAAAACTTAAAACACAGTCCTCGAAATGAAGTAGGGTGGCACATTTCTGTGAGAATGAAATTCAGAAACTTGTCATGTGATACGATGAGTGTCTTAATATGAATGGAAATTGTATTGAAAAGTAGATTGACGACCTGGAGCTCAATCTACTAATGTAAACATAAAGTTGTTAAAAAAGTTACTCTTGCTTGTTTGTTTATTTTTTATATCAACGCGGTACTTAAGAAACACACTTTCTACTTCCTTATATTTAACCATTACCATTGTTATGACTGGTAGTTTAATAAGTTTTCTTTTCAATTATTATAAATTAAAAGTCCATAATAAAACGTGTATTTACTAAAATAGTTAATTTGATTTAACGTGGTTGGAAACAGAACGTAGACAACACAATGTTTAGTTCTATCAACGAATAACTTGTAGGTATCAGTCAAGACGTCATACATTCGCTGTTCGACAGCGGTCACCTTCAAGGCGTTTGATTGTACATATTTATATATGCAGTAGACAACTACTAGGTAAACTTACTTCTCATTAATCGTTATACAATTGCAGAAATTAAGTAATAATCATATTTCGTAATATTCTGTATTAGAACGTACAACCGATTTCAAAAATAGTGCAGCTTAAGTCATCATCAATCTATCTTGTCAAAATAATACAATTTAAATCACTTCTATGCGCTTTTGAACATATTATAGATAACCACTCCTTATAAAGTTGCGAATAAATTTATCTTATTATGCAACATGAAATACCATACATTTTCGCAGGCATTTAAGTGTTAAACTTATAGAGAATCGTAGGACACGAATAGCAATAAAAAGATTGTGAAGAATACATGGCAAATTGTAAGCAATCAATCTAGACATTACTGTATAAGTATTAAACTGCAATGAAGAAAATGTAGTCACGTGGAAATGTTTCTCGTTTTTGTTACACTTCTTGAAGATGTTTCAGAGAGTTCTTTAAAGAAAGCTCAATAGTTTAGGAATGTAATGATTGATAATGTACCGTAGGACTAACATTCTTTAGTTTGTGTCACCTTACATTGAGAACGTAACTTGGAAAAATGGGTTAAATACTCGTTCGAACAAAGACATTAAGTAGTGGGGAGTACCATGAGTATTAATATTGTCATCGTCTGAACTTGATGTTTTGACGACGCGTTACGGTGATCAAAACATTCAAATGTTGAGCACCCCGTGGTCATAACATCAATATCACTAGCCTTAATAGGGATTGGAGAATTTTAACATATGCTTAGGAAGGCTTGGCTAATCATCTTTAATAATATGGTTAACGGGCTTTTAGTAATTACGCATAAAATACTTAAGCCTTCGATTATATGTAATATAAAACACTCCCAGCATCTTTACAACTTTTACCATTACTACTAGTCCAATTTTCGAGAATTCTATTGTTAGCGATGATTATGTTTTTAACTGCCTTATTTGAATTTAATATTATTTTTGTTATATACGAAGTGCAGTGGGATATTGTGCTAAACTCCTGGTTTTTTAAAATGCTCTCTTCTTGACTGGGATGCTTGCTTAGCATTTGGATTAGACTAAAGTATTTTTATTAATTATTGCACGAATGCGATATTGTTACACACAAAAGTTGTAATAGTTCTTGCTATGTTGTCTAATGGACATTCTAATATTATTTTGTTAAAATCTTTCAACACAATCCTAGTACTTCTTTCTAAAGAATAATGAATTGTATTCGTTAGGAATACAATGAAAAATAATTTGTTAATGTACTTTTCGTAAACAATAGCTATTTTGTTGGCACTCGAATAATATGGCGAGATAATTTTTCAGATTCAGTTTCTAACCAATTAGTAGTGTACTCATGCGTATTTAGATATTCCATCAAAGGAAGTTGTGTTGTCTTATTGAGTATTGCAGTAAAATCGTACTATTGAGGATAATTGCCAGTAGCAAGTAGCAACAGTAATAATTACAAAGTACTTTTTCCGTATATATATATATATATATATATATATATATATATATTGTAATTTGTTGGTTTAGATTCTTGGGTGTTATCCCGCATCTGGTACTAGTCCGCAATATTTCAGCCCCATGATAAAGTTTCCTTAACTTTAAAAATTATTGTCAAATAGAATGTAACAGAATAAGTTCTGCTGCAAAAAATTCTCTAAATTTACATCCCTCAATTTCTCAACTTCATTCTTCGAATTCTTCAGTGGAATGAATTTGTGGTCTACCGCATTTAATTCTTTTATTTTCGCGCTTGCTTTGTAGGTTTTCTTATTATTTTTTGCTAGTTTTTAATTGTTTCAATGCCGCAGCATCTAACGAAATCTGATCTGCACTATGAACAAATCTTTCTTGACAGGTATCTCAGTAAACTCTACCCCATACAAATTAATAATTTATTCGCATACTTTGCCATACATTTTTACAATTCAATCGGTGACTCGGTTGACAGTAAAAGTGGACGTGCCCTTGTAATGCTGCGTTCCGAACAAATTATTAACCCATACAAAGGGTGGAGTTGACTGGGATATCTGTGAATTATACAACCAGGCAGTCATTGCAATCATTGTGAAATTTGATTATTTGTGGATTTATTCTTAGACTTGATTTTTTAACCAATAATAGGTTAAATTTAAAATACGAAAGGAAATCGGCAAAAACAGTGAAAGTACATATACAACGCAATGGTACGATGGTGATTTAAGAACAATCCCAAAGGAAACATAAGAACAGGAATAGGGATGGAATTCATGAAGAAAAGAGAACGAAATGAAATAACAAAACAAATGGGGAGAAAAGAAAAGACATAATCATTAGCGTAGAAGCAAAACAATTGAATTGAATTGGTTTGGGCACACAGTAAGGGTGAGCAATAAAAACATAGTTAAAAAGATTTAAAGAGAACGGAGAAAAGATGCCAGGAAAAGCTGAGAAAAGGTTAAGAAGATAGACCGTAGGAGATTGGAAGGCAAAAAAGTAAAACTCTGGAAGACGTAGGAAAGCTAGCCAGCATCTGAGTGGAGTGCTAGAAAAGTTAATAGATCGGACACCTGATTTAGGCACAAAGGGTATGAAAAGAAGAATGATTTCTTTCACTCTTTATTGAGTTCGAGTGATACTTGGTGAGTTTTGCCTCTTTCCAACCCGATCAATTTTTCTAAAATGTCCCAATGAATACGTTTAGTTCTATTGAAGACTTGAAAATTCTTGAACAATTGTGAGTAGATTTGCTAACAGAAAAGCTTTAAAATCCTTAGTATTGAAAACAGGAGGCGACATTCCTGATTTTCAATTTAAATTTACTACTGAGGCTTGATTTTACTTTCTTATCTTAATCAAACATCATAGAACATTCTGTTAAAAAACAAGAAAATAAAATCAAGTTTGCAACCTCCCAGTGCCAATCAAAATGAATAAAAATGTTTATTAAAATACACTAGGGTGAATGAAATAGACACCTACTAATTAAAAAAAAGATTCTATTCTCGTTATATATAGAAAATATTTTAAATTTTTTAAATTAGACTAATATTTTGTTGATCCATCTTTACTTGCGTGAAGTGCTGCGAGCCGTCGTGGCATAGAATCTATTAAATGATTAATGGTGTCTTCTGGAATATTTAACCACTCTTCTGTAACAGCTGTCACAAGTTCTTCCGTATTGCTGGGTTTTCGGGGTCGTTTCGCCATATTTGTCTGGATTATGTGCCAAACATTCTCTATCGGATTCATGTCTGGTGATTGGCCTGGCCATGGTAAAATCCGAATCCCCTGTTCCTCTTTCCATGTGGTTGTTGTTCTTGCTTTGTGGCAGGGTGCTCCATCCTCCATAAAAGTGGAGTCTTCTTTAGATAAAATGGTGTTGTCGAATATCGGTAGTAGTCCTTCTGTTAATATTTGGATATATTTTGCCGCATTTATATTTCCGTCGCAGATTACCAATTGCGATCTTCCACCATACCATATCGTGCTCCACACCATGATGTTCACACCGCCGTATTTCACCGTCTGATGCAAAAATTTGTCGTCCAGTTGCTGTGACGAACGTCTCCATACCCACGTACGACCACTATCACTGAATTGGCAGTATCTGCTTTCGTCTGAAAAAATGACAGACCGGGCTTCCTTCGCATTTCGATTGCCCAAGCCATTCGGCGCCGTTTTTGAAACGCCGGAAGGAGAGGTGTTTTTGCCACCCTTTTATACATCCCCACACTGTGGAGATATCGCAGAACGGTGCGCTGACTTTTCTGTCAAGTTGCCGCAAGCTCAGCTGTACTTTTTCGCGGTTCTCTTTAACACTTGGCGCACAAGCACCCTTTTACTTCTTTCAGAAGGTCCGGCACGACCTGGTGTCGGCCCCACTGTTGTTTTTTCCTTGCGTTTAAATTGTATAATCACACGGTTAACTGTGGACAACGGAATATTTAAAAATTTACTTATTTCAGGTTGCGAAGCGCCGCGTTCAGTCTGGCCAACGATGCGACACCCCGGGTGAAGTCGCTAATATCACTCGAACCTTGTAAGCGAGGCATAGTTGTAACGATACTAAACTATGGCGAATTCCTTCTGATACATCTACCCCTACCCTAATGACAAGAGAAAGTTCTTAATTCGTTCTTAGAATTTGGCTGTTTACATATTTATACCGCTTTACCTGGTGTCTATTTTATTCTGTCACCCTAGTGTATGTATTCTATTACTTAATAATCAATAAATAAATGGAACATTCCAAGCTACAAGAAACTAAAGCCATAGTTCTACGAATACTTCAGATTATTTTTTATCGTCTGAAACATTAGTTAATAATAATAGTAATCGGTGTTGCAATAAATGTCTAAGGCCGGTCGCTATCTTTCTCAACATGCACCGATCATTGACTGCTACAATTAGTTCGCTTATACATAGATTGTTTTATCGTTACGTATTAATCACGAAACCTTTATTCGAACCCAATTGTCATGTTGTATTACGACTTATAGAACACAGGAGAAAATAGTATTTCGTAGCAGACATTTACCTGTCAGAAGTAAGATGATTACCTTTATGTTCTCTCTGATTTTACATATCCATTCACTTTGTAATTTTGCAAATAGGATTTATATTAAAGTATTGTTCCACTTCAGCAATTGAAAGATTCAATGAGGAATATGAACAGTATTTAATTAATCTATTAACTTTTAAAGTGCATATTTTATTAATTAAAGAACACCTACCATAAGTTACATAAAAACATATTCGTTGTTTTTTCAAAGAGAAGAAGCTTATGCCAGTTGTCTGCTCAAACTTCTTTTGTTTTTTAAATTCGCTGCCAAAAGAATATTATAATGTCGGAAGTAGTAAAGTTTACAGTTAATCCATATTATTTAAAAGCTGTTACGATGACAGTGAAATGGGGTGAATAAGGCTTGATTACACTATAGCACATGTCGATTTCAGTAATGCTGTCTTTATTTGGGCCGGACATACAATTCAAATGTGTCTTCCTCTTCATTTCCTGTAAATTGGATATTTAACAATGCGACGTATACATAAATATTTCCAATTATACTTACAATTAGCCTGACATGGGATACATTAGCCACATAAGTACACTAGGGTGACAGAATAAAATAGACACCAGGTAAAGCGGTATAAATATGTAAACAGCTAAATTCTAAGAACGAATTAAGAACTTTCTCTTGTCATTAGGGTAGGGGTAGATGTATTGGAAGGAATTCGTCATAGTTTAGTATCGTTACAACTATGCCTCGCTTACAAGATTCGAGTGATATTAGCGACTTCACGCGGGGTCGCATCGTTGGCCAGAGTGAACGCGGCGCTTCGCAACGTTAAATAAGTAAATTTTTAAATATTGCGTTGTCCACAGTTAACCGTGTGATTACACAATTTAAATGCAAGGAAAAAAACAACAGTGGAGCCGAGACCAGGTCGTGCCAGACCCTCTGAAAGAAGTAAAAGGGTGCTTGTGCGCGAAGCGTTAAGAGAACCGCGAAAAAATACAGCTGAGCTTGCGGCAACTTCACAGAAAAGTCAGCGCACCGTTCTGCGATACTTCCACAGTGTGGGGATGTATAAGAGGGTGGCAAAGAGAACTCCTCTCCTTATGGCGTTTCAAAAAGGGCGCCGAATGGCTTGGGCAATCGAAATGCGAACGAAGCCCGAACAGTTTTGGCGGTCTGTCATTGTTTCAGACGAAAGCAGATACTGCCAATTCAGTGATAGTGGTCGTACGTGGGTATGGAGACGTTCGTCACAGCAACTGGACGACAAATTTTTGCATCAGACGGTGAAATACGGCGGTGTGAACATCAAGGTGTGGGGCGCGATATGGTATGGTGGAAGATCCCAATTAGTAATCTGCCACGGAAATATAAATGCGGCAAAATATATCCAAATATTAACAGAAGGACTACTACCGATATTCGACAACGCCATTTTATCTAAAGAAGACGCCACTTTTATGGAGGTTGGAGCACCCTGCCACAAAGCAAGAACAACAACCACATGGAAAGAGGAACAGGGGATTCGGATTTTACCATGGCCAGGCCAATCACCAGACATGAATCCGATAGAGAATGTTTGGCACATAATCCATACAAATATGGCGAAACGACTCAGAAAACCTAGCAATAAGGAAGAACTCGTAGCAGCTGTTACAGAAGAGTGGTTAAATATTCCAGAAGACACCATTAATCATTTAATAGATTCTACGCCACGACGACTCGCAGCACTTCACGCAAGTAAAGGTGGATCGACAAAATATTAGTCCAATTTAAAAATTTTAATTTATTTTGTATAGATAACGAGAATAGAATCCTTTTTTTAATTAGTAGGTTTCTATTTTATCCTGTCACCCTAGTGTATATTATTATTTAAATTACTATTTCTAGATCGTCTTATTCCATTTCCCTTATTACTTTGTAGTCTACTTATGTTCCGTATAAATATCTGCCCAACACAATAACCATTAGAAAAATATACACCATCTTATTATTTCTTAAATGGCAACTCAGTATAGTTAAATAACATGTTCTTTTCAATGCTACTTAATGTTGTAAAAAATGATGTACAAACAACATAAACAATTTGTGATATTTATCTATTAGTCACTGTTTAGTTTCACAGAACTGCTGCATGGCACCAACTTGCGTAATGTTAAATTAAACAAAACAGCAAACAGAGTTCATTAAGTTTACAATAAATTCTGTTGATATTCGTAGTATTAGTTTTGAGTTCGTACAATAAGTAGTAGTAATAATAATAACTGCATCTGGGTCGAGAAAAAATGGTTTTCGAAGTAAATCTTACATTTCATTTGCGAAATATGACAACTATATCCTTACTACACTTAGCGATAAGCACAATGTAAATCTTATAAAATATATGAGTATACCAATACATAAACTAAATATGTAATTATATTACTATTACTTCTTTCACTGTGTAAATCCATACAACAAATCCTAAGCGGTTGCAATCAGGAAATCGTAGTAGTATAGCTTTTAGAACCAGCAAAATTTAAACACACAAGGTAACATTTAATCTTGAATCTCTGGCGCTATAATTGCTAATTATATTCAAACGACTTGCAAATATTTCGTAAACCAAAATTTTAAAAGTTAATGAGAGCCGGTGTAAAATCAAGGTACGTTGTTTCACTTATTTTAGCCAGACCTGTACATATTTTTGTAGACAATATCATTGTCATTAAAACTTGGCTGCATGTAGTAGTATGATACTATCACATGTAAAACGTAGAAGCTTCATAAAATATTTCTGCCTAGATAGGAATGTATGTAGGCAATTTATTACGAACAATGTTGATAAAGCAGACGAGTTTACGTGGTCACCATAGATAAAGATGTTTTAAAACAGGGCTATATTTATTGCTTGTAGAAATTTGTAAACTGTATATATATATATACGGTTACATCAAAATTACATAAACTGTCAAAAAGATCATTACGTCTAAAGTATGTGTTTCGGTAGAGTTAATAAGACGTCTCCTCTAATAGTGTAAATGCGGCCATAAATGCTGTAAGTGTCGAAGTTCGTGAGTCGGAAAGGTGAAGAGAGGTAGACGAAGGTAATGTTGCTGGTTTGGTAGCTATTGTGAGTCGCTGGGTCATTGCCTGCCGAGAAGTATACCTCCAGGGACGCATGGTATACTAACGTAGGCACCTCCTAGGTTCTAGATAGATTACGATACTATTTCTTGTTCCTTCTTGTTGCAGTCGTTGTGAGACATAATTAATCTTGGAATTATGGTAAACTTCTTAAGCCAGTATTACACGAACGCTAAATTTCCGTGACATTATAGCGTGTCTGATTGGATAGTTCAATAAAGCGTTTATCAATTCTACACACTTGCATATTCATGCGATAAACATTTAGCTAAAAATCTATTTGCGTATATAGTATAAAGATAATTAAAATTACGCAACTTTGACGTTCCGATGACAAGATGTATGGTGTAGAAAAATATCTTTTGATCCTTTAACAGCTAACAAGAAAATGAGTTGAACAAGGTGAAAATTATTTGCATTTCGTACTTCATTACTTAATTACGTAACTCCAATTAAAGGTAAGTTAATTCTTAAAGCATGAATTGTATACATTTCTGTATCTAGAAATTATTTTTGTTAGTTTTTCATAAACAGAAGAATATTTAAATTCTTTCATTTAACTTAGATAGTTGATGCTGAAAATCTTGTTTTCGGTAAATATGTATATACACTCAGAAAAAGAAGGAAACATGAATGTGTTTCCTCTCTGCAGTATTCATCTACAAAAATAAATCTTTTTTCTTGCTGTAAACTCATGCTGTCTAGTTACTATGCTGAATTCCACTGTTTAATACAATTTTGCACATGTTGTACGTTATGGAGTAGCAATGGAGCGAGTTTATGAATAATTTTGAGTTGATCTTCTAGATCCAAAAAGATTATGCGCTCTCTTGTTACGTTATTTAAGGCAATTAATGTTGAAAGGGTGAAACTAAAAATAATTCAAAATGTTGAAGTTCTATTGAACATCAGTAGATTACAATCACTAAAAATATGTCAAATTACAATGATGCAACTAAACGATCAGTATCAATACTTCGTATTTTTAACATTTCTTCAGCTACCGTCTTTAAATTGATGTACGCGTGTAGCAGCCTTGGACAAAAATGTTTGGTGAAAATGGAAGTTGTCAAATTTTGACATTAGTCAGATTCACTACGCGTGCAATTAGAAAGAAATCTGTAAATTTACACTGCAGAAGATTTGACACCATTTTCAGTCATGTTATATCTTACTTAATAATGGTGTCAGCAATTGAGGAGTCCAGTGCAAGAACGAGCTGTCTGCACTATTTCGTGAAAATGGATTGAATACACGGGGAAGCTCTCTATTTTCTGTGTGTCGACTTTGAAGCATACACAAGTACACGGAGATGCTGCACATATTTTACGTTATAGAGTAACTTTTCTACCGCGTGAGGCCTCCAGTTTTCATATTTCGCTTTAATGGAATATGCGTGCATAGTGCTAGAAATACGTACTGTTTTTTTATGCTAATTAGTAGTCTGTTAATCCTGTTCCGAATGTAAAGCTGTGAAAGAATCTTTCGAAAACTCAGCCACTGAGGCGGAATCAGAATCTGACGAAACAAACTCTCCAGGAGGGTAAAAAACGAATCATAATGATGCACCTTCCATACCGATCTATATAAAAAAATACTCGAGAATAGAACCATGTTTCTATAAGTTTAAGTGGTTTGAAAAAGTTACCACAGAAACAGAATATAAACTGCGAGAGCCTATCAGCTAAAATCAAAAGTCCTTCAAGAGTCTTTTCTGAGTGGACTTGTATCAATGCTGTGAATATGCACCGATCAGAATCTGGATGTAGTAAACTCAAGACTATTTCCTATGAATACTTTGTATTTCTTTATACAATTTAACTTTAAAAACAAATAAAATTCCTTGGTAAATAGCCCATTTTATATTACCTTTAAGAGTAATAATTTTTTGTAAGTTAAGTAATAGGTTGTACAGACAATGAAAAAGGCGATGTCCGCAATTTTAGAATCGGCTTGAAAGAGTAGCAAATCATCTAAAAACCTTCACTAGTGGAGGCAACAGGATTTCACCAAAATAGACGAAACACTAGTGTTATCATAAATTACATAACACATCAAGCTTTCCTAGATAGATCCACCACTATATCAGAAAGAAGGTTAAGTATGACTATTTGTTATCAAATTTGAATAGGACAAAAATTCACAAAATGTATCTTAGGAAGTATGACTCCGAATAATGTGCTTTACTGCAAGAAATCTTTGCTATAAACCTTACAGTTGAATATGAGCCATGAACTAGTAGTGAAGTATTTTGTAGAAAACCTATTTCGGCAAAGCCAAAGGAGACATCTATTATGATACTTTAATGAAAAAAATAGAAGCTGCTAGAAATGACAGTAACGAAAGTTCTTCAAACTTAGAAAGACTTGTGAACAAAGCAGAAACTTTTTATAAAAAGTCAACGATGATTCAGTTGATTCATAAAAATCCGATGTCAAGGGGTTTATGTTTGATTTTAACAAAGTATGACAGCGCTAATAGCACCAATGGCTATGGTTGTACAATTTTGGTATATAAGACTGAAGGACAAAACGGATTAATTAGCTTTTTCCATCTATTAATAGTTTCGTTAGACGGGAAGTAAGAAATATCTATTTGCGTTGAGACAACTACAATTCTCAAAACGAACATTACGTGTTAATCTAATTTTGATTAACGATATAACACGAAAAATCAATACCGATTTCCTGAACCGAGCCACAGCTTCCTGCCATGCGAAAGAAGCTTTGATACGACAAAGAATAAGAAGACGCACATGATTGGATTTCTTCTTCTTCTTAGTAGGTATGATTTGGATTTTGTTACACTGGGAGAATAGGAAAATTTGTGAAAGCAGATCCGGAATTGGAATGGCACTCTATAATTCAATTTTGTTTTCAAAATTCTAAACAGTTTCCAGTAGTTAGCCATCAGTAAACTTGATCAGATTTATGTACCTGAAGGTTATCACAGAATTATTTGTGAAGCAGAGTTACGGTCAACTGACCGCCGTCATATTTGATTTAATAATGTATAAAGCTCGGAATTTGAAAGTATTAAATCTAAGTTCATTAAAATATATTTCTTTTTGTAAATTTCTCTGCCTTCATAACATTTTCAATATGTATCGTGGTTTATGTTCTTAACTAACTTTATATTATCATCATTTCGATTGTTTTGAACTATATGTAGAGAGACACTAGATTTGTGGAACCTCCTAAATTTAATATGATCTAAATGCACTTTGTTAAGTTTTTGCTTGCGCATTGTATATTTGTTCAAAATTCTAATTTATTCATATTACCTGCTTGACTTTTAAGATTTCTTAAAATGTATTTGAGATTATTTTTTGACAATTTTGGAATCAAAAGAAGATCATTCGTATGACTTGAATAAAGTGTAATATACATTTTCTTATTACTACCTGATCTTATGTCTTCTAAGAGTATTTATTACTCATTACTTCCTCCGAGGATCCACTAAAGTGTATAATCGTGATGATTCCTTTCAGCTCATTTTCGTAACTGTCTTTAGTTAAAGGGAACGATGCACCAAAAAGCTACTTTCCGAGAGTTTAGGTTCCCCGTGAGTGGCTAGAATCTTGTAACATGAATCTATTATTACTAATAGCATTTCTAGATATGTTTATTTCGATCTCATTCCTATTTCTTATTACTGAGCTGTCTATGAAAGGAATGCTGTTGTCTGTTTCCTCTTCGTGGATGAATTTAGTTTAGCCTGTTAGTTCAATATTACTGCCGAAGCTTAAAGAATTCTTAATTGAACATTACAGTTCCTGTCCACTTTATTAGGGTTACCTTATAAATTTAAGCTTTTGTGTGTTTTCAACGCGATAATTTACAAATGCAAGTATAAAATTCATGAATAGGGTTTACAATACCTATCTAAATACGTTCCCTAAATATTTTTCTAAGAAATTGAGAAAGTGCCACTTAATGACCTCTTGCCTATTACTAGCCCCCTCGTGGATCATTCTGTACTGCATAAAAGATAGGTAGAAACAACATTGAAAGACAGTAATTCGTAGAATATTATTTGGATTGGTTATTATTGTAGAAAGAATATTTATCCGTTTATGTAACAACGTTCTTCCGTGTTTATGTGTTAGTGTTGCAGTTTAAGCTATTGCTTGTATGACCTCTATATTTTTTCGTTATGGGTAAAGAAAGGACATACGAAATGAGAAAAAACTGCGTATTGAAGTATTGTTGGGTACAGGAGTGTATTCTCAACACACAATTTCAAAAAAGAGGGAGTATCCCGACAAACAGTGCAGCGAATCGCCATTTTAATGAAAGAAAAGATACCCACTACAAACAAGTACCGGAAGAGCATTTTGCGGCAAGGAAAGAATCACTACGAATCGAAATGACTGACGTACACCTAGCAACTGAAAACCGAGGTTTATCCGCCAAAGAAATAAGAAATGTAATGTCTCAACAAGGAGTGCAAATAGCCACGTGTACAGTACGTAGACGAGTGTATGAAGCCGGAATAAAATGCAGACGCCCCCTGAAAAAGCCGTAGAAAACCGTAGGACTTTTTCGAGTTAGGATTATCGATCCAGAATTGCTCATAAAGGCGTGTTCCACGAAGTATGCCGATAAATACATTTATTTGATGAATGCAGTTTCACGCAATCATAAATTTGCTTTATCAATTAATAAAACTATGAAATATTATAGGTTTGTTGATACAAAAATCATAAATTAATTACAGCATATCTAGTAAGTTGAAAAAAATCACAAACCGTTTGGAAACAATTCATTCTTTTCTTTGTGCCTGTATAAAGTTATGTATTTTGACAACTATTGTCATACTAAAATGTACATTGTCCAGTCGTACAACAAATTTCGGTCAATATAATTGCTTCTCCTTAATTTGTGATTCATAAGTACAAGAAAATAACAGCAAGTTTTATCTTAAATTAAAACACTTTATTTTTATAGAATTATAACACTGTAAGTTATTCCTTTCTTTGCGTTCCAGTTTATTAAACAATTTACTTTTGTTTAGCAGTCACTGTACCAAGTAAGTTGGTAGGTGCTTACCAAACCTTTCATCTGGAATACCTTGGGCATTCCCAAGGTCTCATTAGACGAGCACAAAACAATTTTTATGATACATGTCAGTACAAAACGCTCAAATTATCAAAAGTCAGAAGTGCAATGCAGCCCCTCACTTCTCAAGCTGCAATATCTCGAGAATGACATGAGCGCAAAGCAAATTTTTACACGGCAAATTAGCGCAAAATGAACCCAAAATGTGAACATTTTCAAATTCGCAAAGATCGATACGAAGGCCAATTTCATGCTCGCGTTAATAACGTAAATATATATTATATATATATTCGCAACGTAAAAATTCTAGTTCTCAGAAGCTAGGCTACGCAAGCTAATTTATTGCAAATGTGTACATAATTTTTAGAATAATTTCCTTTGGAATATTCTTTATATTTCTTTTACGAATAAATTATATTGGAAGTGACAAATTTACATGTATAGGATATAACAGTTCTATATGTGTTTGATTTTTACACACACACAAAATATAGCGATAGGGAATATTTATTTCGTTTAATACATTCAAATACACTTTTTTGTTGAAGAGGTCACAATAACAGATAATGAACATCGACTACCCCCGCCTAGCGTTCCTTTTACAGTGACTTGACTAAATGTGACATGTAGAAAAGGTAAAACTGTTTGTTAATACAAACTTGCAAATTCAATGACATTATTGAGTAAGAGTATCAGTAACGAGCTTAGAAGTTCCAATTTCAATAGACTCCATTCACATTTGCCTATTTTTATGTTAGATCATGACTGATCCATTAAGAACAGCTCAACAACCAGAACCAAGTACCTCGACAGTAGTTACTACAACTGCTAATACGGAAACTAGTTCGAGAAGTATAGTCTGCGTACGATTAAAAAAACCAAGGTGTACAAGAACCGTGAAATGGACAGAAGAAACTGTTGACAATGAACATATGAATAAGAAAAAATCGAAAAGCTGTTGTATTTACCATAAACAAAGAGATTTTGGTGAAAGTAGTTCAAGTAGTGACGAAAGCGATGACGAAGACGATTACAAACATCATCATACTGCCCACCATCATGACAACAACCATGACAAGCCCCACTACGCTCACCATTATGATCATAACCGTGACGAGCACTATGATGACAACCCGAGTCAGGATGCCGACGATCACTCCATCTCAGACTATTGGGACCATGACCCTGCATGCCCTAGGTACCTTCCTGAATATTGCGAGGATGCGCTACGAACAATTTCTGAGACGTCATCATCAGTTGAAACTAGACCAGAAGCTGAGTTAGCAGTAAGAAGAATTTTGAAGACCATGCTAGCGAAAATATCTCCCGTATCAACACCCAATCCTTTCGAAGCACTTGGCAAGCCTTATTCCAGTGACAAATCAAATTCTTAAAAATTACATTCCATATACTTATTATTAATATATTTACGTACAATATATGCATATGTATATCATGCTGTTGTGTTTTGTTGGGTGAAAAAAGATTGCTCACTGTTTCTATAGTTTATTTCGTAAAATTAATAGTACAACTACTCGAGAACTTCGTACCAGGGCAATGCAAATAAGAGCAAAGGCGGATTTCCATTCCTGAAAACCCGATTCCAATGCATCTCCAGCAAAAGAGGGATATAATGAAATTAATGTTTAGAAAAATAAAGTATTTACAACACAACTGGAATGTTTGTTGCGATCTTAAGGTCTACAGTTGGGTTATACCAAACATAATTGTTCCCATACGAAAAAAACAGTTGAGACTCTCAGAAACATATAAATTTCGATTGGTTGTCCCGAGAGCAGAACATTCCTTGAACAAAAAATATCATTGACAACCCATTAGTTATAAAAAGAGAAGATATTGCCACCACTTCACATCAAATTGGGTATTGGTAGAAATGGTGGAAGATTTACACATCTGGAAACTATGTTTCCATGGATAAGTGATCAAAAATTGAAAGAAAGTATTGTTGTTTCACCAACCATGAATACTTTCATATTCCTAAAAGTAAAAACAATTTTCTTGACTTATTCCCAGTGTGAGTTTTCAGACGAGCGTGGAGAAATACATCAAGAGTTATCTATTATAGAGCTGTGGTATAAAGAGAAAGAATATGGTTGGCGAATCAAAAAATAGTCAGAGCTGAATTATTGAGAATGCTACAAACAAAGAGTGACAATTTTTAGAGCTTGCTAAGATAATATGTACATTCAAGTGTTCGTAGAGCAGCAAATATGGAGTAGATTTAATAGCAGGTATAGATACTCATATTGAAAATATAGATGTTACTGGAATGTGTACAATAAGAATTTAATATTCTCCAAATAACTGAATTTTTGAGTGCATTGGTATTAGATTTGCTACAATAAAACATGAAAAGATTTACAATGAAATAAATCGGCGTGCTTATACCAATTTGGGATAATAAAAGGGAACTACTTAAGAAGTTACTGGGTAATTTATAATAAGAAAGCAGATAAAATGAATTGCGTCTGGCATTAAATGAAAAAATTTTGATTTGTAGATGGAGTAAAACCATCTCCTGTTAAATTTGTGAATCAAATGGATTATGATTCAACCTCTTTTTATACCTTTTTTATTCAATTGATATATTTAAAGTAGCAGAAATTTCAGATAACAGAAGCGTACTCAAGCTTATTCCGATAAGAGAGTCAAACAACACCCTTAGGCTATCAACAGTTCTAAAACCATGAAATGAAATTCAACGTGCAATCACTTTTACTACGGATGCAAGTAAAAATTATTTCGCAAACATTTTTATTTGTTGACATTGCAATAGCTAATAAACCGGTCTAGACTCATTCGAAAGCCCTCAAAGTCTGCAGGTGCATTTGTATAAATATTTTCAGGTCAACAAATGAGAGAAGCGACATGATTAGCATACTTTAATATCAGGTAATGAAATAAGTTCGTGTAGCTTTTTATGGTAAAATATACATATTTATTAAGAAACAATAATATACTGTTATTCAACGAAATAGTTACTATCGCACTCAATGACCTTTTGCCGACGTGACACCAATTTTTGGATGCCGCTTCTGTAGAACTCTATGGATTTTGAATAAAATTGACGGACTGCATTTATTACATCAATTTGAGTTTTGAACTGCCCATGCCTCATGCAGTCCTAAAAAAGGTAGTAATTACTTGGCGAAATAGATTACCACATTGTTTCATTTGACTCAAGAAGGCTATTTTTGGATGAGTGCTGCTTGTATTCGCTGAAGTTGTTCACAATACAAGTTCGCAGTGGTAAGTAACTCTTGAGGGTGTGTGGTACCGAATCAGTAGGCGATAACCAACGATATGGACGCTTAGAATTTGAGTACCACATCCACTGTTCGCCGCTGGTTAGCAGGCGGTCTAGAAATGGTTTATTATCGTTGCGTGAAATGTTTACCGAACAAATGGTAAAACGACTCAATTTGCTATCATTTGGCAATTTATGTGGGACCCATTTGCTTAACTTCCACGTCTTTCCCAGCTAATGAAGGTGCAAACCAATGGCTTCATCTCTCACATTGAACCACTCTGCAAGCTAGAGGCACGTTGCACTGGAATTTGCCTCCGCAACCAGTTAAAGATCTTCGATCTCGTAGGGTGTACTTCATCGGTCAAGCTAAGCCCGAAGAAATTTTCTTAAACTACGTCTGTACTAATAAAATTACAATTCTCTTGCACTTTCCAACGTAATTTAATTTCCGAAAAAATATCGGTCTCGGAGGGGACCCAACATCTCTATATCTTCGGTATAGCGTGCTAAACCCTTTCACCACGAGGCCATTGAATCCAAGTCACCTTAAATCCTCCTAGATGTCACGATGCCAGTAGATATCTTGTAATATCTCACGGACACTATACCGTTATACCGGCAATATAGAGATGTTGGGTTCAAGTCCCCTCCGAGACCGATATTTTTTCGGAAATTTAATTACGTTGGAAATTGCAAGAAAATTATAATTTTATCATTACTAATGCCAACGGTCGTTTAGTATTGATATTTATATTAATATTAGTATTAATATGGATGTTTTTTTACGTCTGTGCTGTTCGATCACTAACAGTATCATCTCCGAAAGCGGTACATGTTTTTCGCGCCACTCAAAGAGCAAACAACCTCAAATTAAAGTTGTATTGGTTGCCATTTTCAATTATTTAAATTAGGAATTAAATAATTGTCATATTAGATAACAAACAAGTGCTATCGATCATATTTGGTTACCTGATGTCATTGATTGCAACTAAAAAAGTAAGGATGCCAAGTGAGAACCCTGAGGGACTACAGAAGTAGCCGTAAAAATAGAATTTATTACTGTTAACACATACTGTGTGCAGTCTATTTTTCAGATAAGATGCAATCTGTCGCAGAAAACTGCCATGCATACTAAAATACGCAAATTTTCTCAACAGTAAATTTTGATTAACTGTGGCCAAAGCCTCAGGAAATTTATTGTACACGACGACCACCCGCACTCCACAATCCTTCGCATCCCGCATAAACTGGGTAAAGAAGATAACAAAATTAATAATCATAGTGAACGGTGAGGGATGAAACTAGGATGTTCATGAATTATAAACTATTTAACGTCCATGCCTTCGCATCTCCCCAACAGTTTTCGTCAATTAGAGTAGGCACTTACTAGCCATGAATTATTATTACGTCTACACCGCGGTTCATATTCATATATTCCTTTTCAACATTCACAATGGAGTGAGGAAAATCACAGAAAATTTCAACCCAGAGAAACAATTGCACCGGTGGTTCGAATTCGAGACCTTTGATACTTAAGCGCGTTAAGTGCTGAAGTACCAGTCCAAATAACTGCTACATTGCAAAATACACGTAAAAAGCAATAATCAATTCCAAAAACAATAATGAATGAATTTTCTTTAAAATAAATTAATTATAACCCGGAAGAAACAGTAACATATTCGTAATTAATGTAGAAGAAACACCGTACATGTTTAGTTTTTTCCGTAATTATTACTACATCTATGTATATGTCTCTACATTTATACTATTATACTACCAACGCTCTAGTCACAATGGATTTTTTTTTATACTATTATTGTAATCGAAGCTGTGAGGTGTTCTTTCTATTAAATAGATTTCAAAAACAGTTACTATTGAAATCGTCCTTTGTAGACATCAAAAACGCCTCTTCTTTACTCTAGTCAGATGTTTTTCGATTTGCTATAGTACTATACTTGCATCGCTAAAAGAATAAAAAGGAAAGATAGACAAAATCCATTCTTCAACATTACTTGGTAATTTTTTGTCTTTTTTTTTTCTTTTTAATCATGTTGCCATTTAGCTAGGAATTACCGAAGTAGGCTGCGCGTAACGGTATAATTAGAAATCCCAAACGGTAGAACGTGTATACAAAATATAGATTAGCAACGCGCAAAACACACTTTAAATTAATCGAATGTAAGACGCCATGCTCGTTTGTACTGAATTACACTGAATTTTATGGGAGACACCGATTATAGTCTCTTTTTAGAATAGTTATGGCAATTATTATTTTATTCTCTGTGTAGCGTTTATTGAATTCGTTAGACAAAATGTTAGGTTATTCTAACATAATGTTTCTTAACTCAGAAATACTACTTAAGTATTTACATATTGTTTTCTACGTAGGCTCTATAAATTCCTAAATTATCCTTTTTTTTAACTTATTTGTCAAATATGTACATATCTCTTAGAAAACGAGAAAAAGAAAAGAATCGATGCCTTGTACTTGCCACATGTATATTACGGTAACAAATCTATGAAACTCGAGTGTGCAATCGGGGGACTATATCACATACTACACCATACAAATTAATAATTTATTCGGGACGCACATGGATTTTCATTGTCAACTGAGTTTCTGACTCAATTATAAAAATATATTAGCAAGGAATATTTCTTGCGTAGGCTTAACGAGTCCTTACTTACCACCTTATACCTATGAGGAATTCCGGCTACCTTTTTGGAAATGGAAACAAGGAGCAAGTGAAAAGAAACCGTATACCAGGTATATGCGGAAGTTTGTTCCGATTGTTTCTTATGACATATGTAATGCTTCTGCTAATTGTCGTTAAGTTGGGTCATCAAATAACTCCTGTAATCGCTCGTGTTCGCATTTTTGTGGTCTACCAAAGCACTCACTGTCACCACCTTTAAATTATCGAAACCATGTCTCACATTTTCAAATCGATAGAGCGTGTTCACCATATGTTTCTACCAGCAAACGATGACTTTCAACAGCCTTTTCTTTTTATTAATTATATTTTAAATAAGAAAAGCAATGCATGCCGCAAATGTTCTCTTTCAGGCACAAAACTCAACATGATCACTGAACGATTAAGCAAAGACGCTAGTTTTTGGCGGACTCAACTTATGTGTGTGTAGTTTAAATGTCAGACGAACAAAATAACGTGTGTCAAATTAATACGCTGCGTACTTTTCGCTGTCGCCATCTATTAGTTAAACCAGAAAAAACTTATGCATACACCTTGTATCTATTTAATAAGGTATTATGGTAATAAATCTAACAGACTTGAGTGTGGAATTGGGTGTAATCTCTATTGAGCAAGTTTTTATTCTTTTTCATGAATATCGTTTCGTACACGTCTAATTCTCTGGAAGAATTTACATTTTTAAGTAGCTTAAGGTTTTTTTTTGGTTCAATATCACGTCTGGATTTTACCATGTGGTCTGCCATGCTAGATAGTGCTGGTTTATCGAACTTAATTGACAAATGTGTAACAGTAAATATCTAATATTGCACTCTGTCCACTTTTTATCTTTGCAAGCAGAAATTAGATGCCTACATATATTTTAATACTATATTAAAGTAATGAAAATGATATTAACCTTGTAATTTGATACTTCGTTATGTGTGCACCATAATATTTTTGAAATACTGCCAGAAGTGCGATATCTAATATGACGCTGAAGTACAGATTTAATTCATACATTGATTTGTTGATGACGTAGGGTTTTTATCCTATGATTCTGACAGTAGTGTTGTGAATTTCTTAATTTCGGGATCTGTTGATGTGTTGTTTATATTGGACAGGAGAAATCACTGTACCCGACTACATCTTTGATGTATTTTAGCTCTTTTTCGTGCCTGCTCTTACATAACGGAAATTTAACGAGTCTATTAACAAGGAAATTGATCGGTGACATTATTTGTTGTTTACAATGGTATGAATCAGCCGCGATGAATCTATTGGAATTGGTTCCTTTTCTACAAATGTCTATAGATACCATCGTGTGCTCTGCTACACTAGATAATTCTAATTTATCAAAACAACAGTGGCTTTATATGTATGTACATACTTTAGACCTCCTTTCGATACTTTATTGTCCAATTTCAACCTTACCACAATTAGGATACAATTTGCTAAATTTCCAACCTTTGCATCATATCCAGTTTATCTTTAGAATTGGCGAGGTTTTTTAAAGTATTACTTGACGCAAAATGTTCATGTGTTGTTGACACACATTTGCAAATCAGACGATGATTTTAATTCGACGTAGTAATAAAGCATCTTACTACTAACTCTTCCGATAAAAATTGTTACAATTTATAAGCATTAATGCATAATGGTATGATGCTACCTTTACGTTTCTGGGCTGGAAATAGAAAATAAATGTATCTATTGGCTGTTATAGTAAAAAATAAGAAAAGTATAGTACAGATTCCACTCTTAATAAATGTATCTATCTTATTCTTAAATACTTTGATTTCCTGATAAAAAATTCGATGTTCGTACATGTAATTCAAAGTGTGAGCGAAACACGTGCACGCCAACGTACGCCTTATGCATAAACAACTCAACCAGATCTTTTATGCTAATGTGCAATGGATTTATACAGTGATGTTCAAAAAATACAGAAACAGCAAAAAATATGCTCGCAGAATTACTAATCTAGGAATGGGTTATATTAAGTACATTGTAATTTGAAAAAATCTATATATTTGATGCAAAAATACGTGTATACAAATGCTAATGCACGTACGTACATACATATCTGGCACAAGGTAAGCCTTTGATAGTCTCGAAGTATTACGACTATAACCAGTTATCTACGTGTGCTGATCGTTAATATACATTTGGAGAGTCAATCACGTCGTACGACGAGACCAGACTAAAACCTTAAGCGGCTTCCGGTGGTAGTAATTTCTGAGCGTAAGACGAAACTGTTCGACGTTAGAATTTTAATTCGACGTATAACACGAAAAAAGGCACTCAACAATTTCCTTATTAAATAAATTAATACATACGTGTGTACGAAGATGGACATTTATTACAATCGCATTATACATGAAAAATGTTCGCACAACATGCGCTATTGACTATTTGAAATATTCGTATCCGAAATTTACTGCGAATTATATTATCAAATGACGTCAGAAAAATGTTGTTGTTTTAACTTATTTTGTTCTATGCACAATCTAAACCTAAAACATCGGTTCTCAAACATTTTTTAATTACAGAGCCTTTCATATGAGGTTTCTTTTTGTTGGCAATGCTAACTCAAGTTCTTATCGCAACGCAACGTGCTTCTTTCTTTCATCCGATGTTACTGCCCGAATAATTTCCATAAAGTAGGCTAGATAGAAACCCCACTTATCCCATAAGAGAACTTGTTAAAACTGCGTCCGCGAATAGTGCCATATAAATAACTAAATAAAATTATAGAAACCCTCAAAGTCACACTACCGCTTGATTTCACAATGGGAAATTAACAAATACTTTGCGACAATAGGCAAGCGTTTGGCCGAGTATCAAATAAAGAAAAAAACTTCCAACAACTACATGCACAATCAAAAACACAAGATAAGAACGCTGTAAATTCAGCTTTTCTCATGGTATTGGTGAAATCATTCACGAGAAAGACAATGTGAAGAGATAAAAAACCTTGTTAGAGAAGGGTGGGAAGCTGTATCAGCTTCTTTTCGCTCTGTCTGACGTTTGCAGACAAGTGGTTCATTCTTTTGGCACTAGTTAGCGCCAAGAATAATCAATTGAATTGTAGGGTTAGATATGGCGATAGTAGCAGAGAGGGAATGTGGCAATGTGTCCAGCAAGAAACCACGCGAAGCCACGTTGATGACGTCGGATTGGCAGAAACGTCCGTGTGTTAGCGTTTTTTGTCTCTTCACATTGCCTTTTTCGTGAATGATTTCATCAATACCACGGGAGCAGCTATATTTCAGCGTCCTTATATTGGTGTTATTTTCTAGGCATTCTTTTAGATATGTCAAAGACGCAACATTAATTAGATTCCAGAACGCAAATTTGAAGTTGCGTCTAATAAATGTTCTTCTCATGCAATTATTTTTGACATGTTCACATATTTTACTCCATTCCTCTTTTACAATTGAACTAAGTTTAGCAATAGCTAAGTTTTTCTCATCTGCTAATTTAAATGTTATATTTCGTGTTGCTACTCATTTTTTTATGAGCCCAATTTCTTTCAATCGGTTTTAGTTCCTGGTGGTAAGGTGGTAACCGCCAAACTTCATGACCTTTGTCTTTCAGTAGACCATGAAGGGCATACGTTTAAAACTTCTCTTTATTCAATTTAATTAGTTTATAAATATCTGCTTTTGTTAAGTGTTCGGCATGCGGTGTATTATTTCTTTGTAACTAATTTAACATATTCTTTTCCAATGAGAAAATTATGCTTTCTTCAGTTTTTATATTATGATAACTTGATTATTTACAACCAGCACTGGCTTTGGAGGCAAGTTTGGAAGCAACTGTGTTCTAGCTTACTTCATAAAATTGTTTGAATTCACAAATTTTAATACATTTGCAGTAATTTCACGGCTTTGGCTGTGAATTATTTTTTCTTTTACGACAATACTTAGCATTGTCTTGGTAAAATAGGGCTTAAACATTTGTTCTTAACTTTCATCATTAAATATTACTAAACTTACCTCGTTCGTTTCTAGCGAAGATTCATTTTAAAATTAATTAAACAAATCTATAAACGCCTATCCTAACCTATGCTACGTATTCTAACCTATTGCTTGTTATATTCATTAAATGAAGTTCAAGTAAAAACACTTCAACTATTCTATATCTTTAATATATACAGTTTACTACATGTTGCACGCATGACAACAAAAGTGAAAATAATTATATTATCCGCTGTTTGTAACAACCTTGCAAAACGAACGACACCTATGAATTTATGATGTATATTTCCCACTAGTGAATTTTACCTTCTGATATAATATCATGTTCTCTTGCTGGGTGCACTCTAAAGCGCTTCAAAAACTAGACTACAGCTTGTATAGTATGCGCTCAAGCATTATCCTACAAAATGATGGATGAATATTGCTGAAAGTGCCGCCTTTACCTTGTCGCTCCCCTTTATAGATTTACTAGAATACTTTTAACGTCACCACCTTTAACTACCAAAAAAAAAAATTGTACAAGAGTTTTGAGAGTTATCATTTTTTTGTACAAAGCTAATAATTTTTATCGTCCTCCTTAATGTAACTCAGAACATTCTTTAAATAACCTTTCCTTTTGTTTTTACCCCTTCGTGACGTTTGTTGTGTTGTCTTCATTTTTTTGCCAGAGTTAATTTGTCAATTGACGGTATAAAAAATATTTAAAAAAATATTCCGGTACATAAGCAATATTATATATTTTCTAAATGATTGAATAAGTATAATTTAAAGCAACATTGATGTCATTGGCAATAGTTAGATAGGCTAAGCGTTTTTGGATTGGATGTCGATTTCATGTGTTTGTGTTGTGAATTTCCAACATCAAAAATAACTATGTATAAACTCTATCTTATTGTACATATTAGGGAAGGAACGCTGTCAAATATTCATTTGAAATCAAAAATATTCTTGTGTCTCTATTAAGTTATTTTTATAAACAATAACATTAAAGCTATTCCATATAAACAGCCCTCTTGTAAGTGATGTTATTCACTGTATACTAGATCCTATATTTTATAAGATGGTTTGTTATACGTATGTGTCACTATATATGGAATACATTCTATATACTGCGTATATAAAGGCAAAATTGGCATCAATTACTGTCGTAGCACCTTTCTCTGCAAAATAGCCGGTACATTTGCAACAGACACTTTGTGTCGTAATAAATTTTCAGGCAGGCGGTCTACGAATACTTACCTTGCCTGCATTTTTCGAAGTGACGCTAGAATTTCCCGTTTACCGATATTTTTCTTGCGTGACATCTATTGAACAGATACGTGTATATTACAAGAATTTACTTTCATAGAAGTATATCCTCCGTAACAAGTATTAAAACTAACAGTGCTTTAAGACAGAAATAAACACACGACAATTTTTAACGAAGCATCTTTAAATGTAAACGAGCACGTTAAAACAGTTCGTGGTAGAGTAGCTATTAGAATTAGGACTTTAATATTTGCACATTTCAAATCACCAATAAATTAAGGCAAATGAAATGTAAGTTGTAAAAATCTGAAAATTTCGTAATTTACAAGGAATGTCTCTTAAGTTTTGCATAGTGGGAAGTAGAAGGCGTCTCTAATCAAAAGCCAATATTAGGAATTAACCTCCATCTATAGTTAACTTGAATACAAAGTTTCAGTGCGATAAGTACGTGTAGCTATGACAAACTGTCAAAGTCAACAGGTAAGTTAAAAAATGGAATTAAATCCATTTCGCGTAATATTGTTTTAATAATTTTCTGACAACTATCTCAATAAGAATGCCTCGTCGAGTTGGTTTCTGTTTTCTGCACACGAAGCACTTGAGTCAACAATTTCTCGTTGGAATGGAGATTTCAAATGTAGACAAGAGCAAGGACACCAAAAACGGCAGTGGCTCAGAAAAATGTTGATACTGTGCGCTAGATCATCAACGAAGATCGACGTGTAACATCGCGAAATTAAGACACCATTGCGGATTTTAAAGACCTTAATTAAAAAAAAAAATTGCATTAAGAATTTTGTTTAAAACGAATTAGTTTCCCGTTGGAAACCGGATCTGTTGACCGAAGAAGAGAAAGCAACTAGGGTGAATTGGTATCAAAAAGCTCTAGACCGCTTCAATACTGGAAAGTTTAAAAACATGCACAATATCGTCAGTGGTGATGAATTTTGGATATACTAATACGAGCCAGAAAATAAACGCCAGTCGTCTGTTTGGGTGTTCTACAGTGAAGAAAAGTCGACAAAAAGTATCCGTTTTCGAGTATCTCCGAAAAGATGATGATCGCGAAAGTAGGTTATGTAGCAATAATTCCTCTATAAGATCAAAGAACTGTTGAACTGCCGATTGGTATACAACCATTTGTTTGCCGTAAATTACTCGAAACATCAACCCCGAACGACGTATCATTCTCCACCAGAACAGTACAAATTCGCACGCAGCTAGCAAAGAATTTTAACGCAACAAAACGTCAAATTGTTAGACTATCCTCCAGACCGAAATCCCAACGATTTCTTTACCTCAAGAGAAAATTAAGAATGGACTGCATGGTTAAAAGTTCCAGTTGTTAGAAGGAGTAGTCGATGCCTTCAAAAACGCACATTTGATCTTACCAACAAATGAGTGGAATAACTGTTTCCAAAGTTAGTTCGAGCGCATGCGAAAGTTCATTAATCTTCGTGGAGAATACTTCGAAAAACATTAAATTTAAAAACTATCTACTTAAAGGACAACCATCGTATTGGATTCGGTTATACCAACAGTTTAAATAAAATACATACTTTAGCAAGGGCGTCATTTATGAATTTTAAATTGAAAAGAAATCATTTAAATTTTCGTATTTCCGAAATTAATTTAACGTTGTTAGGCATCCTGCATAAAACAACATCGTTTGGATTGTGACAAATTACAAATTTTACCTTAAATGTTGTTAATATTATTTTCCACTACAACAGAAAACAGACAAGTCAGAATATTTTAATAGATACAATGCCAGAGATATTAGTAAATCACCAGTTTTCTTCAAGAGAATCAAATTTCTTAGTTATCAAATTTTCTTGGTAGGCGCTGTATATGATCATTAGGTCAATTTAGTGCAAACGTTTATGAATGCGATAAACACCATTAGTACTCAATAAAAAGCGATTTTTTAACTTTTCAGTAATTAATTTTATGGTCAATTCTTCCTAGATCTATAAAGCCAACCGACCCGAAATACTTCCTTATGCGGCAATATTGCAGCCGTAGTCGTCGTTATGGAAACAATTTAATTGCTTACATTGACTACAGGAAGAATGTATATCCTTTCTAGGCGACGGATTATTGCAACACGTAGTTGATTAGGTTCATTTTAAACACAAACTATTAGCGGTTTTCCGCTCCTAAACCGGATTTGTTGTTTTGTTATCGTATGTTAATTATGGTAATTATTTTACAAGAAACACATAATCCAACAATGAAATAGCGTCCTTCACTTTTTCTTCCTTCTTGTAAAATACATAAATGAATTTGAATAGACAATGTTACGGTTCATTTGAGGAATCATTAGGAAAAAATTGTGAAGAAATATTCTGTTTAATTAACCTAGACGGAATTAATATCATAGCTGTAAGCGTCTAAATTTCTTTCTATTCTGACTGCAGAAACAAACAAGAAAATAATTAGGGTAATGCTCCTACACGTCTGCATAATTCAGCAATTTGATTATCTTCACCTTAATTACTGGGATTTCTTATTGTGTAGAGATTTTTTCAATATAAATGCTGTGGAAGCTGCTCCAAAATGGAATATGCATCATCTATGCGATTCCCACTCTATCATTATAAACAATTGCTTCTTGAACGTGTTGAAAACTGACTTCTGATGTATCAATATATGTATATGTGATTTAGATATATACATGATATGGAAATTGCAACACTAAGAAAGAGTGCGAATTTTTTGATTAAACTTGGCAGGAACGTATAACTATTCATAGGTAATAATTGATTATAGTTTCAAGGAAAAAAATTAATTTTTGTGAATAATGTGTTGGCACTCCCTATTAGTTACACACTCCATCGCCCTTTATGGAATTGATTTCAGTGGGAGGTCAATCTTCTCTTGGTACCCCAAGTGGTTTCCCAAGCAATCTGCAATTTATATTCAAGAGCTTTCGGTATTCGTGGGGGATTCGCTAAATTCCTCAATTTTTTTCCCATAGTCCCACACACGTTCGATTCGCGAGAAGTCATGAAATCTGCGTGGCCATCGCCTCTTTAAATCGGCCCAAAAAAGTTTTGGCTACATGGGGACGGGCGTTATTGGTCTGTAAAGGTGGATCTTCAAGTTGCTGGAAGTATGGGGTTCCACTATCTTCTCAACATAAAGCTGGGCGTTCATGCCGTCTCGGATGAACACCAACTACTGCTGTATGATACAGCACCCCACACCATAACCACTACAGCTCGATGAACACTCCTTTCAATACGAAATTGAAAATCGCGACGTTCCCCACGTCTTCGTCTGACACTCATGCGACTCGGTTTTGAGGCGTAAGTGGTCAATAAAATTACAGGCCTAGACCCCTAATTCGACGATAAACGATTAGAAGGGTCACAGTACAACCTTAATTACCTAACTGTAGATCAGTAATTGATCTGTACTGCAAATCCGGTCGCTTAATACCATTAGACGCAGATGGTGGGTCCGCCCCTTATTGTTTATTCTTCTGCCCTCGGTTCTTCTTCGCTAACTTTCCTCGCGTTTACTAGTTCGCAACTAATAAGAGCGCATGATGGTGAATTGGTTCCAGTTGAGACGATTTGGACTTTTCCTGAACAGAAATCCACCTTCGCACAAGACATCTGTCGAACTCGCTCTACTGGCGGTGATTTCCACGTTACCGCATTCTAAGTATAATCAAATCCTCAAAGCACGTCAAATAATGGTATGGCAATAGCAAACGCTGAAAGTTGAATCAAAACTCGTAGGAAATACATTTTAACATCAGAAACGACTGCAGAAAGTGTCAGAGATGCCCTGACCAGTTTATCTCTTGCAATAAAATTACAACCATTGAATAGTTATAAGTTTCTGCAAAGTTTGGTCAAAAAATTAACACTCTTTTTTGGTATTGCAATTTGCATAGGGATTTGATATGAATGATACGGAAGATAATACCTATTTGGTATTTCGTTTTTATATATGTATTAGGTTATACTGCATAGTAATAGCAATTTATATTTTCCTTATTTTTGTCTTTTTATTGAACTTGATGATATGTTGGGCAATAAAAGGTTTATTATTAAAACAATCTCCTATATATCTATATATATGTAGAGAACTACACTTTCATATCAATTCGTTGCCACATGAAAAGCAGGTTAATAACATCGGTGTATAATTCGCTGTGTTTTTTTGACAAGTTCAAAGTCACGGCCTAAGAAAGTATATCAGTACGAATATGGTTTAATGTGAAACAAAAATTACACGAACTTGGGTTTTCTTTTATTTTTGAATTAAACGGTTTAATGTGCTACCGACACGCACACGTTTGCTTGCGGCCACTTATTTTCTCCTCGTAGATTGCCCAACTTGACCGACCAAAGAACACGCCAATGTTGAACTATAATTAGGCGATATGTGTAATTGCAAACCGGCTCAAAAACAGCCAACATTTTTTGATTTAGGACGACAGATAACATGCTTCAGAGAGACAACAGGAATCGTTAGCTCATACTGCCTAAAGTAACTTTGTCCGAAATTGCTTAGTACAATCGTAACTTCTTGCACTCTAATGCGTACAATTTTTTATTTTAATTAATAAAAACAATAAATAGAATCAATGAAGTTTCATGGAACCCTATATTTTCTAGATAAATAAATGTTTCCGCTGCAGTTTTTAAACGTAATATTTTCTAACAAATAAATACAAAATTTTGAATCGTAAAAATAAAAATTATACTTGCGAAAGATTTAGGCGCCGACTGATTGCACGTAACCAGAATAATTACTTATATAATTTAAATAATTATTGAAATAAAACTCTCTTCGTAATAAAAATATAATTGATTTTTTGATATGGAAGTTTAGACAATTAGTAAAGTTTAACAAATATTAAGTGAGCAATATAAAAAATAGAGAAGAGTGGACAACTTATAATTAAAAAAAAGAATATATGGAAACAAAAAACCAAAACAATTAATAAAATAAAACAGTTAATAATATACGTAACTTAAAAATATTTACACTAATAATTTAATATGGTAACTCCGGTTTTTTATACCGATTCTTGGTCTCTCCGGCATCGAATGAAGTAGTGTTTCGCAATATGGCTCACTTCGCATAAACAATAATGATGTCATATACACGTACGGGGCCTCTTTCTAAGTGCCCTTTTGAAATGTGGCCGCTGCAGTGCTGCAGTCGTCGTGCTATGAGATAGGACAATCCCTGGCTACTAACGGTTCCACATTTAGCGCCATCTGCTTCGAAGAAACTAACGATAGTAGCATTAGTACATATAAATTTAAATCGAATAATGCTTAAGAGCAAACTACAGCCTCTATCCAATTTATTAGGGCTAATTGCTCAAATGGCGATTTTGTTAAAATAGATAATGAAAAACGCATTGCACAAGCATAAGTTTATTTAGAACTGCTTATAGACATTGTCACAACTATTAACTAATATTTTGTAATGCCTCCCGTGGCTTTTACAACTCCTCTTATTCTTTTTGGCATACTGTCTATGCAAGCGTTAATGGTATGTCTAATTGTAGGGTCATTTTGCGACACATCCTCAATATTTCTTACTAATTCCTCTCTTGTAGTGTTTCTTCTCGAATACACGCGTGATTTTAGAACGCTCCACGTGTTCTCCATTGCATTGAGATTTTGAGAATTTCCCGGCCAAGGCAACACTGGCAGAGCGTGCGTTTCCAAAAAACTTGGATTTAGCTATGTGGCGCGGTGCCTTATCATCCATGAATGTGTAAGGGCCTTCATTCGGGTCTAAATCAATGATATATGGCTTCAAGATATCCTCCAATACACGCTTATATTGGTGTTGATTCATAAAGCCTTGGCAAAAATGCAGTGGACAGGACCTTCGACTGATATGCAGCACCATACCATAACTGATGGAGGATGTTTCATCGCTTTTAGTACACTAGCTTCATCAAAGCGCTCACACGGATGTCGTTTAACAAACTGAGCTCTTTCGGTCATGGCTTCCACTTTTGACCCATCGCTGAACAAAAAATTTTGCTTGATCTACATATTCATTTAAATTATTTTGCGTTACCTTTCGCCAATCTTAAATTAAGTAATGATGATGACGTTTTACCCATGCATAACATGCTCGCTCCGTCATCGGTGTTAGTCTTGGCATTTTGAGGGGGCATCTGCATTTTAATCCGGCTATGTACAATTGTCTACGTACTGTACGTGTGGATATTTGCAGTCCTTGTTGAGACATTTCATTTCCTATTTCTTTGGCGGATAAACCTTGGCTTTCAGTTGCTACGAGGGGAGGTTCAGAAGTTCGTGGAATGAAAGGGTTTTAAATGAAATAAAACAATAAATCTATTTTTCCTTTTCAATATAATCACCCTTAAACACAATACATTTATTAGATCTATGAATTAATTTTTCTAAACCATCATAAAAACATTTTTTATCTCCAAAATGGGCCAAAATTGCCTCCTTTACCTCATTGTCGTCGGAAAACTTTCTTCCACGTAAGTCCTTTTTTATATTGGGGAACAAATAAAAATTACTAGGTGCCAGGTCTGGACTGTAGGGTGGATGGACTATTGATTGAAAGCCATGCTTGTGCAGAGCAGCGATTGCAACTTTGCTCTTGTGAACCGCCGCATTGTCTTCTAAGAGCAACACACCCTTGGTTAATTTTCCCCAACCTTTTTCCTTGATGGCCTCCTTTAATTTTTCTAATATCGCTGCATAATATTCTCCGGTTATGCTCCTACCTTTTTCTTAGTAATCAATCAATAATATCCCCTCACAATCCCAAAAAACAGTAGCCATCAACTTTCCAGCCGATTCTGACACTTTGAATTTCTTTGGCGGTGGTGTCCCCTTTTCATGCCATTGCATGGACTCCTGTTTGGACTCAGGCTCAAAGTGATGAACCCATGTTTCATCTCCGGTAACAATCCGCTCCAAAATCTGTGCAAGTTTGTCTCCACACATCTCCAAAAATTGTTTGGACGCACAGACGCGCTACTGTTTCTGCAACGGCTCCCGACCATGTTGAAAAAGACCATGCCACTTATAAATCATTGATTTACTAGGGCACTGTTCCCCATAAATGGTTTCCATTTCATTCAATATGGTTTGAGCGTTCTTTCCTTGCTTTGTAAGGAACTTTATCACAGCACGGTATTCAATTTCCTCCATAGTTTCAATTTTCTTCCGGATTGACTTGTTTAGCAGGCAACTATTCGTAAACGACTGACACTATAGAGCTGCAACTTAACTTATATACTAATGATGAGTCGCCAATCAGAATGACACCTAGCGAACGCCCCTATCCCCACTCCATCCCCTCCATTCCACGAACTTTTGGACCTCCCCTCGTAGTTGCACTATTTGTCGGAATACTTCTTCCTTCTTTGCAATTATGCCTGTACCCAACAATGCCTCAATACGCAGTCTTTTCTTATTTGGTTTTTTTTACCCATAATGACAAAATATAAAGCGCATATAAGCAATAACTTAAAGTGCAACACTAACACGTAAATACGGAAAAACGTTGTTACACAAACAGATAAATATCCTTTCTACAATAGTAACCGATTCAAATAATATTCTACGAATTACTTTGCCTTCCAATCTTGTTTCTACCTATCTCTTATACAGTTCAGAATGATTCATGAGCGGGGTAATAATAGGCAAGTGGTCATGAAGTGGCACTTTCTCAATTTCTTAGAAAGATATTTAGGGAACGTATTGAGATAAGTATTGTAAACCCTATTCCAGAAATTCATGGAATTGTCTGCGCATCGTTCCATTCATGTCTGGTAAAAAACCAGGAATGTTATTCATAGACAGCTTCGGTGGATGTTGGTATTCTACAAGAATCAGCACAAGTCGTTGTAGTATTAATAACGAACTGTACTGACGATACCAATGTTGTTATTACTAGCAACTCTAATGATTCGGTGTTGAAAAAGTGAAGCTGCATTATCCACAAAATGTGGCTGTGCGACAATTGTTAATAACCAAAAAAATCGCAAAAATCACCAAAAAAAGTTGTTTATTTCCTCTTCGCTGTTAGGTGATATTGGCGCGATGTGTCATATTTTACAAATACCAGTCCCTTTGCACAAACAATTTTTGTATGTGTTATTTAAATAATCTTTCCTAGTTTATTATAAAATAAAGAGAAGTAAAAGTATATGCAGCTAAAAATACAGCTGGCGACATCTATATGCAGTTAGCGAATGACGTTAGACTATTTTTGCCATCCCATCGAAATTGTTAACGTTACTATTTGTACGTTTAGTGTATTTAAATAAATATTCAAATTTTTATTCATTTCTTTAAAATAATACGATTAGCCAATATTTTCAAATGGTTTTATTGTATTAAAATTGCCTTTTTTGATATAGCAAACACCAACGCTTGAAAGTTGTAGATTTCCTTTATTTCATTGATGTTAATTTCGCAAGATTTTCAGTCACGGATTACGCCGGCATTATTCTCTATAACAATACCTCTAATTTACGCATTTCAATTTAACAACCATAATAAGAAAAGTGTAGGCTAAGAAATTATTAGTATTATGTAATTTCTATTCTAGTACCAAATGTGAAACACCTTAATTGCAGGTTAGTGCATTCACAAAAATATTCTATCAATCTCAATCGTCATGTAATTTTTCTCGTATTTATTGTTGGAAATTCTAAATCCGCAACTGTTAGTGTATGAAACTTTCAAATATTATTAATATATACTATTGCTCATAAGTTTAAGGTTATCTACCGAAAAATCTTAAAAGTCAATATCGTGGTAGCATAATCAATGGCTTTAATATACGAGGGCGGCCTGAAATGTTTCCGGAATCGACAAGAAAAGCACGGTATTGGTGTGGTTTTTTATTTTTATTTTTCGATGTAGTCTCCTCAAAGATCAATACACTATTTCAAACGGTGCTCTAGTCTCTTCAAGACGTCGAAAAATTAGGATGTTTCGAGGTCTGCAAAATAGCCATCTGTAGCAGCTATGACCTCCTCATTTGAGGCGAATCTCGTTCCTTCCAATGATTTTTTCAGGTTTGGGAATAGAAAAAAATCACTGGGGGCTAGGTCCGGCGAATATGAAGGATGAGAGACTAATTCGTAGCGCAACTCATTCAATTTGGACACGACAAAGCGGGATGAATGAGCCGGTGTATTGTCGTGGTGGAAAAGCACTTTCTTCCGTTGCAAACGAGGCCGTTTCTCCTTCAATATCGTATTGAATCGGGTCAATAAATCACTGTAGTATTGCCCTGTGATCGTCCTTCTGCAGATAGTCAACGAGAATGACACCTAGGGAATCCCAAAAAATGGTCGCCATAACCTTTTCGGCCGATGGAACGGTCTTTGCTTTCTTCGGAGCCGATTCGCCCGGAAAAGTCCACTGCTTCGACTGTTTCTTGGTCTCCGTTATATAGTGATGGATCCAAGTCTCATCCACGGTTACGAAACGCATGAAGAAATCTTTTGGATTGCGTTGGATCCTGGCCAAATACTCCTACGAAACGGTCACCCAATTTCGTTTTTGCTCCAGTGTGAGCAAAGGCGGTATCCATCGCGCCGAAAGCTTTTACATACCCAAAATTTCGTGTAGGATATAGCCAACGCGTTCTTCTGAGATGCCTCTTGTCTCTACTATCTCTTTCAGCTTCAATCGGCGATCGGCTAACACGACATCATGAATCTTGTCGACTATTTTATCGTTGGTAGCGGTTTTTGGGCATCCACTGCGTGGTTCGTCACTTGTGCTTGTGCGGTTACATTTCAACTCGCTCACCCACAAAGTGATGGTTGACAATGATGGAGTACATCCGCCATGAATATAAAAGTAAATAAGTAAAATATTTCGAATTTCCGTGGCCGTTTTCCTAGCCATCCAGAAGTGTTTCATCACTGCACAAAATTGGATTTTATCCACTAGCTGATATAAAGCAAAATATGATGCAAAAGGGTTTGCTTTAACGTAAACATAAATTCTTAAAAATTTATTGAAAACGACTGCTTGTCTAACATAAATTTGACAACCACATTTCTGTGAATTACAAATGCAATCAATCAATTTCATACAGCTCTTTTCAATTGCATGGTCTTTAGTTGGTAGTTTAGTTGAATCGAAAACTATTGTTTTGATTGCCCATGCTTGAAGTATTTTAACGTTTAAACATTCTATAAAGCAACGAATTGAAATTTAAACTTTTGGTAATAAACAACGATTTTTTGTTCCAAGCATATCCAAAGAAAGAATATTGCTATAGGGAGGTTCGCTGGTGGTATGGAAAGATTTCTGTATGAATGAAGCTGTAAATTGGATGAAGATTGAAGGAATATTGAATAAAGGGTAGTATAAAGAAGTTTTAGAGCTGCATATGACGCTATGTAGTTTGTCGTTGCTTGGAGGTTAGATTACTTTTCAATACGATAACGAATTCAAACACTCTCAGTGCTGAATGATGTGCAATTAGTAAGAAAAATTACAACCGTAATAAATAATAATCTCGACAGTCAATAATCCATATAATTCATACGATCACAAATTACATTAAACAAATTAACATTTTTTTTTAAAACTAAAGTAGTTGGAAGTAATAAACATAATCGCAATATTTAAGTGCTCTAGCCACTATGATCGCACAAGAATCGTGGACAGGTACGATAAAGATGAAAAGGTGGCGATTATATAGATGGTAGGAGAAGAATAGTTTAAGTAAGGTTAGGGACATGTGTTCAGTCAATTATCCTGAAAGACGCATGCCTTTTGTGCAAATTATTCTCAATGTTTTAACAAATTGAAAACAGAAGGCTGTATTCTAGGTATCCACAAAAAAAACGAAATAAAACCAATCACATTTTAACAGAGCACATGAAACTCAATATCCTGTATTACGTAAAGGAACGATTTGCGGGATTAAGATGTAGGAAAACATGAAGTATAGCGTAGGAAACCCCGAAGGAATTCAATTATAAGCCATACAAAATATAAAACCATCAAGAGCTTTTCGAGGAAGATAAAGTCAACTCTCAGAACTCAAAAATGTAGAGTATATAAACGTCTAAACTAAAATCAGTTGGGTAGTTAGCAAGAATACATATGCATAATCGAACACCACCATGTTTATTCGTTAAATTAAGATTTAAAACCGATGCCCACAATATTAATGTGCCCAAGAAAAGTGTATTGCATTTATCTTTTTCCCATAATTCCGCGCATTACTTAATTATTGAAGTGGAAGTGTACCTAAATTTAAATTGTATTTATAAGCTTTGGTTATTGCTTTTAAATTGTTTTTAACTTTTTGTCTAGGTAAAACAAAGCAATAGCTTCTAGCCGAACTACTAGTGTAGTTGCTTACTTCATTTATTGCTTACAGTAGTGTATTTGCTGTTAGACAACAAATAGTTTCTTATTATTATAAAAATATGTTTGTGCCTTATTAAAATAAACGCAAGAAAATAAGGGAAACAATGGACAAGAAATTCAATAATAAGCTATATACATATAGAGAATTATTTCAGAACTAATATGTAGAAACGCCCTGTGGTGGTTAATTGTGCTTCTAGCATTCTTTCGAAAGCAGCGAAGTGAAATAATTCATGTTATTTATCTCGATACCAACCGTGTACGGTCACGAAATAATTCGCCGCCACTTACCTTCACCGTAATTTTATTACAATGGGTCGGATGCTTTATCTTGTCATGGGTTGCTATAGGACAATAACAATAAAAAGATTTTTATTGACCACCTCAATCGAGACTGGACAAGGCAATTAAGAATCTCTGTTGGTTCTTTAATGAAGAAAATATACTGTTTCGAAACGAGTTTGTTGCCAAACGGCGATCATCGATCAAGATATTTTACGCGAGTTGTGTTTTGAAAACAAATTGTATATTTTGCATTGCTGGCTCCATCTCGAATAATTTATGGGAAGTTTGTTGGTAATGTCCACCAAACATGCGAGCTCGTATAGATGGTTGCCAACAATAAGGCGATTTTTTACACTATTATAGCCGATAATCAAGTTTTTCACATTCATTTAACTATAAAATACTTACTCAAAACTATTATGGCAAAGATTATATTAGAGAAAAAGAGCTTATCGTGTTAATTGAATAATTATTTTCAATAATGAGAAAAAATACAATTTATAAATATGGCGTATTTTTCAATAGTTAGTTTATGATTGAACGATGCGGCAATCAAGAATAACACCGCTTGAAAAATGGTTAATGAAATTGTTTTCAAGAAAATTTAAACGGTTAATACGACTAAATTATTGAAATATTTTTAAAATTCTAGTGTTTGATTTTACTAAATATACTTATTTTAGTACAAAGCATATTCTTATCAGTATTTTATCCAATTTTTTAAAAATGTTTGAACATCTTTTTTTATGCAAAATATTGTAACACACGAACGCATATGCCATACCATCAATATGATTTTTTCTCGAGAAGCTCGTCTTAAATTTTGTAGATATAATCCTTCATACTAGTAATCCCGTAAGCAAGTAAATGTTACATACATTGACTTTGCTAAAACATACCATCCTTAATTTTATTTTGTTGAATAATATCAATTGGATTTTTTTTCTATTTCTCGCGTCTTTTATATCTAACTTACTGATTGAAAAGCTAGATATGCTACAATGGTTTTCGACTTGTGCCACGTTTATTTGATATGGTTCAATACTATAATTTAGGTCCCTTTCATCAATGTGTATTTAAATTGACAAATTAAATTGTAATGCATCGGCTTATACGGATCATCTTAAGATATTTATAACCATTAGAGGTACTAATGTTTGCGAGAACAGGGGCGTGTTCAAAAATAAAAGACGTGGTGTAGTATGTAAAATACTCTGTGTGCGTACCACCCGACAGGAACATCCCTGCAGTTTTTGAGCGTTCGTTGCCATAAACATATGAAAATGGTCAAGAAAGGAGGAATTTGTTAGTTATCTTATTAGCTGAATAGTTTATGAAATCTACAATGGCACTTTTTTGTCCATGCTTTTTCAATTTTTGCATTCGATGCATTGTTCGATGTTTGCGTACTTCCAAACCGTAGATCTTTTTCTATTAATTCTGGTGTATATTTTATTTCCATTAATTATTCGTCAATAAATGAAATTACACTGGTATAGTATTAAGACGAATAAATTATTGACTTAAAAAGATAATGAAAAAATGGATTTTTTACTGATTACTTTGGCGGTACAAAACTTACTAGTATTGTCTTGCAAATAAACTGTATTGTTTTCATCAATAATATTGCTGTCTTCTAACTGCACTAATGAGTGTGTGAACATGCTTATGCCAAAGTAAGTTACTGTCGCATGAAAAGAATTCTAGGCGAATATATAAAATATACACATTAAACAATGGAAATGGATCATAATCGGCTGTTTTTCAAATACGTAAATTTTGCATGTGCAAAAAAAGACGACCAGGTTCAGTTTTTTTTTGCAAAAGACTGCATTCTGGAACAAATGTCTTCAATTATCAAACGCTGTAGTAATAGCTTTGAGCCAATCAAATGATGAAACACCGCGAATCAATTACCCGGAAGGTGTCGAATTGTATTGGATACCTGTACGTACGAGGGCAACCTGAAATGTTTCCGGAATCGACAAGGAAAACGATTTTTCAATATAGTCTCCTCAAAGATGAATACACTTTTCCAAACGGTGTCTTTTCAAGTCGTCGGAAAAGTAGGATGTTTTGAGATCTGCAAAATGACCTCCTCATTTGAGGCAAATCTCGTTCCTCCCAATGATTTTTTCAGGTTTGGGAATAGGAAAAAGTCACTGGGGGCTAGGTGCGGTGAATATGGAGGATGAAAGACTAATTCGTAGCGCAACTCATTCATTAGGGCACGACGGTGCAGGATGAATGAGCCGGCGTATTGTGACGGTGGAAAAGCTGCAAACAAGGCCGTTTCTCCTTAAATACTACATCGAATCGGATCAACAAATCGCTGTAGTATTGCCTCGTGCTCGACCTTCTCATTTGCGGATAGTCGATGAGAATCACACCTTGGGAATCCCAAAAAATGGTCGCCGTGACCTTTCCGCCCGATGCAACGGTATTTGCTTTCTTCGGAGCCGAGTCGTCCGGAAAAGTTCACTGCTTCGACTGTTCATTGGTCTTCGTTATGTAGTGGTGGATCCAAGTCTCATCCACGGTTACGAAACGCATGAAGAAATCCCTTGGATTGGGTTGAATCCTGCCCAGACACTCCTCCGAAACGGTCACCCGATTTCGTTTTTTGCTCCGGCGCGAGCTAACCCGGTATCCATTGCGTCGAAAGCTTTTCCATACCCAAAATTTCATGTAGGATATGGTCAACGTGTTCTTCTGAGATGCCTGTTGTCTCTGTTATCTTTTTCAGATTTAATCGGCGATCGGCTAACACCACATCATGAATCTTGTCGACCATTTCATCGTGGTTACATAACAAATTAGTACGAAATAGTTTCAGTTGTTGTACTCTTCAAGTTATTTTGGAAATCGTACCAAATTTTATGCAAAATATATACAAACAAAAAATGAAACGGATATGTTTTGATTGAAATAAAGTTGATCTCCATAACAATTGAAATTACTTCTTTCTACGCTTGCAACAATATTGCAACGACGAATTGTATCAGCTTTTTTAATCATTACGGCATTTTCCTCCTTCTTAAATTTCGAGTACTTAAGCGCACTAGATGCTTTAAAAATTAATTGACTCTGAAACGACTTTTTAATTAATTTCACCTAATTAATTTTTTACGGATCTTAAAAGATATATATCTACATATATGTCAGGTTTTTATTTCGGTTCTGAAGTGGAAAACAAAGCGTCGGGATGATAAATTGCCGGCTGCGCTTGTGCGTCTGTAGATAATCAAGCCTTTGTAAGACTCAAATTAACTCCACATTCCTTAATTAAAGCGTGCAATGTAAATAATTAGGGTGTCAATCTTTACTGTATATACCTATATATATCCATTACTGGAGCATGCGGTGCTAAATTAAATATTTTCACTTTTCGGTAGTCTATCACTACGTACAAATGTTATCTAGTTGCAGTTATTAAACTTTGCTATTATTGAAGTTGCGAAATCAAGTAAATTAGAAAAATTATGATCGTTTTTCCCGATTAAAATGGGAACATCTGGAAAATATATAGCTTTTTATTGCTTCTTCTAAAATATTGTTGTATTTTTGTATGCACACTACCGCTAATAATAGCATCGACACTTCCTATTTCATGCAAAATTTGACGCTTGCTTCAATACTTTAAACGAAACAAGTATAAGAAAAACATTTATTCATTTATGACATATTGTACATGTGTACACAAACAAAAAAGTAATAATAAACATTAGAAAACATGAACTATGTTATACTTTCTTCTCATCGCATTTTTTCTACCAATTCCCTCAATGTATCTGGAGTAATATTATTCAACTCCCTCTGCAATACCGTCCAGATATGGGTTTTGGACGTTGGACGATGGACATTTTCTTCTAATTCGTCTATTCTGCTCGTCCCACCGACCCTCTATCTGTTTAAGATTCGGACTCTGGGGAAGCCAAACCATTTTTTTTAACATTCCTTTATTCTCTGCATCAGCCAGGTAGCTTCTGCATAATAACGACGTGTGTTAGGGATCGCTATCGTGCATCAACTCAGAATTGTTGCCTATTAAGCGCAATCCGGGTGTTCTAATATCGCGATAATTCTCCTTCCTCATTATACCATCAATTTTCCCAAGGCCCTCTATTCCACTTAATGGAAAACAACCTCATAAAAGAATGGAGCCACCACCATCCTTTACTGTCGGTGTAATGCATTGGGGAAACATTCTCTCTTCTTTTGGGCGCCTGATAAATGTTTTGAACAAACACTTCATATTTGGACTCATTAATCCATGGTACGTTTCCCCATTGTTCTAGTGTGCAGTCTTTGTGAGGGTTAGCTCACTGGAAACGCTTTTGTTTATTCCTACGGCGCAACAACGGTTTCCGTGCAGCAATACGGCCGTGGAGACATATTCAACATGCACAAAGAGTTGTCCGTCAGCGCGATTAACTTTGAGATCAGCCTACGATTTTCTAAGATATTATAAAGGCCATAATCTAAGTAGCAAAAGTTTTACGTAAATGAAAAAATACTGCAGTAAATGGGAAGTACTTGTAAGTTATTGTACGTTAAATGCATCACAACAAGCCGAGTAAATAGAATTTATAAAAGGCTAGTATAAATTTAAGCAGGTTGACGAAATTATACTCTTTACATCACCGAGACCAACTTTTACGTTTCATTCTAGTTTTTTGCAACACGTGTTTTTTGTCACGGTAGATATTTATATTCTATAAATATATAAATTATCTGCTATATTTGATATTATAAAAAGCATAACTTTGCATTGAATTGAGGATAGGGTACTTATTTAAAGGCTATTTCGTTACCGGTTAGGCGAGTCTAATATCTGATTAACGCAAGTGATGCTTAAGTTGTTTTTTCGATAATTCGTTTAAACTGTGTAAGAGCTTGGAATATAAAGTGAAATCAGAATTATATTATTGCAATATATATTATCAATTATATTTGTGGATCTAATAATCCATTTAATTGATGCTCACTCATAGTGTTTGGATTAATGAACAAATTCAGTAAAAATTTCACTTCTTAAACTATTATCTATTGACGATTGCAAGGACTGTGTGGATGCACAATTCACAGGTATAGCAGTAAACTCCACTCACACAAATTAATTAATTATGCGGAACGCAGCGTTTCGAGAGCACGTGGGCTCCCATTGTCAACCGTGTTACCGACTGAAAGTAAAAACTGTATCACACATGCAAATTATTTTCTACGCAGGCTCTAAAATTTCTAAACCACATGACCATTTACAATCTACTAGGTGGTCTCATGCCTTTTTGCGGGAAAGGATGGACCGAAGGCGAACCGTACCCTTAACAGGGCCTATGGTAATAAATCCATCAGACTCGAGTGTGCAGTTGGGGGTGGTTCTCTGTTCAATAAGTTTCCGTTCTTTTTCATATATATCGTTTATATATAATTATATATATATATATATATATATATATATATATATAATTCCAACAGATTCATCACGTTTGATTCGCACCATTGCGAACAACAAAAAATGTCCGCGATTAGTTTTCTGGTCAATAGACTCATCAGATTCCCGCTAAACAAGAGCAGGTATGACAAAGAATTAAAGTATATCAAAGATGTAGCGAGGAACAATGGTTTCTCTTCTATGGATGTCGACCGTATTTTAAGGAAGGTCCAATACAAACAACACATCAGAAATTCCACGACTTTGACATCAACAAACACCGGTAATAAGAAATTTATAACTCTTCCTTTTCACCCAACAGTAAAAGGGTTAAGCAAAATTTTCCGACAACTTAATATGAACGTGTCTTTTGTGTCAAAAAACAACTTAAAGAATCTCTTAGGGAATCCCAAAGATAAACCGGAGATGATAAAAAGGTCTGGAATATACCAAATCGCATGCAATGATTGTGAGAAAGTTTATATTGGACAAACAAAAAGGAGTATTGAAACGAGGTTCAAAGAACATATTAGACACTATCGTTTCGACAAACCAGATTTATCAAGCGTAGCAGAGCATATGGTAAAATCCGGACATAAGATTGAGTTAAAAAATCTGACACTACTTAAAAACGTGAAGTCGTATAGAGAATTAGACGCGTACGAAACGGTATATATGAAAAAGAACGGAAACTTATTGAACAGAGAACCACCCCCAATTGCACACTCGAGTTTGATGGATTTATTACCATAGGCCATGTTAAAGATACGGTTCGCTTTCGGTCCATCCTTTCCCGTAAAAGGCATGAGACCACCTAGTAGATTGTAAATAGTCATATGGTTTAGACATTTTAGAGCCTGCGTAGAAAATAATTTGCATGTGTGATACAGTTTTTACTTTCAGTCGGTAACACGGTTGACAATGGGAGCCCACGTGCTCTCGAAACGCTGCGTTCCGCATAACTAATTAATTTGTGTGAGTGGAGTTTACTGCTATACCTGTGTATTATCTACTCTATATCCATAGAATATCTCCATAGCTATGTACAATGAATGTTAATCGCTTTTCATTATTGTAGGGAGTCTTCTTTGGTTGCAGGTAAAATACTACGTTTCGTATATATTTAAGAGGGTCATTCGGAAAGTAAAGAACGTCTTGTTTTCACACGTGCCCGGGTTCCCCAACCACCACCCCATCACTGACCTTGGTACTCATATGCTTCAGCGCGGCGGCAGCTGCGATCCAATGCGGTTGACATTTACTTAGTTGTGCGACTTTAAAATGTGTGACAAAGTTGACGATTCCACCAAGTGTGAAGGATGCGGTATTATCCGTTTTTTAAACGCGCAAAAAATCGGAGACATCGAAATTTATAGACAGATAACTGAGGTTTACGGTAATGTGATAACGATCCATCCGGTGGTGATTGACGGACCCAGAGCTTGGATTGAAACAAAAATCCAAGAAAATAGGCGTTTCACAATTAGTGAACTGCACTCATTCCTTCCAGAAATTTCAAGAGCTGTGTTGTACGGAATTATTAGTGCAGATCTGGGCTATAATAAAGTGTCTCTCAGGTGGGTTCCTCGAAATTTGGCAGATGAATACAAAACCAAACGCATGGGAGCTACATTGACGTTTCTCACTTGCCAATAACAAGGATAGTGATGAAGTTTTGGATCGCATTCTCACTGGTGATGATATTACATTTCATACTAGAAACAAAGCGCCAATCAAAGCAATGGCGAAAACCAAAAAAAAACAACACAAATTTTGGGCACCAGAAATGATTATGGCTACGGTATTTTGGGATCATAAAGATGCCCTGCTCATCGACTATATGTCTAGAAGTGAGACCATAAATGCAGCGGGCTATTGTCAGACCTTTCAACGACTATTTAAAACAAATGGTGCATAATACTAAGCAGTACAGTCATCCTTCTTCACGATAATCCACGTCTGCATGCAGCGGGAGTGACGCAAGACCTGCATAGGGATTCTGCAAGCTCGACGTTGTGTGAGTCTGTAACGGTTACTCGACACCTAGCCGTCGACCAACTCGACGGAATATGCTCGACAGCAAAGTTGGTATCGTTTGGGTCTCGCATCTCACTCTATTACATTTTGCTTGGTTTTTATCACTCTTCAAGAGAGGACATTTTCCTGGCGGCTATTCAAAACCAAAATGTATTAATTGTTTGTTTATGTTTGTAATTGTATGTGTGTGTAAATTAAAACATTTTATACAATAATATACATCTGTTTATGAATGTTTCCTAGTATTTTTCAATTCTTATACGAGGTTAGTGATTACTATTTTGTTTATACTAACAATTTACTTAACTTGAAATTTAACAAAATCTGGTTTAACGTAAGGATATTAAATAAGGCTCTTGTATACATTATCACTCCATATTTCTTTGTATCAGATGGCGTTTAAAATAAGAGGCACAGCCATTGGAAAATCTCGATTGATTTTATGGAACGGCATAGAAGACTGGCGAATATCAACACCCAATACAAAACAATTATGGGCGCAACTAATTAATGGATTAAGTATTAAATGCTCTGGGATATCGTCAAAAATCAGTAAATAATAGACAAAATACGCACAATTTATTTAATAATTAGTGTTGAAAAAAGGTAATGCGCAGCCTTAAAATTTGATCAAAAAAAGTGGAAATTTAGGACAAAGTAAATAGTGGTTTTTAACACTATTAGAAAGATGTTTTGAGAGTTTCTGGGGGAGCCTGAATTTGGAACAACTAATTAATATACGATAATAACAAAACCTTAATACCATATGCCAATCCCCATTTCAAGAAATTCTGCTACTTTCTTATAACAAACGAATAAAACTACTTCTTTTTTTCATAAAATACTTTAATTATGGGATTAACTAAAGACTAAGCATAAACAACGTAGAAGGGCAATCTAATCTAATAAAACTTTCTCTAAATAAAACGATGTAGTAATTAGATCGACCACCTTACTTGTTTTTTATTCAGCCGCAAAGTATACAAAGTAATGTTCCTTCTACAAAAGGAGGACTAACCATTAATTAAACAGTCATTGCTAATGATCTTCACCATAATTACAACAAAATATGCAACTGATTTTGATAAAAACTTCTGTAACGACTGCGTTAACTCTTATCTTGATAGCAGCACGTTAAAACTAAAATCGTATACAATTTTAGACAAAAAGTTAATTCATTCTTAAGTTGAGAGCTCGCTCACAGTACCGAGACAAATTTCCAATTAAGCAGCGTGCCTTCTACTGAGCGCGCGTTTCATTTTCGGAAGGTGGATTTCGTAGGTTGCAGAGGTTTGAGTTAGAGAAGGTATTATATCTAAATTACATTATTTTATTTCTGAAAAATCAGGAAACAATACCAGCGAAATTAGCAAAATGGCAGATTTATAACTAACAAAAATTTTGTATAAAGATTGCATATAATGTTGCTACGTATAGTTGTATTTGAAAAATATAACGAATGAATAAATATATTATTGTGTTAAGCAAGTATTAAATGAAAAGTGGTTATGTTTGCAATCATAATCATTTCACAAGACATATTTACATGAAATATATAGGACGAAGGAAGATAAAATAAAACTACTTAATCAGAGATGTATATATACATATTTATAACCCAAGTTACAAGATAGAATTAATATATTTCCCTCCAGGTTTTTAGTATTTTCTGGATCTGTTTCAAAGTAGATAAAAGTTTAGAATATCACAAAATGTGGATTTGCTGATTATACCAGGCAAGCATAGTTTAGAAAAAAACTAGCGGTAATAATTTATTATTTCTTCCAGTATCTTTCCGTGCAAAATGTTTCCACAGACCCTACAGTTGTTGTAAATTTCTTCATGCGCAACGGTTCATTACTATCATAAAATCGTAAACATGTTTTGAATAAATGACGATTGCAAGGACTGTGTGGATGTACAATCCACAGGTATAGCAATGACATCAACAAACACCGGTAATAAGAAATTTATAACTCTTCCTTTTCACCCAACAGTAAAAGGGTTAAGTAAAATTTTCCGACGACTAAACATGAACGTGTCTTTTGTGTCAAAAAACAACTTAAAGAATCCCTTAGGGAATCCCAAAGATAAACCGGAGATGATAAAAAGGTCTGGAATATACCAAATCGCATGCAATGATTGTGAGAAAGTTTATATTGGACAAACAAAAAGGAGTATCGAAACGAGGTTCAAAGAACAAATTAGACACTATCGTTTCGACAAACCTGAACTATCAAGCATAGTAGAGAATATGGTAAAATCCGGACATAAGATTGATTTAAAAAATCTGACACTACTTAAAAACGTGAACTCGTGTAGAGAATTAGACGCGTACGAAACGGTATACATGAAAAAGAACGGAAACTTATTGAACAGAGAACCACCCCCAATTGCACACTCGAGTTTGATGGATTTATTACCATAGGCTTTGTTAAAGATACGGTTCGCTTTCGGTCCATCCTTCCCCGTAAAAGGCATGAGGCCACCTAGTAGATTGTAAATAGTCATATGGTTTAGAAATTTTAGAGCCTGCGTAGAAAATAATTTGCATGTGTGATACAGTTTTTACTTTCAGTCGGTAACACGGTTGACAATGGGAGCCCACGTGCTCTGGAAACGCTGCGTTCCGCATAATTAATTAATTTGTGTGAGTGGAGTTTACTGCTATGCCTGTGGAATGTTTTGAATAGTTCTATAACTTCGGTGGGATTTGTAAACCTATGCCACCGTAGCACAATACAGCGTTCTTTTTATTACTTACAAAATTCCAATTTCTAATTTGTTGTTACTGCTATTAATAGGGTCTCAACAAAATACGATATCTTCGGTATAATATTTACTTACCTATCGTTTATTCCTCCTTATATAAAAAAGCAAATACTTCTGATTGTACTTATGAGAAGTATAACAATGTATACAATGTTGTTTTTCAGATGATAAGATACAACAGTCCAACAAAACAGTTATAGGTATAATACAATCGTACAATTTTCCACTGAAAATGCGCTGTACTGATTAGCTTCTGAAGAAGCATTTTCAGCAAACTCTTTAAGTTGAGCCTATATTGCCATCTGTTATCGTAGAAGAAATTAAAAATAATAGAACAACAGAGGACAATGTGTAGTCTTGGTAAAGAGGATCAAGTTTCAGTGCAGTGCGGAAAATAACGTGAAGGGGTGAAGCGCGCGGCGCGCAGAATCGAGTATCAAAGCACGCTTGCTCAGTATTATTCGACTGGTCACTGTGAGTCTTGTCAGTACACACATACTTACAAAATATGGCATTTTGAATAAGCTAGAAAACATAATAGCGAATATGCTGTATTTAGAATACGAAGGCGCTAGAATTAAATATGTAAAGTGCGACAATTATTTGACGTGTACTAGCATAAAATAGTGTGCTACAGTCCATAGTAAATGATACAACGAACAATTAATATTTGATATAAGTGTTTTATTCTATGTAATGTAGCATTCACTTTGCTAGAGCAACAAGCATTTGTCTCCTTCTGGAGCAAATATTCGGATTATATATTACCAAGCCGGACATCGTTAAGAAACGTTATGCCATCTGTTCGTGACTATATTGAAAGAAGAATTAAAGCAGAATTCAAAAGATAAAAAATTGTGGTTATGTGTGGACGAAGCAAGTGATCGGCAAAAATATTCTGTGGTGAATGTGATGGTACGTACAATGGAAGAATTTGAACTGGCATTCCACTTACTTGTTTCCAAATGAGTTGCAAAATTTACTAGCGATGGAATTTTAAAAGTGGTGGCGTTGGACAAATTGTTTAACAACCCAATTTTTAATATTTGTGAGTGACGGTGCCGCTAATATGCTTTCCTTAGGCCGATCTCTTAAAGAAGAGAGTGGCAGTCTGTTACATATAACATGTAATATCTTGAAGTGAAAATTTTAAACTACTATTGACAAGGACTCAGATTTTCTCATACTAAGACTAGTTTGTGAAGGTGCGTCGAAAGAGCCATTAAGTTGTCACAAGGATTACTTTAAATTTGCAAATATAACATCACTCGATGAGGAACGGTCGTTTTCATCATTAAAAAATATTTATTCCGCACGCCGTGCTCGTTTGACTGAAACAAGAGTGGAAACATATTTAATGATTCTAATATTTAATAGGTGCCACCCAGTTTGTGATTTCGTGGAAACATCTTAAAACAGTACATGTTTCAGCACGTTATATAATATATTTTTTATCATTATTTTATGTGTAAAGATTCCTGCGATCGCATAATCTATGCTCACTCATGTAAGTCACGATCATAAGTGATGTGAGTACATAAACGTTACTGCACACTCGCCTGGATACAGCGGTTCGGCCCGTCCACGTTGTTCTCCGCACTGCACTGTAAGTTGCCCCACTTTTCCGAGACTAATAATGAGAATGCGATTTCTGTGGTTGTAACATTTTTTTGGCAAACCGGCTAAAATTTATGAAAATTTACCTGTGTTACTGTAAGCGTATTGTTATAATAATGAAATTATTTACATTCAATTGTTTTTCCACGATCAAGCAGTAAATAAAGTGAGCGTGACTTCAAATACCTACCTCACACAAACAAGTCGCAGTTCATCATCTCGGCAAATCAATTTGTAAATGTTCTCATGTTTCGTATTTCAACGCGCGCTTCCTGATGTTAAAACAATCGTTGTATACCTATCACCAACAATCATCAATCAAAGTTACCACTTTATCAATATAACAGTGTCAATTATTGAAGCGTTTAACACGCATTGACATTCACTTCCAGTTATGGAAGATATCGTTTCTTAGAGCTGATGCGTATACCTGTATACATGTTTCGTTAATTAAAACTTGCGAGTTGAATGATGTATTAATAGTTAAAGGTGTCAGTTTCAGTATTTCTTATTTTAATTTAAGAGATTTTGCCAAGATATTCGATAGGTTATACAATGATTATGCAGAAGTTTAATAGGCATAGGAACTAAATAATTCCAAAACTACTTTCCACTATATTCGAATGCATTTCGGTGTTTACAAGCCTTTAGTTCATCTTTATGAAAAGCGACTATTTACGCTAATTCCTTAAATATGTACACTAGTGTGACAGAATAAAATAGACACCAGGTAAAGCGGTATAAATATGTAAACAGCTAAGTTCGAAGAACGAATTAAGAAGTTTCTGTTGTCATTAGGGTAGGGGTCGATGTATCGGAAGGAATTCGTCATAATTTAGTATCGTTACAACTATGCCTCGCTTACAAAGTTCGAGTGATATTAGCGACTTCACCCGGGGTTGCATAGTTGGCCAGAGTGAACGCGGCGCTTCGCACCGTGAAATAAGTAATTTTTTAAATATTCCGTTGTCCACAGTTAACCGTGTGATTACACAATTTAAACGCAAGGAAAAAACAACATTGGAGCCGAGACCAGGTCGTGTCGGACTTTCTGAAAGAAATAAAAGGGTGCTTGTGTGCGAAGTGTTAAGAGAACCGCGAAAAAATACAGCTGAGCTTGCGGCAACTTCACAGAAAAGTCAGCGCACCGTTCTGCGATACCTCCACAGTGTGGGGATGTATAGAAGGGTGGCAAAGAAAAAACCTCTCCTAAAAAAACGGCGCCGAATGGCTTGGGCAATCGAAATGCGAACGAAGCCCGAAGAATTTTGGTGGTCTGTCATTTTTTTATACGAAAGCAGATACTGCCAATTCAGTGATAGTGGTTGTACATGGGTATGGAGACGTTCGTCACAGCGACTGGACGACAAATTTTTGCATCAGACGGTGAAATACGGCGGTGTGAACATCATGGTGTGGGGCGCGATATGGTATGGTGGAAGATCGCAATTAGTAATCTGCGACGGAAATATAAATGCGGCAAAATATTAACAGAAGGACTACTACCAATATTCGACAACTCCATTTTACAGGTATAGCAGTAAACTCCACTCACACAAATTAATTAATTATGCGGAACGCAGCGTTTCGAGAGCACGTGGGCTCCCATTGTCAACCGTGTTACCGACTGTTAATTGTACATCCACACAGTCCTTGCAATCGTCATTTGATTATCGAACTCCATTTTATCTAAAAAAGACGCCACTTTTATGGAGGATGGAGCACCCTGCCACAAACCAAGAACAACAATCACTTGGAACGAGGAACAGGGGATTCGGATTTTACCATGGTCAGGCGAATCACCAGAGATGAATCCGATGGAGAATGTTTGGCACATAATCCAGACAAATATGGCGAAACGACCCCGAAAACCCAGCAATAAGGCAGAACTCGTGGCAGCTGTTACAGAAGAGTGGTTAAATATTCCAGAAGACACCATTAATCATTTAGTAGATTCTATGCCACGACGACTCGCAGCACTTCACGCAAGTAAAGGTGGATCGACAAAATATTAGTAATTTAAAAATTTTAAAATATTTTGTATATATAACGAGAATAGAATCTTTTTTTTAATTAGTAGGTGTCTATTTTATTCTGTCACCCTAGTGTATGTATATACGTATATCTAAACTAGGAAGTTATACACTCCAATAAGTAATGTAATTTAACGATACATATTCAATTTGTAGGTGAAAGATTTCTTAAGAAAGTAAAATCTTCTAATAAAGGCGGTCTTGGATAAAGCACCAAGTCATCCTCCAGAGGAACAATTAAGAAGCAACGATGGCTCAATTTTTGTTGTTTATGCCTCCCAACGTAACTCCACTTATCCAACCGATGGATCAAAATGTAATAAAAATTACTAAATTGTATTATCGAAAATTTCTGCATTCCTCTACGGTATTAAAAAACTCTAAAAACATTTGGGTGGAGCAGTTTTAAATTTAGATATGGCATGGAATGCCCTTAACCGGCAAATAATCAGAAAGTGTTGGAAAAATTTGCTTTACTCCAGTGATGATTATGACTATGAAGACAATGTACAGCTAACCATCATATGAAAACAGTTACTGTTTGATGCTGAAGTTATTGACAATGCATCGTCGGACGTTCTCAAATTATTAAAAGCAATAAATCCTGATATTGTTTGCACAATTACCAATGTTAGTTTATGGAATGATAAAGATTGAAATAAAAAATACAGTGAGTGACGCGCAAGCTGTAGGAATTTCTAATCAAGCTTTAGATTGGGCTGAAGAAAAAGACATTATATTCCGATATTTTAGTGCTCCGTAAACTACGGCCAATTGCATTAGAAAATACCAAGCGTAAATTTATGCAAACAAAAATGGGATATTATTTTTCAAAATAATGTAAAATTTATTTTTTATTTTTTAATATATGTATTATGTTACTCATTGTTCATATTTTCTTTTATGCAATTTCTTTATAAATAAAATAAGACTCGCTAACGTAATCTTTCAGTAATGTGAACAGTGTTTGGCTGATATCGTTCACATAATCGAGCGTCTACTGTATATGTTTCTATCTGAATGTCATAAATAAATTTGTTTACAACGGAATCGCCCTCAATATAAAACTATAATATTGAACTAATGTTTTTAAATATGGAATTTTGATAATAGCTAATAGTGTTTGAGTAACCAGTAGATTTATCCCGCATAAAGCTAACAAGAGGGTTATTTATTTTTCAGAGCCTTTGTATTTTTCTTAGTTTCTGTTTTTGAAGTAATTTGATAGTACTAGTTATCGGAGGGGTTCTAGGTTTTAAAACTTTAAAAAAATGTAATCGAACAGAAATACGAATAATTCTGTTCTTTTATCGTAGTACAACATATTCGATATTGCTTCAACATTGTAGTATTTCCTGTTTCTTGAAAAATTATAATAATTTATTGAATGCTCAACAGAGAACTATTCAAAAGTGGACAAAATAATATAAGATAATACATGCACTGCATCAGAAATATACAAGTCCATATATTAATTCAATATCAAATAAGATAAGTAAATATGATTCCATCCGTGGGTACAAGGATATCAAGTCCAGATAACAAACTAGGAGAGTCAATTCTTCCAGTGATAATATCACACATAAATGTGGCACTGATACGGTTTCTTCCCTCAACAAAGGGAGGAAAGTCATGCATCTCAATTGAGAAATTAGCTCCCCGTATCGTATTCCTCGTAAAGAATAACGCCCATCGCTCTTAAAAGAGAGATCTTTTAGAAATTTGCGTTGAATCAGTTCAAAAGGTTTAATCTGGACGTTATAGAAAATATACTAAGCAATATTCGAGCTTGAAAATCATATAAGCGAAGAAAAAATAAATCCTAATAATTTAGAGGCGACAGTCGTGATATCTTAGGTATACCTAGAAAAAGTAAACTTTTCATATATATATCACACCTAAATCTTTAGTAGAAGACTGATGGGCAATATTAATATTGTTAATGTAATATTAAGAATCAATTCTATGAACTTTTATTGTAAAAGAACCAAGTATTTATGTTTTATTTTAAGTTATTATGCAGGCACCAGGAATGAACATTGCCCAGATTATAAATACCATGAAAGTGGCATTAGTCACATTAGATTACAGGAAATGTTTCCGTTAAAGTTTATTACGTACTCCTTGATAAATTATAACTGTCTAGCAGGGCATTTTACTATTCTTGGAAATACTAATGAAAATGTATTTTATGACAGATACAATTTTTCTATCTGGTAAATGTGCCCTCTTTAATTGATTGTTTCTGCAGTATGTGAACGTCAACCGTTATTATATCGTTCTCTATACCATTTGGTCGTTTACGTCGAAACGATTAATTCAAACATGTATCCCAGGCCAATTAATACTCCCCCCATTGCAGCTTACGCCACGATTTCCCCGTTTTAATTGTGAATTCCTCGCATTATGATCACCTGGCAATTATATTAATAGCGGCGACCACGAAACGAGTCAGAACGTCTAGCCGCTGTACGTTCCGAAAATGGATAGAAAAAATTATCCTCGTCACTATACTCATATTACAATAAAAATTGATCAATTAATCATCTGCAGTCCGGTGACCATCCGTAAAAGGCTATTTTCAAACATTATAAATTAGTAAGTCGTATATGAATGTAAGTATACATAACTTACGTGTGTATATGTACAGAATTACTACTCGCCATCTTTCCATCGAAAGAATTTATTCCGATAAACGCCAACTGTGCAACTTTTTGCTCCATCGCTGCAAAACAGTTCTCGTTTCGTTATATCGATCATATATTACATAATTTTTTAACCGGTTATAGAATCCGCATCTACACACGCTCATATGTAAAACGAATGCATGAACGCTATGTCGTACAGTAGTGTGCATTGAATAAACTCCGAAGGAATTATTACATAAAAGCAAGCGACAATCCGACAATCCAGCAATTGCAGCAACGACCAACTCTTAGAATTCTCTATTCTCCAAGGTTTCGCTGCGACTTTTCTCTTTTGATGTTCTTAAGATTTTATTCTGTATTTCTAGTAAATACCTTAGAATATGTAATACCCAGTTCATTGTTGTCCACTCTTTATGGCGTCATAAAAAGTAAGTATGTCACACGCACAATATTTGAGTGCAGCATGTAACACAACTGTCTATATTCCCAAACTGTAAAAATAATTTGGTGAATTTACATCGGGAATTGTAGGCAACTATAAGACACATTATGTGAACTTGCATACTTCTGCAATGCAATATTACAATGTGAATACTGTGAATTCACCGATTACTTCAAGCGAATTTCCCCAGAAATATTATTTTTACATGGCGTTTTCGCAATGTAATAATAGTAAAATTTATTGCTCAGTAGAATATCAGTTACAGGACAAAAAATGATAGAAAGTCATATATGCATTGTGAAAAGAAAACTTAGAAACTAAAAACCTAAGAATAACTAACGTAAAGAGTAACCATGAATAAAGCGGTTACCAATTATGCCAAACAAAATGAAATTATTCAAAATTTATCTAGATTCGAAAAAAAGGTATCACTATAATATTTATTTGCTAAGCTACACATATTACATATGGAGGCATTATGGAAAATACTAGTTTTCGAAATAGGTACTGTAAAATACATCTAAAGGAATGATTAGAAAATAACACCAAAGATAAAGACGTTGTTAAATACAGCTTTTCTTATGGTATTGGTGAAATCATTCATAAAAGACAATGTGAAGAGACATAAAACGCTAACACACGGACATGTTTTTGCCTGCCCGGCGCCATCAGCGTGGTTTCAAGTGGTTTTATGCTCGACACATTGTCACTCCCTCTCTGCTACTATCGCCATATCTAACCCTACTATTCAAGTGATTATTGTTGGCGCTAACTACTGCCAAAAAAATGAAACGCTTGTTTGCAAAGTGAGACACAGCGGGAAGAAACGGAACGGTTTCCCACCTTTCTCTCGAGCACCAAGGGTAGTGCATAGGGTAAACTACACATGTGAATGATATCTCAGGCTTATCATGACGTCTTTAAAACACATCTAAAGGAATGCCTAGATTAGGCATTCCTTTAGAATGGTAATCGGTTCCTCTAGGAGAGTATTGACCATCAAGTTTGTAAGAAAGAAATTTAAGAAAACAACGTTGAACTCGTTCCAATGTAAGCTGATGGAAGGTATAACAAAGGCACCACATAATAGAAGCGTATTCCAGACAACTTACTACAAAGGCAAAACACAAAGACTTTAACATATTTACGTCACTAGATTGTCGGATGCTCTACGAAACCAAATCTTTTGGAACAAAGTTTAAACGGCTATCAAAAATAACTCAAAGGTCTTTAAATGATTCAACCGTATGTACAATCTCCCCTTTTACTGTATAGAACGAATTTAAGGGATTCATTTTGCGCGTGAAGGTGATGTGCCGGCATTTGTTGACATTTAGGTTGAATCTATTGGTTATGCATGAGGCTGTTATTAAGTCAACATTTTTCTGAAGGAGTGCAACATCGTCTTGGTGAGAAATAATCTAAATAGATCTTAACGTCATCAGCATAAGCCAAAGCCGGACAAGAAAGACTAACCAACAGGTCATTAATAAATAATAAAAACAAAAGTAATCCTAAGTTGGAATATAAAAAGTACATAGTAATATCACCGCATATTGCATGCAATTTTCTACCTAGCTCTTATAATGTACTTTAGTCACAAGGGAACTATTAATGTGTGCTAATTGAAGTGAAGCAAAAGAATAAAAATGCTCTTCAAAGATAATCCAAATAGTTTGTTATATTTGTGATTAGTTAGCAATTCCAAACAGAAAAAGGTAAATCTATAAAAGAAATAGACGCAAGAAATATGTACTTTGATTTTGAACTGAACGCTGCCTAAAATATCGCTATAGCCATCTAACTTTTCTTGAGTAAAATGTTATAACTACCTATTAAGCTGGGTTTAATGGCGAATGAAAATCTGTGAAGGTTAGTACACTAATGCGGTAGACCTCCATCGTTAAGTATAAAGAAGACAACTACAGGATTCGGCAGAAAATAATCATGGATTTCCAAAAAAAGTAAATGAAAAAGGATTTAATCAATAGAAAAAAATGTGTTGAGAAATGTTTATAGAATTGTGAAGTTTATTTATGAAAAACGATGTCATCCAAATGGCGTTCCTCGATTGCAATACACCTGGTTAAGCGATTTCTGAAGTTTTTTCATAACGTGCGCTGTCATTTCAGGCGATATGTTTGCCATTTCCGCACGGATTGCTTCTTTCAAGGTATTAATGGTTTGAAAACAATTTCTATGCACTTTTTTTTGAGGTGGTACCAGAAAAGGAAATCAGTTGGCGCGAGATCGGGTGAGCGCAGCAACAATAGCAAGTCGCTGCGATGAGAACTAATGCGGTCAGGGAATATCTTTATTTATTTATTTAAAACTTGGAAGGAGACACGTGATGCGTATACCGTGGCCCCATCCTGCGAAAACCGCATCTCTATCCAACTGTTAAAATTTTGGTTGCACAAAAGTCTATAGCATGTGGATATAACAAGCGGATATATATGTAACAGCAGCTCCATCCTCTTCAAGCAAGTAAGGTTCCCAAACCCCAAATCCAAAAAGAAATCATCGCCGAAACAGTTTCATGTTTTTCATGAGAGTTCACGATTTTGTCGATGATACCAGATAAATAGAAATATGCTTTATCACTGGTTAGTAAAACTGCATTTCTCGGTATGCTTTGATGGCCAGCCTAACATGTTTTCGAAAATCACCTTCGTGTATCGGATAAACAAAAGTCATTTTGTAAGGGTGGAACTTAAGGTTTTGATGAAACTTTCGCTTCACATTTCGCACAACTGCAAAGCGGTTGTTTCAATGTGGAACGACACGGCGATCGCTGAACTACCTACCTTAACCTTCCGTTATTTTTAAAGTAAGCTTAAACAACGAACGCACCTGACCAAGCGTCCTTTGGTAGCGTCGTTCCTATTGTTGTTTTAATTTTCTGTGTTTTCGTTTTAGTCTACTTGTTTATTATTTTACTTATTTATTACTAGAAAGACTTTTCTATTGCCATTTTTTTACAGCCGAATATTTGTGATCGGTAAGCAACAAAATACATCTGTACAAATATACTCAATGTTCATTTTTACATTAATTATCATTGTGTTACGCCTATGATATACAGTGTTTACAGCTTCAGAGGCGTCGACTAGTGCTTGGCACCAACTTGAAGCAAAAAAATAGAAAGGGGGAAATTCAACCGCTTTTCAATCATTTATATACATCCTGTATATAATATGTATATATTACTGCTAGAAAAAGTGAAATGTTCATAATGTAATTGAAGTATTTGTGGCGATTTGACACCACTATCAACTCGATTTTGCAGACCAATATCTATTAAATTTTCCTAAGAAAGCGTAGGAAAAACCAGAGATGTTTTGTCGGATACTGAATCAGAAATTACTTCTTTAGTACCTTTGCAAAGAGATATTCATGGCAACCGATTTAATGTGAAATATCACTTACATCTAACAGTGATTGGTGGGAAAATATGTAGCACATTAACAGATACTGCGTCAACATCAACATGTGTAGTGTGGCTAGCTAGACCTAAGACAATGAATAATCTTTAGGCTGTTAATGCAAAACTCGCTAGGGGAGATATCTATAAATATGGACGCTTGAATAAGGTTTATTTTACTTATTTGCATTGTATTTAATTTAAAAAAGAAACTGCAATGTTCAATACATGAAAAACTAAAACCTCTTAATAATTACTTGATTTTGTTATTTCTATAATACCTAACTTTATTAAATAAATAAAAACCATAAGTAATAAACTATTACAATTCTCAATTATTTCAGCGTCTTACTTAATATTTTATGAAAAATTACTATATTGTGGTTATGGCTATGCTAATGATGCGATATTAACTATATTAACAAATCAACTTGTTCAAACAAAGAGATAACGTACATATCTAATTTCATGGGTTGGGGCAACTACTAGTTTCGTTCTATCTCATCAAGAAATTTCGATGAATGACATTTTTGAACCTTTTCATAAAGCGAAAATATAGCCAGTAGGATAAGAAACTATCCTGTCTTGTCTCCTCCAAATAATGCTTTCGATTTCACTCGTTTAAGAAGGATTTGTGTGCACTGTAGACTAAAATCTTCGATGAGTAACATTACTTGTATATTAGTTGTAATAGAATATCTCAGGAACTATTTATATACAGTAAAAGATGTTATTTACCCGACATTAAAATTTTACGGGTTCGCGTGTCAACCGGTCTAAACGAGATCTATTAAATGGATCCGCTTGTAGTATTAATCCACGGTCTTAGTAGGTGATGTTGTGCGAGCGCTCCTTTTAAGAACATACGTGGCCAATCATTATACATGCAGCACGTCCGTTGCGTGATATATTGTTAGCTATCAGTGAATACCGTCGCTATTTATAGGTCTCGCTGAAAACGGGACCTTTCTGTCTTTGTTCCTAATCAGTTCTGTCAATGAAAGATATTTCACAAAAAATCACAAAATTTTACGATAGCCCAAATACAGTTAATCAAATTTGCATGTAGCAACTAGTTACCCAAGTTGTGGCCGTGAGTATATGAAACTAGTGCGGTTTAAGAAAGAAATTTTAGAATGCAGATAAATTAATATCCAGATTTCAATTATTGTGATTAGTGATATAATTTATGAACGCGCTACGTAAATTCTTAAACTGTTTTAGTTACTCAAATTTCTAAGCAATCCTCTCTTTGTGGAACTTGTTAAAGTGTAGAGTTATCTACATTTGTAGAGTAGCAAGTTCGAAAATAAAAAGGAAACATTTCACTCGAAAACTTTTTGTTTGTTATTAGTAACATGCGAAATTGTGTTGCCTTGTAAATCTAACTCAAGCTAGGCACAATACCTTAAATATATACAGGCATAACACAATAAAACTACAATAGTATGTGCGAAGTCAACTTACTTAGTGTTGTAGAAAAGAAATGAGTATGTTAGTTCAATGCATACAATCCTTCCAGAAGTTTAAACTTGCGGGCTCGATTTAAAAAAAAAAGTAAAATGAAAGCTTTGAGGAACTAAGGGAGCTCAAACAAATTTGTAAGAAGTTTCAAGATTCGGGGTTAGACGCAATATTGTAGACTACAATGTTATGCAAAGAATTTATTCGAAATGGCCGTAACTTTAATTTTTACTTTCTGTAAAAATAAGAAAGTAAATTAAACCAATGGGATTTTATTTTTAAAAGGAAAAACAAAAGCTTAAATATCACTACCACTGCTAGTGGAAACGATTCGAATCATTCTTCACAAGGATTTGGGCAAAACATTGGTCTGTGTAAAAATATGGCCAAAAATTGATGCGTGCCAATCATTCCACAGAAGTTATTGCAGCCGCTAGAAATGATCCACTCTTCCTGAAATCAATTGTTACGGGCGATGAAAGATGGTACTTTCAATTCGACCCATAAACCAAGTATCCAGGTGCGGAATGGAAGTCGAAAAATTCGCCACAAGCAAAAAACACGTAAGGTTCCATCAAAAATCAAATCGATCGATAGCAAAGGAATTGTTCACAGGGAATTCGTTCTAACTGGACAAACAATTACAGGCAAATATTATCTCCAAGTTTTGTAGCGTACAATGGCCTGAATCCGTCTTATATATCGAATATCATGACTTAGAGACTTGGTGTCACACTTCACTCATTGTTCATCAATTTTTTTCTCGAAATCAAGTCTGTGTGTTGAATCATCCGCTGTGTTCACCTGATTTGGCTCCGTGCGATTTTTCTCTATTCCTTAAAATAAAATTGAAGTTAAAAAGCTACTTTTTTAGACATTTCGACCGTCAAAACAGCTACAACACAAGTACTTGTGGTAATACCACAAAATGAGTTACAACATGCATTTGAATCACTATTCTATCACTGTAACAAATGCGCTGGAGGAGAATACTTTGACTAAAAAAATTGAAACATATTCAGATTTCTTATTTCAATGATTTTTATTTGTCACACTGTATATGTTACAGATTGCTACAATTTTCAAGAATAGTAGATTTCCTAAGAAATACTTTTCCTTTCAGGAAAATATTGCTGCGCATTTAGCGACACTATTTTCGTTTGTCCATGTTCCATTTCCCAATGGGACGGCGATGACGGAAGATTCCAAATTAAATTGAATGTTTTTTGTTTCAATTAACGGTGTTCTCCTCGGTTTCCGGGTATAATGGAATAACAGTATACACAAAGGATCTATGTAATTGTAAGAGATGTCTCCTCTAAATTTCTTTAAATATTCACGAGCATAAGGAACTTGCAAGCGTTGTTGTGCTCTGCGTCAGCTCTCCAAGCTAACTCTCATTTGTTTGACGCGTCACCCTGCGACCATGCTGGGATATCACGACTAGATCCCGATATTACTTAACAAATGCGTTCGGTATGTCATCAAGGCAACGAAAACATTTCGCAAATACTTCCAAGTGGTCATGCTGACTTTAGATGTCAACTTTACTAATTACCGTGTGTGCGTGCGAAATAATTCTAATTACAAGTAAAGTACATTGTTAGTAATTGTCGAATTCATCATTATTAAATTATTATTATTAAATTGAATTTTACACAGTTTCAAAGAAAAAATTGTTATAATTATCTCCACAGATAACACAAATGCATGAGATTCTTCTTCCGAGTTTTGTCAGAAGCTATAAAAATCATAATGACTTCTGACATACTTCACATGCCCCGTTACCAAGCTAATTAGTTCCATACCGTTATCATCCAAGAGGTAATTTTTTACAGTCTGTTTCTATTTTGTTTCCTAAAATTATCCTTTATAGAAATGGCAAAAAAGCATAAAAAATCATTTATACATAAAGGTAAAACTATGCATACGTGAATAGTACTTATAGTTAGTAGTTTGTTAAAAACGAGAAATGGTTTGACCTTGCTACCCACACGGATTTATTTTTAACACTTTCGCCACAAAGCCACTTATTATACTGGCACTTCTTTTAAATGATTGCACATTCCTTTTGCGATACTACATAAGACATCGTTATATCAGCATGAAAATACATATAGAAATATATTTGCTTCATTCCAAACACTTTAAGGAACGAACTTGAATGCAAATTGCAATGAAGTTTGCAACATGTATATGATTTAGTGATAGTAGTAGTAATGTAATAAAATAATACATTAATACGCAAGAATAATAATAGCATATATTCAATACATATTGGCTGTCATAAATAATCGCAAATCCAGCAAACGTTCATATATTTTATTGCGACTTACGGGACATATATATTTATTCGTATAAAAAAACGATAAAACTTTGAGCAAGATATGATCGTAGTAATTCATTTAAACACTAACGGTGCATCGGTCTCATTCTGTTTCTTAGGCGTTCAATTAGTTTATTAGACATATTTGAAATTAGTGAAATAATGGTCGCCTGTCATATGCTCTGCCAAGTTCCCAAAATCCTTTCTTGAAGAATATCTACATAATTTGAGGGTGATCGCAAATTATTGTTTCTATATCTTACCGTATTCCACATGTGTTCTACCTGTCACAAACTTGGCACACGAGAAGACCGTGCTAAGCGGTTAGTATTATCCCGAAACATCATTGTAAACCTCGCGATATGTTGTCGAGCTTTATCCTGCTGAAACATTAGATTTGTCAATGGTGGAAAAATAGTATTAACATTGGTTGAAAGACATTATTGACGTAACGAATCGCGTTTAATGTTCCTGGAATTACTACTAGAAGAGATCTACTTCCGTAGCTGATAGTCGATGTCTTAAGAAAGAACCGTATGTCACTGTGGAAAAAACTCCAAGTTTCTTCTTTCTCTGGAACATCTTTCGAGCATCTTACAACCAAAAAAAGAAGATGATTCTATTCTTCACTCCAGTAGAAACACCATTCTAACTATGCTATTTTATGGCGGGGAAATACAGGTAAACAAAAAAGGATTTAAACCCAAAAGATGGAAATATTCGACATATCAGAATTTATTGATTAATTGAACTTCTCTATCTATCGTCAATTTCCCTTGTTGATGGTAAACAATTCGTAAGAACCACAATCTGAAGAACACGGTCTTCATGATCGGAGGTTCATTTGGAACGTCCAGGCCGTAAATGTTATAATTTCTCATTATTTTCTGTCCATCTTCAATGAAACGGAGCTGTTGTAGTGACATTAAGCGTTACACAATTAGCAAAATCATGAATGAAGGTCCCGGGCGATTATCTTGCCACGTTCAAACTCAAATGATTGATTAAAACTCGCACGTTGACCGAATAGGAGGCATTTTTTACACTCTATTAGGACTAAATAGAGGCATAAGGATCTTCGAATTTATCTTGATGAAATTTTTATCGCTTGTTTATACAAACAGAACTCATCATTGCACTAAAATACATCAAATGTTTACCGGATGTTCATTTGTTTTGGTAGCCAGTACATTACAATTGTTGAAGTCATTGCAATATAATACTTTCATTAGAACTGTGTGTTATAGCACCTTTAAAAGATACCATTTACGTGCTGCTTTGTATCCCTGTAGTTGTGGAAGTCCCGAAACTTCCAAAATATTAATAAAGTTTTAAGTAGATAATCTAGTAACTAGTACAGTCTGTGGAACGTACATTTCGTATACTTTTGGAATTTTGCAAGAGATCTAAAAGATAATTAATTTATATTCAACTTTTGAGAGCTTTAACTATACCCATTTCAAAATACTTGTTTACTATCGTGATATTAAATAAATATGTACTGTGGTGGAACATAGTCCTCTTTACTTGCCGAATGGGTTCTTTTATTTAAATTTTTGTTTGTTTTATATTCAAATGTATATAAAGTTAAATAATTGAAACAGCTAAATGTAAGATTCTATAAATCTATTGACAAACACATTGAACAGAATTTCTTTTTTAACATTTACCTGAAACAATCCCTGTCTAGGTAAATTTGTAAATTATATAAACAAAATATAAAATAAAAGCAAAAGAACAGTGAATTTTGATAATTTATTACAATTTTAAGTCTTTAATTTCGAAATCGTACTCACACTCACACGTACTGTGTCGTAGTTTAGATTTCTTAGTCTTCCACCAACGTATCCGGAACTCCAAATTATTATGACTATATCAGCTGGGACACTCTTCACTTCAAATAACTTTGAAGAATTTTAATAACTCTATTTAATTTGAAAAATAATGAATTTTTCTCTGGAGAAACAACTTCGACATCGGTGACATTGCCACTGTCGTTATTTTAATAAGTCGTTTCAGGGGATACACCCACTATACTCAGCTTGTTTACCTAAATGATAGGCCACACAATACACACCCTTGATGGAATGACATTATTTACAAGTAAAAGCTGCCAGGCGTGCCATCCATTCGACGTACGAGAAATTTTGAAGATGTTTGATTCCGAGACGATACTTATTTTAATTTGATAAAAATGTGTGAGTACAGTACATTATACGTCTTTTAGAAATAAATTGTAATTAATTACATGTTTAAGAAAAACGATATATATAGTTTACGATAGTGGAGTTTGCATCTCCACTGCACATGATGTTCAAAAGACTTCTTTCTTAAAGAAATTTAAAAATTTAAATTACATGTCAATAATGAACATCTAAAGTAGATATCTCTAATATTCAATACACAGAAAGCAAACTGTATAGAATAAATATTAAAGGTAATTAAAGAAGGGAGAGTCCTAACGGTACTTTGCCTGCAACAACAACAACAAAACAAAATAAGGACGTGAACCAAACACTATCGACAAAAATCAAATATAGATGTATTTGAAAAATTTAGAAAAATCATTGTTATTTTAAAATGATGATAATACACATCATTGCAGTACGTACGGTATCTGTGCTCGTTAATATACGTTCTATCTATACATAACTAATCTAAATTGTCTTCAAACACAATATTGAAAAACTAAAGGCCCGCGTAGAAGTTACAGTTAAGTATACAATAAATTTTGCTTCATTTGTTCAAGTGATATATGTCTGAGAATAAAACGCTCTTTATTTTTTGAATAATGCGGACTTCACAACAAAATATGAAAACTGAAAATATTCATCCAAGTCATTGTAATTCAGGTCGATCGCAAGGGGTTAGCGATTATTTAATTTTGTTATACATCATATGCGGAAAATACTCATACCTTTTTATTTATTTAGCGCACCTATTAATCAATTTCCGAGAAGTTTTTTTCGATTATCAATCAACGGAGCAATGTCACCTCAAGCCACTCCATCGATCCTATCGAACGAAAGAGGAGCAGTCGTAAAAGTAGATAAATGTGTCGTGATGCTACTGCTGCTTCGCTAGTATGAATAGGAATGTATACGTAGAATCAGTAGGTTGCGCTGCTTCGTTCTGTGGCGCAGCGAATTGTTGCTGTTTTTGTGGACGGACGGGTTTTCGCGACTTTAAATCAGACGTCTCGTTGGCAGGTTGAGAGGAATATCGCGATTCGTCACCGTTTCGTCGTAATGAGAACGCGCACTCTATTCAAGAACAATAACAGAGGGACAGTTTCGGGTGCATTCTGATCTCATTTTATTCTCCTTCCATTGTATCGCGCTTTATTTAACGCAGCGTATGGATGCTTTTGATGTAGAACGCGCACAGTTTATTCATGATTAATTACACTGAAGTGGCAAGGTCTAAAACATTTCTTTAGTAATTTGTTTGAAAAATTGAATAATCATAATAATTTTACATTACTCTTGTCCATAAATTGCGCTGGTAAAATCCACTATTTAGCTTCAGAAGTGGGAAGCAAGTATTGATCGGGGTGATAGTAACAGTAATAAATCTAAACACTGTTCTTGCAAAGTTTGAAGATGCGTTGAACAACGGAAGTGTTATCCACGACATAGACCTTTACAGATCGGCGCTGCTACCAAAAAAGAAATTGATCATTTTTCATTTAACGCAACTCATTAGTGGATATAGTATTTCAAAGAAGTTCAGAAAATTATTTTTCCTGAAATAATAACGTTTATTAGACGTTCTCTATGTACGTACATCAGAAAAACAACATATTTCTTCACTATGTGCATATATATTTGAAACACATTGGGTATGTACGATGCGAATATCGCAATTTTTGTCGCTTGCTGTTATCCTAGTTGTTCTCTGTATAGAAATACAGTCTCGGCAGAACTCTCAGAACTAGTCTCGGCAATATGGAGCAAGTTACAGTGCAGTACGGAGAACAACGTAAAGGGGCCGAGCGGCCGTATCAAGGTGCGTGTTCAGTAACGTTTACGTACTTGCATCATTTATGATGATGACCTTGATGAGTGAGCATAGGCGATGCACTTGCTTCAGTCAGTACGGCATGCGAAGAAAATATTTTTTAATGATGAAAACGACCGTTTCACATCGAGTGATGTTATACTTGCAAATTTAAAGTAATCCATGTGACAATTTAATGGATCTTTCGACTCGCCTTCACAAATTTCTTAGTATGTGAAAATCTGAATCGTCGTCAATAACAATTTCAAATTTTCGTATTACACTTTCATTTTTTTCGCCTTTCGTCGTAGATAGGTGTGAGTGAACATCATTCACAATTTGAACAGATTCCACAAACGACATCGAATCATTTTGTTATTTTTCAATTCCCTCCGCTAATCCATAGTAGTTCTTGCGAATGCTTTCTAAATCATATTATACCTGACTATCTTGAAACATTTTCTGACTTTCTTTGATAGGTTTGGCGCTTTTAGCGTGTCTGGGATCGAGTTGTAACACAACCTTCTTTACATCATCGATATGTTCGCAGTAGTAAAACGCAGCCCTTAAGCGGCTGTGCTGGTTCAGGCAGTTTGGGATCCAGTTCATAGAATCTTTATGCATGTTTTAGGGACCTTAGAAATACTGCCTTCGCATTTTGGGATCAATTGCGCCATAAAGTTTAAAGTACATGTTATATGTAACAGATTGTTACTCTCTTCTTTAAGAGATCGGCCTAAGGAAAGCATGTTAGCGGCACCGTCACTCATAAGCATTAGAAGTTTGATTGTTGAAACTTGAAATGTGTTCAATGCCTTCAACACCACTTTTAAAATTTCATCGCTAGTACATTTTGCAACTCTTTTGGAAGCATGTAAGATAGGGGATGACGGTTCAAACTCTTCCATTGTACGTACCATCACATTCACCACAGAATGTTTTTGCCGATCGGTTGTTTCGTCCGCACATAACCACAATTTTTTTATCTTTCAATTCTGCTTTAATCCTTATTTCAACATAATCACGAGCAGATGGCATAAAGTTTTTTAGCGATGTCCGATTTGGTAATGTATAATCCGGATACTTGCTCCGGAAGGAGATAAATGCTTGTTGGTCTAGTATAGTGAATGGTACATTACATAGAATAAAACAAACACCTATATCAAATATTAATTGTTCGCTGTATCGTGTGCCACGGACTGCAGAACAGTGTAAGCACCCACCTGCTGGTACACGTCAATATAGTTGTCGCACTTTACAGATTTAATTCTATCACATTCGTATTCTAAATCCGGTATACCCGCTATTACGTTTTCTAGTTTATTAGAAATACGTCGTTTTCGAAACGTACCAATCGAATAATACTGAACAAGCCTGCTTTGATACGGGTACTTGTTTCTCCATGCCGCCCGCTTCACCCCTTCACGTTGTTCTCCGCACAGCTCTGAAACCTGCCCTCTTTGCCGAGACTATTTCTAACTTCAAGGATGCTTCTTCACTTACCGTAACAAAGCAAATAAAACACAATAAAGACATCATTAGTGACCTTTGCTGTTTTGGTCACACTTTTGATTTTAAATGCATCCAAGTGTTGTGTTTTAAGCAGAACTACAGAAAGGGACTATATTAAGAGATGTGCTATACCAGCTGTTTCTTAAAAACACAGGAAGCCATAACGGCTTTATTTGTTATTCGGTTTTAATAAACTAAAAAGCAGATGAAGGTATGTTAAAAGGGTCATAAATAAGGTATAGTAAATAAATGCTACTACGTATCTTTATTATGCAAAGAAAGAGTAGAAGATAACCGAACATGTTATAGCTATCTTGTTTTGATATTGTAATTGTGAATTTCATACCTAGTTACACCTATATATTTTTGTATGATTTTTTATTGTATTGTTACAATTTTTTTTAATTTTCTTTTCATCTACAAAAGATATGGTGGCATCTGGTAACTTTTTATTATTTAGGTAAATAAAACGATATTAATGACATTAACCTGGGCGTGATTAGTATTTTAATGATACAACACGAATTTTTTCATTGTAGTGATAGAAAAATTGATGTCCACTTTATGGGTATTAGTAGTAAATATCTACATTGATCGTATGTTAATTTACAATAAGGAACAAATTTCATAAATATTCTGGCTTTTGTATAAAATATGAGCCTACTTAGAAAGAAATAACAAGAACACCGTTGACAGAAATTTTAATGTTTATTTGTGGATTTTTTTATTATTATTATATTAATAGTAAGATGGATGGGTGTCTTCCTATACCGACCAATAGGATCTATTGTAGCTGATCAAGTAATACTAAAGATTTTTGAATATATCTAACGTCCTGACAAACTCCGGAAGTTTATTCAAAGGAGTTTTACTGATGTCAAAAAGACACAGCCAAACAGAAAGAATATCCTGCCAGCGACAGAACATATTCTCAATAGTTTGTTCCTATTCTAAGCCTAGCCGAGACTCATTCCCCCAAGTAAAACCCATTCTATGCTGGTGTTTCCTTCCTCAAGCACAGTCTGTAAAGATTGTAGCTAGAGGTCTAACAGAATTCATGTAGACCTTTATCAATTTCTTAGCTCTGTCTTGGCTAGGCAACATAAATGCCTCAGCAAAGAACAGACCTGCGGATTTACGCCATGTCCGCAGAAATTTCTGTTCGGCTCATCGGGGAATGTGTAACTAGGCAATATTATAAGACATACCAACCACGGGCTGTGGTCCCGGTGGAGCTTGACCGGCTTCGGAACTAGCAGGGGTATCAGCCATCTCGCTACCTCCCCCTTACCTGCCCGCCCCTAACTTAGTTGTTCCCACTCTGTGCATTAAGACTGTTCCTGCAGTTATCTACAAATCTGGAGGAGATTCTAGCTTCCCCAACGGCCTGCAGTGCAACTTAACTATTAAAGCAAATTTTGATCGGCCTGCATTTCACTTCTCCCGAAAGAAGGACTTATGTCGATGGCGAAAACTCCTGCTCCGAAAACATTATCAAGCCTATCCGGATTGTCTGTTCAGCTATGAGCTTGCGAGAGTAAATTCCTGCAGCGATCCCAGTGTGCATTTTGACACCCTCAGGCTTATATTAACCTTGTATAAGGAATTGTAATCGTTACCCTAGTCGGGGAGGCATGTATCAAAGGATATATTCACTGATGGCACAGCGCATGGCATGTCTGCCGGCATAGACAGGTCTTTATTTCTAAGAAGTTTTTCTAGGATCCCGTTGCGGGTTCTTAATAAAAAACTAAACTGAATTTATTATTTATATTAGAAATTCATATTCAACTTCATTAATTCATAAATTGTACTACATTCATATTTTGATCCTTTGAACTTTTTAAAATGTTTGTTTTTGTTGTTGGTTTCTAAGCACTTCATCGAGGCAAAACCATGATGTTTTAGAAAAGGAGGTATGTCTTGTGGTTTTATTTACACATGTCAAGAAAAAATATTTTATAATAATTATTAAAGTCAACATTAAATCCATGTACTTAATATGATTCCTTTATCTATGTGTTTCAATGGATTATATTTCTACTAACTCTAACTTTTTTATGGGTTAATGTAAAGTAAACAGTAGACAGCAAGTTTACGGTTGCAACATACACTCGTCTATTTATGTAACCGTTCTTCTTTCGTATACGTATCGAAAACGTGGATAAAGGGAACAAAACCGGCAGACAGTTCGGAAGAAGAACGAGAGTGAAAAAGTACAGGAAAGGACAACAGAGACACGCGAAACAGAAGACGACAGAACGGCGCATTCGAGAGGAACACGTTTGCATTTAAGATTTGTATAACGGTCTTTAGATCGCGGAGCGAAGGCCAGCAAGAAGAAAAAGACGTAAAGATGGCAAAGGGAACAATGGTAATGCTATTATTGTAACGTCAAGTCATTTTACTACTCTCAAAAAGCTAAAATTTAGCTGCTATATTCACATGAATCCTTCTTTAGCTGCAATTTTTCTTTTTAGGCTTGTTTATATACACCACCAAAATGAAATTTACTATAAGAGTCGATTCACGCAAGCAAATCGTTAAATAATAAAAAAATCTTTTATTTAGACCCAGCGATTTGCTACGTTACTACGTAAGGCAGAAATTTATACTTTTAACTACTTCACTTCATCAGTGTTTTCACTTTATAACTAAATGAAGTTAAATGAGAATAATGAGTTTTAGATTTCGTTATTGGCACGATAGTTAGACTAGAAGATATAGAAATCGGAGTAATGACATTGCAGAAGAAACTAACCTAAAAACTGATCCAATTATTTTAACCGTTCTTAGAGCTTGTGTAAATAGAATAAGTGCAGTAGTTGGGAATTAATAGAGTAATTAAATTAATACGCTAAGCAATAAATGTCATTTAGTATAAATTAATGGTATTCCCGTATGCGTTACTTACATTCCATAATTTATATCACTTACGTGAGCTGCCATTCTATTTGATATATGACCCTATAAATAGATGCCGGACTAGAGTTAAGGATTAAAAGAAAAAGAAATTAATTAAATGTCTACATGCGATTATAGCAATAAGTAATCGCTTAGCCTTTAATAGATATGATTACTTTAATTTCGTTTTTGTAGAGTGCTAATCCAAGCTTTTAGATGGGGCTTTTTAGTATTTTCATGAAATAGATTCAAATATTTGTTCCTTGATGTCCATGATCATCTTTTCGCATCTTCTCCTTCGAGCAACATCAGTAGAAGCAATAGCCCCAAAGCGATCCTTGAACAAAACGTCGGCAACAAGATGACAAAAGACGAGGCTTCAAGTGAGAAGTCACAAATCGATTTGAAGCGACAACTGCGAAAGCCTATAGCTTAGATTTTCGACTAGTTTTCTGTTACTCATGACTAGAGACCGGATTACATGCAAAATGCATATATTTTATTTTATTTGTTTATTATATTTTACGTCTATATGTAGATATATTACACTGATTAAAGTTAATTAGCGTTAACTAAGTTTAATCAGTGTAAGACATCTACAAATAGACGTAAAATATAATAAATAAATAAAATAAAATATATGCACTTTGCATATAATCCGGTGTCTACTCATGACTGTTGTTGTGCAGTTTATAATTGTTAAGGACTTAACATTGTTTTGTGTTTCTATAGGTGAATTTTAAGTTAGGAAATGTATTTCATATGATTTTATTTTCTTTGCAGCCGTATGGGTTAGCATTATTACCTTATTTTCATTTAGAATATTACTTTATTTTCATTTTTATATTTATTTATTTTGCTCTCTTAGAATATATCCAATTTTATTTTAATATGTATGTACATTGCGCATCGTATATGTATGCAAGCCGGCCATTCACATTATGCTAGCTAAAACTGCCTAATTTAAAAATCATTCAGTGCAACGTCGTCGAATAAGTAATGGGAGTTTTCTTAAAATTTAATGTACACAAGCACAGGCAGTCGTCTCCCGCGCGGCGGTCGAGGTATTAGCGATCGTGCACTCTCGGTCACCTTTCGTACCTCGTCGTAACGTGTACAGTAACGTCGTCGTATGATTAGTGGAAGTTTCTAATATTGTATAGTTTTGGCGGGAATTGTCGAGGACGTTGTCTATACATTTATTTCTGGCGGGAGTCATTTGGTAAGGTTGTCGAATCGCATGTATAGATTTCTTTAATAAGTACAAATTTTCGATTTTCTATCATCGTACGTCGAGGCTACTGTGTCCGTTGTCGTCTATACATATTTTTAGTTTTCGGTTAAGTTTGTGTCGGAAATTATTTTGGTGAGATTCTCGGCGCGCACGTATAGACATCTTCTATAAGTACGATCACTCCGCTTCTTGCTGACGGTCGTTGCGGTCGCAGCGCCCGTTGTCTTTTGTACGTTTGTTCGGTCCTTTGTCGTATCGGGACTTAGAAATTTTTTCAATTAGTTGCTCGTCGGAGCGAACGAGTTTCACGGACCATTTTTATTATGTAATGTCGGCATCATCGCTCCGTTTTACTTGTCGGTGCGCAGTTCGCACATTTGCTGGCTACTGGCTTTTTCCCTTCTTTGGGGCGCAGTAGCAGAGAGCTAAAGATTGCACATAGCGCATTATTTCAAACGAGAACGCCTGGGTAGCTGTGACATTACTTTTGTTTTGAGATCGGCTATTATCGCTACTGTCGCCCTCGACCAGGCGTTCAAGCTCTAAGAGATAGGGTGGGTTCCCCTATAAATGTGAAAATAACGAACGTATTTGGTTCAAGTACAAATACATGCCAATAATACAGGGCCAACTCCCTTAGGCAAATTTAAAACAAGGAAAGTATATTAGGCTCCCGGAAAGGGACATATAAATAAGCATAGCACCGAGGTGCTCTTATAAATTTACAAAATAAATAGGGTTGGCTCCCCTATAAAAAGGTAGTGGTGCATGCAAATAGATAGAGGCATTAGTACATGCCTCTAACAAAGCTTCAGCGGAAGCATATAAGAGTTTAACCTTTTAAACAGAATTAAGACATAGCTTTGCAACGTACATGCTGAGGCATTACTTTATGTTGCTACCAATGAAAATACATATACACATGCTAATGTACATTACATGTATAAGAGAGCTCGAATAACTGCAATTATTGCAAATACATATATCTTACGTATATCGTACATGTACATAGGCAAGAGTAGAAACCGTGTACATATTTTATTTTTAAATATATTTTTTGCGCATGCGCATTGAGTTTCACTGTACAACCTTTCATATAGTAAATAAGCGAACATACTCTACAAGTAAGTATTGGTCAAGTAATTTAGGAATTTACGAGCAGGCTACAGCGGCGCTGTTCTTCAAACCAAACGCAACAATAATATTATTTTACAAAAAATCGGAAGCAGTAATCTGTACAATAAGCTAACTTCAAATAAATTTTAAACTTGTTAGACTTGTTTAAATTGATGGGAATCATTCCTTCATTAGAGTTTAGAAATCTTCGCTTTGTAAAGAAGGAGATTTTACCCTAATGCATATATCCCTCAGCATTTTAATAAATAATTATGAAGGTAACACAATAACAGCAAAGAAGTAATACAATACAAGAGTTGGAACTTTGGTGGTACTAATGGTCATGTAAAGATGTTAGTTTTATAACAAAATCAGATAATGTTGCTTATACTACATATTGGCTATCTACCCACCTCAAATCTATTATAACTGGCCTTTCTACTCTAGACATCTTCACAGCGACGAAAATGAACAGAGTCTATCAGAAGATAGCAACCCAATCTAGCGTAATCATAATGTTTTCCAAATATAAACAGAGAAAATTGGATAAAAAGTGAATATACCGAGATCGTATAGCACGACAATGTCACTAAAGTTCTCAAGAGGCTTACGGTGAATTTGTTTTATCTTATCGAATAGTTGCATGATATGTAAATACCATCAGCGAAGGATGCATTTTGTTGACTACGGCCAGGCTGCCCAAGTATATACATACATAGAAACAGGAGGTGTACGTCACTTCTGCGTTGTTAGAAACAGATTGTCGCCGTACCATTTGCGAGTTGTTTTTAGATTCTGTATTAGCCCATACCTATAGCTAATGTGTTTCACATTCTGAACGATCGTCTGAACATACAAATAATTACAGTACGGTGGGTTCCGTACGTATTGACAGAAATAATAGCAACGGGACGGGATTGTCCGCATACAGCTGTAGCGCGATGAGCATGAAGGAGAAGCTATTTTGTATTACATCATTACGAATCAACGAATAGTGTCTTCACGACTCATCATGAAGTTCAAAAGTTCATTAAAACTTCAACAATGTGAAGGTTATCGTGATTTTGATGCACTCCTCTAATGAAGTAACACCCACAGTACACAATATTACAATTCATTCTTCTAAAACAGTCTACCACTGGCATTAAGAAGAAAAAAGCGGTGGTTTCTGCAAAATCCCTCCATCATTTTGGATGATAGTGCTTAAGCTGTCGGTGACCTTTTGAATCAATGCAATTAGAAAGTCTTTTACCAACCCCCTACTCTCTGGATTTAAGCTCCTGTAATTTCGGTCTGATTCTCAAGATCAAGTAAGTACTGCACAGAATTCGTGATACAACAGTACCGTAGATTAAGTAGTCATAAATTGCTCCATCTGTAGCATCCACAGAACATGCCTTGCCAGCGGTACCATACACCTTCCATATCGTTGAGTTTTAGAAAAGGCTGGTGACTATATTAAAAGAGACTAGCGCTTTAAAAAGGTTGTTCATTGCAAAAATAGTTGCCATTATTACAATCCCAAAACTCGTATAATGAGACGCATTTGTCCAGCTATGCGCATTAAAACAATTTTGAATTACTTGCATACGCAAACCAAATTAACAAAATTATGTCGAATATCTGTTTGAATACATGTAAGCAATCTCTTCTTTGAGAAATGGTTATCTACCACATGGGCTGAAAAGTCACGGGCCTAACAAAGAAAACACGTTTTTTTTTGTTCAAAATTAGCTTTATTCATCAACGTAATCTCCATCAAGAGCAACGCAATCATTCCAGCACCGCTCTAACATTTCAATACCACTTCTGTAGAACGATTTATCTTTTGCCTCAAAATAGGCTCAGTTTCAGCGATAACCTGTTCATTCGTGCGAAATTTCTTACCGGCAAGCATTTTTTTGAGGTCTGCGAACAGCCAGTAGTCGCTGGGAGCCAAATCTGGCTAATACGGTGGATGTGGGAGCAATTCGAAGTTCAATTCATGTAGTTTTGCCATTGTTTTGATTGACTTGTGACACGGTGCGTTGCCTTGATGAAACAAAATTTTTTTCTTTGCCATATGCGGTCGTTTCTTTGCAATTTCGGCCTTCAAACGCTCCAATAGCGCTATATAATATTCACTGTTGATGTTATTTCCTTTCTCAAGATAGTCGATGAATATTACACCACGCACATCCCAAAATACCGAGGCCATAACCTTTCTAGCCGATTGTTGAGCTTTCGGGCGCTTTGGACGAGGTTCACCAGTTGCTGTCCACTGAGATGACGATCGTTTTGATTCCGGAGTGAAGTGATGGATCCATGTTTCGTCCATTGTCACATATCGACGCAAAAATTCCGCTTTGTTACGTTTAAACATGGCCAAACGCTGCTCAGAATCATCAACACGTTCTTGTTTTTGGTCAACAGTGAGCAAACGCGGCACCCACTTTGAACAGAGATTTCTCACAGTCAAATGCTCACGCAATATAAAACCAATACGTTCTTTTGATATCTTTACGATGTCAGCTAACTCACGCAACTTCACTTTTCGATAATTCAAAACGATTTTGTGGACTTTTTTGATATTTTCTGGTGTTACCGCCTCATTTGGACGTCCACTGCGTTCTGCATCATCGGTATCTCTTCGACCACTTTTGAAGTCAGCAAACCAACGTTTTATTGTTGTTTCTGATGGAGCGGAGTTCCCATAATACTTTTCAAGCCATTGCTTCGCTTGAACAGTATTTTTTTCCATCAAGAAGCAGTGTAAAATTAAAACATGAAATTGTTTTTGATCCATTGTTTTGAAAATAACAAAAGTAGCGTGACTCTTAGCACAATAACTCACAAACTAATGAATAGAATATCATGAAATTTTAACAGCTGTCTTTTGAAGGTTAGTTCTAACTGAGAGAAAGGTGACTGCAATAAAACTAGCGTCATCTATGTGTTAGGCCCGGGACTTTTCAGCCTTTGTGTTATTTATTGTTATTAAAATGTTTTTATTCATATTTTATTCAGTCTCATTTGAAAAGTGATTTAGATATTTTAAAGATTTTCACGCGTATGTAACAAATATGTTTTTTTTTTGCTGACATAAAAAGAGCTACACCAGAATAATTAAATTGAAGTATGTTATAATTTATAGGAAGGAATTTATGGAATCTCAGAGATATTATATCCTTAAATTCACAATTGTAAACGGCAAGAATCCGATTAATTGCATATTACAAGATATGTTCTAGATTTCAAGCACTGTGAACGTTAATTTACCCATAAGTATATACTACACGATGGTATTAATTTGGAGTATTGCAATCATCTGCGTTGAATATGGTACTTAAATATAATTTACGATCTAAAATATCAACAAAGAAAGAGCGTGATCGATTATGTCGCTTTTGATCGAATCAATGGTGGCTATAAAAATATAATTACGATAACTTCATCAGTATGGTAAAAAATTTGACGAAAGCAACTTCTACGGGTGATGGCATTCATAATATTGAGACTTATAGGAATTAAAAATTATTTTCTTATATTTTAATAAGAATTAGTTTAACACCTTTTTTTTATTTCGTTGTTCACTAGGTATTGCAATTGTTTGAGACTATTTTAATTCATTAATAACGCAACAATGTTATTAAATGTTAATATACTACGTATTAATAGATTTTATAATTAGCAAATGTCGTTAGAGGTATTTACCAGCGACATCATTTTCGAGAAACAATTGCAGTTTGTATTTGGTATCTTACTTTCTCGTTTGAATATTATTTAATCTGTTCTCGAAATAAATACCTGCTTATTAAAAACCGACTTTTTGACTAACATGAACAAACAAACTAATGAACAAATTTCAAGTTTCAACAACCCAACTTTTAATGTTTGTGAGTGACGGTGCCGCTAACATGCTTTCCTAATGCCGATCTCTTAAATAAGAGAGTGTCAATCTGTTGCACGTAACATGTATAATAGTTCATACGAAGGCAGTATTTCTAAAGTCCCCAAAACGTACAAAAGATTTCACGAACTGTATCCCAAAGTACCTGAACCACCACAACCGATTACTACGCGCTGGAGAACACGGTTAAAGGCTGCATTTTACTTCTGCGAAGACTTTGATGATGCAAAGAAGTTAGTTTTACAATTCGATCCGAGACACGCCTATCAGCTACCAAGAAAAGCCAGAAAATGTTTGAACATAGTCAGTGAAATAGTAAAATGTGATTTAGTAGAATTACTATGGACTAACGAAGGGAATTGAAAAATTACAAAATGATTCGATGTCGTTTGTGGATTCTGACGAATTTGTAAAAGTGCGTTGAAATAGCCATTAAGTTGTCACAAGGATTATTACTAAATTTGCAAATATAACATCACTCGATGTGGAACGGTCGTTTTCATCATTAAATAATATTTAATCTGCACGCCGTACTCATTTGACTGAATGATTGCCACTCAGTTTGTGATTTCATGGAATTTTCTTAAAACAGTAAGTGTTTCAGCCCGTTATACAATATATTTTTTCTCATTATTTTATGTGTAAACATTCCTGCGTCCGCATCGCTTATGCTCACTCATGATCATAAATGATGCGAATACGTAAACGTGTATACGTTACTGAACACTTTCGCCTTGATGCGACCGCTCGGACCCTTCACGTTGTTCTCTGCACTGCACTGTAACTTGTCCCTCTTTTTCAAGACTACTTATAAGCTATTAGGCACGAAAAAAGCATACTCTCGATTTCCTCTAAAAAACACTACTCAAAAGATGCATGGTTAGAGGAGATGGAATCTGATTCGTCGACAGCGCTGACCACATTAACACAAAGATTTTCAGAATGCACTTCTTTCGTAGCAGAAACGCTAAGATCGGTAATTGCAGTCCTAAATGAACTACTTTGAAGATAATGGAGGTGAATAAGATCATACTTTGCAGTTTTATTTATCGCTGCATTTTAAGATCTTTTAAAATGAAGTAAAAACAGCAATCCTTTATAGTTCCGTAAGTACATTCACGACAAAGGAATCCGAAGACAGTTCCAACCAACGAGCAAGGGGACACAACAGAAATCAGTCGCCGGTTGGCGTCGTTCTCAGCACACAGTTAACTCGATTTAACTGAATAAATTCTCCCGATGTCCGAAATGAACTCGTTACCTGCTGCCACCGTCGCCGCTACGGTCGCGGCCGCTTGAAATACACATTCGGAGCAAAATGATTTTGCATGACAGATAAAACAAAGCCCCTCGATCCTTTTCTCGCCCATCCGTTTGTGAACCATATACGTAAGTTCGGTTTGGAATCAATTTACTCACGACTAGAAATATATCCTCCGTATGTGTACGCGTTGCAGTCCGCTCGACTGCCTATTCGAATTCGAAGATACGGCTTGACTGTAAGACACGATTCATGTGCTATATGATGGCGGACTAGCTAGAAAGAAGGCTTTAATGTTGCGTTAATTACATATCAGTAGCGAAAGAAAATTGTGCTTGTACACGCACGTTTGCTTGATAATGTGGAATAAAATTGAGTTAAATAGAGTAGAGATTTAATTTATTGCAAAACTAGCTCGTAGGATCTTTAAACAGCATGTTTTCTTTAATATCTTTCTTGTACTGCGAATATGTCACGCTAACATGTGCTGCTAGAGCATAAGTGTTGTATTAATGATGCTAATCACTACTAACCAACTGTTACACGTATTCGCATTTCATTCAAGCATTTTTTGCTCTATGATAACTGGCACAGCAACGGAATGATGGGCGCGCAAGCGATACGATGAAAGTAAAAATTACGCAGTAGATATACAAGTTAAATAACTATTACTGAAAGTTATTAATTAATATCAGATAATAGCAAAGAGCAAAGTGGTTTTAGAACTAATCGGTCATGCTTAAACGACATGACATGTTGCGTTAGACAAATTGTAAAGAAACAAAACGAAAAACATAGACATTCATACATACGAGGTAGGCGCCATAAATGCTCTACTTGACAGGCTTATACAGGTTCAAGCGTGTTGAAACGCCATCACAGCATGCACATAGCATGCACATAGGCAAGGTCTACGCTATAAATATGACGGTTCGAAGACTAGTAGTTTTTAGCAACCAGCAACCAACGTGTCTAGCGCATGAAAATGTCTAAAGTAAAGAAAATTGAGTACCGCGCTGTCATCAAATTTTTAAAAAGAAAAGGGCATACGCCTAATCACATAAAACAACGTTTAGACGGCGTTTACAATGATTCATCTCCTTCGTATTCCACTGTAAAGAAGTGGGCAAAATAGTTCCGATTGGGGCAAGAACCCTGGAAGACGCTGAATGGTCGGGTCGACTAAATAAAGTGATAACACCCCGACAAATTTCAATTACTGAAGATTTAGTGCTAGAAGATCGCAGTTTGAAAGTGAAGGAATTCGCAGTGATAACAAACACATCCGAAGCAAGTATTCGCCGAATACTCCATGATCATTTGGGTGTGAATAAAATTAGTGCAAGATGGGTATCGCGACTTGCTCTCCAACGTGAACGTCGAGTCAAATATGCGCGGTCGTCAAAATCAATTTTGGAGTCCATTGTCACAGGGAATGAAACAATGGTTCTGTTTTACGATTCTCTATCGAAAAGGGAGTCCATGGAATGGCCGCGACCTGATGAACCTCATCCCAGAAAGGTGAAAGTCGTTCAATCAACGAAAACGGCGATGGCCACAATATTCTGGGATTGTAAGAGCATTTTGCTAATTGACTTTGAAGAGCGCAATACAACTGTGAGCGGCACATATTATGCGTCTTTATTACATAAATTACGTCACAGTATTCGTGCGAAACGTCGTGGAAAATTGACAAAAGATGTGTGATTATTGCGCGACAATGCTCCCGTCCATACTGCCGCCGTTTCACAAGCTGCCGTTCGCGAATGTGGCCTTCAAGAATTGAAACATCCACCGTCTAGTCCGGATATGGCCCCTTGTGGTTTTTATTTGTTTTCTAATTTAAAAGAAACCTTAGGGGACGTCGTTTTAAGGACGACAATGAGTTGCAAGCAGCTGTTATACAACATTTTGACGGAAAAATTTCAGATTATTTTTACAAAGGTATTAAATTATTAGTTAATTGTTGTAACAAATGTATAGAAGTTACTGAAAAATAAAATTTATTGTACTTATTGTTCCAAGTTACTTTTTTCTATATCAAACCGAGAATTTATAGTGCCTACCTCGTACAACATTTAAAGATTTAGAAAAATCACACCACAGTATACCAATGTGTCTCATGTGGCAATTAATCAAGAATATGGGTATATTATGCTGTAGTTATGATGTAGTGGCGGTTATCAATATGTGGATATACGGAATTATACACTTTTCCGTTACCATAAACCTACTGTGGGAAGACTGACGTGCATTTATCGTCGCAATTTCCTTAATCGTACGATTATTAATACAAATACCAAAATCGAGCAAATTTTGATTAATTTTAAGATCCAAAAACTTTTAATAGGGTTGAAACTATTTATTACCAGTTTTTTGCGATGTTTTGAAGGAGCGCTGTAGCTCTTTGACTGATTATGATTTTGTACATGTATTTTGTGGTATCAATATAAATTAACTTAAAGAAAAGCAACCAAATACAGCGTACTTAAATTTCATTGAATTTTTATTAATGGCGTAATTACTCCAGATATACTATAAGATCATGTAAATGTACCCTCGAGCAAGGCATCAAATTATTTCATCAAAATATTTTGTTGGTAGTGCGTAGCGACAAATAAGATACGATTGTCATGTGTACTGTATTGGTTTATTGACACAAACATAATTACAATATATCAAAGTTTTCATTACCGAATCATACTTCAGAAATGGTATAAAATTAGAAAATGGAGAATGGTCGTACTCTCTGCAACCATGTATAGAAGAATTTCGGGCAGAATTCCCGAAAGCACATTTTCACATTAACGGCCATGTTAGCAGGCAGAATTGGCGTTACTGGTCTTAATAGGAACAATAATGGTTTCAACGAGATGGAGACATGTGGGATATGTCTAACGTGTTCTTACCAGTTGTTCATACATTTTTTTCTGGAAAATTCAAATCCAGACGCGGTGACGTAAACTGGCCATCATATAGTCTCGACTTGGCACCAATGGATTTTTGCCTATGGGATTACATTAAATCAAAGGTGTACAGCAAGATTCCTCACTCTCTGAATGAATTGAAAGAGAATATTCGAAGAGAAATATCACAGAGAATATGTACTGAGCAGTCCTTGAAAATTTTGCATTACGTTTAGAAGAGTGGCAGGAAAATAACGGAACGCATTTAGAAGACATAATTTTAAAAAAATAAATTCCTAACGCCTATATTTTAATAAAATATAAACATTTATTCACTCAACCTGGCTACTATTTTAGACAACTTTTGATACACCGCATACATACCGTGAACTGGTTCTCTATAACCGCAAAACTGTTGATCCAATCCCTGATACCTCGATCGGTAGGAAGCTATGTTAAGATTGAATAGTCATATAGCTCTTCTTAGGGTCGTACCATGTCGCGTTCCGTAAGGTTCTATATCTACTATTTTCTCTGTTATTCGACAATTGTACTTCATCCATTCCAAAATAAATTCGCACATGTAACTTCCATCACGCACTATTTAATATGACTTAGATACAATTGCCGAAGTAATCAGAAATCATGACTGCATAATAAAGCTTTCAAAGCTGATGTTATTTCATTTGGAAGTAGAGCTAGTCTGCTATGTAATAAATACAATCTTAACAACCAATGGAACTTTAATTCCAGTTGTCTCAGACACTAAAATCTTTGACTTAGTTATAAATAGCATTCTCAGATTTGATGCACATGCTGTGAACTCCGAAGGAATGGCGTATATGAATTAGAAGTTAATTTATTCTCACCAATAGTATTTATCTCCCAATACCAATAAATATTTATGTGATGCCTTGGTTTTGTCTTATTTGTTATATTGTTCTTCGATGTGAACTCCCTGTTTAATCGATAACAGCGCGTATATTGCGTGAGGAATGTATGTATACGTGTGATATTTGGTATGCGAAGGTACAGTACTCAGGTGTATGGTTTTCGTGAAAGGAAATTATTCATCAAAAAGTTTACGATTATGTTAATATCAGTTTATAATCAACAATTATTCCACAATCTTTGGCTCACAACCAACTAAACTCACCAAGGAACCTATTATTAGTATGAAAGTGATCATATAGAATCCAGATCAAACAAATTTGTTTATCCATCCATCATTTAGTAATGTATGCGTTTTTGTTTGATGATCAAATGAATTTAACCCACATTCTCAATATACGAACAGCCTGCTTTTATGGAATGTGTATATTGTAATCAATATCTTTGTTTACACTTTTTTAAAGACTTTCGCTATCAAGACAAAGAGTAATGTATGAAGAATATATATACTTTGCGATTTTGTCTTAAAGAGATAGTCCACTGTTTCATTATATTATGCTCAATGATATTTTTTCTGTGTACTGGCACATCTATACTGCAAAATCATGTGAACTCAACTAACTGTTACCTTGTATTTATTGTTCGTTAGTATAATGTTTAATGAAAGATTCATTAGAAATATAGATTTTCGACTACTTGTACTGTTGGTAGTATATTCGAACATTCCAATATTAAAATTAGATTAGTTTTCCTCATGCAACGCATCCCCGCAACAATGTAAAGGATGCCTTGCTGAAATAAGGAAGTATGCCAAAGTTCATCATTTTATGGACATTCTAGATAATTAACAGAATTTCCCTAGGATACACTATTTAATAGCGTACAAGCTAACGAAGCTCTATAACAATCGACGATTTACACTCCAAGTATTTTTTTTTTATAAGTTTGTGCATAGTTTTCCATACGCTATTATCATTTGTTTTGTCATTATACCAAAATGATTATAACTATGTATACAACCAAGTATTCAAAGTAAATGTTAAACACCAAAACATATACTTATTGTACCAGACACAATTTAATTTGTATTTGATTATTAAACGTGACAGTTGGATATGGCATTACCAGTTGAGGAGAACGTTTACTATTATTTTCAGTGCTTATGAAGCAAATGTCAAGGTTGGCTGTTCCATAAGTGTATGTAAAACAGTAATATATGCATGATGCGCCTACCATCATCTTTCAAACAACGATGATTGTATTCTTGTACTTGGATAAAATGCAGTTAAAACGATTCAACCATAGCATAAATATTGAGTGTCTATATCGTGAGTTTAAACGTTATTGCCTAGTTTTCGTAGCAATCTACATGTTTTCTGTTGATGTAAATGATTAGCCAGCTTCAATTTACTTTTATTGATTTATTTTATTGCGAGCAAGCATTAGCCGTAGTTTTACATATTATGGAGGTGCTATATAAGAGGACGATTTGACGGTAGAGTGACTTTTTAAAGGTAGGCAAGAATTTCGCCGTGATTAGATATTGTTAAGTTTAGTTATATTTTGGAAGCCTGTTGTCAAAATTTCGCCCAAATCTGTTATATAATAAGTTTTTACAACAAAGTATTTGTTGTGTTTATATTAATATGGAGAAAAAATAATTTTTTATATAGAGAAAACATTAAAGAAATTGAAGAAAAGTTAATATAACCTTATCGAATTATTTGGTAGTAGTAGTAGTAAGTACTTCACTGCTTTTAAAAGTGGTTATACAATCGTAGATGGCGCTGAACGTAACTTATTCTTAAAGAATTTTAATAAAGTCTATGCCATTGTAAAAAACGACAGAAAAATAATAACGCGTGAGGTAACTAATGACATAAACATCTTAACCGAATGCGCACATAACCTTTTACATCAATATTTAAATATGAAAGAGTTAACCGCAAGATGGATGCTGCATTTGCTTGTTGTTAACCAATTGTGAATTCGTGTTAAAATTGCAAATACCTCTATGGCTAATTTCAAACAAAATCCAAAGGAACGTGCTGCAAACAAGACAAAAACCTTTTCTTTTCAGCAAATAAAATTGCGGCCATGATTTTTTGATGTTCCAAAGGCATAAACTTTATTGGCTATTTACAGAAGAGAAGAGCTATAACCGGCCAATATTATACTAATATATTGACACGTTGCAATATTGAACTCAAGAAGAAACATCCGCATTTATTTAGAAAAAGTTTTTGATCCATCAGAATAACGCGCTCTCGCATTTATCCGCTATTGCAACTACAAAATTTGCTAAATTAGGATACGAATTATTGTTTCATCCACACCTCTCACCAGGTATACCTCTGAGTGATTTTTTCCTCTCCCCAAACTTGAAAAAAGAACATGGAAAACAATTCGGGACAAATGAGGAAGTGATAGTTTAAATGGATGCCTATCTTGACGAGTTTCCCGAAAACTACTTTTTATATAGCTTAAAGTAATTCAGAAGTGCATAGAATTGGATGGGAATTATTGTAAAAAATAAAATATATTTTTCATTTTAAAATAAGTATGTCGTAAAATCTCTCTCGTATAATCAATACCTGTATCTATAACATACATTTTCTCTTGTCTCGTTAATTTAGGAAGTTTAAATTTTCATGAAACTTTAAAATAAGTACTACAAGAAATTTGGAATTACGGAAGCAGATACTAAATGGTCAAACCACAATTAAATCGTATTTTAGTCAACTATAATTACCGTTGTTATTTATTCGTATAAAAATAATTCTTAATATCTAGTACATATGTATGTCCATAATATAAACATCTTTAAAATCCAAATCAAATGTTTATGCATTTATTATAAATAAATTATCACGTATATATTACTACACATGCATCATACGTAATTAAATCATTTAGTATAATTTCCTTGTTATTTCCAACGTTCAATTTTAATTGAATTAATTTTTTGTGGAATTTTTAAATAATTAAAAATTTCACAACTCCGGTAGGATTTGAACCTACGGCTCCCGTTCGCTAGATGAGTGTGTTATGCCATTACAATATGGAACCGTCCGAACAAGTCGTTATTTAAATTGCTATTTACATCTCTAAGTTTCAAATGACAAATTTTGTACCTGGACGTAATAGTGGCTGCAGATATAGCCCTGATATCTAGGCAGGCACGAAATTTAATATGAATGCCAAATTGCATTATCAATTAAATTATTTAGAATAATTTCCGTTGGTTTTTCAATGATAATTGAATTTGTTTGTTATTCCCAACGTTAACTTTTAATTAACACATGGGCTGAAAAGTCCCGGGTCTAACAAAGAATACACGGTTTTGTCGGTTCAAAATTAGCTTTATTCATCAACGTAATCTCCATCAAAAGCAACGCAGTCATTCCAGCGCCGCTCTAACATTTCAATACCACTTTTGTAGAACGATTTATCTTTTGCCTCAAAATAGGCCTCAGTTGCAGCGATAATCTCTTCATTCGTGCGAAATTTCTTACCGGCGAGCATTTTTTTGAGGTCTGCGAACAACCAGTAGTCGCTGGGAGCCAAATCTGGCGAATACGGTGGATGTGGGAGCAATTCGAAGTTCAATTCATGTAGTTTTGCCATTGTTTTGATTGACTTGTGACACAGTGCGTTGTCTTGCTGAAACAACATTTTTTCTTTGCCATATGCGGTCGTTTCTTTGCAATTTCGGCCTTCAAACGCTCCAATAACTCTATATAATATTCACTGTTGATGATATTTCCTTTCTCAAGATAGTCGATGAATATTACACCACGCACATCCCAAAATACCGAGGCCATAACCTTTTCAGCCGATTGTTGTGCTTTCGGGCGCTTTGGACGAGGTTCACCAGTTGCTGTCCACGCAGATGACGATCGTTTTGATTCCGGAGTGAAGTGATGGATCCATGTTTCATCCATTGTCACATATTGACGCAAAAATTCCGGTTTGTTACGTTTGAACATGGCAAAACCCTGCTCAGAATCATCCACACGTTCTTGTTTTTGGTCAACAGTGAGCAAACGCGGCATCCACATCTTTACAATGTCAGCTAACTCACGCAACTTCACTTTTCGAACATTCAAAACGATTTTGTGGATTTTTTTGATGTTTTTTGGTGTTACCGCCTCATTTGGACGTCCACTGCGTTCTGCATCATCGGTGTCTCTACGACCACGTTTGAAGTCAGCAAACCGGCGTTTTATTATTGTTTCTGATGGAGCGGAGTCCCCATAACACTTTTCAAGCCATTGCTTCGCTTGAACGGTATTTTCCCCCATTAAGACGCAGTGTAAAATTAAAACACGAAATTGTTTTTGATCCATTGTTTTGAAAATAACAAACGTAGCGTGACTCTTAGCACAATAACTCACAAACTAATGAATAGAATATCATGAAATTTTAACAGCTGTCTTTTGAAGGTTAGTACTAACTCAGAGAAAGGTGACTGCAGTAAAACTAGCGTCATCTATATGTTAGGCCCGGGACTTTTCAGCCCATGTGTTAAGTTATCTTTTCGTGAAGTTTTTAATAATTAAAAATTTCATAGTTCCGGCAGGATTTGAACCTATACCTCCCTCCTGTTCGGTAGACCGGTGTGTTAAACCATTACGCCATGGAACCGTCTGAACAAATCGCTTTTCAAATCGCCAGTTATGTCTCATTGGCAGATTTAGTACCTGAATAGAAATTCAATTATCATCATATGTAATGCCTATAGTATAACGTTTCTGCAAGGGTCACTTAATCGAATCGCCGTTTAGTGAACTCGTACACATTCTGTACTAACGTGATTCTAATAAATAACGTCTGCTATAGTAGAACATGTTAATTTTGTAGTTAATTATCAATAATACGAAATAATGATTATATGCATTGCTATTGTTTTATGAATTATAGAATATGCATATCTCAAATATATTTTACGTACACTTTATTTCGCTTAAAATGTATTACAATAAGTGCAGATCATTTCATTTGTAATACAAAATTGTACCACCCACTAGTAAAAAATATTTATGCTCGTGCGAATAGTAATTCCAACTAAATTAGTCTGTAATTACTAGGCGTTAAATTTATAACTCCACCTCATACAAACAGATTCAACTTACGAGCAGCGCTAAGGGACCGACGGGGCACTAAACTACACCCAATAAACGGATTATGACAAGTTGTTCGTTTAACAGAAGATTTACGTCACATTAAAATGGATTCTTATTTAGACTAACTTTTAAAATTGGTCTCGTATAGATTTAATTATATGCATTTACATATTTTTCCATCTTCTACGAGCATCCTCAGTACAAGTACACATAATGTCATTCTATACGAGAACGCAAAGGTGTCATAACCTACCTTACAATATGAATTCATTATGACACGGCTAGGAAACCATGAAATTGTTTTTTATTTATATCAATGCCCCAAAAGCGCTGTAGTCTGCAAAGAAAAATATTTATACAGTGTTAATCATAAGTGTGGAACGAACTAATAATGTAACAGAAGAAATAATGTATGATCTAAAACTTTTAATACAGTAGAGGTGTATTTTCAAATGTTTGTAAAAAGTTATAATTTAATTGCAGATGTTTAATCTAGCAAACTCAGATTATTAATATTTGTCTCAAGAGTAAGTGTTTAACAATAATTTTAACATAAAACGAGTTGCCTACTACTAATTATTAATTATTCATTGTGATACTTATTTTGCGCGTATGGTATATGTAAAAAAATTCCTTAAATCAGATTTTCCGATCCTGGAGAGGTCCTAATTTAATAGTGAATATAAGTACAATGCATATTGGTTTATACCATACATATTTTTGAGTATACATTTCGATATTTATGGTATATAGATTATGTTAAGAACAACTTTATACAGAGTCTTGTAGATGTGAAAATAAAACTTCTTTATATAAACGTATATCCGAAAATGCATCCCCTTCAAGCCATTCTTCCCATTGAGTTTTTAGTTTAAATTAAAAAAATTACAAAATGCCCCAAAAGTCGTTTTCAAAATAAAAAGAATGTGATTTAATGAAATGCTGGTTTCTGTTAAAATATAAACATCGGGAATTTACTTCTTAAAAATTAGGTCTTCTAAATTTTTTTCGTTATTTTGCTGATATTCTTCTAAACGTGAGGTAATATTCTTGAGAACTGCTCGATATATATTCTCCATGATAGTCTCTATTTCTCTTTGAATATTCTCTTTTAATTCAATACGCGAGGAGTGTTGCTGTAGACCATGCAGTTCTGCGTGTTTACATGGCCATTAAGGTGAAAAGGAGCCTCATCTGAGAAGAAAATGTTGAAGGACTGAAACCGCTACATCATTTCGTTAACGATGTTGAGGCGCACAAAAGCTTTAGATGGCTTAAGTTCTTGTACTAAGTGCAACTTTTGGGGGTACAGATGCAGATCTTTATGAGATATGCGATGTATGGAGCTTCTAAAATCATTTAAGACACTTGCCGTTTTGTAAATTGTTAGGCCGCGATAATGGTGAGGGATATCAAGAACTACGCTTGATATGCTTGGTTGCCCCGTCCAAGGTTTGTTAATTATCAAACCGGTCTCCTCGAACTCCTGTACCTATTTTAAATGAGTTGAGTACACAACTTGTCTAATGTGACGCAAATGATAGAGATTAGAAAAGTTTTGCCGCATAATAATGACAGAATTATTTTTCTTCTAAAATATGCACACACAGCACGCACGCTCCGCTCCCATAAAACGCTCCATACCGACTAAGTTCCCAAAGACAGCGCCAGCGAGTGTCATACCCCCAACAAAACAAATTGAAGAAGACTTTTGAGACACCCAGTATAAATAAATAATGGCCACTTTCAAGAACAATTGTTATTTTTTTACTACTTTGCCATTCTCAAACGTCGTTCTATTCCTATTCTAATAATACTTTTAGTAGCATTTGATTGGTAATACATATGAGTTGGACGAAAAAATGTATTTGAGAACCTCTGGTTTAAAGTAAATAAACATTTTGTGAGATATAGAATGAATTTAATTTGTCTAAATTTTAAATCTAGGGGAATACACAGAACAATCGCTAGAATTTAGATTTTCGAAAATCGTGAACTGCAAAACATAATTTTTCTGTTATACCTTTTGCTCTAACCAGGAAAAAGCGTCAAAATTTTGATTTTAGAAAAAAGCGAGCCTAGATGAAAAAGTCGTTTTTAATGTATTAACCAATTTTAATTCTTTTGAATAGTATATAACTTCACCTTTACAGAGATATTTTAGAAGTTCCGTAGAATTTATAGAGTTATCACTCGGTTACAACAGTCAGTATTGCAAGGGAGTTGAACCGTCTTCCTAATAATACAGACATTTTTGAATTAACTTATAAGCAATTTACCACCTGAATCAACCCACTGAGTTCTAGCCAAATTAAATTTAGGTTTGTCCTTTGTTTTTGTTTTGTTATATACGTATATACAGTTCTGTGTGATCGCATCTAACATATTGTGTTAGACTTAGAATAATTTTAAAAATATTTGGGGAAATTCGTTCTAGTCTTCTTAGAATGGCATTTACAATCTAATGTTAATAACGTATATTCATAACAGTATGATTTATTTACAAATTCCATTCAAACACGGAAACAATGTATTTCTGTATTAAATTTTATGATGATAATAAAGCAATAATGCGTTAGAAGTGGGAAATTGGAGATAAGTATAATTTCTGAATGTTGTGTGCATAGGACAATTAAAGAAAAGGAAGCGAGCAGTAGGTTTCAGAGCAGAAAACGAAGTGAAAGACCCAAATCGACGACGGAGCCAGATACATCCGAGTGACATACTCAAAAAATCGCTGCTTTACCGCACCGCAAATTAAGGCAGAGTTGAATTTACAATGCCCTCGGCCAGTAAGTGTGTCGACAGCTCACGCAAAGATGTGTTATGGACGGATGAATCGAAATTTAAATTTTTCCGAAGTAAACATTGCACGTTCGTTCGTCGCCGCCCTGTTATTTCAAAAAACAGTGAAACATGGAGGAGGAAGCATCATAATATGGGGTTACTTTGGAGGTGAAAAGATTGGAAAAATAGTTAAAATAGATGAAAAAATTACAAAAGATGTGTATTTGAGAATTTTAGAAAACGATGTCGTACCAACTGGATGTAAATTACTTGAGGAGGGGTTCATTCATCGGGAAGATAATTATTCCCAACACATCGGAAAGGTGATTAAAGATTATTTTCATGACAAATTTTCTGAAAAAATCTTTAATGGAGCAACCATCACAGAGTCCTGATTGAAACTCCATTGTGCTCTTGTGGGATCATAAGGTCCGGAAAAAATCTCCGCATTTCAGAATGTGGTAAAGAAACATTTTGTACTATTTTGTGAATAAAACGTTTTAAGTAATGAGTAAAATTTGTTTCTTTAATAATTTTCTCGCAAACATTATCTGTCCAGTTTATTTTATTTTATGTAATGTGATCAAGCTTATGAACGTTAGTGTATGTGCAGTGACTAAAATATGGTGTATATATCTGTATTCTTACCATTTTGAGAGTTTTCCCGTTGGTCAATATCAATTTAAGTAAATAAATATTATATAAAATGGTATGTCTGAGGTAGTCACGTGCTAGTAATTAAAACTTTGGAGCGTAGAAAATCAGTTATCGGCCTTGGTACTTCGAGTACATTAAAGGGAAACGATCCACAATTTATTGTAAAACAAAAAGGATTTTTTTTTGTTTTTTCTTTTTACATATAATTCAACAATTAATGCAGTAAAATATACGCACTACACGGTTATATCATTATACTATTGGTCCCTGTTCTAAACGCAATTTCAAGTGGATAAATTAGAAAAATGGAGAATCAAGGCAGCAGCAAAAACACTGACGGCCAATAATTATTATTGTTTTCAGAATTATTAAAAATTAGTGCAAATACGGTTAAATTAACAAATTAAAGAAATGGAGAAAAAACAACTCCATCAAGTTAATCTCCCTTTCTGTTATGGTAGTCTATATTTATTATTCCTTGTTGCCATATTTATGTAAATCTGATTGAAATTTGCTGCGGTGAGTAGGATTAACGTCACGTACCAGACAGAAAAAATATAAATCTCACAAGCGAATAAATCTCGGGATTTCCATTACTCCTATGGGAATATAATGGGTAACCACGCATATAACTTCTCTAGAAGTGACACGTTATTAGTAATTAAACATTATTTTAATGTTATACAGATGTCAATACACGATGTTACTTTTTTAAAGTGGATATCTATAAAAACAACAAGGCAATGTATTAGTATTACTATTAAAAGTACAGCTTCATAGATTATAATAACACATGGGCTGAAAAGTCCAGGGCCTAACACAGAAAACACGCTTTTTTTGGTTCAAAATTAACTTTATTCATCAACGTAATCTCCATCAAGAGCAACGCAATCATTCCAGCGCCGCTCTAACATTTCAATACCACTTTTGTAGAACGATTTATCTTTTGCCTCAAAATAGGCCTCAGTTTCAGCGATAACTTCTTCATTCGTGCGAAATTTCTTACCGACGAGCATTTTTTTGAGGTCTGCGAACAGCCAGTAGTCGCTGGGAGCCAAATCTGGCGAATACGGTGGATGTGGGAGCAATTCGAAGTTCAATTCATGTAGTTTTGCCATTGTTTTGATTGACTTCTGACACGGTGCGTTGTCTTGATGCAACAACATTCTTTTTCTTTGCCATATGCGGTCGTTTCTTTGCAATTTCGGCCTTCAAACGCTCCAATAACTCTATATAATATTCACTGTTGATGGTATTTCCTTTCTCAAGATAGTCGATGAATATTACACCACGCACATCCCAAAATACCGAGGGCATAACCTTTCCAGCCGATTGTTGTGCTTTCGGGCGCTTTGGACGAGATTCACCAGTTGCTGTCCACTCAGATGACGATCGTTTTGATTCCGGAGTGAAGTGATGGATCCATGTTTCATCCATTATCACAAAGCGACGCAAAAATTCCGGTTTGTTACGTTTAAACATGGCCAAACACTGCTCAGAATCATCAACACGTTCTTGTTTTTGGTCAACAGTGAGCAAACGCGGCACCCACTTTGAACAGAGCTTTCTCATAGTCAAATGCTCATGCAATATAAACCCAATACGACCTTTTGATATCTTTACGATGTCAGCTAACTCACGCAACTTCACTTTTCGATCATTCAAAACGATTTTGTGGATTTTTTTGATGTTTTCTGGTGTTACCGCCTCATTTGGACGTCCACTGCGTTCTGCATCATCGGTGTCCCTGCGACCACGTTTGAAGTCAGCAAACCAACGTTTTATTGTTGTTTCTGATGGAGCGGAGTCCCCATAACACTTTTCAAGCCATTGCTTCGCTTGAACGGTATTTTTCCCATCAAGAAGCAGTGTAAAATTAAAACACGAAATTGTATTTGATCCATTGTTTTGAAAATAACAAAAGTAACGTGACTCTTAGCACAATAACTCACAAACTAATTAATAGAATATCATGAAATTTTAACAGCTGTCTTTTGAACATTAGTACCAACTGAGAGAAAGGTGACTGCAATAAAACTAGCGTCATCTATGCGTTAGGCCCGGGACTTTTCAGCCCATGTGTTATAAGACTTAAGCATTAAACATATTAAACACTATCGCTCGAAAGACCATCTCTCGAAAAATAATCAAATCCATATCACGGTAACATAGCTATCTATGACTTTAACACATACTTTAATAACTTATAGTATACAATTTTACAAAAGCTCGTCAATTCTGTCGCCTTTATATGGTAGTTTAGTTCACATGTTTTTTAACCGTTATTACTTGCACTTGTATTCAATTTATTTGCATAATATGAACTACAGTTAAGTGTTGAAATTTGAAAAATGTGCTGTTTTTGATAATGAAAGCATAAGTGAACGTTCATTTCAAAACTGAAAGTTACAAAAGTTGTTGTTCATTCCACAATATAGGGAAATAGGAAAAGCTTCGTTCGCCAATGCTCAGGGTGGCCTAGAATAATAATCATTCCAGACGTATTGTGCTAATTGGCGACCGAAATTCGCTACTTATTATATTCGAAATCTGTGCAAAAACATAATGAGGCGAATAGTTTCTTTGACTCGAACCATATCTGAGTAACTAGAAGCGCCATCTATGCGTTCAGACCGACGTTTGAAATCTGTGACATTCCTTTTTCCGATAATATCAACTTTGTTTCAATCGATCGATAGATAACAAAGTTGTAACAGTTGTGTGGATGTTAAAATACTAATATGGAACAAAGAGCAGTTATTAGATTTCACGCAAAATTTGGTAAAAGTGCATTAGAAGCATTTTGGTGGATACAGCAAGTGTACGGCATTGATTGTTTGAGTAGAGCAAATATTTTTCTATGGTCTTTTGGAATGCAGAGGTTGGAAGATGATAATCGCCAAGAAAGGCCAGCTTTAACTCGGATACCAGAAATGATCAAACAAGCGCATGGTTTTACTGAAAATGATCGGTGTGCTTTGCTGAAAATGATGGAAGAGGATTTAAACATCGGCAAAGAACCGATCAGAATCATTCTTCGCGAGGATTTGGGCAAAATAAGGATGTGTGCAAAATTTATTCCATGCACTTTGATGGATGGTCAAAAGACCGGCAAAAATGATACGAACTTCCTGAAATCAGTTGTTACGGGTGACGGAACACAGTGTATTCAGTACGATCCAAAAACCAAGCGTCAAAGCGCGAAAAATTGATCGGCAAAAAAAATACGGAAAGTTCTATCAGTAATCAAAATAATGCGCTCATTACATTCTTCGATAACAAAGGAATTGTTTACAGAGAATTTGTTCCAACTGGACGAACACTGGCAAATATTATCTCAATTTTTTGAAGCATCTGATGCCCAGAATCCGTCGTATTCTATCTAGAGACCTGGTATCTGTTGCACGATATTGCATCGAATTCCACCTCACCCATTGTTCGTCAATTTTTGGCTCGAAATCAAGTCTGCATGTTGAATCATCCAGCGTACTCACCTGATTTGGGCCCGTGCGATTTCTTTCCATTCCCTAAATTAAAGGTGAAATTGAAAGGATGGAGGTTTTGCTTTAATACCCTGTATAATTCAAAATGTTTTAAAATCAATAGAGGATGTTAAAGATGAACAGCTTGCGTTAATTTTTTTTTCATATTACTATAAACAGCTTTAGCATAAGAGGGTGGCGCTTAAATGCAGCCTCTTGTATATACCACATTCACGTGTTCTGAAAGGCCTTTCCATAACATTTGCATTTAAATTCTTGTTCTATCTATTTCCGTTTATGAACTAAATCTAGAAAACTGAAAATCTGTGAATTTTCGAAGAGATATTTCACTCTCTCAGAGTGAATTTCAGCACAAACAAAAAGTTTCTATTTTCAAGTCTCAATATACTCTACTTACCTTTTAAGTTTCATTAAGATCTGAATTTGACACCCAAAAATCTTTCCTTGTGAGTTTTTAAAGTGTCCTGTTTTTAACGGTTCATCAAATTATTTGTTTTATCTGTTCATATTATATTTATTATAATGTTAGAGCTACATCAATGCTTGAATTAACTTTTTCAACTTTTGCTCTGCTATTTCTTAACCTCGATGGATTACCCAGTTAGGTCTGAAATATTGGTGAAAGAATAGAAAATACTAAAAACTATGTTGGTTATTTTATTTGCCATAACCCAAGATTTACCGTTAACGTTAGGCCACGACTAGATGCAGTAAGCTTAAAAGAATCCATCGCAATTAGAAAACCATTACTTCGTTAAGAAAATAGTTTAATTATTCATAATTGATAAAAGTTTCCTACCGCTACCTTTACTAGTATTCGATTGTGTTACTCGAAGGTTATGGAAACTGTCTGAAATTTGTGCGCTCCTATTATGAATAACAGTAGAACGTCAAGAAGATGCTCCTATTTTGTTGATATAATGTTATTTGTTTGAAATAATGCATGAATGGATTTTGTATTATTTAAATATCAAGTAAAATGCGGTAGGATAAGAAAAAGTTCTATTTTCAGACTATAATACAGGATAAACTTTATATTATCATCATAAGGAGTCACATCGTAAAAGATAATGGTATTAGCATTACGGCGATGGTCGCTGAAAACTAAAAATTGTTGAACGTTTGACGGACGCTTGTGAATTGACATCCCTAATTTATACATGACCAGATTTCCGAAATTTCTTCAAAATGTTAAACGCAAATAATTTGGAAAAACCATTTACAGAAAGCATTAAACTACTAAAGATAAAAGCAATCTCTTACAAATGTATGTACGTATATGTATGTTTGTGTTATTGCTGCGCGGTAGGAAATGTACCAGTGTATTTCATATATTTTTATTTTGATAGAAAAAAGTAAGGGGGTTTTCAGACGCATCCTACAGAGATTACAACATAAATCTGCAAATAGCAAGAAGTTTACGGAAGGAATGCTACAGCAAAGTGAATTGTTAGACCATTACAAAAACTTCACATTTCAACTAATATAAGAAAAATATGTCAGCGATGGTGAATAAATGCAGAAGCATCGAGAAACGAAAAGTACTACCTTAAGGTAAAAAGTGAAATTGCGATGTATGCTACACGTAACGCGTCCGTCTTCCTAGTGCCAGCAACCGAAGATGAAGCTATCTAGCCATTAATCTTAAGAAGGAAAATGGAACAAGAACTGTTTGAGCTTTAGATTACTTACTATTTGCATCGCTATATATGCCACATATATATTGAAGCGTGAAGCTTGAAAATAATTAAAAAAAGTTAAGATTTAACAAATTTATATCGCTTACGAGAAAGCAGAGTACTTCAAATTATAACGACACATATGACTATATGGTTATAAACGCTATGTTCCGAATAAATTATTAGTTTGTTTGGCGTGGAGTTTACTGCGATATACGTGAACTTTAAATTACTTTATCTAAAAATGGAAATATGTGTGTGTGAGCTCCAGCTCCAATCTTCCTTTATTCTTGATTTTTCTTCCTGTATGAAATTTCGTTTCCATTTGAAGTTTACACTCAATTTGCATGATCAGCACTGATAATATTAAGTGATTAACAATATATACGAAAATCCTTAATGTATGTGTTAATATATACTGACATATCATGAAATTAAATTTACATAATTGTGCGGAGCTTTTTACATATTTGTTATGCTTCTCAATATGAATACCGAAATGTACAGTGCTTTAAAGTAAATGTGTATCAAAAATATATATATAAATTATATATAAATTTACAGTTTTTCATGTATTGTCACGGCAAAATATACAGGTAGTCGTAATTGCTATTACTCCAAAACTTCTTACAATTAGATCCTTATGCAGTATGTGTTATAGTCTTTAATTTCAGCGAAATCCGCATTATATTTAGTAAGTAAAACTACAAGGTACAATTATAATTCAAAATATTGCATCGTAAGGTGTATAGTAAGCACTGCAGGTAGTAGATATATATATACATATATCTACTTATATAATATTATATTATAACTTTTCAATTGAAAATTCAGATTTGGTAGTATTTTCACATATTATTCTAAGTTTATACATTCAAAGTTTCTGCATTCTCAAATGAATTTTTACATAATTGGTGATGGCGTCAAATAATGAACGTTCTGCAGTATAGGTTTAATGAACATTTTTTCCTATGCATATAAAACTAATGTACTCTTACGTGAAAATCAGAACTTGCAAGAGTGAACCGACAATTTTGTAAATTCTAGAAATATCTTCGTGAATTTCTCGGGGTCGGTAATGAACTTTTACATAGTGGATTCTTTTATTTAAGGTTTTGCTTTGATTAAAGAAAAACAACAAGAGATAAAAAGAAGAAGAATGAAAAAAGGTAGGCGTGAAAAAGAAAGGTAAAAAGAGTAAGAGAAAGGAAGAGAGACAGAAAAAGGGGGAGGGAAGAAGGAAAGAAAAAGAAAAAGAGAACAAAACTCTTTTTTTCTTTTTTCTTTCTTTCTTCCCTCCTCCTCCTTTTTCTGTGTCTCTTTCCTTCTCTTACTCTTTTTACCTTTCTTTCTTTTTCATGCCCCCCTTTTTCATTCTTCTTTTTATCTCTTTTTGTTTTTATTTCTTTCTCCTCTTACTCTTATTTCATTTCTACATCATATATATCATCATCATGACACGGTCCAATGCCAGAAGTAGTTCGTTTATTACTAACTCTGGCCGTAGAAACCTACGCACTCATTTCATATTATCGGACAATTCAGCATTTGCCATAGAGAAAGGAACAATTTAAAAATTGTCCCGTATGAGCACTTTCACAAGGAATTGTACCATTGTGACCATAAAACACGATTATAATGAAGCTTGAACGGTATCAGATTCTTTTGAAAATTTAAGCTGTGTGAATCTGTCTACATAGATCATGAAGTCCTCCTACTTCAGATCATGAAGTAAGAGGATGCAATTTCAATATTCCACAAACTATAAAGATAAAGATAAGTAAAATAGCAGAAACAAGAAAATAATAAAAGTCTTTATTAATGTTTAGTCATTTCGCCGTTATTATCTAAAACGTTCTGCACTCTCCGAGACATAGATGCCACCAACTTTCTGCACAACTTGGGAGTATTTTTTCCCAAGCTTGGAGAATGTTTCGTTGTAACATCTTTTGGGCGATTTATTTGGTACTGTTCCTCGCTGCTGCCATTTATCTTATTATTTACAATCCTCCTCCAAGTAATGTAGTTATTTGCATTTTCTTAATAAATTTAGTTAAATTCCTCTGCGATGTAATAATAATAAAACAATATCTGACAAGCTAGAGTTAAACTAAGCCAACTTAAGTATTTTTGTTGTCGCAATAGTACATTATCCTAAACGTATTCTTTAAGTCATATTAAATATAGCCATACTGAAAGATAACAGATCGCAAAGTTACATTTAATTATCTTCGCATTACTCTTAATCAACGCTAACCTACTGAAGTAGTTGTGAAAGTACCACGCGTCTGGACAGACAGCGAAACGATTAAGTATTGTGACGTTTACAATAAGTGACATGTGTTATAGTTCATTATACTAAGTGATCGCAGATGAATGCCGGCTCTACTCTTATGCCAGTAAGAGTTCAAACTAATTTTCTGCTTGTCAGCAGTGGCACATTAAAATGAAGAATGCATGTATCGCGGTCTACGGGAGTAAGGAACGAAAAAGCTTTTGTGTAATCTTAAGTTCATTTGTACATTTAGCTGTTTCAATTATAATTCTGTAAGATTTACGTGTGTGTAAGCACTATATCATCTGTGAACCGTACAATATCTAATTCATAGACGTACAATAAAGTATTCTATTACAACGAAAACGATTGTTGTAGGAAATCATCTTCGTATATCTTTTTAAAGATTGGTTAAATAAATAACATTTAGCTATAATGAAGAACTACAAAGAAATGATCTTCAAACATGTTCGTTAATAAGGAAAAGTCTTCCACTTGCCATGTTATTTGACGACAATACGTTGTAATGTATAGAATGAGAACAGAAACGAGAAAGTGAAAGTCCTAGAAGTCCAAAGAATATAATGAAATAATTGGCAGGTTTAATGAATAAATGTTTATTTTTTATTAAAATGCTAGCTTTGGGAGTCTATTTTTTAAAAGTTATGTCTTCTAAATGTGTTCCGTTATCTTGCTATCGTTCTTCTAAACGCGAGGCAAAATATTCAAAAACTGCTCGGTACACATTTTCCATGATAGCCGTAATTTCTTTTCCAATACTCTCTTTTAATTTATTCAGAGAGAGAGGAATGTATACCTTTGATTTAAGGTACCCCCATAGGAAAGAAACCATTGGTGTCAAGTCGGGGCTAGGTGACGGTTAATTTATGTCACCGGGTCTGGATATCAATTTTCCAGGGTAAAGACACGTTAGACCTGTGAGATATCGCTCCATCTTGTTGGAGCCAAGAGTTCTGTTTAAAACCATTAGAACCTAGCAAGGCTGGCGTAAAAAAGTGAATTCTTTCCATATATCACTCGGAATTTCCGGTTTTGCATTTGTTGAACTCCAGTGTCGCCTCTAAAAGAATGCTTAGAAAATAACACCAAGATAAGAAACCGCCGTAAACACAGCTTTCTCAAGGTATTAGTGAAAATCAATTCACGAGAAAGACATGAGAGACATAAAAGGCTAACACACGGACATGTTTCTGCTTTCCCGGCGTCATCAGCGTGGTTTCGAGCAGTTTTATGCTAACACGTGTAATCCTCTCCCTACTTCTATCGCCATACTTAACCCTACGATACAAGCGGATATTCCTGGCGCTAACTAGTTCCAGAAGAAAGAATCACTTGACCGCAAAGTCAGACAGCGAAAAGAAGCGGGTACGGTTTCCCACCCTTCTCTCGAGCAACACTTAAAATTGCTAGTCCCGAGAGGGCATGCACATGTGAATAATTTTTCAAGGCTTACCATGACGTATATAAAACACATCTAAAAGAATGCGTAGAAAATAACACCAAGATAAGAAATCGCTGCAAATACAGCTTTCTCATGGTGAGAAAATATTCACATGTGCAGTTTCCCTATGCAATGCCCTTTGGTGCAAAAATGCCCTCTCGGGACTAGCAATCTTAAATTTCGCTGTGTGACTTTGCGAACAAGTGTTTCTTTCTTTTGGCACTGGTTACCCACCAGGAATATTCACTTGTGTCGTGGGGTTAAGTATAGCGATAAAAGCAGCGAGAGAATTTACATGTGTTAGCATAAAACTCCTCGAAACCACGCTGATGATGCCGGAAAGGCAGAAACATGTCCGTGTGTTAGCGTTTTATTTCTCACATGTCTTTCTCGTGAATTGGTTTCACTAATACCACGAGAAAGCTGTATTTACAGCGTTTTCTTATCCAGTTTCGTCTACTTACATAGACAGGGGAAATTTTGTAGAACTTGCGCACAGAGCACACACGTTCTGCTCTCGTAAAACGCTCCCTATTCTTGACAATAGGGCTAGCGATTGGCTTGGTCCTCACTCCCCACTCAACGATTGTATTCGTACAATGAACAAAACAAATTGAAAAAGATTTTTGAGACAACCAGTAGTTGAACTAGATATAGATATTAATAGTACATACCTTAAATTAGAATTGCAAATTATACTTAATACTTAAATAATACTTAATTAAAATAATACTTAATAATTATATAGCGATTTTGGAATTTCCTTTAATTTGCAATATATTCGTTGTAAGAATGAATTATATCTAGAAGATTAGAAACACTTCAAGCGTATAAACTTTGATTTTGATTAATTGTTCCAATTATTCATAAGTATTTGCAAATATATGTTAATTATTATCCTTAATAACAGTTATTGCTATTTTACAATACGTCGCTTTTAGAGAATCGTTTTTAAAGCTCAGCAACATTTTGTGGGACATACCTACTTGTTCATTCTCTACAGCCTACCTCATTCTTTTAGTTTTATACAATGTAATCCGCATAAACCGGAAGCTGCTGCCTTTCTATTAGTTTCGTAATAAAAGCTAAGATTTTCAATTGATTAACTTTAGCTTTAATACAATTTGGCGCTAGATATGCTAGACCAGTGGCGGCCCGTGCTGACAAATGTGGGAGATACAAATTTTGTGAATACTAATACCTTTTATAGTAGCTGACTACGTATGCTTTAATAAAAATTATTTTTCAAAGAAATATGAAAAAAAGACTTTTTCAAACTCACTAATATCCTAACTTTATTCAAACAGAAAACCGACGCGACAATCTTTGGTAGTAACAAATTGGAATACTTTCGATAAAATCCTTTTTTTAAGAAAGCATCGCCCATGCAGAAAGTCTTTCTTGGGCGACGCTATTTCTTAAGAAAGTTTTTATTCTTTTGAAAGTAGAACACCGTTCTGCTCTAGCTGACGTTATTGGAATTGTGATTAAAATTTGTAAAAGTTAAAGTTTCACTAGAAGTTAGGTTTGGTTGAGGTTTATGAAATGATGTGATAGAGTAGAAGAAAACCCAAGGCTGATTAAAATCTTCCGTTTCATAAATTACTCTTAGTTCAGTACGGAATTTCCGTAAATAAAAGTATGGATAAAACTTAGCTGTAATTTATCAGCGGAAAATACAGAAGTTGCAGTTAAGTTGTCCAGTAGAGCTAAACCTATCTTTGACCTGACAAATTGTAGTATCATAAACTTCCTTCGCTTTTCGGCTATATTCGTCTCCATCGATCTTACGTTGTTTTGTAGTTGGCCCACTGTCACTGATATCCTACGTGTTCGTGATATTATTATTGATTTGAGCCAACAAAGTTTCAAACGATAATACAGATTTATTGGCAATAAAGGAGTTAATTTCCCTAGTTTGAAATTTTGCATACAATTTAATTACTTGGGGCATTATCTTGCAAAATAGATTTACCAAGAAAATCTTATCAGTTAAGAAGCGTAATATAACCTGAAGCTTCATTGGTTCATGCTTATAGTTTTACTTTCCCTCAAAGTTCTTCGCATCGTATCTATAACTTCTTCCCTGTGTTCAAACACAGTGCTGGCAATACTGAAATTAAAATTGCACCTTGTTGGAACCGAACGAGGCCCTCGCTTTTTAACTATTTCGTCCAATACTGCAACTCTTTGGGAACTGTTTGAAAAAAGGTACAAATTACTTGCAAAAAATATACGGACATTAGTGCTTCCAGAGGCAGCTTTCAACTAAATTTAACTGATGTGCGTAGCAGTGCACGTAAGTAGCGATTTGTAACTTTATTTAATAAGTGTCTGTACTCCACACACGATCCGCCCATGATGGGTGCTCCATCATATGTTTGGGTAATCAATCTTATTTCGTTATCTTTAATGTGTGCTTCTAGTTCTGTCTATACCATGAGCGCACTTACGACATATCGGTGGCCATAATTGTGAGTAAGAGGAGGATGAAATAAGATTTCGATAAGTTAACAAAGTGGAGAGATACGCATGTTATTCTGCAGGGCGATTATGTGTCAGTAGGCTAGCTCTGTCTAACGGCATTCTCTGCCATTGTTTAACTATTACAATAAAATCCAATCCTCACATCGATCTTTTGAACTTGAACCGATTCATTTTCCAGTCACCCAGAATGCATCAACAGCTCGCAGCTTTTCACCCTGTATACCTAATACCACGGCCACTTGATATTTATTTGAGACGTCAGTAGTTTCGCCAACCATTAGAGGCAAACAAGCAGCTTCTCTTATTTCTTTATAGATTTATTCCTAGTAAGCACTGAACATTGTTTGTAAAATTTAATTTTAGATACCTTTTGAGATTCCCTTGAAAACAGTATCTCTTTCTAAATGATCGTTAAGAGCAACGTTCGATTCAGCACGAAAAACATCCGGATTAGAGGACAAAATTAATTCATCGTGTCCTCTCAAAGCAAATTCGGAGGCTCCACAAAAATCCATACAAGTAATTGTAATGTTCAATACATTTCGATTTCCAAAAAGGGAATATTGGATTACATTTTTCATATGCCTTTGTCAGGGTTTCTTAATTCGATCGCCTAAATGATTTAAATCACTCAAACCCGTTTTCGTCCATAATTTTGCATACTTAAACAGTAAACAAGGAAAGCAGAATAGTACATTCTTTATATTAGAGCCACAAATCTATAAATGTTTATTATAAATATCCGGATTAAATAGCCAAAATAACGCATTTTTCATTTTATGAATTAAAATTTCTTCTCTAATGTTATTTGTGGTGGTTGCGCAAACCTGAAAACCATAGAACAAATCGCCACTGCTATGCAGATACAAGCTGATAAATATGTATCTCGTGACAATAGAAGTCATTATATGCACATTGTACGCTCACCCTTCTTATCACTGAACAAATCTTACGTGTTCATCAAAGAGTAATGGCTGTAGCCCAACCCCTTTTGCCAGTGCGCAATTTTCACGAGATTCTTGTCGGACTGCAATTATCATCTAAGAAAAAAAAACAAATACATAAAAATGTATGTACAATACCTCGGACGTGAAATTGATATCTTGAACAGTAAATAAGACGTTAAAGAAATATCAGGGAAACCGAATTAAATCGACAGAGGTTGTTTTGCTGTATTTCTTTCTTTTTGACAACACTGTAGTATATAAAAGAATAAATGCATTTCTGTACGCATTGCTATATATAGACTTTACCTGCAAATATTTACTAAAGACACTGAATACGTATCGTATTCAGTTAAATCAAAACATGTAAATTTCAATTTAAATCGACTTCAACATTTCTATATCTCAAGTACGAGTATAAATTCACCTGTCGCTCCAATTCCAAGCGCAATACACATTTGCATCCGGCGAACAAAAGAAAGCGCTGGGTATCCGCTATACGTATGAATGCGCTCGCCTAGACGTGATTAACATAAGAAAAAATCCTGACGTACACGAGGAAACAGTTGAAAGACGGGAACAAACATTTGAAGTACGCTGGATGCTCTGATTATGTGGAAAAATAAATGAAGTCCGTCTGTCTCCACCGAGAAGTCTGGATGATTGAATTACGAACAAGCTAAAATAACTACATATCTCACAATGCAAGGACAATCTAATTATAGAATCCGTTTTCGTGAATGTAAATACTTTATCGATGAAGATCGGGGATCGTTTTGGTGCAAGGTTTTTGGAAAGCTACCCAATTGTAGTTAATTTCAGTGGCTTATAAGAATACTCAAGCTTAATGCAGCAGGAACTAATAGACTTCCACAATAAATCGTATCCACTAAAGAAGATCCCGGTAAAAAGATAGGCACTAGCTTAGTTTCCCGAATTCGATATTTTTAGGAAATTAAAAAAAGAGATAGAAATTGAAAAGGGCTAAACCTGACAAATACATTTATTAAACTCTTGACCTGATATTGTTGACGATGGATGATAATTACTATTGTTTGGCAATTTCTATCAATTTTGTAGAACTTTCATATTCCGACGTTTCAGCAGTGTGTCTCTACCTCCATGTTCAAAATAGCCCTGATTAAGGGCCGTTACTTGCTAGATTTATCATTAGTTCAATAATTTGTCAGAATATTTGTCTTCCCTATCCCTTTAGTGAAATTCGTCTGATGTAGGGATTAAACTCGATTTGGTATTTTATAATTGCGCAGAAGAAGTCAGGGCGACAATGAGATGCGTTTAATATGAAGTTAGTTTATGAAATTTGTTTGACCTGTATTTTATTGTGCCAATATTCCATAGTCAAAATTACATGAGTCTTTTGATATTGCGAAGTTACATCTAATAGCTTAACTTTATTATTTAAACACTTTTAATCCAGCACTTGTATATGGTTTGAGTTTGGAGATTTTTCGACGCCATATGCATTAGAAAACGATTAATACGCACACTCTCTGGTATATATCCGATGTGTTACTGTCAATATACTTCTTAAATTTGGACCTCGAAAGATTAATACATTTCAGGATACTTAATTTTTCGCAGATAACTTCTGAGATATTCTTCGACCTTATTTAGTTCATTAATTTCTCGGTAGTTATAAACAGTTTCAGCCTGTAAACATGAAGATGACATAGTTTAGCGTTCCCTTTTCCTCATTACTTCTACTAGCTGCTGCTTTATTTTTACCTTTCTTCTAAATAATCTCTTATCTGTAAAGACAAATTGCGAGTTGACAACATAAAATGCTTTAATTGAGTGCATATTAATGATGTAGTAATTGTTGAGTAACTATTGTACTTACAATTTTAACTCGGTGGCATACTGCAGAATCATCCTGAAAGATGCAATTGCACGCGGTTCCAAACTGATTTCCTATCGTTGGTATTAAATAATTATGTAAAATTTCTATATAGCCCTAAACGTTCACAGATTTGTTAGAAATGCCAAAACGACCTGACCATTGATGGAAAGGCAAATTCAAAGCATTACGCTTATTGAAAGCTTTTCAGTTTTATAAGGCAGCCATCCAAAATCTGGCGACCTCTATGACAACGAACACACCGGCAGTAAATTAAATTTTGATTTGTCAGAAAAAAAATCTTCAAGGAGAAGAAGTTCCCGAGGACTGAAGTTATATCAGTTTAATATACAAGAAGGGAGACAAATGTAACTACCAAAATTACAGAGGAATAAGTGTAATCAACGCAATGGGAAGGCTGTACGGTCATATATTAAAGAAAAGAATAGAAAGTGGCTTACAAGAAATAGAAGAGCAGAACGGCCTCCTAGCGGGACGGCTACGCATATATGTACAATATATTTGTGATGCAATAAGTTATTGGAAAAACGCATGGCTAGAAATTTATCCACTTAGTATTTATAGACCTAGAAAAAAGTTTTAAACAAAGTGGCACCCAATACCAGGTACACCAATGCAATGTGGAACTTGTATAAAGATACACAGAGCATAATCAAAATAGGCGTAAACAGATCAAAACCATTCCCCATAAATAAGGGATTGAAATAAGGGTGCAGTCTTTCCCCTACATTATATAAAATTTATATTCAGGAAGCTTTAAGTAATTAGAGAGAAAGATCAGAAAGAATGGGAATTAAGCTTGTGATGAAGAAGATATGGACTACATATTTCGACAACTGAGACAAGAATATGATATGAACATTGGGGACTAACAATAAACACGACAAAGACTGAATATATGAAAGTGGGGTGTAAAAACGAAGATGACCGCCAGGACTTGCAAATTAGAGAAATAAGAAGAACAAACATACGAAATAAAATACAACAGGGGAAAAAAGCAACCCAGGTCTTATATTCCTTGCTCCGGTCTAAAGGATCAAGACTGGAAACAAAAACAAAAATATGTAAAGCCGACGTGGAGCCCATTCTAACACTACCTGGCAAATGACAAACAGCAACAAAAAGAATATAGACACCAAGGACTTCCTGAGAAGAGCCTGCGGAGTATCAAACTTGGAATATGTCAGAAACGAAGAAATATGACGAAGAACAGGAAGAGTTATTACTAGTGCGAATCGAATCGAAACAAGATAGCTTATATGGCATGGACATGTACAAAGAACGAGCGCAAATAGATGGCCAAAGAGAGCACCAAATTAAACACCACAAATTAGAAGGAGAAGAGGAAGGGCAGCGACATCATGGAGTGCTGGATCGAGAAAGTCATGAGAGGCAGAACAATAAAAAAAGAAGTTTGGACAAATAGAGACGAGTAAAGATCGAAATGCGAGTTGCCACCACTAATACTGCAATGGCCACTTAACAAACCAACGAAATGGGATGGGAAGAAGTTATAGTCAACACGTGGTAATCAACAATGGATAGTACAATAGCCATGTCGTGGTCAAACACACAGTATTCAAAGTTATGTAAACGTGAAAACTGTGAATGAGATTGTGAAAGTACAAGCAAGATATGCTTTTAATGTAGAGAATAATAATATTATAAACACACCGTTCAACAGTCCAGTTTTGATGTTCACGAATCCATCGGAGATGTGCACGCCTCATTTTTCTGCTCAACATAGATTTTTGACGTGACCACCGCGCATACAATCCATTAATAAACGGTTTCTTATAGCTAAATCCCTTGCAGTTACTCCTGTTGCTCTCTTTAAGTCTCTAGTTAATTTTGTCGCAGTAGTGATACAATCCTTCAAACACAACCGTTGTAATATCCGACCATGGCGTTCTGTTGTTTTCTTTTACCAACTACCGCAATCTTTTGTTTGCGACATTGCTAGTTTCATTATATTCCTTTAAGTTGTTGTAATTGGGGAAGGAGTGCACTAAATATGTATTCATATAACCCTTTCTTTTTAAAACAAGAATAACCGCTTGTTGGTCTGCTTGTATCCTGTTATCAAATTGTATTCCGCCATATTTCATACAATCCGCTACCTAATTACATTGGAACAGTTGATGTTGATTTACATATTTAATTCTTAGGTTATCGCATATAACTAAGAAGATTAAGTCATAAATTATCTGAATTTGGGTAACAACCTTGATGTGTTAGTCGTAACGGTTGTCGGGTTCCTCCTTGTCACTAGGTTTTTTGTCTCTGACGTTTCGCATTTTCAAAGGTACTTTTCAGTACCCAAATGCGAACCACAGTTGGTCGGGAATCGTCAGGGACAAAAAACCTAGTGACACGGCGGAATCCGACAACCGTTACGACTATGACAGACTGCTGTGAAAGTCTGAGATACTATTTAACCTTGACGTGAATTTCTTAGAAATACTGCGTTTTATTCCGTCAATACTGTACATCGTCCATAACAGAAGTTCATGTCAATTGCTAATAACTCCAGTTAATATTGTAAGCGACTTTATTAGTATTGTATTTGCTACGATATGTACTTCATGTTAAGAAATAACATCAAACATCTAACCTCAGGATTTTATGAATATAAGAAAATCAACGAAAATACTGCATGTACGTACATTATAAACGATCACGGTAAACAAGATAGATGAGTAAAACTTTGAAATAAAAATATTCGTCAAAGTCAGAAGCCGTTTTCTCATCGAAATTTGCAAGACATTTAATAATAATAATAATAATAATAATAATAATAATCTTTATTACCCAACAGAAAATAATTCCATTTACAGGATAATGTGACAATAACATAAAATAGTATAATACAGCATAATGTAGTAATGATATAATATATACAGAATTTCGTATGGACAATATGTGGTCTGCAAACGACAAATTTGCATCAAACTGCACGCCCAGGTCCATCACTGACATTTAAAAGGAAATCAAGAAATAATTAAAGTCTTAAAAGATATTTAATTCGGACATGAATAAATTGTTCTTGAAAAAAATAATTTCAGAGACAAAGAATGATTCAACGACAAATAAAATTTGGATTGGAATGTAGAGGAGGATTCTACGAAACATATGCGCGAGTAATTCAAAATTTTTGTTGCCAAAGAAATTTGGTTGTTTAAATGTTTAAAAAACTAATTTAATATTTTGGAAGTATCACGTTTCATTATAAGTTAAATTTACTGTGATATTAAATTGCAACTCTTATTGCATACGATTATCTAATCTCCCTTAGAATGACAAAACAAAATAACATTTTACGCTAGCCATTTTTACTGCGCCAGTGCTAGAGTACTCCAGCTGTGCCCTTGATTTTGTATTTCTTGCGTAATTTTGAGTAAATACTCACAAATTAAATTAATTATAACCATCGCAATATAACGCAAGAAACATAAGGTAGGCTTAGACTGAATGTTACTAGAACATATTACTCAACTTAAATTTCCAGAAGCCATAAGTCGGAAAGATAAAAAACAAACAAAAGCGAACTGGGTTAAGGAATTCTCAGGTATTGCAGTAAACTCCACTCCACACAAATTAATGATTATTCTGAATGCAGCGTTTCAAGAGCACGTGGACTCCCATTGCCAACCATGTGTGGAGTGAAGTTTACTGCGATATCTGTGAATCATACAACCACACAGTCCTTGCAATTGTTGTAGGCTAAGGAAACTATAAAATAAGAACGATTGGTTACCATGCAGTACTCTGCAGCGCAGTAATAAAACATGGCAGATTTAGGAACGAGAAAGATATGTAGTATGGAAGGATATCAAGAATTTAGTTCAAAATAGAACTAAAAGGAAGGAATATGGATGGTAATTAAACCGGGGATTATACTTAACCAAAAAAAGTACCCACGACATGGTAATCTGGATGCTAATGATGGAAGAGAGTATTCTGTGCAGGTACTATAAGTAAAAGTGACTTATGGCTTTTTTAAAATTAGTTGATGAGGGTAATAACGTACTAACAACGCAATACTATCATGCTTACTATTACTTGTTTCTTTGTACATATGATCAACTTTGAACAAATAATATAACCCACGTGCAAGACCTTTTTTTAATAATTACCAAGAGTAAGACTAATTGGAACTTTATTTTGCAATAACTGCGGTTTGCAATAACCTTGATTATTGGAAATGATGCTGTTATCCCCAATTGTAATTATGTTTATGGTAGTCATAAAATTATTACTACTCAAAGCTTTATGACTATATTATAATGTGCGATATAAAACATATTTGCACGTACAGTACCGCCTTCGGGTCACTACCGCTATTTTTTAATTCAACTTTCACCTAACTGTACTCCATTAGTTCGATGTGGATTAATTTTTCAATTATAATACCATAGTATCCCGCTTATATTCTGTTATATCTTGGTTAGGTAATACAAATGAAAAATGCAGATTAATTATAAAATCACATTATTTTATGTGGCACGCGAATGTTAAAAAATATTAAACATACAGTGTTTTTAATGTTATAGAAACTTCAGACACATCCTCTATAAATCTTAATATTTAACTAAAAACCAGGGTTAGTAAGCTTAGTTAGTCAGCGTTTGAGCACTCCAATTCACCAGGTAAAATGCGCTACCTTCAATTACCTTACAATAGTTTTCTACATATCACAACTCTTATTCCTTTCCAAATCATAGGCATGATGAAAAATAAAATATTTAATGAATAAACTTCAAGTTAATTAACAAATCTTGATATTGCTTTCTTTATTTGACGATTAATTGGCTGGAATTCCCTACAAAACATCAGGTAACCAAATACGTTGCTGAGGTTTTTTATAGTGAAACATACCAATCATTTGATGAAATATCGGGAGAATATGGAGGGTGTAGTAACGTTCCCGGTCAAGTTTCAGTCAGAAATTTTTCCCGGGTCAATCTTGCGGTATGCAGTTTGACGTTATCCTGTAAGCATACCATTTTCTTTCGATTGACCAAAGAAAGCTGTTTTTGGATGAGTATTCCTTGTACTCGCTGAAACTGTTCACAATACAAGTTCACAGTGATCATTTAATCCCTTTCTAGGATTCACGTTAAAATAGATAACAAATAACAAACAAGTCCTATCGATCAACAACTTGAAACATATTCATGGTACTTTACTGTGTACAAAAGCCGCACGAACTTTCTCGTTACCTGATATTTTATTTGAACCAAACAAGAGATTAACAAACTAACACAAAACGTTATCAAATTAAGATAAAAAATTTAGATTTAGTTCAATTCAAACATTTATTTGACTATACCCAATCTATTTTTTATTAGATAACCTCCTCTTAATTCAATACAGTTCTTCATACTGTACCAGTACGAACCTAATATATGTAATACTTATATTTATAGCTTCTTAAAAACATGTTATTACGAAGAAGTTTCCTTATAATAGTTTCATAAAACTGAGCTAAACACAAACACTATTGATAATAATAATTTTTATTTCACTATCATACAGCATGATGTGGACTGTATGACTAATTAATTGTCACTCTTAAACGAATTGTATATTGACACACCAACAACTTATTAACTACAACTTTGTTAGCGTCTCTTTTTAGGTATGGTGCGTTCAGTCGCAATTTCTAACACAGCGACAACAAATTAAAGGAGTATCTAACTTTCATAATTGTAATTAGGGTGGGCAGAATTTATGTTGGCTTTTTGATTGGAAAGAGACTGTTACACTTTTTATACCCGGCATAATTATTTCTATATAAAACAAATAAGTGAATTACTTGATCAATTTAAATTGATAATATGTTTGCATTTATGCAAAGTTTAAATCTTCTATCCTAATAAAAAAACATCCATAATTTCCTTAAAATAAATACATTAAAATAAGACGTTAACATGAAAGAAGTACCGTTTAAAATAGGTGAGCAACATACTTTACTATTCCTATTGTTCTAAGAAAACAATATTTTACTGAAAAAAGGCGCGCATTCTACGAGAGTCAGCAAAATTTATTGAATGTTCTTCTAAAGACCTCAGATACACAGATATCGTTTGTTTTCAGCCGCACTGAAACATATTCTATCGCATGTGGTAGGCTCATAACATGAACTAGAAGGACGGTTATCTGTTGCTCACATGAAAATACGTTCGAAAGCTCGAAGTGCACGCAAGCATCCAGACCACTATGTACCTATATTTTACAGTTTATTATGATACTGCGTACGGTTGGCAATATACAACCGTTAAGTACCATATTTTGGATTCATATTAATGGTGATGATGCGTGTTGAAATTCACTTTCGCTTTATCGTGAAAAATATGGACAGGCATATATAATATACAACGTATTGCATGCTACAAGGTTACACATTGCCGGTAGGTAATGAATAATACGGGGCTAATTTAATTTCTAGAATTGTTTTATTTTCCTTTTCGTGAGAGCTGATTTATATAAACTAATTGGTAATTGGCATTTGGGTTCTTACGTGGCTAATTGATATTTATTAACGCCAAAGATACAACAAAGTTATAACACAAAATTAAAATGAAATGCAACAAGTTGTTTCGCGCGCGGATATTTTTCTTAAAAAAATATAGCTTATATACAGGATGTCTTTAAAATAAAATAAAACACTACGGAAACGGTAAAGGTGTAATTATATAAAACATAAATCAATAATAATTATATAGAACACACATTCAAAAAATGTTCAGTCAGTTTCAACGCGAATGTCAGAATTTGCAAAACCCTAGGAAATTTTAATGTATCCCGCCCCAACCAAACTCGTAAAGATACACACAGACTGCATGCACTGCAATAACACAGTTCTCGATGTTATAAAGACGATAAAGTAGCACTTGTCTACAGATGCTTTCAATTTATAGTGCGCAATTATAAACGAACCCATTACGGATTTACTGCGCTAATTTCCTCATCAACCCTTGATGGTGCACACAAAATTTTAGGTACATTTAATGTATCTGTGCCAGGTTAAGGATATTCTGAAATCGTGCTACTGCAAAAACTTGCATGCTGGTATGCTAAAAGTTTAATAACATACTTACGTACGAATATTTCGGCTCTAAGTGATAAAGATATTTTAAGTATCTTCATCATCTTGTCACCCTTACGAAGGAATTTTCGTAAAGTATTTTGGATTTAAGTCTAATAAAATTAAATCTTTCCATTTTTCATACTTTTTTATTTTATTTCATGAACACCCTGTATAACTTATAGCGATAAATGATAAAAAAATTAAAAACCAGATAAACGTGTTTCCCCTTCATTCATAATTATTTTACTTAGCCCAAATGTTGATACCTATTTTGGCTGTAATTTGTCTAAATCACTAGACGCAATGTCTGTAACAGGTAATTGATAATAGATGAACATACTTTCTTGAAACGTTGCTAAAAGTATATTTTACTTATAATATTAATACCAGCACCCTCATAGCTTTAACGTTAATTTCATGCTACATTTTTCATGGCATTTAGTGAATTAGAAATTACTTTGTTAAGGTGTACAGGATTAATTTTATTATTAATACATACTTTTTAGTCATTTTAGGCCTAATAATTCTTAAATTTTTATGTTCAATAAGACCGTTAATACTTGAGGAAAGATAAGAAATGATTATAAGTGAGCAGAAGGGTTTACCGTGTAAACGGAAAAATTCAATCTATGGTTTCATGATTAACATATTGTTTTCAAACGTCGGTATTAATAATTTGAAATTTGCTCAGTGGTAATTGTTTACAGCTAAATAAATATATATATATATATATATATATATATATATATATATATATCATTGTAAGTTTGCTATATATATATAATATGTAATCGTACATTTCGTAAATTTAGTTAGATTGTAGCTGAAGACGGTAACTCGCCGAAACTAATTATGACTGAGAAGTGGAAGATAATTTTCTTGGAGCAAATGTTAATAAACGTAATAGGTTTAGAATGGGTAGCGTTGTATGACTGTATATTTCAATATTCATTTTTAGTATAAATAGCTAGAAAATAACGTCTTAAGACAATCAAAATATACCGATCTTCAAGGATATAGAACCTGAGGGTTATTCGTATTAAAACATCAGAATTACCTTGTTCAACTAAATTACGTGCTTATCTGTTTCTCTGTAATTATAAATGGGACATATTTTGATACCCTTATGCGATTTAGACACCAACAAGATTTCGTTTAAGTCACTCTTGTCAGAGCGCGAATCTCATAATTTAAATAATGCAAAATAGCCCAAGATACCACTTGTATACATACATTTTTTCCGTTTTTCAAGTGAAATTAATTATTTTTATTCGAAATGTTGGCCATTGGTTTCTACACATTTCACCCAGAAAAAGTGCTTGCCTTTTGCGGCAAACCATTCGTCGAGTCATTTTCTAACTTCCTCGAAATTGCTGAAGTGCTGCTCTACGAGCGCGTGTCCAATTGATGCGAAGAGGTGATAGTCAGATGCCGCCAGGTCTGGGGAGTACGGTGGGTGCGGAAGGATGTGCCATCCGAGCGATTTTAAGATGTCTTTCACAGGTTTTGCTGTGTGGGACTCTGTCGTGTAACAAAATCACTTGCCCATTCCAGTCGTCTTCCGATTAATGCGCGATTTAAATTAATCATTTGTTAGTGATAGCATTGTGACGGTTTCGCCGGGCTTCAATAGTTAATAATATACAACAGCGCTCTGGTCCCACCAGACACAGTGCATGGTCTTCTTCCCGAAGCGATTTGTCCTTGGCGTTGAAGGACCAGCCTCTCCAGGTGAAAGCGACGATTTTTTCCGTTTCGGGTTTTTAAAATAAATCCATTTTTTGTCACCCCTCACAATTCGATGCAAAAATGATTTCCTTTCATGGCGTTGAAGCAGCATTTCGCAGGTAACTTTGAGATTTTCTATTTGGCGTTATTTCAAGTCGTGTGGGACCCATTTACCGAGTTTATTGACCTTCCCCATTGCTCGTAAATGTCTGCTGATTGATTCTTGTGACACATGTAATGCTTCTGCTAATTGCCGTTGAGTTTGAGTTGGGTCATCATTCAATAACTCTTGCAATTGCTCGTCTTCGCATTTGGTGTGGTCTACCAAAGCGCTCACTGTCTTTCACACTCAAATCACCCCTTTTAAATTGTCGAGATCATGTCTCGCATGTTCTAATCGATTGAACGTGTTCATCATATGTTTCTACCAGTAAACGGTGACTTTCAACAGCCTCTTTCTTTTGATTAAATAAGAAAAGTAATGCGTGCCGCAAATGTTCTTTCTCAGCCACAAAACTCGGCATTATCACTGAGCGATAAAGCAGAGGCTAATTTTTGGCGAACTCAACTGTATTTTTATAGTTTAAATGTCAGACAAACAAAATGACGTATGTGTCAGATTAGTACGCAGCGTACTTTTCTCTGGTGCCATCTGTTAGTTAAACCGGGAAAAACTTATGCATACACCTGGTATTTCACGATATTTTTACGTCAATGTCAATATTTACAAATGCGGAGAAAGTAAAATGGATAATGAGTGGGATGCGCGTACCTTTCATTACAGTATAAATCAAAGGCACCACTTATTTTGCCTCGTTCAACGGTCGGGATAATGGTGTCTGTGTATTTATACAATGGACAACTATACAGAACAATATTGAATATATTCTGCGCTGCGAGGGATCTTTAGGCATCAATTAAAAAAAGTAGTAATAATTTATCGACGATGGATGATTATACGATTTAAATTTAGTGGCGTTTAAATGTGAAATATAGACGGATTCCATAAAGAAATGCGTTTACCTTTTGTGCCGCCTACACTTCTACCTCGGAAAATTTGTCGGTATATTCTTTTTTAATTAACGAACTCCATTTATAATTTTTAAATCAACAGAAAGTTTCGGTTGCTAATGAAGATTGGCATCTTAAAGTACGAGTTTGTTTTTATAAATAAAGGTGCTCTACGTTACTTAAGGGAAGTTCGCGCAACAACAGTATTGATATTCCCCTTTTCATTCATTTAAAATTGGCAATTTAATATTCGCATGTTCCTTTCTTGCTCAGTCCCAAACCAGTTCATCTTAGTATGCCTATTTCTAGTACTATCCTGCTGCAACTCATACTTCTTTGGATTTACATAATTTGATAATACCAAATGATAACTTTGCCATTTAAAGCAACACTACTATGAACTGTATAATCAACAGATATTAAAATGGGTTGAAGGTTTCATCGACGACAATTGCTTCTATTGGATTTATTTTATGTGGTTCCTTTACTTTACGTCTTATTATGTTATTCAAAATTAAGTATAGTCCATTTCTTTCTTCTCAGATTCACCGCGTTTCTTGACTATCCTGAATAGGTCCTTGACGTCTCGGTGGCACCACATCTTCTACTATGTCTTACACGTTCAAGAGAAAGACAGCTGCAATGTCACTGAAACGTCAACATATATATGTCTGTATATATATATTGAGACTGATCATTTCGCGGTCGCTGTATGTGAAGGAATATTTCCGGATTTGTGATCGCGTATGTTGTATGTTCATTTCGACGAGATCTCACTCATCTTCCTCTATCCTCGCCCTCGTTTAGCTTATTCAGAATTTGTCAATTTTTTGTTAGTGAATGGTTTGATTTTGGTGTTTCCGTGATATTCAATCTATTTTGTTTGTTGCATCTTTAATGTGAAGGAGATACGCTTCGGTAACATAAACAGTAATGTCAATTGACTTCTTTTTCGTGTGGAAAGTTTTGCTTATGCTGTTGGTGGTCAAACCGTTGGTTCGTGGTTTATGTTTGATTTCGCTGCCCTCGGTCCAGATGTAATCGGCATCGGCTAACTGTTGAGACCTTAACGCCAGCGGTTTCACCACTCTTTGTATCTGTGCGAGATGGTGGTGTGACTACGCATTGAGGTAGCAATTGATATGAGTCGCCTTGTGGTTTACTGTGCATGTGCAACAAAAAAGTTTCGAGACTGGTCGTGGGAAAAATCATTGAAACAGGAAATCTGAATATTTTTCAATTTTTTATTCAAAATATTCTCCTCCAGTTTCAATACACAGCGATTCAATAGTGATCCAAATGCGTATTCTAGCTTATTTTGCGGGTTTGTTTCTAGTGCTTATGTTATAGCTGTTTTGATGGTCGAAATGTCTTTAAAAATGCATCATTTAATTTAGGGAAGAGAGAGAAATTGTGTGCGGCCAAATCAGGTGAATGCGGCGGATGATTTAATACACAGATTTGTTTTCGAGCCAAAAATTGATGAACACCCAGGTGAGGTGTGACTCGGTGCATTATCGTGCAAGAGGCACTAGACGACTTCTGTGGAGTGATTGACACGCACCCATTTTTGGCCATCAAAATGTGGAATACATTTTTTATGTAGAATAAAGTTTGCACAGACCTTTGTTTTGCCCAAATCCTCGTGAAGAATGATTTGGACTGTTTCTCTACCGATGTTTAAATCCTTTTCCATCATCTTCAATAAAGCCACGTACTTTTCATTTCTGGTGTCCTAGCTAAAATTGACCTTTCTTTGCAATTAGCATCTTCTAACCTCTCCCTACCCTCTAAAAAAATTTTATTTACAGAAAAACATTTGCTCTACTCAAACAGTCATCGCCGTACGTTTGCTGCATCAGCCGGAATGTTTCTGATGTATTTTCACCAAGTCTTCCCTGAAATTAAGTAATTGCTCGTTGTTCCATGTTCAATATCAACACAGAAGTAGTTTTGGGAAAATTGTCATAACTTTGTTATTTATCGACCGATTGAAGGAAAGTTGGTATTGTCGGAAAGATGAATGTCACACATTTCAAACACCGGCCTGATAGATGTCGCTAGTAGTTACTCAGATATGGTTCGAATTTCAGAACTTATTTGTCGCACTGTGCATGTGCCTAGGTGCCGTCCTATTTCGTGAGGTCTAGGAATGGTAATTGGTTTCGGTTTTCAGTTTCCATTGTGAACTTGGTCTTTGGATAAATACTATTGAGGTGTGACAGGATATGGTGTAGCGTGCCTTCATCGTATGTCAATATGGTGAAAGTATCATTCACATATCTCAGCCATAGTTTGGGTTTGTTCTTGACGGTGTCCATGGCCCATGGCTCGGATGTGTGAAAGATATCTAATCATATGCTGAGGGTATTTAGCTGTGTAATGTGCGACTTTATTTTAAATGAAACAATATATATACTATCACATTTTTAGATTTCTTGTTGCAATACAGAACAAATTTAATTCCATGTCGAAATTAAATCATTTTTGCAAATGTATTTTTTCAAAGAAAAACCGTATTTACACATAGTTCTCTTGCAAGTTTATTAAAATATATATAAGTTTGCTTAACTTAAAATAGGTAAATTTTTTTCTCAAATATAATACATTATATATTTTTGATAATAAACGAAAACAAGACAAATGGATTTTATAAGAAGAACAGCCTAATAAATATTCTATTTTTTCCAATAAATGATCCTATCAGTAATATAATAAAAGTTTCTAATAATTTATGTACTCTTAAAAAACCATATTGATATTCGTAAGGTGACATATTTAAATTTTGGTGGAGGCGAAGGAATTGCAGCGTTTCAAATTGCTAAGAAACTAGATAGTTACTTTAGAAAGATATCAAATCCGTAGGTATATGTAATTACTAAGTTAGGTATCCATGTCAATTCATTAAATCCAAAATTAACGGATGTAGCTCAGATTTTATGAATCACAAGATAATTACAATGAAATCATTCTCTAATTTAGTTTATTGCACGTAAATTACAGATATATTTATTCCAAAAATTGATAAACGAAATGGCATACTAAGCAGTCAATAACAGGCAAACATATCGTTCGGGAACCTATTGATTTTTCAATCGGTTTATCAAAGGTAGTGCAGGTATACTCGTCTCAAGAAATACACTTATGAATACAGTTTTACAGCGCATCAGAAAACAAAAACATTGTTTTTGTAAATGTAGAAAGAAAATATGATTGTTCAGTAAACAAACTACGCCCAGAAGTGTTATTTCATTTCGTTCATCTTGAGAAGAAGAAGAACGGTAACATAATAATACGTACGTGACATACAATACATTCAGATTACTGATATTACACACTGATACAATGACAAATTTTAGACCGTATATTAGCTTCTCATCCTTGCCCGCTTCCAACGTGTTTTTAAAGATTTATTTGAGAGTTCTTTTCTAGACGGTTCTATGGATTTCATCACATTATTATAACGTTAGTTGTCCATAGACAAGTGTCTCAGTCTTATATATATATATATAGAGATATACTGTTTGCTAAAATATATATTATACGTGATTGAAATCCACTCTATTCTGTCAACTATACTGTTTAGGAATATATGATAGCATGGATGAATACTACATAAGTTGCATTGTTATAATGCATCATCCGAAGCCTTAAGGAAAACTTACGTAAGAGTTAATTTGGAAATGCGGTAGCTTAATTAGTTTTATGTTTTATACCGGATTATCGTACTTCGGTTATTCGAAGAAGCATTCTTAAGTGATTTGGGTTGGCTGTACGAAATTGTGCGATGAGTTTCGATACATTGCGCTATATAGCGCTGACAGCAAGAATGATAGCATTTAACATTTGATAACCTAATATTAGTTTTTATTATTATTTTGATTACAATTGTTTATAATTTCACTGTAATTTTATTTTGCCATTAAGCAAAAAGTAATCTTTGTGACGGAATCTATTCAAATTCTGTCTCTTTCTTTTATTGTCATTATAACGTGTTTGATGAAGTATCTAAAATCTCCTCGAATCTTCTAACTTATCTAACTACAATTTGATACCGTTATTGTAATTTTGTAGATCAGAGATATATAATTTGAAATTCTCCTCCGGCTACATTAGAAAACATGTGATGGCAGACCATTGGGAGAGGATCCCTTGGTCCTCCAAAAGATGCTTTTTATAAATATAATCGGATTCCTACTACAACAATAATATTTATCTCTTAAAAAGAATATCTCTTAAAAAGAATATCTCTTAAAAAGAATATCTCTTAAAAAGAATATCTCTTAAAAAGAATATCTCTTAAAAAGTACACCTAATTTTGCAACATCATGTTTGTTTTTTATAAATTAAAGGTGATGCGAATTAGGCTAAAACCCTGGAGGGCCGACTACAACCTGCAGACGACCAATTTGCAATCAATGATATAACTATAAGATGAAGCTCTTGGTTAATTACTTGTGTCAATTGTAGTGTTACTAAGCTAAATTTTAAAAACATACAATTAAAAAATGTATATTAGGAAATTGTATACAAACTACTTGCACAATGTGGCAGTGATTTAAAATATAGTTTTTCTAAGTACTATAACAGACTAAGAATTCCGATCTATAATCGCACATAAGTTCTTCAAAACCAATTAGTAACCATCCAATCAATTAATAGACCGGAATACGAACAGACACTATCCTCAAGATAAATGCAATAACCACCGTTTCTACTCATGAAAGAAGTTGTATGAAACAGGATAAACTCCCTCATTGCACAACAAAGGTATCCTCGTACTCAAGCGAGTCATACTTAATTGTATATTTCCCCGAGAGATAACAATATTTTAGTTCTTTTAAAAAAGTTAACAAACTTTGTCCCGGCAAAGCCAGTTGTTTAAGCTGCATTAAACAATACAGCAGCTAACTATGAGCAGAATATCGATAGTAAACATGATAAATTATTTTCAATTCGCCACCAACATTAATTAGACTAACTAATTAAGTAAGCGAAGTAAAATTAATATTATATCTATGCGATTAGCGATTATATTTATTTCATAATATTTGTGCAGTAATTTTATCCTACTTATTCTAATTTATTACTAGGTACTTGGCTGACGGGCCGAAAATAGATAAGAAATTTATCACATAGTTATTTATTGCATATTTCCTATGAACCGAAAGTAATACCTGTCATTAGAGTAAATTATTCTAATTTAATGACGGCTTTTATGTGTACCTGTCCATAGTAGTAGGTTTTATTACACAAAATGCATAAATTTACATACATACATTATAAATACTTATGTACATGCATGCTGCTCCCAATGTTAGAACTAAATTTGTTTCTAAATATACACAGATGTGATATTTTATTTAATACGATTATAATTCAGAATAATGATAGATTATGTAAACTTTTAATATTCGATTAAATATTCCCACTATTACAAATATGCATTCGGTGTTAATTTTATTCTTATTATTTTAATATTTAAACAAAGGCGAACGTTGATGTGAAGCGAAACTATTTCAGAAGCGAACACTGATCTTACCCTAATAATGCACCTTTGTTTATAATTAACACATATATTTTAACGTACCTAGTTTAAATTCGCAGGCCCTTTTTTTCATTCTTTTAATAATTAAAAGCATGTAGACCTTGAAAGTGCTTGGAATCCTAAATCGGAAGGATGAGATGTCAAAAACATACGTCGAGTTAAAGTTAACACTTAGAATAGTAACGTTTCTACTTTCTCGTTTTTCATGTATATTACGTTGTTTGTTACTAATATTAAAAAAAAACAGTTAAATATTTTATGAGTATGAAAATGGAATAAAGAGGATTGGAGTATAGTATACCCGGTTACCTGACAAAATTAAATATCTACTATAGTTTCGAAAGATTTAAAAAAATATGTGTTGTTTGTATAAATCCTCTACTATGCCATAAAACTTCATTTAAATCTGAATTTTCAAGTTGCCGGCGTTTCCTTGTAATTACAATGAATATGTACTCAATAGGATAATTATTTGGCATAAACATTAAAATGTTGGGAGCCCTTGATTCCATATTTATTAATTCGTATTCCAAATTTTTTATCACAATCTCCTTGAACTTTTGCTTGGCTCTCGTTTGTTTACGGTTTGCTGTTGTTAGAGACAAAGTAACGTTAGAACTCACTCTAATGTCATTTTGCATGTTTATACATTCAATTTTTATAGTTTTCTTCAAGTGCAATCCAGATTCTCTACATTTATTTACCATTTACCAGCACAGTTCATTCACTTCCTTACGCAGTGAAGACGTAGACTCCACTTCGTATTATCATATACATCGTTTCTTTTTAAAGAAATAGCTTATCTTAAAATTCTATACGTGGAAAGGATGACTGGCAACTATATTTACAGTTCTTTTATCCATCAAGAACGTTTACTGTGTAGCATAACGACCAAGCAAACAAGTTTAGTTCGCGATGGTACGGCAGCACCACGTTAAAAACAACGGGTACATAAATAGATACCAAACTTCAAAGAGTTACAAGCTATTTCAGCTTGTCATAACCAAATACAGGAGAGTTGAGGTGTATCCTTTGTGCAAAATGTTCCATTGATTTATTATTATTTTACTGGTAAAGAATCAAGCGCCGTTAATTATTTTCCCAACGGCGAATGGTAACTAGGAAGAATACCGAACTCACCCCAAAATGTACTGCCACTAGATTGATAGACGTGACGACACATGACTTGCCAATTCAAGTGTAGGTTCTCTCACCACTGAACTACCGTTTCATTACGATAATAACCACAATCACTCTTCGAAACTGCAAAATCTTTTTATGACAAAAATATTGTCTGACCACCACAACCAACGCACCTTAACCCTACAGAAAAATTGTGAAGTAAACCAGATAGAGATGCACATCAACGTAGTCCAATATGGCCCCAGGGGGTTTATAAATTATTTTAGTTTGTCATAAATCTCAAGAGCCTTATATGCGCTGTAAAGTGTTTCATGGTTTTCCTACTGCATCCTCTCACCGTAAAAGGGTGAAGCCCGAAAAGTGACACTACACTTAGTTGATGCAGGTTTCGAACGCATGACATCTAAGTTGCCAATTCAGATGCAGGCTCTCTTACACTCTCCACTGGAATGCCGAATCGTTCTTTTGCATACTAATCTTCCTCGTTTTAATATCGTAATTTCTAACAAATATACAGGTTCTTTCTCAAATATATATACATGTTGTCTCTTTCATGAAGTCTTAATATGTATTTTTTAAGGCGGTCTTGAACTTATGAGCAATAGCATTTTATCCACAATTTTTGCAGTGGAATATGCAAATGCATCTGTTGACTTACATCCCTTTAACCTGTTGAAGGCTTTTTATGAAATGGAACAAATCCATGACATTAATTGCATATAGGGCTAAACACGCGTAGGATACCTATAATTGCGATTTTATTCGCATAAAATGTGCATTTCCTAATAAGCGCCCCGCCCCCATTCTATGCAGATAACGATTATTACCATACATATATTTATAGTAAAAATTCTGATGTTCTATTTTACGTATTTCACGATAATGAGGCGGGCAGAAAGTGCACCAAACAACATGTGCATACCTTGTAGTCAGTGCAATAAGGGACATGACAGCCATTTTACTGCGTTTCCACTTACAATGAATGGTTGGAATTCTTTTCAAGAGTTTCTTCAATTTTTTACGTGGTTGTACACAATGGATATGTTGTTCGCCGCTAAAAGGAATCCATGTACATACTCGGGACTCGTTAGCTTGCATTATTTATTGTTTCATTTGGTAATCATGTTTCGTTTATGAGGTCGGAAGATATATGTTTGTAATAACGGAAGAAGAGACGTATACGTCGTGTAATATTTGAAAGAAATAGAGCATTTATAAAAACCTTCGCAATTTCAACAAAGAAAAAGGAAAAAGCTACATGATTTAATAATGGCAAGTTTAGTAGTCAAACAACTGACATTCTCGCGCTTGCACTCTAACGATGTGAGCTGAATTCTAAGTTTATAGGGGTGCTTTCTAATTTTAGATAAAAACCAAAGCATACCTTAGTCCCGAATAAGAAGCAAAACCGTAAACCCAGTGTTAATACGGCATTTGGAACGTGAAATATTCCAACCAAATGTTGAAACATACATATAACACTAAAATTTAGGTAATGTTGACTATGGTCATGGTAATTAAATCCTTTCTTGGTGAATTACAGGATATTCCAGTAATAGAGGTTGTATTATTTTGCAGTGTTCACTAACACAATTTTATTTTGCATTATGAAATTTTAACTAATGCGCGAATAAAAATCAAACAGAAGATTATTGTAATATCACACAGTAATGTAGTAATATAATATATAGTATAGCATAGAAGTTAAAGATATGTCAAGTAACTAAGTATCGCATTCACGCAAAGCGTTTTTCTTTTTTTCTAATATTTTGAGTATAAAATGGACAGTGGAGAAATACAAATTTTTATCAAATACTTATGTATTGTTAGTAGGAAAACATTCTCATAATACGAAAAAGAAAGCTCATTGATATACTAATTATTTTTTTTTTGTTACTTACTCTTTACAACTACTGGGTAACAACTACAACCACTTACACCTTCTATAACACGTGAAACAGAAATAAGTCCGTATCTCATACCAGGCACATGTGTATGTGTTTTACGATTCCATAGATTCTGGGTATCTGGTTGATTTTTTAAAATTAAACAACGTAGATGAAATGAAGACAGTAGAATATCTATATGATCACATAAATTTACCCTCTAGCAAGCCATGAAATTATTTCTTCAAAATATCTTGTTGGTAGTGAGTACTGCATTGACAGTGGCAAATAAAATACGTTTGTCATGTGTACTGTACTGATTTATTGACACAAAAATGTTGCACTAAATCACAAAGTTTTCTTTATCAAATCATACTTCAGAAATGGTATAAAATTAATGGTAGCACTCTTTGCAACCATGTATAGATAAATTTCGGACAGAATTTCCAAATTTTCCAGTAACATATGACAGTTTGCGGCAAGTTATTCAAGAATTAGTGGCAAAATTTCGTGGAACAGGGTCTGTGTCCTGAAAGCCAAGTAGTGGTAGACCATCAAAGCGGACAGCTGAAAATATAGCAGATATGGAGGAATAAATAACTCAATCACTAAAGAAATCTATTAGCAAGCTTTCACAACAACCGCAGCTTTCATATGAGACATACTAGGCAATCCTTAAAAAAGATCTACAAAAATTTCTATACAAGTTTCATTGCGTACAGGAGCTTTTACTCATTGATCACGGAACTCGGCTTAATTATTGTCAAAAGCTTCTAGGTACTCTGAATAATGATGATGTTACTGACAAATCCTTCTCCTAGATTGAAGCATGGTGTCATTTATCAGGATATATAAATAAACAAACAATGCACATCTGATCTAGTGAAAATCCACATGAAATTCTTGAAGAGCTGTTAGGGGTTTGGCTTGCTATTTCAGGTAGACGGATTGTTGGTGCAATGTTACTGAATGACACCATAAATTCGGAACGATATTTGAAACGATGGAATTATTACATGAATTGTATTGATAATCGATTAGTAGAATTTCCACCACCATTCCCCGTTTTGTTAATTATGGATTATTTCATATATTCACACCTAAAAAATAAAATATTTGCAAATCGTCCTCATACACCACATAATTTAAGGAAATGCCTTCAATAACATGAAACGAAGAGTGGCGTTATGTGTAGAGAATGAAAGAGCTCTCTTTGAATATTTGGTGTAACCATTCTTTACTATTATTAAACGTTTTCGTCACATGGCACGAGACCAACCAAGTTGTGCATGCCCAGAATTACTTTCAGATAATCGAAAATTAGTTTGAACATGTGGAAAGCAAAGGAATGGGAAATCCTTTGTCTCTTTTTATAATATTATAAATCTAATGGTTAGTAAATTTGAAACAAAGATTAAACAAAAAACTAAATATCTTCGAAGAATTAGAGTGAGGTGCGGGGATAATTTTGTTGTTTAATACGAATAAATGAAACATCCAAAACTTCAGTGGAATTCAATTCGAAATTCATTGCTATCCAGTTTATAACATAAAGAAATGAACCACCGGCTCTCTTTCCTAGATACATTACGTAATAACAGTAACCTAAATATAGATAATTACAGAAAAGAAACTAATTACAATAGTTTTATTACGACTAATTCATACCATTGCGAACAAAAAAGAATGTCCACGATTAATTTCCCAATTAATAGACTTCTTGTATTTTCACTAAGTACGAAAAAGAACTAAAGTATATCAAAGATGTAGCGGATGTAGTGGATCTCCTCCATTGATATCGATGACACTTTAAGAAAAATCCAATATAAACACATTAAAAATTCCACGACCTTGATTCCAACACACAGCGGTAATAAATAAAGCAACCACTCCACTCGGTAGCAAAAAGAAGTGGAATTTTGCACCGACAAAATATGAGCGTGTTTTTTTGTGTCAAGTAACACTTAAAAATGTCCTCTTAGACAATTCCAAAGAAAGGTCTGAAATTATAGTGTGACAAAATTTATATTGGAAAGTCTATCAAAACGAAGTTACAACAAAGTACATAACATAATTTCGTTTTCACAAACCATTTATCTAGTGGGACAGAGCACATGATGACATTCGAACAAAACATCACAAGTTACTTTCTTAGTGAATTAGAGATACGCTTTCGAAACCATATTCAAGAGTTGTATTTATCACAATCTTAAAAATGAAAAGAATTAATGAAATTTTGAAAAGTAATAATAATTTCTGTGGAAGAAAAAAATAGAACAAAAAATTGAGTAGACTATTATCTCACTTACTAAAATTGAAATAAGTCATGAAAAGAAATTCGCAAATACAACTTTCACGCAATGCTTTCCACAGAAATATATAAAAAATAATAATTGTGTATGTGAATGTGAAGATTCGAATTTATTACATTCTGTTCCGTGTTCTTCTATAATATTGTGTTTGAATCATCAGGTTTAAGTTGGGTTAGAACTGGTGTAAAAGATCCATATCAGCTATTCCTTAAAATATGAAGCATGAAGAATCTCGAAGTCATATCAGTACCTGTATATTTTGCTTTACGTTCAATATGTTGTACTAAATTTTGTAATGCTTTTCAACTAATCGTTAGAGGTGAGATGACGAATGTGAAGAATCAGAAAATCATAGAGTATTTAGATGGTCAATGCTACAATCCACACACAAAGTATTAAGTAAATTTATTATGACTATAAAAATTGTATTTAAATGTATTTTTATCATGTGATTGAAAAAATAAACGCATTAGATAAGTAAGTGGTTTATTATATTTGAATCTAAAGTTAAACACAGCTATTTTTTTAAAGTTATAGTGGTTACTTCTTTTTTCACAGTGCTGTATATGACTTAATTATTCTTGGTAGCAATTATGGCTTAATCATTACCTTTATGACGCTCTAGTTTGCAAAATTTAACTTCTTTATTGTCTCCTTATCCTCTTCGTATCAGTATGCTACGCCCGTCTTCATAATTGATATAATTTAGACTTTTGCATTGGCAATTTTCATCTGCCAACTGCCAACTGTATAAGCTTCTGTATAGTCCTCTACATTCGCGCAATAGATGACTGGACGTCCGTCTATATACAATTATCTACAACGTTATAATCATAATAGAAAGACGTGACTATTGTGTCATATTGTGATGTGATCATATTTTTTACAACTACGAGAAGGATGCACCTCCTCGTCAAAAGTCACGGACCGCCACTGTTTATATCATAGTTTGATTGTTTGAAAATTGGCGAGGTCAATGAAATCTTCAGATAAAACTAAGTACTTGATTTAAGATAGCTGCATATTGAAATCACTTAGAAATTATAGACATTGCTCTATAAGTTAGTCAATGAATTCTAAATTCAGTAAAATTATTTATCATTTATTTAATCTGATTTTTATATTAATTATAACCTCGAGAATAATTGTTCAGTGAGTGAATAAAAGATTATAATTGGTTTAACTTATATGATTTGAACGAATCCGATCTAGACCTTTTTTCTAACTAATAACTATTTTAATAATGATGTCAGACAACTGTGCGCCTTGTTATGTTCATTTTTCTTTCTAATACACCTACATTAATTCGTGAAAATGATAAAGCACCGTAAAAGATGGATTTATAATAGCAACATCTAGCAGCGCGGTAACTACCATCGTTTTTCAATTTTTAATATGACAAATTGCGATTCGCTGTGTGGTCTACGTATAACATTACTTTTTTTGCCAATTAAGATATAATTTCCTGTCATACTCTTCTGATGAGCATCCATTGATCTTCGTATCGATTTTTAGATATTTGAAACGTGGAGCTTTGTTGTTACGATGTAGAATCAATACATTATGTACAAAACGATAAGTATATTACAAGAATCTCCATATACCCGATGTAATATAATGTCCTGTTTATTAGTTTATGGAAATTAAACAAACAACGTTGTAATTCTGTAAAAGATAATTTAAAATAGACATTTTTAATTGAAGATTCTTTTAACGACTTCATAGGAAGGAGTGTATAATATAGAAAAAGAAGTAGCTGTTGCAACTGTATAAATTGATTTTAGGTGTTGCACAATGTCACACATACAAAATAATGCTAATTTACATCTGTTAAACGGGTGTAGCATTGATTTCGTATTTTAGTTATGTAGAAGCAAACTAAACCAAGACGTGCTATGTTAGCTATGAAGGTCATAATATTGTGACTGAATTGCAGTTGCAAGTTGGTTTCCCAAAATTGGTAGAAGAGAGGAATAGAAGGTAACAAATAACTGGCATTTGCATTCTTTACCATATTCTTCGGTACATCGCAAACACTGGAATCTAAGTAAGGCAGCTACTATCAGTAATACAGTTCCTCGTCTCTAATTTAAGGCCTCTTGATCTAAACAAAATTAGTTTGTCTGATTTATATATAGTTCGCGAAAGAACTACCGTCTATTATTTTTTTATCTTCTACATTAAATTATCATAATTTCTAATTTACAATAATTGCTTATTATCTTTGAATTTTCTAATTCTTAATCCCTGAATTACAGTTGTTGATTTTATCAAAACAACGCGCCAATGAAATTACCAAAGAATAAGAAAAACTAGGGAATTTCATGAAATTACTAACAAGGAATTATATCGCTTCAGGAATGTGGAGAAATATTCGCTATACGTTTTGCCAACATGGAAATTCAAAGAAAGTGCGACCAAAATCTATAATCTCTATCACCTTAACAATTATTTTAAGATATAGTATACTCCAGAAGCTATGTTGCCTCTAGAACGTGAGTATAGCTACACTTTCAACCAAACAACGTTTCCATGAAACAAAATTGGATTTTAATTATACTTTCTAATTTTTTTTAATAACGTATGTTTTAAGCATACGTGTTACCATATTAAACCACGTTCATGTCTCGTCACAGTTTAAGAATGCAGTGAAAGGAAAAGGGTTCAAAAACTTAAAGATGAAAAGTGCGATAAGGAGAAGATAATGACACAAGGCAACAAAATTCATAAACAAACATGGATTTCTAACGACAGAAAAACCAGGTAGCTAACAGATCATGTGGTAGTGGATACTAGATATGCCAGTAATGTGGTTCATGTGAGAAGTTTGAGGGAAGCGAACGGAGAAACGGATTACATTCTAATAAGGGCCAAAATAAAATTTAGACTGTCAAACCGGAAACGCGATTTGTCAAACCAGAAAGTCGATAAAGCTACGTAAATAGGAGAAATGGGATACCAACAAACTCAATAACACCGAAATAAAAGAAAGTTTCCAGATATAAGTAAGTTATTGTCAAGGAAAGAAATAGGGACGACTAGCATAGAAAATAAGTGCAACAACATAAAGAAAGTGATAACAATTGCAGCGAAGAAAGAGATGAGCAGCAGAAAGAAAGACCCAAAAAAGAAGTGGTGTGTCCAAGAATGCAGAGGACCGATAGAAGAGCGAGGGAGGGCGAGATTGGACATGATCAACAATTCTACAGAACACAACATAGAGAACCATAACAATCTAAGGAAGCGAATAAAAGCACTCTGTAGAAAAAAGAAGTGTTTTAGAAAATTGAAGACAACTATGACAGAAATACGCGCCAATTTTATGGAGAGACAAAACTATTAAGAACAGGCTGTAGATCAAGAGCTGCAGCATTTTGAGAACCCCGGATGACAAATTCGTAACACATCCAGAGAAGATAAGTAAAGTTTGGGAAAAGCACTTTCAAGACCTAATAAATGTGTGTAGTAACTAGCATGCAGAGATCAAAACATTCCAGACGGCAGGCCTACATACAGAAGAACCAATCCTTGGTGAAATAAAAAGAGCGATAGGGAGATTAAAGAACAACAAAGATAACGTACCATCGCAACTTATAAAAAGTAGAGGAGAGGAATTGCACTAACAAATACACCATCTAATATTACAAATATGGGAAGAAGAACAAATCCCAGAAGAATGAAAGGAAAGTCGTATAATCCCGATACACCGATATTATAGGATATCTCCTTTATAGATAATGCGTATAAGATACTTCTCATCGTTCTGTTACATCGAATATCGCCACTAGCAGAAAAATAGTACTCGACTATCAATCTAGATTTAGAAAAAAAAATAGATCTACTGTAGACCAGGTAGTTACAATCAGGCAGATGCTGGAGAAATGCTGAGAGTTCGATATTTATTTATTTCAGATCACAATTTATTTATCGGTAAGCATACGACAGTATTAACAGGGTATAATTATGGAACGCAATGGCTGAAATCTTATATTCCAAAGACTTTTAAGACTAACAAAAATGTGCAGGGAAGATTCGAAGAGTAATGTAAGAATTAGGAATTCTCTATCCGACACATTCAATATAAATAACTGTCTATAACAGCACATGCATTGTAAAAATTGTAAAAAAAGTAAGAACAGCAAGGTTAATTTGGAAAATTATGTTAGCCTTTGCAGACATCATCGACATTATCGATACAAGTACTGGAAGAGTAAAGGACCAGCTTCTAGGGCTGGAAAAGGAATCGCAGAAAATGGGACTAACAGTTAACGAAGAAAAAAGTAAATACATCAAGACAAGGGAGAAGGGATAGGATAGGGTAAAACGTAACATTGAAAGAAAAACTTTAAATATCTAGGAACAATAATAACTGAAGACAATGATATCAGGGAAGAAATTAAAGCCCGACTCTAAAACGGCAATAGGCGTATGTACCCCTTAAATAGACTTCTGCTTTCAAGGAATGTATCGAGGGGAGCTAAAATGAGAATTTACAAGACCATCATAAAGCCAGCTCAGGTTCGGAAATCCGGACAATGATCAAAGATAATAAAGCTAAATTGAAGTGTTTTGAGAGGAAAGCTATGGGGAAAATATACGGCCCAGCAACAAGTGAATTTAGAAGAAGAACTAACAAAGAACTGGAAAAACTGTATAAAGATGCGAACATAGTACAAGAAATAAAAACAGGAAGATTGGGCGGGCAAAAACAACAGGACTCTAGAATGACCGGAGTGGTATGAGAAACAAATCCAACAGGCGGAAGACCTCCAGGTCGCCCACGTTAAAAATGGAGGGGCAACAAAAAAGACCTCGAAATTGAACCCAACATTTCTGAGCGAGAAGGATAGAGAATAATTGTTCAGTCAGCTAAAACCCACTCAGAATTGTAGAGCTACGGGAGGAAGGAGATATGGACAATCATGAAACATCAATAATTCAGAAATGGAGATTTCATACTATAAATATATGAATTATAGGAGATAAATGAATATACCTCGCGGTTAAAGTTGCTCTAGTTCTTGACATAATTTACAAATCTAATTAAAGAGTATTTTGAATGTCATATCATACTTGGCATCATTAACATACCTATTATGACCACTTATAAAAGTTATTTGCGCTGACATCCACAAATGGTAATTTGTAACTATTTTGTACTTAAGTTAACATAGAAATCACAAGGAAATAGCCATATGCCAAATCACGGTTTTATCCTCTTTTTAATATGATTTTAAATACGTCAATAATTTGTTCTCTATTTTATCATCCGATCTGTAGTAATAAATGCATAGACATAAGCGCCCGTATATTATAATTAACAAAGAAACGTTCTTTTAACGCGAGAGATCCTGAAGCTTGATTATTGTGTATTGGACGATATCCGACACTACTGACACGTGAAATTAATACAAATAAAATCGTGAGGAGGCATGTGAGTGCAGTAGAGGCAATCTGACGTGGAAAATATCCTTTTGCGATGAATGACACATGAATCGGTATTGAAATAGGTATGCATGTGAAGCTAATTAGAACTCAGGGTCTGTACTCACGGTGTGGGAATGAGGATTACGATTTAAGCGATCGGGAATAAACTTACATATCTTCTAGGAGTACTACTGACAGCACTTTTAATTTAAGATTAAATTACGTTCATTTAAATAATCTGCTTACAGCTCACAAACCGCACATACGACTAAAGTAAAAATATCCTCTTTTCGGCATTATTAACATTACATTAACGAAAAGTGTGAGTGGGAAAAATTTTAATCTGAGACATATGATACCTTAAACAAATTGAGTCATTCAATACAATCTTTTATTAAAAGAGCATATCGATCAACTACGATGTACATTACCGTTCATAAGTTTGATCGCACCTAATATAGTGTCTTAGTTTTAGAACTATTTTAAAAATATTTGGGGAAATTCATATTAGAATCGCATTTACCATCTAATGTTAAAGGTACATATTTATAACAATCAGGGTTATTTAGAAAATCCATTTAAACATAAAAATAACGTATTCCTGTATTAAATTTTATGATTTTATGAATGCGTTATGAAATAGAATTTGGAAGGGGTACTGAAGCATCAACCTGCCTTATGATAAGCTGTACATTCAGTATGCACCCAGTATATTGCCGAGATACTAGAGACGCGTACAATTGCATTAGGAATACTATTTTATACTGTTACTTTATTTCATCGATGATATGCCAAAAGGAAGGGAATTGGTTATTGAACATGGGCGAAGAAGTAAAACACAATTTTACATGTTTCGCTATCATTATAGCTTAACACAGCATAGATAGCCAAACATGTCATATATTACATTGTATTAAAAATATTGGAAATATTTGTAAAATTGTGTTCTACTTCCTCGCCCATTTCAATATAGATACTGAAACGCGCGCCAGGAAACGTCTTTTACATGAAACAAATGTTTCAAACAGAGAAAAGACCGGTAGGTTTCAGCAAGCGAAGTGGAAAGCCCAGATCAACGATGGAATGAAACGACCAATACATATGACCGAGTGATTTCCCTAGGAAATCGACGCCTTACCGCGCTGCAAATTACGGGAGAGCTCAATTTACAACGCCATCAGTCATTAATTGTAAATGTATCGATAATAGAACGGAGACTAGTAAAAGCAGGTCTGAGAGGTCGTATAGCAGCAAGAAATCCACGGTTAAGTTCTACACACAAACGGAAAAGAACTCACTGCAAATTAAAGTGTAAATTATTGCAAAAATATGTTATGGACGGAAGAATCGCAATTAGAATTATACGTAAGTAAACGTTGCATCTTTGTTCGTCGCCGTTCTGGAGAAAAAATGTTACATGAGTGTATTTCAAAAATAGTGAAACACGGAGGAGGAAACATGGGGTTTCTTTGGAGGCGAAAGGATTAAAAAATTAGTTAAAATAGATGAAAGGATGACAAAAAAATGTGTATTTGAGAATCCTAGAAAACGATGCAGTACCAACTGGATGTGAATTAATTGGGTAGAGGTTGATTTAACCGCAAAATAGCAACTCCAAACACATTGCAAGGATAGTTGATTGCAACCCCATTGAACTCTTCTGGGATCACTTGGATCGTGCGGTCCGGAAAAAAGCTCTGACAGGAAAAACAGCATTCTACAAGAATGGTTTTGTAAATAAGCAAAACTGTCGCATCTGGTCTGAAAATTACCCAGAGGTATTGCATGAAGAACATTATCGCTTTAAACTAACTATTTGGTGTATATTTCATGTTGGAGGGGTCGTAAAACCTTACTTTCTTTTCCAACGATAATATATAATATATAATATGTTATAGAGATGGATCAGTCAATTATGCGCTTCGTCCGTGCGATTTAACATCCAGCCAGCAATATTATAGACCGCTTGTATACTATTGCTGACATTTCATCCAATTTATATGGAAAGGATATGGAAAAATAGATTCAATCGACTTATACTTGTTAACGCCTCCATAGTGAGCATTCAAATCATGTCACGCCAAAGCAAAAATGAAATTAGTCGTAATATCTGTGTTTTACCTTGATGAAAAATTCTTTAGAAGGATATTACTAACTGCAAGTAGACATTAGTTTGTGTAATATTTTGTTCAAATTATTTTTTTAAGTACTTGGCGTGTAAAAATTATAATTTCTTTCATTAACTAGTCTTCAAGCAACAACATATTAATACGTGGCTTCTCGCAAATTTCACTGTAGCTGCTATTAACTCCATTATATTGTAAAAACATAGAATAATAGTGAAAAGGAATGCGTACTTTTACTAAATAAATTTGTCAATTTTAATGTCATCTTTCTAATTTTTCAGTCATCCGAAAAATTATAACCAATCGAAAACTCTCATTGAATTCAATAGGTTTGTTAGTAGTTCATCAAGATTTTAATTTTAGTATTTAGCGAGCCTGTGATACATTTCTGCAAGCATGGTTAACATGCAGTCAATTCTACGTAAATTTATTCATTCAATTATTTTAGTAACACTTTCAAAACGTTACAAAAAAGGTTGCACTGACAGTTCCAACATTCTTGTAGCGCTAATACTAACGAAGAAGTAAAATATAAGACATACGGAACGTGTATATGTACATCTGTAAAACCTGACTGCAGTCAGATGAAAAGGTGTTTCAACTTCGAATGTGTACAATATCTAATAATAATTGTATTTTTTTCTCTTGGCCTTTCTTATATATAGGATGGGGCAGTAGTGCGAGATTCTTTCATACCTCGTTTGTTATTGCTAATGCAAAATCAGTTCTTATACAAAAGTTAAATACAATTATAAGTACTAGACTCTAAAATAATTATGACATACATAGAGTGAATTCAAATGGGCCACATGCTAAAATCGTTTTCTTTAATATACAGGTGCGGCTACTGGAGAATCTAAGCTTAGTTTATAAGATTTCCCATATTTAAAGACAACTGTTTTCGAAATATTTGTGAAAAATCGCAGCAGACTCTACAATGTAATATCAAATACTGATCGTTAACAATGCAACAAAAACCCGTACATATCTGAACTTAGAAACTTAGTATGAGCAATTTATTTCTTCATAGCCGGCGATTCGAGGTACACGATAATCTGGAATGTAAGCGAGGATATGATGGCAATCAGAAACTTAATACAACTAAACACTGCTTATTATTCATTTAAGAGCAGTAGCGAGTTTAAGATTTTACTGAGCATATAAAATCACAAGTTAGCTTGAAACATTTTATATTGATAACGTAAAATGAATATTTCGCATTCCGTTTTGAATTCTCATGATAAAATTGAAGTTATTTTCTTACGAGTGAAACTAATAAAATTCCCAATGTTTGCATTTTATTGGCTAGTACCTATAAGGTAATGATTATTTTGTTCAAAGGACTTATAATTTATTAATCCTAAAGACAATTACTGCTCTGATATTCCGTAAAATTAAAGCTGTAATGCACTACACAACAGCATGTAGAAGCTGCTAAATATCTCGTGACAATAGTCAGTCAATCTGTTAACATTGTACCCTTCAACTATCAGCAAGCCATTATCACATGTCCATTAAAAAGTAACCGCTGTATCTCTTTACTAGTAAGCAAATTTCACGAATTTTTTATCGGAGCGTACTGCAATACAAAAACGCTTTCTGCATTACAATATTTTGTACTACCAACTATATTATTGCGAATGTCGTGTATACATTGCTTTTCTTGATATTTTGTGAGTACAAATAGAGAGTTAGGCACTCACTGGTACATAACATAAATTCCAGGGACGGATAGAGAAATAAACAATAAATCGGCTCGCTACATAGATTTAACTAAAATACTATGGACGCAAAAGTTCGCCCTTCAACGTCACCCTTATACGCCGCGACAGATGCAACTGTTTTTATATATATATATATATATATATATATATATATCGCAATTTGTAAACATCGTCATTAAAAGCGAGGAGAGGTCAACCAATTCTGTCGCATTAACGTACTCAAGTTTGACAAATTCGTATAATATATACATTAAACACGCAATGTTCAACTTGTTACGTATTATTGCATTACTGTGTCCAATTTCTAAATATATTATTCGTCTAAGACTGGCTATAGAATGTACCCTTGAACAGAGGGAAACACTGCATTATTAACTATTATTAAGGTAAGTATTATTAAATTAAGTGCGATTGCAGTTAACCTCAATCAATTATCCTTTTCACTTTTTAATGTTAATTTTAAGTACAAAATGAGTATTTGTTTTAGCTAAAGATTGCTATTATGTACAATTTCGAATTACGAAGACACTTCTACATAGTTTTGCTTCTGAAATGACATACCGAGAAATATGCAAAAAAATTATGCAAAAAAATTATGCAAAATCAAAATCAAATAAGCCGTCATTACTAGTTTTAAAGTTATTTGATAGGTTCTTCATGGTTTACAGAAGTATTTGTTGCATTTTGCTTGGTAGAAACGGATCTGTAGAATCGATTACCATAGACTTCAGACAATTACCTCCTTCAATTCTTTTAAATTAATCTTATGCTTGAACATTTTATGACGAAAATAATAATAATTTGTTCATTATTCTTACGACCGTATGTATGTAATAACTTATTACTTTTTTCATCTAAGTCCGCCCCTGGAATGTACCCTGAATACCGATGCCTATTCATGATACGTTGATGTTTGACTATTTAGGCTAGTAGTCCACCTACTAAATTTATCTCCTTGATCACGATGCACCAACAGATTCGATAGTTGTTAGCTTTTACTAAAAACGTAAAACGCATAAAATGGGCTTTTCTGCGCTTGATTTATTTATAGAATTATAGATTTAATTAAACATACCGTTATCTATTCTGGCCGCTAATAAAGATTTACTTGTATGTAGACAGCCTTCACCTGTCATTATCCATGCGGGCCACAATGACAACCGGTAAATTAATATAACAGTTCTTACGGTGCATGAGAGTAAAGTCATGAACTTGAATTTTAAGCTTATTAATGCGTTATATTTATCTAAGCATTTCTTCCTTCCATACATGTGAACCAATTCCCGTTTTCTACTCAGAATAAAAGTTTTGCTATTTCTTTATTTTAATCTTTAGTAAATCTGTAGTAAAAATTTCAGGTGTAAATCAATCTAACATGAAGGTTTTTCGCTTTAACATTTGGAGAGTGACATAGTAGGAATTGCATAGTCATTGAGTTTACTATAGATGGTCTAAAATAGATGAATGCTCCACATCATTCTTATTAATGCTTGATTTCAGGAATCCAACTAATAGCTAATTTATTTTAAATTCACAACTTAGAGAAAAACTTGTACATCCCCATTTTGCTGTTGCCATTTCCACGACATCTCAACGTCCACTGTTTATTTAATTTATTTGCCTAGTTGTTAAAAACACTTCGAGGATGACTTGACGCAATTTTAACTTGTCACCTATACTAATATTTTCGTAGTTATGTGCTTTTCAAATACTGCTCTTATTATCAGGTATATATAGAATAAATTACTTAGAGTAAACCGTTTTCAATCTACACGCAAGTTTGCACTTCTTATAATTTTATATTAAATTTAATAACTTTTGTAAAACAATATACGGGACAGAGCGTGTATTTGATAACTTCCCACCCTAAATTTCTGGAAGTCTAGAAATTAATGAAAAATTTCCTAAAACACGCAAGAAACATTATCGAGGGGGACAAAAATTGACTCACCTACCCCCGGGAATTATCTTATTAAAAATCTTAAATGGAAAGGGATGTCCAGTAATACCTGATTTTACTGGCATTTTGAAGCAGTATATTTCGGCGTTTAGTTTTTTGAAATTGATCCATTTTTTGTTTTTGTTTTTTCCTATTTTAGGCTTAAATATCTAAGTTATAAATTATAAACACATTTTAACTACTTAAAATGTTTTATTTTTGTTTAATGGTTTATTTTTGTTTCCAAGGTTATTTAAGAATTCAAATGTTTTTTGCAGAAAGAATTAAACCAACAATTGTTCAAAATGTTTTCCATTGTTCGCTGGCATAGCTGTTATCCAAAACTGTAGCGTACATTCTCAAAAATATTTCTTTGAATTCCACGGCAGATTACAGTAATTCTCTGACGAAGTTCTAAATTTTGAAGTTAAGGGGTAGATTTTAAATAACACCATAGAAAAAAGTCTAATGATGTCAAATCAGGGGATGTGACGGCCATTCTATAGGTCCTCTTCGTTTATTTTTTTATTCGGAATACACTGCCGTACTAGAAGAGCATCGTAAGGAAGAGCTCCATCTCGTTGAAAATCTAATCCACCCTGATCAAGTAGGATATTTCCATCTCTCAAGATGTCTGCACATACACTAATTTTTTTCAGGATAGTGGTTGTGTCCTTCTACATACAGATGAAGGTTTTCGTTACTCCAATATCTGCAGTTGTGTTTATTCAAAATCCACGTAAATAAAAAGTACATTCATCACTAAAGCAGATATTTCTTACCAATGCATTATTAATCATAGTGGTCATTTGTTCACAAAATTCTACCCTCCTAATATAATAATCTTCAGTTAGCTCTTGACATATATGTATCTTATACGCATGGAATTTATAAATTTTTGCAATTTTACGAACAGAACCCAAGCAAATTTCAGTTGCCGCAGAAATCTGGCCTAATGACGTATTAGGACTTATGTCGAAATGATCCAACACTTCATTTAAAACTCTCGACTGCTTATATTTTACATTTGGAACAGATCTAGTTATTATCTTATTTGTAGAAAAGAGTTAGAACATAGCCATGATATATACTGCCTATAATATTTAACAAAAGTGTCAGTTAACAAAACAGCTAATATATAATAACTATTTAAAAATAGATACATCGTCCGGGAACGTAAATATGAAAAGAGAAACGTTTTCTGAAAAATACCAAAAAGCTACAAATTTGTTTCATAAAAAATCATCAACAAGTAGGTATATACCTGCAATAGGACCTTATTGCAGGGCTTTAGAAAACTAATTTGAAATTTTCGTTTGCTTCTCTTAAGTTTATTAATACAGCTTCTTCTTTTAATCGCTGCAACATTAGTATGTCACCCAAATGAATATTATGTTCTTCCACTGCTCTTCTGTATATAGTTAATTGCATCGAGAGAGTTCACTGTTACGGATTACCAATTATTGGTTTCTCACTCCTCTTCATCTTAGTTTATCTCGTACGTGTCTTCAAGTGGCAATAAAGATACATCGTTCTCAATCAAAGATTCGTCGTTCTCAATCCAAACGTGTATTTCAGATGCGGTAATGTTATCATCGTATAAGGAATTGAGCATTTCTGAGACGGCCTTAACGTCTCTTCTCCCTGATAAAATTGTTTTCCTAATTGCAGTTAATGGCAATACATCTTTTGGGTTATCTTCCGGGCAGCTTTTGCTTCCAATGCCATTATATTTCTTTGTATATGTTAACTTTAGTTCAACAAAAATGCCCGCAACAGTACTTAGTAGCCCTCTTCTAGAAATTGATGATACAGGAGGTCTTTTTAATCGTACGTTTTTATCTGAGAGTACTTTATTAATGTACTATGATTAATTAATAGTCAGAGAGGAACATTATTAGTCTAACTTGCTATATATTATGAGATAACACGTTCATCTGCTATTCTTTCTCAAACTTTTACTACTTTGTTTTTTGTAAATTAATCCATGTAATGTTAAATTGCAATACAATTTCTGCTTATAAAAAGTTTCTTTATGCTTTCTATTATTTTTCATATATTTTTATTACAAAACTTATATTTTAGTTTCTGCGAAGATAAACGCCACTAATTATTAAATTTTCTTCCAGAGAGCAAAGCTTTAAATTTCTCATGCTATATGATTTATCTAATAAAAGATTCATTCAACCTTTCGTAATCACTTTAATGAAAATTAAGGTGATTGAAGTAATTTCACTTAATTTTTATGAAACCAAATACCACATCTGCCTGAAAACGACGACAATATTTGTAAAATGATTACCATTTGCAAAAATGATTGCCGGTGCTACAAAGACTACGAATGAATACAGTTCATCTTATGCAAAAGTCAGATAATTAGCATGAAAGAGTTTGCTCTTCTTTAGAATTTTTAGTCGTACACAGAATTGATTTCAAGTTTTGACAGAAGTTTATTATATGTTACTAAAGAATAAAGCTTTATTTGTATGGGTATAATAGGTATCTCTCTTCTTCAGTGTTAAATTCCAAAAACTTTCTGTTTGAGTATTAGGTGTTTAAGTTGGCTTTACAGTAGTAGAGTTGTGCAACTTCATTTGTAAAGCGATTTCCTACAAGTACTGAAGTTGAATGATGAATCATATAGTTACTCCGTTAATTTTTACGTATCTCATATGCACGGAACAAAAGCTTGACAAAAATGTATAAATAATTACGAATACGATAAAGAGTTGTGCAGCGCTATTTTGTTTCAGTAATACGTTATTTACGCAGACGCTACCACGTACATTGTGTCTGTTTTGAATTACAGACATTATAATGGTTAGATTGTGTTCTTTGTGACTCACGCAGGAAGGAATCAATACAGATTAACCCCTCACTCATTTAGTTCGTTTGTATAACAAAGTAATTACCAATAATTGGAATAAAATTGCATGTTCTGGCTTCAGAAAGACTGGATTAGTTTCGTACAGTCCAAAGAATATTCTAAAGATGATTCCAATTTTTTTCTATAGGAGACACTGATACAGAGAGCACTGGATGGGTTCTCAATTCGAGCATAATTGACTTTATTATAAGAAACCAAAAAGAAATGTTATAGTTGACCAACTTCATTGGTAAGGAGGTTCTCTGTAAGTACTGAAGTTGAATGAAGGTTTGGGTAACTTCGGCACTAGACAAACATGACTAGCACCCCTTTATTTTTGAATATTTTTGCCAAATATGTCAGAGGTCGTGTAGCTATCGATCAGTTTTAATTAGAAGATGCACAAATTCGCACAAAAGACATTAGAATCTGTTTTTTATTCAAATACACTGTTACTTTACGAAATTTATATTATTTCAACTTTTCCGAAGGGACGGCGATTTTAAAACAGGTTAAGAGGTATGCTGCTAGTAACTTCACCAATTTTCACTAACCGTTTTATTTCACTAAATCGTATAATCGCCATTAATTCTTAAACTTTCTTTGAAAGAACAAAGCTTTTCACTTGATTACGCTGCTTAATTTAACTCATAAAAGAAATTATTCATCCTTCATAATCAATTTAATCAAAATTAACATAATTAAAATAATTTCAGTTAATTTTTCTTCTTCATCCATTCCATAGAGGATATGGAACCAAATACCATATCTTCTCATTAATATTACTTTACATTATTCGATGCAAGTAATTAGCCTTCATCAGAACTCATTGTCGTTTGCTGTTAATGTTCAACGTTTTGGTAAGGAAATCAGCAGGAGGCCGTCGGAAATATTTATCAAAATAATATCATCTCGCAACTTTGTTACTTTTTACATAATATCTCTTATGGATGGAACAAGAGCTTGACGAAAATGTATAAATAATTACGAATGCTATAAAGAGTTGTGCAACGCCACGTTGTCTCAATAATACGTTATTTGCGCAGACGTTACCATATACATTGTGTCTGCCTTGAATTACAGTCATTATAATAATGAGATTGTGTTCTTTGTGACTCGCAGTCGAAGGAATCAACACGGATTAAACGTCCAATTTTCTGTTGGGTTTTTTAATTAAGGAATGATTTATTTTCACGTGCACATGTTTTTCTGACTCGCATAATTCAAAAGCAAACAGTGCAAACTCAAATAATTTTTATTCGATAAACACATAGATTAAGTCCAATCCTTGAAAGGTAACAATTCCATTTAACTGAATTGAGATTTTTATTTTTTGTTTTAATCGTGCACGTTTCAGAAACACAACGAAAAGGAACCTCTTCTGGCTCTGATGTAAATTAAGCTACTAAGTTTAATTTAAAATGTAAATGTAAGCATTAGAACTGTTTAACATTTTAGCACTTATTTCGTATCTTCCATTATTATGCAGATACGCATTCCCTAGAAATCAGGACTTGAATACTTCTGTTGCGTGTGGTCCTTACACAACTGTCTTTTATTATTTAGAGAGTATGTTGAAAAAAATTTAAATCAAGAGACTCTAGTAGAAGATGCAACATTTTTATGCAAATCAATTTGCATTTTAGTACTGCAAATAATACCAGAAAACCTTCTTGTGTGTAAGTTATGTATATCTCATATATACAAGGTGCGTATAAATTGCCACAAAAGCTACATGCTACCACATTCTGCGTTCGATTCTGATTCGAAAATAAAGTTAAGATTTTGTAGTATATTTTCAGAAACTTCTTGAAAGAAACAAACATTTGGCAACATTGTATTCGCATATTGCTCTAGTAATAGCTACCGCAAATATTTTCGAATTTGTCTCCCAAGGTATTCTGCTCATAAAAAACTTTAGGTTTTAATTTTTACACATTATGCGATACAAGATTTACTTTTGGAAATTGAAATATTAAAAAATGTAAAATTACAGTGTATTTTATAACAGGTTTGATTTACTTTTGGATATTTATCTAATTGTAAGCTAGTGACACATTTACCTAAGTAATTGTACGAAATCTAATATATTTGCTTCTAATCATTGTTGCAATCGACGAGGTAGCATTTATGCTACTCGTTCACGCCTTTCTGGTGTATTTTGTAATGTTGCCACGTTAATTTTATCTGTAACTTCCAACGTCACGTTGAACTCTGGTATAAATTTCTTTTTAAAGCAACCTCAAACAAAAGTCTAAAGGATGGAGGTCGGAAAATCTCGCAAATCATAAGATAAGGTCGCCCAGACCAATTCACCTGTTTGGAAAGTATACTCCTACATAACATGCACAGTGTTATGCCGTATGTTTAACGGCATCTCATCAATAACTGGTTCCAATACGTTGAGATGCCAGTTAGTATCAAGATAATTTGGTACATAAATTCCCCCAACAACCCTGTGATTTACGTAACCAAATGCTAATAAAAAGCTTTCTTTGGTGACCATATTCCTGAAGTTCATGTGCATTTCTCTTTGCCCAATAGTGAAAATTATGAATATTAAATACACCATCTCTGATAAATACAGCCCCATCATTTCAAAGATTTCGTCTTAAAAAGTCGATGTCTTCCTGAATCCTATTCGAGATTGTGCTGTAAAAATTTAGTCGAAATGTATTATCGTTTTCAAAGAGCACCTGAACATGATATAGATTAAAAGTTACAATTTCATTGCAATTATCAACGATTTAAAATTTCTAAAAAAATATCAGTGTCGATAAGATTTAAATGGGGAATGCCACATCGCTAGATCACAAGACTATGTAAGTTCAAATCATTTTTAATACCTAGATGTATTAAACGAGGTGGTTTCACGAAGACGTTGATTCGGTGGTTTGGGAAATGCGATATTCTCGTACTGCCATATTACCAATTCTATAACAGAACCCATGCACTATCTACATGTCGGTATATTCATTGTATGTAAAATCTATTATGAATAACAACAAAAGAACCATAAAACACGGAAACGCGAGAACTAATCAAGATTATACAAATAATCACAAAAAAGTAGAGGTAGCATAAGATTACAACACTAAAGTAGAATTAAATACATAAATATCATGTGACAGTAATCTTTTCGACTGTGATCACATTGGAATACAAACTTATTGTTTTACAACATTGCCAAATAAATTGTTCGTGAAGATATGTTAATGAAGAGATGTTAAAAACAAAATTTGAAGTTAAGAAGTAAACATTGTCATGAATGGGAAGAACTCCAGAAGTCAGCATGTCTCTTCTGTTGTTTTGAATGGCTCTCCGCAACTGTTGTAAAGTCTGACAATAAACAGCTGCATTGATCGAATTACACAACGCAACTGGTGGGAGAATCAATTGTAGCAGCCATGTTTAAGTGCCTGCAACTCAGCTGAAAATGGGGTAATAACATTGCAAGTGGCAGATATTATAGTGAAGGAGATGTGCAGTCACCTTCTGGGCAAAACCGTCTCCCACCGCTCGCGTAACAGGCACGAACGGAGGTTGAAGAAACAACCCTCAAATATATACATATACATACGGCGAGGTTACCTGGCTTCAACCTCACCATTGTGAGTAAATTCGACAGGATATCCGTATGCTATTTATATTTGTTCAATGTTACGTTTTTCGCTCGGAGGCATACCACTTGAGGTATGTTTGTTAATGCTGTGGAAAACCAATGGTGTACTGCAGAAATCAAAAAACTGAAGCTATCAACGCTATAATTCAGAAAAGTTTAAGCAAGCGTTGCCAGACATTGCAAACGTTGCTACTACCGTAACAAATCGAAGGCACGGTTGGTACTCAGTAATACCCTTCAGAATAAGTGATATGGAAGGCATGTTAACCCCATTAGTGATCTAACCATCCTTAATACTATTGAGTAGCGCATAATTGTGAAACAAGCTAGCAACGTAATCCTATCCATTGTCCAAACTCGATCTTCCCCTTGTTTTGAGGGATTATTTTGACAAACAAGGCAAGCTAATTGCATTCAAACAAAATGTGTCCGGAAAATATTTTGTAAACTTTTCTATTCACCTTCGCTTTGCAAAAGACACTACACGTTCACTTGCTTCAATGACATGCGAAGTTGTGAATGGTCTCTTCAATATCCTCTGAAAGAAGTTACTGGCTGCATCACCTGATTGCATTTTGAACTTTGACGAGGCTAACCTAACAGACGATCTTAGTTCCAAAAAACTCTTGAGTGTTTCGCGGAGCAGAACGAGTGCAGCGAGTCATGAAGCACTTTTCTGTCCTTAATGTGCTGCATAATTTCTATGAGAACTGATGCATCTGTAATCCGCTGGAAGCTAAGTGCGATGTCAGTAAGAGTAACTAGTGCAATACTCACTATTTTGGGCAGTGCCTCTGTCAAATTTTTCTTCCCTTCTTGTGAAAAACGTGATTGGAGGAAACCTTCTTATCACAAGTCTTCCACTTTACATCTATAGTCATAACACTGTGCGAAGGGAATAACGTTTATATCACAATAATTCCTGCAAATGCAACGCATTTCACGTAACAGCTGGGTGTTGTATTCCTGAAACTATTGGAAAGTTATTGTGCAACCCACAAAATGCTCTAAAAATAATTCCAATTTCTTCTACAGAGGGCATTGATACTGAAAGCATTGGACGGGTACTCAATTCTAGCGTAATTGACTTTTTAAAAGAGCAAAGATGACACAAGAAGGAAGCGTGGCAAGAAAGTCACCTCTGGTTGTGCAATTTCTTTTACAGAGAGAGAACCCGCGATTCAAATGGAAGGATTTAGAATCTTTGAGAACATTCTTCTCACATCAGCGATACCCCTAACAGCAGCATAGAAGAAGCTCTATGAAACTGAGAGTAAAACGTTGCAGACTCATGCAATTACGGGGCGGTATCAATCCAAAAAGCGAAATTCGTTATATAATTCACTGTTAATAGTAAAATTATGTAACCGGATTATTATTAGCTCTTGTTATCATCACAACACAAATATTGCGTCTTGCTAGTAACACTAATATGAGTATCCTTCGGATAAATCCACAAAAAGATATTTTCAAAAGGTTTACTACATACAAATATATCTACGTACATCAATTATGGCTGTTTATTGCCCGTTTAATTGTCATATTCACTTAATTTCACTTTATAAGTAATGGCCTACATAAGCTTGTGACATGAAGTATTTTTCCGAATACAATTTTACATAAATCTTAATGCATTCTTTATCGGCAACACAAACAAACATAAAAGGTGAACGATGCACATTTCCAGATTACATAAAGTAGTGGCAAGTGACGCACAGGTGCTTTTTAGAACTATCTAATCTGAAGTATGCGCCGCAATAAAATCTAGGTGAAGTTTTTGCGCTCGAGCAATGTGTAATCTTTATAGCACGTATCAGAATTTCTTCTCGATTCCCGTATGCAGTGCCGCCCACATAAAAGAAGTAGCTGTTTTACGAAGTGCAATAAATAAACGTATCGTCGTTACACCGTTTTTAGTTTATGGTGAATTAGTCCCGAACGCACTGTAAAGCAAAAATAACATAGCACGGTCCGCCTTTGAATGCTGCACCACCTACCTTGAGAAGTGGAATATGCCCGACTGCTCCGCGATGCCGCCTCTACGACTTTACTCAGCTTTTTCTGCAGTTCCTCCTTTTCTCTGTACCTGAAACGTAGGAACGATTGCCTTTAGTTGTCTAAATATTTGCGTAAAGTATACAAATTAACGCATTATGCGTCTATTTTATGCGCACTTCAAGCTATAAAACTGCCGCCCATAAATAAAGCCGTGAAACTGATTTATAGCACGTACAATTTCTATGTATTCGAATTAATTTAATAACTAATATACGATATGGCTTATCTTTTGTATTTAAATGCTGTTATAACAAATAATAAAAGAAAAACTTTCATTTTTCTTCAAATTATGTGATTTAAAAAGAATGTGTAATGCTAATTTTGCGCCAACGCACTTATGTATGGACATACAGGCACCAAAAGAAGAGAGATATGAAAGGCTCTTTTTTCGATTGAGTCGGCCGATATTTGTTGAGAATTCATATTGAACATGGTTGTAGAAGTAAAACACGGTTTTACAAATATTTCCAATGTATGTACTACTGAATAGTAAAAGAACATCTGATGAAGTTACAGTGATAGCGAAACATGTCATACATTACGTTGTGTTAAATATATTGGAAATATTTGGAAGAATGTGTATTACTTCTTCTCCCATGGTCCTTTTTTTGATAGAATATTCTGTGTATTAGTACACATTTGGACTCTTTTGGAAAATGTGTACTCAGTACCTCCAATTAAACCCAATTGTTTTTGAAGTATTTACAAAAGATTGGTCTGGTAGCCTAGATAAATACATATTTGAGTATTATTTAACCTATAGAGGGAAGCATATGCACTATAGCTCATAATAATATGGACAAAAACTCAAAACTTTAACGAAAACAATTCTAAGAAGAATAATTATTTATCTACGACTTATTGCACCTATCTACACAAAAGAAAAAGTAATAATAAACATTAGAAAACATAGAGGAACATAAAGTAAGTTATGCTTTCTTCTTATCGATAAATCCATCTCTTAATTTAATAACTGCTCGCACACTTTGTGGCATTCGTTCTACCAATTTCCTCAGTATATCTTGAGGAATACTGTTTCACTCCCTCTGCAATACCGTCCAAAAATGGGTTTTGGACTTCTAATTCACCTATCCAGTTCGTCCCACAAAACTCTATCGGATTAAGATCCGGACTCTAGGGAGGCCAAGTCATTATTTTCAATATTCCTTCGTGTTCTGCATCAGCGAAGTAGTTTTTGCATAATAATAACGTTTGCTTTGGATCGTTACCGCGTATCAACTCAAAATTGTTGCCTATTAAGCGCAATCTGGATGGTAAAGCATTCCTCGCGATAATTCTCCTTCTTTATTATTCCATCAATTTTCACAAGGTACCCTGTTCCACTTAATGAAAAACCAGTCCATACAGAAATGGAACCAACACCTTTCTTTATTGTTGGTGTAATACACTCAGGAAGCATTTTCTCGTCTTCTGAGCGGCTGACAAATATTCTGCGGCTTTAATCAAACACTTCATATTTAGACTCATCAGTCCATAGTACGTTTGCCAATTGTACTATTGTCTAGTCTTTGTGAGGGTTAGTCCACTCGAGTCATTTTTGTTTATTCCCACGACGTAGCAACGGTTTTCGTGTAGCAATACGGTCATGGAGCTTTGCTTCTTTTGAACGACATTTCACTGTACTAACGGATATCGTCCTGTTTCTAGCCCGGTTAATTTCCGTCGTAATTTCAGGAGCCCTTAATCGAGTGTTTCTTCTACTAAGCAATTTCATACATTCATCGTCTCCCCTGGATGTTGCTCGAGGATATCCTGGACGTTTTTTTACTAGCAAGAACAGTTAAATTTACTGCGAACTTTTTTGCAGTAAGTCGCCCGGAAATATTCCGTACAGAATATCCTTCTTGATGGAGCGTTGATATTGCTGATCGTGTTCCAACACCAAGCGGTTCTTCGCGAGCCATTTCTACACAGGAATTAAATTATTTGCTCGTACAAAACAAACAACAATATCGAGCTGCACGTAACAGTATCTAATGATAAACTTGCTCTAGAAGATTATTTATTATTGAAAGATTAGACAAAATTAAGTAACCATACAATTTATGCATGACAATTCAATTTCCGTTGAAGTGTTTATTCCAGGAGGAAAGACGTATATCGAAAACAATACATATCGAATCATTTTTTCCCATTCAGCCGATCGCGCACAATTTCATAAAATGATAAAATGCATGTTTACTTGACACATTTACATATGCATACATACTAGGCTTATAGTTGAATGTAATTCACATTAAAATGAACTATTTCCTACCTTGGCTCATGTACATCCATCACACCCACCAACAAAAGCGGAGGAATAACCGATTTATTATATATGGAAAAATGCACACCGAATCACATCAACGCAAACCAAGTTAACAGCCCTACATTTTTAACACAAAACAAGCCAGATCAACCGAGATTATGCTGCTCCTGATGTCATAAGTAAACAAAATTTCATGCATTGATGTTTACCTTCCAATATGATAAAAAATGAGTACCAAGCCCTTTCGACGGTGACTATGATATTTGAAAAGTTTCTACATTAATGGTTATATAATACTAACCTAATGTACACTCAACGAAGTATCTACAGTATTAGTCATAACAGTTGTCGGCTTCCGCCTTGTCACTAGGTTTTTTGTCCCTGACGTTTCGCGAACAATTGCGGTTCGCATTTTCAAAGGTACAGCACCTTCTTTACAGTTGTTCGTGAAACGTCAGGGACAAAAAACCTAGTGACACGGTGGAACCCGACAACCATTACGACTATAACAAACTGCCGTGAAAGTCTGAAATACTATTTATCTACAGTATTGTTGAATAAAATACTTATTCTTTTATATCTTCGACAACTTATGCATTAAAGTTAATATTAAACTAGAGGGAGTCAAACGGAAAAAATACTGGAATTTTGAGCAGAAAATATTTACAATAACCATAATTTAAAGCAACAAAACTTTTATCGCTCCATTAATACAAAATGGTAAAGAAACAATAAATTAACAATTCTTCCTATTTATGGATTTTTCATTCAAAATAACTTCAAAAATATGTTTCTCCGTGCTATCTACCAATTTGATCAATTTTGAAACAGGAATCTCATTTCAGCACCTCCTTATCACAGATCTCAGTTCATTGGCGATATTGTATTATCTATCATTCTCATATGATTTTGTGCCAATTTTAGTCCTACTTGTTTCTGTTTCTTCATTAAAGATGGCCTTGAAACATTTTTACGTGGTTACGTAAGGATACTTCTAGCTCTGTTATTTTTAAGTCCTCAACTACCTTTTGTGAGTCCATACTTAACTTCTTGAAGAAAAAAAAACATAAATTTATTTAGTATTTTTGGTTTTACTGCATTTGGATATATATCTGAAAATATTGTCTTTTTTCTACTCGCTTATACTTACCAAAATGATTACATTCATTAAAGGAACGACAAGCATGTTGGGAAAAGTATCTCACTAAAAGGCGATTTCATCGAAAAATGAACACAAATTTTTATTGATGCGCATCAGAGTAGCACTATCCATGTCGTATCAGTCAATAAAACGAGCTAAAGATGATAGTGAAGTGCTTCAGTGTTCCAGTGTCGTGATGTCGACTTCGCGATTTAATTATCTACTGGAACCAAGAATATACTTATTTCAATTCCTATTAATTCATTTTATTCGAAAGCAATAAATATTTTCTTAACAATTTCAATTTTTCCTGGGTCTCCAAAATATAATTAAAAACTTCACGTCTCTGACAGGATTTGAACCTAGGACTGCCGCTTGCTGAACAGACGCGTTGAGTATCTACGTCACAGAGTCTTAAAGAACCAATCATTTATCTAAGTTTAGCGATACTCGCAGATATATCATAATATTTATACACGCACAATATTAAATGCCAAGTTTAATTAAACTATTATCTACAATTCTGTTTTTTTCCCAAATAATACATTCGGTTTCTCCTTGATCTTTCCAACGTATAATTAATTAATTTGTCAAATAAAAAAATCCACAAATTAATTATATGTGTTTGTCCAGATATTACGATATATCTGCGGGCGTCGTTAGATCTAGGTAGTTAAAGTGATTCGTTCCTTAAAACACCATGATGTACATGGCTCATGCGCCTCTTCGGTGAGCGAGAGTCATTGGTTCGAATCCTCTTTAATTAATTATACGTTAGAAAAAGCAACCAATTTGTCATTTGGAACCAACGGAAATTGCATATATTAATTTAAATATTTTCTTACGTATATGCGAACATAAAATTTATTTGCTTCAAATGAAAGTATTTCCGCTTATTGTGGCAATAAAAACAAGTAAAAATGGTTTTTAGTATACAACGACTGATCAATTTTCTCCATTTGAGAAGCAAAGCATGGGTTGCACCGTGATATTATAAAGTTTCTAAGACGAGGATGGCATTAAAGTAGAAAATATATATCTGAACTTAAGCCATAGATATATATATATATATATATATATATATATATATATATATATATATATATATATATAGATACCAGATTATATGCAAAGTGCAAATATATTTCATTTTATTTATTTATTATATTATTTGTAGATGTCTTACACTGATTAAATTTAGTTAACGCCAATTAACTTTAGTTTAGTGTAATGCATCCACACGTAGACGTAAAATATAATTAATAAATAAAATAAAATATATGCACTTTGCATATAATCCGATCTCTACTCATAACATCTTAACTTTGGAAAATTATTTTAACAGTCTCATCGTGAGATCAATAACCACGTCATTTGATTTAAAAAACAAAAACAATATGGTTTTGTATCCCAGCGTTCAACCGTTACTAATCTCGCTTGTTTTACGCAATATGTCTCTGAAGCAATAGACAACAGAAGCCAGGTTGACACTATTTGCCTGGACTTCCTGAAAGCATTTGATCAGATAGACCATTATATTTTTCTACGAAAACTGAATTCGTTCGGATTTTCAGGACCATTACGCTCACTCTTACAGTCGTACCTGATCAATAGAGAATTTCAAGTATGCTATAGGAATTATGTATCATCCAAGCACATCGCTACCTGTGGTATACCTCAAGGATCTAATCTTGTACCTCTAATATTCTTGCTCTTCATTAACGACATTGCTAGTATTGTTGAATGCGAAACGCTAATGTACGCTGACGACATTAAACTCTTTCTAAGCATTGATTCTACTGCAGATTGTGTTTTGCTTCATAGAAGTATCGACTGTGTTTCCTGTTGGTGTTAGCCTAACAGATTGTCCTTAAATATTTCAAAATGCACTACCATGACATTTACTAAGCGTGAGCAAGCTTTTACTCGCAATTATAACGTTGAGGGAGTGCTACTGCTGTCAACATCTGTCAAAGATTTGGGGGTGCTTTTTAACACCACTCTGTCTTTTTCTGATCACATATCTCAGTTGGTATCACGATGTAATAAAATATATGGATTTATTTACCGTAATTGTATGAACTTTCGCAGTATACAAGTTCTATCTGCGTTATTTTTTTCTCTCATTCGACCTCAGTTGGAGTACGCCGCGTTGGTCTGGTTTCCTATTTATGAAACACACATAAACTATATTGAGACGGTACAGAGAAGGTTTCTGAAATTTCTTTATTATCTGTTGGAGGGATCTTATCCACCTAGAGGCTTTGAACATGGTATATTGCTGCGAAAATTTAATTTTGTGTCTCTTTCTACCAGACGAACGATTTCTTTATCAATCAATCTTCTGAGAAGATCTGGCAATTGGGTAAGTGTAATTTTCTTCCCAGAGTTGGCTCCAGGTCCTCATTTGCCTTCTATTGTGGTCGCGCTCGAACAAATGTCTTTATAAGGTCCCTAGTGCACCTGGTGTGTACTAACTTCAACATCATCTCTGATCTTTGTGACATCCACGCTGACCCATTTAGATCTATCATTGATGCAGTCTCTTATTATTAAAGATATAATAAAACAACAGCCACAGCTAGTATTCAATATTTTATTAATAAAAAGGTTCTTGTCCATTATTTCCAATTCCCAAGCTTATACACCTTCTCATACTACTAAAGGCATTTTGCAGCATTACGGACTTTATTAATGCACATTCTTCAATAAATCTTTGCTGCAGATGTTGCAAATTCGCAATATGAGTTTTAAATACTCTATTATTTAGGCGAGAAAACACGAAAAAGTCCATAATTGTCAAACAAGTTGATCGAGGTGGAAATTCAACTTCCGTACCTAAGCTTATATCATCAAAAAATTCACGAACACAACTAATATTTTCCTGTGTTGTGTGTCATTGCACCATATTGCTGAAAGTAACCATAGTGTAATTCATCCTCGTGCAGCTGTCCGATAAATCCATTCAAAATGTTTCTATAGCTCTCAGCATTAAATGTAAGATTAAAAAAAAATATGTCCAACAATTCTGCGGCGAGAAACTGCTAGCCAAATACTAAGTTTCGCAGTATGCAGAAACGATACAAGAAAAATATAAGGATTTTCGTTACTCTATATCCGAATATTTTGGGAATTCACGTACCCCGAAAAAGGAATCCACGATTCACCCGAGAAAAATGTCAAAATCAGCAGGTCATCATATTGCATTAAATTATTTGCAAAACACAGGCAGTAAGTAAGATGTGTAGGGTAGTCTACCGGCAAAATAGCCTGATGTTATTGCATCTTATACGGAGGCACATGTAAGTTCTTCTTTACAACTTTTTAGCACGTTCTATAAGAAAGTTCAACCAAATTCCATCAGTTCGCACTCCAGTTTGAGGCTAGGCTTCAATCATGTACGTTTTTTATATATTACAAACCATATTTGAATTTATTCTCGATGTTAAAACTTACATTATGGCATCACTATATTAATGTTTATTTCAGGCGCCCAATTTATATCAAACCTAAAATAGTTCCTGCCAATAAAATACAAAATAAGACTTTAAGTTATTTCATAACTATTTGACTCCAATTACTCAGCAAATCACCAATTTCCGCTTAAAATTTAAATCTCTTCGAGCTACGGCTTTTTAATGTTACCTTCATGGTATGCGCGCAAAATATTTAGGTGAGTAGAATGATAAAGCAACATTATAATTGACCTTAACGCAAGTCATCCAGTGCAGCTGAAGCAATAATTAGACGTGTGTATCTCCATTCTGTATGAACGCGTATTCAGACGACCGCGAATGCATATATTTACGACACTCAGTAAATACGTAATACTTTTTACGTGTTGTGCACGTTCACTATTAGCGCATTGTCTATCCGTTAAAGACCTTTGCGGATTATACAATTTAGGTAAACGTGAATTTCATGGCGAACGGTGCGCAATTTATATATTTATGGTCGACCGCTTGATATAGTACCGACATTATGAATTCTATTGCTTCCAACAGTGTTGTTTGTGCGCCATTACAAACACGCAATACAGATTTGCGGAATTCCTTGATCTTTTAAATACCGAATTGTTTTTACCTATCGTATGATTCAAGCGGTGGTGGTATTTATTGGTGGTCTTACGCGAAGGTCATTGCGCCTGATGCTTTTACAAAGATGAGGTTGATCTCCTCTTGTATGTAAATAATTTGGAACAACTGAAATCTGTCACGTGGGCGTAATAATAGATGATGTAGATATTCAGGGTGATAATACGAACATGTGTTTGGACGTTTCTGAATATATAATGCCGTGTAAAGTAATGCTTGGTAAACGAACCAAAACAGCTTGTACAAGTGACTTATATCTAACATGTATGTCAAAACATTTGTTGCAAATGACATCATACTACTTTCTGTATCTATTTACAAACATGAACGTACATATATCTACCTATAAATTGTTAATGTATACACTAGTCAGTTTTCTTGGGAGATTTCTAATAGAAGAAACATATAGCTTGCAAAGAACAAAAATAAGGACCTACACAGAGTAAATTTAACATGAACGTGGAAATGTCGTTATTCTTACGTGTCCTTTCAGTTGCTGCACGTATTAACTGGATGATTATTTCTAATTCAATTATTTCTTTATTATAAGAATTCCCTTTTTCGCAGGAGGAAAGTTAAGTGGACGTCAGCGTATAATGTCGGTTAGTATTATATGGATTACGAGAGATATAATGTAAAAGGTATGTAGACTTATTACATATTTATTTACTTTAAATAGGACCCTACTACATCGATAGATATTGACGGGCCGTTTTCAATAGATGAATAGATTTATGGTGACAAATAATTTTTACCTGATAATATGGAATAATTATTAGCGACGATAATTCAATTTTCTTGTTATTACCACCGTTGAATTTAATTGGATTAGATTTTTGTGAAATATTTAATGAATAAAAATTATACGGTTCCCGGTAGGATTTGAACCTAGAAGCTCCTGTTCACTACACAAGCGTGTATTCCACTTAGAGTACGGAGCCCGTATGAATACATCGCTATTTATATCGCCATTTAAGTGACTAAATTTTAAATGGCAACCCAACTACCTTGATATAAACAAGGTAGATAAAGTTATATTTTAATTTCTTTCTGATAAGGTAGCTTGAACAGCATTAGGGCTTGTAACTAAAGTATTGATGTTCAAACACAATACCTGATTGAAAGACAAAACAAAAACAAGACGAAGATAAAGCCGTTGTTAATGTTGGAACTTTCACGGAATGTGCGACCAAAAATGTTATACGTTTAGTATGCAATAATACAGCACTGGGGCAGTTCTGGAATAACACACTGCACTAACTAGAATTAGATGGCAAGCAAATATTCATAGTTTTACATTGCTCATAGAAATAAATCAATACATATACGAGATTGATCAAATGTGAAAGTAATACGGTCAGAAAATTCTCCGGCTGTCGCCATATTTTCAATCTTATCGGAAATATCTCGGTTATAGCAAAGATGACGCTTGAAAAACAATTATCCTTAAAATTTTACAAAAGAAAAGGATACTAATGAGCAATTATGTGATTGAGGGGTATGTATCCATTTACACAACAGAGACCGTCTGGATAAATCCTTATTTAAGTCGCCATAAAAGTTAAATTTCAATTCGCAAAAATTCTACCCGAAACCGTGAAATTTTTATTCATTAAAAAATTCACAAAAATATAATCCAATTAAATTCAGCGTTGGTAATGACAAGGAAAAAGGAAAAGGAAACAATCACCGAAAAACCAACAGAAGTTATTATAATATTTTAATTATTAGTGATATACTTTCATTTCAACTCTCAACGTGTAGTGTGAACAATCGGATTGTGTGATATGTTTTATATATTCTGCAATATTCCTTCTGGAAAAGATGTAATTATTGTTACTTGGTAAGTACTTGTTTTCAAATAATATGCGCTTTAACTCGCGTGTGAAAAATTTCAAGTTGGTATTCCAGATATCCTCGATCCGTCCCTGGAATTGACATCGGGGTACCCCTGAGTGCCGATCGCTGGGAATAATTTAGGGAAATACTAATGTAAGTATAAGGCAACAATATTATTAATAGTTTAAACAATAGTGCCAGTGAAAGTATAATACCAATACTGCGTAATTTCAACGAAACACTTGATAACCAAAAACAGGTGGACGTTATCTACGTCCATTTTTCTTTTTTTCACTCTATAAATCACGTATGCTACTACAAAAAATGGATAGGTTGAGCTTCGATGTTGGTTTTCTATTGTTAATTGAGTCTTACCTTACTGGAAGAGAATGTTATGTTTACTATAATGGTTATTCCTCTAGACCATTTTCTTCAATATCGGGCGTTCTTTAAGGTTCAAATCTTGGACCGCTTTTTTTCAATTTGTACATAAACGAGTTGCTATCATTATTTACGTGTCATGTTTTAGCAAACACAGATGATAAATATACTTAATTCGGTTAATAGCATTTCTGATTATAACGGGTCGATGGTCCAGTGCTAGGAGGGCCAGCACTTGAATTTGGCAACTCAGGTGCCGTGGGTTCGAAACCAGCGTCCAATAAGTACAGTGGCGGTATTTTTCAGGCGGGTTCTTTCGATTGGACAATATGTATCCTAAAAGAGGCATTGAACATTATAGCCCACTTTCGAAGCACAACTTTCTGCCTCTTGGTAAGCATTACAGTGTAGAGTTGTTTTGCAGGATCTTAAAAAATAATATCGATACACTAGCTCTTCTAGCGCAAATAAACTTTACAGTATCTCCCTGTCGCGCTTAATTCTACAATGTTATTCTAGTACTTAGAGCTAATACTATTGTGTAAAGTACTTATTATTCATGTGATGAAGAAAGCGAATAAATAGATACTATTTATTCGCGTTGATTCATTTCTGTGCGTCTCCTATTTTTTCCTTGTACCCGTAATAATAGACTTACTATTATGTTCCATATTCTCACCACATTTCCAATTTTGTTTCTTTTTTATTGTAAATATTACACCGGCCAACACACATTTTGGTACCTCGGATTTTTTAAGTGTAATTAAGCAATTTTGGGGTGCCTAATCTAGAAATGCCGTCAGATTTGTTCTATCAGATGTAGTTTTTGAATTTCACTCTTTCTGGCCTCTTTAGAAAAAAATCGCCAAAATTAGATATAATATTTTGTTATGTACGTAACTTTTTAAATATTACTATTTGATAACTGTTAACTGAAACACAAAAAATTCCTTTTATAAGAGTTCCTTCCGTCAGGTTTACACACAGTCTCGCTGAAGCTTCCAACAGTAATCGGCCATCATATGGGTATCCCATCTTCCTTGGTACCTTTCCTCTATAATGCTGATATCTTTGCCCATGTTCCTCACTAACATCTCTAAGTTTTCTGGAAAGCGATCTAAGTGACTATGAAGGTAATGAAGCTTGACCCTCATGTAACATTCTAGCTCGTGAGAGTTAGAAAGCATCTGATAAAATTACAATTTTCTTGCAAACCCAACATCTTTATGTCTCCGGCATAATGTGATATTCTTGCACAAGCGATATTTTTTCGGAATTTAATTACGTTGGGTATTTGCAAGAAAATTGTAATTTTATCATTACTAATAGTATTTATATTCATGTTAATATTAGTATTAATATGGATATTAGTTTAGAATTAATTTTAGAATTAATAAATTTCACCGTGGTGTATGTCAAAACCTATAGCTGCTAGGAAGAAATGCCAGTTATTTTTGGAACTAGCACATCAGAAATACTGTAAATCAATTCGTATTTTACAGGCACCACGACAAATTATTTTGTTGGGCGGTGTTATTGTAGACAACTTATATTGTATGTATACGTTAAACAATAATTTTTGTAAATTTGTCTTATAATTGGCCTTTGGGCTGTTGGACAATAAATGACCATTATTTTTATTATCATTACTCTATTTTATTACTTCTATGCACGTGAATATGTATTTTTAATTTAATATAAGAGATAGCTTATACTATGCACCTATCGAGATGTTAAGTAATTGCGTCCTGTAATTGGAATTTTATAATTTTGCTGACCAAATATATTTTATTATTAAAAATTCAGAAGATATAATAAATAAAATACAAGGTTAGAAACTAGTGAGTGCAAAGAATAACATTGCAAAAAGATTTTACATAATACTGAAGCAAAAGTGTACAAATTTAGGGCAAGCCGTAATAGAACACCTCCAGAAAAAAGGCATAACGCCAACTCAAATTCATAAAGACATTATGGCAACTATTGGTGAACCTGCAGTTTCTTATGATATAGTCAAACGCTGGTGTCGAGATTTGCAATGCGAATGAATATCCTGTAAAAACCAACATACCGGTGGAGCTCCCATAATGGTAACAACAGACATTAGAAAGGTACACGATATCGCACTGCAAAACCGACGAGTGTGAATCAGGGACATTGTGAAAGGTACTGACTTGTCATATCATATGATGCACAACATACTGACTAAAGGATTAGATATAGAAAAGATGACTGATGGGTGCCCTCAATGTTAACCATTTACCCAAAAGGAAATCGGGTATTGATTTGTAAGAGTCTTTTGGAAAGGTACCAAGCAAACAAAGGGAACTTTCTTAGTTGGTATGAGACCGTGAGTAATGGGTGCACCACTATGATCCAGAGACCAAAGTGCAAAGTAACGAGTGGAAACATCGCGGTTACCTTCCTCCATGCAAATTTATGGTGGTGCCTTCTACTGGAGAGGTTTCGCTATCTGTGTTCTGGGATGCTCAAGGAATCATCTTGACTGACTTTTTGGAAAAGGACACAACATTACGGGAGCCTACTACGCACAATTGATTTCTAAATTACGGGACACTGTTAAAGAGAAACGCCGAGGAGAGTTAAGGCACGATGTGCTGTTCCATCAGGATAACGCTCGCAGCCATACATCTGGTACTGCTATGGCTGCTATACACCAAGCATGCTTTGAATTAGTGGAGCATCCACCATATTCCCCCGATCTAACCTCCAGTGATTACAGGCTGTTCCCCAAATTAAAAGAAACCTTACGTGAGGCAAAATTTTCCAGTAATTATGAAGTGATGCAAGCTGCAGAGAGGTGGTTTGCAGAGGTCGGACAAAAATTCCTCCAGGAAGCTGTTAAGATGTTGGAGTACGAATAGACCAAGTGCATTAGTGGGGAGACTATGTCGAAAAATAAAAAATATAATGCCACAGTAGTTTTACTGTAAAGGGGTCAGGGGTGAAGTATAGAGATCCACCGTTGTAAATCTGTGAACCAAAACTGTATCAAATACATTTTAAAATACAATGAGTTTAAAGTGAAATAAATCAAAAATAAAATAATTACGGAACGTTAAACAAGTAAATATGTAAAAAAAATACCAATTTTGCGAGGATAGCGCATTTGCTACAGAAGCTAAAAATGTTAATTTTTTGTTAATCGCCTTTAATGCGTTTTATTATACGTCGTTCTTATTGTCCTTTCCGCTTAAATAACCGTTATTCCTCGCGCTTCCTCAATTCTACTTTACATATGAATCGTTATTAGACTATTTCCATGAAAAATTATGGGAAACTGAGAAACATAAACTTTTAATATTTGATAGTTTCGCAAGCTAAACAGAGCGTTCAAATCTATTTTATTGAACCATAAACCTAGCGGCGTAATCACGTCACTTCATTCACTTGATGCTATTTAATTTGATGCATAAACAGGAAAAAAGAAGAAAAACATTCGATGGCATAAAACGTAATTTAACTTTGTCGGTTTTTGTGGCTATATGTACGTACTGTAAACGTAATTTGTATCTTTCTGCCTTGTTTTTGTCCGAGCTTGGTTTCCTGTTCGTTGCAATTAACCGCACTATTTATGCATCTATAGTATATGTATTATATCGGGTCTGTGCATTCACGTACGTATGAAAACGCAATTTTGTTCTTCTTTGATATCTTAATGTTTTGTTGCGAGAGGACAATAAAGCGATTTATTACGTAATTTTAGCCTACAATTCTGAGTGCTTCATTACATTTCGTACCTTCGTATAGCTATCTTCGCTGATTGCCTGAATCGATGCTGCTAAGCATCCGTCATTATTTGACTTTTCTTAACTTGAATAACTGGTTAAGCGCGAATATTCTTTGCGTTTATGTGCTCATTTACTTAATTACAGAGCATGTAATTGAAGAGGCTGTACCGGCTGATCCAAGTTAAATGTTGTCGATTTTGTAAGGTAAAACTATCAAACCTGTGATGTTCTTGCTATTGTTTGTAACGGTTGTCGGGTTCCGCCCTGTCACTAGGTTTTTGTCCCTGACGTTTCACGAACAACTGCGGTTCGCATTTTCAAAGGTACATTTTCGCGAAACGTCAGGGACAAAAACCTAGTGACACGGCGGAACCCGACAACCGTTACAAAAATGGCCAACGGCCGTGAAAGTGTGAGATACTATTCGTTCTTGCTATTGATTAGTAGGCCGTTAGTTAAAAAAAGTAATAACAAATCTCTGAGAAAATTTGGATTGAGGTATTTTGTTAAACAGAACAATTTATATTTTTGCGACATCCAAAAATAATTCTATTTATAATGTAACAGCCTTAATAAAGCATGATATTAATTGTTAATAAAGCTTCCTCGAGAGGATAAGTATGAAAGTTTTCTTCAGCTATCGGACATCGATGATTGCTCAATATTAACGATTACGTAAAGGGGTTTTATATTTGCTTAACAAATAAATTAGATTATGTATCACTTGATTATTCCTTTCATGATGGTTCTCGTTTCAATGTGTTCCCTGATAAAGTCCTTTGATTGAACATTATTATAGTTTCAATTACATTTTTGATTTTGAGAATGCTTCGATTCTTTCTAATGACCTTTTTTTTTCAAATTTGCTTTAAGTATACTGCATAGACTAAACTACTGGCCATGGAATTGAAAATATTTTATAAAATTGATGAGAACCTTCTTAGAACCGTATAGGCTCAGATATGCATGCGCAATTCGTAGAAATGCGGTTGCTAAATTAAACTTAGCTAAGTAGACAGTTTCATGAACATTTCTAAGAATTTGTATATATTTATATATACATATGTGCCTGCAAAAAGTATAAAAATACACAGAAATATTAATTCTAATACCTTGACCTGTATTACAGATTTTAATTTGATAGGGCAACCTGCACAAATAGTACCCTAATATAATACATTTTAAAACTGAATTTCATTTTATGACACCTACCTTATTTTACATTTTACGATAGATGTAACTTATTAATTTCTACTGTAATCAGATTCAGATAAATTCTAGAAAAGAACTGTTTGTAATGTAAGACGGAACAGTTCCGATAAATACATTATAAAAATACCTGAACATTTGTTACCGTAGGATCATAGTTACAAATGCCGAAACGACAAGAAATATCAATTGAAGTATTTACGACTATTAAGAGAATACAGGAAGCAGGTCTACTTCGCAGTGGAAAACGGACAAATTACTGGAGAGCAACGACAGCAATTGGGAATCAGTTTATTATAGTCCTCTTGAAACGAAATTGATTTTTCATCACTCTAGAAACTACTCAAGAAGAATACTAATGTCACATAATAATTACAATTAAACGGAGGTTTCTCGTAGTAGGGCTAAGTAGAAGAATAGCTGTGAAAAATCCATTGCTGAAACAACAAAATAAGAAAGATACTGGAATGCACTATTCAACATATGGATTGGAATCTTGAACCATGCTATAAAGTATTATAGACAGATAAAACTCCAAACGTTCAAAACGTCGATCATTTGTGAGGCCGCAGACTGGAGGAAGGGTGAGCGGAGGTAGTGTGATAGTTTGCGGTTGTTTTTTCGACACAGTTGTAGACGATAAAAATAGAATTTTAGAGGAAAATGTGTCAAGTGAGGAACCAAAACTTTATCTTCCACGAAAATAACGATCCCAAACATTCATCTCGTTTATATAGAACTTACTTTATGTTAAATAGTATCTGAGGCTTTCACGCCCTTTTGTCATAGTCGCAACGATTGTCGGGTTCCACTGACGAATACTTTCAAAGTAGTTTTCATTAGTAGTTTAGTAATATTTTGAACTACTTTGAAAGTAGTTTTCATTAATACACAGCGGAACACAGCAAGAAAAGTACTTTCAAAACAGAATCGCAGTTATTCGCGAAACGTCACAGACCTAGTAACACGGAGGAACCTGGCAACCGTTACGAATATTACTTTATGTTACTCGAGAAAAGAGCAAGTTGATACGGATTATTTGCCCACCCTGATCTCCAGATCTATTGTCTAGTGTGGGATGAATTGGATCGAAAAATTCGAAAAAGAGGAATTAGTAACGCCAGAAATTTTGAATATTGTCAAAAATATGTGACGCCGTAATTCAACCTCAAGCTGGGTATATTGACGAGAAATCACTTTAAATTTTTTGTAATATTTTCTGTTCCTTTTTCATTGTTAAATATTCTATTCGCGATGTCAAATATCTTTTAATAAATATTACTATAAACAAACTCGATATTTCAACTTCAATTAAAGAAAACGAAGATCTTATAGTAGTATCCATATATGTGAGCGGCAGCGGACCTCAGCTAGTACGTTTACAGTTTTTATATTGTATATCATTACAATAAATGTTAAAATCATAGTTATGTAGCCACGATATTGATTTTTAGCATTTTATTCTTTTCCACACGTGCGATAATGAACATACTAATCGCTGTTGAAGCTGCTATTGCACCGCCTTTTGGGTAACTTTTGACCACCAACAAGGTATAGATTATGCGTTTGATTATTGCTGTGTATGATGAGAGAATCGATTGAGATTTAAGATCGAAGCTCCTACTAGAGTCTGTGTATACACCCACAAAAGTATGGTGATATATCTACACTATCTCAATTCTATCTGGCGCTTCTCTTCTATCTATTTGCACAAATAGTTTAAATTTGATTGAATTAAAATATCATTGTGTAATTAAAACTTTTGCAACATGTGGAAGATGTTAGCCAAGAATAAAAACACTTATACTAAAACTTTCCTGTTACGATAAAATGTATTTATTATTGTTAAAAAGTCACTTTTTGAATATAAACTTTCCATTGCTCTGTAAAATTTAGTATAAAAATTTATCGCTGCGTTGTTAAAATTAGTACTACAAATATTCATTCTACAAAGTCTTTTCCACTATAGTATTTAGTATTTACCATTTTAGTCATAATCGTTTCTTTTTTATTATAAAAATCTATTTTAAGTGTTATTACTAATCAACCAATTAACTATTTCAACAGTGAAATCAGTGACCACAAAGTCGCTTTCAAAAAACCATTAGGTGTAAATACATTATTTTTATGGTACTTACCATCGATAACGTTATTATAACGCTATTACGCACCATTTCAGATATATTTACGCAGCTGATTCGTAAAGAGATTCCTTGTCGATTGTACTGCAGTCTGGACGTGGTAACGTAAATGGGAAAGACCGGTACTGCATCAAAGTCGTTAATTTTTACCAATCTAAAATTCGCAATCATATAAATTACGAATCAAAAAATCTCTGATTTATTCTGTCAAAAGCTTGTTTGTAATAATAATTCGTAATTAAATCTCGTTTCAAGACATAGAGACGGAATGAGAAATATTACGTGATATTACTAATGAAGTTGCACGATAAAGTTTTACTATTGCGAGCGTAAATACAAAGAAGCTCACACAGTCTCTTTTATCCCTTCACTATCAAATTGTAACTTTATTGTGACACAACTGATGGAGTTGTTTAGAGATTTAATTCATGGTTTTCTAAATGAAGTCAAAAAAATTGTCTTTCTAGGTCAATGTCTATACAGTTGCCTACCATGCAATGAAGACAAGATCATTTTACTTAAAAAATGTTTTTGTGTTTCATATTACACTAGACAACAAATAAATTGCTAGGTGAAAGTGTACAAACCTATATGAATATAACGTGCTGAATATTAACATCACCTTGGAAAAACTTAAAAGCTGAAGTGTTAAGGATTTGCCCGCTCTCGCATAATATAATGCAATTTGTTAACATACGCAGTGTCACATATAAGTTTCGCCATGTGAAAAGTAATTGAAACAATCTGAATACTTTGAAATTCTTTTATTTAAAATATTTACCTCTAATTTCAATACACTTGTTACAGCAATTCAACAGTGATTCAAATGTGTGTTCTAGCTAATTTTGTGGAACTGCCTCTAGTGCTTTTGTTGTTGTAGTGTTTTAATGGTCGAAATGTCTTTAAAAAAGCATCCTGTCAACTTCAATTTTAATTTAGAGTTAAAGAGAAAGCGCACAGAATCACACGAGATGAATTCAGCGGATGATTCAGCATACAGACTTGATTTCGAGCCAAAAATTGACGAACAATAACTTGCTGCATAATCGTACAACATATACCAGGCCTCTCGATCACGATATTCGTGTCGATTACGACGGATTCTGGCCCTCATACGCTTCTAAACTTCGAGATATTATTTGCCAATAATTGTGTCCTGTAGGAACGAAATCCCTGTAGACAATTCCTTTGATATCGAACAATGTAATAAGCATTGTTTTGATTTTTGATAGAATTCTCCTTGTTTCTTTTTTGGCTTGTGGCGAATTTTACGACTTCCATTCCGCACTGGTGGTTTTTGGGTAATACCGAAAGCACCATATTTCTTTACTCGTAACAATTGATTTCAGAAAGTTTGGATCGTTTCTGGCAGCTGCAACTTCTGTGAAATGATCGACACCCACTCATTTTTGGCTATCCGTCAAAGTGCGTGGAATAAATTTTGCAGACTTTTGTTTTGCCCAAATCCTCGTAAAGAATGACTTGGATCCTTTTTCTGCTGATGTTTAAATCCTCTTCCGTCATTTTCACCAAAACATTGCGATCATTTTCAACGTGTTTTTTCGATCGTTTCTGGTGTCCGAGCTGAAATTGGCCTTTCTTGACGGTTATCATCTGCTAATCTCTCTCTGTCTTCAAAAAAAACACACTACACACTACACATCAACCGTAATGTTTCTGATGCACTTTTACCAAGGTTTACACTTTGTTCCATCTTAGTATTTCAACATCAACACAGAAGTTATTTTTGGAGAACTGTCATAACATTGTTATTTATCGACCGATTGAAGCAAAGTTGGCATTATTGGAAAGAGGAATACATAGATGGCGCTACTAGTTACTCAGATGTTCGAGTCTTAGGAGTTATTTGTCACACTGTGTAAATACATGAATACAGACTTATGTGTCGAGAGCTACACACATTGGTCTTTCATCACGAAATCATGCATACCAAACAACCAGAATATATATCGAAGAAATACGATATAGATCCCAAATTCGTAATCGCGAAACCAGGTATAGGCTTCTTTTAACTCCTCTCCAGCTTAGAATGGTGCCGTTTGAAAGGAGCTTATTATTTCATATTCATAAATCTTACAATCTAATTCAGATTTCCTTGAGGTCAATACTAAGATGTTTAAGCACAAATATACTGGAATGCTGATCGAAAAACAACACGGACACATAATGGAAGTAAATTCATTTATTGTTTCATTTGTATTTATGTTGACGTAGGTTAATTGAATTTGTTAATTTATAATTGAGGATTTATCGTTTTTATGTTTGAGTGGTAGAGCAGTATATTGAGGCTTTGGCTTGATGCCACTGAATTTCGACCTGAAATTACCGTACTAGTTAGTAGCTGTTATTAATTGTACATGAATTCATAGATGATTGTAGCATAGCCGATGGTTTGCAATAAAGAAATATTATTGTTACTTCTCAGCAGGATATCAACAAATGTTTATCTTGAAATAAAATAACTAAGCAGATGGGATATTCTTTTATTATATACCAGGCGTATGCGTAAATTTCTTCTGCTTTAAGAGATGGCGCCAGCGTATTTATTTGACACATACGTCATTTTGTTCGTCTGACATTTAAACTACAAATACATATAAGTTGAGTCCGCAAACTATCGTGTTTTGTGCCTGAAGAAAACATTTGCGGCACGCATAACTAAAAAACCGTTAAATAGAAAATCGCAAAATCACCTGTGAAATGCTACTTCAATGCTACGAAAGGAAATCATTTTTGTATCGAATTGTGACGGGTGACGGAAAATGAACTTATTTTGAAAACCTGAAGCGAAAAAGATCGTGACTTTCACTTGGCGAAGCCGGTCCTTAAAAACCAAGGCCAAATCGCTTCGGCAAGAAGATCATGCTCTGTGTCTGGTGAGACCAAAGCCATATTGTGTATTATAAACTCTCGAAGCCTGGCGAAACCGTTAATACCCAACGGTATCGCCAACAGACATGGCAAAGTGATTTTGTTACACGACAATGCGTCTCCCACAGCAAAACTAGTGAGAGACACCTTGAAATCGCTTGGATGAGATATAGAGCACATGCTCGCAGAGTAGCACTTCAGCAATTTCCAAGAAGTTAGAAAATGGCTGGACGAATGGTTTGCCGCAAAAGGCAAGGAGTTTTCTGGCATGGTATCTATAAATTACCTGGAAGATTGGTGCAATGTGTAGAAGTCAATGGCCAATATTTTGAATAAAGAGAAATTAATTTCCCTTGAAAATTACGTGTTCCTTTTTGCGTTGTGGAGTATTACCGATCACAATCAGTCACTAAAACGCAATGACTCTTTGGGCGTGAATATAACGTTCTCTGGTATGCCACAATTCCTCCACGCAACACAATTTTATTGCAAGGCTTCGTGATAATAGAAGTACGCGAAATGAATATGTTGGTTCAGTAAAACCTATGCGTACACCACAGAACGTAGAACGAGAGCTCTAATAACAAGTACAACCCGTTCAACAAGGCGTCAAGTAGGTGGATTAAACATTACACGAAGAAGTTAAGGTCGAATTTTACACGAGGACCTAGTTTTGCAACCGTATAAGATTCAAGTTGTTCATAAAATTCAACCGCAAAATTTACTAGCATGAATGGAATTTTGTAGAACTTTTATTAACGGGGCTGATAGCTCAGTGCCAGCGCGCTTGGCTATCAGCCCGGACGTCCCGGGATCGAACCCCGGGGTTGTTTCTCAGGGTTGAGGTCTTTCTGTGGTTTTCCTCACTCCATGGCAAATGCTGAGAACGAATATCATCATCTTAAGACGCTCCACAGGCGCGTGTTATTATTATTATTGTTATTATTATTATTATTGTTATTATTAATTTACTTAATCCAAATGTTTTAAATAATTTAATAATATGTCACGAGGCGCATAATAACATATTGCGATCTGTAAATAGGAACAATTTTCGATACTAGGTCGCCAGATAACCTCGACAATTTCATGAACAACCCCTACATTCCGAAAAAGTTACTGTGTAAACAGTGTGGCTGAGTTCGGAATATTACCCTATACTTTTTCTAAGAAAATGAGTATCCCGTGACTGTAGCTTCTCAACAGTATTTGGAGATGCTCCAAAATTTTATACCTGCTGAATGACAATGATTTTAGGTAGAACATAACGACTTATCATTCTTAGAAGATGGAGCAACATGCCATATTGCACGAATTTGGATGATTGTTTTAAGAAACCTTTTTATGGGGTTATTTAAAGGCTGGGATCTTCCAAAATATTTTTCGAACGTGACAAGCTTTAAAAGCCAGCATTACTCAAAATCAGAGCGACGAACCAGGAAATGCTGTAGCGGGTTACAGCGGGTTTTCAATCACGACTTCGTGAATATTTAGAAAAGCGTGGTGACTATTTAATAGAAATTATTTTCAAAAATTAATTTTTGTTGTTAAACTGTCACCCTATATTTAATTTGAATTTGGCATGTAATCAAAATTTTAAAATGTAATATAAAGGTAAAGAAGAATATTTCATATTTTGCCAATATATATAACAAAACCAAAGATAACAACTAATTTATTTTTTCTACGAGATCTCTTCCATATAACAGAAATACTAAATAGGATACGTTTTGAAATCAGATTAGAACCATTAAGAGATCAACCGATGCCCACACGCACCGGAAAACGAAGGTTATACACTTCACACATTCTATGATTAATTAATTCGAGGAGCGTTGCTATAAAATATAACACATATGCACACGCATGTAAAAAGTATTGCATATGTGTTTATATAAAATAGACATCAATGTGATGCGTGCGTTCGTGTATAATAATGTATTCCTAAAAGTGGTAAAACCACTTAGTCGTCCGTAATAAAATACAAATTAATATAACTTATATTCTAGATGTTGCAGCAGGTTTAATTTATCGATGTTAATAGTTTTCTCGGCTGCAGTATTTCCTCAAACATATGCTTGCCGGCCTACTACCAATACAGAGACATGAAATTTTTAAATGTAAGGGAGTATTTGCGGCTCGCGAAGCAATAATTTAGTCCTCATGCATAGAAGAAACATGCGTCCGCAATGGTATAGCCGATCTAACAGTATTGGATTTTTTAGCGTCCTTTCTGCCGAGAAATAGTTCAAATTTGTCATAGCCGGTTCTTTTTTGCAATACATGAGAGTGGAAATCACTTTCTAGTCGCTTCGCTTAATATGGAAGTAAAATAGATACTTTTACATGCAGTAGATTGAAAGCATTATTACTGAATTTAGAATGAAGATGGTTGCTACAAATACAGGCTAATCCAAGTTACATGGGTACAAATTGAATGCGTCGTGCAATATTGATGAGTAGAGCCCGGATTGTATGCAAAGAAAAACTGGAATACATGCGCATATATGTGCCTCGATTTTTGCGAAAATATGCATAAACCTGGGGCATATATACAAAAAAATTGCGACAATATGCAAAATTTTTACATAAAATAAATAGGAGCAGAAATTTAAACATTAACTTTATTGCACAACATTCTTCTACAACATATTTCTAAACCAATTTATAATTAAATGTTTTTCAAAATTGTGTAAAAGAAAGTTTTGTCTTCTATCAGAATACATATGTTTCGAAATAGAAAAGCTTCTTTCAACATCTACAGATGTAAGTGGTGCATTTTTTAACTTTGCAATACATTCTAAACTAAAATTAAAGTCGAAATCGTTTACTATTAATTTTTACTACTAATTTTTATTTATCACTTTTTAAATTTATCGTATATAGAACTACTTATTGTACCCTTAACCTTCTTACATAGCATATCAAGTTCGTCTACTATTTCGACTGATTCCGAGAGCGACATCCCTTGCGTTTCTAGTTTACGAATGCAACTTGAAACAAAGCTATAATTTGACTTAATATACAAAAGGTTTTGTAGCAATAAACGAAATACTTCCGGAAGTAGTTCGTTTATTACTAACTGTGGCCGTGGAAACCTACGTATTCATGGTTTGTGCAATTCTGTTGATGTTACAGTTTTCTAGAGCAATGCAGTCAGCAGTGATTTCAAGAATTACATTTTTTATTCCTTCAAAATTATCGACGTAAAAAATTGCAGCTTCTAACCATGTACCCCGTCCCGTAATAATCGGTCCAGGGAGCAATTTAACACCGGGAAGTCGCTCCTTTTAAAATTGGATTCTTAAAGGTGCTTTTAAAAATACTTTTTTGACATTGCTAATTAAATCATTAATCAAAGGAAATTGATTCCTAATGTCTTCGGTTACATGACTGAACCCATGAACTAAACAAGTGGTATGAATAATGTTACTATAAAAAAATTTTAAATTTTGCGCCGCTTTTATCATGTATGATGCAGCGTCGGACAACATTAGTAAAATTTTTTCACAAGGTATACTTCCAGGTAAAAAGAAATTTGATAAAACTTATTGAACGAATTGGGCAATTGTCACATTATTTGTTTTTTTAAGTTCTTTACAATAAATGAAATATGATTTACTTACAATATCTTCATGAAGAATTCCTATTAACAAATGGGCAATATAACGGTCACACTTATCCTACTATGATATAAATAAAATTATTCCCTACCAATTGTAAAGTTCTGCCATTGTTTGCTGGTAACAAGATGTGACATAATTTTTTCGTAAGGTACTTTCGTCAGGTATATTATGTTTGCAATATTTTTGCAGAAATGATTTCAAATTAATGTTGTTTAATCCTGCTAATGGTATGTTGGACGAAATTAATGCGTTAAACAGATCCGTATTATATTCTTCTTGTTTTGAGTTTCGTGAGGTTGATGCTACCCATTGATACATAGATTGCTGCACACATGCGGATCGCTTTAGTTTTTGACATTTTTCAATATATGATGGAGTTTTAGCCTGTTGATCAATCAGGTATTTTCTCTCACTAGAGATCTACAACAATAATTGTCATTTTATATCAAAAGTTAAAGAATTCAAAAACAATTGTAAAGCTTTTAGTAAGATTAAACTTACCAGTTTACTGCAGGCTCGACAAAATACTTTGTCGCCATCCTTTACCAGTTCAGGATACGTAAAGAAATTTTGTTCGCTATAGTCATTGTATGTACACAGTACTTAAAAAGGTAACACAATTACATGCTGTTTCGCTCAAAGCTTCAGTGAATGAATAGTTTATTTGGGAATTAATAGTAATAAAACGTGCAGTTCTTGGGAAAAAGTGTAAGAGAAACCAATGTAAAAGATTTATCTTTCTGAGAATTCTCCGTTGTGGATCTACATTAGGAATTACTAGGAATTTTTACTAATAGGAAGGATAAGAAAAAGCCTAAGTATGCAATATATGCAACTTTTGTAAAAATATCCATAGAAATGCCTAAATATGCAATATATGCAATCTCTATATATAGACTATAATTAAAGATATGCAAAAAATAAAATATATGCACTTTGCATATAATCTGGTCTCTAATCATAAATAATGCATATTCATCCCCCATAAACATTCTAAATGCTTTTGGTAATTATTTCAGTAATTCTTGTATACAATCTCACAATAGTAACGTACCGCTTTCATGATATGCCATACAACAGTGTCAATTGCATCCTAATATCCTACTATTAGTTTTTTCTTTTATATATTTTTTATTCTCTTTTGTACTATGTATTTCTTATAAAAAAATTATTACGTTCTTATTTTCATCCAAGACTAATGCTCGAAGATTATTAAAAAGTGACTAGAAAAATGATAAAACACTGTGGTTGCTTTCACTTCGGGTCACTAACATTACTGATCCCCAATCTCAGTTTTATTCCTTTTTAATTTTTCCTCTGAGGTAAATGGCAAGGCATCAATAAAAAATGATAAAATTCAACTGCAAAGATCTTTACAAACTGTAAGTTTCCTGTTCAGGTGATAAAACGATAAAAATGCAACTATAGAAAATCCCCTTTTTCATTATCGTCAATTGCGCGAAGAAAGATTGAAACATTTCAGTAGAAAATTGAAAGGTAAAAGGATAACAAGAAAATATGTTCACGGATTTATTGAGTTGATATAAAATAAGTCTGCATACGATAAAAAGGTTTAGTATGCACCAATCGGGAAGAAATAGTTGGTTAACGTTATCTCTACATAAATGGACAAATGGTCAAGAAAGAATGAAGACGTGTAAATGGCAATACAAAAAAGCCGCGCAGTTGCAGAAACTGGAGCAGTAAGCAAAGAGGTAATTAAACGCGCACCTTTTATTTCTTACTTTCCGCGACGGTCGTTCAGGTCGAGACACTTCTTTTATGCAGTTATAAATTATCGACTTACGGTAAACAAATCGACGTTGACGTTTATTTCGTCATATCAAACGCTAATTGTCTCCTTAAGTTTCGCGGTAGTCGTAACCGCTTAGCGTTTTATTGGCACTGCGCACTACAATAATCATAAATTTACTTTCGCCCTCTCTGTCGCCTTTTTATTCCGGATTCCTTATGCGACCGATAAAAGTCCTCTCAGCTTTTCAGTATGTAGGTTATAGCAAAAACGTGTGTTCTTCTTAACGCGCTTAAGGTGTGCTTGTATTTAATTGACATGTTGGTAGGTTTAATGTTGATCACTTCCTTCATTTGTATTTTTACCATTTGGTTGTTCGTCTAAATGGCTGCAAATTACTAATCATTAACTTTGATTTTAGTAGCCCAATATCGTATTGGATTCCATATATCAAAACGCTTTCTTTTTATTTCTTCTAACACGATAGCGGTACTTTTATTTCAATGTATATGTAAATATATAAAAAATGAAATAAAAAAATAATGTAATATGATAATGACACAACAAAACAGTATGAAACATACAACTTATAAGAGAAAAGAATAAATAAAGTTAGATTCAATCCTGGACTTTGATTCACTTACATAGAATATAAGTATGTAAATACCGCTGACAAGTTATTCAATACATTTACTACGTTCTCCTGGTTTGAAGAACAGTGCCGCTGTAGCCTGCTCGTAAATTTCTATATTACTTGACCAATACTTATTTGCAGAGTATGTTCGCTTATTTACTAGGTTGAAGGTTGTACAGTGAAACTCAATTCGCATGCGCAAGAAAATATATTTAAAAAATAAAATATCTACACGGTTTCCACTCTAGCCTATGTACAGTTACGATGTACGTAAGATATATAATATTTGCAATAATTGCAGTTATTCGAGTTCTCATACATGTAATGTACATTAGCATGTGTATATGTATGTTTTCCTTTGGTTTAGCAATATAACGTACCGCCTCAGCATGTACGTTGCCAAGCTATGCTTAAATTCTTATATCCTTCCCCAGAAATTTTGTTAGAAGCATGTACTAATACCTCTATATGTATGCATGCATCACTGCGTTTGTATAAGGGAACCAGCCCTATTTACTTGTTAATTTTATGAGCGCACGTCGGTGCTGTGCCTAATAATTTTGCCTTGCTTTGAATTTGCGTAAGGGACTTGGCCCTGTTTCATTGGCTTGTGTTTGTATTTGAACCAAACACTTTCGTTAATTGCACTTTTATAGGGGAACGCCTGGTTGAGGGCGACAGTAGCGATAATAACCGATCTCAAAACAAAAGTATGTAATGTCACAGCTACCCAGGCGTTCTCATGAGAAATAATACGCTATGTGCAATATAGCTCTTTGCTACAGCGCCCCAAAGAAGGGAAAAAGCCAGTAGCCAACAAATGTACGAAGTGCGCGCCGATAAGGAAAATGGAGCGATGAAGCCGACATAACATATAGAAAATTGATTCGTGAAGCTCGTCCACTACGACGAACAACTAAATAAAAATGTCTAAGTCCCGTTACGAGAGGGGACCGAACAAACATACAGATGACAACGGGCGCTGCAGCCACGACGACCGTCAATTAGAAGTGGGAGATCGTACTTGTAGAAGATGTCTATACATGCGCGCCGAAGACTTTACCAAAATGATTTCCGCCAGAATCTCAACTAAAAGACTAAAAATATGTATAGACGACAACGGACAACTGGACGAACAATAATAGAAAGCCGAGAACTCGTACTTATTAAAGCAACCTATACATGCGCTCCGACGATCTTACAGAAATTATTCCCGCCAAAACTCAACAGCAGACTAAATATATGTATAGACGACAACGGACATTGTGGCCTCGACGATTCCCGCCAAAACTTGAAACTATTAAAAACCTCCACTAATCGTCCGACGACGTTACTGTAAACGTTACGACGAGGTACAAAAGGTGATCGAGAGTGAACGATCGCTAATACCTCGACCGTCACCGGGAGTCGACTGCCTGTACTTGAATATATTAAATATGGAAAACTCCCGTTATTGGTCCGACGATGTTGCACTTAATGATTCTTAAATTAGGCACTTTTAGCAAGAGTATTGTGAATAGCCGAATGCATACATATACAGTGCGTAATGTACGTACATATTAAAATAAAATTCTAGATATTTTACAGAGACGAAAATAAATAAATGATAAAAAATTAAAATAAACTAATAAAGCTAACGCATACGGTTGCAACGAAGATAAAATCATATAAAATACATAAAGTAGTAAAAAAATGGATAAAACAAAATACATTTCCTCACACTTTTCTACAAAAATATATTAGCAATGTTAAATTCTTAACAACATTCATTAAGATATTTGACTTCTGTACTACTTTCCATCTCATAAAAAAGTATTCGTTAATATTTAAATTTTCTGGTGAAATGTTTAAGCTTAATAATAATTAAGGTTCACAATTCGTGGTTTTTGATCATAGGCTAAGAAGCTTTGTTCAAGTAAGAATTTATCGATTATAATATATAATTAACGCCATGCATATTAAGAAACAATTACCTAATAAATATTAAAATTCCGAATGCGTTCGACTAAACACCCGTATATAGCCTTGTTTGCAATGCTGGATAAAAATTTTTTGACAACGGAAACGACTGTACAACATGTAATGACGTAATGCTTGCATAATGGTCCTCTTTGCTACTACAACATCGAATGAACTGGCTTCCTTTTGTTTTGTTAGCATTTCATAAAGATGTTAGACAGATTTCTTTATTTATTGTACATAGTTTACAGTTTTTTTCAAATAATTTCAATATTTGTTTTATATTTTTTTCAAAAGTCAATTTCACTTTAACAATATTTTAAAATTATGTTTCTTATTAAGAAAAGAGTTAATTAATAAGAGAGAAACATTTACAATTAATGTAAAACTTATGAAAATGTTTAGTACGCACCCAAGGCAATTAACAAAATCCAAATACAAAAGCAACATCTCCGTCTGTGAAATACAGGAAATATTTACATTGCTTTAATGACGACAACAGCAATTATTCAAATACTCGTACACACGCTATGTTGCCTAGCAGCCGGGGATTTGGCTTGGGTTGAAAGGCAACAGCTAAAACACATCGAAAACCTAAACTAAACAAACAAAATTTAACTCAAAAACCAAAAGGCATCGTTTCTTGTACTAATCCATATTATATCATGAGGATCGAGAAGAATATTATTCATCTTTCGGAAGAGCATACCAGAATTCATTTATCACTTCCAGAACTGTAGTAGTAAAGTTTGTTAGAACCCATTCATTTAAAAATTCCACACTATTAGCTAGTTTAGTGATTGTTTTAGGTAATTGTCAAAAATGCTTCTATTGAAAACGGAATAACATTTGTTTATTTATATTAATATATATGGTATTTTTCTTTTCTCTATAAAAAAGTAGTAGTATGAAGTATGAATTTTAAATACAAATACCCATAAAGAAAGGAAATTCATAAAACCATGAAAAATTTTACTATATATATATATATATATATATATATACAATATATACATACAAACGTGTAGGTGTAGGTTCTCATCCCTCTTGACGTGATATTTTTGACGATGGATAATAATTAGATTTGTTGCTTGGGCTCCTTCAATTGTTTGTTGATCTTTCATATTCCGACGTTTCGGAAGTGTGTCGCCTTCAGGGTAGCCCTGATAAGGACTATTGCTTGCCAGATTCATTATTATTTCAATGTTTTGTCTGACTATTTGTCTTCCCCATTTTTTAGTAAAATTCCTCTGAAAACAGCAATAGACATACTGTCGATACGTCGGAATATAGAAGATCCACAAACGATAGAAGCAGGCGACACAACAACTCTATAATTAGTTCTCTTGTATTAGACAAAATTATACAAAAAAATAATGCCGCATACGATGCAGTCCTTTATTATTTACTCATTTCATTCATGTTTACGTATGTATAACTTTGACTTATTTATATTTAGAAGATATTATTTCATTACAAATTCTCCAAAAAGATATCTTTTGTTGCTGTGTAATTCTATTTTAATGTAAATTCATTATGTAACCTATAGCTAATAATATAATTTATAACAACAGGGCTGGTGGCTGAGCGCCTTGCGAGCTTGACTATCAATTTCGGAGTTGCGGGTTCGAACCTCGGGGCTATTTCACAGGGTTAAGATTTTCTGCGCTCTATGGCGAATGCTGAGAACGAATACCTTAATAGGCGGCAAGCATAATAAACTCATGGCCCATCTAATTGGCGAAAGCTGTTGTGGGATGCGAAGATATGGATTATTATTACTATAATTTTGCGCTTTTTAGTGGATGTAATAGACAATATCGTGTTACATACCTTAAGTTTCCTACCGGGACTGATATTCTTTCAGAAATCTAAAAACGTTAGTAATTAGCAAGAAAATCGTAATGTTATCGTCACTTACAAGATTTTGTTTCTAATTACTAAATCGCAACTTTTATACTAGTATTTGGAATATTGTTAGATTTCCATAATTTGTGTTATCTATTATTAACAGAAATAGATATATTAAAAAGTATCCTGTAACTCTTATATGCAATATTAACTAATTAATATATTTTTATTATGCTTCGGGTGCCTTTGTTACATCGAAGTGGTATGCAACGTAAGAACTCTAATCTACCAATATTACAGAAACCTAAGGAGATACTGAGTTAAGATAAATCAATAATCAACTTTAACGTAGCCGAAGTGCTAATTAAAAGCAAGGAAGTAAGAGAAAGAAAATACGCACACGTCTGTTTTTACTTCCACCATGTATATGTGTCGTAAATTTTCTGCATTTTTGCCACATCTCAGTTAAAATCGATATAACGGTTACTGTTAATAATGCTAATTAATATACCAGCACCTACGCTTTAAATTGACATGTTTATAACGAGTACGCCTGGTCCCGCACAACACTATTAATTATTGCAGCAAATAACACACAACGCGGCAATTTATGAATGGAATAAACGATAAGATAAAAGTGCAAACTGGTGAAAAACTAAAAGTTCCATTGCATGCTATTTATACCCACATGCCTATTAAACCCTCTGGGAACGCTGATACTTACTTGATAGACATATGTTTTAATATTTATAATTGTTACTTTCGTAGCTAATTTGCAGATTAAGAAAACAGCATTTGCTCTGTATGCTGCGTAATAATACACTGAAAATTGTACATCCGTAAATTTTGTAAAGCGGATAAACAATACAGTTGTAATTAAATCACCTATTTTTATTCATTCCATTATTTAATTTCAGCGAGTAGCAAATGCATTACAATTCAGTATTGGATCTGTACAGAATGTTAAAGCTCAGTGACAGTAAAACAGCATATTGTCAAGTCCTGGTAAGACACAAAGTAGAAAAAGTTCAAAAGTGGTGGCTCAGATGATGTATCAAGGAATATAAGAAACACACAATATATTAAGAATGTAAGTTCTTAAAGAAATTCATTCTTATTTAATATTAATTACTTGTACTTTTGGAGAGAAACATGTGACGTGGATATTTTGTGATAAGTAATCCTGGAAAATTTTAGTAAGACTCCAATACTAACTCGAGAATTAGGAAGGAAAATGATTTACAGCATTCCGCGCAGAATCAACCTCCGGTTGCCAAGTACTCGCCTGTATTAACTTGTAATTGTATGTCGCAATAAGAAGACTACCAAGTGAAATGCTTTTAAAGTGGACATCTAAGAAGATACTTCTAAATTTAGACAATGCAACTTTTTGATAATATTAGATAATGTTTCGTATTGCTCCACGCTTCTAGAAAAAATATCTGCAGCATTTTGTTCGAAGCAACAGATGCTCCATTATTTAAAGACTAAAACTGGAATCGAAACACCATAATCCAGGTAAACGATATTGAAATTGGTAAACTACTACGAAAAAGAGCGAAGTGCTTCATTTTTTTTACATGCCGCTACGAATTTAGTACTGTCGTAACGATATGGGCTTACCCTTAAAGGTACAACAGTAAGCGCATGGACAGAGATGAATATGGAGACGAAAAAGTCATTACTATGTGAAACAAAGCCTTGATTCAGTGCTTGCAAGGAAGAGAGCAGACTATGTATTTTGTAATTTTCCTTTTGTATCAAATAAATATATATTTTTAGTCATCTTACCAGGCAATAAGCTTATGCATCAATAATTCGTAGTATTTAGGTGAATTTTTATAAAATTAATTCTGAAATATATTAAATTCTTGCAAAAAGTTTCCTAAAAACAACCACATAGCAAATTACATTATCAAGGCTATTCATTCAAAATGCTGCAGAGGAGGAGAGTGTAATTTTCAATATAAATATGACTACCTATTTATAATGTCGGAGCGCAAACTATTCATAGTACCAAATGTAATTGCATTATCGATATATAACACATGGGCTGAAAAATCCCGGGCCTAACAAAGAAAACACGGTTTTTAAAAAATTTGCTTTATTCATCAACGTAATCTCCATCAAGAGCAACGCAATCATTCCAGCGCCGCTCTAACATTTTAATACCGCTTTTGTAGAACGATTTATCTTTTGCTTCAAAATAGGTCTCAGTTTCAGCGATAACCTCTTCATTCGTGCGAAATTTCTTACCGGCGAGCATTTTTTTAAGGTCTGCGAACAACCAGTAGTCGCTGGGAGCCAAATCTGGCGAATACGGTGGATGTGGGAGCAATTCGAAGTTCAATTCATGTAGTTTTGCCATTGTTTTGATTGACTTGTGACACGGTGCACTGTCTTGATGAAACAAAATTTTTTTCTTTGCCATATGCGGCCGTTTCTTTGCAATTTCGGCCTTCAAACGCTCCAATAACGCTATATAATATTCACTGTTGATGGTATTTCCTTTCTCAAGATAGTCGATGAATATTACACCACGCACATCCCAAAATACCGAGGCCATAACCTTTCCAGCCGATTGTTGTGCTGTCGGGTGCTTTGGATGAGGTTCACCAGTTGCTGTCCACTCAGATGACGATCGTTTTGATTCCGGAGTGAAGTGATGGATCCATGTTTCATCCATTGTCACATATCGACGCAAAAATTCCGGTTTGTTACGTTTAAACATGGTCAAACACTGCTCAGAATCATCAACACGTTCTTGTTTTTGGTCAACAGTGAGCAAACGCGGCACCCACTTTGAACAGAGCTTTCTCATAGTCAAATGCTCATGCAATATAAAGCCAATACGTTCTTTTGATACCTTTACGATGTCAGCTAACTCACGCAACTTCACTTTTCGTTCATTCGAAACGATTTTGTGGATTTTTTTATGTTTTCTGGTGTTACCGCCTCATTTGGACGTCCACTGCGTTCTGCATCATCGGTGTCTTTACGACCACGTTTGAAGTCAGCAAACCGACGTTTTATTGTTGTTTCTGATGGAGCAGAGTCCCCATAACACTTTTCAAGCCGTTGCTTCGCTTGAATGGTATTTTTTTCCCATCAAGAAGCAGTGTAAAATTAAAACACGAAATTGTTTTTGATCCATTGTTTTGAAAATAACAAAAGTAGCGTGACTTTTAGCATAATAACTCACAAACTAATGAATAGAATATCATGAAATTTTAACAGCTGTCTTTTAAAGGTTAGTACTAACTGAGAGAAAGGTGACTGCAATAAAACTGGCGTCATCTATGTGTTATGCCCGGGACTTTTCAGCCCATGTGTTAGAACGCGTTTTCAGGCATACCCTCTACTTCAGGCTAGCATATATACATATATGTATGTACAATAAATATACTGTCAACAACCAAAAACAGTCGATGTTAATGTATATTTTTGAATGTTTTTAAATTCTGCATGTATTACCAGCGGTTAACTCATGTCAATAAACAATATAATTAATACCTCTTATATACATAATTTAATAATACAGCCACAATACGCCTGTGACTGATAAATGTAATAAATGTATGTAAGCTAAATGAGACAAGTTCAATAAAAATTCTGTGGTTTAAATCTCGAATGATATTTTTGTCACGATCGTTGGTAGGCTCTAACAAAACAAAATTTAAATAGCTCGTCACTGTAGGTGAGATCATTTGGTGTTATTTAGTGCAAATAATGACGACGTTGGCCATATACACATGTCCATATGTATTATTTTTGTATGGTATTTGCTTTTCGATTTATTAGTGTTTTAGTTTTAATGATATGAATAATACGATAATGGTTTATACATATATCTACCAAGATGTCAGCTTATTCGCTTACATTACATAGGTTCTGGATAGGTTTTGTTTTAAGATAGTAGTTATTAAATATAGGTCTCAGGATTTCTTTGTTTCTTTGGGTATACATACATACATACATACATACATACATACATACATACATACATACATACATACATACATACATACATACATACATACATACATACATACATACATACATACATACATACATACATACATATATATATAGTAATGAATGATATGAAATACTGTCTATTACATTTTTTTTTAATTTTATTAGTTTACCTATTCCAGAAATTTTCTCCTCATCGCTTCTCCTTTTCATCTCAGCTTGTAGTATTGCCTCTTCTGTACGATCCCTCTTTCTGACAAGTTCTCCTTCTCGACATTTTGATGGAATTCGCTCTCCGGCATTATATGGCCACTAGTCATCCTTTGCTTCATTTGGCCTAAGTAACTGGTAGCTAGCGTAAACAGATCCTGCCTTTTATTTTTTTCTTCGTCCCTCAATTTTTCTATCCTCTTTTCTATGATATGACGATAAAATTTCTGGAATAGGTAAACTAGTAAAATTTAGAAAAAAATTAATACACAATATTTCATATCATTACAATATATATCGCAGTCACCGTATGTGGAATAATATTCCTGGGTTTCTGCCTACGTGTGCTATTGGTCCTGACTAAGTCGACGTTTCGACGAGATCTCACTCATCTTCTTCTGGACGTTCTTGTTCAGCTAGTGATCGGAGAGTACATCTCCGATCGCTTTGTATTACGTATACACATTCTGCATCCATATGCGGCACATATTACAATTACCTAGGATTTCTTTAATTCTGACGTTCGCGTCCTAATTTTTTCACTCTCCGTACTTTTCTATATTATTTCAAAGACACCCTATAGGTGGTATTAATTAATAAAAAAATAAAAGAATAGATATGCTATATAAAGTACCAAAACAACTTCGTTCGGAAATTTTTGAAAGATTAATATTAATACACAATACATATGATAAAGTAATAGTAAAATAAACCTAGGCAAATAGACAAATGACGAAATTAACTTAAAACTAAACGTAATGTGCATATTTAATCTCGACATAGAACAAATGTTGCCCACAAATGCATAGATGAACGACAACGGTTTTATCATTTCCCACTTAAGTACATGCTTGAACCACTTTTGTAACCTATAAAAACAGTACATCAAATCAATATTAAAAATGTATTTTAAATTAGGAAAAAAAGTTGAAAATGTATTATTATTGAAATATGTGATCTGTGAAGAATTTGCCGTTATTTAAGAAGACGTGTTTACACGTCCATAAAAGCGTAATGGCAACGTGTCAGTGTAGAGTTTATTAACTTCGTATTAACGAAAAGGTCTTGTCGCGGCAATTACTAGAGAACGATAATAATTGCGGTAAGATTAAGAGCAATTTGAACAACAATTTTCAATTAAGATTCTGAAATTCACATAAATTATTATTTTATATAAAAAGACCACTAAGGTTGTACGTAATATAAAACCTTTTCGTCGGTGATGAATAAAAGGTACTTGTGGTAAATGCGGAGCGTTACAACAACAAAATTTATGTCACGTTAATATAACAGATGCTGAATGGAATATACTGCAGCACAGAATAACAGAAAAGACAATTTCTAAAAATTCCTGTAGCGTTATCGTCATATTGAAAATAATATGAGAAAACAACAACACAACTTCATCGTATTTACCCTATTTATTTACGTTGCATAACCTTGTCATTATTAGTCGGTTTGTGTCAGTATTTGGCAGAATTTACGTTTGAAATATGTCGTAGAGTTTTAAAATTGCTTGAGTTACAATATATGCAGAATTTTCGGTTTTTTGTTAGTTATTTCGTTTTCATTTTTCTTTTGTATTTCATTGTTATTGTTTACTTATTTATTTAGACTACAAGAGAAAAATTAGAAGTGATGGTAATACTGGAAATAAGGGCGCAAACCCTCATATTTGTGCCGTGCAAAACTGTAATATAAATTCTTTAAACAATAAAGGATATAGTATGTTTGGATAGTGTACTAAATCAACTACAGTTAAATAACACAAATGCAGACACAATTACCTATAGTACCAATTATTGAAAACGAAGAAATCTTTGTAGGGTCAAGAGACTATAGAATCTTGGACCTTCCAGTAGTAAATGCTTTCACGTATGTTTGGGGGTATCTGATAAAAAAATGTTTGAAGAAACATTCTTGGCTACAATTCGAAACACATGCTCTGGAGGCATCCAATTATATTACTGCTTTTTCTATATATCTTTTACGCTATAAAATTCGTAAATAGAGAGCTGGCGTCTAACAAAGGAAAAAATGTAAAATTAAGTATAGTGAGACATCTATAATAAACACTAAAACATGATTTGTTGTTTCATTTATTCTATATTATGTTTAATTTTTTTTGATTCATTTTATAAATTAAGAGAGATTGGAAGTCAGACCGCACTAAACTGTTATACAGTGATAAGTGCAATACGATATGCAACAATCTGTTCTCTATTATTGTGCTAGGGTTGTTACTGTGTCGAATTACTAATTGTATTATTCATTGATTACAGTCCAGGTTTATACCCCTAACTTCTTATCCCCACTAATTGAAATATGCCACATTATTTTTGCTTTAGTAAGTGTAATATAGTGGTAAACATACTTTAATCACCCAGTAATATTATGAGTTTTATCACGCGAAATTCGATTAACAATTAACAATTGAGGATATGTAATTAGCCGTGATGGTTTCATAAAAGGGCTTCAAATGTTTTACGAAGACAAATAGTTTGAACACTCAATTTTTCTATAAGACAATGGTTATCGTAAGTGATTCAAAGTGCAGACTACAAATTGAAACAAAGATTCGAAGCACAATGACTGCTATACATTTTTTGAACACCTCTATAATCAACTTCCGTAATTTATAAAGTGTATACATCTAATTTTCTCTAAATGTTATTGTTATTCCTAAAATAAAAACACAGTTGTATTATTTACCTTACAAACGCTTTTTTCAAGCGTGTTGCTTACAAATTAACAGAATAAATTATATTTACAATTTTATCGCTTGAATTTCCTTACATTCCGTTATTTTCAATATGGCATCTAACTAACTTCACTTAATTTTGAAGGTCAAAAAATAATACCACACAAACGTCAAAGAAGCCGACAATTTCTGTTATTCTGCGACTGCAGTTACCAATATACATATAAAATGTCCCATAGAAAATGATATTTCCAATAGAACAACCTCTACGAGGGTAACCTGAAATGTTTGCGGGATCGACAAGAAAAACACGGTATTGATGTCTAGTCTCCTCGAAGATCAATACGCTTCTTCAAACGGTGCTCCAGTCTCTTCAACCCACCGGAAAAGTAGGATATTCCGAGGTCTGCAAAATGGCCATCTGTAACGGCGATGACCTCCTCATTTGAGGCAAATCTCTTTCCTAATATAATCTCTTCCATAATAGTCAGAATGGCAGCAGTACGTTTCTCATCTAGATAGGCCTCATGCCATAAATTATATTCCCATAAGTTTTAATTTTCGAGACATTATTTACTAGCGGTTTTAATTTATTTAATCACGGCTATATATTTAATTTAAATCCTAATTGAAAAAATGAATTGTTAAATCTGTTATGAAATATGATTAAAACGTATGCGGTACTAATGGTGTTGTAATAACACTCATGCACACAGATATAATAAACTAAAATTAAAAAGCAAGCCATATGACGTGAAATATTGCATTACACGCACGCTATTCTACGATATCTTGTTTTTTCGTGCTTTCGTTGCTGTATGTTATACACTAGAGAAGAATAACCAAAACTATTCAAAATGTGTAAATGATCATAAGTAGTTTCCTTACGTGTGATACTTCTTTTAATATACAAACATCTTTCTTTACGGATCATGTTTTATGGAATTACATTAATCACTGAATTTTATAATGGATATTACCATGTTTTCATCGTGAGGTGGTATATATGTTGAGTATGTACCAACCTTTTAACATACTAAATACTTATCACCGAATAAGCAGAAGGGACTATTCTGAAAGACAAGATTTTTGGTGCGCAAAAACTAGAATTACCACATGTCCACTTGCTTTGAGTTTGTCACTTGTTATTCTTCTAGTACTTACTTCTTTCATTATATTCTTAAGTACATTTTAAGTTTTGATTGTTTCATATAATGTTTGGGTTTAACACATTTGATTTTGAGATACTCTTGCGTATATATCCTATGGTGTTTATTTGCATATGAGGTGAATTATTGAAAGAAGTTTTAATATAAACCACTCTACTTTTATTAAATGTTGTAGCTAGAGAAGAAAGGTGGAGTTTATAGTGTTTCCAAAATATATCAAACATATAATCACCTTTTGTAATCCTTTGTATTTTTGCGCTTCTAGTCTTTTAGAATGAATTGAGTGCTGTAAGTGATATGATTTGCTAGACAAACAATCTTGGAGTATTGTGGAGAATAAAATTTATTATAAATAGATATATACAGTGAAATTCCCCTTCACGGACACTCCTCTTACACGGACACCTCCCTTAAACGAAGCGTTTCTCATGGCCCCGACCGGCTCTCATATAATTTCCATTGTATTAACTCTTTCTTGGACGGACATTCTCTTGAACGGACGCGGACACGAGAAAATGTTCCCTCAACCGGACAAAAAATAAAATAAAAAGAAACGCCTTATCTTATTTTTATATCGAGAGTATTGCTATTGCGTTTCCGAATCGCGCCGCGCGCCAATTTCTCTGGGACTTTCCCGAGTAAAGCGAAGATTTACCGACTTTAATCTTTCGGTACAAACGCAGCCTATGTCGTGAATTCTGCCTGGCGTGAATTGGGGACTTGCTCAAGTTGGTCGGGGATTTACCGGTCTTATTCTTTGGATGTACGCTTTCGATTGAATCTGCTTTCAATATTAGGCTGATGTATATGCGGAAAAGACACAGTGGGCGACACATTCATTGTAGGAATGGCTCCAAATAGAACAATTCTCATGCTTAAACAAAAAATTGAGATTGTTGAAGCTTACAATAAAGTGAAATTAAGTGTAAGGAACTTATCCAAGCGTCTTAATATTGGAAAAACACAAGCTGCAGATATAATTAAAGATAAAGAAATCCTTCCAAACAAATGGATGTCGAACAGCAATTTGAATGAAAAAAGAAGCTTTTTGACGGGTGATGGTACTAAAATTGACAAATTGTGTTATGACTGGTTTACAGCAGCTCGGCATAAAGGGATTCCTTTAACAGGTATGCATACGATTTTTTTAGATAAGGTTTTCTTGTATTAATGCGTTGATTTTCTTTTCATATTAAATTCTAAAATAGATAAAAAAGTGAGATTACCAATAGGTTTGTTGTGACAAAAACGCAAAAAACTTATTTTTTTTTAGGTCCGCTAATATGATGTAAAGCAAGAGAAATAGCTGCTTCTTTGGGACATTCTACATTCAGTGCTTCTTCTGGTTGGCTCAATAAATTTAGAATCCGCCACAATATAAGTTTTAAAGCGATTTCGAGAGAAGGAGCTTCGGTTAATGCTGAAGATGTTACCTCGTTTTTAAAAAAAATGTCCTACTTTGATAAAGGGATATTCTCCGAGAGACATCTATAATGCCGATGAGACAGGCCTGTATTTTAGGGCTTTACCCGACAAAACGCTCACATTAAAGAAGGAAAATTGTGTTGGAGGTAAATATCCCAAAGAGAGGTTTACAATTTTGCATTGTGCAAATATGGCGGGTAAAAACGAAAAGCTCTTAGTTATTGGTAGGGCGGCTAAACCCAGAGCTTTTAAAAACATTAATATAAATAACCTGCCTGTAACTTCGAAATACAACAAGAAAGCTTAGATAACAGGACAAATTATGACAGAGTGGTTGCAAGACCTAGATTGGAAAATGGCTAAAGAAAAAAGAAACATTTTGTTACTTTTAGACAATGCGGGATCTCATCCGAAAGACGTTCGCTTAAATAATATAAAAATATTATTTTTACCCCACAATTCTACATCAGCTTGTCAACCACTTGACCAGGGGATTATAAAGAATTTATAACTTATTACCGAAGTCTAATACTCAAACATCTGCTAGTAAACATTGAAACTGCTGGTACAGGTTTTGAGTTAATAAAGAGAATTACACCACTAGATGCAGTTTATTTGGCAAAAACCGCTTGGGACCAAGTAACCAAAGAAGCAGTTCAAAGTTGCTTCCTCAAAGCAGGATTTAATCATGTAAATATGCAAAGTGAAGACTAGTTAACTGAAGCTGATACGTCTGACCTAGAGGATGATTTGCCTCTTAGTGTACTTTCAGATATCCCTAAAAATAAGAACTTATTGAAATTAACGGATAATGAAAACCTTAATGATTGTTTGAACGTAGATGAAGATGTTGAAGATACAGATTCAGAACAAGAAATTGCAAATCCAGTTGAAATACAAGAACTTTCGGAAGATTCTGATATCGATGAGGTTCCAGTGCCAACAGAAGCTATCCCAAATTATGGTAAAGCTATGACCCTGACCAAGCAGCTCAAAAGTTTTGTCGAAAATCACGGAGATACAGAGCCTTTGGAGCTTCTTTCTAAATTAGAAATACGATTTCAAGATGCCATTTTAAAGTAAAAGAGAAGACAAAAAACAATATATGAATTTTTGCGTCCTTAAAGTGACTATTCATGTCATTGTTTTGTATTACATACTACATCTATGTATCTATATACGTATATTATACTTTGTATGTATATATCTAAAGGAAATAAACTTTTTTTCTTAAGTTTAAAGTTTCTTATTTATATAAAAACATTTATATACATATACGACTTAAATGTCCCAGTTTTTTTAATATATTCATTTTTCGTTAAAACACGATTTTTGTTGTATCTACTACATATTTCTTTTATGCGGACACCCCTCCTGAACGGACATCTTCAGTTGGTTCCGTTGGTGTCCGTTCAAGGGAGATTTCACTGTATATAAATATATTCATATATATATGGAGTTCCGGACACATTGGTGGAAGCTGAAGACCAGGACATCTAAAATATAAGACAGTACGTGTGAGTTACGATTATAAAATTAAAGATTTCAAATTATAATTAATTTTCAAAATTTACTGCCCCAATTTCATTTTGTAAAAAAATTTGCAAATTTATCTAGCCAGGGATTGATTTAGGTATTTGTTAAAAAGAAATGTTGTTAAAAAGCGATATATATATATATATATAAATCAATACCTGTCTAGATAAATTTGCAAATTTTAAACGAAATACAAAATGAAATTAGAGCAGTAAATTTTGAAAATTAATTATAATTTGAAATCTTTAATTTTATAATCGTAACTCACACGTAGTGTCTTGTATTTTAGATGTCCTGGGCTTCAGCTTCCACCAATGTGTCCGGAACTCCAAATTGTTATGATAATATCAGCTGATACAGTTTTTAACTCGAATAATTTAGAAGAATTTCAAATATTATGATTAATTCGAAAAATAACGAATTTTTCTCTGGAGAGACAACTCCGACATGTGTGACTTTGGCACAATTGTTATTTATCTCTGACGACTACCGGGGTTACCCCTTCTGAACGGGCATCTTCAGTTGGTCCCGTTGGTGTCCGTTCAAGGGTGATTTCACTGTATATATATATACACCACCGCTCATAATAAAATAGACACTATAAACAAAGAGAAGTATTTTTATTCATGTAGTAGTTCTATAAGCATGTACACAATTTATTAATTAAAGAACTAATTTGATAAATAACGAAACTGAAATATTACCTTTGAAAATCCTGAAATAATTACGAACAATACAAACAATGCCAGGTATAGATATTTTAAATAATATACGGGTAGAAATTTTATAACACTACAAACGAAACCCGAATTCTAAGGGCTGAGTTGCTCCAGAGAGAGTGTTTACTCCATAAAGTATGCGTAAATTACATTAACAGCCAGTTTAGTTTATCATTAGATACTGTTACGTACAGCTCGATATTGTTACTTCTCTGTGCGAATAAATAATTTAATTCCTGTGTAAAAAGCCTCTCACTAAACGGCTTCGAACAAATTGGTGCACTTGCTAGCAAATATCATCCAGGATGTTCTCCAGCATGCAGGGGCGACGATGAACACATAAAATTGCTTACTAAGAGAAATAAACTTGAAAATATTCGTTGGCAGAGTGAAATGTCGTTTAAAAGAAGCAAACCTCCACAGTCAAATTACTGTTGCTACGTCATCAGAATACACAAAAACGTCTCCAGTGGCCTAACACTCACAAGGACTCGACAGTAGAACAATGGGGAAACGTACTATGAACTGATGAGTCCAAATATAAAGTATTTGGTCAAAACCGCAGAACATTTGTCGGGCGCTCAAAATACGAGAAAATGCCTTCTGAGTGCATTACAGCAACAATAAGGCGGTGGATCCATTCCTGTATGAGGCTGTTTTTCATTACGTGGAGCAGGAGACCTTGTGAAAATTGATGGAATAATGAGGGAGGAGAATTATCGCGAGATATTAGAAGAAAATGCTCTACCATCCAGATTGCGCTTAATAGGCAACAATTTCGAGTAGATACGCGATAACGATCCGAAGCAAACTACCTCGCTGATGCAGAGAATAAATTAATATTAAATATGACTTGATCTCCCGAGTCCAAATCTTAATCCAATAGAATTTCTGTGGGACAAACTGGACACACGAATTAGAAGAGAATGTCCAACTTCCAAAATCCATCTCTGGACGATATTGCAGAGGGAGTGGAACAATATTCCTCAAGATGCAGTAAGAAAATTGAAGGACGAATTGTGGGAGCATTTATTAAATCAAGAGGTAGATTTTCAGAGGAAAAGGAAGTATTACTTACTTTATCTTTTTTAATGCTTATTATTACTTTTTGTTTTGTGTACATATGTGCAATAAGTCGTAGATGAATAAATATTTTTCTTATACTTGTTTAAAGTTTTGAAGCGAGAGCAAAATTTTGCATGAAATAGGAAGTGTCCATACTGTTATGAGCGGTAGTGTATATGCATATATACATATATATTTATATTGTGTACGCCAACATTCCTTAGGATTTAAATAATTTAATTTCATGAGCTACTAATTTTATATCCTTTACAAAAATCAAAAAGCACCATAAACTTAATGCTTCTTCTGAGAAGTAAGGAAAGTAAAACGACATGATCATTCATCTTATCGTTCCGACATGATCGTACCCACTACATACTTAGATATTTTACGCTGCACATACTTACTTGTCAAATATGCGCAGTGCATGAAGATCTTGAAAACTAGCAATTAGCGCTTGATTTAAGCATATACAGCAATATTTATTACTCCCATCCAACAATTTACACGACAATAATTTAAACGAAAATAGGAAGTCATTACGGTTAGTTATTTTTACGTTACGTATCTTTTTTATTTCCAGTTGATTTAAATGTTTCCGGCGAAATAGAAGCATCAAGTGTGAAAGTGAATATTTTCTTTTAATCCAGATAATAAATTTGTACTTGTGAAAAGACCAGTCGGCAGCAGAAGTACTAATTATAAAATAATTGCTATAAATACATACGCTTCTTTTATTTACATTTCAGAGGATCGATGCCACTCTCGTTACTTGCATTAAATCTCCTCGCGCCGTGTGTACAGGAAATATTCCAATTAATTAGCTAAAGTGGAACTTGAAAGATTTACAGTTCATTTAATCAAAAGCGCGTTATTAATACGATATTATAACTTTTTTGATAGCAAGTCATAATGTCAAAATTAATTGGAAAAACGAAATTCGGATTAACAGCCTTTTTTTAAAGCAATACCATCACTGGTTTCCCTTGTAGAGGAGATTTCGTCATTTTTGTGAAGTTATACATATGTATAAATTAATGTATTTCTATAAATCTAATCTGTCCATTAACTTGCTTCTGTTATTTATACTTAGTCTTATGCATAATATTAACAATCAAGAAAAACATTTTTTACCTGATATTAATCACAAAATAGGAATAGTTTTCTGAATGAAAACGCAAACATAAAACAACTTTAATCAAAGTTTTAAAGTTGGTCTGTAATGTGGCTGCAGCAGTACTGTAAAAAGAATAAATTCTTATATAAAGATAGCTTATTAAAATAAATTCTTGTCTAAAATAATTAGAATGATTGTGTGATTTTTAAGTATTTTTGATTCGAGAAAAATGGATACACTATCATTTAGCTATATATACAGCACTATACGTTGTATTTGACTTCTTTAAATGAGACTTGAAAAAGGGTGGTGACAAGTTTGGAATACTGCCATTAGAAGACTTCAGAACCCCACAACAGTGTCAGCTCTAAGCAAGATGTTTACTATGCAACACAACAGTTTTTACATTTGTGAAGTAACAGTAAAAGTTAGTCTGCGATTGCAATACAGTGTGAATTTTGTCGTAAGTTTAACATTAAACTCCCAACGGGGAAGAATATTGGACGTTGGAATATATAATTTGATGAAACTGGCTCTCTTTATAAGGGTAAAAGACTGAAGCGATAGCGTGTATCGGAGGAGAACATACACACTCTTCGCGTAAATGACGGGATAAACTGTATAGAATTTTGTGTCCATGTGTTCCGAAATATGCAGGGTGAATTGTTTCTATCTCGTGCAATACTTGGCCCTGAAACGACGTCTCATCGAAATAGAAAAATCTACAGACACAATGTACATATGTGGCGGCTAAAAAATTCGCATGTAACAGTGGAACACGAGAGCGACAACCTAAAAGTTAATGCGTTTTGTGCCATATCGCCAATAGAGGTTTGCGAAACTTTCTCTTTTGGTGAAAACACGGTACTGAAGTAACGTATCTTGAAATGCTGCAAACTCAGCAGCTGGGCAAAATCTCCGCCTCATGTTCGACGTTTCCTGAACGAATTTCTATCTCAACGTTGGTAGGTCGTATTGCGAAAGAAGACCTGACGCTTTAGTTCTTGCCACGGAAGCCTGCTGATCCCATACTCCGCGATTTTTTTCTGCGGGGATTCATCAAAGATGCAGTTTTTGTACCATCTCTTCCTATAAGTTTTAATGTGGTAAGAAGCTCCATCACAGTTGCAATACATTCAGTGTCGCTATATATTCTTCATGGAGGGATTGGGGTGGGCCTCAGATAAAGCGTGGGGCATCAAGGGGCGGAGTGGTGTTTCTGTTGTTTTCGCAAAATATTTTGGATTTAAGTCTAATAAAATTAGATATTTCCATTTTTCTTACTTCTTACTTTTATTTTATGGACATTCTGCATATTTATGTCTAGCATACATGTTTTTCGCAACTATATAATGCTGTCGGTTTCAGTATTATCGCTATATTCTTATTTTGTAGTTCCTGATAACTATTTCTCTCTCATGAGATGATTCATCACTCCTACACATATGTTTGTTTTTCTTATTGTTCATTAGTGTTACGTGAGCTCAACCATTTCTTTAAATCTTTCTTCTACAGCTGCATCTCTATTTCCAAAACTTCTTCTCTTGCCTATTTCCTACTATCTTGCTTTATTCCTTTAAAGATTTATTGACTTCAGTTTCTTCTTGTTTCTAGCCACTCTAGCAATGTAATTTGCGCAGGTTACTACTTAGTAACTTTTATTAGTTGTGCGCCCTTCTGCGTTATATTAAATAACAGCACTAAGAAAACGATGTCCTTCTCTTAGTCTTGTCCTAATTTCAAACTCTCTTCTGATTTTCCTTTTGCACTGTTCCAGTTTCATTGCTTGCCGTTTCCTTTAGCGTTATAGTCAGCGGTTGTTCTTTTGTCTAATGTAAACTGTTGGGAGTTTGAATTCATAACATATGTCGTTAATTAGGAAAAGAACATCATGGCTACTTCAGTATGAAGGGTAGCAGATATTATTTATACCAATTATTTTATTTACAATACCACAAATAAATTATAATTCAAAGAAGTTTAAAACGGTTCGTTGGTCCAATCGTGCATCTTGCTGTCACAACAGCAACTGTCTTGCGTTCGAATCCCGCCTGTGAAATTGTAGGGGCAGAATTACATACTTGGACGAATCCAGCGTCCGGCTTTCCAGTCATCATTCTGCATTGGTAAAATAATTACCGGCACTTTATGACTAGGAGATGAAGTAACGGTCCATGAAATACTTCATACTCACTGTCTATACTTCAGAAGTTCTAGTGTTTACAACAAGTCAAGTAGCTTATAACACCATTTGGGCGCTCACCATATACAAAAAGTCTATAATACCAACAACTCATAGTGAAGTGTGTTATTAATTAGAACAGCATTCCATTCAGATTACAAAATGAATAAACCAATACGGTTTCAGGATCCTCTGTAACACACTAAAAAAGCGATAACGTCTCCTAAGTTAGATATACCGTGCAACTACATCAGCTAAAACTTTTAGAATACCGGCTTTACTAGATAAAGTTAAAGCTTCGATTATTAAAAGAATTCGCTCTACCCTACCGACTGCACGATGAGGGTCCATGTACTCTTAGAACGCTGCATTCCGTATAAATTAGTAATTTATGAAATGAAGAGTTCACTGCGATACCTATAAGTTGTATAACCATACTGTAATTGCAATCGTTGTGACTTGAATACTTATTTCTGTTTCATACATTGTGTGTGCGTTTCGTTCCTACACATTTTATATTTTTTTCCTATTATTCCTGGACTTTTCTTTCTATTGATTTTATGATCTATTTCAATTCTTCTGTAAGGAGAAGGATGCATTGTTACCGTCCCTTCTTCTTGATTTTTCTTTCGATTTTGTCCTATAGTTCAATATTTTCAAGTATCTCTGTCTGATTTTCTCCTCTTTACGTATTAGATTTCTCTTTTTATCTCTAGTATACATACATCGTTCCTTTCTGGATTTGTCTCTAGGAATTTCCTATTTCTTTCGTTTTGAAATACCTTTCCATAGTTTACATTTCTTTTTAATATCTAGGTCTCTCTAATCTTTTTTGTGACTTTTGCTCTGTGCTCTTCCTATCCTTGTTTGTATTTTTCAACTATTTCCCAAGCTAAAGATGTACTTAAAACTTATTAAAGAAGCTATTTTCGTAAGAGAACAGCCACGAAACTAATTATAACATGGGTTTAAAAGCACTCATACGCAAAATAATTTTATTTCGATATCACATCTAAAATACGCGACTACTCTAAAATAACTAATAATAGATCTTATTTGTATTGGTTAGCATAATTTCTTCTATTATACGTGAGAAAACTGATGAAAATGGAATGTTTATAATTTATAGGTGCCCAATTGCTGATCCCCTGCTAATCCGTGTTACTATTCGTAGTTGTAATTTTTTATTGTTTTTCGATGTATTATTTTCTCATTTGAAAAGAAGAGAACCCAACAAAATGCTATAGTGAATAAGCAAACCGGTGCCTACGGTAATAAATGAAGTGGCACAAACATCACAATTCAGTGACTGGCTTGTTACCTTGAGCTCAAGCAACTGGATTTGTATAGCTGCGGGTAGTTAAAGATGGAAGTTTACAAGTGAAGAAATAGTATACAAGAACTGAAAAACATCGAAATATCTGAATCGAAGAAATATTGCACGCAATGGGGAGATGACCTACCTCAAATGTAATGCAAGATGTATTTTAGAAAATCTTCGAACATTTTAATTATATCAACTACATCGGAAATGCTTTACTCAATTGTTTTTCTGTTAATGACACGTTGATAGATTAATAATTTGTAGTTTTAATGATTTCATACATCAACGTTAAGGATGGTAGCAACGACGGCCTTTTAGTTTGGAATACTATTCGTTTTGATGAATAAAAGAAGTACTATGCTAGTTTGTGCGTTTAATTTCGGGTGTTGTTTCAAATTATCCTACTAAATAGTTTCAATCATGTCACCGAAATTAATATGGGGGTTATTTCCATTTTGAAATGTTATTTGCCCATTACAGATCTGTTGTTCAGGAGAGATTATTTCTTTAATGTCATTAGATGATTGTAAATGTAATTAATTTACAAAAGAAGTCTACCACTCTATAGGAACAAAGATGTTTCATATACGCAATAAGAATGAGTGTATATCTTTCTGTCTCGTATCGAATTATCATCCCAATTACATAATAATTAATATTTGCACTTCAACAGATCTTTTTTATTCGGATAAGACGAAACAGCCAATACAGTTATTTTGAAATAAAACCGACTTTTACGTTCTGGCTTAAATACGAACTCTTTACAGAAAAACTGATGCATATCTCCTACTGTGTAGGTACCATAGGAATGATCTCGCGGTGTATTCGTTCAGTGTATGGATTAAAAGTCAAGATAAAGATGTTATTAATTTCCGATTCAACCTCGTACGTTTTGGTAGAAAACGTTTCCTGCTCCGTTCTCTTCCTATTTCATCTCTGTGCAACGCTCGGTTTCAATCTGATGTATGAGACATAACGAGTTAATAACGAGAATGAGAGACGCACAAACGGCAACGACGAGTTGCTAAGGGACGTTCTGTTTTAAATCAAACATGATTTATGTGAAATTTCATTGTTCCCACATCGCCTTGATTCATTCACACCTGCTTATTTACACTACTCATTCCTTAATCATTCGTTATTGTTCTGCTATGATAATTAACTGTCTTGTAAACGAATATGCGATACGTCGATTCCCAGATCTTGCAAGATAAAATCTAAACAAAGTTTGTTCCTGTGTTTAAACAGCACTTAAGTCGTATCCGAAAAGGTGACAATAGCGATGTATGTATAACGTTCAATTCTAAAAGCAGAACGTTTGCCTTAGACGTCATAAAATCTGAAACTTTCCCACATTTCACACTTTCTCACACTTCATATTGACGCACTTTTAAATATACACTATTGCCCCTAAGTTTAAGACCATCAATCGAAAAATAGCATAGTGTTTAAAAACAATATCATAACTATATAACTATGGTTTCAATATATATATCGTAAAAATTTTTCTAAGATTACAACAAAAACTGTAAATGTAGTAATAGCGTTGCATTGAGTCCATAATGTATGATTTGCTAAATTCACTGCTATTGTAATCTCTTCACACCATTACTTGCTCGGTTATTTATTTCGAAATTACATCGAAATCGGTAAATACCGATACGCAGTTGAAATAAAGATATATGAACAGTAAACAATTGCACGCAGTATTTAAGACTAAAAGACGTTTATATAAGTCCATACCACGAGGAGAGGTCCAGAAGTTCGTGGAATGGAGGGGATGGAATGAGGATAGGGGCACTCGCTAGGTGTGATTCCGATTGGCGACTCATCATTAGTATATAAGTTAAGTTGCAGCCCTATGGCGTTAATAAAGTTGATCAAGGCGACTATGGTACCTATAGCCACCTACGCCGGGGAACTATGGCACCAAGCGTCTGATCAACAAAAAAACAGAATACAAGGCCAATTAAACAAAATTATCCGTCTCGCGACGAACACCCCGCGGTACATGAAAAATGAAGATCTCCACGCGGAACTAGAGCTGGAAACCCTAGATGCCATTATCCTAAGAAGAACCAATGACACCGTACAAAGGACGAAGACACCCAAATGAAGAGGTAAGAAAAATCATTAAGCCAATCAGAAGACTGAGAAGAGACGGCGTCAAACAAATAAAAAGAAGAGCAGAAGAGAAAGGTATAACGCTTCAACCCCCGAAAAGAAGCAAACATGCAAAAAAATAAAACAAAAAAATGTAACACACTGCACACAGGCCCTAAAAAGGGGAGAAAAAAAATGTAAATTTATAAATAGATGAATAAATAAATGAACTGTACCCATAAATTGGAAACACCGTGCTGTGATAAAGTTCCTTACAAAGCAAGGAAAGAACGCTCAAACCATATTGAATGAAATGGAAACCGTTTATGGGGAACAGTGCCCTAGTAAATCAATGATTTATAAGTGGCATGGTCTTTTTAAACATGGTCGGGAGTCGATTGAAGACGACCTCCGCTCAGAACGGCTAATTGAGGCTACCACATCAGACATTGTCGAAAAAGTGCAAAAATTTCTAATGCAAGATGCCCGTTTGAAGAAAAAACAATTATCTGCATTAGTTGGAGTATCGGATACCACCATTTTGCGTATCCTACATGACCACTTGAGTATGACAAAAGCCAGTGGAAGATGGGTACTGAGAATGGTCACGCCGCTGCAGAAGCAGAAGCGCGTCTGTGCGTCCAAACAATTTTTGGAGCTGTGTGGAGACAAACCTGCACATATTTTCGAGCGATATTAGAAAAATTAAAGGAGGCAGCAAAATTGATCAAGGGTGTGTTGCTCTTGCAAGACAATGCGCCGGTTCACAAGAGCAAAGTTGTAATGGCTGCTCTGTACAAGCATGCCTTTCAATCAATAGTCCATCCACCCTACAGTCCAGACCTGGCACCTAGTGATTTTTATTTGTTCCCCAATTTAAAAAAAGACTTACGTGGAAGAAAGTTTTCCGACGACAATGAGATAAAGAAGGCAATTTTGGCCCATTTTGGGGCGAAATATAAAAAATATTTTTATGATGGTTTAGAAAAATTAATTCATAGATCTAATAAGTGTATTGTGATTAACGTTGATTATATTGAAAAGGAAAAATAGATTTATTGTTTTATTTTATTTAAAACCCTTTCATTCCACGAACTTCTGGACCTCCCCTCGTATACTAGATAAATTTAACACTGTCTATTTTGGACAGGCCTACCAAAATGATATGGCAAAAGGTACATTCTAAAACGTATTAATGTATTACACTTAACAATATAAAGTACTCGGAGATAAAGTACAACTTTGCGGGTCATTTTTACACTAAATAGTACTCGGCCGTTTGCATATATGCATTTTTAAAAATATGGTTATTATCGAAGTAGTGTTTACCGAGTTTTGCCGTGTTTGTCACAGTAATATACTTTGCTGGACATAGCGCGAACTTTTCATAAGTCTTCCAAATGCTTTAGAAATTGTGCAGCAAACACGGCAAAGTTTGAAGAACGCAACTTCAATTAAAAAACAACCATGATACAATTCAAATGACGATTGCAAGGACTGTGTGGATGTACAATTCACAGGTACGGCAGTAAACTCCACTCACACAAATTAATTAATTATGCGGAACGTAGCGTTTCGAGAGCACGTGGGCTCCCATTGTCAACCGTGTTACCGACTGAAAGTAAAAACTGTATCACACATGCAAATTATATTTTCTACGCAGGCTCTAAAATTTTCTAACCATATGACTATTTACAATCTACTAGGTGGCCTCATGCCTTTTACGGGAAAGGATGGACCGAAAGCGAACCGTATCTTTAACAGGGCCTATGGTAATAAATCCATCAAACTCGAGTGTGCAATTGGGGGTGGTTCTCTGTTCAATAAGTTTCCGTTCTTTTTCATATATACCGTTTCGTACGCGTCTAATTCTCTATACGAGCACACGTTTTTAAGTAGTGTCAGATTTTTTAAATCAATCTTATGTCCGGATTTTACCATATGCTCTGCTACGCTTGATAGTTTAGGTTTGTCGAAACGATAGTGTCTCATATGTTCTTTGAACCTCGTTTCGATACTCCTTTTTGTTTGTCCAATATAAACTTTCTCACAATCATTGCATGCGATTTGGTATATTCCAGACCTTTTTATCATCTCCGGTTTATCTTTGGGATTCCCTAAGAGATTCTTTAAGTTGTTTTTTGACACAAAAGACACGTTCATATTTAGTGGCTAAATGGCTTTATTTCATCTTTGTTAAACAATAACTCATTTTCGGGGTTACAAACACATTTTTTGTCTAATCGGAATTACAGAAACTGCTGCAGGAACAGACTTGCACGATTTCAAGTGTGTCTGGTTTGCTTACTTTATTCAATTCGTTTCTCTCTTATGTTGGAAAACCGTATGCGTCAAAATGGCTCTCTTTTTCGAATAAAGCGATCAAGGGCATATTTTGCACTCCCAAGAGTGAAAGAACTTTTTTTGCATCTTCGGGTGTAACATCTTTTAACGCAAACATAAATTAGAAATTCTTGCGAAAGCGTCGACTTGTCTGGATTTAATTAAATAACTGTATTTCGATGAATTCCACCTACGCATTTCAACAGAAATGTTTTTAATCAATTTCTAAATACCACACAGTTACGCGTTGTTTAGATGATAATTTAGTTTAATTTTATTTTAACCATCATTGTTTGCAGTTGTGTTAGCCCTATTTGGATAACAGAGGTGAAAATAAAAACTTAAATATTACAAAACACGACGCAATAATTTCTCTTCGTAACGAAAACAGAAATGAACATTACAGAATAAGCAAAAAGCAAAAACCGCTGTTTATGCGACAATTTGAAGATATCAAGACTGGAAACGGAGAGTACAAAACAACAGTCACTGCTGAACTTAAATTTAAGCAACTGTATCATACATGCGTATAATACGTAACTATTAATATACATGTGTATAATACCATAAAGAACTACTCTAATATCAACATATGTAATCGCCACATAATTTTTTTCTCAAAAAACTTTACTTTTATTTTTACGTGCTGATTGAAATATAAGTAATATTGTTTTATACCTATCTTTAAGTCTGAACCTACGAACCATAAGTAAGCTTTTACAGCTACGACCTACGCCAAACGGCCACCTATGAAATGAGAAAACGAATAACAACATTGAGACGCAATTTAAACTTTAGAAATCTGCTTTATACGAAACGATCAACAGCTCAGACTTCGCAGTTTACAAAGATGCCTTCTTATTTTTAGAGAAGCGTATATTAAATTCCATGGGTATAAAAGTAAAGAATTAACACTAATTATTTAAAGTATTATTAACTGACAAGGAAATACAGGTAATCCGGAAATTCGGAAAGAATTGTAACTTTGTACTTTTGTAGACCGATATTTTGTTTTAGGGTTTTGAGTCAAATCACATAAACGCAATACCACCCTTAGAAATCTACGTCAATCTCACCGTAGCTGTGAAAAAGAAATATTAAAAAAAAATTCAACAACTTTTTATATGTTTATAAGAGTCTATATTATAACACTAATAATTTTCTTGTAGCCATTACCTATTTAGAAGAACCGCCACCACTCCAATTTTTTTTCAAAAACCAAAAGGGAAATACCAAAAATATGTTACAACGAATTTATTATTACATATTGTAATGGTATTTTTTGTAACCTCTGTTCTCCTCAAGAACGCATCTTCCTACAGTCTACTTACCTTTGTCTTTTTTACTTATTTTTCTTATGCGTAGGTTTCTTCAATCTCATAGTATTGTGAGGGAGAATGTATTGTTGGACTCCCTCTGATAGCCGCAACTTCGGGCAAAATCGATAGATTCCTTTATGTAATCGCCGATTACACTTTTTTTATGATATACTCTGCATTTAATTCAATACTCAAAATTTCCTCTAGACCTTATTATATAAAAAAATCCCTTTAAAGAAGGAGTCCCTTATTCAACAGAAAGAGAGGAGCAAAAATACTGCATTAAAAGTTTATATAACAGAAAATCGCATATAGTTAATGTAAAATCTTATACAAAAATATTTAGCGCACACGGTACCAAAAGCCGGAGATGTTGGCTTTGGATACGATCTTTGCTAATTGCCGTGTGTGGAAACACATGGAAAATGTTTTCGTTGCCATGATGCATATCAAAGGTAATTGTTAACTAACATAAGGACCTAGTGGCGATACATGAGCGAGAATTAGCGTGAATAGCAAATACAGAGCATCAACACATAGTATAATACCCGGAAATCTGGAAAAATACTGTTGATCCAGACGAAAACATCGAAGTAACCTCGGCCCTCCTACCGTCAGCTTCCTGTTAGAGAGATCGAAGATTCGCCGATCTACAATATCAAATTGCGTATGTGAGTAACGAAAGAAAAGGACTTTATTTGTGTCCAAATTATTTATTAATTTGTTTTTCAAAAATTTAGTTAACTGGAGCTTACGATAGGTACTTGTCGAAATCACTCACCGTTGTAGGTGATACAACCTTCTTTCATTAGCATATTGTCAGTCTTTGCTCAAAATATCTTTTCTTGTTTTACTTAATCTAGTCATATAAAGTATTTATATAGGGTAAAATCACTCAAAGAATCTACTAGGCTAGAGTTCATTACGGGCCCTGAGATTTCACAAAAATACGTATTAAACTTGCCCTGATGCTTTTGATTTTTTGATTTGGGAAAAGATATATAACTAGCACCATACGGTCGCATATGTCAATGCGGTAATAGCAATAGAAACACGCCTAAATACATTATAGAGTATGCTCCCTCAAATTTTTAATGTTCTAGAGAGAAGAACTATCTCTATCCCCTTATTATTCTTTTTAACGTTAAAACTTTTATGGCAAAGAATGTAGGAATTATACAGAGTTTGACTATATAAGTTGAATCTATAGAGAAACAATTTAATATGTGTTTAGTGCTTTCTTGCAACTGCGTGGAAGGTTTCTGAATTTTACGTCTACCAGAGCGCCCGAGATATAAATATTTTCTCAATACCAAAATTTATAGAAAAGGTTTCAACTCCATCCCTCAGTTTCTTCACGACCATTTGCACAAGTAATTAAAATTGACGGAGTTGAAATATCACGGTGTAGCTACAACTTCGTCGCTGTGAGAAGAGTGCTAACCAAACTAATTTATAATATTCGTTCCAGGTGTAAACATTTTCTTTGTCTTAAAACCTACCGCCACAGTATATCAAGTTTTTGATATGTTAAATGTTCAACTTATTTTCGAAGTATATTTCACCCTTTTTCAACACGTATTGCTTCAAGAATTTTTATATGTATATGCATTTGTTTATGAAAAGATCTCATTCAAATATTTTTTTAGATTAACGTTTTATGCAGAAAGCATACATAAAATTTAAACGCTCATAACACGTTAAGAACTTGTCGTAGACGAAAGCGTTTCAATTCTTCGAAACAAACTATGTATGTATACCTAGCATAGTGCACACCACAAAACATTCTGTTTTAAAACCCTACTTATTTGAAGATAAAACGTATGACAACTTCACTGCGTTCTGTTATCTTTACCGACCAAGAAGTGCCTCGCCACTACCATAAAACACATCCATTTTATGGCTGACTGTATAAAATTTATAGACTGCGTCAGCAACTAAGAAGTTACATTTGATCACATAAATTGCCTTTTCTTCTTGTTCTCTCAAAAAATATAAGATAAATAAACGCTACTGAGCGTTCGGTTACGTCCATCAGTAAAAAAGTTATAAATATTTAGACATAACAATTTTAATTAATACATTAAAAAGTTTTTATCGAGGTGAAACACTATTAAAGGTGATTTTATTATTATCATTAAATCCATTAGATGCCATTAGAAACCACTAAATCTTTAAACAATACGCGGAAGGTTTTCTAGTTTACTTATCGGTATTTTACTGATAGTGTAACTACTGCTGCAACCAGTTGGTATCGTCTCACCTTAGTACAGGTCGTTATATACTCGCAATACATTTAGAAAACTGCTTCGTAATAACCCTTAGTTCTATTTCTTCTTTAATTCGCACTTTAATAACATTTATAAAATCAAATTCTTATTTAATATGTCAAGTTACATTGGAGGTACACAGCGCATTAATCGCAGAAAATCCTCATGAATACAATTTTTTCACAATTCCTAACGTAAACATTTTTACGATCCATAAAGTTACATTAGATATTTTTGCAGTACATCTGTAAACACAAACTTAAAAGAACTAATTATCTAAATGACTATAATGAATACACCTGCTCCTCATGATTTGTCTAGAAGTAATTTAAAATATGCGTAAGCCTATTAAACATTTCGTTCTCTTCCACCGAGACTAAATTTCTTTCCTCGTTAAGTGGCTCCGTATTATTTGACTTTCCATCGTATTACTTATCAGCAGCTCTTAAAGATAGCCTGTACGAACCAATAAACGATTGGAGAACTATTCCAACCGGTCTGATACAGCTACCGTATGCACATATAAAAGCGATATGCGAAGAATCTGTACCACTGCCGCAGAAACAGACTTTTTGTACAAGAAGAAAGTTTAATTTTATTGCAGAGGAAATATTTTAAAAGAAAACGTCTCTCATTATTGCCGATCGTTTTCCTATCGTTAATTTAACCACTAAATCTCGATTTCTCAAAACATATCAATAAATATCGCGTATGTGCTATCTCCATCCCATTCCATTAGCTATTGAATCGATTCAAGGTTTAAACGATGTCTTTATATGGACCAGTGCAAAGCATTTACCGCATTGTGAAGTTTCCATTATTTTTTCTTCGTTAAAAATCAACAATCCTACGCATCACATGCAATAACAGTGACTTGAGTAACCTCGTCTGATAATTAATACATTTTGTAAATAATAAACGACGTCGCTATTTGTACGTGTGCAAAGTATTTTTTCTCTTTCACAAAAGATAAGCAGTAAGTATTGTTACAACGATTGCAAGAACTATATGGTTGTATAATTCACGGGTATCGCAGTAAACTCCACTTCCCACAAATTATTAATTATTCGAAACGCAGCGTTCCGGGACGACGCATGTGGACTCCCATTGTCAACCGTGTTACCGGGGTAACAATGGGAGTCCACGTGCTCCTAAAACGCTGCGTTCCGAATAATTATTAACTTGTGTGGAGTGGAGTTTGCTGCGATACCTGTGAGGTAAGTATTGTTGTTATAAACTAGTTGCTCGTGTGTTTTTACTTCTAAGAACTAGTGTGTAAATGTTATATAGTCACAAAAAGTTTCCCAGATTACGGTGACTATACAGGTACTGATAGCTATCCCTGTAATAATAACCAAACGCTACACAAGCGACTTAAAAGAGAGCATGCATATAATTAATACTGTCAACTAACGGCTCTTACTTTTAAAATATCTAAAAATCTGGTGTTAATAATATGTACTTTGGAGTTAAGGAATTAAAATAACGTATTACGTGCAGCAATGCCTAATCGTCAGATATCCCACGGCATTCTTTGACGGCGAATCAGAAAGGAAACAAATGGAAAGGTTAGCAATATGAGACTAATAAGATAAATACTAAACCGAACCACTCGTGTTAAAAATAGAAGATGCACATAGAACACTAATGGACCAAATCTTTGAGTGTTTTAGAATGAATGGAAAATGCTGTTGAGCAGGAGATGTAAGCTTGAAGTACAAAAGGGGGTCCTTCTTCTTCTTTTTTTCCTTCCTTCCTTCTTCTTCTTTTCCTCTTCTTCCCTTTCGTGTTTTCCTTATTCTTTCGATCCGTCTTCACCTTTAGTTTAAATCAGCGGTTCTCAACCGGTGTGGCGCAATTTATAATTTATTTTTATTATAGCTAATCGCGTTGTAGCTATTATTTAAGATAGGACAAGAAATGGAAGATTCCACCTGAGTCTGGATTATTCGATTCCCATTGAAAAAGAATTTTATAAATTTAGAACATCTCAGGACATTCTGAAGCTCTCAACCCGTCCGTTTTACTGCAGCGGCGATATAAATAAGCTGACCCCGTTCTGAACAGCATACTTTAGAGATAGCAAATGACTCTAGACGCGATATAACGTTGATAACTGATCATAAGGCAATATTTTAGTATTACTGTTACATTAGACAAGAGTTTTTTAACGAGTTCTTCGTTTTCTTTATCCAAACTGAATGGAACTAAACTAACTTCCAACGATTTTGAAAGTTTTATATAAAAAATTGTCCATATGCGAATAATATACAGTTTGTAATACAATTTGGCAAATCATCGATGGTACGAAATAAATTTAAAAGGAATTTGGAATTAAATCGCCAGCATGTTTCCCAGACATCAGTCAAATATTTTCGGCGTATTTTGTCCAGTCAAGAAAAATTACGCTTAGCAAAGTAGCAAAATTAACTGCGGTTGATATTAAGGCGCATAAGATTGGGGAAAAGATTATGTTGAGTGTCAAAGCCGTGGGACAAGTTGAAAAGATACGGTTATTAAATTATACAGTGAGCTGACGAATTAGTGGTATGTCCGCAGATATTGAACTCGTTCTAACAAAAAGAATAAAGGAACTCATGACTTGCACCTTCAATATGAATCACCTCAAGAAAAGATGAATATAAGATAGCATCTATACGACAAAAATCAGCAAAAAGCACACAACGTTGCTTTTATCAAATTTTTAAAAATCATAAAATTGATGCGACGATTGAGAAATATCAGCCCCTCCACAATCTCGAATATCTTGGAAGCGAAAAGAGCACCAAATGATTTTTTTGTAGCTCAAATCAGCACAAAATACTGTCGTTATCAAATTTTCAAGAATCGTGTAGTTTCTTTGGTGGCTGCGAAATAAGGATTACCGTTACCTCATAATTTTAAATATATTGGAAATCGGACGAGCACAAAACAATTTTTTACGGCACAAATCAGCACCAGACGAGCAGAAATCCTTGCCGTTAGCAAATTTCCGAAATCCCGCTTTCTGCTTCGAAAGCCCTTGGATTTTTAATTCGAAGTTGCCATAACTTCCAAAATACTGTTTTCTACATTATACTATTCATTTGTTAGGAGTCGTTTAGAATATGCCTTTATAGTATGGTTTCAAGACTTTTGGAGTTTATTCAGACAGATATATTGATTATACTGCTTTGTTATCTTTACATAACTTCGAAGCTTTATCTGGTAGAAGTGAATTTGTATACTGCAAGTTTCTTGTTGAATTTATTACATAACGAGGTTGATAGATAGATTTTTTTCAATAGTATGGGCATAAATATTTGGTTATAATTCATTTAATGTACTTAGAAATATTATATTAATATAGCCAATATTAAATTATTATTATTATTGATACGTATACCCAATACCCATGTATTAGGAAGCTCTATATTCCAGTGGCACAATAAAGAGTCACCAAACTTCAGGCCAAACGATCAACAATCTCACTAAAGACGATACGTACAAATCAGACAACAAATTTCTTTTGCATACACAGTTTGCACTAGATAATTTTCTTAATTCAAATTGATTAGATTTCAATGGACAAAAACAAAAAGTAAATTGCTTTTACGTCCTTACATTAGAATTCTTGCCCGTAGAAAGCAGAATGTTGTAGTTAATAATATTTAAATTATTATAAGCTACCCTAAAACAAACCGGCTGAAATAAATAAGTAAGAGAAAGATTAAGAATGAAGTTGAAATTTGGGTTATTACCTATTCACTTGTTTAATACTATATTTCACACTACTTTCTACAATAATTAATTGTCTGTAGTGAAATATTTGTTTTTGCCGTAGTAACACAAAATTTGTACCTACTCATGTTACGGATACTTTATTCCGATACTTTTAAACCGTTACATACATCGCTATTGCGTGTCTAAATGTGAGGAATCCATTTTCCAAAGTGTTGTCATTAATTCTTATTGAGATGATAAGTACACATGTTTTCCCTGAAGATAAGTATACAAGAAACGAAATATTAGCGCGAAACCGTTAATTTTTCTCAGCCTTAGGCATGCTGCATGTTCAACAGTAGCTTAACGCTTGTTAGCCTCGCTAATCGTATAAGTAATGGGTGACTATTGAGAATTTTTTCGTAGCTCTTCAGAACTGTAAATGTTGCGATATTTAAGCACAATTTCCTACAATAACCACGTAATTAGCTCTGAAACGAAACATTATTTGCATATGTAAAGCTCGACCAAGTCGTTCCTTTTAGCTACTACACTCGAATAACATGAAGTTACAAAAAATATTCAGTTTGACACTTCATAAATGATATTAACAAAATAACAGATTTACTCAATGGAAGAATTCAACGTGTAGTAATGCTTATATAATGTCTAACTCTTATTAATAAAATAATAAATGCTTCATTACTAAGTAAATAAGTATAACTTCGGTAAATGTCGCTAATTTAACATCAATGTGGTAAAGAGGAATAAACGAACGACGCAAAGAAAAGAAAAAGTAGAAACCTGAAAAGAAGATATTCGCTTACGGTACTAATGATAGAATATATACGCTGGTAGAAAACAGGGCACTCTGCTTGTAACTTAAGTGTCCTTCGCATGACAAAATGTCCTGAGCAAAAATTATTTAGTAATGTAATTACTATTGTCTAGTTAATGAAATAAAAGAGAACGCTCTGAGATCTTCTTTAATGCACAATAGCTATCTGTTCGCGAATATTATCTATAGATTAGTTTAGCAATACCAATTGATTATGTAATTTATATTTTTACGTGTCCCTTTTATTGCTATGGACACACATTAAATAAACTAGTTTACCACATTCGTATTTTAGGTCCAGGAATTTTTCGATAAATTTACTTGCATGCTTTACGAATAGTATTATACCGCTTTGCATATACACAATTACTCTGCAATACAATATCAAATACTAATCGTAATCGACGCAACAGAAACTCATACGTATCTGAATCTAGAAACTTACTAAAGTCATCGCATCAAATCAAATACTTGTGTAATAACAACGAGTCTTAGAAACGCAGCGACAGCTGCATGTCCACTGCCGTTCGACCGTATCTCACTCGTCGTCCATGGAAAATATTAAAAATTTATACGCTGACGGGTAGTGAAGCTATTGGTAAATATGAAAGCAATTGTGAATAACATTACTAATATATGAAAAATAAATAATTACTGCTTCTGAAAGTAATGTATAATTATATGTGAGCATGGTCTTAGTTCTTGTTGCAGTAGTGCAAGAATTGCTATGCGGTTAGAAGTGAACTCAAAGAGTGGAAGTTAGAAGACGAGGAAAAAAGCGCACTGGGCCGACGAATCTACGAGGGTGACCTGATATGTTTCCGGAATCGGCAAGAGATGGCGTACGAAGGTAGAAGTGGATTCATTGGTCGGCAAGGGCAACCTTGTGACGAACCACGCAGTGGACTCCCAAAAACCGCTACCAACAATGAAAGGATCGACAAGATTCATGATATCGTGTTAGCCGATCGCTGATCGAAGCTGAAAAAGATAGCAGAGACAACAGGTATCTCAGAAGAACGCGTTGGTCATATCCCACACGAAATTTTGGGTATGAAAAAGCTTTCGGCAAGGGATTTCTTCGTGCGTTTCGTAACCGTGGACGAGACTTGAATCCAGCACTAGGTACTGGAGACCAAGGAACAGTCGAAGCAATGGACATTTCCGGGCGAATCGGCACCGAAGAAAGCAAAGACCGTTTCATCGGCCGGAAAGGTCATTGCGACCATTTTTTTGTATTCTCAAGGTGTGATCCTCATCGACTATCTGCAGAAGGAAAGAACGGTCACGGAGCAATACTACAGTGATTTATTGACCCGATTCCATGCAGTATTGAAGGAGAAACGGCCTCGTATGCAGCGGAAAAAAGTGTTTCTCCACCACGACAATGCACCGGCTCAAAATTGTACAAACTGTCCAACTTGAATGAGTTGCACTACGAATTGGTCTCTCGTGCTCCATATTCACCGGACCTAGCGCCCAGCGACTTTTTCCTATTCCCAAACCTGAGAAAATTACTGGGAGGAAAAGAGATTTGTCAGGAGATTATCACCCCTACAAATGGATATTTTGCAGACCCCGAAACATCGTACTTTTCCGACGGCTTGAAGAGACTGGAGTACCATTTTAAAAAGTGTATTGACCTTCGAGGAGACTACCTTGAACAATAAAAATAGAATACTACACCAATACCGTGCTTTTCGTGCCGATTCCGGACACACAGGTCTCCCTCGTAAATATCTCACCTTTGCTTCAAGCAAAAGAACACTTGTCCTGAAACGAACACTTGAATCCTGTATTTATTACGCAAACAATAAAACATGGAAGAGTCAAGATTTGGGATAATTCTGGAGGTACCTCTCTGAGCGATTTGGTCAAAATAGATGGTATCCATAGGAGATTTTGGAGAGGAATTCCATTCATCTGGAACACGATTAATCGGTGAAAACTTCGTGTTCTAGAACGATAGCGATCCAAAACACAGTGCCAAGGTGTGCCGTGAGTATTTAGAACAACTGAAGCACATAGAGGAAATTGGTGTTACGAAGTAGCCGCTATAAAGTCCAGATATCAATCCAATCGAGTTTTTGTGGGAGAAACTCGACTGACAGGTTCGTAAGTCTACTCAAATTCGTCAACAGCACTGTGGGCATAACTACAGGAATGTGGATTAAAATAGAGCCGCCAACACTGAGAAAATTGTTAGAGAAAATGCTAAGATATTGTGCGGCAGTAATGAAAGCGAAAAGTGGACATATTGAGGAATCCCAGATTTAAGTTAATTTGTAATATCTTTGTTAGCAAATTCATAAGCACATTGTTTTTAAAACCGTTACAGTTTTTTTTGTATAAGTGCAGAATAAAGGTTTATTTTATATTTAGTTTTTAACTTGTTTTTATATTTTGTGGCTGGTAGCGTATATGATAATTAAATTGCCTTGGTATTACCAACGCTGAATTTAATTTTAAGCAGTTTGTAAAATTAGAAATTTCACGGTTCCCGGTAGAATTTGGACCTATAGCTGTTACCACCTAAACCAGTTACACCACGGAGACACTACGTACAAATCACTAAATTTCAAATGGTTACTTTAGATATATTATATTAGTGGCTGCAAACATATCTTTGATATCTAGGCCGGCACGATATTTTAATATCAATATCAGATGCCTGAAGATCAATAAAATTATTCCAACTTCCGTTGGTTTATGTACATATTTGCGTATATATATAACTATTAACTATATGAAATTAGTAACAAGTTTAGTATAGAATAACCATTTTTTACGGTACGATGCGTATAAGAAATGGTTCCGCTTTATAACATTATAAAAGGTCTAAATAGCTAATTTGGAATATATCTCGTGAAAAGGACGCTATCTTATAATCGCGAAACGTACTGGCAACTCACTGATGTTTACCTACATATGTATACACCAGTTCAGCAAAAGGCTTTGCAGATGTGTTTCCGTTTCTATTTTATAGAGCAATAACTGGCTTAATTATAGCGCATAAACCATTCGTAGATTAGGAGAATCTTCGTTTTTAACTCGTCCATAATTGCTTAAAATTTATCGTACGCGCTACTGAAATGAATGTTAATGGATGGACAGGTAGCGGGATCCCACAACACAGATACTTTTATGTAATGAAAGGAATTCTTCGAAAACACGTGTCTCCATTTTTGAGACTGCTTGAATCCAGGAAGAAATTTCATCGGACATTAAACGTAAAAATTAAAAACCGTTATTAATAAACAGATAGGCAATCCGGGTTTACTAAACTGTACTTTAATACAAGAGCAAAGTAGTAGAAAAAACGTAATATATGCTTATACTAACTTCTACACAATGTTCCACAGGGAAATTGTAACAATCAACTGCAAAATTTAAAAATTTTTGATATTAGTATTAATAGGGTCACTTCAGATAACATATTTTGATATAACTGCCGCTTCCAATTATACTGGAACTCGATGCCAGGTTATCTTAAACTCAACCGCTGCGTTTCAAAATTCGATCTATAGTTCTGATTTTTGTAAGATTCTACATATGAATATATGTAATACATGCGTGCAATTGCATTTGAGTTATTAAGAATTTGTAGTAAATTTATAGTTACTATCCGACTTCTGGAAACAGATATCAAAACATGTTGATTAATAGTATATTTCTTACACTTTTCTGTACTTTATTTCATACAACTGGCATAAACTCAAAGATATCCATGAATTAGATCAAAAGTATTGTGTATAATATGTATTTGGAGCATAATTTGATTTCGTTATTTTCTTTTCGACAACGCTGTATACTTGATTCGGAGTGATACGAATCCGAATGATTCAATTCTACTCTTATATTTGCGGATTAAACCATCAGTTTCTATGTAGAATTGAGTTTTTAATTGAGTGAGTACTGGCGTATCACCTAATTCTAAATAGTATCAATTGAAGAGCCCGATATTTCTTTTTCTTTAACATCCAGTCGTGACTATGAAACGGAACATGTTTTTTTAATTGGTATTAATTGCTACTTAAGGTCTTCCCACCTTATTTTCTTCACACGATACCGCCTATTTTCTGCGAAGTTTTCATATAAATTCTGAGCTGCAGACACTTCGGCAAAAGTTCACCATCAATTCAAGCTTGGCCTGCAAGACTACCGCAAATTATCCAGCAATAAAAAACAGGGCAGGTCCGGGAAAAAACTACGAAGTAACCATCTTTTCTTATTGCTTTATTTTTAACAAGTTACTTATTTGTGTCAAATTATTAAAATTTAGTACTATGTATAAGCGATTTTTTTTTAGAAAACTTCAAATCATCACTACAATTATTATTTCTTGATAAAGAAACAGTTCAGTCTTATACTTTAAGTATATAGTTATACCGGGTCCCCTTAAAATAAAATAAAAAAGTACGGAAAATGAAGAGGTGTAATTATGTATATAGAACATAATCCAAAAAGTTTTGAATCAATTACGACCCGAATGTCAAAATTAAAAAACAGTAGGAAATTGTAATATTTACCACCTATGGATGCAGAATGTGTATATATGATAACCATATATTTAACCAAATTTACATACATACACGCAGACTAGACACATTCTGAAAGCACAGTGGTGCGACGAATATTTTATAAGTGTCTTTATCTTTTTTTTTTTCTGCGTCTGCGAATAAATTTTCGCAAAATATTTCGGATTTAAGTGAAATAAAATTAGATCTTTCCATTTTTTCCATACTTTTTTATTTTATTTCAAGGATACCCTGTATAAATTCCACACAAAGCAAATATAAGGTCTGGTTTTGTGTAGATTATTCATTTTTATGAAAAAAAGATGCAACAATCTCTAACAATGAAAAATTTTTTCGACAATTTCGTTAGTATTTTGTATATTCGTTATTACTGATGTATTCATGAAGACGCCTTTACAAATTTATTCCACGAAATTGTTCCTAAACGATTTCTGTGTACAGTTTAATATTTTCCGGGTTCCTTCCTTCAAATTTAACGTCCATATTATTTTCATAACTTCGAACCATTGTCGCGAACATATTTTCTGTATGATTAATATATCATCTATCCACGATATGGAAACCACTCCTGCAGGTCCCGTCCTCCTCTACTCAAGTAACCGTTCAGGCATAACACTCCCGTCCCATATATGTATAATCCAGTTCTCGGCGATACACGTTAGAAGGTTTTCGTCTCTAGCGTGGTTAACACATTGAATTACCGTACCTTCTTCCAAAGTGATTTCGCCTCTAGCGTGGTTTACACGTCAAGTTACCGTGCCACTTTGCTTTCCCCTGTTCTTCTCCTGAAGAACCGTCCTACAACGGAGGCGAAACGTCGGGATCTCGTATTTCTCCTTTTTTTTCTCTTTTTATGTCTCCCTTTTCTCTTACTCTTTTCACTTTTTCCTTTTTTCACTTTTTCTTTCCTTTTTTATTCTTTTGTTTTTTCTCTCGTGACATGGTTCAATTACGGAAACTATAATTATCTTCCACATTGTTTAACTTTTACTTCCTATTCGGGTATATTCTTATGAACATGTTATTCCGATGTAAAACACGGTGGCGTCAGTTGCAAAAGGTCTCCTATCCATTCTTAAAAATTTATCTCTATACACTTCTTCTATTAGACAGCATCGCACCGTGTGAATTTTGTCTCCATAATATAACACCCGAATCTTGAGCGCTTGAAAATACCTTTTTCTCGGTAAAAACTACTATACTCCAATCACGAAAAAATAAGTTTGGGAAAAGCGCAGTAATTCTTCTTGTTCCATTAGCAGTAGTTTTTTGGCTCGAATTCGAACATCTAAACCAGTTTCATGTAAATTATTTGTAATGGTTTTTGGTGGTTATGTTGAAACAAGAAGTCTGTTAGCCAAGTTTGTACTCCACGTTTCCACTTACCAAATAGACTGATCTAAATAGAGACAATTATAAAACACATTATACTACCTTGTTTCTTAGAATATTTACTAGCAAATCGATTTCCTCTTGTTCTTGTTCATTGTCCTACCCCTCATTTCTACCGACAAGAATTTTGGAAAATAGATTGAATGCAGAAATTATTCGAGGTTCGTTAACAGAAAAAAAACTGATAAACAACCAGCTTTTGCAATTCACATATCACATTTTACTCATATAATCAGTTCAATTGATTATGTTTTGATATCATTTGTGTTATGGTCCGAAATTAAGTATGATTCAATAATTGTTCTGTAAAGAAATAAATGCATAAACAATTTCATATATCATCCAACTCTAACACAGTATTACCTGCATGCCACGTGCTGTAAAGTACCTTATAATTATTTAGTGTCAGCTAAATAAAAGTTCATTTTTATACAGATCCACACTCTCTCAGGAAACTTGTAGTTTAAACTACAATGGAATCTATTTAATGCAAGTCCATGTTACGCCTATACCGCTGAACCGAGAGCATCAGCTTTACACATCCAGTATCTACTATATGATATATTGGTTGATATTCCTATTGTAACCGTAAGCAACAACGTTTGTACGTTGAAGAATCAAGTACAATTTTACGTGCTGTAAAATGAAAAGGTACAACGGTTTCAAATAAATACACCCGCACATTGTTCTGTACACAAAACAAGTTTGTATTAGTTGAGAACGTAGAAATGTTTCAGTTATAATCCTTTTTATTATTTAAAATGAAGACTAAGTGTTTCAGATGAGTCTAAATAAAATCGAAGAGAATAAACAAAATTTTGAGTATAAGAATTGATAAAAAAAGGAAGAAATCTAGTTAAAATTATGTCTAACTGACTACGAGAGTTGTTTTTACCTCCAATTTTAAGTGTGATAAGCATGTTCTTCGATGATAAAATTACAATTTCCTTGTAATTTTATCATTACTAATGCCAACGATGGTTTAGTATTGATATTCATGTTAATATTAGTATTAATATGGATGTTAGTTTAATGTTTTTCGATGATTTGAAGAGCGGACTACAAACACATGGAAACCCATCTTTAATTCCGTAAAATCAAATACTAGTTCGACACCCACAAAGCGAGTAGAACGTTTACTGGCGATTAAGAAAAAAATTAAATAAGATGCACGTCATCTTTACAGCAGATACCTGTCGACTAAGAATAGGACGTTGTTCCATGGATGTTCAAGCTACGAAAAGGAAATATATTTATACATTGCAAACTTTCTGTGAATAAATTTATAGAATGAACAGCTTATCTGAAACCTGGAAACAAATTAAAAGTTTCTGTAATAATATAATTTTTGCACTTAAATTGATACTTTGGTACCTGTTTGCAAGAACTAAAGGGAGTTATTTGCTCCCCAGGGAACAAAAATTTATTGAACTCACTAGAGAATTCATTGACAGATTCAAAAAACAATGTCAAATTTGAGAAAATTTTATTACAATTTTTGAGACATATTGATAGTAATGGTGGTGCAATTAACGAATATGCAAATCCACAACATGAGTTAGATAATTGCAGCTTGTTCTAGGTCAAATTCTTCACAATTTCCATTCGTTTTTGTAATGTTTACAAAATTACAGGGCTTGTTGACACTGTAATTATGATGAATTTCATGACAAAGTCGCATATTTAAAAACTGCAATAATTTTCATAGTTTTCAATTAGCAATTTTAGCGCTAATATCTCTGTTTCCAAAGTACAAAAAATAGCGTATACTACACGTGGCTAAAGTGCTAAAATCGCTTGAGTGGTTGTTGCCCTAGGGCTTCGCCCTCGAAGCTCACGAGATTAAATGCTGCAGTTTAGACCCTGGTATATAAATAATATACTATTATAGTCTGCGTTGTATAACAGTTTCCAATGATGATACTACATACAAAAAAAAAACGGCAGAATACATAGCCAGTTTTATTAGCCGGAAACTAATAAAATAATGATTGCACGACCTCTACAGAACATTTCATTTCCCATATATTTATAAAACTGGTAGACCTAATAAAGAGATTAGCAAGATAAACATTGTTTCTCATTTCTTAAATTTATTAGAAATAGAATTCTTTTGTGACCTGCGCAATTATGTGTATGTAATAAACAAATCCATAGTATACATTATATGCCGTCATATGTGCGGTGTTTTAAATAAAAAAAATTATAGAAAAGACTATCGCCGTAATACTATATCGTGCACAAACAAAAACGCAACATCAGTTAAACTATATTTCATATTATCCCGTCATTTTCCATTAGTATGTCCACACGTTCATAATTGGCGTAAAATACAGGTGCGATCTCTTTCCATTCCATGTTGCTTTTTTCTTGAGTATATTCTTTGCTAAACAGCATGAAATAACAAACAAAATGCCATGAAATTCTGACGAATCCTGTGTAAAACTCCTCATTCTAAAAACCACACAACTTCATACCTCACCTTAAAGATATATATCTCAAGCTCATTTGTACGTAAATTTTAATTATTAATAATTATTTTCGCTAGGATTAAAAGATTTTAAAAATGCTTTAAAAATCATTTTGTGTTCTTTCCAATGAAAATCTACAATGACTTGAAGATGACAAAATAAACAACGTTAAGCCAAGAAATATAAACTTGGTTGGTATAGATACGTTAAGAACTAAATGGACGTCATAAACAAAAGTTCAACATTCGGCATTTTTCTTCATCATTATCTTTTAAATAAATGTTACTATAAAAGTATTTCAGATTAACAATTGAAAAACTATCAAAAAAGATATTCAAGGAAAAGAAAAAATAGTATTAATGCACTCCCCCAAAAAAAAGTATCCCATATTTCATTTTTGTAGCACAAGGATGATTTTATAACTAAAGGAACTCCTAAATATATCCTAATATACCCCAAGAAACAATTGTTATGATCATTTAAATCATATAGGGACTACACTAGGGTGACAGAATAAAATAGACACCAGGTAAAGCGGTATAAATATGTAAACAGCTAAATTCTAAGAACGAATTAAGAACTTTCTCTTGTCATTAGGGTAGGGTAGATGTATCGGAAGGAATTCGTCATAGTTTAGTATCGTTACAACTATGCTTCGCATACAAGGTTCGAGTGATATTGGCGACTTCACCCGGGGTCGCATCGTTGGCCAGAGTGAACGTAGCGCTTCGCAACGTGAAATAAGTAAATTTTTAAATATTCCGTTGTCCACAGTTAACCGTGTGATTACACAATTTAAACGCAAGGCAAAACCAGCAGTGGAGCCGAGACCAGGTCGTGCCGGACCTTCTGAAAGAAGTAAAAGGCTACTTGTGCGCGAAGTGTTAAGGAAACCGCGAAACAATACAGCTGAGCTTGCGGTAACTTCACAGAAAAGTCAGCGCACCGTTCTGCGATACCTCCACAGCGTGGGGATGTATAAAAGGGTGGCAAAGAATAAACCTCTCCTTACGGCGTTTCAAAAACGGCGCCGAATGGCTTGGGCAATCGAAATGCGAACGAAGCCCGAAGAGTTTTGGCGGTGTCATTTTTTCAGACGAAAGCAGATACCGCCAATTCAGTGATAGTGGTCGTACGTGGGTATGGAGACGTTCGTCACAGTAACTGGACGACAAATTTTTGCATCAGACGGTGAAATGCGGCGGTGTGAAGATAATGGTGTGGGGTGCGATATGGTATGGTGGAAGATCGCAATTAGTAATCTGCGACGGAAATATAAATGCGGCAAAATATATCCAAATATTAACAGAAGTACTACTACCGATATTCGACAATGCCATTTTATCTAAAGAAGACGCCACTTTTATGAAAGATGGAGCACCCTGCCACAAAGCAAGAACAACAACCACATGGAAAGAGGAACAGGGGATTCGGATTTTACCATGGCCAGGCCAATCACCGGACATGAATCCGATAGAGAATGTTTGGCACATAATCCAGACAAATATGGCGAAACGACCCCGAAAACCCAGCAATAAGAAAGAACTCGTGGCAGCTGTTATAGAAGAGTGGTTAAATATTCCAGAAGACACCATTAATCACTTAATAGATTCTATGCCACGACGACTCGCGGCACTTCACGCAAGTAAAGGTGGATCGACAAAATATTAGTCTAATTTAAAAATTTTAAAATATTTTGTATATATAACGAGAATAGAATCTTTTTTTTTTAATTAGTAGGTGTCTATTTTATTCTGTCACCCTAGTGTACATGAAAACAGAAACTCTTATTTAAAATTTTTATTAAGCAAATATGGTAAAAGAAATTATATCTTTGGAAAAAAATTACTGGATAGTAACTTAATACTCGATATTGCCACTCCTGGTTCTTATGACGGCTCGCATTCGATTTGGCATGGATTCAATTAACCTCCGTTTGTAAGCTTGATCTACATTCTCTCACTCCTCACGGAGGGCATTTTCTAATCGCTGAGGCTCTACTGGCGGGACGTGATGGGTGCGAACCATTCTGTGAAGCTAGTCTCACACATTCTCAATAAGATTCATGTGCGGACTCATCACAGTCCAATCTAAACCTGGAATGCCAACCTCCAATTCCTGGACGATTATCGCTATGTGGGATCCTGCATTAACAAGAATTCGTTGCTTATTACTGGCGCATATTGCACTACATGATCTTGTAAAATGTTTGTTATATACCTGTGGGCAACCATTGTGCCTCTGTTTACTGATACTAACTCTGTACGGCCTGCTAAAGAGATTCCTCCCCAAACCATGATAGAAACATGCTACCAAAATTAGGCGTAGATCTGATGTTGCACTGGGATTAGCGTTCACTGTCTCGTTTTTTCACCTACCTCAGGTATAAAGACTAAATATTGACTCATCTGTGAAGATTATGTTGCACCAGACATTCATTTCCCAATTGCCAGGTGCCCTAGTAAACCTATTACTCGGTGATTCATAGTAAGATTAGCTACTCTGGCTCTTGTTCCATTCTGACTCAACATATTACGAATGGTTTAGGTACTTTTTCAAGTATTTCTGACTCTAGCCAAGTCGATCTGTAATTGCCTTGCAGTTACGTGCCGCCGACGTAATGCTTGTAGTCTTCAATACCGGTTATATTAGAGAGTATGTAGCTCGGCTTAGAAGACCTGACTCAGGTCTTTCGTATGTAACCTCCTGTTTCCCTATATCTACTGTCCTAAAAGCACTTGACTAGTTATTATTCATCAAATTAGTCACGTACGTCAAACGCCCGTCTTATTTTATTAAAGCAACTATTTCATACACTTGCTGGAGTTAAATTACCCATTTTGCTTCTAATAACGTTGGTAAAGTACTCTAACAGCGCTGTTTAAAATGTATCCGTGCTTTTGTAATAACAAGAAAAAACTTTTTTTTGTATATTTATAGTCCGCGTACATATGCCAAACATATTGCGAACGTATAAAAATATCTATGAACGCCTTTTGGCGGAGTATAGAACATCTAACGCCGATATACTCACATACACATATCCAAGGGAGATGAGACAAATTTAGGTAATATTCTACTTAAATTATTTTTTCTGTATATATACTAGGTATACTTAATTGAAAAAATGGTTAGTTGCATTCATACATTTTCTTTAAGAAAATTCGTCCATTAAAACCAGTTCTGTAATTGCTTTAATAACATAAACAAGCAATATACTAATTTACTTTTTTAGACATTAAATCGTTATAATTATCAAATGGAAGGTTTGCAATACAATACCCTTATTTTATATGCACATACATACTATATTAGCGATGGTAGATTTAAGCATTGAAATACGTTACCGAGCATTCAACCATTAGACAGGAATCTTAATTACCATCTTTCAGCACATTGAGCGAAGGCATTAACACGCGTTAATGCGGATTTGTTCAGGTGTAACTCTTTAAAATAATTTCTTCTTGAGTGGAAACGATCTGTAAGGCCCATCCCATTATGCTACATTTAGAGAACCGTGAAACGAAGTCTAATATTCTAAAGGCAATTCACGTTTCACCTAGTACCTACAACGGAACACCCACTTGATGTTGGCGTCACCTTATTTACATTAAATATAGCGATTGTTCGGTTACATAAAAGTAGTGTTCCGTTTCTTACTATTCTTACCCAAAAATAGATGACTTTAAATAGAACGATAAATCGCTAGTTCATTGTAAAAACTACATGCATTGTGCCTTATTCTCGATGATTTGTGATAAAGGAAAACTATAAGAAAGTAGACGTGAAATTCTAGTATATCGAAGTACCTCCCTATAGGTTATTTACATATGGTAATACAAATTACAAAATTAAATACAAAATAAATAAATACACAGAAAAACAACGTAAACCAGTTTGAGTATTTTCTTTTGTTTTTATTCCTACATGAATTGATAGTAATTTTGTTTTGTCTATTACACGGAAAACAACAGGTAAATTTACGGTATCAAGGCGACCCAACCTCATTTATATTATTTTTTTATTGGTGTGGTGAGTGGCCCAACAGCGTTATAAGCTATTTCACTTATCGTACCCCCAGGAGCCTTAAGATAGATGGTAATTCGATAGCGCACCGAACTCATCCGAAAACGCACTGCCATTATGTGAACAAATCCTGGATCCGAACACACCGGCCTTTTTTGTTAGGGGTTGTGCACATATATTTGCTTCTCCTCTCTGCTACTCGTTCAATCTTACTATCAAGACATCCTTCTCATATGTGTGGAAGATTGCCAAATTGGTACCTGTTTTCAAAAGTGGTGACAATTGTGTTATTTCCAATTACGTTCTTGGGAAGTATTTATACAAGATCTCAGGCGACCAACACGGTTTTGTTGCTCGACGATCTACAGTAATTAATCTTGTTACAATTACTCAACACCTATCGGATAGTGTAGATGCTGGAAGGCAGGTAAATGTAATATATACTGGCCTAACAAAAGCGTTTGATAGAATCGATCACACCCTGATTATTAATAAACTAGATAATATTGTATTTTCGTCTTCACTGTTGTCTTTATTCCAATTGTATCTTTTCGATAGAAAGCAATTTGTGACATATATGGGATTTCAGTCTAGTCAATTCACGCCAGCCTCTGAAGTTCTTCATGGAAGTAACTTGGGTCCGCTTTTATTACTGATATATATAAATGATTGGTATTATCAATTAAGCTGTCCAAAGTTGTTACACGCAGATTATATACAACAGTTAATAATTCCGAGGATTGCAATTATTTGCAAAGCCAACTTAATACATTCCACACGTGGTGTATCTATAACTAACAGTATTTCAATGAAGTATATGCGTCAAAAATCTTCACTAAGCATGTGTGGCATTTGAGGTGTATAGTATTTGTTTTTGCATAGTATAGGAAGGTTACTGTGTTACACGACAACGTTAGTCGTATTTTTCACATAAACATTTTTTTTTGTTTTTCACATAACCGAATGACGATTGCAAGGACTGTGTGGATGTACAATTCACAGGTATAGCAGTAAACTCCACTCACACAAATTAATTACTCGCTTCGGCGGTACATATACTAAAATTGGAACGATACAGAGAAGATTAGCATGGCCCCTGCGCAAGGATGACACGCAAAATCGTGAAGCGTTCCACATTTTTCCGCATAATTAATTAATTTGTGTGAGTGGAGTTTACTGCTATACCTGTGAATTTCACATAACCGATTTTTTTTATTATCGTTTTAGCGCCATAACTTTATTAAAGGTTTCACATCGCAATTCAAATTGTCTATAAAGATTTCTAAAAATATGCAGAATATTTCATTTAAAAAAGCATACTTTTTAATGCGTTTTCCAATTTGAACTTGTACCATTGATAACAACAAAGAAAACAAAACAACAGTTCGAATATATTGATGTATACATGTGTCTATGTATGATCTACAGATAAATAAATATTTAATTGAGAATAAGCAACACTAAAGACAAAAAGTATGAAATAAGAATGTTATTCAGTTCAATAAAAAATATGTTTATTCAACGATTCTCCTGATGCAACTGCGTTAGACATTTATAAATGAAATACTATTTTAGTACAAATGATTATATCAGAAATTGTATTATCCTAACAATTTAATTTCCCGATTGTATGTGTACGAAATAAGCGATTTGGAATAGTCGATAGAACTAACACTATTACAAAAAGGTCCTTTTGTGTAAAACCTACACTAATACGAGGGTGACCTGAAATGTTTTAGACGTCTACTGTCAATAGTTGCTGTTTAAGAGTGTGTTTTGTGTAGCGGTTTCGCAAAAATAGATTAAATCGAATTTCATGCAGTGATAAAACACTTTTGGGTGCGACCTTTTCCTGTTCCCAAACCTGAAAAAATCACTGGGAGGAAGGAGTTTTACCTCAAATGAGATCATTGCCGCTGCAGATGGCTATTTTGCAGACCTCGAAACATCCTACTTTTCCGATGGCTTGAAGGAACTGAAACACCGTTTGAAAAAGTGTATTGATTTTCGAGGAGACTACATCGAAAAATAAAAATAAGAAACCACACCAATGCCGTGTTTTTCTTGTCCATTTCGAAAACATTTCAGGTCGTTCACGTAGTTAAACATATGAACTAGAGAATTAAGATATGTTATAACAAATTCATCTTAATGCAAATCAACTGTTTTTTTCTTTCATTAAATGTCACTCATATTACTTTTAAATTACTACAGATTTCTTGTCAAAAGTTTAAAATAACAGCAAAATAATGTACCAGTACATAGCTTTAATACTAATTGCAATAATGATATACGTACATATAATAAGTGACTACTAAAATAAAATAAGTTACGGGGTAATAAAACTTTTAGAACACATAATTACGCATACATTTATACATACAAGTTATTTTAAGACTACAAACATTTTAAAATAATACCATTAGCCATATTGTTAGAAGCTGAATATAATAAATCACTACAGTTAAGTATATATACATTGCCATAAAAGATATTTTCTACTAATTTTAACTGCGGTGTAAACACATCTAACGTTTCGTCTTTTACTAGCGGTTAACCAAATATACTATGTTTAGGTAGTTATGACGTCAAGTAATAATAGAGGCACTAAAGAATAACTTTTTATATGTAAGATGAAACATTTTAATTTTTGGAAATAGATGGATGTTTCTTCTCGTGTTAAAAAAACAAAAAGCATTACTCAATTTCGATTAGATAGAATTCAAAAGTAAATTGGACTTATAGCGAAAACTTATTAAATAGAGTGGCTATATAATACGTTTATTTTTTTATTTTATTCGTCACGTTGGAATGTCAATAAGTTAATTTTCTTTCGTTTGCATGCAGTGAATGTCTTTTCCCTCAGATTACAGTAGTATACAGTTTAGACAAAAATAAACAATACATCGAGGATAATAACACTGCAATATATTATACTATTATAAACAAGAGAAAAAACATTCATGTGTTCGAAAGCCAACTTGGTTGCGCAAGGAAAGTACTGTATAAGAAAACGCCTCAAAAGATACAATTAAAAATGATACATCCATTACGAAAACATCCGCTTGATATTTTTTCATTCCTCGAAACGATATTATTATATGGTTACTTTTAGTTCAAAGCACAACACGTTTTTAAATTTTCGCTTAGTCTTTCTTGTATCGTATGCTCTCACATGCTCCCAAATTTGGTTTTTCTTTTCTTTCCTCGTCTTTTCCTAGCTGTTGCAGTACAAATCACACCACATGTTTTAAGCCAAAATAAATTTTAGATTCTAGTTAATCTTAGTGCTCTATGTGTTTACTTCATTTTCTCCTCTCACTAGTATCGCTAACATATGCTTGTTCTTTTGTTTGAATTTTGCAATATACCATGACTTCAATTAAATTTTCATTTAAATTTGGAAACACTGTGGAACAGTAATGCTTTTCAAAAGTCAAACTTCTCAAACAACTGTCAAAGTAAAGTCAACATGATAATAAATAATTTAATTTATAAGACCAGTTTTCAATAAATTCACTTTAGTATGACAGTTGTCAAAGTTTGACTTTCGAAAAACATTACTGTTCCACAGTGTTCCCAAATTTAAATGAAAATCATAGGCTACTCTAAATGAAAATTTAATTGAAGACACGGTGCATATATATAACGATTTCAATATATAGTCACTATAATTTTATTTCTTCTTTCCTTTCGTCCCTGATTAATGATTAGACTACTTTAGAACAATACGGTTGATATTTGTTCTTTCCTTTGCGTTATTTTTTTTTTCATTGTGTGCACTAAATTCCACCTCATCTATAATAATCCTACCCTGTTATCGTGTTCTTTGCTGCAACTGTCGACTATATTTTAGAGTGCTGTTCCGAAGTAAAGTCAGTTATAAAGATCATAGAATTTAGTAAATTTTAGGGCAATTGAATACTCTTCTAGCGCTAAAAAAATTATCTAATTTAACCGAATCAGTTTATGTTTCATTATTCTTTATTTAGTGAACATCAACTTCTAATCTTATGAATTCTTTAAACGTTGCTTACGAGGGTTGTCTTTTAAATGTTGCATATAGAGCTATATAAGACTAATCCGTCCACATTTAAATTTTCCATACCATTGAGATATTGTTAACTGATGTGGTGCTTTCTTGCCGAAAACTGAAACCAACCCCGCGAGGCAATCTTCTTGAGATAATTGTCCTTGAAAATTTTAAGAAATTATTGCGCGAAAATCTTCTGGGTTTAATTCCATTCTCCAACTAACATATCAAGTTTGGCAGTTCATAGCAGCTACAAGACTACTCGTACACGTATCATACGAATTGGGTTGACTGGATTTAGGTTAACTAAAGAGAGAAGTTAATTTTTAGTACTGACATTTGAATAGCGTGTCCTAGTATACGAAAATTAAAAGACATCCCTCGTATAAGAAAAATTTACATATATTTTAGATTACAATAAAAAAAAGTTCACTTCGCTATCTGCAACGGTTCGCAAGATATGCGCGTTTAATGTTTTCAAAACCCTAAAGAAACTATCAAGGCAGTAAAATAAATTGGGGTTCACTCTAATCTCATCTCTCATTAATTACGACATATGTACTTCTTTTGGACTTACGTACAGCTTCTTATTATTGGACACCTGTCGTGTATTAATGAACTTTGTAAGTGATTTTACCAATATAAATTACCGTTTTTATTAGAAAACAGCATAAGTAAGCACATGTTTGATTCATACTATTCTTTAACCTAAAGTAAAAATCTTGTAACGAGGATGAAACGGGTGTTGTATACTTTGTGGTAATTTTTTAATAATGTAAAAAAACAGTAAAAGTGTTTTAAAACAAAACGGAGAAATGGGTTACAACTAAACAAAAAAAAAATGTCTTCTTTCGACGACTTGATCAAGCACATTTACAGTGGATGAAAGCGTTTCATAATAAAACTTAAGCCACTCGGATTTGTAAGCGACTAATGGTTAAAAGAACATTATGGTATAGAGTAGAAAAAATGCAGATGTTAGTGAAATTGATTGCAATTGATGAAGTGAAACAGTCCTAATTGGAATTATTATCAACGTAAAGACAATTTTAATGCTGATGAAACCGTACTGCATAGCAAAGAAAAGTTAACCATTACATTAAGTACTAATATGGCTTTAATATAAAAATTTAACTCGCTGTTTATTAGAAAGAAAAATACAAGGAGCTTTAAAACTGTTAAGTCATTACAAGTAGCACAAAACTTTTATAAGAAGTTTTTAAGAAATGTCTGCTGGATAAGTCGTTTAAGAAATAACGTAGAAAAAAATGTTCTAATATATACTTAATACTTGTCCCCATGATCTGCATGGGACAAATATAACATCGAAACTGCAAGTAAAAGATATGTAAATCTTCAACTTAGTATTATTTTCTCTTCATGTCTTAAACGTGCTTATAATAAAGAAACAAGAAGATACATCGCACTTGTTCTTTCAGAAGAAATAAAAAATACATAAAAACGCCACATTCAAAATATTCAATACAAACAAACAACACTTCTCGATAATCTCTTCCTCTCCTTTGCTTAAACTATATAAGTAAGTATAGTTAGTCGCATGTAACAGGCCTAGATGATGACAGGCAAATGCAACATTTTCATTGCTATTAACTAATTCCTTCCAAAATTATTAATGCGTTGTGTATAAAATTTATGCTGTACATATGATAATTTGCTGATAGTTATTTGGGACATCACAAAATTCTGTAGAAACATGTATTACATTTATACATTACAATATCATGTGTGTGCGGGAAATGTAAAAATTCACAGTCTTAGATTAGTATATTTACTTGTATAGTCTAAGAAGATATTCTCGAAATCAGTAGCTAGTAAATGCAAGAGTTGATTAACAAATGCAACCGCTTCGCCATCTACATCAAAAAGAAACACTCCTCGGAGTTAATATGCAACGAACGATTGCGAATACGTTATTATTCGACAAATAAAGTTGCGTGTAAATGTGCTTGAACACTGTTAAATTTTTATGAAGGACCCAACTGCGAGTTGGCAACATACTTATCTTAATCTTAGTGAAATATGTCTACAAATACAGTTTTCATAACGTATATCGTGCCTAGCTTGCGAGGCGGCTCTGAGCAAAAAACAATTGCACCTTTTCTTCTTTGCAAAATACAAAATTTATATTATACGTATAATTCTTATTCACTGATGACTTAAAGGTAAAATAAAAACATTAATTGGATAATTCTGGATTGTAATTCATAATAAAGTCTATTTTCTGTAATTGATGATTGATAATGGAAAACAGATTTTTTATAATACTTTTCTTCATTAAATTTTTAACACAATGCATAATAAAATTTTATATATTAGAACGTCGTTAAATATTGAGGCAGCCCTAAATATGCCCATCCTGCCTCAGTAGATGATATGGCTCTGAACCAGATAATTGGCGCATCCACATTTTTGTCATTAATATTTTTGTTGTTTTCATTATATACAAATACGACATACTACGACCTGCATATCATATTTCAATAAGGATATTCGTAAATTTATTGCTTGCCTTCCCTTTGTAAGCAAGCTTCATCTCGAATCTAGTATGAAGCTATTTCGAACAATTTGGCCTAGACCCATATTTACAATTTATTTTCCAATATCAAACAGTTGATTCCCACACACAAACTAACACCCACAATTTACAGAAGTAATTGTTATGGTTTTTATATGGGACAGACACAATAATATCTCAATAAGAGAATATATGAACATAAATATAATATGTAAAAATACTAAAGAAATAAGTAAATTATAACTAATTATTAAGGGCATTATCCACATAAAATCTGATACAAATAGCATTAATGATAGAAGCAATACTAAAAACGTAAGTAATATACATGTATAAAATGTATTATATCCATAAGATTTAGAAATTGTCTATATTTCACCGAAAAACTAGACCGTACTCCTATACAACGTAATACATTAACGCATGTAAAGAACTGAGAAAACGCCTATATTCACCATGTTAAGTAGTTTTCAGAGTAGTGCAATTGTAGAACGGCGCTTTTAAGATTACCAAGTATGAAAAGCGTCGCAAGAAAAATAACATTACATGAAATAATCAGAATAGATTATTTACCTGATTGAAAAATCTTAAAACCAAAAAGGAAAAGATACTAAACTGAATTTACTGCGACTACAGTCAATGAAAAAATAATAACTAATATGGAAGTAATAAAAATTGTTAAAATGAACTACCAGAGAAGACTACCAATGAACACTAAGATATTTTGAAACTTCCGCTCAAACATTTGCCAACATTAACTTACGGGACCCAGTTACAACAGAAACCAAAAATGAAACAATTAAAGGAAAGATACACAACGTTTCGAATCAAACGAATTATGGTAAAAATTTTACGGTGAATGATCTCATGAATGAAGAGAAAATGAAACAGTTAAGTAAATGTGTCTTTTTTCAAAAACAAAACATTTTTGATAGATTTCTTTAGAAATAATTTCTGGCCTTTCACCATAAATATCAAATAATTTATGCTATATTTCATATGCTATATTTTTTTTTATTAATCTTTATCTACAGCAGCGGTCAAAAGTAACTCTACGTAATATGACAGTTTGCTGTGAATAGCAAAATAAGGAAAGCGCATACGATGCTTATTATTTAATTTTCAATAATTGATAGTCTTACAAAGAAAAAAAGAACATTTGATATTAGATACGTTAATTTAAATAATATTACTTGTCAAGTGACATAGGTTAGACAACTAAATGTTTTTTGTAACAAAACTATTCTAAATTTATTTACATAAGCATCAATATTTACGTATTGACTCATCAAATTATGTAGAATCAGCAAATCAATTTGTTCCAACTGTGTTGATAATGCATCAAACAGTTCAATTGCATTTTTATATTGTTTATTATGCATTATTTGTCTATTTACAATCTCCCACAAGTTCCCAATAGGATTGATATCGGGAAAGTGACTTGGCTAACAATTAACACTAACTCCTTGCTCAGCTAGCCATTCCTTAACAGCCTTAGCAGTATGCTTAGAGTCATTATCATGCTGAAAATGCCATCAAACTGGCATATTCCATTCAGCAAATGGCTGCTTACGTTTTACAATATATTTTGGTACACAAATCGGTCCATAATATCGTTTACGCTATGTAGAGGGCCCACTCCATCATCAGAAAAACACCCCCACACCATCACACCACCGCTTCCGTGCTTTTAATCTTTCTCCTGTGGGATGCCGTACATAACAAATACCATCAGTGCTACAGAAATTAAACTTCGATTCGTCACTAAATAAGACGGTTTTCCACTGTTGCACAGACCATGACACGTGCTCCTTCGCAAAACGTATTCTCGCTGCCCTTTGCTTATCTGATAATAAAGGCTTTCGCGCTGGTCTGCGACTATAAAGTCCGCCTTCTACTAAACATCTTCGTACGGTGCGTGTGCTCAGATTCCTATCTAGCATAGATTCTTGAGCTGTTATCCAGAGATTTATTTTATATTGACGAAGAATTAACTTATCTTTTCTGTAACTTGCTCTTCGCGAAATTTCTAAAGCGAAATTTCGTGGCCAACGTGCCCATACCTTTATATCTTTGTATTATTCTCGATACTATGGACTTGTTTATATCAAAACTTTTGCTTATAGTCGCTTGGGATATACTTTTTTGATATTGCTCAATGATGTTCTTATCGCATACTAAGAAATGGGTCAACATGCAAGCATCAAATATACAAAGAGGGGGTGCAACATATCAGGTTGCTTGACTTTTGTCACGTATATTTTCGAATTTTGTAAGATAATCACTTTTTAGTTATGAAAAGTAAGTCTTCATATTACAATAATAATGTTTGAAATGTACAGAATGATATTTCTCAATTTTATTTTGATATCTTTGTTAATTCCCTAAAATGTTACATTTTTTTTGTAGAGTTGCTTAACTTTTGTCCACTACTGTAAATAAATATCAAATTGTATTTTACTTTCGAGCTTAGTTTATACCAAAGGACATTTTCTAGCAGATTTCGACGATTTTATAGCGTCGCGCCAAGCTTAAAGAAAGAAATAAAAGTTACTAAAACTAAACAAGAGACGCGTCGAAACTAACTGGTATTTTAAGACATGTATAGAAAAGGATTTTACTTGACATTTAAAAGTCCACTATATGTCTCTTTTTATTGGCCATTTAATACCTTATCTGTATTACACACTAAACTAACAACATAAGCAACGTTTATTAAAAATTAATATATGTTGGTATATTATAAAAGACAAAAAAGTGCAGAAATAATTCCACCAATAGATTAAGAACTGGCAGCTTAAAGTATACGCAGCTGTTTTCTCCAGACATAATATAATAACGTTCGTGTACGCTCTATTTCATATGAACGAATAATTTTATGAACGTCCAACGAATGTAAAGCAGTATATATTTTTCTTACCACGTTTCAAATCAAGTATTGTTTCATAAAAGGGATTATGGAATTTGAACGGAGATTCAAAAGAAATAAATTTAAAATCTGCAACTTTAATATACTCGAGCTTAATTCAAGCTCTACAAGCGATACGTCATTTAAAATTTATCTTCTACGTCATGAAAATAAATATTTTTAGCGCTTAGACAGAAACTGCATATTATGTTGTGCCCTTCTAGCCGAGCATTACTTCTTTAAATTATAATTAAACGGATTATTCCTTGCAAAGCTTTACGCAATCAAATAAAATTTGATTGTACATTTCAATATCGTCCGATTACAATTAAATTTCCAAAGCAGAACTCATCGCGGGACTATTTCAAATGACCTTTATTAAGATTTTACATCATTCTTTAGCGTTCTCGGACATTATGTCGCCTGTCAAATAAATAAAAGCCTGTATTCACCGTATAAAATAACTGGTTCCGGTACACGCTTTTCGTAGAAAAACGCGAATTAATTCGTTTTAGCGTATATACAAAGCGGGAACCGCGTATCCTTATAGATGGAAGGAGCGCGCGACATCACTGTTTCGACGGGATCAGCACGCGGTGGACCTACCTGCAGAAAAACTCCGGCCGTATACGGTATCTGGCCAGGAAATCGTCGTACACCCGCAGCACAGCCAGCAGATGACCGGCTGCAACGGCACTCTGCTCATACGTCTCATCAGGCAACAGCATGCTGGATGCATCGTCTCTTTCGATCTTTATTTCACCTTACAGCGTCGAATTTTTTAGCGCTTATTCTCTATTTTTACGAAGAAAACACCGATTACAACTTAAACTTCACATTTAACGCACTATAAACACAAAACAATACTTGTATTCCCATGTTTCGTAGCAGAAATAACTGTTTTGCTTAGATGGTTTTTGACTTGCACTGGATCTTTACATATTACACCTCACTTTGCTGTTTACATTTAATATTACTTTTTTACACCATCGTGTATCGTAATATATTACGACATGGCTACAGTCTCATACTAATTTTCCTAAAGTTGACTATTCCATAATTCATAAACACTTAATCCAACATTAAAATGTCACAATATAAACCTACATGAAGCTAAAACTCAAAAACATCTCCGTGGGTGGTACTAAATCTATTAAAATTTTGGATAATTCTTACGTTTATACATACATAAAATGGTTTTTATTGCGCCGAACCCAAAAGATTACGATCTTGAAAGAACAGCGGTTGCCTTTAATAATAGTAAATGTGGAATTGAAATAAGCTTAGCTTTTATTGATTCACAGTATTTAGTGTAAAATATTACTTCTTGAAATACCAAAGAGCATAAAACAAATCACGGTAACCACCAGAAGTTAAAGAATACTTCTTTTGCTATGACAACACTGGATGCTCACGTGCATCAATCATTATTAATTGGCTCCATACGTTTAAAGAATCTCGCGCATCGAAAACACTTTAATTATTCGATTATACTTCACTGAGTAAATTAGAAAAATACGACGGACATCTGACAGACGTGACACGACACACCGTCATACGACACCGAAACTCACGTACATGTACCGAGTATTAAGAACCGGAGGACGTCGGCGGCACTTTTCGAAAACGGCGACGCGGTTTGGTTTGCGTACTGTCGGAGATGATACGTTTTCGGCGAGAACGCAAGTAGACGCGCGTAGGTGGTTGATTGATAATCAACAATACGTCTTCTGTATGTCGCTGGCAATCAGCGTGTGCTCGAGGTACTTGTGCAAGAATCAAAACAGCGTGGTGATGCACGCGTGCGCACTCATATGAAGGAACCACGCGGTCGCGTTGGTTAACCGGTGTGTTTTCTGTGTGTATGTGTGTGCATTTGTGAAGACTTCTTCTTCTCTTCGTCGCTGACGTCGTCGTCTTCCTCTTCTTCGCATTTACGCCAATTCCCAGGTGAGAAGAATATCGCAACGCGGCGATATTCCGCACGTTAGCACGTATATTTGCTTCCTTTTTTTCAAGCGAAGGCAAAGAGCTTTAGCTTAACGTACGGTGAATTTATAGGAAATTAATCAAAATATAGCTTCAAGTCGTTGCATCTGAGAAAATTGGTTACAACTGCTTCCGATAGTTAAATCTAAGGTCGAAACTTTAAGTTACGTTAATATTATTGAAAATCTTGCCCATTCAAATTGCATTTCGTGTTTACTGAAGTATCTTATACATTTTAAAGCATTATTGACTTAGATTTCTACATTTGCCGTTTAAACTGTAAACAGCATCATTGTCAAATAGGTCGAACGGAATTTGAAGTTCCAGATATGACTTAAGCAAGATTTAACTGTCAAGTGTAGTTGTAATCTAAATAAGAAGTAATTCAAAAGAAAACATTACCATCCGTATTATGTTTCTTTATGATCATATTGTATTCTTGCTAGAAGCTATGCCATCATTAAAAGAAAATTAATTTTCTAAATTCATGGGAACTAGCGAGCAGCTACAATCTGAACTTCCTTTTTTTAGTAAACTTGAACATGGCATTCAGAACTTAATCCAAATCCTCGATTACTAGCCCGCCATCTTCTATGGGTCACGCTATTATTTTCCTATCAATCTTGTGTCAAGCTTCTGTTTAATAGCGTTACCAACTACTTAAATATAAAATCTCCTACATCTGGCTGACTGTGATCCCTAAGATACTGTCTCTGCTCAGTTTCCAATCGCTGATTTATGTCTTTATAGTCATCTACTTCGATCGAGTCATCTTTGTCTTTATTTTCCTGAATTTCGACTTCTTCCCCTTGGTCTTCACTGCCCAAATTTTCTTCAATTCCACTTCCATCGCTGAATTGGTCCCTTCGATTTTTGTATAGCTTCAATTGCGACACATGTGCCGTTTTTTGCGTCTCTTCACGTTCAAGTTAAGTTTGTTTATGTGGCAACATCCTAATAATTACCATCAGCCCTTTGTACCGAGGTCGAAGTTTTGTCGAATCTTCAATAGCTTCTTTCACCGCTCTACCTATGACGATATTTCCTAGTTCGCAGTTTATCTCGTCACATCGCTTATTATCATAATACCTACTCCTTCTGTATCTTTTGTTTTTCCTTAATTGTTCGTTTGATACCTCATTGAATTCTTGTTGAGGCATCAACGCTAGATCTTTTTCGAGTATTTTCAAAAATTTGTCATCGCAATGGTTTGGGATAAAACCATGCAAATTTTTAAAAACTTTCAAAAAGTGTTTTTTCAATGGACTCGTTCTATTGCTTAGATCTTATTGAATCCACATCCTATTGCACATACTTGCTTTCAGATATGAGCACCAATCAAGTTTTTCAATTAGCTCCACTACACCGTTAGTTCATGAGTGTCGAGTGCTACTTATTGCATTGTACACTCCTATTTCTGCCAGGAAATCCTCCTTATCCTACCCAATGAATATCATTTCTCTATCAGTTATCAGCCAATTAGGTTGTAGACGCTTTAGAGCAATAGGTATAGAGTAAAGTCTAGTGTATTTTTTAAGGGCGTTCATTATCATCAGAATATGTTGGTGGAGAAACCGGATCCAGCAGTCTAACCTTTTACCAACTAGTGTTTTTGCAAACAAGCATTCCAAATATCCGCCTATATGGTTGTTTTCATATTTTCTTGAACTTCCAAATCAGTAATACTTTAGAATATTCTAGACCGCGACTTCAAGTCCCGGATGTTCCTGCCGGTAGTCTTCTTAGGCACACAATATACGAATTGCATTTTCCAGAACTGTCCTGTTGCAATAGCATAGTTGCCTATTCTAAATTTGACGCATCTGTGCGGAATTCAGTATATCTACAAGGATCGTAAAGTTTCGATGTTCTATTATTCATGAATTTCTCCTTTAGATGCGAGGGGCTGCTTCTGGTAATACAGAATCCTAAATATTCTTGCGGTGGTTTCTTATTACCTTTTTCTGTTCGGTGATAATTTTCTTTTCTTTGTAATCTGCTTCGTTCAAGGGTAAGTAAATATTTCAAAATATCTATTCTATATTTCTTTACACAAATTATAGTTTCATACTCATACAACCATGGTCCCTTAGTAACTTCATCTCGTACCTTGCTAAACCTAGTTTATGGCATAATTTTTGCTTTCTTAGAACATATTGTGTAAGCTTCAGCTTCAGCTTCAGGTTTTCAGTCTGCACTCACGATATCCCATTTCTCGGATATTACTTTTAACTCAGTAAATGTGTTTTGAAAGTACCCCTGGTCTTTTCACTCTTTTATCTCGTCACTATAGGTAGCAAGACTGCTCCATTTAAGTAGGCCCTTGCCGTTGCCAATTTAATCGAATCTTTCCATTCAAATATCGTAACATTTAACTTAATGCTATACAATCACCCGATGGAATTGTTTAAGCCTTGAATTTTGTTGAACCTTTTGTTTCCTCGTACTCCTATGTAATGCCCCAATATGTCAGATATTGACCTTATTAATTTATTATCATTATCCCCCTGTGTAGCGGTCTTTTTTTGATATCTTTTGTTTTTCTATTTCCTACTACATTGTTTCGTCAAATTGTTCTTCCTATATTTTGTTGTTGCCGACTTTATTGGAATAAATACTGGTTTTTCGTCCCGCTTCTCTCAATTTGTATCTCACTTCCGAAATAAGCAAAATAAATAAGTAACAGCACCTTATTAAGTCTTTAAAAGTCTTTAAAATAATAAACTTTAACACTACATTTATACTTTACAATTGTGCAAAGTGTAACAATAAATGCAGCGTTTTGTTGTCAGAAGCAAATGATTTGAGATACAACAAAACTTTGCGTGTGTTTTTACATTATTTCTAAAAATATTCTACATTCACCGAAAAATAAAATTCTTGGTTTTAGCCACTATTTCGGTTAAAGAACATTCATGCACTCTTTACCTCTTTAAAAAATAGTTAGTTTTATCAAAGGAATACATACAACGGTACACATTGTACTAAAAACAAAATCAAAATAATGACATATTCAAATTAATTTTAATAAGAACCTCCGTAACCTATATTTAAAGGGAGATGAATATAATCATGAATGCATAAATCCTTCACCAAAATACTATTACAATTTAATTGTAATTAGAAGGACATAGTAAATGTTAAATACTGTAACACCTCTAGCGTCAATATCTCACGTTCGAATTTGTTAAAGCTAAATATCTAATAACCCACCATCGCCGCAGAACACGTTCGTATTTAATTAAACATTTATAGTTTATACTTCACAGACAACGTGGTATAAGATAAAATGATATAATGGTGTATCATGTAATAATAGTACTTAATTATCTACATCTAAATAATAGCTCAATAGTTTTACCGCAGTATAATTATGGTAAAGCGAAAACTGTTTGGATAATTTTGGATATAATAACATGCGTCGACGGTATTTATAGCCTATTGAGTATGATTTGTGGGTACTGTAGGTGGTACTATAGCACGTTACATCCATCTAGGTAAGTACGTGATCAATAGACGAAAAATGTACACAGCGAAACAAACAGAAAACAAAGATCACAAGAATAGGTAAATAGAGAGAGAACTGAATTTTTAGAACATATTGCCAGAAATATCCTTCCGTAAAAAAATTTACGTCAACAAAGTTTCTGCATGCACATATTACGTAGATATGCGTACTTAATCCACATTAATATATTTTGCAAATGTTTAGCTGATAAAAAGTAGCATTGCAATCGTGAGTATGTACATATATACAAACTTCCAAACAAGCAACTGCCTGATAAAGAGTATCCGATAATTTAGACCAGGATTGATGTCATTGAAGTCATGATTACTTCTAAATAAAACAGAAAAATCAAGCGTTTTGCTTTATTTTTTATAAAAGTACTGATAAAGTATTGTATAAAGTCTAATATTCAATTCTTCCGCGACAGTACTAAAACATGTATAAACTAGTAAACGGTACTGGACCTTATAAAAATCGAATACGATGCTGTGTTTCTCGTAGTTAATCTTTCAGTCTGAAGGAGTGGAAGAGTACACGCACCGTATTAAAAAGACAGGCAGAGACAAGAGAAGATAGGATTTAGCAACTTTTTTGTTAAGCAAACTGCCGTTGGCAAACTTAACACGCAAGGATTGGTCGACAGATTTAATAATCATTAGGAGACCTGTAAAAATAAAAATCAATCGATATATCTAAATATATATGGTGAAAGTGAAAGTATATCTAAATCGCAACAGTCAACAGAAGGCAAAAATAATGAAGAAACTAGAAACTAAATAATATAAAAAAAGCAAAAGCTTAATAAACTTGGAAGTTTGAGTTCCTTAGAAGATATAGAACCGGTACGATTTTAGTCTTCCTTGTTGTTAGAATAGGTCAAGACAAGGAACAACAACTAGGCAAGCAGAAATTACAAAAATCATTATTGTGGTTAGTGGAGTGATTGCAAAGGAACGATGTACACACAGAGTTGAGCACTTTAATCGCCAAAAATATCATGTTGTTATAGAAAATTTTAATGATATTCTTAAATAAAGATTCAGATTATATCAAATTAAGTAGAATTTGTAGTGACAACGATAACGCTTCTTTGGATTCTTTACGTAACTTAAATGATTACTTCAAATATGCAAATGCTGCATCACTAGATGTGGAATGGTCATTTCTTGGCCATCACGGTAAAGATCGCTCAGTAAAATCTGAGGGAAAGTCAGTAAGTAGATCCCAAAAAGCTATTATAAAAATAATTAGAGAAATAGTTAGCCAAAAATAAGTTTTATTTTTTAAAAGTCTCCATCCTGCTGCAGATAGGTGTTTGGGTCAGTGTTTGAACCACGTGCGTGCCTCTCAAAATGTTTGCCGCCAAAATGCTTTTTGAGTAGACCAAACTGTAAGCCCGATATTCAAGAAGTTCCCGTCCTAATTCAAGGTCATGGGTCAAGTGAGCTGAATGCAACCTGGCATTATCGTAATGCAATAATGCAACAATATTCCTCTCATCAGTAGACCAGTTTAACGCTGCCTGCGTACGCACAACTGCCACTTGAATGTCATAAAGCTGGATTGTACTGACACCTAGTTATCCGTCACCCTTATCTATGTAATACCTACATCTATAATTACGACAATTCCTCAGCTGAATTGAGAGAATGATTATGCTATTGTTATACATTTATCTAAAAAAAGTCGCAATCACAATATTTTTTTACTTACGGCGCTGCGGACAGTCACTTAGTAGCGTGTGGTTCGAAAAAGCGGAGCACATGCTGTAGTAGAGAAATTGTCAGTCAGCTACCACACATCGAGGCGAGGGTTAGAGAAATAATGTCGCAATTACGAACGCAAAAAACGACCGTTGGTTTACAAAGTAAAGAACTTCATCGTTGAATTTTCGGATTTAATACATAATAGTTTGTAACAATGCTTTCATATTTTGGAATAAATTTGAATCCAAGAAAACACGCAGATTGCAATTTATATTCGATAGAAGATTCACACTATGTACATGTAGAAAATTTATTAAATAATGAATCATATTGGTCATTCTGGAATAAGCACTGGAACTGGAAATTACTTAATCAGAAAACTTTACAAAAAAATATAAATTCAATCCACGATAAAGTTGAAAATAGTATTAAATCAGAATGCCTCTCACACGATATTCATCGTATTGATATGACTGGATAGTAGAAAAGAAACTTTCGAAACGTTTGCCACCTTGCAATAATTCTTACGAATCACTGCTTTACTCGTATTTGCTATTAAATTATAAAAAAGTTTGGTTATGTATGAAGGAGTCGACTGATCACCAAAAAAATTAGTTTTTGTTATAGTAAGTATAATGGAACATAGGTACTAAGAAGGTGCTAAATGACATCCGTTCAAATAAATTTTAGTAACCTTTGAAATTATAATTATGTCTCAGCTTGTTACTGAAACTCTTAGTACGAATTTTGTTGGTATAAACTATTTGAATGACGACAAACGATCTGTTAAATTGACAACTAATGTAACTGAAAATAGTACAAGCTACGACAAAAGTTTTTATTGGAATGGACTACTAGAGGTAAAATTTATTTAAACACCCTTTACGACAGAAAAATGTGGGACAAAAAACCAACTCTTAATGCATATAACTGATGGTGCCGCAAATATGCTTTCCGTAGTCCGATCTCTTAAACAATATTATAGTAATTTGTTACATGTTACTTGTAAAATCCAAGTGTTGTCCAAAGGTAAGCGGTTTTAGTAGAGCATACAGAAGGAATCCTTCATAGACAATGTTTGATGCTATCCAACCAACTACCACCAAATATATATATATAGGCACTATATAGAATCCAGATTTTCAAACAAATCGGGATTCTTATAACCGTACACATATCTTATCTTCCTATAATATCTCCTAGACTTCCTAACGAAGCTATGAGGTAATCTACTATATTTTTCGTTTCATGCAATTATAGCTTGGTGTTCTCTAATTTGGAAATACTATCGAAAATAATGGAATAACTTTCGGAAATTTGCTCCATTTGAGTATGGATTTCGGTATCTGAAACCAGCCGCTGGCTTACTGGAATTAGTTGGGCTTCTTGTGGATTTAAATTTAGAATGCAGGTTTAATAATGTGCAAAAATTTCTCATAATATAAAACAGCGTTAAGCCACGTTCCCCATCTCATCAATACCGACTCTGGTTTGCTAGAAACTCTAAATTGATCTACTTTTGGATAACTATTTCTGATAAATTCAGCTACAATGACATGCATAGAGCAAACACGTTACATGAAGCAATGAGGGATAAGACTGTTTTAGTAACTTTCCAGCTTTAACAGTGTTCGAATCCCCATCTATAACCAACATTACAAGTTGGGTTGTGTTGAACTTTCCAAAGGTATTTTCTGTAGCTTCTACTATTCTTTCTGCGTTTGTCTTCTGCAATGTTCTACTACGTAAAAAAAGACGCAAGGATGCCTCGGCGCTTTTTGAAGTGCGCACTAACACATTTAAAATAAAATTCTACCGTCAGCCATATTTTTTTAACTAACTCAACTCAGTCTTTATTTGGTCCGTAATCGTGTTTTTCACCGATGAAAATTATACTGTAACTAATCTCTTGTTGGCAATCTCCATTCCGGAACGTATTTCCTCCAAAACTTTCGAAATTCTTTATTGTCTAAAATATTTTGTGGGATGTTTCACAATACATTTAATAATTGTGCCAGTGTATTTTAGTGTCGTAAATCGGTCAAGAAATCTATTGACACTCGTCGAACATAACAAAGAACGCCATCGATTCACCATCATCAATCTAATCCGACCTTGATACACATACTAATCATCGCCGCCAGTAAATGCGCACTCGTTTCTGCGGGCTTACTGCCATGTAGTAAAGCAAAAGAATGCGATACCCAAATAAATTCATATTATTTGCTTGCCGTTTTACTTTACATGACAGATCGACACGTAAACCAATTTAACCTTATTTATATTACATATATTTCTTTAATTAAAATAACCTCGAAGACATGCTATATGAATGTCGAAAAAGCTTCTCGAAATACCTATAGGTGCGGAAAGATTTATTTTTGCACTAAAGCAACTTTCCGCAAATTTCAATTACAGAAAAGACATTCCCTTGGAAAGAAATGAGCAATTTATTCGAATTAGAGTGATTTGCGGTAAGTACAAGGTACGATATAACCACTAGTCTTCAAAAAAATATATATATAATATATATATGTATGTATACGACGTGCGAATTGTAAAATGTAATCGTTACTGGATTGCTACTGAATTTGTTCGCGACTACATTATAAACTTTAACATAAAATTTTCTCGTAAATCCAAACCACGTAACTTTCCTGTATTTTTAAGACTAATTTTTCAATTAAAATTATGCTACTTTTAGATTGCAGCAAGTTAGTTCCGCTCTCATGCTTTAAATGATGATGCAGAAAGAATTTTGAAACTTTATCAAGAACAGTTTGCATATTGTATTTATGCAAAGTTTGCGGTATTCGCAATATATCTATGTAAAAAAAAAACGATAAACAAGATTGTTAATGAAAGTTTATCTATTGTTTTTTTAGTTTAACATTACCCTTCGGTACTAGAATTATTACAGCATCATTGCCATCAAACGCTTAATACTAATAAATCGATATTTGAAATTTTTATACCAAATTAAGCGATCATTTCCTTTTAATTTGCGGTAATTATATAATAAATCTCCGGTAATTTTCATGTCGTTAAAGTTTCTATGTGGCCGATAATTAATATGCGGTCGGAAACAACGCGAAAAAAGACGAAACGCATCTCAGAGCGCATACGCAAAAAGAGATTGATGATCTACGCAACGGTAAAAGGTTTTAACTATACAAGGTAGCAGTTATTGCTGTTGTTGATTTTATTTTTTATATTAGCGTAATTTATTTAAGCAAATTAAGTTCAATATTAAATTCTAAGTACCACAAGCCGATATTCCATTGATATATAATTGAGAATAGCGAGTTGGTCTATTTACGCACTGGTCGTTGGGTGTTTATATGCAAATCAATACCGCATGGCACATTAATTATGAAGAGGATTAAGAATCACGCAATCATTCTTAAACTCCTGTAATGTAATGCAGAAGTATAGCGGTTGTAGGAAATTGAATAAATTTGTTTCTTCCAGAAGTAACGTTGTTTTATTCTTGAAGATTTAGTACCAAAACTTAAAAAAAAACAACTATAGACAACCACACTGATACCGTTAAAATTAATTTATTTTGCAATGAATATTCTAAAAACTTGCTTTCTCATTACGTTCGCATGTATTTTCCTACTCAATGTATTTAGACGTAATTTTTTAAATAAGCTTTTAGTTTAGTTGTTCTATGCTTTGCGGTAGATATAATTGCTTCAAATGTACAAAGAAGTAGTTGCAATTTCTTTTTTGCGTAGGAAGCGGATGTCACTAATAAAACGTCTTTTTTCAAAGTACGTAAATACAGAATGGCATATATACAGGCCAGACCGAAAGCCACTTACATTTACAAATTAAATATTTTTTTAAATTATTTTATAATTTCTGTTTCTTGCACTAGACATCATGAAGGATAATATTTTTTATATTACTAACATTGTATTCCTCACAAATTTTTCAATACCACTCTCCGTAACAAATATTGTCCCTCAGTTCAGGAGGAGTCTGAAGCTTATTAACCAATGCTCACGTTTCAGATACATTACCGGCCATAAGTATTCACTCACCCATAAAATATTACAAAAACAAGCCAAAAACAAATTATAAAATACCCTTTTTTCCGCAATTATACAAAGAACAGTAATAAAAACAATGTGCTTACCAATTTGCTAACAAAGATAATCATAAATTAACCTAAATTTGCGATTCGTCAATGTGTCCACCTTTCGCTTTTATTACTTCCACACACAATCTTGGTATTCTCTCTAGCAGCTCTGCCAGTGGCTCTATCTTCGTCCATGCATCCTATAGTTGCGCCCAAAGTTTCACAGATTTTCGAACCTGTAGGTCGAGTTCTTCCAAAAGGACTCGATCTGATTGAGATCTAGATTTTTCATAACAATTTTCTCTCTGTACTCCAGTTCTTCCAAATTCTCGCGGCATATATTTGCGGTGTGGTTTGTATCATTATCATCCTGGAACACGAACTTTTTACCAATTGAACGTCTTCCAGATGAGATGATATTCTCCTCCAAAACTTCTCTATAACCTTCTTTTCTAAGGATATTGACCAAATCGCCCATAGAGGTAATGCTAAAATAATCCCAAATCGTGACTGATCCTCCTCCATGTTTTATTGTTAGTATAATCCAGAGTTCAATTGCTCGTTCTTCTTTCGATCTGCGGGCGGCTAGAGCCGTTTCTTTCAATCTTCCAACGTCCATATGTGTTCTCTCGCCCATGCTAAGCGTTTGGCTTTGTTTGCTTTGTGTAATAGCGGTTTGCGCATAGCAATTCTTTCATACAAACTAGATTGGTTCAAACGCCTTGTTGCCGTGGTGACGCTAACTGATTTTGAGTGCGAAATATTCACTTGAGCAATAATTTCTGGAGCTGTTTTTCGTTTACTTCATTTACCCGTGATTACAATTGCACGATCTTCTGATGGTGTTATTTTTGGCTTTCCGGGTCGCTGTTTATTGAATACACTTCTTCGATACTTTTTAACATTATAATCCACGGTTCTAGAGCTTAATTTCACTAATTTAGCAACTTCTCTGTTACTTTTACCGGTAATGTGATGTACCACTGTTTGAGCACGCTTTTCCGTAGTTAATTTCTTTCTTGTCGATATTACTGTGTTTTAAAATAGCGAGTAACGTTAACTCTCTGTTTTAAAACACTTTGCATAAATTCTTCACTATTCGCTGCATGCAATACGAAAGCTGAATGCAATCTAAATTTTACACTATATTAAGATGCCTGTGTCGTCTATTTTCATGGTCATTTTTGATATTTTAATGCCAATTGAGTCATTAAGTACACACAAAATCTTACAGAGGAATTACAATCTCGTACTTACAGTTTAATAGTGCATGATTTTGATGGCGATAAAAAATAGTTTCTTTGAATAATCTCTAATTATACAGGTGAGTAAACACTTAAGGCCAGTAGTTTATATCCATAAAGGAAATCTAGAAATGTTAAATCAGGTGGTCAAACAAACGCCATACTTATTGGAAATTGCGAAAACTTGTCCTATCAGTACCGTGGTCTCTCGGGCTGAGCAGCTACCTCGTCTTACTACCATTATATTTCAGTCATCTCATTAGCAAAAAGCATGACGTTCCTCAGCGTTTAGCTAAATCTTTCGCCAGCAATTTTAACTTGTTCTAGTTATCACCCTTGGCGAAGTACGGACCAAGCACACGCTTTGATGTAATTTTGCACTAAACCATGATTTTTATCTGTTGACAAAGACATTTAAATGAAGGTGGGTTTTCTCTTCCATAACATTGTTAATAAACTTTACGTTTTCTTTGTACATCCCTTAAATACAGGCACAACAGTTTAGCTATATTTAACGATCCATTGACTTTAGCTCCTGTACTAATTGGACCTTACATGGAAACATAAGATCTCTTTGTGTTCGGCTTAATGTTCTGCGGTTGATTTCAAGCTAGTGAGTACGTCGCTGAATGGATGTCCCGGACTCTTCATCCATGCTCTGCCGTATCTCTTATATACCTTCCGGCGAACGAGCTAAGCGAGATCTTCCACTTTCTCGAAGATCTTGGACAGAACCTTGTTGAAAACGTCGAATCCGGGCTAATATCGTTATTTTTTTACGAAGAATTTCTGTTATTAGTGTGTCGCACGTATGTTCTCTAAATAAAAATAACGAATCACTGATGTTGAAAGTGAAACAAAATAAGTTTTACATGTTGTTTAGTCGTAAATTTATCCACAGTTTATTTTCAAATTTTATATTGTATATACAAGTACGATGAGGAAACGTGCGGATTTTGAAGTATTCAAAGACAACTCTTTGACAAAACATTTTGCGATACACCTGTACATAAACTTGCACAGTTCAGCCAATATTGTAAACATCCTGTATAGGCAATGCAATTATAGATATTAAAAGAAGATTTTTCCATTTCTTTATTAATATCCTTGAAAACCAAGAAGGTAAACTATTGGTCAAAACTGTATCTCAACCCCTATATAGTATTTAGTTGATAATGCAATCATTTTTCTCATATTTACTTAGCTTAGCATTAGTGAGCAATAAGCGTGAAAATTTAATAAGACTTCTATCAAATACTGTGAGTATTCCACTAAGGAATAAACATCCACACCCACTGTGTTTACTCCTAGAGCTCTTCATTGTTTAGCCTCTGGCGCCGAATAATCTGAAAATTTTTAATCGAGGTTAACCTAACTGAGCTGATATGCCACTTTGAATACGCACATAACCTTAGTGTATTCGCTATAAACTGAAAAGATATACATACATACATGCATAAACAAAAATTACTGATAATACGCAATGCAGACAGGATCTTAGGAAGCGCAACGTGCGAAGTAAACATTATAATACTAAAACAATTAACTACGACATATAATTAAAATGACAAAAGCAAGAACGCTGAAATTATAGTTGAGCATGTGGATTTTATGCAAAAAAATTATGTACGAGTTATAAAAATATTTTTCGTTTGATGAATAATATCATTTTAACCATTCTGTATAATAACAGACTTTGATATCAAAAAATTCAAAATTGAATTAGTATATATTCTTGTGTGTTTAACTCACTAGTAACAGATTCAGTATTATTTGCAGGTCGGTGTTATTTTCATCAGAATGACATGTGTTTTCAAATTTCTGATAATTTTATTACAAACTAATGGTGCCTCATGTTTTTTCTTTATATATTACCTTTTACATTTTTCCTGTTTTTATTTGCTCGAAAACAAACTATCTCACTGCAGTAATTATAAAAAAAAAACAATTATTACAATTACATTAGCTATGAACTTATTCAGACATTGTTTCTAGTCCCCTGTTTCTCAAGTTTATTGTTTGCGTGCAAACTTTTTACTGAAAAATCGAGCTGAGCGTTTTATTAGCAAATGTGTGAGAAATAGTCTTATAGCATTAAAAACACTTAATTACAGGTTGAATATATAATTTATTGCCAAACTAATTGCACTTTAAAATAATCGCCGGATTTTCACACACGTATCCCTGAAAATTATAGAAATATGTTTTAAGTATAAAGAGTTTGCCGCTGCTTCATTATTTTAAACTGAAGCTTAGAAATATTTTGCACACAATAAGCTTTAAATTCACCTTAATTGTAAAATTTTTAAAACCAGTGAAAAATAAGACATAAAACATCGTTTACCATGGGAACTTAAGATTAATAACAAAATTACCTAGTGCTCTAAACTGTAGATACTTTTACATAATATCTCACTCATAAGTTCATTATATACATGTATATTTTTTTGCTGGGCGAACCGTAAACCTCTAAGTTATTACCATCTAATAGGTCAAAGCAGGTTGTCGAAAGTGTTATTCTCACACTCGTAAATTATAATGTAGCGTTATATGAAAAATCGCATGAACCAGGATGCATCAGGTATTTTTTATCTGCGGCCATATTTAATGAAATCCTGCGAATCTAGGTTGTGACTGAGTAAAAATCACATGATACCTAGAATTCAATTAGTTAGACATAGTATTGCTTACTGTAAAAACTAACGCAAAATTGTGTTAGGTAGTATTGTGGAACCGCTGAACTCTAAAACTTCTTTGCGTCATATTTCTCTATATTTTGATGCTCTAATAGCTTTAAAGCAATATTTATACCCCATTACTAGTTTAAATCTAATCAACACTATATGTAACATACACGAACGTATTCAACGATTCGTTTTTAGCGTACAATTAAACGCCTCTAGTTATGTTTCCAACGGCGGAAGCATCAAGTAAATAATGGCAAAGACCAATGTCAACATTTAGTAAATGTACTCACAAGGATACCGAAAGATTTGAATCAATTGAAACACAAAATTAAATTAGGGACTTTCAAAATTCGTAAAAAGAAAAGGCATGTCGAATATTTTGAACAACTGTGTTATGTTGAATAGTTTGAGTAAAAATTAAAGCAAACGTTGCTTATTTACAAATACGTAAATAATTGATATTTAACTTCAACAGAATGCAAAAAAATAAATTTATTTTCTTAGCTGAGAAGTTAGAATTTAACATGTGATCTTCTAATGACATTTGAAATAACGTTTACAAAACAAAATACACACAAGGACGATTTGACAGCAGAGTGACTTTTCAAAAAATATTTATTTCGAGGGGGTAAATATACTTTATATAGGAGGGCGAATCAAATATGAACCGGACTTTTCTTTTTAATGCCCTCTAGGTGAAGTTAGTAGCGTGACATTTTGAAATGTTTTGAGGGGGATGTAAGGAGGGGAGTAAATCAGTTCGGTTCGTCAGAGCAGATAGGCTGTTAGTAGCATCATATCTGAGCAAGAGGTGTTGACGTCTGGTGAGCAGCGTATTATTGTTAAATTTTTGGAGTAGGAGGGCGTAAAACCTGTAGAAATTTTGCGTCAACTAACTGTACAATTCGCTTTCAAAAACTCCAGCACAAAAAAAATTCCAATAACCGTCTTACAATATGGAAAATTGCTGCACACGTTGAAATATCATATGGGAGTGCCTAGACAATCATTTCAGATGATTTGGGTTACCGAAAAGTGTCGGCAAGGTAGGTTCCTTGACTTTTGATGGAAGATCAGCATTGACCCAAAATAAGTTAAACAAAATTCATTAGGAAGGACTAGAACATCCGCCCTACTCTCTCGATCTGTTGCCGCGTGACTACCACATGTTTGGGTCACTCAAAGAAGAACTGGGGGTCACCACCTTGTTCGTGCGCAATTGGTTACAGACGCGACCATATTCATTCTTTGATAACGGAATTGAAAAACTTTCGATATGGTGGGAAACACGTCTGAATAAAAGAGAATATTATATAGAAAAATAAGGTGTATTCAACATAATTACCATCCGATTTTTCAATTTTCTTACGTCATATAATCTCCTAAAGACTTGCCGAAATTCATTTCAACCTTACTTATTTTGAATCTCTTTCCACCAAACCATTTTCCAAGTCTGAAAACAAAAAAAAAATCACTCACAACAGAGAAAGATAGAGCTATCCTACCGGAACAAAGCTTTTTTTCTGAATCGTTGCGGTAATTTTCTCTTCAATTCAGCATCCAAACGTATCAATACATCAACGTAATATTGACTAGTCATTATCTTTCTCTTTGTAACAGTCAATAAAGATTACACATTTGGTATCGCAAAAAATCGTGGTCATAATTTTTATTGAGCGCAGAAAATCCAAAAGCAAAAGAAATCCATACTATTGACACGGCACCTACCTCGTGTTTAGTTTATTCATATTTAAATGTTGATGTAAAATATTGTGTACCCTTTCGATTAACTATCTCATGCACTTTTATGCATGAGTCTGTCGGAGTCTACCTATTCTAGTTTTGCACTCTGTTTTGGCTTCAAAAATCATCTTTGTTATTCGATCTTCTTCTATTCTGTGTATATGTCCAAGCCATGCCAGTTGTCTCTCCTCTATAATTATTTCTATTGGCTTTATATTTAGACCATGTGATTGTCGTGTTTCTAATTTTGTCTCTCCTTGTTACTCCTTCTATTCATCTTAGGAATCTCATTTCCATGGCCGTGACTTTGCTTTTAATTCTGTTCGTGGTTGTCCATGACTCGCTGTCATATGTTACTGTTGATCTGATCACTCTTTTATACACTTCTGTCTTTATTTCTTTTGATATTTCTGTTTTATCTAAAAATGTATTTCTTAATGTATTATGCATTCTTGCGGATTTTCCTATTTTCTCATTTATTTCTTTCTCCATTTTCCCGTTGTCCTCAATGGTTGTTCCTGAGTAATTGTAACTTTTCTTGTTCCAAGGCTATTCCTTCGATTTTGATGCTATGCCTTTTTTCTTCTACCTCTATTATCATCGTGTTTATCTCGATGTTTATCTTTGTTAGTTCTTGGTATTTTTCAGGTTTTGCTGTAATGTCTTTTTTGAGTCTGCCCTCAATACCATATCATCTGCAACATTAGTTGCTGTATATTAATTGCATTCATTTTCCAATTTCCTATTATCATATTTTTTCCTTTTTATTAGGCTTTTTTAATAGCACTATCTATTAATATAGAGAATAACAATGCTCTTTTAATCTATAAAACATACATGTATTGCCTTTCCTTTTCCTGTTAATTTTCTCGTAATTGTCTGATTACAAATATTAAGTCTTCCTTAAATTCTTCCTTTTCTGAATCCATGTTAAGTATCTTCTAATGTTGTTTTCAGTTTCTCTTGGAATCTTTTTTCTAGTATTCTTATCAATACTTTTCCTGGGATGCTTGTTAACGTTATTCCTCTGTAATTTGGGCATTCTTTTCCGTCTCCTTTTTTGTATATGGGCATAATTATTCCCACATTCCATTTATTTCTTTATTTATTATGATGTTGTTTAAGAGGTCAAGTAGTTCTTTTTCTCACATATATTTTATCATTTCAACCGTGATCCTATTCTCCCCGGTCACCTTTCCTAGTTTTAGTTTGTTAACTGCTTCTCCGACTTCTTCGTCGCTTATTGGTGTGATGCTTTCTTCGTCGTTTGATGGTATTTGGTCTTTTTCTCTTATATATCTATCTTGTTTTATTTTTGTGAATTCTTCGAAGTGTTTCCATCTTTCTGTTATCTCTTTTTCCTCAGTTAGTATATTTCCCGTATCATCTTTTATATTTTTCAATCCCAGTGTCTTCTTCTGTTTGAATTGTTTTATTGTTCCGCAGAATAATTTTTCTCTATAGTTATCTCTCAGTCTTAGTCCAAACTCTTGCCAAGAATTTTGCTTGACCTTGTTGATACTCTCTGTAGCTTCTTTCCTTGCTATTTTATTTATACCATAAGTAAATTAGCATTGCATTTTATAAAGTTGCTTTTTTTGACCGCCGAAAATTTGGGCAATAAATAAAGAGTCAAATTTATTCTTATCTAAATCCAACCGAGTTCGTTTGAATGCTTCTAATAATCAAACGTTGGAATTCCTCGTTTTGGACACTACCTTTCTTTATTTCAAATACATCTGAAAATTTTTTGTCATATTTGCGTTTTCATCTCAGATCAAAAGGATTATTTTATTTCAACAAAATAAATTCAACCAAACAAAAATTTATGACTGTATATTATTTGGATACAATAAATAATAAAAATATTACGTCCTCTCACTTGAGCAAGTAATGTTTCTTTGTATATAAGACGCATTTTAGGAGTTGCATTATGAACACAGTTAACAATAAGGTTAAATTCAAAGACGTTTACGGCGATTTCAAGAAATAATATGTTCCAACAAAGAACGCTTTCATTTGTACTATAATGGGAGCCACGGGTGCGTTTTAAGGCGTTCGAATGAGTACAATTGTGTAAGAAATTCCCGGCGATCAGAAGAAAGATGAGCGAGCGAGTTGATCGTCGCTTGTTTATTGTCATTTGTCACAGCACGAAAAACATTGAAAAATTTATCACGGTCACCGTTCGGTTCAGATTACCTTTCCAGATCTATAAAGATGAAATATTTCCTGACGTTTTCGTTCGGTGTGCAGTTTGAAAAATGACATCTTATCAGATCTTAAACACGGGAATTTATTTTAGTCGAATTTTTATGCATCTTGAATCGACGCGGGGTTTTTCTATTAATTGAAAGTATGAAATAAATTACGTATATATGTTTGCCCAAATATCTGATATTGTATTTGAACACAAATTTACTTTTTCATCGTATATCTACATGTATATCATGAATATCCGTAATTGCCTTTGAAAGGAAATAATAACAACCATATAGTTACAAAGAAGAAAAAGCGATATAAGCAATCTCAGCTAATACTTAGTTGCATTCGAACCATTATGTAATCGTAATAAGTCTTCTTACATCATTAATTAGGTAATTAATCAAATCCATCTCCTGTTGTACAGTGAAGTCGTATAGACGAATAAAATTTAATAATGATCGAATACGTAATGGAATTTTATACAATGAGTTTTAGTAGCAGATGCTACTCCGATGGACAATTTTTGTTGAAGTTGTATCATCATCTACATTTGTTAAATGACAAGCTCTACTATTTTTCTGTTTTTTCAGGTATTTCAATTGCTGTTCGATAGTTACAAAAGTAATATACTGCATTAAGCCTGCTTTTCAATTTTGCATGTAGAGCTGGAATAAAACAGATAGCTTTAGAGACTTTATTGTTTAGCGAAGTATTTTCGACGAAGATCAACATGCGCTCGAACCACTCATTTATTGGTACAGTGGCGTTTTTGAAAGCATCGGCTGCTCCTTCCGACGATTGGAACCTTTGACCACGCAGTCCATTCTTGATTTTCGGAAAGGTAGAGATATCATTGGTACTTAGGTCTGGATTGTGCAACAGGTGGTCTAACAATTCGACTTTTTGTTCCGTTAAAAATTGTCTTGCCTGCTGTGTGCGAACTTGCGTTGCTTTGGTGGAGGATGATTCGATTTCCGAACCTCAACGATGACTTGCGGCAAACAAATGGTTGTATACCGATCATCAGTAAGAGCTCTTTGTTCTTGTACAGAAATTCTTGATAGACCTTCTTTCGAGACAAATATCGCGACCATCTTTTTGGAGGCACTTCGAGAACGGATGGCTTTTGTTGGCTTTTTTTCACCTTAGAACGCCCAAACAGACGCCTATTTATTTATTTTCTGGCTCGTATGAGTAAATTCAAGATTCATCACCACTGACACGTTTTTACGCCTTTAGCTACTTTCTATTCTTCGGTAAATAAATGCGGTATCCAACGGGAAACTAATTTTTTTAATACAATTCTCCATGCAAAATTTTCGAAATTGAGGTCTGTAAGAACCCTACTGATGCCTCAGCTCCGCGATATGTCACATGTTGATCTTCGTTGAAGATCTTGCGCACAGCATCGACGTGACGAAGTGACGTTTTTGGTGCGCAAGCTCGTGGATCGTCACTAAGGCTAATCCGTCCATGTTTAAATTCTCCATACCAACGAGAAATTGTTGACTGATGTGGTGGTCCCCTGCCGAAAACAGAAACCAACTCGACGAGGCATTCTTCTTGCGATAATTGTCTTCGAAAATTACAAAAGTTATTGTGCGAAACTGTTGTCGATTTAATTCCATTTTTGAACTAACTTTAACTGTAGTACATCCTTTGTATTTAATATTTATTCCTAAGAACGCAAAAAACAAACTTAGTACAAATTTTTATTCAACGCCTTTAATAATGGCATTGATGTCTCTATACTGTTGAATTAAATTAATTTCACTGTTCCACGTCCGGGATTCAAGCAAATATATTCTATTGTCTCGCACCTATAATAAACATTGCCATCAGGTCCCCAAAATGTAGAATGTGTAATGGCTTCAACTCTATGAATACTGGTGTGTTAGAAATACATACCTGCTGCTTACCATCTCTTTTTGTATTATATAAACCGCAGATACAATATGCATACTAGAAATTCGTTTTCATTGTTCATCCTTCATTTCCTTTTTAACAACCGGTGAAATTTTTATCAGTTAAATTAAAGCGCTTTAGGTGCGAGCGTGGATAGTTATAATATATTGTAATTGTACTTGACTTCACCTTGTGAATGACACCACATTTCCGCTTAAAATTTACTGATATTGAAACAAGTAATATTTCTGCTACGGTCTATAATAATGAACTATAAATTTTATAATACTCATAAATATGAACAAGCGAAACTATCTGAATTAACTAGACGTATATACATATAGACCATTTAATATTTTAGAGGAGGCCTGTCTTGACAAAAGGTATGCATACCATCCAGGAAAAATTTTATTCAACTGTTAATTTCACAACACATTAGAGAATTTATGACACCGATAGAAGAATTTTTACATTATAATAAAAATTAACATCAAAACGGTAAATATTTTATACTCTCGTAGAAAAAAAGTTAGCTTAATTGTGGGCAGATTTATATCCCATACTGGTGGATTTTTACGGCAAGCAGTGGAAACTTTTAATACTAAAAAGGAGACATTTTTATGCTGAAACGTTCAACTTCTAAACGAAAAATTTATACACGGCGGCAATGAAATTACAACATTAAAAGCAGATTCCTTTCATTCTAAGAGAAATGTCCTAACATCGTATAATTTTGTTTTCATTTTACACCCTTTACAATCTACCGAAGTCATAACTACGTCGTAATATTTTAATTGCACCAATTTTAAGTGCTTATGCAGTTGAAGCCGAACAACCCGCGAAACACAATTAAGACGGTGTGCCCGTTTTATCCTTAATTATGCCGTGAAAATTCCGTACTCACTTCATTCTTGGCATATTCAAGCTTTTAAGTGGGGGGCACAAAACTATAGCAAATTTCAAATTTTTAAAACTTAAAGGTGCCAAATTCACGCACAGGAAAATTATTTATTATCCAAAAATAAAATTATGCGTTGCTTAATGAGTCCAACGAATCTAGCGAATGAATAGGTTACAATTTTTCTTTTACTCAGCCTTTCTTTTTTTAATTAATTTACCACAACATCTTGTCACATCTTACACAAGAGTTTTTTTTGTCTTATGACATCTCAAAACTTATGGCAGAAAATGCGAAAGACTTACTAAAAATATGAAAGCAACTGTAAATAATTGGCATTTTACATTTGGATTTTGAAAATTCTAGAAATAAACACTTTAATTTGCCTTTTAACTTTTAATTATTTAAAAACAGTGGTCTACATGTATAAAACAGCTTACATAAACATGAGTTAAAATCTTTTGTGGAATTTAAAAATTTTATAAAATTTCAAGCATAATTGAAAGTGATAAACGTTAGAACACTCTAGATGAAATAGCACTAGTAATGCTGATAATCCACGAAATTTTCAAACACTTCTGATCCATATTTTGCCAGATATCAATTAAGCATGCCGTATAAATGAACAATGTACTCAACTTATCTATTACTAAATAAACAATATAGTTTCCGCTGCTTAAACCCTGGCATATTCTCTAACAATGATTACTTTCCCACTTACATAACATTTTGTGATTTAATTGTTTTTCACAACAAGGTATAACAAATTCATCAACAACTTTTTACCAACTTGCCCGAGATAAATTTTATTCGAACATAAATTTAAAAATAACAGCATAACCGGCATTCAGCACTTTTACATGTACATTTTTAAGTTGAACTTCTTGTCCATTCTTGCGGCATTTCACAAATTCGCCATAGTTATTTATAGCAACCGTAGAATGCCGCAGAGAACAGGTGAAAGATAACGTTTTTAACAGTTTCTCGACTCGGTAATTCCACAGTGTAGGTTAATTATTTAATTCAATCTAATCTCCAAAAGTGACCTTTTTCAACGTTCACATAAAAAAACCTATTATGAGTCCATATCACCGGCTGTTTTATGAAATCAGTTCAATTAGCTAACTGTAAAGCGCTTCTTTTATGTCGAAAATATTAATTATTCATATCAGTGGCATCAATTAACATCCTAATTTTATATCTTCTTTCATAAAACTAGATATGCACACAAACATTCTAACATATTCATGCGTGCTTTGAAGAGAATTAAATTAATAATTAAATGTGGAACTGTCCCTCATTGGTAGAAATTTATTATTAATTAAATCTCTCTAAATACAGGAAAGAAAAATATATCATATGCATATATTGCCCATTAAATACTTGAATATTACGTGTATAGTAGTAATTTACTACCCTATAACTGTCGTATAGTTAAGATCAATAGATCCCGTTGGTTATATAATTATTTTGTGACTGTTATTTGACTTTTAAGCGGTTATGAGTTCTGTGAAGAAAGAATTATAGCCTTCTATATAAACTCCACTTACTGTTTTAAGTTCTTTTTTGTTACATATTACGCAAACGATATTAGGAATACTGCGAAAGCTTTTAAAGATTGTTATTCGTGAAAGGAATTCAAAGGGAACACAACCCTCATAAGTATTACTACACATGGGTAACTATATACTGCAAACTTAAGAAAGATCTGGCCCGAGATCTGGAAAAAAAAATATCCACAGGATAAATCCTCATCGATATCTAAAGTTACACCGGAACACTATTAAAACAAGTACCAAAACGCCAAAATTACGTAGACTTATCAAAATACATAAAGACGGAAATTTTATGGCGTTTATTGTATCAGCACTGGGATCCGCCGCGCATCCTTTAGCAAAATACCTAGCCCAGAATCTTCAACCGCTAGTACGAAAAACGAAGACATACGTCAACAGCTCGATTCACTTCATCCAAAAAGCCAATGATGAGAAAGATATATTGCATAATTTTGCCTAAGTGCCCTGTTTTATGACTGCCATTACACAATATCACTTACGAAAGCGATCTGATATGTTTCCGGAATCGGCAAGAGATGATGCACAAAAGTTGAGGTGGATTCTTTGGTCGGCAAAGGGCAATCTTTTTTATGAAAACTATCAAAATTTCAGGCGTCTACTGTCAACAGTTGTTGTATGACAGTGTGTTTTGCATAGCAAGTTAGGCGGTTTCCCAAAAATGGATAAAATCGAATTTCTTACAGTGATAAAACACTTCTAGATGACTGAAAACGGCTACTGAAATTCTAAATATTTTGCTAGAGGTTCATGGCGGATGTACTCCATCATTTTCGACCATCAGCTTCTGGGTGAGCAAGTTCAAACGTAGCTGCGCAAGCACAAGTGATGAATTACGCAGTGGACTCCCAAACACAGCCACCAACGACGAAATGGTCTACAAGATTCATGAAGTCGTGTTAACCGATCGCCGGAAGAGATAGCAGAGACAACAGGCATCACGAAGGAGTGCCTGGCCAGGATCCATCGCAATCTAAGGGATTTCTTCATGCGTTTTGTAATCGTGGATGAGACTTAGATCCACCACAACATACCGGAGACCAAGGAACAGTTGAGGACTTTTCCGGGCGTATCGGCTCCGAAGAAAGCCAACACCGTTCCATCGGCCGGAAAGGTCATGGCGACCATTTTTTAGGATTCCCAAGGTATGATCCTCATCGACTATCTGCAGAAGGGAAGGACGATCACAGCGATTTGTTGACCCGATTCGATGCAGAATTGAAGGAGAAACGACCTCGTTTGCAGCGGAAAAAGTGCATTTCCATCACGACAATGCACTGGCGCATTCATCTCGCATCGTCGTGTAAAAATTGAATGAAATGCGCTACGAATTGGTCTCTCGTCATCCATATTCCATATCCCAGCGATTTTTCATATTCCCAAACCTGAAAAAAGCACTGGGAGGAAAGAGATTTGCCTCAAATGAGGAGGTCATCGCCGCTACAGATGGCTATTTTGCAGACCTCGAAACATCCCACTTTCCGACGGCTTGAACAGAGTGGAGCACCCTTTGAAAAACTGTATTGAGCGTCGAGGAGACTACATCGAAAAATAAAAAGAAAGAACCACACCAATACCGTGTTTTTCTTGTCGATTCCGGAAACATTTTAGGTCGCCCTCGTAATTAGCACGTTATGAAAGCAAGTTCAACTACTTTAGGGCTTTTGTTTATAACTTAAATCATATAAATGCATTAAACCTGCCAACCGCCTATATGTTGCATGTGTGCACTCAATTATGCCACAATCAATTTTTTTTTTGTAGATACGAACATAAATGCGAATACATTACTCCAAAATGGAAAAAATATGTCAACGTAACGTTATCTTCCATAAACATTAAATATAATGCGGCCGTGATTTCAAGTTAGCGATCGTTGATGATTTTTAACGTAAACTCTTCACGAAGTTCACGTCAACAGAGCACCTAGTAACACTGCCACATTTATAATCCTTGCTTGCCGGATGCGTGCGAACTATCGTTTGACGGATGTGCCACGACTCAATGTCTTCAAATCAGAAATCCTCCGTTAAATGCGTGTATACTACATATGTGTATACGTACATATACACGTATAGTCCTGTGACAATCTACACAAGCGTATGAACCAAGTAGCATAAGCAATCGTAATACTTACCCAAATCTAATTTCTGGCAACACAAAATATGTAATCTGATAGGAGAAACGTTACCAGTCAAATCAGAAAAGTGTTTAAAGTCACTATTTGAAATTTAGCGATTTAACTAGCAGTTTGTTTATACGGACTTCGTTGTGTAAATGGGTATACACCAATCTAACAAACAGAAGCTGTAGATTCAAATCCAAGCGGGAACTGTGAATTTTTATTCACAATCTAAAATTAAAAATTTAATTGTTGCTAGTTGTTAATACCAAAGAAATTAAATGATCGTATATCTATATTCAGATTTTCTAATTCAATATTAACGCCTTGCCACATAGAATGTTTCTGCAAAATGTTTTCATTCAGTATTCATTCCTCTTTCCTAGGTCATCAGCAACATGGGCCGTTTTTATCTCACCTTGTTACTGAGGATGAAAAATAATGCGTTAACATCAAAAACAAAAAAGAATAGCTTTGGTCCAACAAAGAAGCAAAACCCCGCGCAAAGACTGGTTATCATCTGCGTAAGACGACGTGCACCAGGTGAGACAAAGAGGCTGTTACCTACCATGCATTGCTTCCGCATTGCAACTGTAACACGTCGGTAACACGATTGACAATGACAGTCCACGTGCTTTCGAAACACTGCGTTTCGCATAATTAATAAACTTGTGTGAGTGGAGTTTACTGCTATACCTGTGAAACGTATTTATAATCTACTAATGTACAGTGAAATTCCCCTTCCCGGACATCCCTCTTACACGGATACCTCCCTTAAACGGACAGTTTCCCATGGTCCCGACCGGCACTCATATAATTTCCATTGTATTAACTCTTTCTTGGACGGACATTTCCTTGAACGGACGCGGACACGAGAAAATGTTCCCTTAACCGGACAAAAAATAAAATAAAAAGAAATGCCTTATCTTATTTTCATATCGAGAGTATTTGGATTGCATTTCTCAATCGCGCCGCGCGCCAATTTCGCTGGGACTTCCCCGAGTAAACCGGAGATTTACCGACTTTAATCTTTCGGTAAAAACGCAGCCAATACCTGCCGTGAATTATGGACTTCCCCAAGTTGGTCGGGGATTTACCGTTCTTATTCTTTGGGTGTACGCTTTCGATTGAATCTGGTTTCAATATTAGTCTGATGTTTATGCGGAAAAGACACATTCATTGTAGAAATGGCCCCAAATAGAAAAATCCTCACGCTTAAACAAAGAATTGAGATTGTTGAAGTTTACAATAAAGAGAAATTAAGTGTAAGGAACTTGTCCAAGCTTTTTGACGGGTGATGGTACTAAAATTGACAAATTGTGTTATGACTGATTTACAGCAGCTCGGCATAAGGGGAATCCTTTAACAGGTATGCATATGTTTTTTTTAGATAAGGTTTCCTTGTATTAATAGATAAAAGAAGTGAGATTAAAAATAGGTTTGTCGTGACAAAAACGCAAAAAACTTATTTTTTTTTAGGTCCGCTAATACGATGTAATGCAAGACAAATAGCCGCTTCTTTGGGACATTCTACATTCAGTGCTTCTTCTGGTTGGCTCAATAAATTTAGAATTCGCCACAATATAAGTTTTAAAGCGATTTCGGGAGAAGGAACTTCGGTTAATGCTGAAGATGTTTCATCGTTTTTAAAAAATCTCCTTCTTTGACTAAGGGATATTCACCGAGAGACATCTATAATGCCGATGAGACAGGACTGTATTTTAGGGCTCCAGCCGACAAAACGCTCACAAAGAGAGGTTTACAATTTTGCATGGTGCAAATATGGCGGGTGAAAAAGAAAAACTCCTAGTTATTGGTAGGGCGGCTAAACCCAGAGCTTTTAAAAACATTAATATAAATAACCTGCCTGTAACTTGGAAATACAACAAGAAAGCTTGGATAACAGGACAAATTATGACAGAGTGGTTGCAAGACTTAGATTGGAAAATGGCTAAAGAAAAAAGAAACATTTTGTTATTTTTAGACAATTCGGGATCTCATCCGAAAGACGTTCGCTTAAATAATATATAAATATTATTTTTACCCCCTAATTGTACATCAGCTTGTCAACCACTTGACCAGGGGATTATAAAGAATTTATAACTTATTACCGAAGTCTAATACTCAAACATCTGCTAGTAAACATTGAAACTGCTGGTACAGCTTTTGAGTTAATAAAGAAAATTACACCACTGGATGCAGTTTATTTGGCAAAAACCGCTTTGAACCAAGTAACCAAAGAGACAGTTCAAAATTGCTTCCACAAAGCAGGATTTAATCATGTAAATATGCAAAGTGAAGACCAGTTAACTGAGGCTGATACATCTGACCTAGAAGATGATTTACCTCTTAGTCTACTCTCAGATATCCTCAAAAATAAGAATTTATGGAAATTGGCGGATAATGAAGACCTTAATGATTTTTTGAACGTAGATGAAGATTTGTATGTTGAAGATCCAGATTCAGAACAAGAAATTGCAAATTCAGTTGAAATACAAGAACTTTCCCAGAACTTCCAGAAGCTATCCCAAATTATGGTAAAGCTATTACCCTGACCAAGCAGCTCAAAAGTTTTGTCGAAGATCACGGAGATGCAGAGTCTTTAGAGCGTCTTTCTAAATTAGAAATACGATTTCAAGACGCCATTTTAAAGAAAAAAAGAAGACAAACAACAATATATGAATTTTTGCGTCCTTAAAGTGACTATTCATTTCATTGTTTTGTATTACATACTACATCTATGTATCTATCTACATACATATATTATACTTTGTAATGTATATATCTAAAGGAAATAAACTTCTTTTTTCTTAAGTTTAAAGTTTCTTATTTATTTTAAAAACATTTATATACATATACGATTTAAATGTCCCAGTTCCTTTAATATATTCATTTTTCGTTAAAACACGATTTTTGTTGTATCTACTACATATTTCTTTTATGCGGACACCCCTCCTGAACGGACATCTTCAGTTGGTCCGGTTGGTGTCCGTTCAAGGGAGATTTCACTGTACATGGTTTATGTATCTTACTTTTAACAGCCAAATATAATCAAATAATTGTCACTCTTATGGTATTTTATTGTATTAACTTCCTTTGTTGTATGCAATCAGCTTGAGTAAAATTTGGTGACTCAGAGTGAACTAAGGAACGCCTACCTATTCTTCCTTAGAAAATACGTATAGTTGCCCAACCATCTTATCGTCGCCTAATAATACTCTACCTGTATAATACTACTAGCCTTCAACAACCCTAGCTGCATTTCAAAATGATGAAGAACTTAATAATGTAAGTAAATTGCCTCAATAACACGCCTTTATACATTCTCTAAATGCACGCATGCATACGAAAGGTAGGTTCTCACACATGAATTTACGTGTACAAAGGACCATCATACTTGCAATACGTTCCCATCAATGCACCATTCAGCATTATAGTGATTTACAATGATTTTTCTGTCGAAACCCGCACGCTACAGAAATCCTAGCACATCGACAACGCTAATAATAATAATGCTATGTAATTTCAACCGATAATTTTCTAATTACGTTTTCGTCGTTCCCATATTTACATATTAATTGTTGATTCAACTTCATACATCACATATAAACAGCAGGAATATAATTTGGCGGTGGTATATTCAGGTATTTTTTCGTTTCGTCTACAACGACGCGATCGTTATGCAAGAAAGTATGACCATAATGATGATGGTGAGAGCTGAAGTGAATCGGTGAACGTTGGTAAGTAATAAATAACAATATTTGTTAGAGGCGGACGCGATCGTTGAATTAATATCGCTAGGATGATTTACTTGGCTGTCCAGCATTTAATAAAAAGTCGAGACCTTCAATTTCATTCTCTGTTCTTGCGGTTTCAACAAACGCACGTACATGAATTAGGGCAAGTTCACAAACGTGAAAATTATGGTTCTAACGTATATTTTACTACGATGTAAGTAAAATTAAATTACAATTATCCACGTTAAAGCAAAGATGAGGTCGATTACTGAAATGTGGATACCAAACTGCCTGGAACCGTGACCGTTTAGGTAGACACATTTTACTCACTAGTGTGAATGAACTTGGGTTAGAATTAAAAATCACTATTGATCAATTTCACCTAAAGGATGGAATTATTAATGAAAGCTGCTCTACTTACGAATTATTTATCGCTTGTTACATATGTATGTAATACGTAATTTTTAAGTAAAATATATATAAGCAAATACTTTCCGTATACATGCTTTAATGAATGTTTTTGTAGTTAAACAAATAATTTTCATAGAAAATCTTAGGGCGACTCGGTTTTTTAATCTTTGGATTTATTTCCGAACGTTTCTTCCACATCTGCGGTGGGTATCGTCAGCACCGAGGTTAATGTGGGAGTTTTTATGTCTTATCATCGAATGATACGGTGCTCGATGGTTGGGTTGGCCTCTTGTACGGTCCATCTTCTTCAAGTATCTTGCTTCTTCGAACTTCTCCAGCAAGTTTGGTTTCTTCTTAAGTTCTTGAAGTCTGCATTCAGGACTTCCTCGGTTCTTCGTCTTCTTTTACTTAGAACAGAGAATGTATTACGATCAATAGTTTTTAGAGGTGTGTGGTACTTTTTGTTAGGTTACAATTTTCTGAGAGTCTCAGTTACTGTTCTGTAAAAACTGGAGATTTCATGAAACTTGTTAATTTCAGTTAAAACTTCGGTCTACGCAACTTTACTGTATCGTTTCAATCAATCCTTTACTACACTGCTGTTGTGACATTGTCTCGTGAGTTAGTACAATTGTAGTACAATCTGAAACCATTTTCTTCACATGACACTTTTCAAGACATTTTTTCTTTATTGTGGAGACCCATTTATAAACTATATTGTGTTTTAATTTTTTATGTACTTCTTATTAAATTTCTTTATGATACGTAATACTACATAAAACCAATTCCAACTTAAGTGAAATGAAAACTCTCTTAACATCACAGATGCGATGCGCACCTGCCACACAGCAGCTTTAAAAGTGCTACCAGGTCTAACACCATTTCACATTTACATACATGAAGCTATGACGGGCTCTCTTACACTTAGCAGTTTAAAACGACTAAAGCCGAAAGATCTGAAACAGCACCCGAAAATCCTTAAGTAACTTGATATTAACTGCCTAACGTCTGTTTCTACATACATATGTAATCTCGATCCAATACAATTTTGATCAACTATTCTGAATCGACATCTGGTGGACCCCAATATAAAAGAGGGATCCTGGCGTGGTACGCGTAAGATCGAAAATGAAAGAAGTCCAACTTAACACATGCATCAGTGGCTTTAATTTCTACCAAAAGGTGCCTATCGGACTCCAAATGAATGTATTTCGGCGTTGCACCTATGCGCATTGAGAAGCGATTTTACGATCTAACAATCAATATTTCTACGGACAGTCAGGTATCCACCAAGAGATAGAGGGAGATGATAAGGCTCATAAACTGGCCTCAGAAGCAGCGAGAATGGCTTTTATTGGGCCAGAGCACTGTTGTGGTTTACAAAAAAGACACCCAAAACACGTAATTAAGGAATGGAAGGAATATCAAAAGGTCTAAAACTAGGCACGCATTCGTACACAAAATCATGTGAAGGTACTTAGTTCGCCCCCCTTAAGTACAGCAAAGACATTGTCTATCAGCAAAGGTACCTCAGACTACTTAAATATGTAGCCCTAAAATACCATTTACACAAACTTGGAAAATCTGAGAATCAACTCTGTCCTCTATGTCAAGAATATCAAAAAACAACAGAACGTGCATTATGTGCATGTGTGTGCCTCTCGACACGAGTTCTTCAAACGGGAACGTCGAACACCTTCTAAACTAAAGGGCAGGAATTCCAGACTGGTACTAGTTTCTCAAAAGCCTCGAACAAGCGTACCCTTACTAAGAGCATTGTTAAAATAGATCTTTTAGATCGCAATAACTGCAGGTACCAGTGCCTAAGCCCATCAATGACAATAATAATACAATACTACGCAGAGATAGAGACGGTCACCGAAATGCAATACCTCCTGTTAAACGGGAATCCCTAAACCACATACCATCGAGGCATGGAAAGACGAGACAATATATAACTGACCATGCACTGCAGCAACTAGTAACAATACTCAACTACCAGCAATCTTCAGATGAAGACTTGAGATATCATCGAAACATCGCGGAAATAGAGGTTCTCCTAAGAAACAAACCAAAACGATAAACAATGTCCTGAAAACTAACAAAATATATATGTATAATACGGTAAAATATAATTAATTGACTCGTAAATAATTACTACATGGCAATTCCAAAAAAAAAAGACCCGACTACATGAATCCTGCCCTTCTGGATAAGATATTGTGCATTTTCCATAATTAATCGGGTGGAAAAAGGAACACCAAAGTAAGTAAAAGTATCCACATATTGCAGCACATTGCCATCGAAATGCATTTTTTTCTAGGCAACATTTTATTCTTTCTCTATGAAATAGTGCAACTTTTGTTTTATTTACGTTTAAACTTAGTCAAGGTGTGATCCTCATCGACTATCTGCGGAAGGGAAGGGCGATCACGGGGCAATACTACAGTGATTTATTGACTCGATTCGATGCGATATTGAAGTAGGAACGGCCTCGTTTGCAGCGGAGAAAAGTGCTTTTCCATCACGACAATGCACCAGCTCATTCATCCCTCATCGTCGTGTCAAAATTAAATGAGTTTCGCTACGAATTAGTCTCTCATCCTGCATATTCACCGGACCTAGTCCCCGGTGACTTTTTCCTATTCCCAAACCTGAAAAAATCACTGGGAGGAAAGAGATTTGTCTCAAATGAGGAGGTCATCGCCGCTGCAGATGGCTATTTTGCAGACCTCGAACCATACTAGTTTTCCGACGGCTTGAAGAGACTCAAGCTCCGTTTGAAAAGGTGCATTGATCTTCGAGGAGACTACATCGAAAAATACAAATAGAAAACCACACCAATACCGTGTTTTTCTCGTCGATTACAGAAATATTTCAAGTCGCCCTCGTATGTGCGCATTGCACAATTTCGCGCATAACTGATGAGCAATTTATGCAGACGATATCGCGTCTGTCGCGTTCCAAATCGTCCGTCCATAAATAAATCCGATAAGTGACAGAGCGAACGGCGAACAACAAGCGGGAAAATAATAACGTACCATTAAGCGCGTAGCTTCGCACATAGAATTAAACGTTTTACAAAAAGTCCAGAAAAGACCAATCGTTATTATTTTGAAACGGATATCCTCGCGCGAATAGATCGTAAGCAAGTCGCAAATTACATACATCGGCTGTTGCGCCTTTACTACTAAATGCAAATGCGTCACATACGTTTTAAATCTTGTCCTTACAAAAAGCAACACGGCGGGCTCTCATTAATGCATCCTGTGACACGCTTTGTAGAAGTATTAATGACTCTATAGAAACAGACTTCTCATTCTCTACTTTCCAATGTCTACTGATACCTGGTAAGCTTACAAAATTTAATAATTCAAAGAAAATAATTTTGTATTCCGAGATATTAATTACTTAATATATTTTTAATTTACTTTAATGACACACATACTAAGTCTATGTTACGCTATTTGTTGAAAAATACCGTGATATCAAAAGTTTCTAGGTCGAAGATGGCGTTGAATTTGAAAATATATGTCTGAACTTAAACCATATTATCATATTCGTAACACAGCCTTAACTTTTGAAAATTATTGTGTCATGTACAGTGTCATCATGACATCAATAAATATGTGATTTCATTTAAAGATGCAATAAAACAACAAGCTTTAAGTTTTATTAATAAAAGGCGGAATTACAGCAAATGTTGAAATTGTTATCTATATTCAATTCCAAAGTTTATCTTCTTTCCCATGTTAAAGGCATTTTACAGCATTGCGACCATTATTAATGCACATATTTCAACAATTCCCTGCTGCAGAACTTACAAATTACCAACAGTAGTTTTAAATATTCTATTTTTTAGGTTAACAAACGGAAACATAATTGTCAAACAAGATGATCGTGGTGGAAATTCAACTTCCGTGTATAAGCTTATAATCCGATCGTCAAAACACTCACCAATAAAAACAATCTTTTCTTGTGTTCTGTGTGTCGTTGCGCCATCTTGCTGGAAGTAACCATATTGTAATTCATCTTCACGTAACTGTTCAATAAATTAATTCAAAATATTTGTATATCTCTCAGCATTAATTGGAAAATTAAAAAAAAAATAGATTCAACGGGAAACTACTACCCAAACACCAAGCTTCGCAGTTTGCAGAGATCATTCAACAAAAATAGGATTTTCACTACGCCACCTCAGAGTGTTTTGGGAATTAATGAACCTCGGATGATGAACGCTTCATCAGAGAAAAATGTCGAATTTAGCGGATCATCATCTTACATACATTTGCAAACCATCGGCAGTAAGCAATGTGATTGCATTTTATACGGATGCATGTGTAAGTTTTATTTGGTTGTGTAATAAGTATAACACAACTAATTTGACGTTATGGAGAAGATATAAGTAAGAGATTTTACTGCCTTTAATAAATTAAAAATAACAAACAGTTTCTTCGGAAAGAAAAATATACGTAAATACACTTGGACGCCAAGAGAACAGTGATCTATAATAGACTACATAATTAGAAATAACAAATTACCTGGACAAGTAAAAGACACAAGGTTATATAGAGGACCACACATGAGATCAAATCATTTCTTAATAATAGCAACGAAGAATCATATAAAAAGTGGAAGAAATCAAAAAGGCAACGAATTCAAATGAAGAAGTCTTCACAGTATAAATACTTAAGTATAAAAGGTCTCTACCAGAATAGACTTACCAAAGGATTAGAATGTACAGAAACAAATGAAGATATAAACGAAGAATGGCAAAATATAAAACAAGTAGTGGGAAACACGGCATCTGAAGTCTTGGGTAAAAAGAAGAAACTCAGAAATAGGAAAGGATGAAAAATATGGTCAGATGAGAAGGAAGAAGCAGTGAAAGAAAAACAAAAAACATACATGCAATATATTAACAACCCTACCAAAGTTAATCATGAAATTTACGAGAATACCAGAAATGTTGCGAAAGAAATATCCGGAAAGATCAACGAAGAGTCCTGGGATAGATTTATAAGTAATATCGAAAGTGACATGCATGAAAGACAAAACCTAGCTTACAAAAGTAATGATATCATTGAACAATCAGGAAAATGATAAAATACAAATAAACAACATAGACGAGGAGAATTGGACAAAACAACTCTGGTACAAGGAAAATATTGAAGAAGCAACAATGCAGGAAGTGGACGCAAAATGTTTGCATGAGATCTACCAGAACTGACACAAGCCTTGAGAGCTACTAGAAACAGAAAAGCGATCGCTATGGATGACATCAACACAGAGCTTTGCAAACACTGAGGAATTATACTACACTTAAGACTTCTGCAAGTATTTAATAAATGCTGGAAGAATAGCATTATCCCTGATGATTGGGAAAGAGCAAAAGTAGTCTCGTTGTTCAAAAAAGGCGATATGAATAACCCTCAAAATTTTCGAGGAATCAGCTTATTAGACACCGCTTATAAAATTTACATTTTATATTAAACAACAGGTTCAAAATCATGACAGAAGAACTAATAGAAGATGAATAAATGGGATTTAAAAACTTCAGATCAACCACAGATGGAATATTGACTATACAGCAAATTAAAGAAGAACACAGGGAATATGACAGAGAAACACACATTATAAATTCTATTACTTTCGATAATGTAAACAGATGCAAATTATGGGGTGCTATGAAAGAACAGGGATACCCACATCATTTAATAAGAACTATACATGGTTTATACAGGCACCAGAATTATGGTAGATATAAGCGGAAGATTAACTAGGGAAATATCAACAAACAAAGGAGTAAGACAAAGCTACTGTGTGTCGCCAACATTATTTACATATATATTAATGCCATAAAGGAATTCCCTAAAGGAATACGTTCAGACCAGACACTACCCTAAACTCTATCTTATATGCTGATGACTTAATACTCCTAACAGAAACAGAGGATCATCTACAGAAAGGGATATATATATTACAAAAAATCTGTCAAAACTATGAAATGAAACTATTGGCAAATAAGACTAAAACCATGTCTTTCCTGAGTACATATCCAATTAGGACAAAAATAGTCATAAACGATACTTTACTGGAACAGGTGAAACACTTTAAATATTTAGGCTGTGATGTATCTTATGATCGAAACAAAGACATAGAAGCTGAATATATTCACACATATCTGTGAAACAATCAGCAGAACGTTAAAAAGCAAACCAAGAAAGGATACACAATAAAATTTTCCAAGATGACAGCAGTGCCAAACTTCTTGCACGGTAGTAAAACATGGATAACAACGGAGAAAACAAGAAAGCAGGATATAGACACAAGAAATGATTTTTTTTAAAAAGAGCGAGGGATTCCACAAGATCTGATAGAATAAGAAATGGAGATATAAGAACAGAACTAAACATCTTCGATATAAATGAGATAATAAAAGAAAACAAGAATAAGTGGAAGGAACACGTAGAACGATTGCAAGTGACGAGATTGTCAGCCAGAGTGAGATTTTATAAATGTTTAGGAAGAAGAATTGTAGGCAGACCAAAGAAAAAATGGGTATAGTAACATGCAAGACGCCTAACACCTGAAGCGAAGAAGAAGATGTTTTATTTATTGGCTAGTCGCGATTTACAAGTATAAAACCTAACGTTACTGGGCACGGAAAAATCGCGGAAAATATCGCGTAAGAGAGAACAGCTTCCAGGAATGTGTTGTATTTGACGCGTGCATATGTGTAATTGGTACCACAATTACAGAGACTGTGATATTCCTTTAACATCCGAACATTATGTAGGATACCTTCAAAACTTGATCGAAGCATTCCCAGGAATATACCATTCACTCAAGAGCGAGACAATTGTTATCAATGAAAGATTGAAAAATCGAAAATTTTTAATATGGCCATTTTTAATAAATGAGTTATACCAGCATCCAGTTACTACAGACACTTAAAGAAGCGAAGTACTAGCATGCACAGTAAAAATCACTCCAGAAAAGCTTGGAAGGTTTATGGAGAACTTTAGTAAACGAATTAATGCGTGCCGAAACAACACTGGACAACATTTCAACCACCTTCTGTACTTCCGCGCATTATTTAGAGTGTAAGGCGCTAGACATATTCAAACCTCACCTGACCTTTAGAATATCGAAACATTTCTCCAAAGGGATTTTCAAATACTTTCAGTAAGTATACGTTATGTATTCTAGTTCCAGATGACTTCTCGTACGTAGTGATTCAGAATACACTCATATTTCTAATAATTAATTGGTCGAGAAATAATATGTGTGCTTGTAATTGCAATTCCAGTACTACCACCAGTCAGGGTGACAAAATGCCATATTTTAAGGTTTTTATGCCATATTTCCGTTGATATCGGTTGAATTGAGCTGAAATTTCAATACAATGTAGACTTATATCTTTGCTATAATTAGGAGATAGGAATTACTTTCTGTGGCAACAACTCACCCCGTTTGTTGGGGCAACTATATGTCACACCTGATTTCTCTTTGAAAAGATATTAGAAACGTTTTATGGTTGCTAGTCACCTAGGAATTGAAATGTTCATATTTATTATGTTGGATGGATAAAAATGAATCTACATATGTTTTATATTTAAAACCATATAAACTGCTCAAAATTAAGAGGAAACTAACTTTAAAGAAACTACTTATGTACAACTGTCTTCAACTTCACTGTACAGAGTTTAGGAAAAATTGAATTAAAAAAAAAATAAAATAAGGAAAGTAGTAGTCCACGTGACACGTGTGGCTGCCGATTTCAGTCAACGGCAGAATTTTCTTTTTTATTTGTTGCTCTTTGTACCAAAGAACATCTAGAGCTTCTGGCCACTCCCAGGATGTTCCTTTCTTTCTCATAAAGGATACACTGGCTTCCCTGCTGACATCAAAGTTAATCAACATTAAACCTGGATAACATTTACCACGATATTCCATGACACCGAGTGACCCCTATAGGCACTTAGTCACCCCGGTTGACGGTATTTCATAAATAGTTTAAATCTTTTACATCTGTTTGTAAGTCGCCAAGGTTAATGCACCTAAATTCTTGTTCTCGTTTTTACAGGAGCAAAAAGAAAACATAAATCGTCAATTTGTCTACAAAGCCAATTCACTTTCCATACTTTAGCAGTCAATACGTAATTAATCTCATGTTTTATTTAAACTTGCCTATCGTATACATGATTTGGAATGTGAATATAAGTAGAACGTACGAAAACCGTAAAGGAATGAGTAAGTAAATGTATCGGGATCAAGAGAAACAGACGTAAAATTTTACCATTGAAGAGAACTGCAATGCAATGAAGTTTTGTTGCATGTATTCCTCGGAGAGACGACTAATTGGAAATAAATTAATATTCAAAGTCCTTTTTCTTTATTGGCGCTAATTATGCAAAATTATTTTAATTAGTAGCGCTAATTGTAAGTCCAGTAGGTTTTAATTGAAAGCACTTGCGCCTCACGGGAAGAGATGCTCGTCGATGCATGTACAGAGCTTTTTTCACGTCCACATAATCCCGAACCGTATCTGCTGTAATTTATCTTAATAACACACGTTGGACAACAAAAAATTCTGATCGTAGTATATTTAACGCACACACAATTATAATATAAATCAAATTAATAAGGATATTTACGATCGAGTATATAACGTATAAATTAACTTGTCTATGTGTATACACTCAGCAATACCAGCATTGATATTCGTTCGGCTAACTGTACATGCATAATTAATTAACATGTAGTGTTGGTAATTATGGGTCCAGGGTTACGTAAAACTTTATTTTTGCATGTACGTGTCGTGCGGCACATAGTATAAATATACAATCTCGTCCCTAAAATAAGGTTGAGTAAACATATATAATTAATTTATTGACACCTCCTGGATTTAATTATTACCTTCGACTTACAAGGGAACACCGAGAATCTGAAAAGTTAGATACGCCCGAACGGCTAGATTCGAAGGTGCATCAAAAATTTTCGTAACAAATGAAAGATGACGGAAATTATTTTCAGAAAAAATAAATACTGAGGGGACGAGAGGTATTGAATATCCTGATTTTTTATTCCTTTATTTTATTTACCAAAATTCACCTTGTATGTAGGTAATAGTGCTACATAACAAATTTAGACAGTCAAAGATTAAAGGTATTAAAAAATAATAAAGAAACTTTACGTGTCATTAATTGATAAACCTCAATAATTGTTATTCGAAATAAATAGCATAAAATAATAAAATCCGGAAAACAAATTCGGATAACATTTCAAAGAAACACATATATAATTTGATTGATATCGAGATTAATTATAAATACGCTAAAGATCTATACATACATTTCTTCTACCATGTTGTTCATTATCACAAAGCATATTAGTAGACGTTTCAAGTAATCTATCACAAGCATTTTCTCGTACAGTGCAAATTTGTAATTTGATGTAATGTCAGCGATTAATGTACGAGAGTTGTCTTTTAAGTTTTGCATATAAAGCTGGAATAAAAGAGTAGATAGCTCTTAAGAAAACTTTGTTGTTTTTCGAAGTTTGCTTCACGAAGTTAAATGCACTTTTGCATGTGCTCGAACCATATCTAGAAGCAGTTATTTCACTCGTTTGTCGGTGCAACTAAATTGCGTTTTTGGAAGCATCGACTACTCCTTCAGACGACGTTTTGTTGGGTTAAATATTCAATTGTCTTGCGTGCTGTGTGCAAACATGTATTGTTTTGATGGAGGATGATTTGCCTTGCGGGGTTGATTTTTCGAAGCTCCATGATGACTTGCGGCAAACAAATGATTGGATATATCAGCAGTAACACTTCTTTGGTCTTGCAGAGAAATTGCTGCTACTTAACCTGCTTTCGAGACAAATGCCCCGACCATCTTTTTGAAGATATCTCGAGAACGGATAACTGTTGTCGACTTTTCTTTAACTTGCAACACGCAAACAGACTGGTGTATATTCTCTGACCCGTAAATCCAAGATCCATCACCACCGATGTTGTTATGCACGTTCTTAACGTTTCCGGCTCTGAAGTGGTCCAGAATTTTTTGACACAAGTTCACTCTACTTGCTTTCTACTCTTCGGTCAACAGATGCGGTATTCAACGGGAAACAATTTTTTTGCACACAATTCTTCATGAGATTATTTTAAATGTATGCCTCAATCTCGCGATATGTCACATGTCGATCTTCGTTGATGCATAGACATTTTCCTGAGTGACTGCCGTTTTTGATGCACCTGTTCTTCGATCGTCGCTAAGACTAATTCGTCCACGATTGAATTCTCCATGGTAACGAGAGATTATTGACTGATGTGGTACTTCATTGCCGAAAACAGAAATCAACTCGGCATCAACTTGTAGCTACAACACTACGCGTATCCCATTAAGACTTTGGATTTGGGTTCACTAAATATGGAGGTTAATTTTTAGTACTGAGATTTCATTAGAGAGAAAAATCATTGCTATCGATGGAAATTTCACTGTAACAATGTTAGCTGAAGAATTAAATACCAATGGAGAAACTTTTCAACAGATGTTGGCGATGGATTTGAGTAAATGGAGGGTATGTGCATGTTTTATTCCACATCAGTTGAAGGGAAACCAAAAAAATCGCGCGTGTACCACATTGTAGAAACATGATTCAAACTGCTGAAAACGACCCAGATTTTCTAGATTCTATCATAACTGGTGATGAGACAGTGCTTTAAGTATGACCCTGAAACTAAGCGCTAATCTATGCAATGGAAGTCCAGAGACGAGTCTAAACCACAAAAACTATGCTTTCAGAAGTCGAGAATCAAGACAATTTCGATTATTATTTATAATTCAAAAAGCATTGTCCATAAGGAATTTCTCCCAAAAGGTTAAACTGTTAATTGAGAATACTATCTAGGAGTTTTACATTGTTTATGATAGAGAATTATTCGCGTTCGGCCCAAATATCCATCCAGTATAATGTACTACTTCAGAAAACTTTTAAAGTTCGCGAGTTTTTGACGAAGAAACAAATTTTTCTCATCGCCCACCCACCGTATTTGTCCGATCTATCACCGTGCGATTATTTTCTGTTACTGAAACTAAAAACTGCAATGAAAGGACGCTTTTATGATAATGTTCCAGCATTTGAAGCAGCGGTGGCACAGATGCTGAAGAACATCCCGCAACCCGCCATCAAACTTCATATTGAATTGCACAAGAAAATTATGTTCTAAGTTAACCCCAACGTTCTAAGGCAATTAACATTGAATAGTAACCACATAATACAGAAATACTTTTAAAGTTTCTTATTGACCATCTTTACTCCAATTAATTTGATGCTAGGATTTAGAAAAGAATACTGCTTCTATTGAAAAAAAAAATGAACTTACAATGACGACAATCTTCTACTGAACATATTTAAATTTCTTCTTGCCTAATCAATTAAGAACTGTTTATGGATATGAGGTCAATTAACACATCTTCCAACTACGGTTTTCACCATTTCTTTTTAATAAATGTAATATCTTTTAATTTTAAATCTAATATCATAGCATTAATTTGTCTCTTTTACGAAGAGATTTTCGAGATAGTCCATATAGTTGGAAAATCCCTAGTAGTATATTGTGTGATTTAATATTCATAATACGCCCGAATTCCTGAACTTATGCAATATTTATTCCAGTTTCTCCATCTATTACCCAAAAATAATTGTTAAAGTAAGAATTAACAACATTTAATGACATTAATAAATCATTAGCTTGAATTCGTCTAACCTCTTCTTATTGTTAGAAAGTATTCAATTATGTCAATATCCATTTGAAAAAGGTTATACACTCATTTCTTCCAATCAAACGGTTACTACAGTGCTTGTAATACATAAATTGGATACACTCTTGTTGCCACCATTACCGTAAAATTTATCACCTAATTATACATAGCTATCGATCTCCACTTAATGCATTATTTTATAAAACATCGATGTAGGTAAATGACGTCCCGAGTACATGACTAAAATAAAGTACAAATAGTTATTTTTAATGGCGTAAAATGTTCTAGATTTTCTTAATTCGGTATCCTTATAGGTGCATCCAGGTGAATCCACGCACTGACATAAGTAGGCTTCAAGAACTTGTCTGCTGCTTAGCCTGACCGAAAGGAGGTTGCTATATATAGAAATGCATTTTTCCCATGTGCATTTAATGCATACGTAAGCTAAAGTACTTATTGATAGTTATTTTCAGATTTCGTAACTTTTATTAAGGAAGCAGCTCTAATTAGGCAACGTTTATTCTTATTGGAATTCAATTCGTACGATCACACTTAAGTTCCGTTTGCGTTCCATACAATCTGTATGAAATATTATATTACAAACTTTCATGAACGTTTTCTATCTATTTCCATGGCGTACTTTTCCATAGATCAATGCAGGGAATAGATGTGTATTAGATATCGAACGGAAACAAAGCGTAGAGTGAATCGACCTTTATAAAACATTTTCACTACAATATACTTTCACATTAAAAAACAGAGTAGTAATATATGATTAAAAGAAGATAGAAAGATCATTTATCTTATGTTGTGACAGTTGCCTTTTCATCTATCAAATCATTCCCATGGCAATTTCACATTAGTTGCACGAATTTAGTTTAAAAAAGAGTAATTTCCACATAATATGACTTATACGCAAATTAAAATGCAAACATTAACCTCGAGGGAACAGCAGGATGATCGAGAGATTGTTCTCATTATTGTTTCGAAATTGGTTTGAAGAAATTAAGGAATAATGTATACTTCTACTATTCTTTTTATAACATTTGTAAATCTATTATTAATTATAACGAAAAACTAAATCTCACAAGTTGCTCTATAGACAGACGATTAAAGTTGATGTTTTATGAAATGTATTATTTACAAAATAGATGAAGAGAATACAGATATAGAGTTAATTCTATCTTGTTGTAAACTTCCGCTCCCGCGCTGTGAGAAGAATTCTTCTCACAGCAGTGATACGACATGCAGTAACTCAGAAGAAACTCTATGCAACTAAGAACAAAACGTCGGCAATCTAATTCAATTACCACCGTAAACCTAAATTTTTTAACTGATTAATTCTAATAAATTATTAAGAAAGAATGGTATAGTTTGGATAATTTTTTGCCCCATAGACTTTTTCTGTAAACCACCTACCTCCAGAACATTGAATTTTCTATAATCTATTAACGTCAAATATGTTCTCGCAGCTATTCAGTTTAATAGGGTTAAAAAAAAAAAAGACGTGCAGCTCTTATTCAGATCTTTATTGAAAAGATACTAAATGCATGTCAGCGTTTGAATGACGTAATAAATCAGAAGTTAGCAGAATTTTTACATAAAATTACAACTTCAAAATGTACATGGGTAATACACAAATAATGTTCTTAATAGGAAGGATTAACCTAATGATTTGATAGCAATTGTTCAGCTTTAGTTTAATGAGATACAGTCTCAGATCTCCACAGCCAGTGGTTTGGAACCGATTCCTTTTTTTCGTAACGAAAGGTGAGAATGGAAAAGCTATCAAAAACTTTGCCGCAATAGCCTCTAATGCTGGATAAACAGATACATCTTCCTTAAGCAGAACTGTTGATAGCTCATTCTGAACTGCATCTTAAGTTATACGTTGTGCTTATTCCGATCAGTGTTTTTAACATGTTTGTTCTCTCTTTTTACTCAACTGTTTTTTTGGGGTGTAGACCTAGTTCACTTCCTCGTGGTGCACTCTGGATAGTGCTTGTAGGTGAACTAAATAATCTAGCACATACTGGCGAGCACACATTCTTGAGGATCTCCTGGTTAATATACACTTCAGAAAGATATTGAAACTAGACATATATTTGTGTTTTCGTTACGATGTATATGGCCATGCGATAAATAAATAATAATACACAGCTATTTTAACCCCCGTCTGTTTTGTTTTACATAATTGTTTTCTACGTATGAGTGAAATTCATCAAAAAACCAGTCGCCTAATTTTTGATAAACGTATTTGTGAGAATTAGACGGTCTTAATTTTTTCCTACATTTAAGAAAAAATATCAACAAATAATATAATAGTACAGTCCGGATATGGATCTTTGTGATTTTTATGTGAGTTGCAAGCAGCTGTTATAGCACATTTTGACGGAAAAGCTTCAAATTATTTTTATTTTTAGGGTATCGAATTATTAATTAATCGTTTTAATAAATGTATTTAAGTTAGGGTGGATTACATTGAAAAATAAAATTTCTTATATTGTTCCAAGTTCTTCCAAGTTTCTTTTTTCTATACCAGGTTGAGAATTTATGGCGCCTACATCGTATGTACACTACCGCTCAAAAGTGTTTAGGCACCCCTGTTTTCATGGATTATTCATATAGTATTATGTTTACCAAAAAAACATTATAATAAAATGAAATACGTATTTAAAATGTAGTTCAGTAAGATAAACACCGATTATATCGCATAAGGTTTACTATCATTTACCTGCACTTGGTCGGATTACTATAAACTGTTTATTGCGGTGCAATTACAATAACAATTCCTCTGAATTTACTGGGTAAATTTAGTCATCTCTTAGATTGTAGGTAATAATGTTTAAATTACCTTCCTAGAAGATTATAGTGAAATCTGTAACCTATGGTCAGTTGCAGTATGGTATTTACTATTCACGTCGTGAGCGAAATATCGTGTGACAATTTTTTAAAATGCCTCCGCGAAGAGAAATTAGTACGGAAACACGCGCGCTTATAATGGCTTACCATAAAAGTGGCATAAGTAATCGACAAATTGCCAAAAAAATGAAAATACACCACGCTACGGTTGACTATAACGTAAAAAAATATCGGGAAACTGGCAGTTTTCTTAATAAAAGACGGAGTGGAAGGCCAAAAGCGACAACATCTGCAGATGATCGCACAATAGTGGTTACCAGCAAGTTAATTAGACGCAAAACAGCCCCGGAAATTACCGAGGAATTAAATGTTGGTCGCCAAAAACTAGTCAGTGTTTCTACAGTCAAACGTCGTCTACGGAAAGCCGGGCTCCATGGACGTATTGCGAAGAAAAAGCCATTACTACAAAACAGCGCACTTAAATGGGCTCGTGAACACCAACACTCGACCATAGAAGAGTGGAACGACGTCCTATGGACGGATGAGTCCAAATTTGAGCTGTTCGGAACCCGAAGAGGCATATTCGTAAGAAGATCTGTGGGTGAACGTGCCAGGGATGAGTGTATTGCTGCTACCGTGAAGCATGGTGGAGGTTCTGTCATCATTTGGGGCTGTTTTGCTGGCGCTAGTGTAGGGGACATTGTGAAAATTGACGGTATATTAAAAAAAGAAGGCTACCGCGAAATTTTGGAGAACCACGCAATACCTTCCGGAATTCAACTTTTGGGTAAAAATTTTATCTTCCAGCAAGATAATGACCCAAAACATTCCTCTAAATTATGTAAAGACTATTTACGCCATTTAGAAGAGCCTCAATAACACAAGAAACTGCGGCAAAACTTATTGCGAGAATGCCTCGATTGTGTGCTGCAATTATTAAATCAAGAGGTCACATAGATGAAAGCAAAATTTAAATTAAACGTTTTAATTTTCACATTTATTTAATATATTTTTATTCATGTACGTATATCTGTACATAAAAAATAAATATTATTAACATTTTTGTTGTCAGTGAGAGTGCCTAAACACTTTTGAGCGGTAGTATATATGTCCATTCGTGTACTATAAAAATTCGGCGTGGCGCAGTGGTAAATCAAATATTATACAAAAGAATAAAATACCAAAAAACACAATAAACCTAATACGTGTAGAAACACCCATACTTTAAAATAGTGTTTTCTAAATATTTATCGTGCCGTAGATCCCACTTCGCTACTTTGCGAAAATTTTGGCACAGTTTACTATATCACATGTAAAGCCATTAAAAAAATGAAACGAAAATTATTAATCGCCCTTTTATACCAACACAAAAGCATTCTGTTTGTGAGTATACTGCCGGCTTGCCGTATTTATCTTAACGTTAATTGGATTAGTACTTAATTGAAAATCGCTGATAATAAATCGCACGGCTCGTGCATTAAGAATGCGTCAAAGGAATATTTGCTACTCTCTTAAGGTAAAGAAATACGTGGGTTACTTATTTAGTTATGGAATGTGACATTGACTAAACTAAATGAGTTTACGCTGAAAATCTACTGTTTTTATATTGCCTATTCTTACCTTCTAGGGTTTTTCTATTTTGCATTTACATAAATTCCAATGATAACATAAAGTTTTTAAGTAAGATTCTATCCCTGCATGGAGTACAAACCTCGTATGAAAGAACGGTGTTTTCTATTGGTCAGGCATTATCATTGATTTTATTAGTTACACATTAACAACATATATTAATTTTTCTTTTGTAAATATGTTTTTCTAGCACATGTTGAAAATACCCTCAAAGAAAGTACCAGGCAAATAAGTTTTACATATATATATATATTGTAATGATATGAATTATTGTCTATTATTTATCAGGAATTTTTTCTAAAATTTTACTAGTTTACCTATTCCAGATATTTTCTCGTCACTGTTTGGTGCACGCCGTTATTTTTATTCTGGTTGATGTTAGAAGTTGGAGGCAAAGTACCGCTAGTAGTCCCTCTTCATGAATTTTAATCGCACATATTCAATCTATACAGGTTTCTCTCTGAAGTTTTACAGATATCTACTTTGGGTTATTTTTTAATAAATTATTATCCACAATTTTTTTTGTTAAAAAAAAGAGAGTCCCTTCAACAACACTTGCAGAGGAAACGTAAACTTTACTATCCTGTATCATATATATCGCTTTTCGTAACCATATTTTTTTATATAAATAAATATTTCAAAATTTCATCCTTAAAATACGTTTAATATACTGTACTTACATATTTCAATTACATTGTATAAATATGCATTATTTCAAAATTATACTTATAATCTTCAAAATTTCTCGTACAACGGAAGGATGGCACGACTGGCAGCATTTTCCTTTATAATCTCACATAGATCAAGTATGTGTGTACTGTGTGGTCTACCATATAGGCCAACAAATGCGTTGCTATGGATATAAAACAAAAACCAACAGATGAAGATCGTGTCAAAAGTCAGACATGTTTGCATTGTTTCTCCTAAGAAAGAATAATTAGTTATTTTCTCATATAAATCCGTAATTTTATAAATATCTCCGTTTATATCCAATAATAAAGTGTATCATGTGATACTATAAACAAAATCTAGAAGTTCCGGACACATATTTTGGAAGCCAAAGACCAGTCCATCTTAAAAGCGAAAAATCACGTGCGAGTGAGTACGATTTCAAAGAATAAAGACGTCGAATCTTCTTACGTTCTTCAAAATTATTTGTATCCTCCGATCTCATTTTTGTTTCGTAAATTAATTAGAATATTTAAAGTTTAACTAGTCAGGGATTGCCTTAGGTTTTCTGTAAAAAACATATTTTTTTTTTGTAAAAAAGCGGTATATATGTATTATTTGGTCAATATATTTATCTTTTTAACTTTAGATTTGGTATTTTAATTTAGAAAACATTATCACTTACTTTTAAAACAAATAAATCAAAATTTTAAATCAAAGAACCCAGTTAAAAAAATTTAACGAGCCTGAGGTTTTCCACCACAGAATCTATATGGGCTGAAAAGTCCCGGGCCTAACAAAGAAAACACGATTTTTTTGGTTCAAAATTAGCTTTATTCATCAACGTAATCTCCATCAAGAGCAAGGCAATCATTCCAGCGCCGTCCTAACATTTCAATACCACTTTTGTAGAACGATTTATCTTTTGCCTCAACATAGGCCTCAGTTTCAGCGATAACCTCTTCAATCGTGCGAAATTCCGGTTTGTTACGTTTAAACATGGCCAAACACTGCTCAGAATCATCAACACATTCTTGTTTTTGGTCAATAGTAGGCAAACGCGGCACCCACTTTGAACAGAGCTTTTTCATAGTCAAATGCTCATGCAATATAAAGCCAATACGTTCTTTTGATATCTTTACGATGTCAGCTAACTCACGCAACTTCACTTTTCGATCATTCAAAACGATTTTGTGGATTTTTTTGATGTTTTCTGGTGTTACCGCTCATTTGGACGTCCACTGCGTTCTGCATCATCGTTGTCTCTACGACCACGTTTGAAGTCAGCAAGCCAACGTTTTATTGTTGTTTCTGATGCAGCAGAGTCCCCATAACGCTTTTCAAGCCATTGCTTCGCTTGAACGGTATTTTTTCCCATCAAGAAGCAGTGTAACATTAAAACACGAAATTATTTTTGATCCATTGTTTTGAAAATAACAAAAGTAGCGTGACTCTTAGCACAATAACTCACAAAGTAATGAATAGAATATCATGAAATTTTAACAGTTGTCTTTTGAAGGTTAGTACTAACTGAGAGATAGGTGACTACAATAAGACTGGCGTTATCTATGAGTTAGGCCCGGGACTTTTCAGCCCATGTGTTAATTCACTTCTTACATATTTTATCTCAACAGGGTTTTGATGAATACAGGTCCTAAACAGAAACTTCAGGCTTACAAATTTAAAGCAAGCGAAACATCCATTAACTGTGATGTAATACTAAATATGTACTACTTTCATTTATCAGCACTGGAAACGACGCTCACAATTGTTAACAAATCATTCTGTCATTTCATTCTTTTGATTAATTTTTCGTTGTTTCTGATAATCTGGTCAACTAATGATGCCAAAAGTTTTGTAGTATATGTATATAATCCGAATAAAAAACAACGCAAATATACATAAAAATTTAAAACGGTGGTAAAATGCAAGAAATTACGGTTCAGTACAGTCTCATTTATCATTCTCAGGCGTTAGTTATTCGAAACGTAGCACCGGTCCTTTTCAGGACAGAAAGTAGGAATTCGTTGTTGCCCTACTATATTATGGTTATAGCTATACTGGGGAAATGTAGGATTGTAAATACCTCCCCGTCAGATTATATCTGTATATGAAATAATATTCCCGGGCTCCTGACCGCGTATGTTGTTTTGCTTCATCTCCGATCGTTAGCCGAACGAAGCGTCCACAAGAAGATGAATGAGGTCTCGAAAACGAAACGTCAACCTAATCGACACGCTCCCTTTCACGACCAACAATATACGCGGTCAGAAACCAGGGAATATTATTTCACATACGGCGACCGCGAAGACATCCGTCTCAACATATATAAAACAGCGACTTTGTTAAGATATATAGTGAAAAACGTATTGTACAAGCATAAGTTTATTCAGAACTGTTTATAAACATCGTCACAACAATATAACTAATATTTTGTAATGACTCCTTTGACTTTCATAATTGCTCTTATTCTTTTTGACATACTGTCTATGCAAGCGTTAATGGTATATCTAATTCTAGCATCATTTTGCCACACATCCTCAATATTTCTTACTAATTGCTCTTTTGTGATTTTAGAACACTCCACTCGTTCTCAATTGCATTGACGTCGGAAGAATTTTCCGGCCAAGGTAACACTGGCAGAGCGTACGTTTCCAAAAATCTTTCGATAGATTTGGCATGTGGCATGGCGCCTTACAGTGCATGAGTGTGTAAGGGTCTTCATTTGGATCTAAATCATTGTTATATCGCACCAAGACATCCTCCACTACAGACTTATATTGGTATTGATTCATGATGCTTTGGCAAAAATATACTGGTCCAGGACCTTCCACTGATATGCAGGACCATACCACAACTGACGGAGGGTATTTGACTGATGAAATGTAAAAGTAATACAGTCACAAAATTCTTCGGTTGTCGCCATATTTTCAATCCTATCGGAAATATCTGGGTTATAGCAAACATGACGCTTGGAAAACAATTATCCTTGAAAGTTGTGTGATTGAGAGGTGAAAATAGATGAAAAACAACCAGGAAAATTTATCATTCGTGTCAGTACAGACAGCGAAAAGGAAGACGAGATCTTCAAATTAAGTTATATGCATAATGTGTAAAATACTTATGTTATGACAATGAATGTTTTTTCAATCATCTTGTACTTTTATACGGAATTAATTTTTTTAATTATATGGTATTTTTCTATTTTGTGCAAACGCCTTATTAATTTCTATAAAGTTCAATATTTCTGTATTTTTTTCCTGCATTAAAAATGCCACATTTTATAGTCTCCCAATATCACATTTGTAAAAAAGAATATAATCCATGGTAACAGACAGAAAAGTAGCTGTAAGAAAATGCCGTTTAAATTTTTAGTAATTATAAAGTGTAACCAAAAACCGTATTTTACGACATATGTAAGACAGTATACTGTTACTGAAAATCTCTACTGATATTGAATTGTGTTTGTAAATGTTATGCATAGCTATCATATTTGTCCTGTGGACATGTATATATAGTTCTACGTCCAGGCGCTGAAGATGCTCAATTTGATAGCAACCCCGTCACTATAACAATAACAATACCCCCATAAATCGCCCAGACAGACGCGCTAGCGTATTGTTGTAAGTACCTACCTAAGATAATCCCTTCTTCCGATACGAGATATAAAATTTTGTCCTAAGGCAGAGTGACGGTAAGGTGCATGTTGTAGATTTCTGTTCTCACAGGTATTGGGGGCGTGTAAGTGCACGCAGCACTTGACCCCGTAATTAGAGCTCCCCCTCCCGACCGATGAGGTCAGTCTCTCTACCATCGGTTCACATGTCTTCTTCGCTCATCGAAATCATCTTTTTTAAACATGTTTGATCCAGTGGTGTCCCGTTCCTAGGATAGTAGCATTCATATGTCTGCAATTTTTTATCCAAAAAAATCACGAAGAACAAAAAAAGAGAGGTAAAACTGTTAGTCTACATGCAAATAACAAAAACATGAACAAAAATGTCTTAAATAATTATAACAATAAAGCTCAAAACACCAGAAGTATAATATTACTTGTTTAGCTTTTCATCATTACTATGTCTGTCAGATAAATTAGGAATGAATTGAAATTTAAAGTATCAAAGTATAATTGGTTTTGAAAAAGGCAAGTACCAATCATATAACTTTAGTAATGTATAACGTGAATATAAAAAATAAATGCCAATCCGGACACGAAAAATCTAATCTTATTTACCGATGAGAGTTAATTTTTGTTAAATGGAAATGGTCATAAACGAAACGGACCCAATAAAAGGTGAAAATCTTGATAGACATTATAAACAATCATATTTCAGGACCTTCTGTTTCATAGACGAAAATCTCAGTCAATAAAAGTGCATGGATTTTCTAATTATCTAAGTAACTTAAAAATGGTGATATTATTTTTCGGCATGAAGGAGCACCACTTCATAGTCCTAAATGTGTAATTTATTTTTACACAGTCGTTTTTAAATTATCGAATAGGAAATCGTGTTCCTTACAAACGTTTTGCCAGAAACCCAGGTCGCCCAATACATACTTTTCTTATAGGGTTATCTAGCACAAAAAATATTTTTATTAGAGAAACCAGTAAATATTGAAGATTTGAACAGTAGAATAACCAAAAACTATTGAAATACTACACATAGTTAACTGCAAAACGTGAGAAATAAATTAGGACACCGTCTGGAGGTAAATCTGTGCATTTTATATAATATTAAACAATTTTCTTTGTTCTAAGATGTTCCTCTAATAATATAAATAAATAAATAGTTACTTAATGTTAAGTAATAGTCATAATTTTGAAACTCTAAAGAAAGACATTTTTATTGTGGTAATACGTATAGCTTTTAATATCTTCCAAAAAAATATCCATAGTGAAGGAAATCGCCACAGATTTGGAATAAATTGCTCAATATCTCTCAGAAGAAGCACTGAAAATAGTTAAGGAGGAGTTAATTAAGATATTCAAACACCCTTGTTGATTGGTGATTAAAAAAAGATAGAGGTCAATAATATTATCCTATATAACATTGACATTTCTAAAATGCTGGCCCTTGATGTTGGTATTAAAATTGAATTTTGGGTAGATGCATGCTCATTAATCAAAAATTTACTTTCATTAAAAAAGCTAATGTTTCTCGAAATGTACGAGACTTGTACGGAATATTAGTACCGTTTTAGAAAGAAAACTCATAACATTTAATTCAAAACAAAATTTATTTCTGCTGTCAAAATCATAAGAGAAGAGCACTACGTCATTACCAAATCAATGTCTGAATAAAACCAGTACTTCGGCGTCATATGGGATATCATACTTCCGGCAGTATTTCAAAAATGTTATAGCGCGCACATAACAAAATGCCAAACTACAAGGTTAATGTCATTTTCAACTTACTTTAATTTCTATGCAATAATAAAATATACGTATACATATGGGCACCTACTTTCTGCTTACAAAAGTAAAGAGTGGACAGAGTCTAATATTAGATATTTGTCAATTAAATAACAAAAAAAAAAAACAGGTAAAACAACGTTAATCAAATTACGTCTCCCAGTACGGCTGCTTCCGGGTTGCGTGTTCTTGACATAGAAATCTCATTTCTGTTATATATCTATCTTTGTTCTATACATTATTGAACACACATGGTTAGTAGAACGTCTGTCTTACCGATATATTACAAACGAATGGTATACATTTATATTTCTATCTTTATCTTTTAAAGTATCTTGACTAATAGCTTTATAAATGGATGTCGCTACTAAATGCGGTAATTTGTGACGCGGGGCTTTTCTCTTGCGATGCTGACTTTACATGAAAGAACATTTCTTAAATTATTTTTCTATATAGTTGCTACCATAGCTCAAACATTTGTCATTGCGGAAAACCTATGTTCTATACCCTCTTCATAGGAAGATACCGCCAGTGAAAGAAGCCACTGCCGAACACCGTTTTTACGTCGTTATCGCTGTTAAAGCATCTCCTTCCAAAATGACGCTTCAGGTTCAAAAATAAGAAGTAGTCAGAAGGTGCGAGATCGGGGCTATACGGCGGGTGATCGAACTGCTCCCAGCCGAATTGTTCAATAAGGTTTCGAGTGACACCACCAGAATGCGTACGTGCGCTGTCATCAAGCAACAGAATGCCTTGACTGAGGCTTTCACGTCTTTTGTTTTGAATTGCGCGACGAAGATTTCTCAATATTTCACAGTATCGTTCCACATTAATGGTTTCTCCTCTGCAAAAGAACTCAACAGGCACAATGCGCTGTCTCTTGCACATGACTTTTCATGCTGACAACGTTGTTTAGAATTTTTGTCTTTTGGAGGATTGTGATTACCTCCACTCCATCGATTATTGATTTGATTCTGGAGACATGACAAACCCAAGTTTCCTCACCGGTCGCAATACTGTTTAAGAATTCATCTCCCTCATCACTCTGTCGGATAAGAAATACGAAAGCACTACCAAATCGCTTCGTTTTGGGGACATCCGTAAGCATTTTCGGAACCCAACGCGAACACATTTTCAGATAATATAAACGATTTGCGAGAACCTCATGCAAAAAAGTTTTTAAAATTTGTAAAAACGTATCATTAAGCATTCTTATTCTTTTGTTTTTACGAACTTTCTCATTAACTTTTTCAACCAAACGGTCATTGACAAGAGAAAGCTGTCCACTCCGTGCTTTCTTATTATTAGTACTTTTGGAGTTCTTGAATCTTTTTGCTGTTCTTAATAGAATTCAACGAAGAACAGGTTAGGATATTTTCCATTAAAATTTGCAATTGCGCTCCCTGTATTTATAACACTCAACAACATAAATGTTTTGTTCGAACATGAACATTTTAGTAATTAACTGGATGAAATTATCTGAGAGTTTGCCGTTACAAAAATATTACGATTAAGTTGATAATAACTAAAGTTTAGGAATTTATAAAATCAAAATGGAACAATTAGTGTATTGTGAACGCAATCTATTATTTAAACAAACATAATTCAACAGACAGTCAGAACCTAATATCCATACAGTACCGAACGCATAATGGGGCGCCACTGCAGCCCATATCTTCCAACATACTTTAATTCACTATCTTTTGTTTTATCTCCGTCAGGTTCATTTTCGACACACCGATAACCTTCCAAAAATCTCGGAATCCCACATCAAATCACCACACACCACTCCCACAATTAAATAAATGTGTGGGTTACGGCGAGATGAAGAGCTAAAACGAAGCACGATCTTGTTGTTTATTGGATATAAATTAGGAGGTTGTTGTATTTTATTTGTACGAAGATATGCAAAATAGATCAATAAAGCACTTATTGATTCTAAACTGGTATTTCGAAAAGAACAAGAACTGCACGAGCGTATTTGCTCTTACCGCTAATCCAGTTTGCGTCTTTTACATTCAAGAAAAGAGACCTTAAAAAATGATTTTGTTTAGTGTGTTGTTCAGTTTCGTTGAATATTTCTCTGCCATAGGAAATATAAAATGCAGAAACTTCTATTCATGTTATAAACCATAAAAATAAGAATTTATTGCTTTGATCATTTTTAAAAGATAACACCAGTTCTCGGTTACTTCTTTTTTGTATTTGAGCCTTAAACCGTAACGAAAAATTAGGTTATCGAGATAATTCTGACGATGAAAGAATGTTAATTTTGAGGAAAGAGCACCCGATTATGATTTGTCACAACTTAATTCAGTAACTAATGCTAGGGGAAGAATATTAGATTTAGTTGTTACCAATGTTCATACAGTTGGTATTAACAGAGAATTTCCACTAGTGGCCGAACACAGCGATCACCCTTCTCTACCACTGTACCTATCAATTCAATCTTCACGATTCAACCGTATGTGTGGTAATAAAGATAAAAGAGTGTATAATTCTCAGCATGCAGACTTTATTAATTTGTATAATTCTTTATTAACTACAAATTGGACAATCATTTACAATTATACCAGTACAAATGGTGCTTGTTCTGCGTTTTATGCTGTAATTTATAAACACTTAGATATGTTTGTTTCAATGAAAGCCAGTGCGCATACTAATTATCTTTTGTGGTTCACATGTGATCACATTAAAACTTTAAACTTAAAAATTGTTAAAAGAAAAGGTTGCTTATGTGATGTAAATGCGCTCCAAAGTATGCGAAGGAAACTGAAAGTAGATTCTAGGCGTTTGTACAAGAATTTTATTCAAAACACTGGGTTCTCTATTTCAACCAATCCTAGACATTTTTGGCAGTTTGTGCATTCTCGGAGAGATAGGGGGGGATATTCCTAAATCTATGAAGGACGACTACGGCAATACGTATAACGATCCACCTTCCATAGTGGACGTTTTTCGGGTGTTTTTCCAGTCGGTGTACCTTTTTTCTACATTAATCCCGATGTCTGCTGTTCCAATTATTCCGTGCGCTACCATGGTTGACTTGAAAGATAATTGCACTGCAGGTAATGACAATATACCGGCCTTTTTGTTAGAGATTGTGCAAATATATTTGCTTTTCCTCTCTACTACTTGTTCAATCTTGCTCTCAAGACATCCACCTTCTCACCTGTATGAAAGATTGCCAAATTGGTACCTGTTTTCAAAATTGGGGGGAAGCCTGTTATTTCCAATTATCGTCCTACGGCGTTGCTGAATAATTTTGCTAAAGTTTTTTAGAAATACAAGTATATTTATGGCAGTTACACCCTGGATTTCAAGTGACCGGTACGGTTTCGTTACTCAAGGATCTACAGCAACTAATCTTATTACAATTAATCAATACCTATCCGACAGCCTGGATGCTGGAAGGCAGGTAGATGTTGTGTATATTGACCTAACAGAAGCTTTTGATCGAATCGACCACACCCTGCTTCTTAATAAATTGGTCAATATTGGATTTTCGTCTTCGCTTTTATCGTCCTGATAGAAAGCAATTTGTGACATATATGGGATTCGAGTCTAATTACTTCAGGCGAACCTCTGGAGTTCCTCAGGGGAGTAACTTGGGTCCTTTTTTGTTCCTGATATATATCAACGATTTGTGTTTTCAACTGAGCTGTCCAAAGATGTTATACGGAGGTGATTTAAGATTATACACAATAATTAATAACTCCCAGGATTGCAATTATTTGCAAAGCCAACTTAATAGATTCCACACGTGGTGTATCAACAATAAGCTTCAGTTAATGTGAACAAATCCAAAATTGTCACCTACACTCGTAAGATAACTCCAATTATCTGTACTTATCACTTGGCTGGATATCTTTTACCTAGAAAGAGCTCTATGAGAGACTTGGGTGTCGTTTTCTACTCAAGCCTAAACTTTCCAGAGCATATATCCAGTATTTGTGAATCGGCGTTGGGTATGTTAGGATTCACTATACGTGTTGTACGTCCATTTTCTACTATAACAGCCATTCTTCCTCTTTATTTCGCTTTTGCTCGATCTCGACTGCAGTGTGCGTTCTTGGTCTACATACATCTATCAGATACATCTTTTGGAACAAATTTAAAAAAGGTGTTTAAAGTTCTTAAACTTTAAAAAAATTAATACTTACGCGATAAAAGGATTTAGTCACAATACCCTGTTAGCGATATTTAATATTGATTCCTTACAACTACGTCGAAAACAAGCAAATTCTTATTTACTTTACTTCATAATGTCTTGATGTCCCTGAATTGTTGAGTCAAATCAAGTTCGTGGTACCACGTTCAGGATCTAGGCAAACAAATATATGTTGCTGTTTCACACCTAGAACAAATATCGCCATCAAGTCCCCAATATATGTGTAGCAGTTTCAACTAGATGGAGTTTGGTGAGTTAGGGATACATACCTGCTGCTTGCCGTCACTTATGGCAATCTGTAAACCGCAGATACATTATGCATAGCGGAATTCTTTTTCCATTCTTCGTTTTCTTCTTAACCACTGGTGAACTTTTTTTTTATAAGTTAAATTAAAGCGATTTGGACGTGGCTGTAGATAATCATAATACGATATAGTTAGTTATAAGTTTATAGTAGTTTGATCTGTTTCTTTTCTTTTTCTTCTAAGTTTTATGTTTATTTGTAGATAACTTTTATATGTGTGCATTAATTATTAACTTTAGCCTTGTAATTGCATATTGTTGTATCCATTGGGCAATGAAGTAATATTATTATTATATTAGAATGTTTCATCTAAAAGTGGAAACTAAAGGAAAACAGGCACAATACTCTTTGCTTAATCACTTCAAATGTGTACAGAAACTCTATCGGGAGAAACGATTTTTAGAGTTCCATAAATAAATAAATATGAAAGGTGTACACTTAATTAATTGTACCGGGACCATTTCTTATTGTTTATTTATTTAGTAAATAGTAATATTTATTTATATACGAATAAAGACCAACAAGAAAATTCACACAAAAGTCATAAATGTCATGGTCGTATAATATTTACTCAAATAATGTATACCAAGATATAAAGGGTTTATTTCAAAAGCGCTTGCAATATTAAGTTATAAAACATTGATTCGACAAAATCATTGCTAAACGAACTATGGTGCTATTTTTAGAATAAACACATTTTTATTGTTGACCATTTAAGGTTAATTCAGCAAAAAAAATGTTGGAGCACCACCAATCTTAGATAAGAAATTTTTTTTCAATTTTAACTTCTGTTAGTTTGCTGTAGTCATGTTGCTAAGTTAAATAAGTGCTCTGTTGCGTTCATACCAGCTTACATTATTTAAAAAATATAAAATGATGGTACGTGAAAGTATTTTGCAAATATTACCAATAAATTATATGCCTAAAAGGACAAATTTCTATTCACAGAACACATATACCAAGAAAATTGGATTAGGTACGGATTTGAAAGACTTACAACAAAACATTGAAATAAAACAAATTCTCTCTATTAAATTCCTAGTTGTGTTGCTTTACTCTATTCCGCTGCGTGTGCGGTAAGTACAATCAATGATTATAAGTATATAGCTACAGCTGTTGTTTCTTAGACGGAAGCGAATTTTTTTCACATCTTCACATTAATCTTATTTTTTAATTATATAAACATTTGTATCATTTAAGACAGGTACTCTTTTCTAATACGCGTTTCGAGTCTTTTGCAATTTCACTTAATATCGGTCTTGAAGCGGAAGCAATTTGAAACTCGGCAATCAATCATATGTGCGCCTATACACAAAACATTGACTTGAATATCTATTATCATTCAGTGAACTAAAGTAGCGCAGTAATGGTCGATGCAACAATTTTTATCTTGATGTACACATACACTCAAAATAATCCAACAAACAAAAATGCCTAAGAATACGTAAGTGCTGTCAACTATAATTATAGCAACTTAATTCACTTGACAAACTTTGGAAAAATTAAAAATGTTGGAAACTTATTATGCTCTATTTCTGCTAGATTTATTGGATTACTATGACCATACGAATTATGATGAAAACAAATAGATCATCATTCTCAACACAAATCCTCGAAATTCTTATATAAAAAAGTGAAAATAGTTCAAGGGAATCTAGTACGCTACATTTTTTAGTCTAATTTCAATGTACAGATTTTGCATTTAGTGGATAGAGAAAGCATATTTAACAACCTTAATTATTCAAAGAAAGAGTATAAGTTTTTATGAATATTAAGTTTAAGTAAAACGAAGTTAACAAATTTGTGCTGCACTTTTCCAATTTTCTCAGTATAGATCTAAACAATAAAATAGTACTCCAGAATGCATTATACTAAGCTTTGAAGGAGAAGTCATTCCAACAACTTTGCTAAAATCACCAGTTTGTCGTCGAATAAATAGCTTAGTGGTTCCATAAGTGATATAATCAATATACAATTTAAATTTAAAAAGCTAATAGTACACCCATATCTTGTATATGATACACTCGATCGAGAGTAGCATTGTCTACTGTGTGGAGATAACAGAAGATTCTCCTCTTTTTAATACAAGTGATGATTTCACTTTTCTTTATATTTAGATATCTTTAGGTATCACCAAGAAGATATACCGTTAATATATGTTGAAGTTTATTACAATCCGAAATTAGCTCAATAAAAAACAACTTCTGATTATCTACAAAATAACGAAATTTGGAATAATTCATGCTATATTTTACTCATTCACAAAAAATAGAAACAGAATGGAACCTAACAGACTAGCCTTGTATTATGTCGAATGACGCAAATAAAGGATCAAATGTAATAATTTTACAAATCCGATGTAATTCAAGTCTAAAGCATACCCGTTATTTCATAGCTTAGCTTCCACAAAAACAAAGTTGTGCTGAAAGCATATACACAGACTCAACCAGAAAACCGCATTCAAATGTATCGGAAATAAAATGATGACGAACTAATAGGTTGATTTCAATGCATTTATGGTTGTTATTTTGGATTTATATGAACAGAGATCTAATATTATCGATAACAATAAATTCTAGTATTGTCCCCAACAATGGTATAAGGCGATAAATGAAGAAAAACTGAATAAATTCACACATCTGTGGAACAATTAGCAGAACGTTAAAAACAAAACAAGAACCCATAAACATAAAATTTTACTAGATGATACCAGTGCCAACCCTCTTATCCAGCAGTGGATAACAGTGAATAAACAAGAAAGCAGGATACAGACACCAGAAATGAAATTTTTAAGAAAAGTGAAAGATTGTACAAGATCTGATAGAATCAGAAATGGAGGCATAAGAATAGAACTAAACATCTTCGGGACAAATAAAGGAATAAAGGAAAACAAAAATAAGTGAAAGGAACATATTTAGAAAAAAGAAGTATAGGCAGACCAAATAAAAAATGCATATGGTAACAGCAAAAGTGACTAAAACCTGAAGTGAACAAAGGAAAAGAAGAATTACATAACTACCTTGATTAAAAATACCATCGAAGTCGAATTATCAATAGTCTTTGACCAGTAGGTCTTGATAAAAATGGCTTTGATATTGTTCTTGAAAACCACTTTCTACGATTCCGAAATTGATGATTAAACACATCTAAAAAAATATATAAAAAGTATTTTTTGTTCTTGAAAACTACAATACCTCCTTAAACTAAGTGAGATGAGGATTTTAAAATCTAAATTTTTCTTCCATCACCTTCTTCAAGAAAATACATGTTGAAATAATTTTGTTGTTGAATTTCTGAAAAAACTATAAGACAATGTTTCATTCTAAAATAGTATAGTTTAAGGACAATAAACTAAAACAAGGAAAATGTTTACACACACTCTAATACCATGATCTACTATTTCAGTAATAACAATTGTACATCCAAACGGAGAATGAGCTACAGCGAATGCTAAATAAAAAAAGCAAAAATCCTTTTTTGTAAACTCTTCTAAAAGAAATGGATGCCAAATACTACCTTATCCCAATGGTATTAAAAATAAGAATGTTAATCAACTACACCTTATAATTTCTACATTTACACGTATTTGCTTTTAAAATAACTTATTAATGAATAAAGATGCAGTAAAAATCCCCTGAAGTAGCAATAAAGTGAGGAGCATACTTATTGGCAAAGCTCAATAACATGCCCTTGCATCGCAGTCTTTTATACCTAGTATAAATCGTCTTTTTCGATTAGGTTGTCATTCGTAGGATAATAATATTCGTTTTCGTAACTTACGTTGCTATTGATACCTGGTAAAATATGAACTGGAAACTCCTTAGAAATTGTTGTGCACAAGTCGACATCAAACACTCCTATTTTTTGCTGGGCTTCCAGAATTTTATAGTGTAATACACATGGAGCGACTGGGCTATAAGTGACCTATGGGCAACGATTTTAAAAATAAATAGCCTTTGCCCTCTTTAGCCTTTTTACACAACACATTAATCCGTTAAGAGTTCATTTTATTTATTTTACAAGAAACATATGGCGCAAATGCCCCTCGTTCCCTCTTTTACAAACACGTGCTTTCTTTATAATATTTTACGTCACGACAGTTAAACAGTTTTCGCCTTATGACAGTCAATAAATATGTAGCCAAATATGAATATTTAGGAAACATTTACATGCACATCGGTATTTGCAATAGATAAATTTGAATTGTTTTCATGCTTTAGTGAGATTTTTACTTTTACTGCAGATAAGTAGTAACATTTCAGCCTCAAAAGAAAAATATCCAAAAGTCAAATATTACCATTAATAAAAATTACAATAACGATTCTAAAAGATAAATATGTAATGTGCTTGTTGGATTACAAATGGTGAATAGGTATAGAATTCAAACTACTGCTACTATTCCAAAACCAAAACACCACAAACGAAAAGAAAAAATCAATGCGACAAAAATATTCGTATATTTGCTCATGTACATAATAAAAGACAGTTTGAATGGACAGCAATATGTAATCATGTTAACATTTATCTACCCCAAACTGGAAGAACAACAGAATATTATCATCTGATACCTGGCGGAACTGCTTGTGTATGAAATTCAGTAAATCTTATCTTTGTACTTTTTTGTGTTTCACATACCAAGTGAAGTAATTATTATCAAATGACAAATAATACATAAACAATTAACAATTTATCCCTAAAAAAGAAATTTCGTATCGTATAAAACAATTTATTTTTTCATAAAAAAATATACAAACAAATATTTAGATCAAGGTGATTTTTATAAATAGAATCTAATTTTCTTCTCTATACGACGTCATTATTGAAATTACATAGCAGCCACTTTGAAAATGTCTATATCTAAGAATCGGTGTAACGGTTAATACTCATTGTCAGCAACAAAAACTCTTGATTCCAAGGAACTAATCTAGACGACGATAATCTCGAAGAATTGTTTAATTTCATGGTGTTCGCTCGTCAAATTGAAAACTGATTCGGTTATAGACGCTATGCGCTGCAATACAAAGAATGAAGCTATACATTCTCATTCGCTAATCAAAAAAAAGAAGAAAGTAGGTGTAACAAAAAAGTTACTACTTCATTGTATTACATGTTGTCCGAACCCGCAATAAGAGACTTCTTGTGTAGCGTTTTCATTCCGCGGTCTCTGTATCAGCCTAAATATTATTATCTGGAACACTTAACAAGTTGCTCCGACGTATATTGTGTTAGTGAATGATTGCTACTCCCGTCTCGGGATCTTTAAAAAGACAATGTACTTTGCAGTATGATAGAATCGTTGTTCCGCCTTAAATTACGCTAAGAATAAATTTTACAATTTTTAAAGATTAAAACGAATTAGTATGTGGTGCAGTATTCAATATCTTACATCAGTTAATCCGTAAAATAACATACATATGTATATACATACATATTCTATAAAGCAATAAACACGTTTTTGTTTCTTAAATGTATTCATTGATAACATTAACATACGATAAAGGTGCTTTAACAAAAACCTGAATTTTTAATTTAAAAAGAAATACATTCTTTAGTGAAATTCCTCATACACTCACCACGTAACCTCAAGATCACAACATAAGTTCAACAACCACTACATACCTCCAGACAGTACACAAGTACATTCAAATCACAACAGATCACAATCGCAACAAAACGCAATGTAACTTCAACAGAGTAAGATCTCAAGTTCTAAAAAATTTGGTACGATAATAAGTCACATTTCGGTACCATTTATCACGTAGTTCACAAAGTTTCTTAGAAAGAATTTGGAAGCAACTAAGGGACAGTCACGAATTTGTAAAGCAAAGATTGTGTAAATGAATTAAAGTGGTTAATAGATTTAAGTGTGTCGGGTTAATTTATTTTTGCTAACGGTGTACACCCAATAGTGTACTGGTTTTCCAAACTAAAAGGGAAGACGAGCTACTGAGACATATGTATGTCGGAACCGTCCAGACCGGCAAGTCAAAACATTGGTCCTTCGAGCCGCATCAAAAGGCTATTCTTCAAACCAGGAGAATGTATCATTGGTCGTGCGAGGCAGATCAAAACATTGTTCTTCAAACCAGGAGAGTGTAACACCTCACAACCAATACAAATGATGAAAATACAATTAAATTTAGATATTCTGTTGTGTGCAATGTACGCGCCATAAATTCTCGGCCTGATATAGAAAAAAGAAACTTGAAACAATATAAGAAATTTTATTTTTCAATATAATCTTTCCTAACTTGTATACATTTATTACAACATTTAATTAATAATTCGACGACCTCTAAAGGTATTTTTCTTAAATTAGAAAACAAAGCCACATCTGAACTATACGGTGGATGTTCCAATTCTTGAAAGCCACATTCGCGGATGGCAGCTTGGGAAACGGCGGCAGTATGGACTTGAACATTCGTGAAATAATTGCACACGTTTTGTCAATTTTCCATGACGTTTTATACGAATAGTGTCCCTTAATTTATGCAACTAAGACGCATAATATGCGCCGTTCGCAGTTGAATTGCGTTCTTTAAAGTCAATTAGCAAAATGCCTCCACAATCCCAGAATATTCAGGTCATCACCTTTTTCGTAGATTGAATGACTTTCATCTTTCTTGAACGAAGTTCATCAGGTCGCCACCATTTCATTGACTCTTTTTTCGATAGATGATCGTAAAACAGGACCATTGTTTTATTCCTTGCGTCGTCTCCACACATGTTTAAAAACCACCGTGCACATTCGATTCGACGTTCACGTTGGAGAGCAGAAAGAAGTCGCGGTACCCATCTTCGACTAATTTTATTCATATCCAAATGGTCATCGAGAATTCGGCGAATACTTGTTTCGGATATGTTTGTTATCGCTGCTAATTCCTTCACTTTCAAGCGGCGATCTTATAGCAATAAATCTTCAATAATTGAAATTTGTTGAAGCATTAACACTTTAATTGTTCAGCATCTTCCAGAGATTCTTGCCCCAAACGGAAACATTTTGCCCAATTTTTTATAGTGGAATATGAAGGAGATGAACCACCGTAAACGCCGTTTAAACGTTGTTTTATGTGATTAGCCGTATGCTCTTCTTTTGTTGTGTTGTTTACCATGCGCTAGTCACGTTGGTATTTATAGCGTAGACGTCGCCTATATGCATGCATGCCGTGACGGAGTTTGAACACGCTTGAACATGTATAAGCCTATCAGGCCGAGAATTTATGGCGCCTACCTTGTACATATTAACTTTTTTCTACAACATACATATGTTACTTTATTGTACATACTTTTGACTCATTTTAAATAAATAGGTCTACTTTCATATACTTTATGTATTGGTTGTTAGGTATATAATTTAAATTGTATTTAATTTCTTTTTACAATATACATTATTTCATTTCCTACATTTTAGGTATTTTCTAAGTGAGTCATATACTTACTTAATTACACGTTCAAAGCAAGAGCTACTGGACATTTTCATTATAATACTTAAAAAAAGTCAGCATACTTTCTCGGCGCATAAATAAAAAAAACATTAAATATACTATATAGATCCTATTTAGCCGTTTCTTTCCCCTTATAAATTCTTGGCAACACTGCATTATTTTTCCATAAGAACTGTACCGCCATTTAAGGTGCGAATGAACTATTGTAAGTATTTTCTGTAATAAATACGGTGAAACATTTTAATGTTATTTGCTCCTTCATCCACTTTTTTATAGTTTAGTATTAACTTCCGTAATAAAATAAATTGCCGAGGATTAGAAAAAAAAACAAATATTCTATAAAACAGTTTATTTGCAGCTGTAAAAATTTCGCTAACTACAGAAAGTCCTCTAAACAATATGGGATAATATTTTAAAATACCTGATATGTAATTCTATTATTTTAATTTTGTAAATCATTGATTACTTACGTACGCACTAAAAGATTACACAGTATTTCACGCACCTGGATTGTATAAGTGGTTTTTACTTGACGTATGCGTATCTTATCAAAACTTATCGTTACTTTTAATAATGTGAACCTTTTAATAACTGCTAACCTTATTAAAAAAAACTGAAATGATGTATTTAATATTAACGTCGATTGTGGTTTCGTGCATTACTTGGATATTTTTAAAAAATAAAAGAAAGAATCCTGAACGAATCTTAGGTATTTATAGTGTCGAAGGAAAATGGTACCATATAAAGTATATTGTTATGTTAACGATACTCAAATTACGACGATTCTCTTCACGAAAGAAAAACAGCGGAATGGGTTACGGAGTGGGTAGCATTGAAAGCTTAGAACGGATTCAACCATTATCTTCTGAGAAAAAGGTAATTACTAACATGCAAAATATCAAGTGAAATATTTTGTTATTTTAAAATACCAATTCGTTTATTCTTGTTTGTTATTTTTCATTAATGCAATATTTTCTCAGAAACTGATGCATTTCCACAAGATGATTTTTGTAAGACGATTATATTTATAGTTGCCATAGTTTGCGTGAATTTCTTTATCGAAACAAATCATCTTCCTTCAAGATCGTATTCCACGAAAATTCTTTCGGGCAAAGTTCATGTTATACTGTATCTGTGAATAGATACATATCGCGGTTGTCGTAATGATACTACGTTCCTGCTTTTATTGTTGATCCGGAAAGGGATCGTTTCGGGTTACTCATATCGGACATGAAAGCGCACCTCCAGTCGCTAGCCGAACGGGGCAGTCCAGAAGATGAGTAGGAACTCGTCGAAACAACGACCTTTTCGTGTTTATACATACCCCTACTTTTTAATATACAGGATTAAGCAAAAGTATCGAAACACCCAATTTCTTGTTCAACCAACAGGTGAGGCGAAAAGTATCTGGAATTAATGTTCTTGTAGAAATTCTAAGCTTTTCAGTGATGCACACTGATTTTTCATAGGTGAAAATAGTTCTTGGTTCTTCTTATTGTGATATGAAAAGCGTGACGTCCATGACTATTTATTACCTTTTCTTTCTCTGTCTAAGCGTGGTTTGCACTTTTCTCGAATTTAAAATGGGATTTCTAAGTAATTGACCATCTCAGTGACCGAACGGTTAACATACTTTTCTTTCGATACAAAGGACGCAGGTTCAAATCGCCGATCGCGATGGTTAATTTTTAATCACGGATAAAAATCGGAACATGCCTTCTTCTCCGTGTCAATATGATGTATACCATATTAAAAATATTTGTTAGAGGTAAAAACATCTTCGGATTCAGCAAAATTGGGATTTTGCCAAGAGCTTTATTACACTAGAGGTTTTAGCTAATGATCATAGTGATCAATGTTTAGAAGTACAAGGTGTATTCCATAACCTGTACCGCCCAGTAAAACAAGAATAGTATAGTTGTAACTATTTATTGACATCTTAACAATTATTTACTTATTAATTTTTTTACCAAAGCTATATTACACTTACATGTGCATAATTGTACAAATATATGCACAACAGTACATATAAGCATCTGAATGTTATACGTCTCCCTTTGTTTAAGTCAGAATGTTTGTACTTATAGTCCGTCCGGGTCTAATAGTGTCGGGGACTCCAATTGTCACCTATCCAGGCATGTATTGCCGTTGTTCTACGATATTGTGTTCAATCATATATTTTAGTTTCTTTTTGTACGTCTCATATTTGAGTTGTTTTAAATGTAAATGAGATTCTAAACTAATATTAATATTAAATCACCGTTGGTATTAGTAATGATACAATTACAATTTCCTTGGAATTAACCAACGTAGTTAATGTCCTGAAAAAATCCAGGATTTGAACCCACGACTTCTGCGTTACCGGCGCACTAATATTAATATTAGTTTAATTGTTAAGAACTTGCCTTTAATAGCAATATAGTGTCTTTAAGATATTACGATATATCTACAGACATCCTGACATCTAGTTATTAAAAGCAATTTGAACTCACAAGCGGTCTCGTGGTGTAATGGTAGCACAATGTCGGTAACGCAGAGGTCGTGGCTTCAAATCCTGCCGAAGCTGATATTTTTTCAGGAATTTAATTACGTTAGTTAATTGCAAGGAAATTGTAATTTTATCATTAAATGAGATTTTCTTCTAACCTTGTGGCTATGTGTATCTACTGTTTGTCAGTTTTATGTTGGTTTTGAAAGGTATTTTTCAATTTTACAGAACATCAACAGGTGGAGTTCGTACTGGCAGTAAATATTTTTGGGCTTGTGGACCGTGGTCTTGAATAGGCATATGTCCCGGAAAAAACGTAGTGGCAATATAAACTCAGACTCTGGCCTAACGTTATTTATGTTCAGCAGATTGTTTCGTGTTGGTAATTGAATAACGATTCCTGACTTTTTTGTATAAATTCTGTGTTGATACTCATACGTCTAGGGAGTACAGCATTTTTGTAATTTTGTTTTGTTGCTTTTGCGTCTTATTTAGCAATAACTATTGTTAGATATGAATAAGGCGTTATATGTGGATTCGCTTAGTGGATTTGGTAACATATGCCCAATTTTTGCTATACCAGCCTATTATTTTTATATTCCGTTTTGACAGCGCGTTGATGTATGCGTTCCATTTAGATTGTTTTGTATTGCGATCGTTTGCTCATCTTATTTATATCCCCATCTTAGGCCTTTTTTCCTTCTTGTGAAGATCATATTCCGCTTTATTTTCATTTATAATTAATAGGTTATAACACTAGTAACAGTAAAAAGTTTTTTAGATATGTATACAGGTAATCAGTCAGTAAAAGTAAAAAAAACTTATATATATATATATATATATATATATATATATATATATATAGGTATAAACTTCCAGTAGCAGATAAAAGCAATAAAAGAATTATTGATTTCGTAACGGATTTGAATAATAGAACTTATTTATTACTTTTATCTCATTATTAAATATCTTTCAAACCCATAAACATAAAATATTTAAATTTTATATCGTTCCAAGATTATTGATCTAACAATGTAATTATATAAAAGCTGCTTCATTTAAAAAGAAACAAACTTAAACATGCCATAATTGAAAAAAGTAACATCTATCAAAAATCCATGTACACTATCGCTCATATATCTAAAACCACCCATTGAAAAATGTTGGAAGAGCCACTATTTAGTATGTGTATAATAACTAAGGTTCGTAAGCCAATGCCAAACCATGGGCGTGCAGACAGGCAAGCAATATTCCGGTGAAACATTTATTACGCACATACTTGAGAAAAGAAAAATATCAATCTGCAGATATTACTCCAGTTCATGTGATGCCACCGTGTTTTAGTGACAAATACGAATGCAGGAATAATTCGTAAAAGTTTTAGCATGATACCTAATGTTCGAAAGCTTATTTCAAAATATCCAAACCCATTGCGAAATTATTTATAAGGTGTGCATGAAAGAATAGAGAATATAATTCGCCATGAAGTGCAGAGTAAAAAAAGTGGCTAACTGTAAATGAAAGCCGATTCAACGAAAAAGTCAGTGGTGCATATTACAGTTCAAGTATCAAAACCAGTTAGCTCCTCACTTCCATATTTAATACCCAGTAAGCAGCTTCAATCATGTACTGGCTAATAGCCAGTTTACAAAAGTTTGAAATTTCGGCAACCCAAATGCCTGATAACAAATCAGCTGTTTTATGCAGGTCGCTTGTTTAAATCTATATTCAGTAATTTGTTACATCTTACGTGCATACTGCATGCATTATATATCGTCGTCGAAACTATTCTACCCTGTTATCCAGACGTAAATGAATTACCAGTAATGAATAAAGTACTATTTGCCAAATGTCCCAAAGGAATTCGGTAATTTCTCAGTGTCCGTTAGGATATTAATCCTAGAACCCTAGAACCAGTTTTAGACCGATTGAGAATGCGGTTGGAAGCTGCGTTTTATTATTTTCAACATTTCCTTCTAATCCGATTGCTAATTTTATAAGGTGCTGCTGCCATCAAAGCAAGTCAATTAAAATACAGGAATATCAAGTTGAAATTAACTTACGAACAATTTTCAATATACTACTAAGTAATAACGAATGCCATCACAGCGTTGCAAAGGTTTTATTACCATAAGTCAAATTCCTGCAAATAAGTAACATACAAAGAGTGCTGGAAACCGTAAGTGTTGAGAAAAGTACCTGTGTTAGAATAAAGTTTAATAGTATGCTACAAAAAATACAGCTTCGATTAAATTAAGCTAGGAATATGTATAGTAACAATGCTCCCATAGATACGTTTACTTGTTTCAAAGGCCATTATAATTGTGCAAACACTACTAATCGATCGGTTGTTTTCGTTATACCTATAAAGATATTTATTTACCGAACAGGACTCAAAGGAACGGCAGTAGAAACACGTTAATTGTAACATAAATTGTTACTTAAACAAAGTTATATATTTCCCAGTCAAATTGCTATGATCAGAAACACCGTGATTTGCGAACCTTAATAATAACTTGCGTATTTTTATAATATAGTCTCCTCTATTTTAATATTACAACTTCGAACAAACGCACATTTTTCTCATTAAAATGTGTCTTTTTAATTAAATCTTAACAAAGATTTCTCAATATGACACATTACTGAATAACTTTAAAAACCTGTAGAAGAAATTTTTTATTTCAAGTTCTGGTTTAGTCAGAAAACAAGTGTTTCGACAATATATATTTTCATGAATTAATATTATATTTACAAGAGGATTAATTTATAGCTAAATGTACTTTTAGGCATTCGATGCAGTTTTCTATCACGGCATTTCGAAAAATGGATTCTACTTTGTAGGAGGAATTGAAAGAAGACATAATAGTAAAGTAAACGGATTGATATACTTACTGGTAAGTTACTTTGTAAATATCGTTATGTGCCAATTGTTTAAGAAACCACGAAGGATATTTCGAATTCCCTCTTAAAAGATCACAATAAATAAATTTCTTTGAAATAGTTTCACACATGTAATTGCATTTAACAAATATTTATTCATTACCGCATTATTTCTTGGTGATTCTTTTTTCGTTCGTGGCAACGATTAAGTTTGTAATTTTTATCGCTTACACGTTGTGTAAACTAATTGCATTCTACAGCGAGTAACTAAATCAGCAAATCGATGAAACACGATTTATGTACTTAAGGCTTATAGAGTAATGCTTAACTAGCTTATCACCAAGTAGGAGCGTTAACTCTACATTACATCATTTTGAAGTTCAATTTGAAAAATAATATTTTTGGTAAGTGATCTATCTACAAAATGGGGACATAACCTTCTTACACCATGGACAATCCAATCGACTACTTTTGCAATAGTCTACTCTATTTTTCATACATTGCATATTCTGACAAGTACATCTATAAGCGTCTATTCACTAAACCATATTCACAATATTACAAAAAACATGCAAATATCGTTCCGTTATCCCTACTTGTATTGTATCTCCCTGTGTAACTCACCACTGCATCGACTTTAACCACATAAGCATCGTAATCTAGAACTAGGGCTGGACGCCTTTTAGTTTTTGGTTTCGTTACAAAATGCTCGTGCAAAATTGACAAGGTTGTCCTGCTAAGCAGCTGATCTACTATAACCACATCACGGACGTATTTATATGAAGTTTCCCTGATTCCCTCTTTTAGGTCTGCATACCGACAGGAAGTTTAGCAATTTTTTGTCATTGCCCACTCCTTAAAGTACAAATACCTTTACGCTCAAAATAAAGTGTAAGTGAAATACACTCTATAATTTCGATTAGAAGGTATCATACGACGCATTCTTACCACAATGTGTGCATTCAAATCTAACAATAAATTAGGTCTGTCAACAAGTCGGCAACTTTAAGTGTGGATTTCAATTGGTCAGAGCATTGCCTACAGTTAGAACGTGGTACTGGGGCTTATTTGGTATTGGTCTATTATGAAAGATCATAGGTTTATATACTATCACATTGTTCTACTTTGCCTACATTGGATCCTGATAGCAATAAGGCTTAATCTATTGGGAATCCTCCACAATCGCAAGCGATTTATTGTTACTCCAAAAGAAAATCCTAAAACGCATAATGGAGATTTTTCTGACAACCTCCTGCAGTATTTACATACAAACCATGGCCAATTAACTCTAAACTCAAAATCTTTCTAATGCAACGTATTACTTTTTATATCTATCGAATAGCGACTGGAACACTCCATCAAATAGAAGAAAATAACGTATAAGTTGCCCTTTAAAAAAATATCAATCTCGCTGCAGTATTCCCCTACAATTAGTCTACCAGTTATTCACCGTAAGCAGTACTTCGCTGTTCTCCTACTACATCATGGCTATACTTATAGGGGGACGTAGGATTGTAGATACCTCTTTGCTCAGATTATGTTTGCATATGATATAATTTTCCCGGGTTTCTGACCACGTATGTGGTTTTAATTCATCTCCGATCGCTAGCCGAACAAGAGCGTCCAGAAGATGAGTGAGATCACGTCGAAACGTATATATACGAGCATATATGCGAATATGCATGTACTTAGTTATATTTGACGATGTTTATGTTCAATGTCTGAACTCATGACAAACAAAAATTACTATTGTTATTACTACTCCGAATGAATAGATATCTACGTGTAAAGTAAGACCGTAGAATTTAATACTAGTACTTGATAGACGTTAATTTTACTAATTAATGTAAGCATCAGGACAATATTTCATATACGTGCATTAGGAAGAAATCCTCGTAATAAATACTATTTTTCCAGACTCCAAAGCATGGCCTTCTACATAGTGAACACATGCCAAAAACGGAACTAGATGCTGATGTAAAGTTAGAGAATGCATTCGCTGGTGGAGGAATATCGTTCACTCCAGTTACACCAATGAGGCATTGGCAAATATCTTACTCAGGAAAGATGTGGTAACGTATGATTGACACTTAATTAACCCATTGCAAAGCATTGCCTTTCATTCGGCGCAGGGAGGGTGATGAGGAAACTAGGAAATGGTACAACGTTAGCCTTGAGGCAAAATTTACATCTACTTTGCCATATTTTGTGGTCGATACGGATTCCGATCGAAATGCGTTAGCTAAGGCATTAGCAAGAGAGGTATGGACCAAGGAATTTTTCGCAGTCCTCGAAAGGTTACACCACAAAATAATCTAACAATAAACTAACTGAATCTTTATTTTTTACAACTCTAGTGCACATCAAACGCATTACGAACAAATGGGAATCATTCAAGGTAGATTAACTATTGATGATCAAGTGGAAAATATAGAAATGATGGGCTTTAGAGATCACAGTTTCGGTAAACAAAAAATTATTTCACTCATGTTTTTTACATACAACAAATTTGTATTTCATTCTGTTTATTCTTTTTTACTTTACAAGTAGTTACACATCAATTTTAAATTAACGTGTTTGAATATTTAACGGAATATAACGACCAGCATAAAATTTAATCTCGTTAAATCAAGTAATACACTAATAAACTAAAAAGAGTGCTATTTCCTACTAAACAGTTATAATAAATTTAAAATATAAATTCGGAAGCTTCTGTGATACTCTGTTTAAGATAGCATACTCGCTATTGCGTTTTCTAGTTTATTCGAAACGTACCTAAATGCAACATTTTCTAAATATATGTGTACTGACAAGCACTCACAACGGCCAGTCGAATACTACTGAACAAGCGTGCTTTGATACGGGTACTCGATTATCCGTGCCGCGCGCTTCACCTCTCCACGTTGTTCTCCACACGACACTGAAACTTGCCCCTCTCTGCCGAGACGAAAGATAACTTAAGAATAGGAAGGACGGTGGAAGCGATGACGGGCGGCAACATTGGACTTGTTATGGTTTTCGTATTAGGCAATAGATGCTTGTAGGTGAAAGAGGCATAAAAATATCAAGGCTTTCATATACACGTGTTCACCAAATCCTCCACCATCATTTAAATATGAACAAAGTTAGTGCAAGATTAGCTTCTCTCTGCGTCGTGCTAAATGTACCCGGTTTTCTACAGAGCTCCTTTTGTGGAGAAAACCCCGTGTATGTTTGCCGCATAACAATGCACCCGTGCACGTTACTGGAATTTCGTAAGCCGGAATTCGTGCATTCGGTTTCGAACCACCCTCCGTATAGACCATATATGAGACCATATATGTATGTGCCTCAGTGACTATTACCTGTTTAGAAATTTTTAAAAAGGGCATTCGCGAGCGCCGTTGCAGTAACGCCAAAGAGGTAAAGCCTGCAGTTTGGGAAAATTTTGAAGACAGAAGAGAAGGAATATTTTGAGGAATATTCTTAAGTGACGATTGCAAGGACTGTGTGGATGTACAGGTATAACAGTAAACTCCACTCACACAAATTAATTAATTAGAGGAACGCAGCGTTTCGAGAGCACGTGGGCTCCCATGGTCAACCGTGTTACCGACTGATATATGTTGGAAAACAAAATTTAATTGTGTCTACGCTGTTTCTTTCATAATCTGGCCGGGAATTTTTATCACTATCCTCGTACATGTTGCTTGTAGTTTGATAGAATGAAATTCATAGCAACATCGAAACACAATAAGGAAATAAATATATGTAAAATTCATTAATACGAGGGCAACCTGAAATATTTCCAAAATCAATAAGAAAAATACGAGTTGGTGTGGTTTTTTATTTTTATTCTTCGATGTAGTCTCCTCGAAGATCAATGCACTTTTTCAAACGGTGCTCCAGTCTTTTCAAGCCGTCGGAAAAGTAGGATGTTTTGAGGTCTGCAAAATAGCTATCTGTAGCGGCGATGACCTCCTTATTTGAAGTAAATCCCTTTCCTTGCACTAACTTTTTTCAGGTTTGGGAATAGGAAAAGATCGCTGGGGGCGAGGTCCGGCGAATACGGAGGATGAGAGATTAATTCGTAGCGCAACTCAATAAATTTGGACACCAAGATGGGGGATAAATGAGCCGGTATATTGTCGTAGTAGAAAAGCACTTTTTCCGCTGCAAACGAGGCCGTTTCTCCTTCAATACTGAATCGAATCGGGTCAATAAATCGCTATAGTATTGTCCCGTGATCGCCCCTCCCTTCTGCAGATAATCGATAAGGATCACACCTTGGGAATCCCAAAAAATGGTCACCATGACCTTTCAGCCAAGTCTCATCCACGGTTACAAAACGCATGAAGAAATCCCTTGAATTGCGTTGAATCCTGGCTAGTCACTCCTCCGAAACGGTCACCCGACATCGCTTTTGCTCCGGTGTGAACAAACGCGGTACTCTCGCGCCGAAAGCTTTTTCATACCCAAAATTTCGTGTAAGATATGGCCAACGCGTTCTTCTGAGATGCCTGTTGTCTCTGCTATCTCTTTCAGCTTCAATCGGCGACCGGCTAACACGACATCATGAATCTTATCGACCATTTCATCGTTGGTAGCGATTTTTGGGCATTCACTGCGTGGTTCGTCACTTGTGCTTGTACGGCCATGTTTGAACTCGCTCACCCAGAAGCTGATGGTCGAAAATGATGGAATATATCCGTCATGAACCTCTAGCAAAGTATTTCGTGTTTTATCACTGCAAGAACTTCAATTTTATCTATTTTTGCGAAACCGCCCGACTTGCTACACAAAACACACTCTTAAACAACAACTATTGACAGTAGGCGTCTGAAATTTTGACAGTTGCCATAAAAGATTGCCATTGCCGACCAATGAATCCGCTTCAACCTTCGTGCGCCATCTGTTGCCAATTCCGAAAACATTTCAGATCGTCCTCGTATAAAAAATGCATTATTTACACATCTATTGCATCTAGGAGAATTTGCTAGCATTTGATGTTTCCTTGGATTTAACACCGAAATGTCGCAGAAGCTTTCCAATTTAGTGTGCACACTGTTTATTTAAAATGTATTGTAATATTGCGATAAATACGTTTTCGAAGATTAAAGCGTTTTAACTTATTGCAGGTAACAAAAGAGACTGGACGCTGCTCCATCGATACATATTTCACATGTTTTATATGGACGATAATACGAGAATTACTTGTGGAGTAATCAGCCAACCATGTTCCATATCGCATTTTGAGATCGGTTATGTAATACACGCAGATAAAAAGATTCATCCAATTCAAGAATGCGATCTAATGCTGTATCAACACGGAGAAGACGGTGTTCCACCTAAACAACTAGCGTTTTCATTTGTTAGCAATAATCAAAACTATGATTGTAAAGTCGAATACTTACATGATTCGATCCACTACAAAGGCAGTGATGTCGAAGCAAAATTACACGAGAGATTTTTTAAGTGCGAAGTTAATGGGAAGAAAGGTAAAGGAATTAGCGAGTGGCATTATAATAATATGGGAACATATACAACAAAGAACAATCGTTAAAAGAGATAAAAAAGATTGTTTGTATTTATTATCCTATGTATATGTCTAATGTATAAAGTATATATAATCTATATATTAATAACATCAATATCAAATCATAATTTATGGAAATATAATTAACCAATACATCTATATCACATCACAAATCTAAAATATAATGACATAAATTATTTTTAATAGTTCACCATTTCCAGAACATATGGCATTTTAATTCTCACTAAATATAAAAAAGTAAATATTGCTTCGCATGTTAGTGTATGTAAATAAAAGAACCTTTTACTATAAAACAGCATATACGTAGTCGTGCCATAAGTTCTGCTCCTGATTTTGACACGCTACTGGAATGCTTGCAAGTATCGACAGGTTGTTGTTTTATGACGTAGTTATAAGTGAGTATCCATACTATGAAAAGAAAATCGATACTTTAAGTAGTGGAATGGGATACAAAAAAAAAAACATATCGCCGTTATTGCTTGGCACAAATGCAATAAATCTGCAACGGGGGTTTTCAACTTATTAAAGCCATTAGAAAGGAACTGAGTTCTGACTAGCAAACCGAGCAGATGTGCGACCAACCATAAGAATACCATATACGAAGCAAAACTAGGACACCAGCATTCGTAAAAGCACTTGCTGCAAGAATTTGCAGAAACCCGCCAACAAAAATAGAAAGTTACGGCCCGTGAGATGAAAATACCTCCTAAAACAATGTCCCACATTATTAAACAAGACTTGGGTCTTGGTGCTTATCGGAGAACCCGGGACAGCGACTGACGACGGCTCTACATAACATCAGGGAGACCAGATCAAAAGTGTTACTTCAACGATACGCAAACGGAATGCCACGGCAAATATTTTTCACAGATGAAAAGATTTTTACTGTAGAACAAAAATTTAATCGGCAAAATGATAGAATGTATGCTCGCAGAAAAATTTGGAGAAGTGGAAAGAAGTCATCATCCTGCTATGGTGATGGCTTAGTGGGTACTTGCGTATGACTATGTCACTCAACTGGATTTCTGCGAGTAAGTAATCAAAACACGTGCAACCAAACTGATATTTTAGAATAGGTAGTAAAGCCACTAAATGACTACTTATTTGCAGGAAAGCACTGGATCTTCCAACAATATTCCGCACCGCCTTCACAAGGTAAAGTTCACGCAGCGTTGGTTAGAAGCGAATTAGCCTAAATCAATCGCTGCTGAAGATTGGCACTCGGGAAGTCGTGATCTCAATCCGTTGGACAACCGCCTGTAAAATGCCTTAGGGGAGAAGGCCTGCTCTAAACCTCACCGGAATATCGAGACACTAAAAGCAGATTTGGTAAAAAGAGTGACTTCAATATCTTCAGAAGTGGTGCGTGCGCCGATTGGGGAGTGGCCACGTCATTTGAGGCAATGTGTGAAAGCAAAGGGCGGACATTTCGAATAATTTTTAAGTTCTCTGTAAAATGGGTAATAACTACCATGTTTTATTTTTCTTGAATTTACATACGTTAGCACAAGGGACAGAACTTATGGCAGGACTATGAAGTGACGTTTCTCTGTTTAGTAATATAATCACCTACATTGACCGCTACCATTGTGACTTCCACTAGAATCATGAAAGTATTGTACAAGTGTTACAAATGTTTATAAACCAAACTTTGGCATGTGACAGTAATACAAAAGTAGAGATATATGTATAATAATAATTAATTCGTTATACAACGGAAAGGCGGCCACAAAAATCTATTCTATTGTTAGTATATAGCAGCAATTCCAAAATTTTAGTTCTCGAAATTCTTAGTATTTCGCAGATACTGAATATTGAAAATGGGCTGTATATTTTTAACAAATAAATATGAATGCATGCAAACAAATTAGGGAACCTATTCCTTGACGTGATTTGGCTAATAGATGATATACTAGGTCCATCCAAAAATCATCAAGGGGTTTAAAAGTTTTGAGTCTTCTTTTAAATGAAAATTATAAAGTAAAGTTCTCTGTTTAATATTATGACCAGAGATATCTTATCAAATTTTATTGAAAGTATTACAAATTCATAATGTTAAGTTTTTACCCTGAACACAAGTTAGTTTCTCTCAATGGCTTCTATGACTAACTTAATAATGGTTTAATTATATTTTATTAATTTTTAGAAGTACAACTTAAGGCAAGTAAGTGAAAAGAACTTTAGTTTTTTTAAGAAAATATATGAAAAAAGCTTTACTTTATAATTGTCTAACATTTCCAAAAGTCTGTCGTTGATTAATATTGATTGTTAGACGGACCTTGTACTTTAACATAGATTCCGAAAATTACTATTTCCCAACGTGTGTGTGTATTAATACAATTATTATATGCTAGTGCATTGATATCGACAATTTTTTGTTTTAAATCTCAAATCAAACAAAATTGCATTTATTATATTATACATTTAAAAAAATGTTAAACATTAAAAAAAAATCTAATATATATTTACATTTCAATTAAAACTATAAAAGGTAATATAGCAAATTTATATACACTTACACAAAGTCTATCATTTTAGGATGCCAGATAGGCTTTCACGACGTACAATAGTAGCCTTTAATCTTTATGATACGAACAAAAGTAAAAGACCATATTACAGGATTGGTATATCGCAACCACAGTAACAACCATTTTTAACCGCAAATGTTATAATATACCGCCAACTGGAATCGTGAATAAGTAAATGAGGATTGCCTACTACGATCGTTAAAGCTTGTGCTCTTGTTAAAGCTACATTTAATCGTTTAGGTTGAGTTATAAAACCCAAATTGTGCAAGCTATCACAAGGTAATATATTTTTGTTAGATCGAACGGTTGACAAAATTATAACCTTAAATTCTTGACCTTGAAATTCTTCAACAGTTCCCACCTTTGGAACATCGAATTCAGCCTCTGACAGGACTGCTCTGATTTCCTTTGTCTGAAAATGAGAAATTGATACACAAACATATAGTTACAAGTTGTGCAAGATATACCTAGTCCAACTGTAAATACTGTTACATAAAGATCTCATTATAACATAAAGTTAAGTTTAGTTCATTCAACCATTTTTCATTTATATTCTTACAAACACATAATGAATTTAATTTTTTTATTCAAAATAATTACTTTTGGGTCTAATGCACGCACTCAATCTCCTTGGCCACTCACCAATAGCTACATGTATGATTTCTCATAGGAAATTAGCTGGTGCTTCCACCAAAGACTTCTTGAAAGATTTATAACAGTTTCTTGGTAGATTCTCATGCCCTCTTCACAAAAATATAACCTTGAAGCAACATCATAGCTAATAAGCCTACCATAACAATATGCTAGCTGGGTGGTGGTCTCTTTGAATCCTTCTAATGAGATTTCTTTTTGCTTCTTTTGAACTCAAAGCAATAACTCAGTTCATTTTATTTATTGAACTTCTCTTCAACTTAGAATTTCTTTCATTAGTATAGATACTCTCTCTGTGAGTTTAGTGTTGAAGTAACATTTTGTTGCCCTACCTTTTTTTAACCTATCATTTAGTAAATGATCTAATGATTGTCTCGTAGTAGCAAATTACTTTTGAATATACGAATAATAGACCTTTGAGAAATCTCCATTTCTCCGGACAGTATTCCTTAAATAACATTTTTGATCCGAACAACCTGGGGAGAATCAGATCTTTGGCAATCATAAATAATTCAAGTTTCATTAAATCGATTTATGGTACAATAAACAGTAATTCGGCTGATTCCAAGTGGATTTTAATATTTTACTAGGTTGGATTCCCACTCTACGAAGTCCAACAATAAAAATTCCATATTCCTTTTTACCTCACTCTATGAGAATATTAAGGCCGTCTACTAAATTCAAAAAACCACAAAATTTGAAAAAAAGTAATATGACAGTTTATATTAAAACAAAAATCGTCATGGCCAACCTATATTTATAGAGTAAACAAAGATAGAGAAGAAACTCTGATTGACGGGGTAAAACTGCACGGGCAAAAGGAAGACCTGATGAAGATCATCCTTATTAGGACATACAAATGGCGCGGGGTTACCGAGAAACCCACGACACACATTATACCCGCGAGAATATCAACATTCCGCAAATTAATTCACTATTTCGACTATTTAAAGTTGCAAGCATTTGATAGATGTGAAAACTAATAAAATATTCGTTATATACAATGAGATAAAAGGGTAACTTTGATTCTAACCTCACTACGATAAACTTGAAAAGGAAATAACTGCCATAGTAGTATATTAACCAATGCGGTGATATGTTAGTGGCGACGTAAGCCTGATGTATACTTACGGTGGCGCACCGGTGCCAAAAGGACGAACTATAACGTAAATTTCCCGCCCTACCAAGAATTTCTCTACCATGTTTGTATTTCAGGTTAACTTTTTGTAACAGTATTTATGCATAAACTAAGTAGTATGAATTAATTACTATGCAATAAAATTGAACTTCAAAGGATATCACCTTTAAGCACTAAAGAATGGTTCTGTTTAATTTCTATCAAAGAAATACTACAATCAGTTAGTACATTTTAAGTTATAGACTTCAGTAGAAGATAACATGAACATAACAGGTAGTTGCTAAAATAGAATACATATTACCTGCTTACTGTATGGTGTGATTATTCCAATATCTTCCGCAGTACATCCTGCTCTATATAACTCATTCACATAAAAGAACACCTGACTGATTTCATGCGGATTATACCATGATGGAGAATCCCTTACTTGGTAGTTTTCTCCATCTACGCCATGAAAAACAAAAGCAGGAGGTATATCTGTGTTTCCCTTAGGGAGAAATTCCTTAAATCCAAGTAACATTTTGGACAATTCACTATCTTCAGCTGAAATCTAAAGCAAGGAATAAATAAAATGTAATAATTACTATATTTTGTGCAGCACTTACCGTAGGTTTTAGCTCTGAAAAATAGAACATGGAATTTGCAAGTTCTAATACCCCAGGTAAAGATCGATAATTATACAATAATTTTGTAACTAATTTTGGATCATACCCTCCTGTTTTCGGAAAACTTTCAATATCTCTTATGTAGGGAAACCTATTCAATAAGCGTTCCATAAAAGATTCATAAAGTCCAAAGTCACAGGCATATTTCGAGCAAACTACTGGCCCTAACTGCATTGGATCACCTGAAAATAACTACAATAGATGTTGGTTGTTATCAGCACAAAATACCGTAGTAAGCAACATTTGTTGGAATTGGTAAGTTTTCTTTACTGCTGTGAGTTTGAAATACATGTACTACGAAATTAGATTAATCATAAGTGATAATTTACCTGCTAGTACACACTGGCCTGACGAGATATCAAGAAATGATAAAGGAATCATAATCTCTGGCTCTGTCGCTTGGCCGGCTTCGTCAATAATAATATGAGAAAATTGTCCTTTTGACAACGACATTGCATATAACGCACCCATACTTGCACAAGTGCTAACTGTTACCCTATGTTTTCCAATTGTTTTTGAATTGGCTCCTGAAAGAAGAATTGATTTTACATTAAGAAGCTATTAGCTTTGTGTTACCTAGTTTTCATAAGCGCCTAGCAACACGGTCATATAGTAGCAAATATGTGGGGATGTCCCCGCGACTCTTTATCATGTTCGTTTCGTTCGAGACCATGATTTCAATAAGCTTTTGGGCTCAGATACGTACGAATTTTTGCGTTAACCAATGATAAGTATTCAATATTGTATTGTAATATGAAAAATTTAGTTAAATCTAAGGGCACATTTGTGTTAAATTTAATTTGTATATTGTAATGTTCGTGTATTAATAAAGTATAGTAGTGTATTAAGCAAAAGTCTATAGACCATACACTTCAAGCATATTACATCAATATTTTATAGCAACCGTTTCTTTATGATTACAACTAACTCATTGCACCATTTACTTTGAATGATTTTATTATAGCGATCTCTACAAGTATTAATTAATAAACCTGTTATTATATTTAAATCTTTCACCTACTGTAAATAAATTAGCAAATCCAAAAATCCGCAGTCTATTATATTTTGTTGCTTCAATAGTTTGATTTCAACTCAGTCATCCGAAGCTGCTATCTTTCACATTTGTGTTACGACCTAACCTGGGTATAATCCAGAGAAATGATCTACATTTATGTATATTAGAAATATATAGCGCTATAGCCAATGTCATACAAGCTAACAGGTAGCAAGATATGTGTTTTACTTCTTCGTCCATGATTAATATAGTTCTCCAGTAACTACCGACCGACTCAGATGAAATGGTAATGTCAATCTCAGAAGAATTATTTTGGACAAATGTTGGATCTTTCTATTGCAATCAGCCGTTTATTTTACCGAATAATACTCAATTGCAATTTTATTCGAATATCTATCCTTGTCTTCACTTTGGCAATACATTTTTAAAGCGATGAATGTTCTAGACAAGTAAAAATAGATATCTAACTCTACGCCATAGAAATAATATCTAAACGAGCATACACCTGTAGAATATGCATCACTATACGTTGGGCATGCATGAAGTTGTAGTCAATATCATAAACGTCAGAAGATAGCAGAATGATAAACTTCGCCACAACTGGACTACTATACAACAGCTATTAGACAATTCTATCCTTTCTTGGCAATAACTATCACCTTACACACTGGTTTTTTATTCAAATCATGCGTACATGCAATTCTGTTCATATATCTATTCTTATCGCCATTTTTTTTCGTGATATGTACAATTCATTTCTATAATCAGAACATCTCAATCTCGAAAGCAGAGAACTAAATAAACAAGCGTTAATAGCGAATATAACAAAGGATGATCTGACAACCTTAAAGCGAAGCAGCCCATCCCTTCATCAATATCAAAATTTGCAGGTAAGTTTGATACCACAATCTAACAAAATTAAAACGTGAAAGAAAAGGATAGATAATGATTCGCCTTCGAAAAATATTATTTACAGATGAAACAGTTTTTTTCGTCCATGGCGCAGACAGAATTTACATCTTTTTCCGAAGTACCAGAACGCAGCGACTTAAGAATTTGAAAGCTTGGGCTGGACTGATTAATAGTATGTAGACCGTAGTCTTAGCATGGAAATTTTGCCGGGTAAAAAAATTTGGAATTACTTCAAGAAAGAGTATTAGCTCTAAATGAAATGAACATCAGTATTGACGATGCCTGATACCAGATGGATGACCTCTAGGGCTCTGGGCTCGTAGTTGCCAAAACGACAGAACCTTTTCGAATTGTGTCGTCTTTCAGAATCAAATGATAGGTCGTAACATAAGAATACCATGAGCAACACGGTTTCTTGATATATCACCTAACGACTATTTTCTTGAAGTTATCTAAAACCAAATGCATTTAATGCTGCTCTAAAGACTGTAGAGCATCTGAAAGATAGAATAAGTGGTACAGCATAGAATATACCGGGGCTGGTGACTTAGTGCATCGGGGAAGGTGGCTTAGTGCCGTGTGCGCTTGGCCTATCAGCCTCGAGGTACCTAGGTTAGGGTTTCCTGTGGTTTTCCTCATTCCATGACGAATCTTAGAACTAATATCTTAAGACGCACTATCGGCGCAGACGTAGTAACAACTCATGGTCGGCCGGTACCCGGTTTAATTGGCGAAAGCTGCTAGGGGATGCGAAGCCAAAGATTATTATTATTATACTTCTAGAATACGTCATAAATACTCTCAATAATTTCCACAATCTATTAGGATATTACCTAGCTCAAAATAGGGATATTTTTGAAAATGTAATGCAACAAAATTTTAATTTCTGATTTTGTTAGCTTTGTAGATTTGTACTACGGGGTTGAATTCTTATCAGTGCTATGTTATTGTCAATTAGCATTAGTTATTGCACCTAAAAATGTTGTATGCTGCATTTTAAAATAAAAGCTTTGATACAATGATGTCAGTTATTTCTATGATTATCCCTATATCGCACGATAACTTCTCCATATTGTCATCGTGCTGAAGTATAATAAACATTTTTCCTACACAATAAATGAAACGTATTAAATGATTGTAATTAATCAAAACGGAAACGAATAAAGGTTGAAATGACAAAGTTTTTAAGATTTATTCATAAGCGTGAAGTATGTTTTCTATGCTGCATGTTACGAACTGACGCATATCTCATTCCTTTTATTTTTGTAAGCTCTTAATATTGTTAACGATTAGTATTGCTGTGAAAATTTATTATTCAACTTCAAATGGAGAATAATCGAAATAATGATTAATAGCGTAAATGTAGAAAAATCAAAATATGTAAGTAATAACTTAAATGTATATAGATTAAATGTAATAATAAGTCAAAAAAAAAAAACGGTATATCATAGGTGATAACAAAGATTGGACCGATTGGAACATGTAAAATCATATGTATGTGCGGTAACATACTTACCAAGTATCAACCCAGTTTCAGTAACAACACTAGAATGACTGCCAGTTCCGTCGATACCAACATTTACCGTAGCACAATAAGGCGCTAAGATCGGTGGAATTATATTGTCAGTAATACATTTATACGATACAAGTCTGATTAAATCACCAGGTTTTAAAACGCCAGATTTTATTAATCTGAGACTGATCAAATTAGCTGCACTATTTGATGGAGTCGCAACTAAAATCCTTGATGAAGCCATCCGCAAAATTTGTAGAATAGTCTCCACCAAAGTAACAGTTTTACCAGTACCTGGAGGACCAAATATAAAATAAGGAAGTGGTCTAGCTTCACCCAACAATACATGTCTTACTGCTTCCTTTTGATAATGATTTAACGATTTATCAAACCACTCCAATTTAAAAGTCAAGCCACCATGGATATATTCGGATCTTTTGATGTCGATATCGTTTATATTTAATGCATTTCTTTCTGAATTGTCAGAAATATTTAGATCCATATTTTCTTTATTTTTGTTTTCTATTGGTTTCTCTTTACTATCATGCATAATTTTTATTAATTCACTGTTAGATAGTCTTTTAATTTTATTTGGTGCCTTTTTTGAACTAGCTTCATAATTATTATCAATAACATTTATTTGCGGCTTTACAATAACGATTTGTGTGGGAAATAAAAACTTCCTTCCTAAGTTTTTCACTGCTAATCCGACAGCTTGGTGCATTCTTCGGAATTGTGTTCTAGATTGTGTGACACTAACAGAATAATCTTCACCATTGTATTTATCATGAAAGTTTTGGTTAAACTTTAAATATACATGTTTTAAACCTACTTTGTAAACAAATCCTTCATAACATTCATTTGTATTACTAACGACATCGTTTGCAATGATTGAGTCACCTACAATAATAGATGGGCGTTGTTCAGATAAATTTTCATATTCTAACATGAGGTATTCTCCATTTCGAATGAAAGAAATTTGATCTCTATCAAATTTTCTAATTTCAACAATCGAATTAATTTCCTCCAAATGTAACAAAGTGTGAAATCGTTTCTCATAATTTTCAAATGACAACAAGTCTTTTAATGCTGGTGCTATAGTTTTCAGTTCATCCATTGCAAGACCATCATCAAAATTTAGAAATACATCCCATAGCTTTTTTGGTACTGGGTAGTCAGGCAAACGATATGGTACAAATCTTGCGGGTGTGAAAGGTCTCGGTGCTCTAATCATAACCTTATTGTAATCTTGATTAAATTTTCGCAAATTTCTAGCATTTGATATCAATTCCCGTCTGTGGTTGTAATGAGTATGTTCTTCTATAGACTTATTTGCAGATTTCAAAAAGATTTGTATGCGACGTGTTATTTTACATATATTGAAACAAAAAGTAATCAATTCATTTGAATAACCTGCTGTTTTAATAACACATTCCCCATGAATATCAGCAGTTTGACCAGGAGTGATGAGAATTGGTAATGAATTCAAAATTTTGCATTCATTTGATATATTTTGTATAATTATTTCATTTACAAAGATGTCATCAGACCGTGAATTTGTTATTTCAAAAGTGAAATATGTAGTATCATTTATGCTTGTAAATTCAATGTGAACATCATCAGTAATATCAATATTATGATTGTCATACTCAGATTTTGCAGTTTCTATTAGTTGGTGTACTTTTCCGCTAGCAGCTGATAAGACTTTCAAAGCCCGCCAACTGCATTTTCCCTGTTCACTTTCTATAGCTTCAACTGCTACTTCATCTTTTAATACAGGGATGTAACCAGCACATAGGGATTCTCTATCAAAAAATATGTTGAAATTTATAGTGCCACTGTGAGCAGATGGGTCCCATGTCCTTACTATGCCTTTAAGTACTTTGTGTCGTAAAGGATTTATTTTTTGAATCTGTAGAATACTACCAGCAAGATCAGTAATATTTTCATCAATTTCAGATATAACATCTAACTCTAACCAATCTCCAACTATAGGTACAAACTCAGAATTTACTTCATTGAGATTTACAACAACAACACCCGGATCGATAAAAATATTTCTTTTTTCTCGCCTACTAACTTTGCCTATGAATGTGCGATAACACCAATTACATTTCTTGTTTGAATCTTCACAATTCCATTCATTATCCATAACTCTAAGGTTTGTTATTTTTATGTCCCTATCTTTTGTATAACATATATAAGATACTTTTGTTCCAACAGCAAGATTCAAACTCTTTTCTTTATACGAATAAATATTATCTATGATAACTGCTTCGTCACATATAGAAGTAACTATACCGGTTCGGTGATAGCAAATGTAATCAAGCTCTTCATCGTTGAATTCCTGTTTTTGATTATAAAAGCTATCAACAACATCTAAAGTACCATAAGCATCTTCTAAAGATATATTACATGTGGAAGTGCCCCACAAATATGATACTAAACTCTTTAACATCTTCAAATACTACTAAATTAATCCTCCTGATTAAATTTTGCACTTCATTATTGCTTCATGTAGCACTCAACAAAGCCCACCTAAAAATATAAGCGATAGAATAACACCATTACCGAATGTAAACGTTAAATAAATTAAGTTAGAAGTTCCGAAAAATGGGCACTCAATTAGCGATTCAAATGGATTCTAACAAAAAGTTCACGCTTTGCGAAGTTCTTCCTTTTTCAGATTAGCTGGAGGTTGGTTATGGTTGGTTAAAAAGTTTGTAGACGGTTTGTAGGTTATGTTCTCTAGCTTGTTTGACATTTATGGGGGAAATTTAAGTTGGTACTTAGTGTATCTAACTAAAAATCACCAAACATTACTAAAATGAGCGGGAATTAAGGAATATTCTTCACTGGTTGATTTTTATCTCTGCTCTGGAAACGATAATGTATTAATTTTTTCCCAATTTTTGGACACTGCGTATTGGGAAATAGGATTTGTATTTTTGTTTCTAAAATTATACAGTAATATGCATTTAATTTTTTATAATTAGATGTCAAAGCTTAACATTCTTAATTAAAAAAAAGTATTTATTGAATATTACAGGGTTACCTTTCCAATTTTCCACATATTGCCTTATTTACAGGATTATTTATAATTTATAAATCATTTATTAGTTTAGAAGTGCTTCTATTTGTGTTTCTTTATAGTGCTAATAGATAGTATCATCTCAGCTTTGCATGACACACTCAAACAAGTTATACACTACCGTTCATGATAGTTTGGATGTTTCCTATTTCATGCAAAATTTGACGTTTGCTTTGAAACGTTCAACAAAACAATTCTAAGAAAAATATTTATTCATCTACGATTTATTGCACATATGTGCACAAAAGAAAAAGTAATAATAAACATTAGAAAACATAAAGTAAGTTATTCTTTCTTCTCATCGAAAAATCCATCTCTTGATTTAAAACTACTCGCACAATTTGTGGCATTCTTTCTACTAATTTCCTCAATGGATCTTGGGGAATATTGTTTCACTTAATCTGCAATATTGTTCAGAGATGGGTTTTGGACATTGGACATTCTCTTCTAATTCTGTGGAAGAAGCTGTCCACAGAAGCTCTCTCGGATTAAGATCTGGACTCTAGAAAGGCCAAGTTTTTGCATAATATCGAGTCTACTTCGGATCGTTATCGCGCATCAACTCAAAAATGCTGTCTATTAAGCGCAATCCGGGTGGTAGAGCATTTTCCTCTAATATCTCGCGATAATTCGCCTCCCTCAATATTTCATCAATTTTCACAAGGTCCTCTGTTCCATTTAATGAAAAATAACCCCATACAAGAATGGAACCACTGCCTTTCTTTTTTGCTAGTGTAAACTCAAGAAGCATTTTCTTGTCTTTTGAGCGTCTTTACTAAACACCTCATAATTGGACTCATCAGTCCATAGTACGTTTCCCCCATTGTTCTATTATCCAGTCTTTGTGAATGTTAGCTCACTCGAGATATTTTTGTTTATTCACACAACGTAGCAGTGCACCAGTTTGTTCGAAGCGGCGTGTACATAATATAATGCTGCTAAATACGGCTCACTCATAGCATAGGTAGGATTCATAATATTTACGGGAAGGACAATGTGAGAGGAGAGAAAAAAACGCTAAAACACACGGACATGTGCCCGTTGCATCAGCGCGGTTTCTCAATCACACATTCCAAATTCACTCTCTGTCAATATCACTCTAAATAAATGGGCAGTCAAAACTGAACGTTGCCTGTCGCTCATAAACAGCGACACAAATGGGTACAGCCCTCGCCCAAGCAGCACGTGGTGTGATACACACACACACACAAATATAGGAAAACTGTACCTGCTTGAACCATTGATAATAATTAAGCCGGGTTACATGATCAATGAGTAAAAGCTCCTGCTCGCAATGAAACTTGTATGGAAATTTTTGTAGATCTTTTTTAAGGATTGCCTGGCATGTTCCAAATGAAAATTACACTTGCCGCAAAAACTTGCAAATAGATTTCTTAGGTGATTGGGTTATTCGCTCCTCAACATCTGCTATGTCTTCAGCTGTTCGTTTTGATGGTCTACTACTACTTGGTTTTCGGGACACAGGCCCTGTTTAACCCTATTATACGTCTATTTGAAGATGTCTTACACTGATTAAAGTTAATTAACGCTAATTAACTCTAATTAGTGTAATTCATCTACTTACATATAGACGTAAAATATAATAAATAAATAAAATAAAATATATGCACTTTGCATATAATCCGGTCTCTAGTTATAACTATTATAATTATACAGAAGCACCTTTGGATGTCTCCCAATTGGCGCCAATGTGAAATCTTATTTACATCGTGCGCCATCTAACAGATACTCAAAGGTACTTCGTAACAGTTGAATATAGCGTATTCGTAGCCTTGACAAATTTTACCTATTTACTAAAGTTGCTAATTTTTATGGAGTTTATATATTTATGATGTTTATTGTCAAAGTACTTGAGACTTGAGAGTATTTAGTTAAGGTTAGATTAGTAAAACACGTGAAAATAATATATGTTTCGATGTCTTCTATGACCTTTGGCCAAAAAATATTTACACCAACTCCACCAGATAAAGGAAGTTTTCCATTGGATCATGAAGGAATTTGCAAAAAATTGATGATATATTACATGAGCTGTTTAAGAAAGAACAATAATAATAACAGTGCTTGTCGAGAAGAAGCAAAAGAATATCTTCAGTGTCGTATGAATAATAATCTCATGGCAAAAGAAGAATGGTCAAAATTAGGATTTAGAAATGAACATTCTGCCTAAATTATTGTAAATATGGTTAACATACTCTTAGGGTGTACTGGTAGTGTTGCTACTATTAAGCTTCCAGTACTCATAGAGACTATTAAAACATTATTTAAAGCATGTGAGATAGAATGTCAAGTAAGTTTATGATAAATAACCATTTCATTAATTATATTTTAAAATCAATATTTAGAAGTATTGAAATGTGGATTTTAAATTATCTAACAATAGGTGCTTCCTATTAATGCCATTAATTGGTAGATTGCAAATCAGTTACTTTTATATTGGAAATATGTTCAAGTACAATTGCTTTTATTTAGATTCAAGTTATAATGACCAAATGTTCTAAACATTTTTGTGGTAATACTGATTTACCTCCAAATGTTAAAGTATATGATGATGATAGTGAATGGGCATTGTGGCAAAAACGAGGTGATCCAGTCTTACATATTGAATTAGGAAAATGGGCCGATATATTTCTAATAGCTCCCCTAGATGCTAATTCTCTTGCAAAAATAGCCAGTGTAAGTAAGACTTAAGTGTAATAGAACAACTAATGCTTCTGTTTTGTAGGGTTTATGTGATAATTTATTAACTTGTGTAACAAGAGCATGGGAGATATCAAAACCTCTTATTCTATGTCCAGCAATGAACACAAAAATGTATAATCACCCTATTACTGCTGTTCATTTAAATTTGCTAAAATCATGGGGATACTATATAATACCTGTTGTAGAAAAAACACTCATTTGTGGTGATACTGGTGTTGGGGCAATGGCTGAAGTAAAAACTATAGCAGACTATCTTATTAATATTTGTACAAAATAAGCTGATTGTATATAGACATATGGTTCATTGGAAAAATAAAAATAGTGAAACAAAATAGTTTATTCATCACTTTCAGACTCACAAACATCTATTTGATCAGATGGAGCATTTGAATTCTTATTTTTTACAAATTCTGTATATTGTTCAGGTATTGATTTAAATCGTTTAATTTTAGCCCTTAATTGTTTCCATGTTTCTTGATTGTAATTTCGTTTATCTCTGGTCATTGCTTTATAATCGCATCCATATTTATCTATTAAATATGTTATCCATTGAACTTGTCCTTTAGGTAATCGGAACAACTTAACTCTAGGTGCTTTTGCATCTTTTTCTAATTCTTCTATTATATGTTTTTTAGGAACCCTTACACTTTCCTCAATTTCTTCTTCTGTCCATTCATCTGTTCTTGTAATAACTTTTGATTTCAACTGTTTCTTAATATTAGGTATTTTAATTGTTTCATTTGGATCGTATGATAGACCCATTTCTCTTAAGTTAATTCTAGTGGACTTGTTTATATCCCAAGCTTGCTTTATTTCCTTACTAAAATTAAAGGTGTATTACAAACAAACAAACATATTATTATTCCTTACCATTGAAAGTTTCCTACTTTCTGTAACCTATTTCGCATTCTTTTGCGATTTATATTATGACGGTATACTTTTCTTCTTCGTTGTTTTCGCAACCTTGCCATTTTTCTTTTTTCTGCTTTACATGTATGTTAACATACGTATGAGAGACAACCTCTTAAAGGTTATAATCACTAATAAGCAGAAAATAGTGGTTTTTAATGACTAAAGGCTATCTTCACGTAAATTTTACCATCTAGAGAGATTTTACCCAACTAACATGAAAAGGGCGGGTTGCTTGAATTTAATTGATGGCAATATTAGGTTAGGGTAGCGCATTTGGTACTCATGCGAATAGAATTCTGTAGGCGTGCACGGAGTAAATGTTCTCATAAATTGCATTTGTTATACTATACTTGTATAGCTTAACGTATTGTTTGTATTCATATAGTTATAATAAACGTTACTTATATAATTTATTATTTTCATTTATATTTTCCATATCACGTTATTTTAATTATGAACACGCTGAAATGTTAATGTTATATTTTGCACATCCCAGATTTTGGAATATATCTACAACAATGTAATTACTATGTAGATATATCCACATGCTTGGAATGTACAAAACATAATATTTCATAAGGATATTAATATTCTTTTTTGATTTTAAATCTGCCTTTGTTTAGCGTGATGCCCTGTTTATAGTTTCTTCTTTACCCACATTCCCAAATAGTTTATGAAAAGCCGGGTAGATGACCGAACGAAACAACTTTTCAAGAATTCTTTGAGTGTCTAGGATTTATTTAGAACTGAAAATGTTTATTTATTGTAGAGTAGTGTATATTTATCTTGTGTACCGGCGTAATTTATAACAGCAAAGTTAATATTTTTATATCAATTGCAAAATTAATTCTCCATTATTATTTCTATTTATCATTTGTTACCACCACTTACTAATTCCAATAAAAACGAAGCAAAACAAATAAAACCAGGAAGCAAACTGCGTACCGCTTGGCGGTGAAAAGTTTATATTTTATGGTAAATTTTAATACAACTAAAAATGGAAAGACCACGGTTGAAACATATTGAAGTTGAGAATTTTAAATCTTATAAAGGTAGACATGTAATTGGACCTCTAAAACCTTTTAATGCCGTAATTGGCCCCAATGGCTCGGGTATGTTTTCAAAATTTGGAAGTGTAAGTGGAATGTGCAATTTTAATTCATTACAGGAAAATCAAATTTTATGGATGCAATATCCTTTGTAATGGGAGAAAAGACAACAAGCCTACGTGTGAAAAGACTCAGTGATTTAATACATGGGGCAGCAATTAATAAGCCTGTTTCACGAAGGTAAGGTACAATTTAGTAACGATGTATTCTTACTCACTAGTGTTATTGCAGTGCATCCGTTACTGCTATCTTTATACTTGATGAAACCGAAGAAAAAGAAATATCATTTCAACGATCAGTTCAAGGATCTTCTTCAGAATATAGAGTTAATAGTTCTGTAAGTAATAGATAAATTGATTATAACTAAAATCACGAATACTTACCAGCACATCACAATTAATAAAAGTAATCGCACAGGATTATTAATTATATCTTGAAAAATTGATAACATTTTATATTGTTTTGTTTTATTAATGAGATTTGACACTCTATGAATATTTTCAAAATTCATTATCTATAGCTATTGGTACATTTTATGCTTTACCTTTTGATCAAGTGAACAAAACATGATGATACATAACCTTTCTAAAGGTACAAACACTATTAAAAGCATTACTTTCTGTATTATGCAACAATAATGTTATATGGGTGAAGAAGTAAAACAGAATTTTACAAATATTTCCTTTATATTTAATACAGCGTAATATGTCATATTTCGCTATCACTGTAGCTTCATCAGATGTTCAAATATCTGATGAAGCTACAGTGATGGAATATTTGTAAAATTGTGTTTTGCTTCTTTGCCCATGTTCAATATGGATTTTCAACTAGTATCGGCGATTCAATCTAGAAAGTAATGTTATAAGGTAGACATATGATGTGCTATTTCCGAATACCTTCGATAAATTCTCCACGCATAATTATGCTCAGATTATTATGAATGTGTTCAACTGCATTCTATGAATTGTAAGAGTTGTCAGAAAGGTGTTGGGTCGACTGCTTATGCAAAGTATCTGCTCTGCTTAGTTTATATTGATTGTATCATTAGTATATAGTGGTGAAAATGAGTCGAAAATTATCCAAGTAACTACGTGCTTTTCTGTTAAAATATTGGTGGTATCATCATAAAAATTCAGGATTGGTGTTTCATATCTTTGAACAACAGGTATTTAGTGACCATTGCGACAATGTATTCATAGTGTAAGCAATAGATTTTGGGAAACTAGATTAGTTATTTGTTTATTTGCCACAAAGCCAACAACCACAAACAGCTACAACAGTAAATTATGGATTTAGTTGCGCAGAGTTGTGTCGCTAGTCCACATTTATGATTGTAAAACAGCTCGTAAATTAGGAATAAGTTATTGTCCAGTACAGAATTTGTTATGTGATCTGAAGTTCAAAGTGTTAAAGAACTATTCCAAGACTTGCATCCAAACAATGATCCTCACCATATAAAATTTTGTGAAGAGTTTCTGATTAGGAAGAAGACTAATCCTGAGTTCCTATCGAAATAGATAGAATGGCGTATACTGCAATATTGAAAATTTGCATGACATAATAATGCAGGCTGGTATCTGGCGTGAGGGTATTGTGGGACTATTTTTTTTTTTTTGATGGTACAGTTGCACAAGTTCACAGCTTTTAGAAAAAGTTGCTACTCCAAAAATTCAGCGTGCTCCTTGTTTAACTGATAGGCGAGTCATTTTCCAACAAGACAAAGTATTTCCTCGCTGGTCTTTCGACGTTTGTGGAATACTAAATGAGCAATTTGCGGAATGGATTCTCCATGCAGGTACAATCACCTGAATTTTTCCATGTGAGGAATCGTGAGAAATTATGTTTCTTCTGAAAAAAAACCATAGGATTTGAATCATCTTCGAAATCGTATTGAAATATCATTCCAGAAGTTTTTGAATGTCGTGAATTGCTTATTGATCATGGAGGCCCTCATTTTGAAAACTGTTTGTAAATATTAAATCGCAATAAACACTGTTCTCACTTGTTACACGTGTACTGTGAAAGAAAATTCAATTTTGAACAGAAACTTCTTAAATGAACCAAACACCAAAAAGCATGTATAGTGTGAAACTGTGTATTTACACTTCTTTTTTACTGTTCTTACAGAAAAAAAAATAAACATAAAAACTTCTGCACTAAAAATAAACATCAGTTTATTAGAAGTCATGTATTACAGAAAATATGTTTCCATAAGAAATGACGGATTTTTTAAACTTCGGAATTTGTAAATAACTACTTCAGTCTGGAAGTAAAGCCGTATTTATAGATTTTTGTTCCTTAATCCACCTGCAATCCGCATATCATAAGCGAGGCTCATACGCGTATGATTTACACGATATATGTACCATTGGGCACTTATAAATGTGCGTATTTCAAGTGCAGCCTCTGCTCCTGTTACTATTTTCATAATGACAAACGAATTTCGTATCTACATAAGGATGACTTACTTGCCGATATATGCAATTTTCTTGTTTGACACAGCAGGCAGACAGTATGGAGAGACAAGGGGCACTTGTAATTAGATAATAGGAAACGTATCTATATCGTATACAACGAAAATTCGATTTTACTAGAAAATTCAAACCAATTTCATGATTTTTTAAAACAATTCAAAAATGAGTAAATTTAGGTACCTATAGGAAATAAATATATGTTGAGCATAAAGATTATTGTTTAAGAAATCGGAAATTTTTGAAGGTTCAGTTATGTCTATGTTTGAACTAAATTTTCAGATCATCCTATATAATATTTTTTATATTTATTTATTATAAAAAGCTAATTAAGTCGTTAACAAAAGCTCAAAACCGATTTGCATGATTAGTGACAAATATAATATTCCTGTTTTAAATTGAACTTCATACTTCAACATCAAAATTTTTAGTAAGATGTTAATACTTCTTATGGTCATGATACACTTGTACATCACTGAACTTGCAATTAAAAAAGCTGTTTGAAGAATTCGAAGAATCCGTAGTATCCAGGGTATTTACTTTGAACTAAGAGAATTCATATCTGTGTCCTGTTTAATTAAATGTTCCATTATATTGAAAATATTTTTAGAAAATAGATTGCCTGCCAATATTTCAAAACTATAGTTTCATTACCTCCTAGTATGCGATTAACAGACGATCATTGTAAATAACAGTATACAACGTGATCAACAAGTATTGATTGTGATGGTATGCCTCAAAAATTGGAATTGAAATTGACGAAGTTTACAGACATTTTGTTTTTTTTTCAGTAATAGGAAGTGATTTAAGTTGTTTGATTTGATGAAATAAATGTAGCAAAAGCATTGCTGACAGTATTTTGGAAGCGCAATGACACAAGAACTTTTAAATTCTATTATAATAAAAAAAAGTAATTTATAGTAATGCAACAAAAATATGAATAGATAAAATACATTATGTGTAATAAAGTAGATATGATAAATTAATGAATTTGAACACACGTCGATACAAATTCAAAATGGTGTCTGCCATTGTACATCCGAATTTTTCGTTTTAAATTTTCAAGCACATTATGAAGTTCCATTATTGAGAATAGACCTTAGACAATTTTTTTAAGCAGCTTTAATACGGTTTTCTTTTTGGCGCCTATATGGTAAATAATTTCTGAACGTTGATCCGCCTGGCAATACGTAGTCAATATTACATTTCGCCCGAAATTTATGAAGTGGTTTCCTTCTTCACTATCTTAAATAGTATATTACAAGCCGTCAACATTCAAATTAATTCTAACACAAATTTGTCTTTAGATCTATGACCATATTTTTATATGTATTTTCTTGCCTTTTTACATGTCTAATATTAAATTGTTCTTAGGTGATATAGATAAAGCTAATCATCACACTTATCTACTAGAATTACTTATTTATTCCAGGTTGTTCCAAGTCAAGAATATTTGCAACAGTTGGAAGCTCTTAAGATAAATGTAAAAGCTAAAAATTTTCTAGTATTTCAAGGCGCCGTTGAGTCAATTGCAATGAAAAATCCTAAAGAAATGACCACGTTGTTCGAAGAAATTAGCGGGTATACAATTTAATTAACTATTCAAAAAATACCTAGATTGCTAGTAATATTGGCGAAACTAATTTTATTTGCTTCTATAAGCTCTGGAGCTCTACGTGACGAATACGAGAGATTGAAGAACCAAATGCAGAAAGCGCAGGAAGAACTCAATTTTGCCTATCAAAAGAAGAAAGGTATTAATGCAGAACGTAAAGAAGCTCGTTTAGAAAAGGAAGAAGCTGATAAATATGCAAGACTTAAAGAAGATTTGGTAATTCGTTGCTTAATTTTTATATTATCGTGAAATAATGAACAATTGTTGTAGAACGACAAATTGGTGGAACATCAACTTTTTAGATTATTTCATAACGAACGTGAAATGAAAAATTTGGAAAGCGAACTTAAATCTAAGCAAAGAGAAGTCGAAAAAATCGAAAGAAGAAAAGAAAGAGCGGAGGAGGCATTAAAAGAGAAGAAAAAGGAACAAGGAAAATATGGCCGAGAATTAGCCAAAATTGAACAAGATATTCGCGAAGTAGTATGTATTTATCGATCCTTTTATCCATTTTCCGTACGCATACTTATAATTAGAGACCGGATTTTTGAGAAAATATACATAAACCTGGGGCATATATGCAGAAAAAATTGCATATGTACAATTTTTACATAAAATAAATAAGAACGGAAATTTAAACATTAACTTTATTGCACAATTTTTTTAGAACATATTTCTAAACCAATTTATAATCAAATGTTTTTCAAAATTGTGTAAAAGAAAGTTTTGTATTCTATTAGAATACATATGTTTCGAAATAGAAAAGCTTGTTTCAACATCCACAGATGTAATTGGTACATTTGTTTACTTTGGAATACATTCTAAACTAAAATTAAAGTCGAAATCGTTTACTGTTTCACATTCCAAAATATTCTTAACTTTCTTCAATTTCAAATACCCCGCGTGTTTATTTATCACTTTAAATTTATCGTTTATAGAATTACCTATTGTACCCTTAACCTTTTTACATAGCATATCAAATTCGTCTACTATTTCGACTAATTCCGCGAGCGACATCCCTTGTGTTTCTAGTTTACGAATGGAACTTGAAACAAAGCTATAATTTGACGTAATATACAAAAGGCTTTGTAGCAATTCTGTTGATGTTACTATCTTTTTACAGTTTTCTAGAGCAACGCAGTCAGCAGTGATTTCAAGAATTCCGTTTTTTATTCCTTCAAAATTATCGGCGTAAAAAATTTCAGCGTCTAACCATGTACCCCATCTCGTAATAATCGGTTCAGAGGCAACTTAACACCGGGAAGTCGCTCCTTATAAAATTGGATTCGTAAAGGTGCTTTTAAAAATACTTTTTTGACATTGCTAATTAAATCATTAATCAAAGGAAATTGATTCCTAATGTCTTCGGCTACACGATTGAGGTAAAGTGCTATGAATAATGTTACTATAAAAAATGTTTAAATTTTGCGCGGCTTTTATCATATATGGTGCAGCGTCGGACAACATTAGTAAAATTTTTAAAGGTATACTTTTAGATAAAAAGATATTTGATAAACCTTCTTGAATGAATTCGGCAATTGTCACCTTACTTGTTTTTTGAAGTTCCTTACAATAAATTAAATATGATTTACCTACAATATTTTCATGAAGAATTCCTATTAACAAATGGGCAATATAACGGCCACACTTATCCGTACTTTCATCTATGATGATATAAATAGCATTATTCACTACCAATTGTTGAAGTTCTGCCATTGTTTGCTGGTAACAAGATGTGACATAATTTTTTCGTAAGGTACTTTCGTCGGGTATATTATGTTTGCAATATTTTTGCAGAAATGATTTCAAATTAACATTGTTTAATCTTGCTAATAGTATGTTAGACGAAATTAATGCGTTACACAGATCCGTATTATATTCTTGTTCTGAGTTTCCTGAAGTTGATGCTACACATTGATATATAGATTGCTGCACACATGCGGATCACTTTAGTTTTTCACATTTTCCAATATGTGATGGAATTTTAGCGTGTTGATCAATCAGATATTTTCTCTCACAAGACACCTACAACAATTGTCATTTTATATCAAAAGTTAAAGAATTTAAAAACAGTTGTAAAGCTTTTAGTAAAATTAAACTTACCAGTTTGCTGCAGGCTCGACAGAATATTTTCTCGCCATCCTTTACCGGTTCAGGATACGGCTTAATTCATAAAGAAATTTTGTGCGATATACTTATTGTATGTACGCACAGTATTTAAAAATGTAACACAATTGCATGCTATTTTACTCAAAGATATTCAATGAATGAATAGTTTATTTGGGAATTAATAATAATAAAACATATTTACCACATCCCTTCTCCTCCGCGAAATTAAACACGTGTAGTTCTTGAAAAACAGTATACGAGAAACCAATGTAAAAGATTTATCGTTCTGAGAATTGTCCGTTGTCGAGCTACATTAGGAATATATGCAACTTTTAAAAAATATGCAATACATGGAGTCACTAATTAGCTCTGATTAACTTCAATTAGTATAATACGTCTACATGTAGACTATAATTAAAGATATGCAAAAATTAAAATATATGCACTTTGCATATAATCCGGTCCCTACTTATAACAAGTAGATAAATATCTCAAATTATAGTAGAAACAGTTATGTATTAATTGCATTCTAATATTAAGACTTTCTAGGAAATAGAAATGTCGAAGAAGAAACCACAATTTATTAAAGCAAAAGAACGCGTCTCTCACATGCAGAAGAAATTAGAAGGTGCGGTAAAAACTTTAGAACAAGCTAGAAAAGCTAACGAAGCTCACATGAACGATATCAAAAAGTTAGAAGACGAATTAGCAGAAGTGGAGAGAGCGAAAGAGGAATATGAAACGACAATAGCCGGGGAATCTCAAAGTCAAGGTCGCGACGTTCATCTAGAAGACGAGCAGGTTAAAGAATACCATCGGTTGAAAGAAGAGGCCGCGAAACGATCGGCGCGATACATGCAGGAGTTAGATTCCGTTAACCGAGAGCAGAAGTCAGATCAAGATAGATTGGACAATGTTTCAAGATTGCGCACGGAAGGCGAAAATAAACATCGTCAAAAGGAGCACGAAAAGGAAGAAATGGAGAAAAGGATTGAGAAGTTAGCTGAGCATATTCGGTAAAAATTGTCTTTTTCTTGCGTTGTCATTTGCCACAAAAATAAGTAAAAGTGCAGTTCTTATGGAAACACATTGTTGTCATATGTAAACATATCTTTATGGCAAATTTTTTTAAAGCGGATACTTCGCTTCGCTGATACTACGCTGATAAAAGTGCAAAACATTGCCCATTTAACCATACCTATCTTCAATAATAGGCATCCCACCCTGCGATATAGCGTATACTTCCTTTTAAAATACGAACGGACCTATAGCTTGTTGGTCCTTTGATTAAATTAGGTAGCTCTAAAAAGGAAACAATAATAATGATATTTTAATATACAATCGTTACGTGCTACATATTTAAATATTACAGTACAAGTGAACAGGCACTGTTGGATCAAAAGCAATTGCGAGCCGATCTTCAATCCGACGTAGGTTCATCGAAAGATCGTGTTCATGAAGTTCAAAAGCAATTGGACGATGTTCTCGAGCAACTTGGTGATGCACGTATTGACAAGCATGAAGACGCCCGCAGGAAGAAAAAACAAGAGATTGTTGAACGCTTTAAGAGTAATTATCCCGGCGTGGTAAGTATCAAAGATATATGTGAAATACTTTACAGTATCTGTTACTTTTTTACAGTACGATCGCATGATTAATATGTGTCAACCAATACACAAAAGATACAATGTTGCTATTACAAAGGTTTTGGGTAAATATATGGAAGCTATAGTAGTGGATACGGAACAAACGGCAAGGCAATGTATCAAGTATTTAAAAGAACAAATGTTGGAACCAGAGACTTTCTTACCTGTGGAATATTTACAAATAAAACCGGTGAAAGAAAGATTACGAAATATAACCGAACCGAAAGGGGTTAGACTTCTATACGACATATTACAGTTTGAACCGCAAGGCATTGCCAAGGCGGTTATGTTTGCTACGAACAACGCGTTGGTGTGTGAAACTCCTGAAGATGCAATGAAAGTTGCTTATGAGCTTGGTGGATCAAGATATGATGTAATGTGCTATTAATTGTAATATATACTATTTTTTTGATTTTGTTAATTATAGGCGGTTGCTTTGGATGGCACTTACTACGCGAAATCGGGATTGATATCCGGAGGCAGTTTAGATTTGGCACGTAAAGCAAAAAGATGGGACGAAAAGCATATGTCGCAATTAAAAGCCCAAAAGGTAACTTGTGGGTTTCACAGTAATTTCTTAAATAATAGAGAAGCCCAAGGACGATTTTAATACATCAAATGACCCAAGACATTTATTCATTCGTAAACTTTCGTTTTTACAGGAAAAGCTTACAGAAGAATTACGTGAAGCTGTGAAAAAATCTAGAAAAGAATCGGAATTAAACACCGTGGATTCGCAAATTAGAGGATTAGAAACGCGTTTGAAATACGCAAAAACCGATATGGATAGTACGGTAAGGAAGTAGAATAGTTGTTACATCCCAAAATATTTATTCCATACGTTATAGAGCAAACAAATTAAAGTAGTGGAGAACGAACTTGCAAGATTATCGGAGGAAATCGCTAAGTATGGGGTATGCTTATTCAGGCTTACGATACTCGACATTATAATTGATTTTATCTACTTATAGCCAGCAATAGAGGAAATTGAAAAGACAATGCAAACGCGTGAGCAACAGATTGAGGAAATAAAGATGAAAATGAACAGCGTCGAAGATGTTGTTTTTTCGCGTTTCTGTCAAGAGATAGGTGTCAGAAACATAAGACAATACGAAGATAGGGAATTACGAGCGCAAGAAGAACGGAAACAGAAACGTTTAGAATTCCAGAAGCAAATTAATAGAATAACGAGTAATTTAGAATTTGAAAGAAGTAGAGACACGCAAAGTAAGAACGCAAATTATTTTTGCGAAGACCTGCGGATTGTCATCCAAGTCTTTTTCTAGATAATGTAAGTCGTTGGGAACGTACAGTTAACGACGAAGAAGAAAAATTGGAGTCGTGCAAGAAACAGGAGCAGAAGCAAAAAGAAGAAATTGATAAAGATCAGTATCATATTGATCAGCTTAAAGCCGAACGTTTAGCTAAGAAGCAGGAATGCGATAATATAGAAGAAGAGGTTGGTAAAGCAAGACGTGAAGTTGGATCTATTGCGAAAGATGTTCAAGGTGCACAAAAGCAAGTCGTATCGTTAGAAAGTAAAATTGAGAGCAAGAAAAGCGATAGACATGCAATTTTGATGCAATGCAAGGTAATTGATAAATTATTACCTAGCTTTTATAAACATAAGTAATAATACAATTTACAAAGGTATTTGCCTAGCTATGTATTAATGAAGACCCATAGAATTTGAACAATATTTTAACACATACAGTTTCCTAAACACAAAGAAATAACTTTCTGGAAGACCTACGAAGTAGCATATGTTAGCTCTTCGTCCGATTCAAACCTTTGCTTCTGGCATATTTTTTTTTTTATATTTTTGGGTAAAAATAATTCTAAATACTAAATCAAGGCATAGGGCGTATGATGTGATTGAATAAAGCGGTGGTCTCTGCTGACGTCTTCAACTTTACGTATTTTTTAACCTTGCAATTGTATTTGTAGGAATTTGGGTGTTTTTGCTCCATTGCTGCCTTTACATTCTAAATAGTTTTAACATACACCTCCTTGAATTAATAAATATTCCTTGATTATCCTAAAAAGTTGCTGTTATTTGTTTTTCCTGATGACTGGATTTCGGTCTTTTTGAGCAGAGGTGAAACTTTATAAAACTATTACAAAGATTTTCATTTGGTAAGTGGATAGCAACGGTACACTTAAGTTTCATTTCTTACAATTTTCGAAAAAAAGCCACCGGCAACACACAAAGCAATCAAAGTCCTTGGAATATTTCTTTTCTTAGTATTTGTTCAGATGTAAGCAATCTGGAAATCAATCGTAAAAATTTGATTAAGAATTTTTCACGGTTTCCGGTAGGATTCGAACCCACACCTTTTCTTCAATAAATATCCTGTCTGCTCAAATATTACGACATATCTGCAGGTATTACTAGATAACGGTATAAAAAGCGATTCGTTCCTATGGTCTCCTTAGCGTAAATGGTTAACGCGATTGTCTAACGCGCAAGAGCTACGGGTTTGAATCATATCGGAAACTCTGGAAAGATTTTCGTTAAATTTTAACGTTGGAAAATAAAAGAAAAATGAAAATCTATCATTTTAAAAAGCAAACGGAAGTTTCATATCAATTTAATATTCTGCTTCTGTTTATTTCACAAATGTCAAAATCACGACTTCATTTGCAGAAATCAGAGCCTTCTCCGGTAAGGTGAAAACTTTTGCGTCATCATGCTTATATTATAAGCTTCTCAAAATTCTATAGTATTAATAATTGCTATTGTTCGCTAGCTTTGGTTACTACTGCTACACAGTACTCATAATTAATGTATTTTTTTGTATACACGATTAAAAAATGTGGACATTTATTTTCAGATGGATGATATAGCAATCCCGATGATAGTAGGAAATATGGAAGACATTGTCCAAGCTGATCCGTCGCAATCTTCATCAGGGGATTCCAGTAGCACTGCTCAATTATACGAACGTGAAGCTAGGTAAAATCTAATTAGAGGTACATAACACTATTGCTGAAATTTCTGAATTGTAGAATTCAAATCGACTATAATATGCTATCTGATACGCTAAAAGACAAAGAGGAAAAAGAAGAGATTAAAAAAACAGCCGATAAATTGTTAAATGCAATAAAGAATTTGCAAGATACGTTAACTAAAATACAAGCTCCTAATATGAGAGTGAGTAGTTTATTACGTTTTATTTGAATTTCTAATATGTGCATTATTTTTAGGCTATACAGAAATTGGTAATTGCACAAGGAAAATTGCAATCTACTAATGAAGAGTTCGAACAGCTTCGAAAACAAAATAAAAAGACAAAGGCCGCTTTTGAGCGCGTAAAACAGCAAAGATACGAGCGTTTTACCAGATGCTTTGATCACGTTTCAAATGAAATCGATAATATTTATAAATCTTTGGCTCAAAATCAATCAGCTCAAGCTTTTCTTGGCGCCGAAAATCCCGAGGAACCATATTTGGATGGAATCAATTATAACTGCGTAGCGCCTGGAAAACGATTCCAACCAATGTCTAATTTATCTGGAGGAGAGAAAACCGTTGCGGCTTTGGCATTATTATTTGCTATTCACAGCTATCAACCAGCACCATTTTTTGTGTTGGATGAAGTGGATGCTGCCTTGGATAATACTAACATAAGCAAAGTCGCCAAATATATTACACAAAAAACTGAATCACTGCAAACAATTGTTATCTCACTGAAGGAAGAATTTTATTCGCATGCCGATGCTCTGATAGGGATATCTCCTGCTGTAAGTAGTAATCGTTATGTTTATGTGTCGCACACTGTTCAATACAAATAGATCCGTAGGTAGTTTCATATTTGTAGTTATTAAATTGGGCATAATAGAAACCACGTTAAAAAAGAACTAATCAACAATAACATACACTAAAAAAGAGTTTAGCGCTGCACCATTATGATTAATATATTGAGCGCCGATAAAATATGCGTACAAAAGTGTCTAATTAGATCTATAAGATAAAATACGGATATACATCTTCATAGTTTGATATAATTCAAGCACTACATTCAAAGTGATACCGCAGTCATGTACAGTGGTGGTCTTAATTACCCCCCCCCCCCCCTCCTCTTAAACGGCGAGAATATCAAAACCACTTTCCCTGTGATGCCGCAGACAGTTTGGCTTCCATTGGTTATTGCAGATATAAATATAATATATAAGGGGGCTTAGTATCGTTTACATACGCTACCGATTCTAAGGAATAATCCATAAATAAAGGAAGTGCTATCCGCAAAAAAAAACTGTAGTGCTGTATTTAATAAAATACTCCTAAAACAATGAAATTGATATTTATTCAATAATACAATTTATCTGAGACAGAAACATTTTTTTTTGGAAATGTCCTCCACTCTTCATTCAATTTCAGGTCCGGTTTCTTGTCTGTTTCGTCACTCGTTAGAATTTTTCGACGTTCTTCTGCTGGTGTCTTACAATTGCTGTGTTAGACGTTTATGGCATGCTTTTTCTTGTCTGGTGTCCGTACTAGTTTGTTAAAGTTAAATTTGAACATATTTAGATTATCATCGTATTCTTGACGGATTTGTTGATATGGTTTGGTGATAATTAAGATTTCTTTTATATATTTACTAACGTTTAGTAGTAATTACTGACAACTTTCCCTATGGTGTTTTTATTCGAAGGTTTTTATTACGGACATCATCCGCTAACTGTCCAATATAAGTTTTATTACTGCTGTTATATGCCGATCAAGCAAACAAGTACGTGTTTGTCAGCAAACCTGATCAAATCGTTTGCAATCCAAATGAGACTAGACGTGCACAATGTTCACCGACTGTTAATACACGAACTGTATGCAAACCACCACGTAAATTGTTACTCAACAAACCTATAACCGGCGCACTAATTTGTTACATTTATTTTATTTATGACATCAGAGCGCCAAACTTTCCATATTTAGAGTGTATTTCCTTGTTTATTTTTGAATTCAATAATCAAGTACGAGTTTTCTGATGTCTGCGTTAATAATCATTTCTGCTAGTATTGCCGTATTATAATTTTTAATGGAATTAAAACATCCGCGTCGATATTTTATTGAGCAGTGATTTATTTATTTTCTTCCTTACCTAATGATCTTTTTTTTGCATTTTAGCCTGCAGAATGTTTAGTCAGCGAAGTTTTTACTTTCGACTTAACGAAATATCCGTATTAAGCTTATTTTACTTCATTTTCTACTATAAACTACAGTTAAGAAAACTATGTAACGATTTTTAGTCTTAAGTTTAAATTTGTTAAGCATAAGTTTGTAATAAATTATTTGCAAAAATTGCGTTATCATTATCTTTTAGTCCAAGCATGATTAGAAGTTCAAAAATTTACAGATGTTTCCAGACAAAATAAATACCGTTGGCGTTTACTTTAAACGCGCGTGTTTTCTTTTTATTGATGAAAGTAGAGATACATTGTCATGTGATCAATGTAACAGCGTTATTTAAAAATATTGTTGGTATATATGCTGATAATATACAGATAATTACAGTCTACTTTTTACAGGTATAGCAGTAAACTCCACTCACACAAATTAATTAATTATGCGGAACACAGCGTTTCGAGAGCACGTGGGCTCCCATTGTCAACCGTGTTACCGACTGTCGGTAACATACTGCTATACCTGTGAATTGTACATCCACACAGTCCTTGCAATCGTCATTCTACTTTTTAAATTATACATGTTTTATCTTATACTAGCTAATAGAAACCATTAAATATTTTTTAAACATCTAAATAACTCCTTTTTTTAGTCTGAGCGCATTAATAAAATCTTTGTAATAATACTCGTTTTCATTGACTTAGACGCTTACACATACTTCTATTAAGACGTATCATACGCCATTCTATCATCCGATTTTCATTATTTATTTGTTTATACCTTTGATAATTCCGGAGAAATCAGTAACGCCTTTGGGCAATTTTCTCTTGTGCTTACTTAGTAATATCCTCTTACATATCTATAATTCTTTGTTAATGTATCGCTTATCAATATGAAAGCAATTTCTAAAGATACTATTAGCTTCAATTCGCAAGTTAACAAAGTAGCAGTAGACTTTGGCCAAATACATAGTTATTTATTAAAAGATTACGCTGAGGTATTTGTCAAACCACCACATTAAGCTCATAATGCAATTCGTCCCATTTCTCAGATGTGGAAAATAACTTGAATCTGTTCTGCTTTCAAGTCGCAATCTATTTTTCATTTAAAATTATTGACCAACAAGACTGCGTTTAAATGATCTCCTGTGTTTAATCTTTGTTTTATTTACTACGTTCCGCAAATTCTAGATGCGCGGAGCTAGCTAGATGTCATATTTATTGACATCTTTAAAGACTTTGATTCTTTGGATTATTGTATGGTTTATGGTTAAGTTGAATGCTTTTGGATTTAGCGATTCCTTAGTTTATTTTCTTTCATCATATTTTACGAGTGGAGATTATGTGTTACAACGGTATTTCCGGCAAACTCGGAAGCGGTACAAGCTTGGTACAGGGACAAATAAAACTATAACTAAGATCCAAAATTCCATTCAAACAGCCCCATAAATAAAAGAAAAAGCTAATCCTATGGGGTAAGATGCTCCGTATATACAGATATTTTTTCTGTCATTTAATTTTTGTCCTATAATTGGAAAGTGTATTCTGTTAGGAAAATAAATAATTACTATTATTATGTACGAGCTTGCAGGCAGTGCTGCGAAGCATAAAAAGAGGAATTCACATTTTTATGCGGATCCGCTCTTTCAAGTACGGGTATAGCATGGATCAGGTATAGGTCTGATTAGATGGGCTCGTAGAAGACTCGCAAATTATTTCACTTTTCAATTAGCAGATAACACAGCGAAGGAAAAAATACTAGGATACTAAATGACAATTAACTAATACAATAAAACCTAAACCCATTCATAACATAATTGATAACGACGGCATAGGCCATTGTTTATTACGGAGATTAATGCCAGATTGACATTTTACCTAAATGTCATTAGAGTAAGCATGTAAATTTTGACATGTAATATTACCACGTTGGACTGCCAGGATATTGTAGGGCAAGCGCTAAAATTTGGTAATTGATTTTTTCTAAAACTAAACTTGGCTGGGAGACTGCATTATATTAAACGTGACTCCTGCTAAAAAAAGTTTACCTCAAGTAAGCTATTCTTGCATAATTGCAGCAATTTGCATTTTTTTCTTGAAAATATGTTATTACAGCAGCTCTTAAACGAATCGGTTTAGTACATTTTCAATTTCTCTCTTTTAATTATAAGTGACCGTTAGTTCCCTTATAAATTAAAATGTAAGGAAACTTTTGAACACGAGTGATATATCAATGGACTTTCACTGCTTACCAGTGCTTACTATGAACAATTTTAAGTTCGAATGAATCACCATTTAATTTGTTTCTGTAAATCAGAGATGGCTTTTATTGCTTACAACTTTGTGTTTTAAGTGGAGTGAGTAGCTATTTTCCTTAACCAATTGTGTCAGTATTTCTGGAACCACTACTTCTACCCTGTACAACGCATTTCTCAAAACAGCTGCTTAATACATATTGCAGCTTCTTTTAACTTGAGAATCAAACAAAGGTTTACATTTCAGGTATATTATTATTAATAGGTAACTGGTTTATAATTTAGTGAAAAAAAAATGAACATCTAAATTTTTAAAAATATGCATTTATAGGCAATCAATTCGATAAAATAATTAATTTAAAAAGTAGATATAAAATAATTTTCAAAGGCAGAGTTGTACACACAACCATAACATATTGAGTAATTAATTGTTATTCTGTATTTGTGAACTGGGAAGCAGCTGTAGAGCAAACTTATTGAGAGTATATGTATTTTAAAGTTGTAACATTGTGCATATCAGCTAATGCAGATAGTAAAACTCGACGATAGTAAAAAAATGAACTGAAAAATATCTCTGCATAAATGCAATATTGAAATGTTATTGCTTAAGGAAATATTTCTTCCACATAAGCGAAGACATTTTTGACCTAATAACAATAGAATGTTGAACTGTAGAGACAGCAAATTAAACGGTACGTAAAATTATATGTACTCCAGAATCAGTAAATACTGGATCACTCAATTCTCCAACTTTAAGAGCAAATGCGCAGTCTTCAAATGGCTTTTGCATAGCGCCACGATTAAATGGTCCTAGATCCCCGCCTCTTCTTGCAGAAGAACAATCGGAATATTTTTGGGCTAACTCTGCAAAAGATACCTTGCCCTGAACAATTTGTTCTCGATAAGCTGAAAAAGTATATTTATTTAATTCGAGTTAACTAAGTGTTAGAAAAATTGAAATGATTTTGATTGCTAATGCCAAAATGTATAACAGAAACCTACACTTAAGCAGTTCTAATGCATCCTCTTTTGTTCGAGTGATATTATCTTCTCTCCAAGATGACGGCCTTCTTGAATCTTTATGTTTTACAAGCAAATGTGAACACTGTACTCTCTCGGGCCCAGAAGAAGTAGCAGGTTCGGCAGGCTTCTCAGGCACATCCCATTGTGACTCCTTGGTGTGTATGTTCAAGTAATAATATTGACCTATATAAAATCATGGTGTAAGTGCAACTATCGGTTAACGAAATAAAAACCAATGTTATAGATTTACATAACCTATTAAATGACGTGGATTCGGTTAAAAGCAATGATCCTAGCAAATACCATGTATATCAAGTTTGAAACATGAGCACACCCTAATTTGCAATTGAATAATATTAAATACTAACCAGTTGAACGACTCAAACGCTTTTCCCAACCGGCAGGCAGTTGCTCTTCCGCCATTTTTCAGAATTTCTGTTGATTTCTGTCAAAAAATCACATACAAAATTACAACTAACTTCTCTCTCTTCAAATATAAATGTACAATCGTTATGCTTTTTTTATTAGATTTCCCGCCAATAATCGAGATGTTGATTGGCTTTAGTTCTAAGTCAATCGAATATTAGCCAATAGTGCCTTTATTTTTCTTAAATAAAAGGCTGTCACAAATGCTGTAACCGTGAAGTTAACTTCAAACCAATTCACAGTCAGCTGGGCGGTGACAGTTCGATTTTAATGGTTTGTGAATAACGCAACAACGCTCGTGTCGTGTATCGGATGCATAAGGAAGCAGACACGTCAATTTTGAAATACAGTGTTTTGCATTTGTTTAATCATAAAACAATACCATTTCATATTTTCTTGTATTAACTCGTATTTTATCATATTGTTTTCATTATTGTTTCCGCTACATGTTATCTATTGTAATTAAAAACCTAGAGACACTACAAAATTGTGAAAGTTCGTATGAAAAATCAAGTGAACAGGTGTGGGAGTAAACATTTATGGTAAACAAGGTGTATTTCCAGGTATGTTTTTTAAAAATTTAATTTTCAAGTTCCATATCGCGAAAGACTTTAATAGTATTGAAATTTAAGAAAGTACAATATAACATTCTTTAATTATTGCAAATAACTATTTGGGTTACGTTTTAAACCGTTACCTTTTCCGCGCTAATTAAAATGATAAAATTCGCAAGGAACACCTGTTAAGTAGTTGTAATAATCGGAAAAACAGTTACAAATATTCACGATCATGACCGGTTTATGGCATTCTCAGCGTATATAGTAAAATTGGAATTTAATAATTTATTTGAATTGAAAGTATATTGACATCGATTTAAAAATATTTTTAGTTAGAATAATATGGAAGAGCCATTTGTAATATGAACGTTAGTTGGAATTTATTCAAATGTTTTTGCATGGCTTAACTCCTGCAATGTTGTGGTTATGTTTTGAGTTACGACCTTGTTACAGGCTACATGTATAAGAAACTATCATTAGCATAAAAGCTTTGCAAACTACATATTTGTTTAACATGATACATATATCAGAAAAACATTGTTTTAAATGGAGTTATATATTTTTTATTTTGTATGAATCTTACGATTTTAGATTTATGCTAAATAGAATACATTCGTGGTATTCATTCATAGGAAATATTTATGAATCCATGTATAAAAAAGTTTTGCTCGAATTTTGGTGCTATACATAGCATTTCTTTTATATAAATTCATGTTGGATGGTTTCATTTATTCTGAAAAGAATATGAACGTGGTTAGCATTAATTTGTAACATTGGTATTGACATATTTATTTACATTTTAGTTTTAGGTTATTTGGTAGTATGAGCAAATAAATTCGTTATAAAATTAGTCCCAAATGTAAAATTACAAAAACTCCATTCTGTTTACAACGTGTAAGATTAAGCACATACAAGCTTGTCTGTTTATTTAGACAGTAATGGTATATAATTGTTGAATTATCTATTACGTGTGTTTATATTTATCTAGCCCTGTAAAAATACATTATAATCATTTCAACTTTATCAGTTGTATAACACGTATAGATATGATAAATGTGTATATTGTTTAATATATCACATTAGATTATACACTTCTCTATCAATTCGCAAATTGGATGTTCTATATAGCGGCTTAGGAATGGTTATGACGTAATAGATTAATTAGGAGTTAAAGAAATCAGAAACTTTTAATAGTCACTGTTGTGAAATGTAGTTTGCTTAAGCCAACTTCTGGTTATTAAATATGCTTGCCTACGTATGAATGATTTTCTCTTTCGAGCGATTTTTAATGGGTGTAGAATGTAAATACATTAATACAAAACCATTTTATCATGAAAGAACAAGATGTTACCTATTTGAGCTATTACTTACATAAATGTTTTAATTAATAGAAAATTAATAGAAAAATATCCCAAACATCACACTCATAAATAGTTAGAAAAGTGACGTATTGCCCACCATCTGAAAAGGACGCGTTTGCACATGCAAATACACTAGATAACAAAAGAATTTTTCGTTTACATGAAACGATTTGCATGCACAAATGGGTCTGTGCTTGTAAATTTGCGCCTGTAAATAGTCTGTATTATCAAAAACTTATCGTGTTATTAGTCTATCAACTAATGCTATCAGAAAAAAATAACTTCCTAAACATAAAAATCCTCGCCTAGGTTGCGAAACATCCTTATTCATATTGTAAAAAAATCTCTATGCATTTCTATGTTAAATTGAAAAAGTTGCTTTGCCTTGATTATAGTACAGTAAACGCTCGATAATGTGAACACAGTGTAATGGAAATTCGGGATAACGTGAACAACCATTTTCATAAAATTGGGTGACATATAACGTGAACAAACAAAGAAAGATGAGGAAACTGTAAAAAGATCACGATGCAATAAATGCACCAAACACATCAATCTAATAGACAGAAGAATATGGACTTAATTTAATATGTATATATTAAAAGAAATAAGAAAAATAGCTGCAACACAAAAAGTTAAAAGACGCAAAAATTACACATTATGTTTATCTTTTTCAAATTAAAAAATCTGTAATTATAATTGAGTAAACAATTATGGATGCAACAATAGCTATCGTTTTGAGCAGAAAATTAGTCATTCCCTTTAGTGTGAACAATTCGTTAGTTAAAACAGTGTGTGTTTCATTTTGTTCACACTATTAAGCGTCTATTGTATATTTGTTCATGTAGTAATGACACCCTCTCCTTTATAAAGTTTTATGTAACAGTTTCTGTGAACTTAGATGCCCTACAACGGGAAGAAATGGTTAATATTTATAACACTCGTATCTGAATTCTGTACCGAATTACAGTTACTCCTTTAAATGTTACTCGGAGTTACTGTGATCATTTTAAAGGACAAAAAGAGATACCTAGACAGTGCCGTGCCGTTGGTAGCAAGCGCCCTTGTGCAGGGAATTTTTTGCGCCTTCGTCATTTTATACTTACGTGCATATTTGGGAATAACATGCGTTGCATTAAATATTTCGCGTAATCTTTTTGGTAAATTACCTATTATTTCCAAGAATCACTTATTAATTGATGATTAAATGTCGCGATCATAGCTCTGTAGAAAATGGTCGTTTTGTGAATTAATGAAAGAAAATATGTACCAAAATACATTTTAGCTTAGTAGGTTATAAACAATAAGTAAATAAAAAATAGCTAGTTTTAAGGGTCGGAAGGCTGTCCAAAATCGATTGTTGTGCCAGAAAAGATCGATGTTGTGTGTGAAGTGACAAAACAAGATCGTCATGTGACGTACCGTGAGATTGAAGCATCTATTGGCATTAGCATGACAAGCACATACAAGATTTTACACAAACATTTAGCAGTGAAAAAAAAATGTGCGCGTTAGATTCCGCATAATTTAATAATCGCTCAAAAAAGGCTCGTGTCGATTGGTGCAAAGAAATGCTCAAAAAATACAATCGTGGTGCGTCAAAAGTCGTGTGTAACATTTACACAGGTGACGAATCTTGGATCTATCCCTATGAGTCCGAAAGTAAACAGCAATAGACTGTATGGGTCTTCCAGGATGAGCCAAACCCAACAAAAGTTGTTCGCGCTAGAAACACCTCGAAGTAAGTGCCACTAGAGAATTGTAATACGGTTAGTTCTCAATGGCACACAACCATTTGTTTGTCAGAAGTCTTTGAAGAAATAAGAAAAAATAACCAGCGACGTAGAATCATTCTTCAACATGAGAACGCGGGCTCTCACACATCGACCCAAACAACTGAATATTTAACCGGTCAAAATATCGCATTGATGAGTCATTTGCCGTAGAGTTTTTCGTGAAGAAGTAAACTACTTGGTCAACGACTTTCGACGCCTGAAGGAGCGGTTGATACGTTCAAAATGCACGTTTTGGAGATACCTCAATCCGAATGGAACAAGTGCTATGAAAATTGGTTCAAACGTACGCAAAAGTGTATCGATCATCGCGGAAAATATTTTGAAAAACAATAAAACCGTTTTTAGTTTAATATTTATTTTTATTTATTACTCCAGAGACATAAATAGCAACCCTCGTATTATTAGTCTTTAACTACGGAGACTCCCGAATAATCACTCCGGAGAAACACATGTAGCTGTAGGTATAAAGAGAGTTACAGAATATTGAAACAATTAAAAAGTCTCTATGATACATAGTATGTATTTTACTTCTCTACGGTCATTATGTACACAAATTCCACGTTTAGTAATACTATTGCCGACCTAATTTTAACGTGTGTATCGGCCAACGATTCTGTCTGTTTTACAGTTGTGGGACTCTGCAACCGAAGTAGAAGTTTTAAATATTCTAACACATGGGCTGAAAAGTCCCGGGCCTAACAAAGAAAGCACGTTTTTTTTGGTGCAAAATTAGCTTTATTCATCAACGTAATCTCCATCAAGAACAACGCAATCATTCCAGCGCCGCTCTAATATTTCAATACCACTTTTGTAGAACGATTTATATTTTGCCTCAAAATAGGCCTCAGTTTCAGCGATAACCTTTTCATTCGTGCGAAATTTCTTACCGGCGAGCATTTTTTTGAGGTCTGCGAACAGCCAGTAGTCGCTGGGAGCCAAATCTGGCGAATACGGTGGATGTGGGAGCAATTCGAAGTTCAATTCATGTAGTTTTGCCATTGTTTTGATTGACTTGTGACACGGTGCGTTGTCTTGATGAAACAAATTTTTTTTTCTTTGCCATATGCGGTCGTTTCTTTGCAATTTCGGCTTTCAAATGCTCCAATAACGTTATATAATATTCACTGTTGATGGTATTTCCTTTCTCAAGATAGTCGATGAATATTACACCACCCACATCCCAAAATACCGAGGCCATAACCTTTCCAGCCGATTGTTGTGCTTTTGGGCGCTTTGGACGCAGTTCACCAGTTGCTGTCCACTCAGATGACGATCGTTTTGATTTCGGAGTGAAGTGATGGATCCATGTTTCATCCATTGTCACATGTCGACGCAAAAATTCCGGTTTGTTACGTTTAAACATGACCAAACACTGCTCAGAATCATCAACACGTTCTTGTTTTTGGTCAACAGTGAGCAAACGCGGCACCCACTTTGAACAGAGTTTTCTCATAGTCAAATGCTCATGCAATATAAAGCCAATACGTTCTTTTGATATCTTTACGCTGTCAGCTAACTCACACAACTTCACTTTTCGATCATTCAAAACGATTTTGTGGATTTTTTTGATGTTTTCTGGTGGTATCGCCTCATTTGGACGTCCACTGCGTTCTCCATCATCGGTGTCTCAACGACTACGTTTGAAGTCAGCAAACCAACGTTTTATTGTTGTTTCTGATGGAGCGGAGTCCCCATAACACTTTTCAAGCCATTGCTTCGCTTGAACGGTAGTTTTTCCCAACAAGAAGCAGTGTAAAATTAAAACACGAAATTATTTTTGATCCATTGTTTTGAAAATAACAAAAGTAGCGTGACTCTTAGCACAATAACTCACAAACTAATGAATAGAATATCATGAAATTTTAACAGCTGTGTTTTAAAGGTTAGTACTAACTGAGAGAAAGGTGACTGCAATAAAACTAGCGTCATCTATGTGTTAGCCCCGGGACTTTTCAGCCCATGTGTTATTCTTTAGGTGAGGAAACACGGTAAGGTCCATAGTCGTCAAACAAGGTGTTCGTGGAAATTCAACTTCCGTATGTACGCTTATAATCCGATCGTCAAAAAACTTGCGAAGAAAAGCAATATGTTTATATCTTTATATTGTGGTATGTGTGCCGTTGTACCATCTTGATGGAACTACCCATATTGTAATTCATCTTCGAGCAATTGTTCAAGAAATTCATTCAAAATGTTTTTATACCTCTCAGCATTAATTGTAAAATTAAAGAAAGATAGGTCCAATAATTCTGCGGCGAAAATCTGCTAGTCAAACACCAAGTTCTGCAGCACACAGAAACGACTCAACAAAAATGTAAAAATTGTTACTACTCCATATCTGAGTATTCTGGAAATTGTTGTGCTCCGAAAGATGAAAGCATGCCTCATCAGAGAAAAATGTTGAATTTGAGAGGTCATTATCTTGCATTAAATTATTTGCAAACCAGTTGCAGTAAGCAAGACGTCTAGGGTAGTCTACCGGCAAAAGAGCCCGATGTGTTTGCTACTTATACAGATGCGTTTTTCTTCACAATTTTCTGCTATGTTCCATAAGAAAGTCCAATATCTTGAGAAAGACGATTGAAAAATTTTGTGGGTTCATTTTCCATCCGTTGACGAACATCAATTCGAACGAACAGTTGGTTTACCAGTACGTGATTTATAGCCAACAGAACCAGTCTCACGAAATACACCAACACGATTGGAAACGATTGGGAATAAAATTTTTAGGAATTACAGCTAACTCTGGGAAATGCTCTCTAAAATCATCTAAACATGCACGGCTATACACTCAAATACCATCAATTCCCATTCCACTTCGACAATAGGCCTCAATCATGCACGTTTTTTGCACTGCATTGCAAACCATATTTGAATTTATTCAAATTCGATATTCTAACTTGCTTTCAGCAGTTACACATTATTTACTGACAATCAATATCATTGCCAAAATAATCTTGAAAACCGTTAAGTTATATATTATACTGGTTCAAGTTCAGATATATGTTTTCTATTTCAACGCCATTTTGTTCCTAGAAACATTATGATATCACGGTATAATATAAATATAAATAATATAAATAAAACAAAGCAGTTCCGCAGCAGATCCGCAAAGGAAATCCTATAAGGGAAAATGTTTGCTGAATAGTGTAATGGAAAATAGAAATTATTACATATTTTCCATTGTGTATTTAAAAAGATTATGTGTATCGTTTTATCCACAGGAACTATCTTATTTTCCTTAAATATATTTACATTAGATTAGAATTGACACAAAAAAGTACCGATATAGAAAAACCTTCGTGATTCATATTTTATTTAATTCGGTCACCAAGGAATTTTTATCAGGTATTATATACAGATCAGATATCAAACGTATTTATATATGCTATATTAAAGTGTCTCCCCAGCGCCATTTTATTAGGGTGTATAATCCATTTTATTATTCAGCCCCGAAAAAGTATTTTATTAATTAGCAGATGTAACTATAAGAGAAATGTGTAATGAAGTGGTTATAAAATCGAGCGTTCATTAACAAACTAACTGAAGGAAATGGAAATAAGAAGGGAAAAAAGGCGAAAAGAAAGGAGATAAAAGGTCAGAAAATGGACGGGAAGGTAAGGGAAAAGAAAAAAGGGAAAGGGGTGAATAGAGCGAAAGAAAAGAAAGACAAGATCTCGACGTTTCGCCTCCGTCGTAGAAGACTCCTACAGGAGCAAGGTTAGCGAACCAAAATAGATAATTCGACGTGTAAACTACGCTAAGGGTGAAAACCACTTTGGAAGATCACTGTAACTCACCGTGTCAACCACCCTAGAAGCGAAAACATTCAGAAGATTTTACAATGTAAATATAAAAAAGATATGGATGTAATCAAAATAGGATGAAATGTTACGTTTTAAGTTATTAGTTATAGTATTAACGAAATTAGTGTAATATTTTTCGATTGCATGACGTTAAACACCAATTTGTAACTTGTCTTCAAAATTGTGCTAATGCAGATGACTATAAAATGATGCTATGAAACTTCACTGTTTATTTATAATTAACCTCTTTTGGTCATCACATCATGTTAATTAGGTTAACACTAATTATCTTGCGTAAATAGGGAGGAAATGACCAACTCAACCGTCACTACAATGATATATTTCAACAAAATAATTGTCCGTGGTCACATCATGACTAGGAACGCTTAGAGCATTGTCCGGTGTTCGATGTAAAACACCGGTAGTTTCATAATTTAGATACAAACTTATCGACAGTACCGTCTAGCACATACCGAAACTTTCACTAAAATTTACGGCCTACTTGTTTTATTAAATGCAGTATTAAGCGCTTTTTCTATTAATTAAAGCAGTTGTTTGATATATAGTCTACGAATTAATTTCACATTTCATGTTCATATCTTTTTCTTAATTTAAAATGAGTTTTATATTAGACTACTGACTATCTATAAATCAAATGCATATGTAAGAGAAGACTATAAAAAATATTACAGTGTCATTATGTACACTACCGTCCATATTAGTTCGGACACGCAAATAAATTTTAAAAAACGATAAAATATTGACTCATTTTTCTAAAACTTAAAATATTTATCGGATTTTATTGATATCGATTAAAATCAGAGTATAAAAGTAAAACAAAGTAATTCTAACGATAAATAAGCAAAAAATTCTTAAACATTCCGTTCATCACAGAAACTCCCTTTTGTGCGAAGGACGGCTTTCACAATCCGCTCCACTAATTTTTCAAGGATTCTATTTGGCGTATTAGTCCATTCCTCTTATAAAATGTTCCCTCCTGTCCAATTCATCCCATAACAGCTCGATGGGGTTTAGATCGAGACTTTGCGGCGGCCATGTCGTTATTTGTAAAGTGTCATTATCTTGTTCTTCATTTAAGAAATGAAATTTTTCCATATCAATGTTGAGTATTTGGGGTCATTGTCCTGTATGGATGCAAAATTTTCGCCGATTAGACGTTGCCCCGATGCTATTGCATTTTCTTGCAGTATTTCTAAATAACCCCCTTTTTGCAAAATACCTTCCATTCGCTTCAACTCTCCTGTACCGGTGTAGGAAAAACAACCCCAAACAGGCACAAAACTTCTTTCTTGCTTGAAAGTTGGTACTACACAATCCTGCAATATTCTTTGATCTTTCGCACTTACAAAAACCGCCTTGATTGTCCGAACACCTCAAACTTTGACTCACCAGCCGATTGCACCCTTTTCCAATCATCCACTGTCCAATTTCTACGTGTTTCTGTCCACTGTAGCCGTTTTTGCCTGTTTTCCCGTCGAAGTAAGGGTTTTCTTGTTGCAATGCGGCCGTGAAGATTTGCAGCTTTTAATCTTCTTTTCACTGTAGTAGCAGAGATTTTTCTTGTACGGTAGCGATTTCTGGAGCTGTCAGTCTCATATTTCGCTTGCTCAGCAATTTTATACGTTCATCTTCGGCGTGACGTTGACGCCCTTGAATGATATCACTAACAGCTGATTTACTAAGATGTATTTTTTCGGAAATTTGACGCACTGAACAACCTTCTTGATGAGAAGCAACAATTACAGAGCGCTTTGTCTGAACTTGTCAGCTTTCCTCTTGGTATTTCAATAATCTTAATTAGGTTCATACAAAAAGATGCGCTCTTTCCCAGTTCTCAAACCCCGACGTTGATGTTTCTTAGTGTTTAGGTTTTTCATGGTTTTTCTCACTCCACAGCGAATGCTGAGTACATGAACGCAGGTATAATGGTAACACATAACCGACCGATGTCTCCCAGCAATTGGTAAAAGCTGTTGAGGGAGATGGAGGCATGGATTATCACTATTAGTAATATCATTTGTGATATAAAATTTGGAGTAAAATATGTAGTAACCCACGTTGAAATGACTAATGTATAACGTGCGTTAATTATAAATTCCGATATGGTTTCTGTTCCATATCCAATACATATTCATTTCGTACAAAGGCAAGTACAAAAATTTATATTTTAATGTCATGGATACTGAACATAGTGAATCGACCGTATAAATTGTTTTTCTAAAGTTGTGTTTTGAAACATGTATTATTTTTTTACATCTATCTTTTCCATTAGCTTACTGCCCGAGATTTATCATACATTTCTATCCACAATGAAACGTAATCTGCTACAAATAACATAATTATCTTGTCGTTAGTAACCACAAAATATTGTTTTGCGTGTATTAGATTGATGTTAGTAAATAGTGATAGTTAAAGTATACGGGATGTGTAGGAAATAATCTTAAAAAAATACTAAACTACTATAACGGGTGTTCTTTTCAGAGGTATAGTATAGCATTTTAAAATGAAATAAAACGCTTAAAAATTATGGTTATGACTTTATTGAATATATAATTTTATGCCATTAGTGTTTAAGTATGATTTTTGGGATATGAGCGCCACGACTGGTTTGAATGAAGCGCAACCTCAATTTTCGACCACTTTTCGGGTAGTTGAGGCCGTACGTTGGTAATAACACGGCTAATGTTGGCTTTCAATTGGTCCAAAATCTGCGATATATCAGCATAGACTAATGACTTTGCATATCCCTGCAGAAAATAATCCAGAGGTGTGATATCACACGATCGTAGAGGCTGCACAAGCCCACCCCACAAATTATGCGCTCACGGAGCGTTTCCTGCAATAAATTGATTGTGTCGTGCACCGTGTAGCATTTTGTGCCGTTTTATTGAAGCCATTCCACATTAACGCCATTTAATTTGAGAATTATAGTGCCCTCTATTGACCGTAACATTCTGGCCGACATCGTATTTGAAGAAATATGGGCCGATAATTCCACCAGCCCATACAAAGCACACCGAACAGTAATTTTTTGTGGGCATTTCGGTGCCCCAATAATAGCTTCTAGATTTTATTCACTCCAAATCCGGCAATTTTATTAAGTGAACATCACTGAGGATCCATAGCAATCTTGTTTTCGGTCTATTTATTAAAAGTACGACGGGCATGATGGTCACGCGGCTTGAATTCTTGCACAAACTGGATCCTGCAAGCGCTTAAGTCAAAATCTTTTCGTAAAATCTTCTATAAAATTGATGGATACAGCTTCAATTATTGTGCACGATGGTGAATCGACTCATTCTGTTCCTCTTCAATACTACGCTTCACAGCAGAAATAACTTCTTCGATGCGCTCTGTACAACATCTGTCTGGATGCGCATTACCATTTAGAGTATACGTAGTGCGAAAACGATTCATGGTTAATCGAATAACTTGTTCGGATGAACGATTATATCGACTATGAAATGGACGTAGCGCATGGTAAGTTTCGCGAACTTAACTATGATTTTCGAAGTAAATTTGCGCAATTTGCAAACATTGTCTCGACGTATGTCTATTCATGGTGAAATAGCAAAACATACTAAGCACTAATCAGCTACTGTTACTAGAAGCGTATAGCCAACATGAAAAATAAACCTCTTAAAAAAATATTTTATTTTAAAATGTACACGATTAGTAAGTAAATTCTAATCTACCATTAGAATGTAGTACGTATATTGTAAGGTGTAACTTGCATGTATATTTTGGGACAGGCTCCAAGTTGAAATGTTTTTTCATTGCGAAGGTATACCATCGGCTCATAGGATCGCCTATGGGAAAATAGCAATACAGCTATGGTTTTAACATTATGGTATAATAGCATTTCTATGTTTACAAAAAAATTGCACTGATAGTTGCCATAAACCATTTTTTATTTTATATATATAAATTTTTAGAAATTTTAATAAATGCGTTCACTTGTCTAAATTGAATTTGACAACCGTATGCCTATGAACTGCGTGTACACATCTGCTTGTATGCATGACGACTTTATCTCCATATAATGTGGGTGAAAATATTATATCATGCTCCATGCACAAGCGACTGTCCAATTGCAGCGGATGTAAAATAATGCGTTGTGACCAGAAAGTCATTACTTTATAAAGAAGATAGTTTAATTATAAAATAGAGAAATTAGACCGAAGAAGATTGGCAAAAATTCTTTGCAGCGACGAATCCTAATTGGAAACTTTTGGTAATAAACATCAAATTTTTCATCAAAGTATATCTAAAGAAAAATGTTGCCGCAAGCTATTGTGCCAACTGTAAGACAGAATGGTGGCTTACGGATGGTATGGGGATATATCTCTGTAAATAGTGTGGGAAATTTGGTGGGGCGTTGAAAAAATATTGAGAAAATAATAGTATAAGGAAGTTCTACGGCAGTAAATGATTCCATCGGTTTTGTTTTTCCCGAAGCTCAATTTATTTTTCAGTATGATAATAACCCCAAATATTCTTCAAAGCCCAGCGAAAGTTGTTTCAACAGAAAAAAGTAGTCAAAACTATAGTCTAAAGCCACCACAATCACCGGACCTCAATCCTATAGAAAAATTGTAAGACGAACTAGATGGAAAAATATTTATGGAAGTATTTTTAACCTGAATGAATTAAAATTAAAAGTAGAAACTTTAAATAAATTTGTGAAGAATACCCAAAATTATGTCAACGAAACCACCATTTAGCTGTGTGTATAATAACTTACGTATTATAATTAGTATTATAATAGCTTTGGTATTATAATTTCTAACCAATTATATATGTATATACAGGATGTCTCTAAAATAAAATAAAAAAGTACGGAAAATGAAAAGATGTAATTATATAGAACATAAATGCAAAAAATTTCACCCGAATATCAGAAATAAAAAAAAACCCTAGGAAATTGTAATTTGTGCCGCCTATACATGTAAACTCGCATACATACACACAGGCTGTATACACTGGACTAACGTAGCTGTGGATGTTAAAAACACTACAAGATAACAACACTGCCTACCTTCAAAATGGCATGCTAAGAGTTCAATAACATGTTTACGTACGAATATTTCTGCCGTGAATAAGAAAGAAATTTTTATTTTAAATTCAGATATTTAAAACACATTTTTTCTCGCGTCTACGAAGGAATTTTCGCAAAATATTTTGGATTTAAATCTGATAAAGTTAGATTTTTCCATCTTTCATACATTTTATGGACAAAATTTCGCATGTGCGGATGTAAAATATCAACTATAAATACGGAAACGACTACAAATAAATAAACGTTATTCATAAAATAATAAATTATGTACCTACAACAAAGACTATAACAGCATGGAATAGTATATTATTCAATTAGTTTTCATGTATTTCACATCATTTTATAGAAGTTTCTGTGTGTTAATATAAATTCGAATATTAAGATTATTTCAAATAAAATATTTTATGATTTCGCATTAAGTAATTAAAGCGTTACACATTTATGGGAATCCATACGATTGCAATCCTATGTTCAGAGTATTTAGTACCTATTAAATTCTAAAGTGGTGATCGTGCAGAGGCTATAAACACTAACGCAGTATTTAATGCTCTAAAACAGGGAGAACATGGTCTGGGAATTTCAATTTGAGTGCAGATTTGGTGCAGTAGTAGATTTACCATCAGAGTGTTAATATATTGGGCTACTAGAACATACTATCCAGACAATTTCAAGAAGATGTATCGATATTGCGCGTTAGGACTATGATATATTAACGCCTTGGAGAAAATCTATGACACGGTTTTGTATAAAATAGTAGTGCAGCAATGTGCACTTTACGCGAAGAAGGATATTCAATCAGATAAATCACTATGCCGTTGAATATTTTCGAGCTTGGAATATATAGTACATTAAAACAAAAGCAAGTAGCATTACCATCTCCTAAACACAGTGGCCGTGTTTACGTTACCATTACACGAAATGGTGCATTTATTAGTAGTAAAAAAGAACAGACGGCTAATAATCACTCGAATTGGCAATATTTTCAACGGATATAGAATCATGCTAGTTTAAGCCACCACCGTTCGTCGTCGGTTGACAGCAGCTGGATTTTTCTGTCGCATATCTATTAAGAAGGTCTTCTTCAGAAAGGCAATATGGAGGAAATACTAGATTAGGTAAATTGTCATAAGAAATGGATAATTGACTATTGGAAACGTGTTGTATGGACCGTCAGTTCCAAGTTTGAGCATTTGGCACTAAAAGGTCATCTTATGACGATGTAAAGAAGAAAAGATTTTAGCTTTGGAACTCACTTTAGACTCTTAGCCCTCCTATCAAAGCCGATGCTTGAATGGAAGGACTAACTACTGATTCTATAGTGGATATCCAAGTTAAATCCGATTCTTCTTCTCTTCATAAGCCACTGGATCAAAGTCGTTTCTTATCCAGGGTTGGACTATATTGGTGATGTTAAAATGTATGGAACGATAAATAGTATTGAAGGCGCTTTACATCTATGAAGACATTTGGTCTTGATGGCGAATCACAAACCAGTGATCCAGGGTAACCGATATTGAAAATCACAAACCATCTGAAAACAAATTTCACGGTATCCTATTGGTTCTAACTGGTTTGTAACACTTCTATGAATGAACATACCACCAACTATAGAGAATTTCTCCTAACTTGAAAAGTCGTAGTAAATTAAAGATTAATTTGAAATTTACGTTATTTATATGTTCAAATTGATTTAAAAATAGTTAAGAATTAGTTAATCTTTAAGGGAATTATGTTTGTAATTGCGAATTATATGTATTTTACATGTAATATTGTCTCGAGAAGTGTTATAAATATGTATATTTATCAAAATATAAAGTACATATAGTATGTACATATATATGTTATATGTATGTATACATACATAGGATAATAGCCTTAGAATCCTCTAATTGAGGCACGATCTGAACGAGGAGCTTTCCAACTTCCTAAAGACATCACTTCGCTAACATTAACTGAGTGTCTGCTTGACCTCGTTTTTACTCATCACCACGAAGTCTTTTTTCATCCGCAAGTGATGGTAAGTGATGTTTTCTGAAAGTGTAGCCTCCGGTCTTACTTTGTAATTAGTCCTACGACCTATAGAATAAACTCAAACATTCTCATCATCTCTCTATTAATTATTATCGCGTTTATCGGCAAACCTTGTGTAGGCAAATTTGTAGCTGTGTCCGTATACGTAGTGCAAACTGGAATTAGCGTACGTATAGTATGCAGGTTTATGCCCAGACGTTATTATTATGTACAACATGGATCGGTGTGTGCAAATTGATTCTGTCATAGTTTATGTGTCGTAGGCATACATATCCACGACAGTATTGGTTGTGTAGGCAAACAAGTGGGCCGGGTACTACATGCAATATTGTCACGAAATTCTAAATCGTATAAATAAATGCCATGAAATTAGGGCGCGTATTTGGTGGTCACGACGTCTAAGGTATGATTATATAATGTCATTATCTCTATTCATCGACTCGATGAACATATAACATGTTAATTGCTTGAAGACATTATGTTTTATAGCCTGTTAAAAAACAAGTTATCTACAAAATTTAGTTGGACGCTTATTAGTCCCCACTACTTCTATTTAAAGAATGTTGTAGATTTGAAAACAAAATAGTTGGTTAGCGTTATGTTTAAGAATATTGTAGGTATTGGAAAATCTAATTGTGTGTTCAGGGAACGTAAAAAATCTTTAAATCTAAGTCTCAGTAAACTGTTAAAGTTACTGTTTTTCCTATTGTAAGCTAGTTATTAGCTAAGTTATTGCATCTGTATATTTCCTAAAAAGAAGTCGAAAACCATAACTTTTATTTATTATCCGATTTTGATAGACTAAAAATAAAATGAAGCGATGTTCAAGAACTATAAACAAGGCTTGCTATTATTTGTTTCCAACGTAACAACATGATTTGTGATATAGAGTTTCTTCCGAATTAAAATAAAATTCCTCGATACCCATTAAATTCAGTTCAATGTAACATTTATTGGAAGAATTAAAAAAGCAACTGGAATAACTCGTTCGTGTATTTCTTCGGAAGAATAGGTCGTTTAACGTCACAAAACACATCTACAAAAACTGCTACTCCAAGGTATAAAATCATTAGTATAAAATTAGGATTTATATTCTGATAGTTCTTTGTGTCAGTTTTACGTTGTTTCTGAACTAGCTACCTAAACTTTGTCTTCAAGATGTCCCTAAAACCAAAAATCATGCGGTCATAAGTTCTTATCACCTTTCATCAAACGTGGCGTTTAACCTATACCCTAAATCATTAAAAATACTGCTACTCGTAATTGAGAAAAATAATTTATTACCGCTCGCACCAATGATGAAAAAATACTGCGCAGCTCTGTGTTTGCTATATATATTAGCTTGTTAAAACAACTTACTTTATAGAAAACACCCTCTAGTATTCTATTTCCATCTTGTTTCAACATTTCCAAACAAGTTTTTGTATATGTTCATAATTCAAAAATTTCCCTGCACACCTGTAGGCATATCAGTTTTAGAATATTTTTTTGTAAAAGAGAAGAACAGCTATATGTTTAGTTTAGCAAAATTACAGAAATGATTGTTAAATTATTTGTGAATTTTGTATTTAATGTAAGTTGTTATGTTTCTTCAAGGAGTCAAAAATCATTAAATTTTCAGAATTAAATATGAACATCAATCGCAAGAAAGTGCAATAAAAAGGCATAAATTCAGTATTTGTTTGAAAAGAGATGTGTTGTATGAAGCGTTACATATTAGCAAAAAATAAGAGATTATATACATCCAACTGCTCCTGCAAAAATTCCATCCAAAGTATAGAAAAATTATAGCTTTTATACAACTATTCGCAAATTTCACTGGCAGATTTGCAAGAACTTCTGACTGAGTTTTACAAATCATTCCTCTGATTATTCTGCATTATGCCTCAGAAGAAACTTCTAGTGGGAGTTATAAGCACAGGGTTTAATAATCAATTATAAAATGCATACGTAATTATAAACTTGGTTTAACGATGATTACGAAATTTTTGAAGTTGTTATACGAAAAATACTATACTGGTAACACACCTACTTACAGATAGTTGTTATTGTAGATTGTTCTTTGCATGACTCTAGATACTTTGTATTGATCAACATTTTACAAAGTTTTAATGTGTCTGAAGTAGCTCTTGAGGTCATTAGAATTACATTAGGTAGTTGTTACAGTTATTCATAGTTTATTTTTTTCGAATTTAACCATTAACTTAAACTGTAAACCTATTAATATTGAGTATTCAGATCACAGATTGATTTTGTTGCACTTCCAATTTAGCAATTAGCACGTTAAAAATTTCGAATATCAGAAAATTTATTGCTCGCTCAACAAAGGAACCATCTTATTAATTTAATTAATAAGAACTTTTCTTAAAATAACATTACGTCTGCGGAGGTATTATAATATCTATATTTACAAACATTACGATATTTGGGTATTAAAAGCGATTTGAACATGGTTTTGTGGTCTGGTGGAATGACGTTCTTCCGGTAAGGGAGAGGGCGTAGGTTCAAATCCTACCGAGACTAACATTTTTTCAGACAAAATTTAAAACATAAGTAAATTGTAATTAGTACATTGAGTAAATGTAATTGGTAAATTACTTTAGTAAATAAATCGCTTTTATTCAAACAATATCACTTGCTTGGATTGACCCCCGCTTAGAACATAACGCTACTTTTATATGGGCTTTTTTGTGAGGTTCCAATTCAGCTACTATTGCGGATTTAGTTCACGGAAAAAGCATTGTAAGGTGTATTAGCGGCGTCAGTCGATTGTCTTCGCGTAGAAACTATTTTACCCTATTTTGGCGGTCAGTTATGTACACACAAGTTGCTAGATGCATAGAAATAAAACTAAATTTGTCGAGGATGATAATAGTTAACGAAATTATAATATTGGAAATTGTAAGGTACATTTTTACAAGCATAGTTTACAAGTATCTTTGACATGCTTAGATATTTTTGGTGTTAAAACATTTGCTTCAAATAAAGAAATTGTTCGACAATTAAGTGTTTTCGAGTGTTGTGTGCGTAGAACAATTAAAAGAAAGGAAGAGACCGGCAGGCTTCAGAGCAGAGTGCGAAGTGGTAGGCCCAGATCAACGACGGAACGAAACGACCAATACATCTGAGTGATTTCCCTAAGAAATCGCCTCCTTACCGCACCACAAGTTACGGCAGAGTTCAATTTACAACACCATCAGTCAATAAGCGTATCGATAGTAGAAAAAGAAGTAGTAAAAGCCGGTTTGAGGGGTCGTATAGCAGTAACAAAACCACGGTTAAGTTCTATACACAAACGGAGAAGACTAAATTGGGCAATGGCTCACATAAACTGGAGGGTGCATGATTAGAAAAATGTGTCATGGACGGACGAATCGAAATTCGAATTATTTAGAAGTAAACACCCCACGTTTGTTCGTCGCCGTCTTAGAGAAAGAATGTTAGACGAGTGTAATTCAAAAACAGTGAAACATGGAGGAAGAAACATCATAGTATGGGGTTACTTTAAAGGCAAAGGGATTGGAAAATTAGTTAAAATAGATGAAAGGAATGACTGTGTATTTGAAAATCCTAGAAAACGATACGGTACCTACTGGATGTGAATTAATTAGGGAGGAGCTCATTTATCAGCAAGATAACTACCCCGAACACACTGCAAAAGTAGGTAAAGCCTATCTTTAAAACAAATCTGAAGGAGCCTTGACTGCAACCCCATTGTGCTCTTGTGCGACCATTTGAATTTTGTTCGGAAAAAATCTCCGGCTGATAAAGCAGTTTTCTGGAATGCTCTCGGAAGTGTAGAATGCTATAGATCATATGTGCAACCTGCCCGTTGCAAGATTTGATCCGGCCCGCGAAACATTTGAAAAACCCAATTAGAAAAAAATATTACATTAATTACTCATACTCACTTCAAATGAGGATTTATTTTAATAAATTGCATTATAATAACATTGTCGTATTATTTCATGTCTGATATAACACATGGGCCGAAAAGTCCCGGGCCTAACAAAAAAAACACGGTTTTTTTGGTTCAAAATTAGCTTTATTCATCAACGTAATCTCCATCAAGAGCAACGCAATCATTCCAGCGCCGCTCTAACATTTCAATACCACTTTTGTAGAACGATTTATCTTTTTCCTCAAAATAGGCCTCAGTTTCAGCGATAACCTCTTCATTCGTGCGAAATTTCTTACCGGCGAGCATTTTTTTGAGGTCTGCGAACAGCCAGTAGTCGCTGGGACCCAAATCTGGCGAATACGGTGGATGTGGGAGCAATTCGAAGTTCAATTCATATAGTTTTGCCATTGTTTTGATTGACTTGTGACACGGTGCGTTGTCTTGATGAAACAAATTTTTTTCTTTGCCATATGCGGTCGTTTCTTTGCAATTTCGGCCTTCAAACGCTCCAATAACGCCATATAATATTCACTGTTGATGGTATTTCCTTTCTCAAGATAGTCGATGAATATTACACCACGCACATCCCAAAATACCGAGGCCATAACCTTTCCAGCCGATTGTTGTGCTTTAGGCCGCTTTGGACGAAGTTCACCAGTTGCTGTCCACTCAGATGACGATCGTTTTGATTCCGAAGTGAAGTGATGGATCCATGTTTCATCCATTGTCACATGTCGACGCAAAAATTCCGGTTTGTTACGTTTAAACATGACCAAACACTGCTCAAAATCATCAACACGTTCTTGTTTTTGGTCAACAGTGAGCAAACGCGGCACCCACTTTGAACAGTTTTCTCATAGTCAAATGCTCATGCAATATAAAACCAATACGTTCTTTTGATATCTTTACGATGTCAGCTAACTCACGCAACTTCACTTTTCGATCATTCAAAACGATTTTGTGAATTTTTTTGATGTTTTCTGGTGTTACCGCCTCATTTGGACGTCCACTGCGTTCTGCATCATCGGTGTCTCTACGACCACGTTTGAAGTCAGCAAACCAACGTTTTATTGTTGTTTCTGATGGAGCGGAGTCCCCATAACACTTTCATGCCATTGCTTCGCTTGAACGGTATTTTTTCCCATCAAGAAGCAGTGTAAAATTAAAACACGAAATTGTTTTTGATCCATTGTTTTGAAAATAACAAAAGTAGCGTGACTCTTAGCACAATAACTTACAAACTAATGAATAGAATATCATGAAATTTTAACAGCTGTCTTTTGAAGGTTAGTACTAACTGAGAGAAAGGCGACTGCAATAAAACTAGCGTCATCTGTGTTAGGTCCGGGACTTTTCAGCCCATGTGTTATATCGCTAAAACTTATGAACACTACATCAAAATGCATTACGTTTAAACGCGGCCCGCGAACGTATTTGCACACTAAAGTTTGGCCCACAACATGTCAAGGGTTGCCCATACTTGCTATAGGCCGCGTACCTCTCAGGCAATTATTAAAGCAAAAGAGGGTTATAATAGTATGTATTTTGTTAGAACGTATTATTTTTCAATAAAGCATTTTAAGTTAATGAATAAAGTTACTTTCGTTAATAAATTTCTCGCAAATATTATCTGTCTAGTTAATTTTGTTATTTTATATAGTGCGATCAAGCTTATGACGAGTAGTATGGATGGTATTCCAGTTAGGGATTATTTTTTAAATTCACCGACGTTTCTTCATTTTTTTTGTAGTGGAATACCATGTTATTTGACAGGCGACAAGTAAAACGTTTCGGTTGATAAAAAAGGAAAGATGCTATGCAATTGAACAATGTGTGTTTCTTATTAAAAATTATTTCAAGTTTAGTGAAAGTTATGCAGGAAAAGTTCGTAGAGACTAATAAACGCTGGAAAAAGCAAAACGTAACATCGTAAGTTTTGTACTGTGTTCTATTATAAATGTAAAAGGTAACCTTAGATTTAAAGTATTAATATTTACAATCTACTTAACTATAATTGAACGTAATAATTTTTGTTTATAATTTGTAATTTTAATTAGTAAAACACGTGCGTTGCTTTCGGCCGCTCTGTGTGTTAGATTTCTGGATGTTGAACTTGAGGTGCAGTGACTGGTAGTATCTGGCGTTTTTTAGTGGGTCGAACGCAAAACCGGTTCGATTCACACGCTGTTTGTGAAACTTTTCGTGTATAAATCACGAATCTAAATAATTGAAAACGAACTAGACACAGGATGCTTCTGTCAATTTATTGTCGCTTTTTTGTGTTGATCAATAGGATGTAACCGTGTGAATACATGCCTATCGACAATTAGTTGCATTAGATAATAGTGTAGAATCATCCAGCCACTTGTAGATTCTAGCCCTTAAATACTGCTCCATCTTGGTCCACAGTCGACGTGCAAAAGAGTCTCATGTGCGTTGAGAGGCTAAACAAATTATGGGGAACCTTTTTTTTTATATGAAATACGATTATTTAACCTCACTCTTGTTATTGCAATATATTTACTTTTCTGTTTTGGAGACAGTCTTAACAGTGATTATTTGGATTACCACTTTACTTATTGTTAAATATATTAGTAATTTACTTTTATCAAGATATTCAGAGCCTTCCATTAGTGAGTTTTTTTGCAATTCTAAGCTGTAACGTTTTTTTATTTCTAAATACGTGTTCTGTACACTTTCACCTAAGTAATTAAGTGTTCTAAATATTGTTGCACAATTTTAAGATTAATAACATCTATTTCGCAGAAATGGAAATATAAAGACAATTTTATTGTAAGTGAGCAGTGCGTATTACTAGAAAAACTTTAGTTATGAAATACAATAGAACAAATAACGTATTCTTCATTATGAACTAAGTAAGTTACGCTTTCATTTTACCGTTGAAATTTATGGTGAAAGATTTTATAGGTCTCTATGTAATAATGCACAAATCCACAACGTGAAACAATATATAATAAATCAAAAGTAAAACAAATAAAGAAATATCTAGATATACAAAAGAACTTATATATTATATATTATCTTGATTTTTGTTATAAAATTCCTCTTTTTTATTGTAAATATAGTTTAGTAACAAATTTGCAGTAAAACCAATGTTTATAATGGCTACATAATAATTTTCAATATTTTTGCTCTTTGTTATCACTTGTTCTATTTAATTTCTTTTGTTGAATTTTGTTTTTTTCTTTTTTGTTGCAATAATTCATTTATTACTTTATTCATTATTTATTCATTTCGTTTTGGTATCATGACAGGACTACACTCAGCAAAATTTCTATAGTACCATATGAACTTTTCAAGAGAATATTTGGTTTTCTTAATATCCTCGGCAAATTATGCATCGAAGTTAATGCTTAAATTCAAAGAAACACAAATGCAAGAGAAAATAACATTAAAAAATATATTACATTCTATGCAGAGAATATTTACAATAATAACTCGAAACATCGAAAAGTCCACTCGCACAAAATTAATAAATAAAATAAATACGTAAAAAAATTATAATCCTTTCTAAACTTAGCAGTGTGTGTTAAATCCTCTATTCAAAATAATTTCGGACATTTGCGTCTTGATACTATCAATGAAATAGGAATATTATTCCAACACCTCGTTATTGCAGATTTTGGTTCTAGTACTGCATATTATTGGCAATATTCCCCAAAAATTTTCGATGGGGTTGAAATCGGGCGAGCGAACAGGCCATTGTAATAAAATGATTTCCTTTTGATGAAACCACTCCTTCGTTTGTCTGGAATTATGGATAGCTGCATTATCTTGTTGAAATATCCAGTCTCGCATTGGCAATTGTTCACTAAAGTCTATCAGCACCATTTCCAGAAGTTGTATATAAGTTTTCGAATTCATTCTAGTAGAAATAAAACATATAGGGGTTTTATTGTTATGGGTCAAAGCTACAAAAACTATTACATTACCCCCACCAAAATTTCGGCTCATCGCAACTTCAGTCTTCTTGCGCAAATCGGGCCAAAATATTTGAAACCATTATGCTCGTCCAAGTTAAATTTCTTCTCGACAGAAAATATGACATTGTTCCACTCATGCTCCCATCTCATATAATTTCTGGGAACTATAAAATTATAGGAAACTATAGAAATTTCGCTGGATCTATAATTAAATTATACATATTCTGAAATAAGATTATTCAAAAGTAAGTTTCCAGTTTGAAAAACCTCTCTCTCTCTTGTATACATTAACAGTTCGGTTTCATATACAGCTGTGGCCATATGTATTCGCCACTCTCGTTTTGAACGTGTTACACGAATATTATTGTATTTCTAAGAAGCAGGGTCGATGACGGACTTAACTAGGTACCTGGTAATGAGGGTTTAATGGTTTATTGTAGGCCATTCTGAGTAAATTAGAAAATAGAGGTAAAATTGTAATTTCTGAATATTTCTTCAGTCTTTCTTAAAAGTTGTAAAAGAGTAAGGTTGAGCTAGTTAGAGTGAAGGTATTGTGTCTGTGATTTTGTCTGTGTAATACGATAGTATACAGTAAAAAGTAATGCGGAAAACACGCGAATTGACGGAGGTAGAGCGAGGACAAATTGTGGTGTTAGAAAAGCAAGGGTTGTCGGTGTCTGCTATTGCCCGACAAGTGAAATGTGCGCGATCGACAGTTAGAACAACGATAAAACGATACAACGGGAGTGGATCTTTGAGAAACAAACCGAAAACTGGTCGAAAAAGGAAGACAACTAGCAGAGATGAGCGAGTCTTAGAGCCGATGTCTTTGCGAGACCGGAAAAAAGGGTCTAAACAGCTTTCCAGTGAGCTTTTCCGGCTACATAATGTTGCTATTTCTCCTCGCGCGGTTAGAAGACGCCTTTGTGAATTAAATTTAGGTGGATACAAAGCTCGACATAAATCACGGTTGTCTCCGCAACAAAAGAAAAAGAGACTGCTGTGGGCTAAAAGTCACCGCGACTGGACCATTGACAATTGGGCCAATGTTATGTGGACGGATGAGTCAAATATTGAGGTAAGTAATACATAATTATTGTATTTGCGGTATTCTGTATTCAATTCCTGGTATCTACAGTGTTTTTATTCTTTTTAATGTGTTCCAAAATGTAACAGTATTCATGTTTTTGTTGGTAGCTTTGTGGCAAACCTGGGCCTCAATACGTACAACGCAGGCGAGGAGAGACCTTCCATCCAGACTGTATCATCCCGACTGTTAAGTTTGGGGGTGGTAGCATAATGGTTTGGGGTTCCATGAGTGCAACAGGCGTCAGAGAACTGTCCGTCTGCGAGGGCCGAATGAACAGTCGGACGTACATCGACATGTTGGAAGAAGTTCTGGAACCATGTGCGTTAAAATTATTCGATAATGATGAGCCAGAGTATTACTTCCAACAAGATAATGCACCGTACCATAAATCTCGCGAAGTAATGCGCCGGTTCGAGGAAAATAACGTGCGGGTTCTGGAATGGCCGGCACAATCGCCGGACTTATAGCCAATTGAGCATTTATGGTACATTTTAAAGCGAAATGTAGCTAAATACTCATCTACCACAAAGCAATGCTTAAAAACAAAAACATTCGAAGAATGGAATAAAATCACCCCCTTACTTAGTGAGCAGTATGCCCCGACGAATTCGTGCGGTGATAAAAGCCCAGGGAGGAGCTACCAAATATTAAGCAATATCTGTATACACTCACAATGAAACATTTTCATCGATCAATTTTCTTTTATTTCTTATATATTCGTCGGAATAAAAAATAAAGAGGGTGGCGAATACATATGGCCACAGCATCATGGTTTAGAGGGGTTACGATTTTTTTAAACATAGTGTTTAATTTTTGCCGTTATAGGACTTTTGTCTAAATTAAAAATAAGTGCAACATTGAGATTTTGCCAATGCATTAGAAGGTACCTAACAATACATGGATTGAGAAGGGAGATTTGCTTAGTAACATTATTTCGTAAGCTCGTGCAAAGTTTAATCTTACAAAAAGATTTAAATTGGAGTAGACATTGTGATTACCAGAAATATGTTTATTTGTGCACTGTATAGCTTTTACTATTATTGAACTATGAATGATCGTACACATATTACAGCTTCCAGTGATTGCTTACAACTAAACAAACTAATGCACTATGTTTAATGCAGCCAGAAGGGATTGTTCGTATTTGGTTTAACAAAAATTATGGGCAACCAGAGAATGTATGGAAAATAAATGTAGATTAGTGCATCGAACAATTTATCATTTTCCAAATTTGCGGTAACCTGTAGTAGAACAATATTCATCTAATAGAGCTTGTTTTTTTTCTCACGCTTAGTCTGTCTTATATAATGTGGAAGTTATGTTGGTTACAATTTTGAAAGTTATACTGTAATTGAAGATTGAAGGCAAATGTTAATTAAGATTTGCTAAATCATTTCTCTTAATCGTTTGATGACTTTCTTTTTTTGTTTCGGCATGACGTATTGGTCCTATAGAACAGGATACATTCATATTCTAAAGAAATTGCGACAACGGTTCAATCATCTCCATTCATAAAAGTCGATAAATCGTGAACCACCAGTGTATTGGACTGCTGGCGGCCAGATCTGATTTCATTAGACTTCTTCCATCGGATCCCCATTGAAAATAGAGAAGGGCTCATAAAATATCAATTTTTCTTGCAATTTGGAAGGTCAAAGTAAGAAAATTCAAATTAATTTATATATAATCTTTCAAATCTGTCTGCTTATAATGATAAAATTACAATTTTCTTGCGATTTCCAACGTAATTAAATTTCCGAAAAATATCGGTCTCGGAGGGGACTTGAACCCAACATCTCTACATCTCCGGTGTAGCGTGCTAAACCAATTGCATCACGAGGCCATTAAATCCAAGTAGATATCTTGTAATATCTCACGGACACTACTGGCATCGTGACATCTAGGGGGATTTAAGGCGACTTGAATTCAATGGCCTCGTGGTGCAATTGGTTTAGCACGCTACACCGGAGATGTACAGATGTTGGGTTCAAGTCCCCTCCAAGACCGATATTTTTCGGAAATTTAATTACGTTGGAAATTGCAAGAAAATTGTAATTTTACCATTACTAATGCTAACGGTGGTTTAGTATTGATATTCATATTAATATTAGTATTAACATGGATGTTAGTTTAAAGGGCTAATCAGTAGAATACAACAAGTAACGAGTAAGTGTTGGTGGGGAAATGTTAAATATGTACAAGTCGATTATTGCGCGAACTATCAAATTGTAATTTTAACGAACTGTATACAGATATTTATTGAAAATGTTATTGTACCCCAAGTACACACCATTTGGTTCGCATAAACATCGTATATCGTCTTTCTGATAAGAGATGTGACGAATGTCCGTCGGAAAGAGTTTGCCATTTGACTTGTTTCATTATATGTTCTTTAAACGTATGCACCCGCAAATTGCGTGTGGCAGTCACCCAAATGCAGCATATTTTGTGAAATATGCGCTTGGCTGCGAACGAGGTAAGACTGCATGTGTTTCCCGCAAACACTCCACCGTCGGACTCACTTCGTCAGTTCCTTCAGTGTCTGCAAAGAGATATAAAACCGTCATAGGAAGGTCGTTTATTGTTTCGTTCCGGTGAATAAAATATGTATACACCGTATATCTGTTGAAGTATGACGCTTTAAGCATTCTATTATAATATGTAAATCAGGCCGCAGTAATTTGCATATACATACTTGTATGTAATCACTACATAATTTGGTCTATTTAGTTAGTATATACCTTGGTAAACATTTCATTTAATTCCTTCCTTTTCAATTCCAGGGAAGTACATTTTTGTCTGCCAAAAGGAATGCAATAAGTGTTGATTTATTGTCATTACAATTCACAAAAGGGACAGATTCAAGCAATATATCGCTGGCACAGAACCTAATTGCGTATAGGAATTCTTTTGTCCGGCCAACAAAACTGGAGGAAGCTGCTTCAGAGTTTTGTTTATGTGAGTGTTAAAATATTTCGTACGTTGAGAAACAAAAAAAGGAAATAACTGTCGCTCTGGATAAATGGCTTTTTTAATGTGCTATGTATGTGTATTGGACTAAAAAAAAACATGTTATACCGTGTGTTGGTTTTTCAAAACAATCCCCAAACAACTGTGCTGTGATTATCCGTGTCAAAGTAACTAAATGATACATTACCACTTACCGAGACTTACGTACATATTTACCCTTAACTGTTGAGATTTAGTCCACTATTACTTTACCAAACGGTATTACCAAACAAAGTAGGGAGATACACATGCTATTCTGCAGGGCGATTATGTGTCAGTACGCTATCTCTGTCTAACGGTATTCTCTACCCTTACTTAACTACTATTACAAAATCCTATCGTCACCTCGATCTTTTCATTTTGAATGGATTCAATGAAGTCCTCATTCCATATTACTGTGAGGCGAGAGGGATATAAGTGAAGCCGATGTTCGATTCCATTTTGCAGTCTCCCATATTGCAATCAACAGCTTGCAGCTTTTCACCCACTATAGGTTGTCAAAATAATATATATGCATCTATTGAAAGTAAGTAATAAGATACCACGGTAGGACTTTACCCGTACGTGCTGGAAATGGAAGCAAGAAACTTATTTAATCATAATATGACTTTGTTTTACGTTCGTAAATCTGGGTTTATTTAAGAACTTGGGTAACGTACCCAAGCAGAAAATTAACAAAACCAACTGTTAAGTAGATTATAATGATATATCAATTTGATAGTAATTTATTTTACGGTTAATTATAGATCATGTTACTTAGGCTTCCAAATATTACTCTTATAGAGATTGCACTGAACGTTGCCACATTTCTAATACAAGGATTATAAAACAATATTAGCTTGGTACTCTGTATGAGTAATGTGCCATTGTAACAAATTTTGTTGGAAAAAAGTTTCTGTGTAGCTTATTAATGCTTATGATGAATTGATTTTATTTTGCATTTAAATAAATTGTACAAAAAAGAAGTATAAAGAACACATAATCTGAAACTTGGTTTCTTTCTGTTTATTACAAAAGAAATAAATGTATTTATAGGTTATTAAACTCGATGCAATTAATTGAAAGCAAAACACCTGTTACAGTACCAACGCACAACACGATTTTAATCCAGAAAGCACTTTATAGTAACTACGAAAACCTGGAACTACTTTAATGATAAATCAAAATCTCTCATCTCTTATTTAGAAAGATAGAAATTAGGTTGGATAACTAATAAGTACATATAAATTCTTGTAGCAAATCATGACAAAGGGGATGCATGCGCCGAATTAGGTGTCTTTAGACGCATGGAATTGCTGTATGATAAGTAAGGTTCACAAAGCAGCTGACAGATCACGGGCGTCTATTCCGGTAATACTGTTAGAGCTATGCTAAGACACCTATGGACGCGTCATTTAGTGCGATACACAAGCGGTATTATTACGCTGACGGACTCGATGTATAATCAAGCAATGCGTAAGCAAGCGTTACACACGCTATATATTGTTTTGTCCTAACACATGAAATATATACAAATGCCGCAGTGCATAGACGAGCGTTGTCAGAATTGAACATTTTTTTTGTTGTAAGCGTTTACCTTATTAAATAAAGCATTTCGCATGTACTGTGCATTTTAATAAACTAATAACAACAACAACAAATACCATACGTGGTACGAACAAAAACATTGATTGCATATACTTAAGAGAAGAAGAAGTTGATAATCGTTTAATGAATATCATTTTCGTTAGTTTTGAATTCTACTGCCAATATTTTCATTAAATATTTTAGCTATTAGGTTCCGTCATGTGCACATGAAATGTTTCAGGACGCTCCACACATTTTCGATTGGGTTTAAACCGGGTAAATTTCTAGACTAGGATAAAGCAGTTATGCGTTTCCAAATTTCAAATCGATCTTTCTATATCGTGTAGTACTAGATTCAGAAAAGGTAAAAATACTGTCGCAATAACTTTTTAATATCGTACTTGGTTCATTGTTCTTTTCATAAAATGCAAGGGATTAGTACCCTATGCTGTTATTCACGACCAGTTAATGATACTAGTTGGATGTCGTGCTATTTTTGTGCACAGTAAGTGTAACGTTGCTCCGATCTTCGATTGGTAAGCTGAATACTCTGTGGCATTCCTTCAATCTATCTATTTATTGCTAACACCACGTATCGCAAAGGAGAGATCGAATTTCTCTTGAATGATTTTTGCCCACTGAAAACGCACTTCACTTCATTTTTGCCGGTTCCTGACTGCTTTACATATTTCCGAGGGCTGTTTCTTTCTTCAACCTTCGTTTGTAGCTGTAAACAGTCACGCGAGCGGTGGGGAACTGGAATGCCCAGAAGGTGGCTGCGCATCTCCCCTCTCCCGAGTTGCAGGCACGTAAACATGGTTGCTACAATTGATTCTTCCGCCAAGTACCAGTTGCGTAGTGTAATTCGATTTCTGAACCGATTATACGGCGAAAACTTTATGGCGGATGGTGTATGAAGTTTAAAGGCCGAGCCGATGTTCACGATGAAGGGGGACAAGGACGCAAGTCTGTCGTATCAGAAGTCATTGTTCAACGAGTTGACAAAATGGTTCGAGAAAAACGAGGATTTACCACTTTTTTCGTGAACTAAAAGGGCCTCCAAAGTACAGAGGAACTTTACTTGCGTGAAGTGCTGCGAGTCGTCGTGGCATAGAATCTATTAAATGATTAATGGTGTCTTCTAGAATATTTAACTACTCTTCTGTAACAGCTGCCACGAGTTCTTTCTTATTGCTGGGTGTTCGGGGTCGTTTCGCCATATTTGTCTGGATTATGTGCCAAACATTCTCTATCGCATTCATGTGATTGGCCTGGCCATGGTAAAATCCGAATCCCCTGTTCCTCTTTCCATGTGGTTGTTGTTCTTGCTTTGTGGCAGGGTGCTCCATCCTCCATAAAAGTGGCGTCTTCTTTAGATAAAATGGCGTTGTCGAATATCAGTAGTAGTCCTTCTGTTAATATTTGGATATTTTTTGCCGCATTTATATTTCCGTCGCAGATTACTAATTGCGATCTTCCACCGTACCATATCGCGCCCCACACCATGATGTTCACACCGCCGTATTTCACCGTCTGATGCAAAAATTTGTCATCCAGTTGCTAGGACGAACGTCTCCATACCCATGCACGACCACTATCACAGAATTGGCAGTATCTGCTTTCGTCTGAAAAAATGAAGGATCGCCAAAACTCTTCGGGCTTCGTTCGCATTTCGATTGCCCAAGCCATTCGGCGCCGTTTTTGAAACGCCGTAAGGAGAGGTTTTTTCTTTGCCACCCTTTTATACATCCCTACACTGTGGAGGTATCGCAGAACGGTGCGCTGACTTTTCTGTGAAGTTGCCGTAAGCTCAGCTGTACTTTTTCGCGGTTCTCTTAACACTTCGCGCGCAAGCACCCTTTTACTTCTTTCAGAAGGTCCGGCACGACCTGGTCTCGGCTCCACTGTTGTTCTTTCCTTGCGTTTAAATTGTGTAATCACGGTTAACTGTGGACAACCTAATACTTAAAAATTTACTTATTTCATGTTCCGAAGCGCCGCGTTCACTCTGGCCAACGATGCGACCCCGGGTGAAGTCGCTATTACTCGAACCTTGTAAGAGAGGCATAGTTGTAACGATACTAAACTATGACGAATTCCTTCCGATACATCTACCCCTACCCTAATGACAAGAGAAAGTTCTTAATTCGTTCTTAGAATTTAGCTGTTTGAATTGAAAAAATGGAACGTTATTAATTTCTAGTATTACCAAGATTTATGGGAGGAAGAAGTAAGAAGAAGTATTGCAGTAATGATCGATCTTTCGCAATGATATATTAATCCTATTTTTTAGGGATCTTCTCTTTGGGCAATCAATAAATATAATTACCATCGAAAATCTGAAGTATTCTTAAATATGTTCTATTTGTTTGAATGCGAGAGTGATTCTAATTTAGTTAACATAGGCTGTATATAAAAATTGAGACATCATTTTCTATTTGTTTATTTTATTATATAGCTTTAGATATTTATGTTGAATACTTTAAAAGTATACTATGAAATAATTCATGCGTTCATGCATTATTGTTGCCAACTCGTATGTTGACGCTATCTGTATTTTTATTTGAGTTTTACAAGATCAAATAAACCGTTTTCAAGATATCAGAATCTGTGTGTGTTGATATTTATCGAAAGAAACGACGTCATTCAGAATAGACATGGACAATGCTAATATATATTGTCATATATTATCACTATGAAGAATTTAAAAATATCCTCGCATTGTTCTAAAACACAACAGAAGCACTTCCCAAGGACTATATTATCTTTGCCGACAGCTTCTCTTCATAGAGATAAGTATAGTTTGTATATAAAATGGACGATAGTATATCCGCAATCATTTTAGTGTTATTATTATTTTCAATTATGGCAAACAGAATTTATTACTCTTAAAATATCTGGGCGTTATCATTTGCTCGTTTGATTAATTAGTTTATTGTTTAGTGTTTTAGTTATAATTGTTTTAGTTATAATTATTTAATAATTTACTTAAACAAACAGATTATTTGTAATCTACTTATATTCATTATCATTAATGAAACATTGCTAATCATGCACACATACAGTTGTCAAATAACGCAAGGAGGTTTCAAAATAATACTTTTTTATCCTACGTTAAATATTTAAAGTCAATATCTCTTAATAAATAGAAGTTAAGTCACTTTAAATCTTTGAATATTGTCAGAAAAATATTAATTTTTGGTATATCTTGTATTTAAATTCATTCTCTTTATTATAATCTTTCTATGAGACTTGTGCAGAAGTAAGCATAACAGTTTTACAAGTTGGGATAATTTGTCTTCTGTTTTTAAACAGTTATTGTATTTTCTGGTAACAGTTAGTGATATTCAGTACATATATTTAGCATATATTGGTATTTTGAATTAATCCCGTTGAAATATCTTTTCTTTCTGAATCAAAATAGGGGAATAAGCAATACACTCAGAGACTGTTGAATTACCAGCCATGATGTATTTTCTTCTATTTTTCGGAACTATACAATCTGTACTCATTAATTAGGTTGATTTCTCTTTTCGAAGGTGGTTAGATATCCAGACCAATCTGTCAACTTATAAGTTTTTTATTGGTGGCATTTGAAATACAATACAATTGTTGCAACACAACCAGTATATTTCCTTATATGAGTTAAAAAAGAATAATATGCAATTGTTGTAATCATATAACCGAAACTATTATTACAGTATGGGTTTATTTTTAAACGTTTGTGGTTAGTATGTTCTATGTTGATATCACGACTCGATCAATGCTTACACTAGTGCTCATAAAGTGAATACCATCTTAAGAACGTTGTATTAAGATTATTTATGTGAATAACATGTATGTTTATTAGAAATTATAGTACTGAAACGGAGGAAATTGTGTTATAAAAAATACGTAAGTTATACACATTCGGCCAAACAGTGGTTTCGTCACAAACTCCACCTACGTATTTTATTGCAGTTTGGCGCAAGTTTTTACTAATTTATTTAAAGTTGTTGCCGTAACATTAATTCATTTAGAATAAAGGTATCCCATAAATGCTTCGCTGAACTTAGATTTTGCTGACATGCTTTTCTGTTTAGTTTGCGCTACATTTTTGTATGGGATCGAGATTCGATGATTATGGCGGTCAGATTATATTTTTGTGATGCAGATATGGTATTTTACGTTTTCCATGAATGGACATGAATAGAAGTATGCTTCTATGCGAGCATGTCATAAATTAACATCAAATAATCATCTTGCGTTAAGGAAAATGAAACTAAAGTACACGTTAGTTATTTACACGACTTAAATGTGACTGGTATTTGAGAATTACATGGTTAAAATTTGACAAAAAGTTTGTTCATACATCTAAAAGAATGCCTAGAAAATAACACCAAGATAAGAAAACGGTGTAAATACAGCTTCTTATCTTGGTGTTATTTTCTAGGCATTCTTTTAGATGTGTTTTAAATACGTCATGGTAAGCCTTCAGAAATCATTCACATGTGCAGTTTCCCTATGTACTACCTTGGTGCAAACGCCCTCTCGGGAGAGCAATCCACGAATTGCACGAAAGAAGGGTGGGAAACTGTACCCGCTTCTTTTCGCTTTTTGCGAACAAATGTTTCTTTCTTTTGGCACTAGTTAGCGCCAGGAATATTCATTTGTATCGTAGAGTTATGTATGGTGATAGAAGCAGCGAGGGAATTACATGTGTTGGCATAAAACTGCTCGAAACAACGCTGATGACGCCGGGAACGCAGAAACATGTCCGTGTGTTAGCGTTTTTATGTCTCACATGTCTTTATCGTGAATTTCTTTCACTAATACTATGAGAAAGCTGTATTTGCAGCGCTTTCTTAAGTTTGTTCATGTTTAAAAATTATAAATAGATGCTCATTCTGTGAAATTGGACTGTTATTCTGATGAAAATTTTGAAACCATCAATCTACTGTTTAGATCATTGAATATCAAAATTCGAGGATATATGTGCAATACGTATATAGAACTATAGATTTCTTAGTAACTAGTTCAGGAATTAATTTAGGTATATGTTTCTTTTAAAAAATTGCTGAAACATTATAATACATAATTTAATCGTGCATCGGCGACATCAAGAAGTGCCGCTTTCTTCTATTTCCGGAGAATTTTCCACATAATACATTCGATTAGACACACTCTTACTTTAGTGTTAATTAACGAATTTCATTTTGTTCACTTTAAAAGTTCTTGAGAACTTAAAAGCATAAACACGTAATAAACGTAAATGCACTAATGATATCGAGTAGAATAGCTATTTAAAACACAACCTGTTATAATAAACTGACTCCATAAGTATGACCAACGGGAACGAGCCACTTACGGAGACGTTATCATCAATGCTGAAAATATCCTCGAAATTATAAACGCTCCGTTTGAAGTTGTCTGTCTGGCTTACTCATTGTAAAGGAGCGTTATTGACTTGTTAGTCGGTTGATGTACGCTAATTTTATGTTTGTGTACTTAACGCATTACGAAGGCGTATTTATTGTGTGAAGTTTACCGTATTGTTGATTTATGGTACGCGCTTGATGAATATAGCATTTCGTTTTGTATTCGGCACGGAAATAAAAAAGTTTTCAGCAAATACGTTTGTCCATATAAACATACCGTAAAACAGTTTGCAGATAAATTACTAATGATCGATTAAAACGTTGGTATTTAATATTCAGAACGTATTTTCTGCATTCTGGACTACAGTAGTGAATGATTTAATACTCACACCGAATAAGTGTCAATCCTTCGCTAAGTCAATGCAAAATTGTGTACTCAATAATTAATAAACACATGCAACAATAATATACAGTGGAGACAGATAAATAGTATAGGTAAATGGATATAGATATATTGATGAATATACAGATATAATCTGAGCAACGGTTATAATACGCACATGTGTCTCCCGTTATTCTTTCTCGCTGCAGTGTTCCTCTACAATTAGTCTATCAGTCATTCGCCGTAAACAGCACTACTATTACCGTACTTCATCATGGTTATAGCTACAGTGGGGAAACAGGATTGTAGATACCTCCCCGTCGTTGACTTTGCTCAGATTATGTCTGTATACATATTGTTATATAGTATACTTCATTTAATTTTATATATTAAATACAAAACAATTTATAAAATTCCGAACCTATTAAATAAATTCCATCAAATCCATTTTTTCAGATGGCCATAGAAATAGTACACATGACAGCAAAATAAGATTTGTTGATATAAATGTGCTTTTGTGTTGTTAAAGTTAATATTTTGTAGAATAGCCTTTAGATGTTGCTACTCCAGCACATCTTCTCGGTAAAACTCTTGTAAAAAACTTGTCGGAGAATTAGACCTTATAGTAGTCTCAACATCCCCTGATATGGGGATATACAGAGTTGAACATTGCTCTGGCCAGTCTAACTCAGTAATGTGCTGTTTTTTCTAGTCACTGCTTTACGGTCCTCGCCGTATGCTTAGGGTCGTTATCGTGCATTAGTTTCCATGATATTGGAAGTCATTCGTCCGCATATGGTTCCATTATATTTTCTAAAATATTACGATAAACAAACTGATTCATTCTTCCGTGGATTTTATATATAGGGCATACACCACGTCATGTCATAGAACCCCATACCATAATATTCCCCCGCCGTGTTTTAATAGTATAATTAGGGTTAAATCTAGCGTTGATGGGATTTCGTACATACGTTTTTCAGATCCAAATCTATTATACTTACTTTTTTCTATCCATAAAACATATTTCAAGAGAGAAAGCGGCTTATCCTTGTGCATCCTGGCAAATCGTAATCATCTGAGGCGATTTTGTTTTGAATCAAGTGGCTCTCGCTCCGCAATGCACCCACACAAGCCAAATTCATTGAAGCGACGACGGATTGTTCTTGCCGATATGACAGCATGAAATTGTTTGTTAAATTCGGTTTTTATCTGACTACTTAGTCTTACAGTTATAAGAAATAGATTCTTTTGACTTAACCGCCTACTAATTTTATCTTACCGTGCAGTCGTTTTACGAGATTTTCTTTTTCGTCTTTATTTTCTAAGGTGTTTAGTGTTCTAGTATGTTTTAATGCATTTTGTACTAATTTTCTGGACCAGTTAAATGCCCGCGAAATCTCTGAATCGTAGGTCCCTTTTTCTTTAATTGTAAAAATTGCTTCCCTTTCACTTGGTGTACAATGCTGAGCTCGTCGCATTATACCAATACCTAATTTCTTGTTATTAATAACGCATTAGTGTATTCATCAACAATAAGTAACTTTGTAAATTGGACGTACAATTTTTTTTCTTAATATACTTTTATGGGGCATATTGTTGCAAAAAGTATATAAATTTATTACTTGCTACCTTATCGAGAGGTATATTTCTACTTCACATAACCGTAAATTAAAATATTATTTATTGGGTGATATTGATGATGCTAACGAAAGACACTGCTGTAGAGAAGTTTGCGAAGTCTTTATGTTTTTATACTCCCGCATTCCGTTTCCTATTTTGCAAAGTAAATGCAAAAAGTAAAACTTTTCAGATAGACCATAATGCCAGTTTCTATTAAATAATAAGTAAATAAAGTAAATAAAATATGTGTATGCACTGTTGCACTTTCATCTCGTTATTTTTTTGTAGTTCGGATGTAGTTTAGGTACTGAATTTAAAGTCTTAGTAATAGGAAATATGCGTTTTACATAAAATCCGGTTCTTACATGTTTCAGGAAGATAGATATTGTGTAGTAATAGTCTATTTCCTGTTATCTGCGGTAAAATAACAGATTATATATGTGTCGTTTGAGAGAATACGCAAGAAGGAATGATATTAAACGTCAGTGAGTGATGTCATGAAAATGTGTTCAAGATGTTATAAATTCATAATGTGTCAGAGATCTTATATGTTTTACTGTAAGAATTAGTAAATAAAAGCGTTTCCTTCGTTATTATATTCATGGTTATCAGAAAAAAAAATCGCTTTTTAATGACAGTAACTTTTTTTTTTCAATGACTCAAATAACTGGCCGGAACTAAGAAAAAGGTTAGGAAGACTAGAAAGCTAGTTCAAACCAAATATAAATTAATGTTAGAGTGAATATGTATACATTACCCACCTTAAATATGGAATCAACCGGTTTTACCAAAACGGTACTATAGAGATAGTAAAATGCTGTTTATTATCTTTCGTTTATTAAGATTTTCATAGTCGTTTATTGAAATGTCCAACATTTCCAAGCTTCGGTATTCTGTCAACATATGAATTTAGCAATTCGGGGAATATCACATAGCAGGCCCTTTATAGTTTCTTCCAGCATCTCTAGAAATCATCTAGTAATTTTCTTCAGTTTATGCTCCAGTTTGTTCTAAATGAATTTAATAAACCAAAGGTCTGGCAATTGTGGCCGCCACACCACTTCTATCAATGTGCCTTCCTCTTGCCTTTCTTGTTACAAACTTCTGCCACAATCTTGAAGTACGGCATTGCAGAGGCATGCAGCATGTATATAATATAAGTATTTTTTAGTTTGTTCTTCCTCAACTTCTAACAATTTCCCAACTTCGTTGTTATCATCTTTACGTTATCGTTCGAAAAAGTTCAAACTTGGACTAGTTCCAATCGTTAAGCGTTCTGTCCTTGTGATAATTTGTCCAATGCAACATTTTATTCTAACGCCCTTTCTTAAGCAAAAGATGTTTGGCAGGTATGGGATCGACATAAGTTTTTATTCATGACTTACATTAGCTAATTCTTGCTTTTAATCAAATTAAGCGAAGTAAAAAGAAAGATGAGAAGGAAAAGTAGAAGAAAGAGAAGATAGACGAGGCGATGAAGATGTAAGAATAAGGAAGGACGAGAAATGTAAAACAGGAAGAAGAAAAAAAAGAAACGGGAAGAAGATAAGGGCAAAGAGACCCCGCTGGGCTACTGGGCTGTTTTGGTGGTGCAGGTGTAGACGATTTGATAAAAATGTATTAGATCGTGCATAAGGAGAGTTATATGAGAATGTAATAGGAAGATGGTATGCCAAGTGAGGAGAGATTATGTGGCCAAAACTTTATCTTCCAAGAAGATAACAATTCCAAACATTAATCTCGTTTATGTAGAACTTATTTGATATCACTCGAGGAAGAAGGCAAGTTGATGCGGATAAATTCCCCCTCCTCTAATCTCCAAAATCTGTTGCCAGTAGAACTAATATGGGATGAATTACACCGAAGAATTAAAAAAAAATGAGTTAATAGCGCACGAGATCTTTGGCAAAAATTCCAGGTAGCATGGTCTAAAATTACAGGTAATTATCTGGGATATTTGATTAGCAGAATGCAAGAATACGAGAAATCACTTTAAATTAAATTATTGCGATATTATCTGTTTCTTTTTCGTTGTTAAACATTCTTTTCGCGATGTTAAATATCTATTAATAAATATTACTACAAACTAACTCTATATTTCAGTTTAAATCAATTTTATAGTGGTCTCCATATATATGGATAGTAACGTATATATCGAAGATATATACCGTGTGCCACTAAAGATTTTTCTTCGCAGTATTTTAGGTTCAAAATGTTTTTCAATTTGAGCAATGCAAAAAAATAGTATTAAATAATCGTAAATAATTTCAATACGCATATGTACATACATAAGCATTGGAAACTTTGCGTTATCATGATCAATCGATCTATGTTTCGAGCAAACAAATAATTGCTTGGTCAGTACTTATTGCGAAAGTGGAACAAATCACAGAGAGACCGCTGTAATTCAACTAACTTAATGGGTCAATATGTTATTTAAGCAGAATTGGATGCCACGTATGATAATACATAGCGTATAATAACGTCTAGAGAGAATCCATTAGACGAACGGAACTAACAGAGCAAGACGGACTCAATTACCGTCGATAATTAATTAGGAGACGCAGATTCCAAAGAAGCACCGGTAGTAATTACTACGAGTACGGCTAGGAATTACGTAATTAAGGTAGTAGAAAGGAATCTATGTTATTCGTGTTGCGTGACATTTAGTTGGTAGGGACACTTGCTTTCGGTGATCGTGCGCAAGATATGATGTAATAATTTGTAGCCGTATTATTAGCAGTTAGTGACATGCATTGGACACTTGAGAAGTATGAATATCTTAAACTTAACAGATCATTTATAATTAACTGGTACCTTAGAAATAAAACAATTATCTGTTGTATATGTATTACGTAGAATACGTATGGACAACATTTGAAGCATATCGGGACAAACTACCATTACGGGGTGTACACACAGGATGACTAGTAAGTTGGTGCATGGGGAAGTATTAGTAGAATTTATTCGCAAGTCGTTTTTATTATACAACTTTAAAAATTTTATAAACTCAATACTTTATGAGATACTGAAAATTTTGAGTAGAAACTTACACTCTAGCACTAAGAAGATACTTTTTGTCCAAAGTAGTAGAATAATTGTCGATAGGAATAAGTCGATTAGCGAATTTCTTTAATAATTCTATACACATTTCCAGAAAAATGAAGATTGATTTGGAAGATATTGGGAGTTGTTTTTTCCAAAAGAAAATAGAAAAAAAATATGTGTTTATACAGTACAATTTTGCTAATTCGTAGAAATTGGTGAAAGGGGACGTCAACGAATATAACGATTTTTGCACTCAAACTGCTAAAAGTGAGTATTCTAGTACACACATGGGTTGAATAAAATTTGATTGAATATTTTTTTTCAAGCAAAACTTTTGCATTAAACATTAAAGTATGACTCTGTATCACATTAGTTCAAAGATTTTATACGAGTAAGCAGCGCTCGCTATTTTCTATACTCCATTTGATGCACAAGTGAAAATACTTCAGAGATTCTTTATGCGGTATCAAACTCTTTCTTCCTTATTTGATCCACAATCAATGATGAAATTATCTCTTCATCTGAAACCAGAATTTCTTCATCGCCATCAATATACCATTATGCAGTTTCCTAGTTGGTTATATCGAGTAGAAGAACGTCACTGCAAATATCAGTAATTTCGTATACTTTCTTATCACCACTGACTTGATAGTAATCTACGTCGTAAACAAGCTACAGGATTAGAATCCTCATTTTCGTTCTTTGCCTTGAACAGGCGTCTATAGGAAATATCATCGCTGACAGCAAAATCAAATTCAACTGTAATAATGCAGTTTCACTCTTCGAATCACGTGAAGATTCACTGCGTGAATAAGGGGATAAACAATTGTGTGGTAAAAGCATTGCTCGAATGGGTTGGTCTTCAGTGTATAGTACTTATATATTGGGATGTCCAGGGGCAGTATACAGAGTTTGGCAGACTAAATGTATGGATTTTGGACGGCCATTGTTCTCATATGCCTAGAGCTAGAAGAGTGTGGTGGGGCTTTTTCATTTACTTTTCTTGGAAATTCATGCACTTTTCAGCCGATTCCTGTACAAAATAAGCAATAGTTTTGGAGACAAATCCTTCATTTTTCTTTTAAGTTTAGACAAAGAAAATCAGGGATTCATTTATGAAAAACATCCACTGTAATTCATTTCTTATTTTGGGAACAATTTGGGCTCCTTTTAAATGTCTTAGGTTTATCTGTCTTTCCAACAACCAGCAGTTTCAGATTATAAATAACGGAGATATGGATACAAGGAGTGAAAGTAAATTCGTTCCTGCCGACTTTGGGACCTCGTGCTATTTTTTGCCCTGATTATACTACCAATTCGTTTTGAACAATACTATTGTAGTATTTTATTTATTTGTTTCGTTAATTTTAAAAACGTTCCGCCAACTTTCACTAGGTTATTTGTCATGTATTATTATTCGCTGAAACGTCATGAAATTTTAATATTCGTTCAGAAGTTCAGTTAATATAGCGGAATTCCAATAATATTCAATCTAGGTTAGGTTAACTATTGGATACGATAATATGTATATTTGTTTCGTATATAAATAACAAGCAATAAGAAGTTCTAGTTTTGTTTTTAGTTTGACTGTGTAAACAGCTCTGTGAATTTAACGAAATAGCTCGATAAAATAAATTCAAACTCGTTTGAAATAAAACTTTATAGTGGTACTAAAGTTTGTTTTGAAAAATACGATGCAAATAGTTATATTTAAATAGTTCGAGTAACAATAAAAGACACATAACCTATTGTCTTATCACTGTATGCTCGTAACTCTAAAGACACCAACAAGCGTTATTAAGAGAATACAGTGCAATTACATATCCGGTGTTACCGGAAATGATGGTAACTTTCCCATCTAAATTCAACGCCCTCTATAGGTTTACATTTTTGCGAAGATAATGATAAACAAAATTAATAAATTAAATTAAAAATACAGAAATAAGGTTGCAAATCGTCGATGTGAAGTATATGTAAAGGGCTCGCTATTAAGAAACGTAGCAATAATTTATATCATTCACACTTCATTTTAGTAGAGCGTAAATGATTCTTATAGTTTTTAACTACTTTCGTTTTTAGTCTTCATTGCCTTATTTGTACCTGTTTTATTGATTATTATTATTATTAGTTTCTTTTACTGATTTAACTTAATTTTGTTTAGATGTAATTTTGATTTTTAAAGTTTTCTTTTGCTAGTAACATGAGACACTGAAAACCCTTCGGTATGTCTCTAACCATAACTCAAGAGTTGGGTGTACCAATGCCACAGCGTTTGCGTTTTGCGATTTAGTGACATGAGACTTCATTTACATTATAAGTACTCCAACAATTTCAATTTTCTTGTATTTTATCAAAGTGTATAGATTTTATCTCTACCTATCAATTGTCAAAAATTTGGTGCACAGACAAGTTATCTTCAATACTCTACTATTGTTTTATACACTTAGTTCTGCTGGTTTGTTAATTGTTATCGTCTCCTTTGTTTTATTGTTTGTCATTTTTGATTAACTATTTAATACCATAACTTTTTAAATTACGGGTTTTTAATGGACAATATGCATATTTACTAGCTGTTACGGTGCCCACATACGAACTATTTTAGTGTACCGTGAATTTGACAGAAACTACCACAATACTCAAAAAGATATTTAATCAACACTCTAGTAGGTCTATCAGCTAGCAATATTCAAGATAACCTTTCACTCCAGTTATGACAATTAATAAATAAGCTAAAAACTACAACGCGACCTGTTCTGATGCTAAGAATGTAACAAAATTGAAGTTGTGAAGTGTTTATAGCGTAACCACGACGATGTCTGATCTCACTAACAACAAAATGAGATAAAAGGGATCAAAATTCCATTCATACAGAATTACGTTTAAGAAGTAAACAACTACTAACAACCAAGGCGGAACCAGCAAAGAAATATAAACTAATAAGAAAAATATAAAGAAATCGATTAATTACTGTTATTTCTTGTATACAATAATAATATAATTATTGACAGATTGAGAATTTTTGTAACTACGTTGCTTGTTCATAAATTTGTCGTTACAGGAAACGGTTTCACGCTTTTTTTTCTACTCAGCGTATTATTTTTGATTCAGGGATATCTGGTATAGTGGTATCTACTTTTCTAACACTTTTCAAATAATGTAAAAAGATGTTCGATTTACGATAAGAATGTTGGGATTACTTACAATATTACCAAAAATTCAATTAAGCTGCCTACAACACTGATGATTAATCTACAAAAAAAAGAAATCAATAGTTTTTTTCTAATAATTGGATGGTATTTTGCTGTTATTTAAAAGTTAGCAGCTTAAGGGAGATACACTTGTAAGACCTCACTGCACATTTGTGTTATATTAAAGCTGATATGACATATATTATTCAAATTCCTAAATACATTGTTTTCAGTTATCATTGCAACACCTCTAAATTGTTTCAGTATTTTCTTGAAACTATATACACTTCTAAAGGTTGTCTTAAACGTCTTTATGTCAAATTACATCAGTGTGGTTAACTTCCTGAAATGATCAGCTGTTCTGGGTATGTTCTTCCGAGAACAGATATTGCAATTTTATAACTACAATGCAGATGTACAAAAATGTATACAGTACCTCTCAAGTAATCGATGGTGATGTCTCGCCAAAACTTGTGACAAATTCTTTGTAGCCAGGATGTTATTGTTGTCAATTGCGTGTAGAATTTCATCTCTTTTGGCATTAGTAATAACAGATGTTAGTCTATTCTTTTTATTACGGGCAGGAACGATGCATCTATTTATTTTTATATTTTTGTAGCTGAGCTAAATGTTGGACGATCTAGATATGCTATTTAGAACAAATCTGGTACTCGTATTTGGGTAACACCAGTTTTCTTCTACATTATACATTCTCCATGAATAATTAATGTTTCGAAATAAGATATATTCAGAGTATTCTTAAATACAAGAAAATCGCAGAAGGATGGTTAAAGATTTATTTTGAAGTGATACAACTAGTAGTGCACAAGCTTGCAGTCTAAGAGTATAATTCTCAATAACTTATACCATACAAAAAATACATCTAAGGTCTTGCTATCGACCGCACAGATTTATATGTGAACCCGATAGAAAACTTATGTTCGTTTCCTAAATATCATACAAAGTTTCTTTATTTAAAACATAATTGCATTCAAAAAACCTCAAGCAATGAGATGCCAAATTATTTATTATTATTGCTTTCGTTGATTGTTTATTACCCTTCAAATCTAGTACCGTAGTGTGCCATGTATAACATTAAGACGGTTACCCAATTGTTTGAATGTTTTACAATTTACTGAGTACCATATGGAAAATAATAGTGCTTTTTCTACAGAAAGCTACGATATATCAGGTCTTTAGTTTAACATAATATTTACTATGTTGAAATAGAATGCAATTGAAAGTTTCTCTTAGAATGTACAAATGCTACCACGTTTATAAAAGTTGTCGAATGCTCATTAAAAAAACCTTTTCATCCAATATAGTACTAGGGTTGACAGTTCAGCTAATAATGCAAACTAAAAACACGATGGTAATAGAGGGATGTTTCAGTAAGATTAAGTTTTATTCGAACTTCAGCTAAGTGAGCTAAATATAAATTTTGTGCTTTCAGAAATATTTTCGCACGCACCACATAACCTAGCTAAACGCAATACGTGGAGTTGTTCATTTGTCATTTATGCGGTTAACCTTAATCAAGATACTTACACGTGGAGTTGTTTAGCGTCAATTTGCTTGACAAATGACCGCCAATTATTTTTGAATGTGCCGTTGCTATTGGTGTATAGATGAGTGATTGTTTTAAATATTATACGTGGATCAGTTACGCCTTGGCGCTAAACGATTTTGATCAGTTCGAGATCACTTTGGTGACGCCATTGATGACGTTTTCACTGAACTAATGCAAAAAACACAAGTTATATAAAATGTAATAAACGTATTGCTTTTAATTCGACACTTCGATATTTACAAAGCGATATGTTTGAGCGAATGCATAGACGAACAGTCAGTTTGAATTATGGCTATTTTTGGAGGAGTAGTGAATCTTTAATCAATAAATACGGATATTAAGTGTTGTTACTAATGATAATAACGCTCAACAAATATAACCACTACAAGGCAAATATACATAAGTAGTTACATTAAAATTGAGCATCGAGTTTTTATTTAAAATCGGTGTATCCTAGCCTAACTTTACTGATATTGCTATCGCATTCGCGTTAAATCATATGAAAATTATCAGTCTGTGCGTATTTAGCATTCTATGCGAATATGAACTCGTAACCTACTTACACATGCATAGATTTGCATATATGTATATGTTTGTGGAATACTTCCTATATGTCGCTGCAAGCAAAATGGATTAATATTGTTGAATTATTGGTGTGCAATAAACTTATTCAGCGTTCTGAAGTTACATAGAATTATTCCATATGAAATATAATATATCGCCAATGTTTTATTGACGTGCGGTGGTGGCCATTTAGAGAAAAACCATTACGTTTTTAAACATCATGATAGATGATTATGGATTGACTAAGAATTGGTAAAATTCTTTTTTGAATACTACAGTGTCGGTTCATTCTATTTAATGAGCTGCACTATAAATGAAGGACTACCTCAAGAAATCCGAATCAAAAGTTAATCAAGAACAAAGCACATTTTTAATGAAAACATAGAAATTATAATACTAAAACGAAAGAGATTTTAAAGAGAACTTCAAGAATACGTAAGTCGTTATAAACACACAGCCAAATGGCACTTTCGTCAAGAAATCCACCTTTTTGTTTTATTACAGATTGGCATGGCTTTGGCTTCCTTTTTACTAATCTACTGCGTTAGTCTTAATCCACCTAGAATGATAACATTTGTTAATACTTTGCTAAACTTGAATGTCGCCCACGTATATATCTGTCTATTTCGCCCCACAATTCATCATATTCTCGATGATTCCGTCTTCTCTCTTTTGTTGTAAAAAGTTTTTTTGTAGAGCTTTGAAGGGTGCTTGGTGTTACCATCGCGCTAAAATACAAGCTGCCCGTCTTTCTTTATACACTTCTTTTCTCGATATTTCTTCAAACGTGACTTAACTTTCCAGCCCATTTACAGGAAAACATCCCCATACTATTCTCAAAACTTCTCCATGTTTTGCGGATCGCTCGAAGGCTTGTAGCAAACACCATACCTTCTTTTTAGATGCCTTTTGAGCAAAAATCCGCAGTTTATTACCAAAAACTTCGAATTTTGACTTTTTTATGAAGTAGTGGTTTTCTAGTAGTAACGTATCCTTTTAAGCTCGGTGTATTTTGTGGTCGTGTGGCTATGGATAGTTTTTGTTAATATTCTCACAGATTGTGTTTTCCGACAATTTGGTTTAATCATCGAATGAACAACAGATTTTCAAACTTCTGGTTTATTTGGATTGTAAATTAACTTCTGAATTAATTATTGAGGCACCTTTTCCAATATCCTACTTTTTATTTTTACCTACAGTACATTACATACACATATTTAATGAAAAAAATTAACACTGATTGAAAACATTGCTTAGAAACACATACAAGACGATATGCACGTGCAACTCACAGAAATGCAGTTGTTAAATCAAGCTCAGATGAATAGACGTTTCCGTTAAAATTTACAAGAATTTATGTTATTGTCAGCTAGTTGTGGATTCGCAGTTTTTGTAATCTTATAAATATTATTACATTGTATATTAAAACTATAACTCTTGACGTGATATTGTTGATGATAAATTGTCATAATAATTAGAATTGTTGTTTGAACTACTTCCATCGTTTGTTGAACTTATGTAGTCCAACGTTTTGGTAGTTTGTTTACTGCCGTCTTCAGGCTAGCCCTGAGAAGAGCATTGCCAAATTCATTAGCCGTTCGGTGATGTTTTTGTCTTCCCTATATTTTTTTATTAGTGAAACTTGTTGTGTATGGGGATCAAACTGGATTTATTTTCCTTCGACTTTCGTATTCCACCTGACTTAACCACTAAGCTAGGGCGGACCGAAATTACTGTGTTAAACTCATATTTAAGCTGCAATTTCCTGCACAACATTTCTTTTTTGACATTTTGCTAGTTTTGGATAGGCGGACTTACGAGTTATAGTGTATCTTAACAATGAAAGAATATTTCTAGATAGATCCTTTCCTAAAACATATACCCAAGCTGTATCTCTTGATGTTCTATACGTCTACCATTAGAATTTAGTTATTAATCCTGCATATTTAAAATAGCGTCACGTTTTAAATTATATATACTCCATTTCATACTACCATATATACATTTAATGATATTGATTTGATTTATTAGTGTAGTTAACTTTGCCCGTTTTGGGAAAGGGTAAATTTATTTTAAACGTTGCATTTACCGTCACCTGTTTCATTTCTTTAGTACAAGATATCTTTTAAACTACTGAAGATGTTTGTATTTTACAGAATTTAATCATACTAAGCATACGTAGCATAAAAATAGCAATAAAACTTGCAACTAATGGAATAAGATATTAATTCACACTTCTTCATGCTCAAGATTCGTGACTTTGCGTTCGAAGTTTTTTTATATAATATATAAAATGGCAACTTTTTGCAATTATTGCGGTACTTAATATGCTCTTGATGTTATCTATACGAAAATACTGGCAAATGATCGTATTTTTGAGTACTATTTCCGTCGTGACCTTTATACGCATGTCCGCAGCGATTAGAGATAGGCTGAATGTCAATAGTCATACATACACAGTTACTCGCAAAAGATTAGGTTTATTCAAATAAATTTGTTTTGAGTCAAGGAAACCTGCTTATGTAACAGCAAATCCAATAAATAAAAAAGACTCCCTTAAATAAACATTAATTTTTGATTTAACCCAATAATAGGATTTCTTAAAAGTAAAAGAAAATGTACGTCTAACAAAATTTATCATCTAAGCAAACAACATTTTGCTCCAAGGAAAAATTGATTTTATGAAAAATACATACGCTGAAGAGCAGATTTTTCAGTTACACATATACGTAAACAAATTTATCGTATATAGTGCGAAAAAAACGTAAATCTCTTTAACGTTTTTCGTTAACATTTTGAAGAGTTTGAGAAAAACAAACTGTAGTGTACCATTTAGGTTCTCCAGTGCTACAGTGGAAACATATCCAGTATTAAAAAACAATGTGACGATCATCTTTTTATTTCGACTTTTTTCACGAATAGTTGTTGGAGCCGATTCGTTTTGAAAGATTCAAACTGATGACTGTTGCTTTCCTTCGCAATTATAGCACTATACCAATGTTTTATCACCTGTAATAATGTTGTACACCAAATGAGAAGATTCATTGTCATACTTAATTGCCTATTCAGTGTAGATCATACAGCACGATTTCGTTTTTGATCTGGAGTCGAATTGTAGGGAATTCAACGGGTGCGAAGCTTACGTACCATTAAATATTTGTGTGAAATGATGGTAATTGCTTTCATACCAATTTTTAGAGTTACATGAATACTCCTGGCAGCAACATATTGGTCTTTTTCAATTAGGCTTTGTATAAAATTAATATTCTTTTGGGTAACTGGCATAGGAATGCGAAAATTGCCGCTTGAGAAAAGTTTACCATGTAAAAATTCATCACAAGCTAAGGAACACAACCTGTTACCAAACATTCGATGTTCTCAAAACATTCCTTATTACTTCTTAAGCTCTGCTTTCCATTGTCAAAAATCACGACTCGATAATGTTCTTTATTTAATTCCATGATTTCTTAGGGAAAGGATTATTTTAAAATTATATATTCTAAGTATCTTCAAGAACATTTTATAACTTTCAGTATAATTAAACTTGTAACAACTAGGCTAAAATGTGAAGCAAAATTTGTTTGAAGAGCAGAAAGAGAACGGCTACGTATTAGCTACGGTAACGCTGATGAAATCGAAGAGACTGACAATATTTTTAAAGACTGTATTAAGTGTCTATTTTTACAATCTTTAATTCTTTTCTCTTCTCAAATAAGTTACAATCTTAAATAATTACAAAAATTAAAATAATTAATCGCATTAGTCATGTAATTTTCGCCATATAGGAATTTATTGAGGTTGGCAACTAAAATTTTGTGATGAAAACAATACCTAAAAAGAATTGACATGACTAGAGTATGTTTCAATAACACCACCCAACACAATTTTGCTCTCTTCTATGTGAGACTTGCTCTTTACTAATTTGGGTATGCTGAATCCGAAAATCATATTACTTTTTGCGTATCACATCAAAATTTAACTCTACGATATAATATGCTCTTTCAAGAACCACTAATGCAGCTAAGTTGTTACTTAAGAAGTGAGAAGATATAAATAAACTATAAAATTTTACTAATGCATTTATTTATTTAAGTACAACATTGATAAAATTACAATTTTCTTGCAATTTCCAACGTAATTAAATTTCCGAAAAAATCGGTCTCGGAGGGGACTTGAACCCAACATCTCTCCCCTCGGAGACCGAGTTTTTCGGAAATTTAATTACGTTGGAAATTGCAAGAAAATTGTAGTTTTATCATTACTAATGCCAACGATGGCTTGGTATTAATATTTATATTAATGTTACTATTAATATGGATGTTAGTTTAACTACTACGCACTTGCCGTTTAATAATATAGTGTCCGTGAGATATTACAAGATATCTACTGGCATCGTGACATCTACGGGGATTTAAGGTGACTTGGATTCAATGGCCTCGTGGTGCAAGGGTTTAGCACGCTATACCGGAGATGTTGGGTTCAAGTCCCCTCCGTGACCGATTTTTTCAGAAATTTAATTACGTTGGAAATTACAAGAAAATTGTAATTTTATCATTACTAATGCCAACGGTGTAAGTACAATATTAGTCATGAGTATATTAAACGTATCTAATTTATTAATCATTAAAAAATTACAAGAGTACTTGTAAAAACACAAACAACAATCAGGGAATAAATTTACGTTTTCTGCCGTGTATTTTGGTTTGGCAGTCTTTTGCAATACTTCAACAGTAGTCGGCCATCATATGAGGATCCCATGTTCCTTGGTACCGAGTTTCCATGGCTTTTAAATCTTGATAAAATCTCTATCAAGAGGTCTATGAAAGAAATGATTTGCCTTATGCTCATGTTACTGCCTGGGCAGTGAAATTTTTGAAACATTGATTTCACTAGATTTTTGTAGTTGAAGGCGTTTTTATTTCCAAAAAATAATTGTTCGCAACCATAGTGAATGAAGTTGAGGCTTCTTTCGCAGCTTCGTTCATAGAGTTAATGAAATTTAGATCTGTCATTAAAGATCTAATTTGAGGTCCATCAGATACCCCAGCTTTAATTTTTTCGAAACTTAATCGTGGAAACTGTTGACGTATATACTTGAAACAGGCCCCTTGCAAATCTAGATCTGCAACATACTGCCTCATAAGGCTCAGTTTCGGCAAACAAGAGATGCTGTAGAAAAGAAACGTGACGTGATAGGGAAAAGAGGGTTTCATATTTAACATTAGCGTACGTATAGTAGTTACAAACAAGTGACATATTTTAATCAGCAGAAAAAAATATTTATTAGTCAGTGTAGTAAATAACTCAATGAATCCACGCCCATGCAATTCCAACCTGGGACTTTGTGTGAAAGCCGTCAAGAAAATAGCGAGGTTGGTAACACTGCCGAGAACAATTTTTCTCATTTTGCCATTTGAATTAAAAGTGTGTAGCAGGTATTTCTAACAAACACTACAAAGGAGAAGGGGGTAATATTATAAACTACTTACTAAAAAAAATGGAAACAGAAACCATAGGTACATGATGGATGTATGCATCTACTGAGTACTAAAACATTTATCCAAACACAATCAATACCATTTCCTATTTCTAAAGACTGTTATTTTATTAAAGTATTATTTTAAATTCAGCAAGTATTTGTGTTCATGTAAAATGAATTTTAAGAAAATTATTTTTTGGCGGGGAGAAGCATTAACACTATTTCTGCCATTGTATGTATAATTTTCGGTAACAATAGGTAGATATGATAGTTTGCTTTTTTCAATCCAACAATCTGCATGTCTACCCATTAATATGTACCAAACAACAATTTTTATTATAATGTACTGCTAAAATGAATGAATTTAATATGATTTGTATAGTCCTGGCAACTTGGATATAAAGCCAGTCATAATATCGAATGCTGATTGCATGATGAATGATATCTTTTGCTTATTTTTTATTTTAAACTATTTCTGTAGGCACTTATTACCTCCAGGAAAAATAATGTGAAAAATACAAATGCCCTAATTAATTATCTAAAAATTTAGCTAGAACAGATTGTAAGATTTGAGCGTGCACTTTAATTAAAATAAATTTTCTCGCCAAATGTTGTGTACTCTGGACCACTATAACCTTTTTGTTTTTCGTTTTCTGGAAGTACGAGGACTGACATACTATACTTCATTTTTTAATTCGGAGGAGCAAAATGAAAAGACGCGTTTACATGATGGAATTTTTCAAAGTTACTTCTCTACTCTTATATAAATTGTAGTTACGTAATTAATTATATATTCATTACTCATTACAAAAATAATTAATCAATTAAATACAGAAAATACTGCAGAATAATATTTATTGATCAAATACACATCATACTAGATTTCAACTTTATATATTGCACCTTTCTTAATGGAAATTTCTAAATGTTCCTAGACTCTACTATAATTCTTATTTTGATATGTTTATTTACATGCGAGCAATAATTTAGACTAATATTCAATATAGCATATAAACAATAAACTGATCTTAAATAGATGTGAATACATTACATAACCTTCTAAAATAATTATTCATTTTCACTGAACTACCATTTTACTTGAACTACTATATTTGCCCATTGATATAATAAATGGCTCGATAGTATCATCAATTAATCCATCTAGTTCACACATTTTTCTTTCTTCTTTAATCACATGTTCTACACATTTCTTCCAATTGTCTGTAGTGACATTCTGAATTGCCTATAGTAAAAGTATCTTTACATCTGCTAATTTGAATGAGATATCCTTAGCTGCCACCTCATTTTTTATTTGAGCCCATACTAACTCAATTGGATTGAGTTCGCAGTGATAAGGTTGTCACCTCTACACTTTTTGTAGAAAAAATGAATTAATTGCGTTGCAGAATTCTTCACAGTTTCATCGTAATCAGCAATTAAAGAATGTCTTCCAGAAGTTTTCTTTGGCGGGGTAACTTGTCCTTTCTCCTTGTATCTCCTTTTATGGTACGATAGACAGTAGACTGTGCCTAAACATAAGATAACATTATAATATGTATAATGATGGTAATATAATATAACACCAACCTATCATGCTTGATATTCTTGCAATTATAGCAGTAATTCTCATTCTCGGCTTATCAGTTCGAAGTTTTTTGAATATATATTCTATATATTTTGCTTCTCTATCAAAGATAGATGTCCTAAGCTCAGATATTTTCGCTTTCTCGGCGGAGATATTTGGGTTCCAGAAGTAGTTGCAACTTCCTCCATATCCACGAAAAACGCTGTGAAAATGTTTTACACGGAAAATATGTCAGCCAATTACTTCTCAAAAGAACTTTTTTTATTACAACGCGGATTTAGAGAGAAAATTGAATACAGACAGACACACTCAGAAAAATACTCAATCTAAACATTAATCAGCTGTTGTAACAATATGGCGGCCGGCAATATATCGAATATCGCTAGTGTAATTTTGGCCGAAAACTGACCAACAGCCTTCTTTTTGGCGCTTCAATTCAAAAACACTTTCTTTTTCTACCGATTGATACTCAAGTTTACCGGTGTTCTACTAAACATAAATAATTTAAGTTAGCTCTCAAAACCACAATTGTTTTTTTTTTATTCACAGCACTATAATCAGTAAGGAACAATTTTATGTCTTTCATTATTTAACCCGCATCATTAATCTGAGCAATAAATAACCAATAGTACACCAATAACCAATAATCTATATCACATAATTATGCTTGAATCATATTCAATTAAGTTATTGACTTCTTAATACCAGCGTAAGACTTTTAGGGCCTTTATAAGAAATATGTACTGCCAAAGACATCAGATATTGAAATGAACTTAATTTGGTTTCGATTTTTTTAATTTGAACACTAGAAAGAGAATTACCATTCAAAGTTCAATATAATCTATACATACACACATCCTACAATAGTCGGACTTGCATAGTATGACTTATATAAAACGAAGGAATTTAAAAGCTTCGCACAAAACCGCAAGATATAGAAAGTTTCTTTTTATAGGTAACATTTCAGCCCATATCTTATAATAATTCAATAATTCTAAGAGTAGAAATGTGTGTAGTGTGTATTGCATCGCATAGAAACTTAACGCTGTGTGGTGTATCGTATTAAGCCGCAGAGGATAGAATAATGTGTGGTATTATTATTTCTAACATACGGTTAATGAAGTGCATTGGCTAGGCATGTGAAACACCAAAAAAGGATATATTTTCTTTATTATTTTCGATTTGCTAACAAATATTCCAAGAGAAATTCTACAAACGCTTCTATCCTGCGCGCATTCTTAAGACCATTGCGCGTAAGAAATGGTTTCTTCACAATTCACAATGTTTACCAAGCGTACGCTAGTTTCCAGTATATTTATTATGCATTTCGTAATACAATATCATATTATACTTTCGGTATTGTTATAAATATTTTTTATAATTTCTTATAACTTAAAAGTTTACTTTCCATCATTATTTCATACAAGTTGCAAATTTTACTTTCTTTAAGAGGCTAGGCGCATTGTTACTTACGAGAAAGTGGTTTGACGACAATGGCCTATGTAATTTCACCTGTACTTGTATGAATTACTGCCAAATTTTGTGCTTAAATAGGTAAGTTTTCTGTGTAGCTAAATTATATTGGATGATTATTAATCTGTCCTGGAGAATGTGCATGGATCAGAAGTATTCTAAAAACACGTTGGTTAAGCATTCCACTTACGTAACAATCATTTTGCTGAAACTGAAATGGATTTCCACAAGATAATGATTTTGTCATATGAGAAAAGTAGTGCGTACTGTTATCAGTGTTCCATCGAAATGGTGAGGTCCCATAATTCGTCTATTAACTATTGTTCCCCATCCATATACCTTTTGTAAATATTGACTATCATGTCATTATCCAATCTGGATTTTGATAGGGCTAGCATCTATAATTCTGTTCGTTCACTAAAACACTCAAATAAAAGTAACTTTGTCGAGAAATAGGGTTAAGTCGTTTATCTAATTTTTGAGGGAAAGCTACAATGGAAGTTCTTCACTACTATTTATTATTTATACTTCGCAAAACTCTAATATCGTGGTTCACAAGAAAGTCGTGGTGTATAAGAAAGTTAGTTACTTGAGAAAATTGTACAATAATAACGGCTTTCTTTGGGTTTACTAAATACACCGATCAGAAATCCTTTTACCATAATGTCTAAGTTTAACTTTCGGTAAAATTTATTGTGTCGTTGAAAGGGATAATATTGATAATTTATTATGACAACAATTTCAAATATGCACATTTTCGAGATCTGCATTGCCAAAATACGAGGGCGACCTGAAATGTTTCCGGAATCAACAAGAAAAATACAGTATTGGTATGGTTTTTTTATTTTTATTTTTCGATGTAGTCCCCTCGAAGATCAATACACTTTTTCAAATGCTGCTCCAGTCTCCTCAAGCCGTCGGAAAAGTAGGAACTTCTGAAGTCTGCAAAATAGCCATCTGTAGCGGCGACGATCTCCTTGTTTGAGGCTTTCCCCCCAGTGATTTTCTCAGATTTGAGAATAGAAAAAAATCGCCGGGGGCTAGATCCGGCGAATATGGAGGACGAGAAACTATTTTATAGCGCAATTTGGACACGACGATGCGGGATGAATGCATTTCTTGCCGCTGCAAATGAGGTCGTTTCTCCTTCAATACTACATCGAATCGGGTCAATAAATCGCTATAGTATTTCCCCGTGATCGTCCTTCCCTTCTGCAGACAGTCGATGAGGATCACACCTCGGAAATCTCAAAAAATGGTCGCCATGATCTTTCCGGCCGATGGAACGGTCTTTGCTTTGTTCGCAGCCAATTCGCCCGGAAAAGTCCACTGCTTCGACTGTTCCTTGGTCCCCGGTATGTAGTGGTGGATCCAAGTCTCATCCACTGTTATGAAACGCATGAATAAATCCTTGGATTGTGTTGGATCCTGGCCGGACACTCCTCTGAAACGGTCACCCGATTTCGTTTTTGTTTCGGTGTGAGCAAACGCGGTACCCATCGCGCCGAAAGCTTTTTCATACATAAAATTCCGTGTAGGATATGGCCAACGCGTTCTATCTATCTGTCAATAGTAGACGTCTGAAATTTTGACGGTTGCCATAAAAAAGGCTGCCCTTGCCGACCAATGAATCCGTTTCAACCTTCGTGCGCCATTTCTTGCCGATTCTAGTAACATTTCAGGTTGCCTTTGTACGTGTACGGCTGAAAGAGGTTAACAAAAGGTTATATGAAGAAAATAGGTCACTATCACAGCCAATAGAGTAGGATCGTGTAAGTGAATTGTTAATACCGAAATCAAATTACAATGACCTCGCTAACTGTACGTAATATTATTTTCGTTAATTAAAGCATTTCTGAGTAATTTAGACGTTCTAACCGTAAACCCCGAAACACAGAACTAATGTAAAATTTAACATATTACAAATAGGTTTGTACGCGAGAACGTGGAGAGCTGAGAGAAAGTTTGTTTAATAATAAATATAATCAAGATGTAGTACACCGCTCGAGAAAATATCCAGCCGTTTGTACGAACATAATTACGTACTTATGTGTATTCGTAAACATAAAACATAATTTCGCAGTCTCCTCGTTTTATTGCTGCTACTATAGGCATGCAGTTTTATTATTCATGCGCTTCTGTTGTAGGAATAAGTTATAAGTTCGGTGCACCTTGTTTGATTGAGAACTTCTAGTATTCACTGAAATATTTTGAATATGTTTACCTTGGAGCACTTTATGAGCATGTCGTAAATTAAGCATTAAATGAAATGAAGTAGAATGGAGTTTACTCTGGTCATTAACTGTATATCGTTCCGTAATGCAAGCAAAACGTTATAAAGTAATAGCTATTGCCTTAATATGCGAGTGTAAACATTTAAAGTGCAAAGTGGACCTCACTGGTAACCTTCAAAACTGCAACAATAGGAGAGTCTTGCTTACTGAAATATATCCACTGTACTTACTTCATACAATCGTATCTCCGCATATTTTATATTGAAGTCCGCTGATAAGTTCCTGATGTGTCCATACCTGTATTAAAGTACCTGTGTTAGTGGACACCTACCCGACGTCATTACATTTAACAAACTTCAACAGTTACTGTTCTTTTGTTGTTTGAAATCTAAATCATTTTCGAGTTAAATTAATAAGTTTTAATCGTTTTTTTATATATAGGCAAAACAGTTATTAAATATCAATATTAATTAAATATTAAATGATCTTATTCAAAATATTTTCAATCTAAATCGACAACGTTCACCTATCTTCCAGGCAACGGATTCCTGGAGTGAAGAATTGTATTTCTTGCGAAGCGATCCAGTATTGACTTATTTTGCTATGCTATCGTATGAAGTGAAGCGCTCTGCACTAAGTGCCGACTACATCGACCGGAATAGGTATATCTGAACGGGTTGACCTAGCGTTGTCGTACTGCGAAAACAGCTTCCGGCCATTTCTTTTTGTGAAAAGTTTGTTTAAAACGTATTATTTGGAGCTGGTAACGTTGGGAATTGATAGTTTCGGACGGTTTCAGCAGCTCATAGTAGACTACACCCCACATGTCTCACCAGTTACAGAGCATGACCTTTAACCCGTGAATATTGCGCTTTGGCGTAGATGAACTTGGCTCACCTGGCTTCACCCATATCAGTTTGCCTTTAGGATTGTCATAGTGAATCCATTTTTCATCGTCAGTGATGATCCGATGCAAAAAAACTCTTTCTTTCTTGTCATCGAAGCAACATTTCGCACATGAGCAAACGCCTTTCGATGTCCCTTTCCTTCAACTCGTGTGGTACCTAATTTCCTGGCTTCTGAACAATTTCCAGCGTACGTAGTCGTTTTCCAACGGTGGATAGATCAACATCCAATGCTGCAGACATTCTTCAAGTGTCTGACATGGATCAATATCAAGCAATTCCTCAAGCTCCTCATTTTGGACATTTTTTGGGACATAACCGCGTTCTTTGTCGTTGACATCAACGTCACCACTTTTGAAGTACTGGAACCAATAGATGCAAGTTGGCTCCGATAGGGCATGGTCGTCGTAAACATCCACAAGTAAACGTGATGTTTCCGCAACACTTTTCTTCAAAAGATAGTAGTGGAGAAGAACTTTCTGCAAATGCTGTCTTTTTCTTTCGAAAAGGTGGCATTTGCAATTCCGACGTTTTCGATGTGATATAAACACTTGCTGTTTGCACTCCAAACAAAAGCCTTACACTGCGTTTAACAGCTTACATACACACGTTTTAAACCCCTGTAGAGAAAGGTTAGAAAAAATGCAAGCGATACTATTAATATAATCTATGAGAAAATTAAAACTTATTCCCGTATCCAATATGTACAATCCCTCCAAACGTTTGGAAACAACTGGGTTAAGCACATTTTATTAGTTTTTTATATCAACCTAGTTTTATATCTAATCTTTTGTTTATGCCCGCCGTTTGTTTGTCTATGTCCGCCTTATATATCCGCATTCTTTCAGCAAATCAACTTAATAATAATTTTCACGTACGGAGCTACTTTGTAGTTTTTTCCACAGAGTCCTAGGGTTTATAGGATTCATTGCCTTCACCCTACAATCTAATTGAGACTGGACTACTTTTACCAATAATGCCTTCTCTTGCTCCCCCCCAACATGATCCTGAAGAATGTTTTGAGTTATTATCCTCCTAGAAAACAAATCCATTTCCGCTTTTCCACTTTTACGCACTATGCAACCACATCCACGTTTGATAATTGGTATACACAATATTTTTATATTTTTTCATCTTTACGTCGTCTCACACAAACTCGGCGTCTTGTCTTAAAATGTGTAGTCTTTGTGACAAGCTGCCATTTCTAATCTTTTCTTCTGATTCCCTTTCCGTAGTAAAGGAAGTTTGACAGTTGTGCGACTGATAAGTTCAGCTGCTTTTAGTGGGCGGTGAACAATCGTTACTGAAACTGGGGTTTCTTATTTGCACTTCAGCGTAGAATACACCGCCTTTTTTAGATTTTCAATCATTCTGCTACTTCATATTGCCGTTAGATATCATAAATGTGGCAACTGGTCAGTTTTATGATTATTTGCAAAACAATCTAGAACTTGAACTTTTGAGTTGGATTATAGCTGTAAATGAACCTAATATTCTACCACATACAGGCAAAAAAATTGTTTAGTGGAAATGGTGTTGTTGCTTCACTGCTTCACAACTAAGGGTAAAACGCTATTAATTTTGAGTTGAGAGGATACTGGAACTTATGACGCTGTCGCAATCACATACTTCACAACTAGGACCATCGACTCATCCTTTTCATCCATTTAGTAAGAGAGTAACGATAATTTTGTATAATTGTATAATTGCGAATACTGTTATTATTTAAGACTGGAAAATTGCATCATATAATAATAATAATAATAATAATATCTTTATTGCCCAACAGAAAATAATTTCATTTACAGGACAATGCGAGAATAATGTAACCTAGCATATATATGTAGTAACAATATACAGCGCAGTAATAAATTAAAACTAATCAAAAAAGATGCAACTGAATCATAAACATAACAATGGCTCGGTGACACCAGAATGCAAGAACAAAATAGGACGACAATGTAAATCCATGTAGACACTTCAACAAAAAGGATCGTGAAGTAATTCATTGGCATTTCTAATCATATGCGTAAAGGGTGCTTTAAGCGGAACATTAGTTTTGCATGACGGGACCTTAAAATTAGGGAAGGACCTGATATCGTACTGAGGTACCACAAAATTAATTTTGGAGAGAAGGGATGGAGCGTCAATAGCGTGATTAATTAGTTTAAGTAGAAATTGGCTGCTAAATTCCTTCCTTCGATCCGATAACGATACAAAGCCGTGTCTCGTCAGCAGACTAGCATAATCAACATCGCGTCCAGGGTAAGTGCCATCAATTTTGAAGGACAGGTATTTCTAAAATCGTTTTTGCACTCTTTCAAGTAGTACTTGCAGATGGAGATAGTGAGGATACCAAATTATGGAGGCATACTCCAACCCAGTGCGGACAAGCGAATAGTATAGTGCTTTTAGCGAGGCAAGATTATTGAATGATCTGCAGGATCTTATGAGAAATCCTAAGGATTTCATCGCAGAATTTCGTATGGATAATATGTGGTCTGCAAACGACAAATTTGCATCAAACTGCACGCCCAGGTCCATCACAGACGAGTGCCTAGGAACAATAGCCTGATTCACAGCATAGTGAAAATTGTAGAGTCTATGACATCTAGAGTAGCTTACAACAGCACACTTATTTAGATTCAAATGAATTCCATTCTGTGTACACCATCTAACAATAGTATCCAGACTGTTCTGGAGAAACAGACAATCTGCCGGGGAGGTTATGGTATTGTAGATCTTAAGATCGTCCGCGTAAGCCAGTACATTGCAGTCCAGCCCTTGTAGGAGATCATCCAAATAAATATTAAACAAAAGGGGACCCAAATTGGATCCCTGGCACACACCAGAGGAAGCAGAAAATGTTAAGGATGTATATCCATTGTAGTGAACATAGCATGAACGATCAGTTAAATACGAGCGGATCAATTCTGTTACACTTGGCAGCTTAGATACCATAAGGGAATGATTGATAGTGTCAAATGCTTTACTAAAATCGGTGTATAATACATCTACTTGTTGACGTCGTTCCATGGATTCGGCAATATGCTGTGCTAACTCAGCAAGGTTGGTGGTAGTAGACCTTCCTGGAATGAAACCATGTTGTCGCGAAGATAAGTAAGGCTTGACACTAACGTAAGTTCTGTGAGACAGAAGATATTCAAAAATTTTTGCAAAGTTGGATAAAATATTTATTGGTCTATAATTTTGGAAGTCAGAACGATTACCTTTCTTAAACACGGGTGTAATTCTGCTAATCTTCCAAGCGTCAGGAAAGGTAGAAGCACTTACGGCCAAGTTAAATATTCTAGCTAGAGGTTTACATAGTACTACACAACAATCACGTGCAAAAAATGCGGGGAGGCCGTCATGACCAGCAGTGAAATTAGATTTTAACTTCTTAGATGCTTTTAAGATATCGTGTGCTGTAAAAGATCCAATCAAAGAACTACCACTAATGAGATCCCTATCAACAGGCTGGGGCCCCAGTAAGGCTTGTGAACCAGACACAAACACTCTAGAGAATTCATCTGCGAAGGTCTGAACAATGTTGCTGGGATCATCAATAGTGGAGCCGTTCAAAGTGAGACATCCAGGTATTCTTGATGCATTACGACGCGCGTTTATGTACTGCCAGATTAGCTTTGGATTTTGTGCTATATCTTCTGCAGCAGCCGTCAGATATTCCACATGTACAACTCTAATTTTGTCTTTAACTAATTTCCTCAAACGCTTAAATTCAATGTGGTAAATCTCCCGTCCACTCTTGTTCCACCTACGAAGGTAATAATTCTTTATTTGAAGAAGCTTGATTATTTCGAAATTATACCAAGGCGGGCATATAAAGAGTAAGTACAGAAATTAGAAACTTATCAACATCAAGATAATTATTTTCCAGATTAGATGGATTTTGCAACCTAATAAAGCCGTTAATATATTAAAGCCAGCAATAGAAGTATAGTTTAATGTTTAGTCGATATTTTTCTTTAAGTAGTTAATATTGTTAATCAAGAAAAGGACCCTATAGTCTGTTTTATTATCACTTTTCATAAAGGTTTCTACAAGACTTATTGTGTGTAGCAGAAATCTTATATTACACAGACTATCACAATATTATTAATTGTAAACCAAATCTAAAAACAAAAATTGGCTGCTAAAAACTTGGTATCAATATTTCTACTTTTTGCGGTACATCTATTATCAATAGAACAATTACGTACATCTGTTACCAATTAGTGCAATTACGTTGCAATCGTAAGGGATAAATTCGTTTTATCAGCTTGCGTGCATCAATGACATAAAGTACCTTTTACGACTGGCAATTTCAGTTACCTTAAAAGCCGGCTAATACCTATGTACAATCCACGGCTTTGAAGATGTCCTTTATTGAAAAACGAATGCGTAAAAGTAGTAGTATCTGCTTTAAGTCTGCGTGATCGTAATCTGCAGATATTCTGGGATTTAACCAACCATCATGTATTTCGTGCTGAATTTTAAATTAAAGTAATATTTATAAACATCTTGATTTTCTTGTTATTAGCAATTGGAAACTGTGAATTATTTAAAATTGCAATATCGATGGCAATCGAGCTTGTTTTAGCTAAAAACGACTACAAATAGGGAAGGTATTTGACAATCACTGAATTGAAAAACTGATTGCGGTACCTTAAAAATGTTATCATGGAATTAAAGAAAAATATCAGATGTATTTGTATACAAAGAACTGTTTAAACGATGCTTTTCAAGATAGACTGTTTAAAATAAATGGTTTTGTAATTACTTTAAAAAGATTTCATGTGATAGATGTGAAAAGTGACTGCAACTATTATAGCTTCGATTTGTGAAAATCTGCTTAGAAAATTGCAAAAAATTCTCTTCAGATAAAGTTACAATTTTCTTGCAATTTCCAACGTAATTATTTTCCGAAAAATATCGGTCTCGGAGGGGACTTGAACTCATCTCTACATGTCCGGTGTAGCGTGGTTAACCTTGCACCACGAGGCCATGAATTCAATAGCTAATGTAGTGTTCGTGAGATATTATAATATATCCACTAGCATCGTGGCATCTAGCGGGATTTAAGGCGAGTTGAATCCATGCCCTCGCGGTGCAAGGGTTAAGCACGCTACACCGGAGATGTAGAGATGATGGGTTCAAATCCCTTCCGAGACCGATATTTTTTCGGTAATTAATTACGTTGGAAATTGCAAGAAAATTGTAATTTTATCATTACTAATGCCAACGGTGGTTTAGTATTGATATTCATATTAATATGAGTTTTAATATGGATGTTAGTTTAAATTCTCTTCTGTTTGTCTATGAATTATGGAAAGTAAAATAATAATACACGCTATGTGACAAAAGATGTGGGGCCTGGAAATATTTAGTCCCAATACTTCAGCTAAAATTAAATTGCAGCTGGCCACCTTAAAAACCGTGTATCATAAAATGTTGACAAATTAATATAAAAATAAAATAATATATAATACAAATACCAGTATACTCTTCCAATTCAACTTAGAATCTTAATTTAAACAACACTCTTCCCCATTCTTCTAGTCGTTTAGTATTTCGCAATTTTCTTATAACTAAACTAAATTGTTTGCCCAAAACGGAGCATATTAATTTTATTTAGTAAGAAGGAATAAGCTTTTTAATATATCATACTAAAAGTAATATGTTTACGTAGTAATACCTATTAATATAGTATCATAATGTAAATACTAAGAAATGAGCAAGATTAGAGTAAGATAATTGACAATAAATATAGTATTTTTCATTGGCAAACATGCACTATAAAATCAATTATAACTCATAAATTTTGTGCAATTGTATGTACTTATCGGTGTGTTTGGTTTGTTTCAGATAACATATAGATAGGACAAATAGAGATTTGAAAAACGGTAAGTTTAATTATTATTTGATATGCGAACCTTACGTGTTTTTTATTAATTATAACCAACCACCAAAGAACATTATGTCCCGCTTATACATATATAAGTTGTTATATCGCGCACAGTTGTTGGTGGAGAGAAACCTCCACACGCGGGACCTGAAGTGGGTTCTTGTGACCAAATTGCTAATCGCAATAAAACAATTTTATAAATACACAAATTAACAATTTCACCCTTCACTTTTGATTTTTAAAAAGCACTAGATTAAATTGTAACGAATTTCTTTATTGATAAAAGAACATCTGAAGTTCTACAGTTCTTTACCGAATCAATTTCTAATGTAGATTATAAATTATAATACTGCAAATTATTCAAGGTCTCCTCCGAGGTGTAATAGTGACACCCACCTTGACATGTGCGTTACACATACTGATTTCGTAACTTTTATAATGCAAAATTATTTAAATTAGTTCAAACAATGTTGATACTCTTAAGAAGTATTGAATATTTGCGACTATAAGAAAGTATTAAAATAAGTCGTTTGTGAAGACCTATTGGTAACGACAGTTCCAATATGTGCTAATATCTAACTGTATTTTAGACGAAAGGCAAACAATAGCGTTAGGATTAACGGAATTACTTAGTAAGTTTAAATACTAATGTTTAACACGTATATTTTAAAGAAAGAGATAACAATAGTGTTAAGATTAGCGGAATTACGTAATAAGTTTAAACGCTAATCTAATTTTAAGATCCAATGTTTTGCTGTAGAGAAAATACAAATACTTCTCATGTAACTTGCGAGTTCGAAGGTCAGTGTAGATCATTGATGGGAAATGTTTGATAATCGATAAAGCCTTCTCTTGTGCTGGACTCAGTTAATTAATAGATTAGAAATTTATTCTTTTGAAAATTGATGCGATTGTTAAGATTTTCTTTGCCAGTTTATACCTATCTTTTAAATTTTTTTGTGAAGTTTTACATTATTCAATCGTTTTGAATTCTTTCTCAGTTTCTTTTCATACAAGTATGTTTTCAAATATTAATATATGGCAACCAATATTTAATATTAGGTAGTCTTTGAGAAAAAACTAATGATCAAAATATAAGTGTACATATTTTACAATAAATATTATTGCTTACAGATATATAAACGTATTAGTCAACCTATCTTTAAAAATTTTCATACATGTAATTTAAGATAGAAGAAGTAACATATTATTGTACATACTATAGCTAAAATATATGCAAATAGCAGGAAAATTTTATTTTCTATTTATCGTCTGCTAATAAGCCTTTTTGTACTGCCACCTGAATATTTTTAAAAAGATTTACAAACAAAATGTGTAGATGTACTGTTAGTAACAAGTGAATCTGTTCGCTGTATTAAAAATTAATGTCCATCTTTAGTGAACTTAAATCCAAAGATTCAGTGCGATACGTGTCGTAGCTACAACGAACTGTCAAAGTTGACAAGTTAGTTTTCAAATGGAATTTAAACATTTGCGTGCAATAATTATTTATATTTTTCGAACACGATTATTTTAACAAAAGTGCCTGACCGCGTTGGTTACTGTTTTGGGCAATGAATGGCCATATCAGTTAACAATTTATCGTTAGTATGGCAAATTAAAACGCGAACGGATTAGTCTTATCCACAATCCTAGAGCATGAACACCAAAAACGGCAGTTACACAGGAAACGTCGATGCTGTGCGTAAGATCGCCTACTAAGATCGACGGAAGTGAGGCATCATTGAGGATTTCAAAGACCTCAATTCAAAAATTTTGTCTAAACAGTTATGTATAAAAAAATTAAGTTTCCAGTTGAGTACCGCATCTGTTGACCGAAGAAACGAAAGCAGCTTGGGTGAGTTGGTGTCAAAAGGTCTTGACCACTTCAGTGCCGGAAATACCTGAACAACATAGTCAATGGTAATGACTCTTAGATTTACTCATACGAACCCAAAAATAAATGCCAGTCGTCTGTTTGGATGTTCCAAGGTGAATAGAAACCGATAAAAGTCATCCGCTCTCGAAGTGTCTCCAAAAAGATGGTCGCGATCTTTGTCTCGAAAGAAGATCATGTAGCAACAATTCCTCTGCAAATCAGAGCGCTGTTACTGCTGATTGATATACAACCACTTATTTGCCGCGAGTTATCGCCGAGCTTCAAAAAACCAACCCCGAACGACGTGTAGTCTTCCACCAAGACGGTGCAAATTTGTACATAGCACGAAAGACTTGAATTTTTAACGCAACAAAACATCGAACGGCAATCGTCCGTACAGTCCCAACGATTTCTTTACCTTTCCGAAAATCAAGAACGGACTGTCAAAGAGTTCGGTTGTCAGAAAGAGCAGTCGATGCTTTCAAAAACGCAATTTTGACTATACCAGCAAACGAGTGGAATAACTACTTAGCTAATTCGAACGCATGCAAAAGTGCATCAATCTTCATGGAGAATGCTTCGAAGAAGAATAAAGTCTTTAAAAGCTATATACTCTGTTCCAGCTCTATACGCAAAACTTAAAAGTTAACTCTCGTAAAAAGTTTAGGTTTTGTAGGTAAATGAAAATATAACATTTATAATGTGTTTGTCTGTATCAGGCAGCGCGAGTTCGAATCCCGCCTGCGATATAGTAGAAGTATTTTCTGGATGTATCGATATTCTCTTTAATCACCGTTTGTTGTCGGGAAATAATTAACAGCGCTTCGCACTCTATGACGGGAAAGAGAACTAGAAAGGCGGCGAAATACTTTACACACTATTCACACCAAAGGTGTCTTATGGTTATTACGGGAAGTACTAATTATTCTAAATGCCTATTTTATTTGTTTTCTTATTGAAGAAGTTACGTTGTGACTTTACTGACGTAGTTCCACAATAGAGAATTACAAAGGTAATAAGCCAAAATTTGTGTTAAAAAGAGAATCAATTTAATAAGTTTAGCAGCTGCTAATAAATGAGCTACTAACAAAAAAAGTTTGCTTAAAACGCTTCTTTTAAGTAATTCATTAGTAGCTATTTCATCCACCAATATTATGTTGACAAAAATTAATACTATCTTAAGTAATAAGAGAGTCACCTGTTAGTAAAACGTTTGAATTTCTTTCTCCTATAAATTGTGTTGAAAGCTGTGTTATAAATTATTCATCGTCACGTGTCGGTTTGGTAGATAATTATTTTCTACTTCGTGCAATTTCTTTCTTCTTCCCTCTAAAAGTTAATATTTCATAGGCACGCTTACAAGTAAAGATGATGTAGATTATGTGTCGCCAAACCGTTTTTCTAGCGCTGATGGCAGTATAATTTTTCAAGTTTAGCGTGACGGCAGCCGCCGCAAATTTAATGAATCAATTTTACACTTAAGTTGCTTAATTTCCAATCTACTTTCGAGTGACACTTTAGCGCTGCGATACCCATTTTCTGGTTCGACTACGTTTAAATCGGTTGTTTGAGGTTAACGACTTTTTTAAAGTGCCTAACATGCATACCTTTTACGTGTGCTGTTTACTAGAAATTCTTTTAATTTCTATCATTAACTACGCTAATAGACAGGGTTTTAAAACGAAATGCGATTTCGATCGGGGATTTTATCTTCATTTTTAGCGGCAACAATTACATATTTGTATTTCTTCATAAAATATATGTTTTCATAGTTTATGTACAGGCTGTTCCAAGTTTGTGGGTATCTTGTTTATTATGGTAGGTGATATATTAGTTAGAAGTTTAATTCTGGCGAAAATGCTGAAGTTTGATTTGGCAAATACGTAAAACTCTACAATGCATTCCAAAACTTTCTTTCTTTTTTCAGTGGGATGCCGTGTATATTAATCCACTAATAGATCCTGTCCCTCTGCTCAAGTCAACTTCCTGGAATATTCCCTATTTCAGTGTAGCTCAGTTTTAAAAATTTCAATCAGGTATTTATTTCACTTCTCATTTTCGGATACCTAAAGTGCCTTATTTTCTGAATAACCTTCGATGAACAGTTTTGCGTATTCTTCTGGTTCTATTGGAGAAAGTTAGCACCATTTAAGAAGAACATCTAAAACTGCAGTAATATACACTAGGTTGACAGAATAAAATAGACACCTACTAATAAAAAAAAAGATACTATTCTTGTTATAAATACAAAATATCTTAAAATGTTTAAATTAGAGTCATCGTGTCATAGAATCTATTAAATGGTTAATTGTGTCTTCTGGAATATTTAACCACTCTTCTGTAACAGCTGCCACGAGTTCTTCCTTATTGCTGGGTTTTCGGGGTCGTTTCGCCATATTTGTCTGGATTATGTGCCAAACATTCTCTATCGGATTCATGTCTGGTGATTGGCCCGGCCATGGTAAAATCCGAATCCCCTGTTCCTCTTTCCATGTGGTTGTTGTTCTTGCTTTGTGACGGGGTGCTCCATCCTCCATAAAAGTGGCGTCTTCTTTAGATAAAATGGCGTTGTCGAATATCGGTAGTAGTCCTTCTGTTAATATTTGGATATATTTTGCCGCATTTATATTTCCGTCGCAGATTACTAATTGCGATCTTCCACCATACCATATCATGTCCCACACCATGATGTTCACACCGCCGTATTTCACTGTCTGATGCAAAAATTTGTCGTCCAGTTGCTGTGACGAACGTCTCCATGCCCACGTACGACCACTATCACTGAATTGGCAGTATCTGCTTTCGTCTGAAAAAATGACAGACCGCCAAAACTCTTCGGGCTTCGTTCGCATTGCGATTGCCCAAGCTATTCGGCGCCGTTTTTGAAACGCCGTAAGGAGAGTGTTTTTCTTTGCCACCCTTTTATACATCCCCACGCTGTAGAGGTATCGCAGAACGGTGCGCTGACTTTTCTATGAAGTTGCCGCTAGCTCGCGGTTCTCTTAGCACTTCGCGCACAAGCACCCTTTTACTTCTTTCAGAAGGTCCGGCACGACCTGGTCTCGGCTCCATTGTTGTTTTTTCCTTGCGTTTAAATTGTGTAATCACACGGTTAACTTGGGGACAACGGAATATTTAAAAATTTAATTATTTCACGTTGCGAAGCGCCGCGTTCACTCTGGCCAACGATGCGACCCCGGGTGAAGTCGCGAATATCACTCGAACCTTGTAAGGAAGGCATAGTTGTAACGATACTAAACTACGACGAATTCCTTCCGATACATCTACCCCTATCCTAATGACAAGAGAAAGTTCTTAATTCGTTCTTAGAATTTAGCTGTTTACATATTTATACCGCTTTACCTGGTGTCTATTTTATTCTGTCACCCTAGTGTATGTACAGCTCAGTTTTGATCAGTAGATATACCACCAAACCAATGTTGGGTGGCAAAAGAAGCGAAGCTTTATCGGATCTTTTCGGCTACATTTTATTAGTTCATCACATTTCATTTCAGTAAACCACTGAATGTGTTTGGTCTTGGTTGCCGTATCATTCTCTCGGTTACGTTAATTGTGTGCAAGCCCTATTATGAGCGCACCAAGTACTTTTAATTTTTAAAGAAATGTATGTCTCTGAAGCAGCAGAGGAACCAGAAACTATTAAATAGCACTATCTCACCGCACTATAACTAGCATTAAAATAAATTTTGGAATACACGGTTGTAATTTAAAAAAGCCACAATTAGTTAACAATAAGGAACAAGAATAACGAGAAATAGCAATCTGTGACTCTTATAGAACAATTTCCTCGCCAGCCTAGTTATTCTATTGCTGAACAGTGCCATATATTGCATAGACAAGTCTTTGAAATTAAACCAATCAAATATTTCATCAGGATAAATTCGGGCGTAGTATTTTTTGTCAATAATTAATGAACTTGTGCAACGACAGTCATCATTTTATTGAAAATATTGTATTTACGGAGGAATCAACTTTTTCTATATGGTAAACATAACCCCTTGGTTCTACACCAGACATACAACGCGCGAACTTAGTATCCCCAAAAACTTTGTGTTTGAGTTTATATCTTCAGTAATAATTTCATTCCTTTACTATTTATAATTTGATGAGTGCAAAGTGTATGGATCTCTGAGATAATAAAATTTCGTAAAGTTCGATCCAAATCTGATGGTACTTGCGTAAAATACGATTTGAAATATTAGAGAGAGCAAGAATTACAAAGTGAGAGAAATATCTGTAGGTGCGCAGTATAGTCATGCCTGAAAATAGTGTGCATATTTGATCATTTGTCGTTTAACTCTTGCTTTGTGCGGTGCAGTGTTTCCATTTTTCATAATTCATACACAACTTTGACAAATCTTTTACAAAATCTTGTTTTTTTTTACTCTATATTACTTTTAAATTAGAAGATGTAAGCAGGTTTGCTCACGAAGAGTTTACGAATGTGTCTGCGAAAGAGTAGTATGATATTTGTGCCCATGTTTGTTTGAGGTTTACTTTCCCATTTGCTTTTGCCACATAAATTGTTAATAACGAAACTAACAATTTAAATTATTTATCCAAATTTCGACGTATATCAAAATAATTTTCTAAATACAATAACATTAGTTTAAAATTAGTATAAAATTGTGTCTGAAGTCGCCCTACTTACACAACTTACTTTGTTGAATTTAATTTTATCGAACTCACAGCATAGTTACGTCAAACTGACTTATTAGATAGATTTTAAATGGAAACGTCAATTAGATATAAGCAGTACACATGTGTGCTATATTTTAAAAGAAATAAGCATCCAATAATATCCTATATTTGTAATGTTTCAAATTAAAGGAAACAAATACAAAAAAAGTTTCTTAAAGAATTAATGGGTGATGATTATTAAAAGAAGAATAATTTGATACGTCTTGTCGTAACCGGTTGACTGTACACTTTTCCTATTCCGGGATGCTGGCATTCGAAGGAAGCGGGAAATTTATACGGTCGCCTTGAAGCCGGTATTTTTGACTTGGGTAGTACGAAGTTTTCACCACGCCTCGCGCATATCAAGTATAATCTAATATATAACACATGGGCTGAAAAGTCCCGGACCTAACAAAGAAAACACGTTTTTTTTTTGTTCAAAATTAGCTTTATTCATCATCGTAATCTCCATCAAGAGCAACGCAATCATTCCAGCGCCGCTCTAACATTTCAATATAACTTTTGTAGAACGATTTATCTTTTGCCTCAAAATAGGCTCAGTTTCAGCGATAACCTCTTCATTCGTGCGAAATTTCTTACCGGCGAGCATTGTTTTGAGGTCTGCGAACAGCCAGTAGTCGCTGGGAGCCAAATCTGGCGAATACGGTGGATGTGGGAGCAATTTCAAGTTCAATTCATGTAGTTTTGCCATTGTTTTGATTCACTTGTGACACGGCGCGTTGTCTCGATGAAGCAAAATTTTCTTCTTTGCCATAGGCGGGCGCTTCTTTGCAATTTCGGCCTTCAAACGCTCCAGTAACGCTATATAATATTCACTGGTGATGGTATTTCCTTTCTCAAGATAGTCGATGAATATTACACCACGCACATCCCTAAATACCGAGGCCATAACCTTTCCAGCCGATTGTTGTGCTTTCGGGCGCTTTGGGCGAGGTTCACCAGTTGCTGTCTACTCAGATGACGATCATTTTGATTCCGGAGTGAAGTGATGGATCCACGTTTCATCCATTGTCACATATCGACGCAAAAATCCGGTTTATTACGTTTAAACATGGCCAAACACTGCTCAGAATCATCAACACGTTCTTGTTTTTGGTCCGATTCATTCTGTTTTTGAGAGTGAGCAAACGCGGCACCCACTTTGAACAGAGCTTTCTCATAGTCAAATGCTCATGCAATATAAAGCCAATACGTTCTTTTGATATCTTTACGATGTCAGCTAACTCACGCAACTTCACTTTTCGATCATTCAAAACGATTTTGTGGATTTTTTTTATGTTTTCTGGTGGTACCACCTCATTTGGACGTCTACTGCGTTCTGCATCATCGGTGTCTCTACGACCACGTTTGAAGTCAGCAAACCAACGTTTTATTGTTGTTTCTGATGGAGCGGAGTCCCCATAACACTTTTCAAGCCATTGCTTCGCTTCAACGGTATTTTTTCCCATCAAGAAGCAGTGTAAAATTAAAACACGAAATTGTTTTTGATCCATTGTTTTGAAAATAACAAAAGTAGCGTAACTCTTAGCACAATAACTCACAAACTAATGAATAGAATATCATGGAATTTTAACAGCTGTCTTTTGAAGGTTAGTACTAACTGAGAGAAAAGTGATCGCAATAAAACTAGCGTCATCTATGTGTTAGGCCCGGGACTTTTCAGCCTCTGTGTTATAGTATCAGGCTTGGATCGGACTCTACCAATAGCATCGTTGTTCCTTACATGGTAGTTTATTAATGGACAAATATTGTATAATCCATTCGGGAATAGTTTAATAATTAGGCAGGAAATATTCGTTGGGCACCAAGATAGGCGGGTTAATTTAGCACTTAGTTGAAAAGCAAATATTTGATGAATTGTAATGAAAAAATTAAGATGAAGTAAACGTGCCAGCAGAGTACTTCAATGTTAGGCATAGTTTTTATAATAGATTAGACTAATATCTGTCTGCATATGGAGGTCGGTTTAAACATCTTATTTAATATTGGTTTTTATTTTATTGAGTACAGTTTAGTTTTAGTTCTTCGTATTTGGAGATACGTAGTATTCTTAAGAAAATTGTTCTGTAAATGCAATACAAAATTTATGCTTAACATTGTGGACTGTAGAAACGAATGTCTTGTCGGTCCACCAATATAGCGTCATGTATGTACCTATGCTTTATTCACGTTAAGAATGCAGTAGATAGCGCTACGATTGGCGGCTGTATTACACTGGTGAAATTTAACCGGTGGAACTGGAAAATGACAACATCGCGAACATCCAAGTTTAGTTATCAAAATCTTGTATAGTAAATAGCAATTTCTCATATTTTATGTGCAATACATTATGGTTATATGACCTGATAGAATAATACCGCAATAATAAGGTAAAACTGACATAATTTGCAATATAAATGTATCCTTCGATTGTTTGATTTACCGAAATAGTTGGAGCTTATTTAATTATGTTAGAAAGTAAATAAACAAAAATATGACAAGCTTTAAAATAACAATATTACCACGGATAAACTTGAATCGAAAATTTGAAAGTATAACTTCGACATGAATGGTTATATACATAGTGTTATACCAAGTCCTTTGTCACGAAGTAAATCTCTCCGTTGGTAATCAATTTTAAAAGAAAAAGTTTCAATGGTATAGTTAAAGGTTAGTAATTAAATATATACAAAACAAACCCAAACAAGGAAGAATGTTGCTAATTATGAACAGTATATAACGGTCTCAACAGGGCTGTGTCCGAGTATATTGAATGGCTTCTAGGCACATGCTAACACACATCAAGTTCCTTAAATCTTATATAGAATCTGGTTATTGTCAATGTTGAAGTTAGATAAGCTATTCGATAAAAAATAAAGTAGTACTGTAAGTATACTTATCTACTGTTCCCCGGCTGCAGTAAAACCTATGCCCATTTTCAACGATAATACAATCAATAAATAATTGTATGCATATTAATGATTACAATAAAATAACAAATATACTAGTTAATTATCGTAATCTCTTAATTGCATATATTACAAATTTACATAATTTTCTTCTCTTCATATTTGAATTTCATTTAATAAAAAAAAGATGAAATAAACATATAAATTTGATTTATAAATCAAATGGTAGCATGAAAAAAATTTCAACAATCTCAATTTATTAGGAAAATGATATTAGCGGACATTTGAATCAGATTATAAGTAAATTTGGTAACTGACATCAGCTGACAGAAATTGCTTCCGTTTCTCCTGTATGAATATGCCTCGCCGATTAGCCAATGGCAAACCCGTATTTTAAGGCCTATCTATTCTAAGTCTGCATTCTTAACGTGAATGGAGTATAGTCAGACATGCTAATCATTACACAAATATACTGTAAACCTATAAGTTTATTTTTATTATCTGGGGTAAATGTATTCAGGTTCTCAATTTTAAAGCCATAGGCTAAATATTAGCGTGTTAATTTTCCAAGAAAAAGAAACAAAGTGTATCAATCAATTAATTAAACATTATTTTTTTACACGAAATTACATATAATATACTATTTTATCTTAATTTCTAATACGTTTAGAATGTACAGTTAATTGTATATTATCAATTAACGTGATGTAAACAAGTTTCTTTAAAGTTATAGTGATTTACTATTTAAATAAGCAGCAGTCGTGTGTAATACTTTGGTCTACGCTGTTTTAAACGCTCTAAATACTCTGATCCGAAAATCCACATTGGTGAAATTCCGCTAAAACTTCCATAGAGTATCCTCGGTCGCCTCCAGCGTCTTTTCAAACCATTCTCCATACCTCTAAAACAAAATGATACATCGAATTACTTTTAGGACTTTGTTGAAATTTAAATGAAGACATTTGGGACGTGATATGTCTACAGATGTTAGCGCCTACATTTTAAATATAATATATATAATAATAATGACTTTATAATTAATTACACGGAATATTTATCTTGAAACGTAACGCATTTGCATGCAGTTCATATTATTATGTTTGTATAAAACACTTATGCATATTAGAATGCAAATTAGTTCAATTAATAGAAAAATATTTTTCATCTATAAATATATTGCGCTCATAAGTTTAAGAGCGCCTTAAAAAATCTGCATTAACACTTTATTAATAAAAAATCTATATTTACTAAAATTGTAATACTAAAAACGTAGCATATAAGCACACAGCTAAATGCTGGTTTCGCCTAAACAATTTAGTTTTGTTTTATTGGAGTTTGGTACAACTACCGCATTCTTTTTACTATGCATTTAATGTTTCTGCGATAATTTTAATCCGTTTAGAGTGAAGGCGCTCTCATCAACGCTTGGTTGAACTTGTACCTCGCCGATGTATTTTTCTAGTCCAATTCGTCCTACAATTTCTCTGTAGGATTTAGGGTCGGTGGTTGTGGTTACCAGATCATATTTTTAATAACTTCCTCTTCTATTTTCTGTTGTCTGTAACTCATATATTGCTCCAAAGTATCTTTGTACTGTTTTTCTCAATACTCCTTCAATTTTTATCAAATTTTCACACGATTCAGTGAAAAACATCACCACTTCGTCAGTGAATCTACTGTATATTTTGCAGATGGCGTTACAGCTTGTGGTAACATTTTTTCTTTAGTTATCGTTCGAACTATGGCTTCAGCTTTGGGCTTTCCCAACTGAAAGCTAGTAAGATGTATTCTTGTTTCCTGATATCGTCCAATTGTCGAATGAAGACCCGTTTTGAAACGTTGAGTTTATTTGTAGTAGCACTGTTATTTCTGTCTTAATTCTGAAGAGTAATTAATTATTGCATTCCGTTTTTCAATGTTCAACTCTTTATTTTTACTCATATTATGGAAATACACTCAATACTGCAAGTAATAATGGTAAAAATATAATTAAAATAAACTACCACCTAAAGATCACGCAACTGAAAAGATAATGTAAAATTGGTTGAAAACGTGTTTTAGAACCACATACAACCAAATGTGCACTTACGACAAAAATGCGTTTGCTAAATTAAACTTAGACAAGTAATTGCTGTCGTTAAACGTTCTAAGAATGTATGTTTACATTAGAACTGAAAAATAGGTTTATTTCAGTTTGTGATCATTTAGAATTTATTATATATTAGTTATTAACTATATTGCCATATGGTTTTTCAACATTTAGTTATTTTTGGAGAGGTGCTATAAAATTAACAGCGATAGTTATACATATATAAACTTGTAAAGTTTGATTCATCTTAAAGTATTGGGAGAATTAAATGGAACAATAAATAGAATTCATCAACGTCAAGGATACAAAATCTATTTAAAAGTATAAACATTCACTTAAATTCTAAAGGAAGAGGAAGTCCAATTATTTCGCGCGCAATACGAACAACTATGGCACTGCTTAAATTAATGATGTCCATAAAAGTATAGTTTGTAGCCATCAGAGTTATCATTAGTTATTTCACTGCTTGGTATCTCAATGGAATTGTGCATATGATACATGCGTATGTATATGATACATGTAGTGTGCATTAAAAGTTGCTACTCAGAAGTTAGAAACAGTAGCAGGAATAATAATAGTTCACCTTAAGTAATGTTGTGAACGAACTCTAATTAAATAAAGTTAAAATGGTCTCTGTTGATAATGTTTGACATACATCGATTTTAATTTGAAATTAGTTCGAAACGAATTGTAAGGCGAAAATATATTTTTTTTGAATTGCACATCACTAGTTAAACCATCTGATCAAATAAGATTTTTCCATTGTTGTACATATTTACACAGTGCGACAAATAAATTTCGAGACTGAGAGATGTAGGAAAAATCATTGAGCCAAAAATCTGAATATTTCTCAATTTTTGTATTCAAAATACTCTTCGCTAGTCTCAATACACTTATTACAGCGATTCAAATGCGTGTTCTAGCTCATTTTGTGGAATTGCCTCTAGTGTTTGTGTTGTAGCTATTTTGATAGTCGAAGTGTCTTTAAAAAATTATTGTTTTAACCTCAATTTTAATTTGGGGAATAGAGAGAATTCGCACGGCGCCAAATCAGGTGAATGCGGTGGATTATGCAACACAGAGACTTGATGTCGAGCTAAAATTTGACGAACAATGAGTTAAGAGTGACTCGGTGTATTATCGTGGCCAGACACCAGATCTCTGGATCACGATATTCGGGTCGAATATGGCGGATTCTGGCCATTAGATGCTTCGAAACTTCGAGATAATATTTGCCAGTAATTGTTTCTCCAGATGAAATTAATTCTCTATGGACAATTCCGTATTTTCGTGGGTTATGCTGAATTTTTCGACTTTCATTCTGCACTTTGATGCTTGGTTTTTGGGTCATCCATCCATTTTTGACTATTCAACAAAGTGTGTGTAATAAATTTTGCACAGACCTTTGTTTTGCCCAAATCCTCGTGAAGAATGATTCGAATCGTTTCTCTGCTGATGTTTAAATCTTCTTCCATCACCTTCAGCGAAACATTGTGATAATTTTCAATAAAACTACATACTTTCTCGATCATTTCTGGTGTCTGAGCTGAAATTAGCCTTCCTTCACAACTATCATCCTCTAACCGCTTTCTGCCTTTCAGAGAACGTTTATACACAGAAAAACATTTGCTCTATTCAAACAATCATCGCCGTACATTTGCTCCATCAACCGGAATGTTTCTGATACATTTTGTCCAAGTTTTGCGTGAAATTTAATAACTACTCTTTGTTCGATGTTAGTATTTCAACATCGACACAGAAGTTGTTTTGGAAGAACTGTCATAAGTTCACTAGTTATCGACTGATTGAAGCAAAGTGGGTATTTTCGGCAAGAGGAATGTCACAGACTTCAAACCCATACGATGGCGCTACTAGTTACTCAGATATGGTTCGAGTCTCGGAACTTATTTGTCGCACTGTGTGTATCACTCTTGATATTTTGCGAGAAAAAATTATTACAATTAAACCTTTTGAATACTGTTTGACACAAAAGTTTCTTCCTAAAAGTCCAAAAATCAAGTGTACAAATATTTGTGCTATTTTAATAACAAAATTTTACCAATATAGAGTACACGAAGAACGCATATGAACCGTCAATGAGAATAACAAACAAGTTTACAAACAGTGCTTCTATTAAGTTTAAATATTCAATCAACTCGTGTCCTATTTTCAGTCGTTATCCAGTTACAGATATTTTTCACTTCAATTACCTATGGAACAAGCATCATTTTTTTAATTTTCAATGAAGAATTAGTCTTAAGTGATGCATATTTGTGGTTCCCTGTTATGTCGTTACGAACTTTGGTTACAACCGCAACGCAAACCTTTCGAACGGTTCAGGTGTTTGTAGTTGTGTAGGTTTTTCTATGAGTAATACATAGTATATGTTGTAACCAGAAAACAATAGAGAATTAGAATCACATTAGCTATTATTTATTATCTGTTTATCAGGTAATTTGATTAAAAAAAAATTAAGTATTAAATTACGACACCATCACAATGTAACACAGTAGGGGAGAAAATAAAATGCATGGTATTGCACTTAAGGGTGTTTGTTTAGTTTTTGTTTATTTCACTTGAACTTTCATTTAAAAATTTTACTCAAAAGATCCGTAATACACGCAGTGCTTCAATGGAAATGAAAATCTCTATATCCATTTTTGATTTAATTGGGAGTTAGGTAGAATACTATCAATCATTCATCAAATTTGAAGCCGACATTTTGACTAGTTTTAGTGTTACGTCTTACTTTTTGACAATTTCGAAGCGTTTAGTATTTATTTATCTGATGTACATATGCAGAAAGCCTGTTTTAATTTTTGCACAATGCAGACTTGTCTCAAATAAACTAAAATACTTTTATTTGTTATACTTCATAACGGACTTATATACTGGCAAAAATTAAGTGCGCATTGTATACATCATGTAAATCAGTTTTAATAAGTTAGTTTAGGTTGCTTTACTTTAATTGTTTGAATTTGATAGTGATACGGTAGTAGTTTACGAAGTGCCTCTAGACCGGTGACAGAAATAAAAACTATTTTAATTACTCCAATGTTCCCAATATTCAAACCAATTGAATTTGTAGTTCAATCTACACTTTCCATAGGTGTGCATGTATCTATGCATGACAATTGCTGTTATTTACTTATTCATATACGATTACGCTTAAATGTAAAAAATAAATGTTGAAGATCAACTCAGGAAAGTATTAAATAAGAATGATACATACATAAATTAGTAATCTGCTCCTTCGAATATTTACTTATTGAATCATGCTAACAAATGCTATATGCTGAACAACATGCACCTATACGAACCCAAGCTTCTTTCACTTGTGAGTCACCAGATGCGTGACTAAATTTACGATTATATTGTGTTGGTATTTCTTGTTCGCATGTAGGTAGCGGAAAGAATGTAATAAACGCGTTGAAAAATTATGCCATTTATTTCAAAATTTTTGCCTTACATCCAAACATCATTTTCGTTCATCCAACAGAATATTAACTATGTGGTAGAAAATATATATATATATACATATATATCGCTTTTTAACAAATCTCTTCTAACATTCACCTATAACAATCCCTGTCTAACCATATATATATATATATATATATACATATCTCGCCGGTATAGTATGTATTTATTTCTTTCTCGGATTCTTCGCGTTGTTGACGGTCTTGCCCAGGATGCATAGATTTTGGATGCCGTATTTAATTGAAATACTGGTGTAGTACTGTATATAATATACAGAATGGATGGTAAGTTTCTATCTTGTGGTATTCTATATTCAGCGCAGCGTTCACTAATAATTGACATGCTTGGTCTTTGCCATTTTATTCCCATGCTTCCTAGCTTTCAACCATGTTTTTTTTTGGTTTCGTACTTTTTTTCATATCTATTACGGTGCTTTCATCATTTAGTTTGCCTTTTTATGTCATTGATGAGATGGTAGGGGTGGTTTCAGAATATTTTTGAAAAGCGTATTGTTATTTCCTTTAGTTATTTCAGTCCCAGCATGCTTTTCAACTAACTCTTGAAGCATAGTGGAGATCTCAAAAGAATTTACCTTATCTTCATGTAGCTTATCTATTCCCTCTGTTATGCCTTGTCCTTCTTGCTTAAAATACTTATAGTGTTATGTTTTTTTGTACAATCGTAAAAAATAAATTACTGAAACCTAGACAGTATAAGTACTGATATATAACTTTTCCGATTGTGTGTAATTCGCAATTTGTTATTGTTGGTTAATGATTTTGTTCTTTTATCGCAGCATAATCATTCATCTTTAGCCGTTGACCTTTCATAAAAGACATACATCGTTGTCGTTAGAACACCTGCGGATTCCATGCGTTTATGGAAGATATAAGTGCTTGTGGGAAATACGATAGATTTATAATACAAAAGGAAACATAAGAATAATTAATAACAACATTTACAGCGTGTTATATTCATATGCATACATATTTTTCGCTAATTATGGGCATAAATATAAAGCTTATACGACGGCTTGCATAAGTAATGTATAATATAATGCTCAAACACTATGCAGTTGCATTAATTATTGCAAATTACAAGCAAAAATGTTACTCTAATTAGAGAAACATACTTTTTTAATTCTAATACTATTATCATTATATATAAAAAGAAAGGTTTATTTTAATCAGTAGCAAACAGAATGAGTCGACTGTTTGGAGGATCTCTCGAAGCAGATATACGTTTAAACCACAGTTTACCAGGAAATCGTCATACCATGAAAGTATTTTATATTCCAAAAACTATTGTTACTTATCTTCTAGATAATTATTTACTGCTTGTCGTTTACTATCAATTGGATATGTTGAAGGGATAGTGAGAAATAAAGATAAACTACTTTAAAATGAAATCCTGGCAGCTTTTAAGTAATGGTACATTTAAGTGAGAAGATAAAATTCGGGCGCAAGTTCAGATGTGCCAATTATTTAAATATAAGTGCCTTAATATCCATTCCACAATCACCCGTAAGCGAAATAGAAAGAGTTTGGAAATCTTAGATGTCAGAGAAAACTTTACAATCCTGGTTGTTCGATTAAATGTTTCATTAGCTGTACAATGAATGCAAATTAAGTTATATTATAGGAATAGAAAAAAAAACCAGTTTTGAAATCCTCAATCAAACACGAAACGCATTTTTACAAAACACAATTAGGTTAGGAACTTGCACCGAACTGGCACCGGCCTTGATAAAAGAATGCAATTCTGTGAAGTTATGTATAGATGTGAGGATGATCCCGAATTTTTGAAACGTATTGTGTTTTTTGTTTAGCGTCATTTCATTTGAATGGCAGTGTAAATAAACAAAATTATCACTGTTGAACTACTGAACATTCGCACTGCATGATGAAGTGTGATTTTAAAATAGTACAAATGGAAGGCATTGTAAAGAACATAGTTTTAGATACATATTTTATTGAAGGAACATTGAATAGGAAAAAGTGTCGGGATTTTCTACAAAACGATTTAATGCCGGCGCTAGGTAGTTTATTTTATATTCAAGTAACTAAAACTCAGATATCCACAATAGTGAACTGTGATACTAGCTGATGAAGAGATCACTAGATTGATAGAGGAAGTACAATAGAACGAAAAAATGGATCACTAATCGAATCTAACTTCATCCTACTTTTTTCTCTGGAGATACTTAAAATCACAGGTTTAGATCAACAAATCAAACAGCATCGACGAACTAAAAAGTTAAATTGTACAGGAAATTAGATTCTATCTGATGTCATTCAAAATATTTTCATAGAGTTCGAAAATCGTTTAGACCATTCTCAGTTAGTTATTGGTCAATTTCAACATTCCATTTACACTCATCGTTTGAAAAGGAATAAATCTAATAAATTACTTTACTTTTCCTGTGTGTACTGATTAAAACAGATAGTTAACACATTCGAATAAAACATGTCGGGAATTTGTTTTGTTATACTGGATAAACTTTTAAACGTTCCAGTACACTTATTATTTTATTTATATTAAGAGTAAGAAAAGGATTTAATGAAAAATAAAGACTATTACATACTTTAAAAAAGGTTTTTTTCGGTATTACACTCCATGATCTTTCATGTGTTAAAAAGTCTCGTTATATGGGAATTGATAAATACCTATGCAAATTAAAAATGTACTAGGTGTACGACAATTTAAAAAAGAATTAAAAAGTTTTCTATTCTAATATACATTGTATTCATTGCAAAAGTCTTAAATATTAAATAATTATTGTGATGATAGATTATTCTTAAACGTTTACTGTTTACTTGTTCTAGTTTAAGTACTACAACCTTTTTTTTATTAATTGGAAATACATTTTTGCATACCGGATATGTCCCAGAATTGATGAGAATGGTTTGATTCAAAGTGCTTAATTGAATGTATCTACAATTTAATATTGTCCCCTTCAAAGTATACTCCTTTAGAATGCACACAGCGTCTCTAACAAGTTTTCCATTCCCGGTAACAATTCTGGAAGTCCTGTTCCATTAGGCTGTTTAAAATTTGCGTCGTGAGTCTTTGGATGTTGTTTATTGTTGCATAATGGGAATCTTTCAATTTCCGTTTACGTGTAACAAAATACAATCATAGGGAGCCATGTCTGGACTGTAGGGCGTTTATCGGAGCACTGGAATGTTTTTCTCCGCCAAAAATCCTCTAGCTGGCAATGAATTATGATTAGGGGCATTATTGTTATGCAAGATCTACGAACTGGAAATGTCAGGTCGCACACGCGAAAGTCTTTTTCGCAAATGTTCAAGGACCTCGCGATAAAAGCTTTGATTCACTGCCTGGCCTTGCGGTGGGAATTCTTTGTGGGCGAGAATCAAGATAGGTGATGAGCATCATGGTAATACCTCTAGATACAACTCGTTGTCAGTTAGAGAATTTTTGAGACCGGAAACTATTCCAGTACTGCCATACCCGCCCTTTAGCACAGAAATGTCTTCATGTGATTATTTCCTTTTTCCACCACGGAACAATAAACAACATCCAAAAAGTCATGACACAGATTCTAAACAGCCTGACGGGACAAGAATTTCAGAATTATTACCAGGAATAGAAAACTCGCTGGAGATGCTGTGCGCATTCTAAATGAGCAATTAAACACTTTCAAACTAATCATTCTCATTAATTAAACCCACTGTTCTTGTTTTATTCGTTTTGGTCAACGGCATTAATAAACTATTATTACTAGTATTCTATTTCGAACGTAAGCTTCGTTAATAAGCTTACGTTCGTTTAGTTAATGTGCATTAAAGAAATGTGCACTGAGTAGATAGAATACATATTAGTGTAAATACATTATAATCACTAATTGAAAGATCGCTTAAATAGGGGTATGGTAAGATGTAATAAGAGTGTTTAATGCATTGATGAAATGACGTTGAATCATAGAACTTCTCAGAGAAACAGACGAGGAAGACACAAAAACTAGTCCATGAATAGATATTGCTAAATATACTTTGCATATATTCTTCCAACCTAAGTCTTTAATACTTTTCGAAACATGGTCAGCTTTTTCGGAGATGACATTTTAATCTGTAGCGGGAATTTTGTATATTTTGCAGATTGGTCATGTAACATTAAACATGAATCGTACACAAAATTAACAATAATGAGCCGGGAATAAAACAAGAACTTCACAAAGTCGTTGCTTCCAGGTAAAGCTAAGTTAGAGCACAACATTCTTAACGTCATTAGGTTTTAAGTTTAGTGAAAATTGGATAATATAGTATAATAAGTAGAGACCGGGTTATATGCAAGAGATGTCTTATACTGATTAAATTTAATCAACGCTAATTAACTTTAATACATATAGACGTAAAATATAATAAATAATTAAATAATAAATAATTAAAATATATGCATTTTGCATATAATCCCGTCTCTAATAATAAGTATTATAATGCGAGTATGTCGGTCAAACTTCATAAGCTTGTATGTTATACGGAAATGTTGCCTTTCTTAAAATTACAACATACACATGGGATACATGTATATTAAAAAAATAATAAAGGAAATAAGATTATCTTATTTGTTTTATTAAGTTAAATTTCCTTAGTGCGCTATCGTATTAGCAATAAATTTATTTAAACACTGATTACTAATTTGTAATTGAAACACCTCATCTCCGTTCGCTGAATTAGATTCTATCGATAGATTAGCGAGCGACAGGGACCAAGGTGAATGTGACTAACATGTAAATGAATGCGCTTGCGGTCATGCACACGCTACGGCTGCGGTTACGATCACAAAATGAAAGAGTAATGACTGATTTTGGGATCGACATTATGCTAATGGACTTACATACATTAGTTTCAAGTGCATCTCGAATAGTTTGTACTCCATCGTGTAATAACTTTTCTTTTCAATGAACAGTTTGTCCGTCCAAGTAAGAGTTTTCAAAGAAAAGATGTCGCTCTCTCCAATCATGATCTGTTACGCGGTGAATTTATTCGAAATCTTGCTAATGAAGTTGGTGTGCCTTTTTTCGGCCTATTTCTGACTAAGCGTGCAGGTTCGATATAATTGTCTAACTGACATTAGCTGCGCTGTTTTTATTGCTCGTTAAATTACTTGGCATGGGTTATAAGATTTTCTGCTGCTTCCGCGTGGATATATTGCTTGCATTATTGCAACTGTAGGTTATGTCTATGTTTAACTATGCCACACAACTGGAAACCGCAAATGATTAGTAATATGTATTTTTATTATGAAATATAGCATTTGGCGTCTTTCAGAAGCAATTTGAGTAATCTAATATAGATCAACGTTTAATATTTTTCGAATATATACTTACAGGGCTAGAAACTGTATCATACATATTTCTCTCAGTTACACACATGTAAAGCATCTTAAACTTTTACGATGATTAAAACTTTTATTGAAGTATATTTGCAAGTAGCTCAAACACTCGGCCTTGCCGGGGTTAAACTTGATACTCTTTTAAGGGATCGAAGATACTACTGTTTCAACATTAATCAAGTTGCGATTTACAGTACTTCCTTGAGTGCAGACACGCCCTACCTGTGTAATTAGGGAATTTCTCCTGGTTCATAGCACTCACTTCAGGAATAAACATGCGCATTAGTGCACTTATCTTGGGGTTAGTGTAGATGCCCCTGAAATAAAGAAAAATTTCATTCATATTGCAATCTATCATTTATTTGTGTTGGCATTAATTGAATTCTTGAAATATTTATTTATGATTATAGCTCGGATTTCTTAAACTGTTAGAACACGTAGGATAACTTATTTTTACGTCACCATCATAAGTAGGTGAATTGTAAACAACTTGTATGCAGTTTCCTAAATATATATTTTTAATTTTTGCATGGTTTTAGTAATACTCTAACTACTTCTAAACTATACAAGACAGATATAGCAATACCTAATAGTACATACATCAAGGGTAATTGCGTTTTTGCTCACTGTACATCCCATTAAGGAAAACATTATTTCCGTGGATTGAATATATTAATAGATTGGAACTCACATTCTGAACATTCTGCACATAGCAAACTAAATATTGCATTACTCATTCATTTGTATTTCTAATAGTTACATAATTTTAAAGAGTATATTGCAAAAAAGACACAAAACTCAAAATAACACAAAACCAGTTGATTTAGGAGGTAGGAAACCCGAATACAAATCATTCCATAGTAATCCACGGAGTCTGAAAAAGTTGGTTATGTCTTCCGGTATAGCCGGAAGGAATATGAGTCCTAAAATAATTTGATATAATAGAGACACCCTTATTGCCTACTACAGGTTTTCAAAACTAGGTTAAGGTTCTAAATACGAAAACTTAATGAAGGGGTTGCATACAGTACATAAGAGAAAAATATAAATTAGTTATTGCTGATCATATGTGCACTACACATGAAACAGTGTTTTTAATATATTGTGTTGTGAAAACTAAACGTGTTATCATTTTAAACGAATTATATCGCATTCAACATCCTTTCTTTGATATGAAAGAGCAAATTATAAAAGTATTTAAGTTGATATTCCAGCAACCATTCAGGACAATCACTGAAGAAGTAAAACAGCTGATTTCTACCTACCATTTGGAATAATACCAACATTAGGTGTGGTAGAAGATCAGAAATCTACATATATACATACACGCGTACAAATGAGGTATTATTAACTGTAGCTAGACGTAAATGTATATAGTATTTTTTCAAATTGTTTTTTTTAGTTTCGTCAATTAGCTAATTGTAACAGAATACATGCATCATGAAATTCATATACATTACCGTCCATATTAGTTCGGACATGCAAATAAATTAAAAAAAAACATGAAAATATTCACTCATTTTTCCAAAACTTAAAATTTTTTTCGCCAATTTAGACGTTGCCCCGATGGTACTACATTTTCGTACAGTATTTCTAAATAACCCTCTTTTCGCAAAATACCTTCGATTCGCTACTAGTCTCCTGTACCGGCGTAGGAAAAACAACCCCAAAGAAGCACAGAACTTCTTCCATGCTTGACAGTTGGCACTACACAATCCTGCAACATTCTTTGGCCTTTCGCTCATCTTACAAAAATGCGCCTTGATTGTCCGAACACCTCAAACTTTGACTCATCATTCCATAGCACTCTTTTCCAATCATCCACTGTCCAATTTAGATGTGTTTCTGCGCACTGTAGCCGTTTTTGCCTGTTTCCCCGTCGAAGTAGGTTTTTTTTCTGTTGCAGTACGCTTCTTTTCACTGTAGTAACAGAATTTTTTCTTGCACGGTCGTGGTTCATTTCGGCAGCAATTTTTGGTGCTGTCAGTTTCCTATTTCGCTTGCTCAGCAATTTTATACGCTCATCGTCGGCATGAGTTGTTATTCTCTTACAACCTGAACGTGCCCGATCTCTTAAGCTGCCCCTGCGTTGATGTCTCCGAATGATATCACTAACAGTTGATTTTATTAACATGTATTTTTTCGGAAATTTGACCCACTGCATAACCTTCTTGATGAAAGGCAACAACTACAGAGCGCTTTTCTAAACTTGTAAACGGTTTTTCTCTCGGCATTTTAATAACTTAAGATTATTTAGAAACTTTAGCATTTACCAATACGCAATACACTTTCGGGTGGTCTGCTCCCACCCCAAAAAATATTGTAAATTTATTACCTGCAATATTGTCCTAAAAATAATCCTATTTGTGGCGATGAGGATTATTGTGAAAATTGTTATATTGGGTCATAAAGTATAATAGGTTCTTAATCATTCTCTAATCAATATTCTTGAAGGTTTCCTGTACAATTAATAAACAATAAACTTCATGATGGACCTAATATAAATTTTATTCATATATAACAGCAACTATATTATCCTGGAAATATATTAAATATTTGTAGATTGATAAGTATATTGTAGTTTTTAAATTTCTTGGCAATCAATAACGCGCCACGGATAAACCTATTTGAGTTGTTACAATAGAAAAACACTTTACACTATAATTCTATTTCACACTGCATTTCACAGTTCTTTTTTCTGTTGCGTTAAGCATAAACTAAAACATGCAGTACAAACAATACATATTTTGCTATTACTTCTATATCTTAGTAGCGCAACAGTATTGCTTAGTTGTGTTGAAAGACTTATTCGCAATTAAACATAGTTATTTTAGCTTAAGAAGCTCTCTCTAGTATTACGTAATGTATTTTCATGTTTTATATACGTATATACTCTTATAAACATATGATTTCCACACTCGGGAAGTACTGCGTTAGATAAACTGAACCAATTCTTATTTATATAATTAACATTGGTTCTATTTTTGGGATCGTATCCATCAGGCGTTTTGTCTTTGCTTCGAGATAAATGTAGGTAATTAAAGACATTTTCTTTCAGAAATAAGTTAATATATGTGTACTTATATAAGGGAAACATATTCTGTTTCCCTTGTGATTTTATGAATTAGATATTGTATAATTTGGAAAATACAATGGATGTTTGCCCTATAAAATCAGTTACGTTTATAGTTCAACAAAAGTTACACCCACTTTACAGTAATATTTTTCAGTCAATAATTAATTTCTTTACGCGGAGGCGGCTTGCAAAACCTACTAAACTTCTAAGACTTTAACGCAGATATAACTGTATATTTAATAAAGCCTTGACTACATTTTTTACACTATTTCTCATGTGCTATTCCCGCAGCGTGGGATGAGTATTTGTAATGCGTAACTTTGAATTATGTGACAGTGAATTTTAAACGGGGGGAGCTGTATGCTATATATCCCGACACTATATCGTCGCTTTTTGCAAAAGAAGAACAAGTAGGGGGTAATGTAAATCTTTATCGTCGGATATTAATAGTATAAAGCATTGATACACGTGAGGTTATTATATTGCATAAACATATACCGTGTAAATAAGTTCCCGATAACTATATATAAATAATTTTCATATTTCTAGTTTTTTGTTTTATCCAGTACAATAACTGCGTGTAACAACTATTATTCTGTGGTTACTCATGTTTAGTGCGATAACAGAAAAAACCCCAAATATTTCAAATAATTTGTGACCATAATTTCATACCAATTTGGCATATTAAATGGGGCAAGTGAATCTGACAAATCAAAAACACGTTGTTAATTTAGTTGTATACAAGAGCAAGTTGACGGCAGAGTGACTTCAAAATTTGGCAACAAGTTCGATTAGTGTATATGATGAGTATATTACTGATTGTAAGCAAGTTTTAGAAGTCTATTCTTCAAATTTTGGCCAAGTCCATCAAATACATAATCTTCTAGAGTCGTTTAATATAAATTATTTGGTGTGATTGTGTTAGTATAGAGAGAATGAATTTTGTGTATCGATAAATATTTTTTTTTCGTGGAAAAAACGTTAAATGAAGTAAAGAAAAGTTACATAAGTATTATAAGAAATTTACTCCTTCTCATGAAATGGTTTTAAGGGTTCACTGCTTTCATAATATACGAGCACAGATGGCGCTGAACGTTCTGGGCCTTCGCTACCACGAAACTCTGAAGTAGCCAGAAGCAATGCTTTAACAATAAAATTATATCATCCTAGAAAAAGTGCTTATATGGAAATTGGTGTTTTCAAATTGAAGATTATTCTTCATGTACATACATACATACAATTTAGAAGAGTGCAGAAAGGGACGGAATTTCTTTTAAAACTCTCATAAAGTTATCGTTACTTATTTCTGGAGAAACTTGAATTCCTATTTATTTAAAGTATTCCACATAGAAGTTAATTCCACTTAGATATCCAAAACGAAAAATACAAATATATATTCTATTTATTTCTTAAGTATCTGCATTGTAGGGTTGTACTGTTGTTAAATGTTACGCAGTGAGTTGAAATAATCTAGTTTGAGTAATATTTTTGAAACCATCACACTTGACAATACTGACTTCCATTCCCTTTTTAGGACGAGAGAAGTAGAAGTATGATTGTTGTATACATCATCGACGAAAGTATGATAAACCAATAGTTTCCAACTAAATGATAGCCAACTATAAATGATGAAAGAATAAATTAAAATCGTGATATTAACAAGATGTGCATCGTGCTAAGCTTCGGAAAGTACACGATAGGGGGAACCAAATGAATTTCAACCTTTAAAGTAGTTAAAGTTACGTATAAAAAAACTCTCGTAGCATAGTTATATACGTTATTTTAATTTGGAATGCATGTATCGATCACGTCTTCATCCTCCAGACATATGGGATTAGGGTACTTTTTTTGCAGCAGAGAAATAGTTACCGGGGCTTATTTCTACATGAACGTAAATCTGCTCTCTAGCGCGTAGATTCTGACATATAATAAAGTTTACCCGTAGTAATCACGTTTTAATCAAAGAATCAAATTTTCATAATTACCCGACATGAGGCAAGGACGCTTTCTCATTATACAGACTTTCCCATGCGCAACAGTCACTTAATTACTGGGGTCCGCATTTTATAATCATTTTCCTAACATCAAGTGAATAGAAATTTACTGACTGCGTTAAAAAATCACTATTATAAACTATGTCATCTAGGCTTCGAAGTATTACTCTTATGGAGATAGCACTAAACATTGTCATATAATACCAGGGTTATGCCAAATAATAAGTTGGTACTCCGTATGATTATGTCATCTTGACAAATTTTCCTGATACGATATTTTATTCGAAGTCGAAAGTAAAAGCGATACCGTAAGCTTTTTGAGTAGCTTCCACATTTATAAAAAATTGTAGGTATTTAAAAATTACAAATATTATAGAAAATGTTGCTTATTTTTCACATGTTACTTGGAGCTAATGCGAAAAATAATCAACAGTTCGTTCTATATAAAAGACAGTTGCAGGATAACATTAATTCATTTGGAATGTGGAGAAAAGCGTTGCCGAATTATTTCCTGTAATGCTGCTAATTCCTTAATAAATTCATAGTAGATGACCATAACTTTGTTAATTGAAATAGATGCCATTCTTTAAATGTGCGAGTATTTTTTTTCATTTGAAAGAAGTATTGGGTTTTTAAAAATATGTTTTAGATGTACCTTAAGAAGATGCAGCGTTAGATATGTGGTAGTAATATATTGATGAATAACTTTATCATGCATTTATTTTCTTTTCAATTTATTTTTTCTTTAATATGTGTTTCGATTTTTTAGGCTTAGTAACTGCATGCATTATTCTGCATAATCTTTGCGTAATGAAGAAATGCAAGAAATTGCGTATAATTTGGATGCAATAAATGACCTGCTAAATGAAGGAAAACAGGGACAACAAAATATAATTAATAGATATTTTCAGTAATGCTATACAGTAATACCTTGATGGTGTAGATAGAAGTGCACTGTCAACAGTTTCTACATGCTCCAGCTTGTATGAAATTGTGCCATGCAGAAACGCGAGATTAGTTGAGTTGAGTTAGTTCATTAGTTCGACGTTGTTACACAGAATACGGTTGTTAGAAATAGCTTCAGAATGAAAACACAACACAAACTAGTACTGAAACGAAAGTCTGAAATTTTAGGCAATTTAGATAGTGGTGCAAGTGGCAAAGATTTGGCTGTTTCGTGAGGTATAATAAGGCTGGAATTAGAAGGTAAGAAATGCATTTGTCGTTGTGACTCTGATTAACAGTTAATTATTTTAACATATATGTAGTTATATATACTATACTGCGCCAGCTAACACTTAGACGTACAGAACATCCAGAAATGGAAACTCGATTATATTCCTGATTTAGAACTGAACTATCTTTACATGTTCCAGTTACATATGAAATATTGGCTGCTAAGGTAAGAGTGCTGTGTCGAGAAATTTACAAAAAGATAATTTTGCTGTAAGTAGAGGTTGGTTGGCTAATTTAAAAGCTTTGGCTTTTGTAAACTAAAAACTCGTAGCGAAAAATTATCCAGCAATCGTAGCGCAGTCCAAAAATCAAAAGCTTTGGCCTTGCACCTGCACAGATTTATAAGCCATATATACTGGAAATTACTACCGAATAAGACAGTAGTTCATTCTGGAGAAAAACGAGCGCCTGGACGGATGACTTCTAAAAAAAAAGACCAACTTTTTTGGTTATCGGAATGGCAAAGAATTCAAGATCATTTCTGAATATAAATTTACCTATCGACTACAAGTTTTCTCGAAATAGCTGGATGACTTCAGCGATATTCAGTGACTGGTTTAAACATTCTTTTGTCATGCAAGTCAGAAATTATCTTAAACTACGAAATTTACCAGAAAGAGTTATACTTTTTGTAAACAATTGTACTGTTCATTCAAGTGAAGAACTTACTAGTGAAGACGGTCAGTTTACCATCGTATTTTTATCACTAAACACAACCGCTCTGAACCAGCCAATGGACCAGAATCTAATCAATTTATTTAAGTTAGCTTCTCGAAAATCACTTTTAAGTAAAATTTTATCTTCAGGTGAAGCAAACCTCACTAAGTTCCTTAAGGAATTTAGCTTGGAAGTTGTCGTTTTCCTCCAGTTATTACTATATTTCAAATAAAATCATCATAATAATTCACTACTACCCTCATTTGTTTGCGACGTGCCCATTGTCAATGGTGTTCTCTACATCTTGGACCTTTACCTCTTTTAAGATAGTAGATGGTAACCCATTACTGTATTGCGTTCGTTAAATTATTAATTGCTCGTACAATACAGCTAAGTATACGCTTTTGCTTTTCAGTAGACGTTTAAAGTCCACTCAATATTAAAATATTTTCATTATCAAATATTGATGCACATTTACAAATGTTAACTTCTGCTTATCATTTGTTATTTTTCGGTAAATCTTTCTTTATAACCAGCAGCATATTAACTTTACCACTAAATTATTCTGTATTTTTTCAATTCTCGCGTCCATTCAATGCTGTAAATTTACCGTTAGCGAGTTTTTTATATTTATCCATATAATTTAAGATATTTCTTCAATAAATGTTTATAACTTCGAATACTATCAACCCGTACATGACATTAAAAAATAGTAATTTAGGTTATTTAAGTTATTTATGGTAATGAATTTGGTTTAGAAAAGTAAATTACCAAGAGTCGGTAACATGTTGCGTTCCGAATAATTAATAAATTTGTGTTAGTGGATTTTATTGCTATACCTGCGAATTACCAACTTCGTTTCAAATCTAGCAGCTGAGTAAAAATAACACAATGCGTCTAGTAATGATTCCAACGTAATTTCCAAGAAAGGATAGAAGACAAATTACGCTAGCGGCAGAAAGATAAAGCTATTAACCAAGAGTGGGGCACCTATCAAGTAAAGTGTTTCGAGCTTGACGATAACTATGTATGTATCGAATGGCTCTTACAGAATTTCGACACTATGTGGACACTATTGAATTAGATGATATCAAGCTTACGGAATCCGGCCTCTGGGTGGCGTAGTTTATAGACAGTGTATTTTATAAATATCACGGAATTTGTGTAATTTCCTTATTAAAAATACTGTGTTTTATTCATAATTCTAGTTTTTTTGTACATATTTACTATTTTTTAATACACTGTTTATGTTTTGAAATGGATACGTAAGCTTCCACGTTCAGATGCGAGTATAAATGAACTCTTCTGGGAGTGGACGATGTTATATTGAAAGAAATTGAAAACAAAACACTGGCACCATTTTTTCCAGGAAACTGTTGGTCTATTTATGTTTGATCTGTTGTTTCGTTGTTTTTCGTACTTTGTCGTTTACATTTAAAATTTGTGTATTTACTGTATATACAGCTTATATAATATTGACACGCCATGCAAAACTGATGTCGCTATAAACTAATACTATTACTACTAATATTTACCACCAACGTTCCATATAGGGATTAACGAATGAACCTCACCAAAAAAATGCTCTGGTCGCCAGTGATTTCATTAATGGCATCGATCAATGCCTTTTCCATTGATTATGTATTGTTGTAACGCTGGAAACACGGAACAAGTTTAGGCATTTTACGCATAACTTTTATTTATTTTAATTTATCAATGAATCGCTTCTGTTAGTCGACACTTTACCATAAAGGTAGCGCCTCCATAACGCGGTGGTGAAATTCCAAAAATATCATACATTACTAGTCTCAGCAAAGAGGACGAAGTTTCAGTGCCGTGCGGAGCACAACGTGCAAGGGTGAAATGCGCGATACGGAGAATCGAGTACCCGTATCAAAGCACGCTTGTTCAGTATTATTCGACTGGTCGTTGCGAGTGCTTGTCAATGCATAGATACTTAGAAAATGTCGTATTTAGGTACGTTTCGGAAACGGCATATTTCGAATATACTAGAAAACGTAATAACGAGTAAACCGGATTTAAAATACGAAGACGATAGATTTAAATGTGTGAAGTGCGACAGCTATTTGACGTGTACCACCAGGTGGAGTCTGAACGCCACCTAAAAATTATAAAGCAATGTTGCGCAATCCGTGGCAAACGATACAGCGAACAATTAATATTTGATATAGGTGTTTGTTTTATTCTATGTAATGTAGCGTTCACTTTACTAGACCATCAAGCATTTATCTCCTTCTGCAGCAAGTATTCGGACATCGTTAAGAATCTGTTCGTGACTATGTTGAAAGAAGAATTAAAGTAGAATTGAAAGATAATAGTGAATGTGTTGGTACGCATAATGGAAGAGTTTGAACCGTCATCCCCCATCTTACTTGCTTCCAAAAGAGTTGCAAAATGAACTAGCGATGAAATTTTAAAAGTGATATTGAGGGCATTGAACAAATTTGAAGTTTCAACAACCCAAGTTTTCATGTCTGTGAGTGGCGGTGCTGCTAACATGCTTTCCTCAGGGCGATCTCTTAAAGAAGAAAGTGGCAATCTGTTACATGTAGTATGTGAAATCCATGCTTTAATCCTTGTGGCGCAATTGATCACTGAATGTTCTCAACGGCTAAATGCTTTAATAGCTCATACGAAGGCGGTAAAGTCTCCAAAACGTACAAAAAGATTGCACGAACTGTGTCCCAAAATGTCTGAAGCACCACAGCCTATTACTACGCGTTGGGGAACATGGTTAAAGGCTGCGTTTTACTGCTGCTAACATTTTGATGATGTAAAGAAGGTATTTTGACAATTAGATGCGGGACACACCAAAGCTATCAAGAAAAGCCAGAAAATGTTTCAAGATAGTCAGGTAAAATGTGACTTAGAAAGTATTCGCAAGAACTACTATGGACTAGCGGAGGGAATTGAGAAATTACAAAACGATTCGATGTCGTTTGTGGATTCTTTTCAAATTGTGGATGATGTTTAGTCACTCCTGCGTATGGTGGTAGCCGAAGAAATGACAATGTATCTCGAAAATTTGGAAATGTTATTGCCAAGGATTCAATCGAAAGATCCATTAAGTTGTCACAAGGATTACTTTAAATTTGCAAATATAACGTCATTCGATCATTAAAACACTTATTCCGCACGCCGTACTCATTTGACTGAAACAAATGTGGAAACATTTAATGAATCTAAAATTTAATAGATGCCACCCAGTTTGAGATCTAATAGTAGATGCCACCCAGTTTGTGATTTCATAGTAGATACCACCCAGTTTGTGATTTTATAGAAACTTTTTAAAATAGTAAGTGTTTCAGCACATTATATAATATATTTTTCATCATCATTTTTTGTGTGTACATTCCTGCGTCCGCATCGCCTATGCTCACTCATGAAGGTCACGATCATCAATGATGCGAGTATGTAAACATTACTGAACACACGCCTTGATACGGTCACTCGACCCCTCCACGTTGTTATCCGCACTACACTGTAACTTGCCCCACTTTGTCGAGACTATACATTACCGAGATAGTTTTTCCTTGTTTGTAATGATTAGAGACCCGATTATATGCAAAGTGCATATATTTTATTTTATTTATTTATTATATTTTACGTCTATTTGTAGATTGTATTACACTGATTAAAATTAATTAATCCTAAGTAACTTTAATCAGTGTAATGTTTCTACATATAGACGTAAAATATAATAAATAAATAAAATAAAATATATGCACTTTGCATATAATCGGGTCTCTAGTAATGATATTTAAAAAGCATTTTATTCGGTCAAAAACATACGAATTAAAAACGATTTTCATCGTATATGTTTAATTTATATGTAATTAGCCAATTTCTCTATAAATATACGGTAGTTCTGTAATCAATAACTTTTTTTCATCAAAAAGTAAAGAAAAATACGAAAACCCACGGATAGTCATGTTTATTCTGCCAAGTCGAAGTAAATTAAATGGGCTGCGGGTACGCTATTTCTGAAATAAGCACAGTAAAGTAACGTAAACAAACAATCTTCGTCCGACATATTTCGCGATATACGAGTCGCTCTCCTTTGCGTGTTTGCCAGCGTTCAATTCCGGAAATTCGAGGGTATCATTTAGCGATTACGCGTGAAGGAAGAGGAAATGTCACCCTGGGGTAGAAACATCAAATTGTTTTACGAATGCGTGTGCATCATTCATAAAATGCGAGAAAACTATTTACAGATGTATGTGAATGATACACAATATATGAATGGTAGTTTATGTACACTACCGTACATAAGTTTAAAACCATCTTAAGAAAGGGAAGAGTTTCCATCTTGGAGGCCTATAATTTTACAAGTATTAAATAATACGTATTAATTATTCTTGTTTCAATTACAATAGACGACACTATTGAAAGTTACATATTTCAAAGTAACTGATTTACTCAAAATAAATGCAAAACGTGTAGAAATAAACACAAAGGAAATTGCACGACAAACCCTTAACCGAATTTCAGAAGTGACAGAAACGATAAACAAAAAAAATTCATACCCTAGATACAAAACGCGTCAAATAACTTGGCAACGCTGGTTCGAAAGAAAGATACTTACATACGAATCCATAAAAGCTAATAAAAGAGGAGTATGCTCCATAAGACCCAATACTTTTGAAACGTGGGTGACATAGTTTATGGGAAAAATTAAACAAAATGTGTATAAGTCAATCTAAATATTATACATACTATTAATATCTCCGTTGTCATGGTTATGCAACAAAGAAAAAAACGGGGACTTCAGGGAACGTAACCAAAATATAAATAACTTATCAAAAAATTATTGCTCCAAATTGAATATTACAGCTTGCCTTTTAAAAGACTACAATCCAAATTCTGTCTGAAAATTCCGTCCTGTGTATGGATTTCTTCGTATGCACTCTTCGAATCTGCCATTGAAGTCTGCATGCCTCGCTACAATATCTCAAAGGAAAATTCACAACCGGAGAAATCAGGTAATCGAGGGGGCCAGGAAATATCACCGCATTTTAAGACAGCATCTGTCGTTGATTGTTTTGCAGTGGAAAATTCAGTCCAGGAACAAAAGATTTTAGCATCTCAAACGTACTGATCTAAAGTAACATTTTTTTTGGTGATCTACTCTTCATTTTGGAAAAAGTAAGGTTCGATGGCCTCATATACAGAAATTGTATACTAAACTGTCACGTTGCCGATGTGTAACGAGCATTCATGAAGTTCATTACGGTTGCTGCTTGGCTAGTACTGATAGTTCTGGTTGCTCACGTAATCTGTGAGATAATAATGGGCCTCATTTGACATCCACAGCTTGTCCAGAAAATCCTTGCCCTCCGCAGTTACTTGTTTACAAACTAACGCATCTGAAACGCGTACATTCTCGATAAATATTCCGTGGTGTACAAACATTTCTTAGTCGTCTTTTCAGATTCCTTCTCGGAGCAAATTCAGTCTTTTCGAAGTTTGTAATCTAGGGTTTCACCACGCGTTTTAAGAGGACCTGACCATTACGGCTTAAATTCAAGAAAACCGTACAAAATTATTGTGAAGGTCATTTGTCTAACAGCTAAGTACAGAGTGATTTTATATGTTTGAGGACAGTTTAAATTTCGCGCGGAGGATTCTAGGGGATTTGACATGTTAAGAGTGGCCATTGTGAGTATCGGTCCTGTCAACTGCCTGTGCGACACGTTATTTATTATTCGTTTTTTATATTCATTTTATTCGTTATTATTTGCTTCATTTTTTACTTGTAATCTGTTCTTCTTAAAGCTACTGTTTATATTTCATTCATTTTTTTATCACATTTACATTAATTTTCTGCTTAGAAAATCAATATGAAATTGATTTTTTGAAGATTTGTTGTCAATATTTTATCACCCATCCAAAATCTATTTGCTACGCTACTGGTTACGAATTCAAAACCAAATCGCCAACGTGACAAAAATTTAGCAAGGCGCGAAATTTAAACTGTCCTCAAACATTTAAAATCACTCAGTATTCATCTTGTTTAAATTTGACGTTTTGATCTAAATACTTCATATTTCCATTCAGCCGTGAACACCACTTCGATAAATCAGAATTTATGAGTTCCTCGATATTCGAAATCCCTAACGCCGTTTTGTAATCTGAAGTGACGGCGTAAATGCCAAGTGCTACTAGACATTACTACCAGCAATACGTTATTTCCGCTGCCATTTCTTGTTTCTGACGTTTTGGAAGGTCTTTTTGCTTTTAGATAGTTGATACATAAAGAAAAGTATGTACAGTGGCGACCATATAAATAGCACAGGTAAACTGATATGTATAAATTGATAAATGTTAACAAGTGATTTATTTAACTTAGCTTAACAAAAATGTAATAGATGGCATGCAGTTTATAATAAACATAATATTTCATAAACTTCAAGATGAACAAATTAAAAAAATAAATGTATTATTTTTTAAGTAGGCATAGATATAGCACACTTAATAACAATAAGGAACTATAAGGAAATACATATACACGTTTCCTAAAATGTTGCGATACACATACTGATTCCTGCAATTCTGATTATAGGCCCAACACCACGCTATGACAGAAACCCATACCATAGTACTTCCGCCACTGTATTTCAATGTTTCTGTAGTGCACCTAGGGTTGAATCTCTGATTGATGTGGCGTCGCACATATATTTTTCTGTCAGATCCAAGTTGATTGTAATTGCTCTCATCTGTCCAAAAGACAGATTTCCAGAAAGAAAGCGGCTTTTCTCTGTGCATTTTCGCAAACTGCAATCTTCTTTAACGGTTTTTATTTACCACGAGCGGCTTTCGTACTGCAATACACCCATGTAAGTTAAATCCATTTAGCCGACGTAGTTTTGTTCTTCTCGTTATATCAATATCAAATTGTTTATAAAATTCGGTTTTTTTATTTGTGTAGCTGTGCGAAAGTATCTTCTTGACTCGACGAATAGTGTTGTCATGTTGTAAGGTTGTTAAGGCCTAATCTTCCGTTTCTTGTTTGCTAAAGTTTTTTCCATTTGAATATGCTTTATCGCATTTTGCATTAATTTACGTGAACAATTTAATGTTCGTGATATTTCTAAAATTGATATGCCCTTCTCTTTCATGGTGCAAATTAACTCTTTTCTCTGACGTACAATGTTTTCCTCGTCCCTTTACACTAACACCTAAAAATACACCACTTTTTGATACAAAATAACTCGAACCGTAACGCTATGTTACCGCTACAGAACCGACATTCAGGCCCATGCCAGAAAAGTGAAACTCTCTTTTTGATTGAATGCCGTATTACTGTTCTGGAATACATAGCTAGGGGAAGTACACGCAATTTTCTCGGGGACTCTCACGCTAGTTTCATAAAAATTTAAATGGGAGAAGCTTAAGCGGTAAAATCAAATGAAATATGGTGCTTGTGCTATTTATGTGGCCGCAACTGTATATACAAGGGCAAATACTTTAAGGATAACATTCATAAATAATATATTGCACTTTTACATAATTAAAAAGCTTATTATTACATGTTATCTCACAAGTAAGCAGTTAAAAAAACTACTAATTTAACGCTAAACAATCACGTAAAAAACGTATAGTGTTACGCACTTATTATTAGAACGTCCATTCAGATTCACTGAAGCGATTATTTCATCAGTAATGAGCACAAAATTTGATTGTTTGTCCGGGACGTGTTAATTATTAGGCAACTCCCAAAAATAGAAGTTTAGTGTCTGCGACAGGCACTTTATTGTTCGTAGTGATGTTATTCCACTTGTATTGTATCGCTTTTATTTAACGTGGCATGTGTAAAATACACGAAGTGCATGGTTTAATTTTATCAATCGACCGCTATGGTTCACAGATAATTTGATTGCAAGCGACTCTTCACGAATTAAATAAATTGTTCATGCTAAAATAATGTGGTCATTGTACATTCAGTCGTTTCCTCTGTACAACGGATTTTGGTTGTGGAAGCGCAGCAGCTTTGAATTACAACACTATTGTTTGTAACGTTAGTGGCTCTAATTTAAAATGCTTTTCTCAAAGCCGCTTAAAGAACTTTCGGGGAGACAAGTTTTTCTTTTATCCGCACAAGAAAACCCTATCTAATGTGATAGTAAGTCTAGATCAAAATTTTGTTGGTACAGTGTTTAAGCGAAAAGCCATATTTTAGTATGTGCTGCTGTTATTATATAATTTAAGTACACCTTTAGTATCACAAAAATGATTAATTCCAGAAATATAAGCATCGTGAGTTTTGGAATTGTTTTTTCGTATGAATTCTGCTAGATACATTCAAGGCACTTGCTACTGAGACAAAAAAATCGAAGGAAGAGAATATTACAGATATAGACCAGATATCGATTTTAGACATTGGATATTTTCAATACTAGTTCGCAGCGAATTTTGCGAAAAGATCTTAGTCCATTACTTACAAGATCGCTTTAACTCAGACAGAAACTTGAGAATGAACCAGAATTTGTTATTTCAGGCTTAATAATTTTTTGAATAAGCAAATTAGCCAAAAGTAATGCACGAAGAAGCACTGCATCCACTTAAGCTAACTATCTAGAGCGCATTTCATGGTAAACGAGTCGTTGGACTATGCTAATAACCGCACTAATAGAGTTTACTATTGCTCAATGTTGACTGTATCTTTTTTGGCCCGAAACGGGCGGTCTCGCTTATATATATGGCTTTAGCTTGCTACTTATTACACTGCCAGTCAAACAATTCATTTATTACAAAAGAAGATTGATGAATCAATTGTTTCCAAAAATTGACCACTTAGTTATCCTCTTCTCTTGTGCGACTTAGCACTCCTTGACTATTTCCTATAGGGTAACGTTAAATCATTAGTTTACGCCAACAAACTAGCAACATTATATGACTAGTAGACCAATATTGAAGCTGTCACTGCTGGTATCCGACCCAATTTATTTAATCATCCATGTATTAGTTTGTGTTTACTATTACCATGTTTTTTAAACCCTCATAGTAAACTGGGAAGGATGCGACTTGTTTCAAGAAATGCGTGAATCTGCTTGGCCATGGTCTCTTTCATTACGTTGGAAAGAACTGGAATAGCACTTACGAAAAATTAACATGGGCAATAGTTTTGTTCTGTTCGCACAACCAGTTAAAACTATAATGTAGTGTTTTGGTGCCATTTGAATCTATAGTTCGATTTGAAGTCATATCATTATTCACATTCGCAATTTGATTCAATTCAAAGTTAGTTTGCTTCTCGCTGATATTACAAATCTATGGAGTTTTAGCTTCGTACTTAGCTGGCATTTTTTTTTTTTTTGACAAGAATGGCTTTCGTATGTATAGATAACCCATATATTTTCACAAATCTAAACCACCAAGACAGTGATACGGTAAAATTTACAATTCCATTATCAATTCTCCATTTTTTCGTTTCAAAAATTATCACTTTCGTAAAAACAGATATTCCCATGTTTCGATGATTTATTCTCCAGCATTTAATTTGTACTTCTGATTCGGCCATTTTTCTAGATGCAAACGGAATCTTTTCTTGTGGTTACATAGCAGCTTTAAATGTCTATCTGGTACTCTGTCTCCATATTGTTTTTCAATTTATCACATTTAATTTACAACTCGAGTTATATAAAAATCTTTTTTTACACTCATTTTCTTCAATTTTGGGATAGACATTCCCACGATATGAAAATATTAATTCAAGTGATTTGTACATAAACTAATCGCAATTGATGCTCATAGTAGCCACAGAGTGTAAGTTGATGATTCCCCACTTGTCTTGCGATAACTTAGATAAATACCTATTTTCAGTGCCGTGCTATACTAATTTTGTAAATATATTGCGACAGGAATTGAACTTCGGTAATACGTTCGGTGCAGTACAAAGTTTCGTATTTTAATGTTACATTCGGACCTTAAGACGCACCCCAATTTTATCTCAAATGTCTCAATCTTAAGTCGAATTTTTTAGGCAACAAGACACGTCACGATTGGAAAAGTACTATATAACACATGGGCTGAAAAGTCCCGGGCCTAACAAAGAAAACACGTTTTTTTTTGGTTCAAAATTAGCTTTATTCATCAACGTAATCTCCATCAAGAGCAACGCAATCATTCCAGCGCCGCTCTAACATTTCAATACCACTTTTGTAGAACGATTTATCTTTTGTCTCAAAATAGGCCTCAGTTTCAGCGATAACCTCTTCATTCGTGGGAAATTTCAGCCAGTAGTCGCTGGGAGCCAAATCTGGCGAATACGGTGGATGTGCCGGCATTCGAAGTTCAATTCATGTAGTTTTGCCATTGTTTTGATTGACTTGTGACACGGTGCGTTGTCTTGATGAAACAAAATTTTTTTCTTTGCTATATGCGGTCGTTTCTTTGCAATTTCGGCCTTCAAAAGCTCCAGTAACGCTATATAATATTAACTGGTGATGGTATTTACTTTCTCAAGATAGTCGATGAATATTACACCAAGCACATCCCAAAATACCGAGGCCATAAACTTTCAAGCCTATTGTTGTGCTTTCGGGCGCTTTGGACGAGGTTCACCAGTTGCTGTCTACTCAGATGACGATCATTTTGATTCCGGAGTGAAGTGATGGATCCATGTTTCATCCATTGTCACATATCGACGCAAAAATTCCGGTTTGTTACGTTTAAACATGGCCAAACACTGCTCAGAATCATCAACACGTTCTTGTTTTTGGTCAACAGTGAGCAAACGCGGCACCCACTTTGAACAGAGCTTTCTCATAGTCAAATGCTCATGCAATATAAAGCCAATACGTTCTTTTGATATCTTTACGATGTCAGCTAACTCACGCAACTTCACTTTTCGATCATTCAAAACGATTTTGTGGATTTTTTCGATGTTTTCTGGTGTTACCGCCTCATTTGGACGTCCACTGCGTTCTGCATCATCGGTGTCTCTACGACCGCGTTTGAAGTCAGCAAACCAACGTTTTATTGTTGTTTCTGATGGAGCGGAGTCCCCATAACACTTTTCAAGCCATTGCTTCGCTTGAACGGTATTTTTTCCCATCAAGAAGCAGTGTAAAATTAAAACACGAAATTGTTTTTGATCCATTGTTTTGAAAATAACAAAAGTAGCGTGACTCTTAGCGCAATAACTCACAAACTAATGAATAGAATATCATGAAATTTTAACAGCTGTCTTTTGAAGGTTAGTACTAACTGAGAGAAAGGTGACTGCAATAAAACTAGCGTCATCTATGTGTTAGGCCCGGGACTTTTCAGCCCATGTGTTACATATATGCATATCTTCAATAACTTTTCATAGATATTGATCTGTTTGTTTTTTCAACCCAAATCTAGAATCATTTTTGTAAGAAGTTTTGTTTATTTGTTAAGGTAAATACTACCTTCCCTCTCCCTCCTGTAAAAAGAAGGAAGACTACATTGAGTTGCTTTTAAACATAGTTGGTGTTCGATAGGAGAATTGATGATGAATCGATAAATGTGTTATTACAAAAACAAACCGAGTTCTTTTACTGTAATGCCTCAAGTACGTCGAATTTTGTAAATTCAAAAACAAGTTAAAAGTTTCCTAACGCTAGAACGCAATTAATCTAATATAGCCGCACCAGTATTTCTTATAATAAGCGAAATCCCGCAGCTGGAATTATTATTTAGGACATTTGTATATGTAACACTTACTATCTATCAACAAAATGTAACTTAGTTCAGGCAGCATTTCTCCATTCGTGTTATGATTGTATACTTGCTAATGAAGTATATGGCTAGGACCTCTTAGGCCAGAGTTGATGTATACCTTGGAAATACATGCCATGTCTGTTGCAGGAATTGAGTGGTAAATACTGATGTGTATTCACATCACTGAGCGTATAAGAAGTTAAAACGGATCGTGCACCAAGAGCTTTTGGGCACACGTCATATTCGCGATGAGTTCTTAATGCATGATTTTCTTATGTACTTTTAAATCATAAGAAACTGGTCAAAAGTGCAATCTCAAAAAAGATGCCGGAAGCAACGAGTTAGTACACTAAAACGTCAACCATTGTTAGCGCGGAGTTTTATTTTTTTAATTCTCTTGGGAATGCATCATTAACCATTAAATTAGGTCCAGTAAGAAGTTATGGTAATTTTGTATATAAAAAAGAGTACAAGATTATTTTTCTGTTATATTTTAATGATAATTACTTTATGTTTTATCAATTTTATTTTGTTGCTGTTTGTCCGCACCTTTTACATATTTTTCGATAATTTTTTTACTGGTACATTTTCCACCATGTTTTTAAAACTTTCCATACGTTTTCCATTGGGTTTAATCCGTCGAATTTCTAGGTCAATTCAGGAACGGCAAATATTTTGTTTAGATAATTTTTAATATATTGCGGTCTGTGATAGGGTCAATTTGTTGTTAACTGTCCCATTTGGCCCACTTTTACAATTGCTTTAACGTGTTGTTTTTAATGTATTTTTACTGTTTTACTGCCGTGATGCTCTTTGTAAATATTATGGATATCTGTCTTGTTGTATGGGCCCTTTTCTCCAATATCTGGGCCTGGATATGCGCAGAATAGCTGGACAAAACCGGTCATTATAATTTTAAAAGGATTTAGATATTGTGAGATACAGTCCCTTATTTATTTCACCCACATTAAAATATTTTATCTTTGAAAATCCCCTTAAAACTATTTACTACCGTGCAAATTAGAGTACATAATTACTTACAATGATTATTTACAAAGACATATTTTTTTTAATTAATAATATTCTTATTTTAAAGGGAATTAATATGTATGAATTTAAAATGCTTCCTTATTAGCGTCAACCAATATGCATTTTCAACTGAAAGTTAAATTGTATTTAAATATAATGGATTACAAAATTTGTGCTTGCTGGTTGTTTATTAGAGATACAGCATGTTGTTTTAAAATATTAATTCTAAAGATGTAATATATACATTTGTTCTTACGGGCGTTTGCTTCTATAAATGAGTCGCTTTTAGGTCTTACTAGCGTACATAACGCAGAAACCCAGTATAATTAGTATTAATAGTATTAATGCTTCTATAGATATTCACAATTACTATTACAACTGTTGCAAAATTTGTATAAATAGCAGGAAGGCATCGCCCCAACGTTATTAATCGAAATAGAACTGGGAAGAAACGAATAATCTAGATAGGTAACGCAGATTTTCCGTTTTCAGAAAATACTCTTTTTATTAATATATATTTTTTCGATTTCAAAGTACGCGAATTTTAGCGCTACCTATAAATCTGGCTTTATCGATCGGCTCCTTTCGGAGGCTACCCGGAGCGTTACCGATCCTCCACGATAGCTCCAGGATGCATCTAGCAAGCGCAAACTTAGTCCTGTCCGTGCGTTCCGTGTTCATCATTTTCCGCGCGCTTTACCTAACTCGTTATCGTCATGATCTGCCCGCATCAAAAAACGTTTCAGTGCTGTCACGATCGGATGTAACAGTTTCGTGCAGACGACTTCAGTGATGTTCTTTTCAGTTTTGTTTTTATTGCGTTGTTGATTGTTAAAGCGCACGCCTTAGAAATTAGTTCGATGTCCACCAACACGTATATTAATTTTTAATTTTTTTCTTCTCTCTGTTGCACTAAATAAACGCATAGAGTAGTAATTGCTGATGCTATATAGAAAGTTTTTTGTATGACATGTAGGTGAGAGTTTGTTACCTTTCTCTTAAGTTTTTTTTTATTAAATCCTATCATTCATTATTTTTGTTGGTATTAGTTTGGCGAACATATGTAGGTCATATTTGAAATATTTAATTCTCAATTTGAAACCACAATTTAGCTTTATACCTTATATATTCTATAAGGGCGTTTACCCCCTCTACATTTTAATTTTTCATCTAATTTAGAAAAGACTATATGTTCCAAGAACAAAAAAAGATGAAACTAATAAAGAACTAAGATATATTGAATACAGGCAATATGAAACGGTAACGGCTACGTACTTAAGATAAACATAAATTTGATACTTGTTTACATCATTTTGCTGCTATTTTAACCTTCGAGCTAAATATTGCTAGTTTTCATTGCAAATAAATACTTTCTCGGAGAATGTTAAAAATTTGGTAGTTAAGTACATATTTTAAACGTCTAAGATAATGTTACTGATGTATACACAAAGAAACTGTTACTGATTTTATTCAAACTAAACATCGAAAAAACTAGACTTTTGCGTAAACGGAACATCAATTTATTGTCAATACCATTTCAAACCTATATTTAACCAATAAATGGCTCTACAATGTTTTTATTGTAAATTAAGGACATGACCGTATGCTCTTTGACTTTAATAGTTAAAGTTAATTAAACGTTTTTAAACATGACATTGATGTTTTAATTATTGAATAGTTATAAAAATAACTGTACAAGTTCAAAGATAAACGTCTACAGTTTTAAATAGAACTGTTTGTATACATGTTCCAGTATATGCCTAATTGTCCTTTTAGATTTAGGTCTGAGACTCACACACTGTTCCAAGTATAAACAATTTATCTCTTTCTGGAACTTGAAATTCAAATTATAATTCATACTTAGAGTTTGCTATTGTTCTTCGTAATCTACTAGGAAATTAACCTTATTTTGCTTTTTGTCTTAAATGTTTGCTATTACGATGTACGTACTTACATTTTTTTAAGTACAAGTAACGGATGATGAAATCAAATGATAAGTTTATAAAGCGTTGGAAGTATTCATTCAAAACACATAAAATTATAGTCGGTCACTGTCATTCTAAGAGGTGCTACGTTCATTTGTATGGTTTGAATACATTTCTATTGAGTGAGGTCAATGCTACTGATACTCCAGCAATCGGTAAAACGTAAAATTATGTTTAAATATAGACGCCTTTAACATTTGAATTAATTTTTTAGAAGTGGAAGTATCCTTACCTTTGGCGAAATACGAATTGATATATAACCTGTCCGCGGACATAGTGAATTGCTTTATTAATAAGAGTTTACCTTCACAAAAGAAGTGTAAATGCAACCCTTGTAGCAAGTGCGTAGTTTTATTTAAGGTTTTCTCGTACTTTTAAATGTGGAGATATGCATTAAGTTTTCATTAACATTTTTTTGTAATTTAAGTGCTCACGTTATTGAATGAAACTTGTTTACCTTCTTTACTCATTTTTTAGATATCTGCGATAACAGATTTTAGATAGCCTTTGAAGTCGTCAAACGTTGTGTTTATGGACAGACTAATCGTACATACATATGTATATAGGACGACGGTAATGAAATTATGTCTCTGCACGCCTTAGTTTAACTAATTGCAAATTAAAAGTTGCATCATATTTATGTGTTGCCTATTATTAATTAACATATATAATAATCGTATTTCCAATTTACCCACATTATATTATTTTCACAGCTTCTTTTAGATTTTAGAAAATAGCTTATACACTACCGTCACAAACTTTTGAAGCAATGAAAAATTTGGTAAAATATACACTACCGTCTGTATATATGGGGACGACTATATTATTATTATATTTCTTTGATTTAAATTGAAATATACATAGAGTAGGTTTGCACTAATACTTATTAATAAATATTTGAAATCGCGGAAAGAATGTTTAACAACAAAAAAGAAATAGAAAATATTACAAAATTTTAATTCAAAGTGATTTCTCGTCAATATACCACCTCGAGATTGAATTATAGCGGCATTCTTCTAATCAAGGGTTCCAGGTAGAGACCGGATTATATACAAAGTGCAAAAATTTAATTTAATTTATTTGTAGATGTCTTACGCTGATTAAAGTTAATTACCGCTAATTAATGTAATCAATGTAATAAATCTACACGTAGATTTAAAATATAATAAATAAATTGAGTTAAATTTTTCCACTTTGCATATAATCTGGTCTCTAGTTCCAGGTAATCGCCTGTAATTTCAGTCTATGCTACCTGGAGCTTCTCCCAAAGATTTCGTATGCTGCTAACTCCTTTTGTTTTCGAAAACTTCGGTCCAGTTCGTTCCACACAAGTTCTATTGGCCACAGATCTGGAGATTGGGGTGCCTAGGTCATCCGTATCAACTTCTTCCTTGAGTGACATCAAATAAGTTCGACATAAATGAGATGAATGTTTGGAACGGAACTTATAACAATATACCATTGTATCCAACTAAATAAGATATATATTACAGGTAGCGGACTGTATTTTAACCGGTTAATCGGTTATAAACACAAGAGTATTAGTCGGTTAATCGCTTACAAAATCTGTTCGGGTGCACAACCTGTTGAATATGTTATGGCTGTCCCTGTTAAGCTTTTCTGGCCTGCTCATTCTACAAAAGCTCAATAGAAGACAGATCAGAACTTTGGGGGATCAGACCATTTTAATAAATGAACTGTTGCTGGGATTGGGCCGTGACGTAGTAAATGGGATGAAACCAAACAAAGAAGGTGAAAATGAAAGAGAGAAAACAACAGAAAGGAGAGAAAACAACAAGAAAAGAGAAAAGAAAAGAGATTCCGCCTTCCTTTCTCCCTTTTCTTGTTGTACTTCTTGCTGCTACTTCTTCCAAATGCTCCTACCAAAGCAACTCCAAACCATTACATTTCCACTCGCGTAATAAAGCCACTAAACAAGCTTTATTAAGACATTCATCTGATCGACGGCAAACGAAAGTTCTAATAACTTTTTTTTCCTTCTGGACATGTTTTAATAATAGTTTTTACCGTATTGCTCCTCCTCAAGCATGCAGCCAATAAAGATGCGCTTCTACACTACCAACAAATACCTTCGTTCTTCGTCGAGGATCAAGGTGGCTTCTGATATCTGGTGTGATAAGTTCTCGGTGTCGTATTGGTATTATTATAAATCCATCTTCGATAGCGGTTGTTGCTCGTAGTCGTCGACTGCGTTTTCGATCACAAAACTGTTCCGTTTCTCTTTTGTTTGCCAAAGGTTTACCATTTTGCACTAAAATACTCAATTTACCAGCAATGACTGGGTAGCATTACTCTCGAGGAATGCAATTTGCGAAACGTTGTTATAATGCAAGTTGTTTGCGCTTTGGCATTTTTATATAATAATCTAAAAAAAATGAAACTTAAACGCTGAATTAGAGCAAAAATATTTACGCATACCATTTACAAGAAACTACGAATGATGCTGCTCTGTCCTGTAAGTTAACAATTGTATGAATAATACTGCGCTGCTTGGCCTTTTTACTATCGTTTTTACTACAACCCCCTCACCAAAAATACTCTTCATTATCATGATGTAGCAATAAAATGGTTGAAACTTCAATTTACCTCATAATTAATATTTCGGATTTTAAAGAAATATTCATCGATTATGTTCTTCGATAATTTAGTTTAAAATAGGGATTAATGGTTCACCATGTTTATGTTTTGAATAAATCCATGCTTGTTTACTTTATGCTAGTAGTATATACACAAATAACATTCTGAGGCTCTTATGCTTTTGTATGTCATATCTTTTATTTCTAGATCATTTTGTTGAAATATTGGTTAATATAATCTATCCACAAGTAAGTACGCATATTGTCCTTTTAGTGCAGAAATGGGGAAATGTTAAAAAGGAAAACTTAATAGACCAAAATAACACATGGGCTGAAAAGTCCCGGGCCTAACAAATAAAACACGTTTTTTTTGGTTCAAAATTAGCTTCATTCATCAACGTAATCTCCATCAAGAGCAACGCAATCGTTCCAGCGCTGCTCTAACATTTCAATACCACTTTTGTAGAACGCTTTATCTTTTGCCACAAAATAGGCCTCAGTTTCAGCGATAACCTCTTCATTCGTGCGAATTTCTTACCGGCGAGCATTTTTTTGAGGTCTGCGAACAGCCAGTAGTCGCTGGGAGCCAAATCTGGCGAATACGGTGGATGTGGGAGCAATTCGAAGTTCAATTCATGTAGTTTTGCCATTGTTTTGATTGACTTGTGACACGGTGCGTTGTCTTGATGAAACAAAATTTTTTTCTTTGCCATATGCGGTCGTTTCTTTGCAATTTCGGCCTTCAAACGCTCCAATAACGCCATATAATATTCACTGTTGATGGTATTTCCTTTCTCAAGATAGTCGATGAATATTACACCACGCACATCCTAAAATACCGAGGCCATAACCTTTCCAGCCGATTGTTGTGCTTTCGGACGCTTTGGACGTGGTTCACCAGTTGCTGTCCACTCAGATGACGATCGTTTTGATTCCGGAGTGAAGTGATGGATCCATGTTTCATCCATTGTCACATATCGACGCAAAACTTCCGGTTTGTTACGTTTAAACATGGACAAACACTGCTCAGAATCATCAACAGTAAGCAAACGCGGCACCCACTTTGAACAGAGCTTTCTCATAGTCAAATGCTCATGCAATATAAAGCCAATACGTTCTTTTGATATCTTTACGATGTCAGCTAATTCACGCAACTTCACTTTTCGATCATTCAAAACGATTTTGTGGATTTTTTTGATGTTTTCTGGTGTTACCGTCTCATTTGGACGTCCACTGCGTTCTGCATCATCGGTGTCTCTACGACCACGTTTGAAGTCAGCAAACCAACGTTTTATTGTTGTTTCTGATGGAGCGGAGTCCCCATAACACTTTTCAAGCCATTGCTTCGCTTGAACGGTATTTTTTCCCATCAAGAAGCAGTGTAAAATTAAAACACGAAATTGTTTTTGATCCATTGTTTTGAAAATAACAAAAGTAGCATGACTCTTAGCACAATAACTCACAAACTAATGAATGGAATATCATGAAATTTTAACAGCTGTCTTTTGAAGGTTAGTACTAACTGAGAGAAAGGTGACTGCAATAACATTAGCGTCATCTATGTGTTAGGCCCGGGACTTTTCAGCCCATGTGTTAGATGCATGAAAAATTAGAAACATAAGAAATATTCGGTTTGATCGTAAATGCAGGACACCTTTCAAAATTTTCATACATTCATTTAAAAAAAAATGCGTCTACGTAGTTTCCTGTTATTTTCATTTTTTGCTGACTATTTCATATACACCGAATGTTCTATTTTATAATTAAAAATGTGAATATAAAGCGAAGTTTATGTAATATATTGTTATGACAGATGCTGCTTTGCTTTAAGTAACCGTAATTTAAAGTTAATATTAGAATACTCACTTATTTTTTTTAAATAAAGTTTATCTTGGAATCTAAATACGTCCACGTTCATTTTTAGATCGTTTATCTTACAACTTTCGTTTTCAAAATCGAACAGAACTTTACCTAACTTCATAACTCTGTTTTTTTTTGAGTGTTTATCCTTCTTGTTGTGCATTTTGTGTGTTTAATTTCTACTGATGTTTGCAAAATTTAGATGAAATTTTGAAATGCAACATAAAATCGACCATATATTTTTTTCAGCTGAAACACTTTTAGTTATCATAAAAATCTAAGATAAGGCTATATTAATTCAAATATCTAATTTGTAGAAATTAAATATGTGTAATATAAGAATATGCATAAGATATTCACATATGGAGAAAGCGGAATGTATAGATTTATTGAAGCTATGCCTATTATAATAAAATAAAACAATATACTTGTTAATACAAATGAAGGTATCTGTTGTGTGAGTGGTAGGTGGATTAAACGTTTACATATATGTACATATGTTTAGGTCATAGATTAATTTCAAAAAATTTCACATTCAAAACAAATAATTGTGGCTTCTTTGCTATAACTTTGTGTGATGACCTTTGCTTTTCAAGTAAATGCAATATGTTATTTTTAGGTGTGATGATAAATTAGCATAACAGAAATCTTTTTAGAATCGTTATTGTACAACTAATAATACCAACTTACTTTTGCATACATTTTTTAATGACACACACATACTTCAACCTTGTGACCTTATCTGTTTTATCAATATGCTGCGTTATTTCCTTTTTTTTAGAATGCTGTTAGTGTCTGTCACCATGTGAAATTATATAAATGTGAATTAAATATCAACTCGACTACAATATAAAGAAATGAATACAACCTGTACTCCTTTTGGTATAAACAACATTTACGTCACCCTTAACTTTCATAATGTATGTATATTTGTTTTGGCATGATTTCAGATTTAGTCACTTCCTCTAACACTGGAGTTTAGGTATATTGTATAAACTCCAGTACTATCTATTATGCTAATTCATGATGCAGACTTTTGTGTTTTGGTTAAGTTCAATGACTCACCATCAGTCAAATAACAGTAAAGTATGACGTCAAAAGATTTTGTAAATTCTGCTCGTTTGCGCTTTATATTGCCAAAGGCAAAACCTAACATGATAGTTTGTTTATATAATACATTTTATGACACAAAAATGCATCAATAAGAGTTAGGTTATTTATTATGTTACCAACAGTAAAATGAATACATTCAGCAATTCTTATTACTAAAATCTGGCATTAGCATTTTTTGTGAAATAATGTAACGGAGGAAGACGAACACAGTTTGAAGGATGGAGAATAAAACAGCGTTTGACATTTACCATAAAATAATGATTTTCCATAGCAAACTAGTAAAAAATAAGGTGTAAGAAATTCTTCGCATATAACGTTTTATAGAATAACTTCAACTTATCTTCAGATGTTACTGACAAATGTTACCTTATTCATTAGGCGAGAATTAACTAAAAAAAAATACAAGGATGCCATTTTAAAAGTCTGCAAATTTGATGTATTTTGACTTTAATATGCCAAAACTTTTTAATGTCCTTGATAAAGCTTAGTATAACAAATTTCAAAATGTCCTGTACAACATGCGACAATTTTATTTTCCTTAATAAGCGCCACACGCTCGTTTCCACATTCATTTTGTTTACAAAAATGAGTTATGTGTATTTCGTAATAATTACTATAGAAATAGCAAATCCTAAGCAATGGCCATCTAGAAGCTAGAAAGTCCGTATCTCTTTCTCTCTTCTCTTCTCTCTCTCTCTCTCTTTCTCTGTCTCTCTCTCACACACACACTCTCTCTCTCTCACACACACACACACTCTCTCTCTCTCACACACACACACACACACTCACTCTCTCTCTGCCATTATCTAATAGAGAAGAGCTTCAATTGCGCTTGCACAAGCAACTATTACAGCTCTATGTGAATAGAGAGGTGATGTGTTTGCCTCGAAAAAATGATTGTCAAAATGCACTATGAGAGAAGTAAATACTTGAAAACTTGCGTTTATCGCACTAGACAAAAATTTAATTGAATGTGTGACTAAAATGTTGATACAATCAGACAAATTTATATCATTGTGTAATAAAATTGACATAGATATGATGTATCCCAAATTTATGAAGTCCTCCTTTCAAACTATTGTTCAATTATTTATTAATTCATTAATTAATCTATATTTAAACATTTGATAAATATCTGCATATTTTGAACGATCTTATATTTTGGAATAATATTTCAATACTATAGATCTATTAACTTACTTTCTCTTGTCAAATCTATGGTATGTATGAATGCAAATTGTTACATTTGACCTCCAATTTTTTGTGTAATCTACTATTCGTTATAACGTTTAAATCTTTTGTTTTAACGATGTCATGCGAACATGTAACATTATGTGTAAATTTTCCTAGAAATGCTTCTTGTTTAGCTGGGTGTGCGATAAGTTCAATGAACGGTTATATATAACATGTAAATATAAAAATAATAATACATAAAATTCACCTCAAAGCAGCCTTTGAAATTATAATTATGTCTTAGCTTGTTTCTGAAACCCTTAATACATATTTTGTTTGGCATAAGCTATTTGAATGACATAACAAATACTCTGTCAAATAGACAATTAATGCAACTGAAAATAGGACAAGAGTTTTTATTGGAATGGACTACTAGAGGTAACATTTATTTGAACGCTTTTTACATGCAGGTGTTTTTGTTTGGAGGGAAGCGAATTTTGTTCACACTTTGCCTTTAATATTAATTGCATAAATATCTGTATTCTTTAAGAAAGGTAACTATCAATCATATATTACGTCATATCTTAACTAACACAGCATTACTTGAATATTTATTATCGTTTAGTCAACTAAAATAATTCAACATATTTCTACGCATTGAGTAAACACTGAAAGCGCGTTACTCACATTCAAAAATAAATAGTGTTAGTATAACTTTGATGTAACATTTTTTTTCACTCGGTCTACTGGAGGGGATCCAAATCTTACCAAAATCGCTTGTTGTAAATGAGGTATCAGAGAAAGAGAAACTAAATTTATGCTTGAATTTAGCTGACGATAGTTTGCATTACTGTCTTCTGCATAATTAGTTTTTTAGCAAAAAAAATTATGAACATTTGAAGAACTTGTACATATTTTCGTACATATTACAGCTAACTGAACCGTTTTTCTATATTATTTTAATACATTTAAGAAATCTCGGAGCTTCTTGACCTATTCTTTGAAGCTTATACATGCTGTTTTTGAAATAAACTAAGAAAGTACAAATAATGGAAAGGTGTAATGATATAGAACATAAATCCAAAAAATGTTGAGTCAATTACGACGCAAACGTCAGAATTAAAAATGAACCTAGGAAATTGTAATATGTGCCGCCTATGGATCCAGAATGTGTATACACAATACATCCAACCAAACTTGCATACATACACGCAGACTGCACACACTGCAATAATACAGCAGTAGATATTATAAAAACTACAAAATAACACTGCCTTACTTTCAAACGGCAGGCTAAGAGTTCAATAACATGATTACGTATGAATATTTCAGCTGTGAATGATAAGCAAATTTTTATTTTGAATATCTTTATTTTAGTCTTGGATTTAAGTCTAATGAAATTAGATCTTTCCATTTTTCATACCTTTTTATTTTATTTCATAGACATCCTGTATATTAAAAAGAGGGCGCCAGATATAACAATTTTATAAATTCGTGGTCTTTGTAGCATATATTAACAATATCCATTATTAAGCTGAAAAGATAAGATTAAGCATTTCTTGCGTATTAGAAAGAGTGTAGAGAATGACATTGAGAAAATTCAAAAGTTGAAAAAAGGACTGCTTAATATACATCGACTCTACATTAATAGTACAACAATTCCCTTTTGATTGTTGAAGATTGTTTTATTAATACATATTAGCCAATTTATTAGATAATCGTACGTGTCATTACCTTCCTTCTAAAAATAACAATTTCATTGGAACATGTTCCTACTCTTATTTTAATTTCCACTACGCCTCTTACCATTCAACGCTTTATTAGCAGTACTTGTTTTCAACGCCGTTCGATATCCTCCGCTCTTTGTTCGAAGATGGGCGTTGTTGGAAGATCAAGTGTCCAGTGATTATCCTCTCCGCCGAATGAACAGATACGTTATATTGCGTTCATTATTAATGATAGCACTGCTTACTTGTACTTTTTTTACTTTACTGCCAACATGGTACGTTACTTTTATCGAATTATTTGAAAACAAAATTGATCCGTTTGATTAATATACGGCTATTCAAAGCGATTTACATCTGTTTGAAATGTACAGTACTAATTAATTATTAAGGGACATACAACTTCTGTTGTTATAACTTACAGCCGCGTTTTAATTTCAACAAAAATGACATCATCTTACGTGGGCTTCAGATTTAATATCTTATTCATTGCGTTATTACATATGTATGTACGTAACGTAGTAAATATGTACATTTGGTCGTCATTGGTAACATGTGTAAAACTTGTATATATCCTACGCTTGTTTAACCAACACCGAACAAGGAAATTAAAATGATTGAATTTATTTTATGCAATATATATAGCGTCTAGCAAATTGGAAACTAGTTCATTCTATAATCTATATACGGAAACTGCACAATAAATCAATGCGAAAGTTTTCATCATGCGTTTCAATCACTTATTTCCTCTGTAGATTTGAAACTTTGGAAATAAATGTTTATTCAAAATAATATTCTGTTGCGGAAAATTGTTGATATGTTACTTATGTTAAACATTTTTGTTGATGTGTTACACTTTTACTTACCTCTCTCCGCAAGTATGCTAAACAGTAATCAACATAAGGAATTATAGGGGAGCATATGCGAATTTTAAGGATATGTTAGCAATCATGAAAATGAAAGAGGATATACGGATAATGGAAAGAAGACGAAGAGTAAAATCAAAGAGTATAATATAAGTAAACTGCAAACGCCGAGTGTACAGAAGAGTTTACCAACAGGAATAGGCATCAAACTAATCGGTGTGAAAAGAGGAGCTAAAGATAACAGCAAATTTCTACGATGATACTCGAACATCCATAGGCGAACGCACAAAGGGGAACAAATAATTAAATTACCACCAAACTTCAAAAAACCATGGCACACAAATTCGGCATATATGTACATACGTCCTCCAACCACCGAAATATGATCGACTTACAAAGGGATCCAGGGGTGCATTACCTACAACTCCCTAAGATAAAAATTCATATCAGCCGAAGTTTATTTGTGTGTGCTGGCTTTTGAAGTTTGGAGAATAATAATTTTTGTGTAATTTAATTATTTGTTCCCCTTTGTACGTCCGCCTATGGATGTTCGCGTGTTATCGGAGAAATTGGCTGCTATCTTTGACACTTTTTTTCACACCGGTCTCAAACTAGACGGACATAGAGAAGAAAGTGTTGAAGAATGGCCGGTTTGATGAAATCTAAAAGAGTGTTGGAAGAGAGGCAGAAAGGGATACTTAAATACATTAAGTCTAGAGGCTTATAGGATAGTAAATGGAAAATATCTTAACAACAAGCTAGAAGTGTTGGAAGAAATTAAAAATTTTTATCGGGAAATTCAGAGAAACACAAAAAGCAAAAACAAAAAATTAGCATATTACAAAAATGAAAACAGGTATTTGGTACGTGATATTAATGGGAAATTAGAAGTCTGGGCAGAGAATTTTGAACAACTACTGAACGAAAAAGGAAATTTGAAACAAGAAAGAGAAAGGGATATAGTTGAAGGAGGTACCCAAACGCGAGAATTATCGGAAGGAGAAATAAATAGAATTGTTAGTAATTTGAAAAATATGGGCAAAACGAAATGTCTGCACAAATCTAAAGGCACACGACATAATAGTTAAAGGAAAAATGCGATGATAAAACGAATTCCCTATAAACTAACTTGATTGGTAGAAACAACTCCATAATACATGGAATAAGGTACGACACGAAGGAAATCTTTACCATAGAAAGAGGTTTAAGACAGGATGATCGTTGTTTACAACGCTGTTTAGCTTATTGAAAATTATAGTAAGCGATAGCGGCTAATCCATCACACACGACGTGATAATAACAAAATCTAAACAATAAATGGCAAGAATTTGGAAACAGAATATAACGCGAAGATTATTGTAGATCATCCAAGAAAGGACCAAATGCATGTTTGCTGGGGCTAGAGTAGAAAAAACCAAGTGAACAAGGTTTCAGTATCTAAGGCTGTAAGAATGTATCTCCAAACAAAAGTGAGGAAGAGATTAAAAAGGGAATTGCCGAAGGGTTTAGAGCAGCAGCGAATCTAATAAAAATATTGAAAACAAAAAATATATTTAAACAGCTAAAATAAGAGCATATAAAACAATAATTGGGCCTACAGTGAAATGTCGGTAATGATCAAGCAAATATAAAATATGTTAGAACGATTTGAGAGAAGTATATTTAGAAGAATCCTGGGAGAAGTAAAGGATGAGGAGAGAAAGCGGAGAATAAATAAACAAATAGAGGGACACTATAAAAGGTCAATAAAAGTTAGAACCCAATGAATAAGATGACTAGGGTATATCTTAAGAATGAGGGAGGATGGAATCCCAAAACAGAATTTGCAGAGGAATGATGGAAAAAAATGAAGGGAGTGGATGGAGGCAGTCAAGAGTGATTTACTGAAAATGAGAACAAGTGATTGAAAAAGGAGAGGATCGAAATGGAGAAAATTACTAGACCGCGTGAGCTAAAATTACAAACACAAGCCATGGAAAGAATAAACCTGGAACTTTAAAATTTATAAACAATTTACTACAAAAGCGCTGCTTTTATTACTGTATGAATGTGCAGTTGTGGCAAATATACGTATACGTAATGTACTATTGAAATCATATTTTCGATTAATGGGCGTAAACGCACTATTATATTACACTGTAAATAAAAAAGCTATATATTTATTCAATCTAATATAGAGATTCTAATTCTTTTTTTGAGTGAATAAAATAATAAGTGTATAATAAATAAATCACGGAATAATAACTTAATTGTAATTAAATAAGAACTTGAAGCTAAGTCCACATTGTTAGTATTTTGCGATCTGCACTCTATTTTGAATCATAGCTTCACATCTACGTTAACATTGATTTCACGAAGCACTGACACAGCTTACTATGTATTATTATTTTTTTCCAATGCTGGCCATTGTGTTGGCCAAAAGATAACTCTGCTGTACCATTCTGAAACTTCTATGCATTCTTTTTCAGCGAAAGAGGAATATTTCATTCTCTAACACATATCCGTAAATATGTTGTTTACTTAATTTAATAGAGGGCCAACACTAAACCAGAAATATATCTTGTAACAGTATGGAAATTAGAAAACTGAAGAAGCAATCTTCTGAGTGATGAAATAAAAATCAGTATGTTTAGAATAGAAAAGGCTTGCTTAACTTCAAAATAAAAAAGCTTGGCCCTAGATACCACGAAGAATAGGTTGTACACTTTCCACTTGTTATTTACAAAAATCTATCATTAAGTTTGAGAAATTCTGAAAAATAAACTTTATAAGCGCCCATTAAGATCCACGTATACAGTGACATCCTAAAGTACCGAACCCCTACTAATACCTTTGAACAACAGTTAGCGTTATTAGAAAAATACGTCACTTGCGTACCTTAGACTTTCTGAAAGATAAGATAGATACCATATACTAAACAGATTTGCAGTCAGTTACAACCAACTTTCCGAGGGACAATAATTGATGAAATTATTTATTTATTACCTGTGTTTACGTCATATCATTCAATCATCGCTTAACACTTCGATCATTCATTTTGGTTACAACGACACTTATTAATACTTCTCTAGAGATAGCTACAAATTTTCATTTTTTGCGTTATCTCCTTTTTCCTGCTTTTCCTATTAGTAGCATACATTTTAGTTGCCTATATGCGTAGCATGATTATGTAACATTTCGGTTTAGAAAAAATGCCGGTCAGGTAGAATGTATCGCTAAGAACAACATGGTTCTACAAAAATTCGTTACATCTAGATATTGGCATACGCGAAGACCTAGAAAACGGTAAGTTTCCAATAGCATGCAACTTAGTTTTTTCATCAAAAGTTTCAAAAGCAATATATGTATGTGAACATAGGCGGCGTATTCCTTTGTTTTCAATTGTACGGAGGTAATTGAATTAGAGCCATCCCCGCGTCTAAACATATGTCTAATACAAACACTATGTTTGAATGCATTTACTTACAGACCTACTGCAATTTATACATACATGATATATGATTGTCCTATTTTATATTATTATACAATTACGCACTCTCAGTGTAAGCAACGTTTGTGATTTTGGAAATTTATACGGTACGGAAAACACTAGTTCATTGGATAAAGACTCGTTGCTGCAATGTTCCATTACACTGCCGAATGATATGCTCAACTTTAATTGTTTATAAGAAATATTATGAAACTATTTACATTTTAAAACTGTTCTGGCATGTTCTCCTCAATGTTTGCAATAGTTTAGTGTGTAAAAGTCGTGAATAAAAGGTAGCGAACACTGCAGAAATGAATAACATTTTATCTGTTGTGGTAGCAAATGACATACATACTCAACTTTAATTATTACAAACACATTTTCGTCTTACAACTTTCCCAACGGGTTCCCTCTGACATCGACAATAATATTGCTAAAATCTAATACTAATTTTACATCGGTACTTCAGAAACTTGAAATTGTTTACTATTATTGTTTAACTAATTTATAGTCTAAACTTAAATGCGATTAACTAGTTTAATATACTATAAACAACATGTATATTACTCAGATGGAAACAATCCAAAAGGGTTTTCTGAAATATAATGGCCGCCGTAAATAAATGAACACATTTTCTACGTGTTCATTTATTATTAACAAATTAAAATATATTTTAGTAAAATTGTAGTATTCTCTATTTTATTCGTACAATGAAATAACGAGAATTTGATACACTCGATTAATTAAGGGAGTATTATTTTTATTTTTCTATTAACATTATTTACTTAAATGTGACTGTAAGGTATTCGTACAGCTTTATTTAGTTCTAGAAAGGTGTAAAAGGAAATGCCTTCTATTCGACAAAGTGGGAATTTTCAGTTTTTCAGAGTTTGAATATTGATATCGCAAATAGTGTAAGACATAATGTCGCTACAATAGCTCTGTGTTAGCGAATAATAATTGGGAGGATCGTACTCTACCATAAATTAGTCTTGTTACAGGTATTATTTTCTTTTTTTCTGACGTTTCTATATCTTACCGCGTATTGTTTTTGTATTTCTTTATTATATTGCTTCTGGTTAGTTTGAAAGACTTCGTGACATACTTCCTGCATTTTGTATTTTCTGGTTCCTGTAGTAAATGTTTTATTATCATTTCTCGAATGTATCAATATATCAGAAGAAATTCGATCGTTGTTTGTTTTATTCTCTATGCGATATAACACACGGGCTGAAAAGTCCCGGGCGTAATACGTAAATGACGCTAGTTTTATTGCAGTCACCTTTCTCTCAGTTAGTACTAATCTTCAAAAGACAGCTGTTAAAATTTCATGATATCCATTCTATTCATTAGTTTGTGAGTTATTGTGCTAAGAGTCACGCTACTTTTGTTATTTTCAAGACAATGGATCAAAAACAATTTCGTGTTTTAATTTTACACTGCTTCTTGATGGGAAAAAAATATCGTTCAAGCGAAGCAATGGCTTGAAAAGTGTTATGGGGACTGCACTCCATCAGAAACAACAATAAAACGTTGGTTTGCTGACTTCAAACGTGGTCGTAGAGACACCGATGATGCAGAACGCAGTGGACGTCCAAATGAGGCGGTAACACCAGAAAACATCAAAAAAATCCACAAAATCGTTTTGAATGATCGAAAAGTGAAGTTGCGTGAGTTAGCTGACATCGTAAAGATATCAAAAGAACGTATTGGCTTTATATTGCATGAGCATTTGACTATGAGAAGGCTCTGTTCAAAGTGAGTGCCGCGTTTGCTCACTGTTGACCAAAAACAAGAAGGTGTTGATGATTCTGAGCAGTGTTTGGCCATGTTTAAACGTAACAAACCGGAATTTTGCGTCGGTATGTGACAATGAATGAAACATGGATCCATCACTTCACTCCGGAATCAAAACGATCGTCATCTGAGTTGACAGCAACTGGTGAACCTCGTCCAAAGCGCCCGAAAGGACAACAATCGGCTGGAAAGGTTATGACCTCGGTATTTTGGGATGTGCCTGGTGTAATATTCATCGACTATCTTGAGAAAGGAAATACCATCAACAGTGAATATTATATAGCGTTATTGGAGCGTTTGAAGGCTGAAATTACAAAGAAACGACCGTATATGGCAAAGAAAAAAAATGTTGTTTCATCAAGACAACGCATCGTGTCACAAGTGAATCAAAACAATGGCAAAACTACATGAATTGAACTTCGAATTGCTCCCACATCCACCGTATTCGCCAGATTTGGCTCCCAGCGACTGCTGGCTGTTCGTAGACCTTAAACAAATGCTCACCGGTAAGAAATTTCGCACGAATGAAGAGGTTATCGCTGAAACTGAGGCCTATTTTGAGGCAAAAGATAAATCGTTCTACAAAACTGGTATTGAAATGTTAGAGCGGCGCTGGAATGATTGCGTTGCTCTTGATGGAGATTGCGTTGATGAATAAAGCTAATTTTGAACCAAAAAAAACGTGTTTTCTTTGTTAGGCCCGGGACTTTTCAGCCCATCTGTTATTAGCCATTAACAGGCGGTTTGGAACAGTGCTGAACACCGCAGGAACGTTATACTAATGAACCAAGAGAATAAAATTAATCATACACCCAGATTTGGTTTACATTTTGTATATAATACTGAATCGAGTGTCATATAAAAAGGTCTGAAATAATATATTTTTTTGCCTATTTTAAGTACTATTTGAAGAAGAATGACGACATACCCTCAAGCTCGTCGGATTTAAACTTGGTCGAAAATGTTGAAAGTACCCTGAAAAAGTTCACATACACAATCGAAAAATTGAAACTTCAAAAAAAAGTTTGGTAAGAAAATGGAAAACTACAGGGGGTGATAAAAGATTGTATTTACAACATGCCAGAACGGTTTAAAGCAATCATCAATTTTAATACAAATAGTACTATTGTATTATACAAGAATTTTTTGTTTCATTTCTAATAAATTTGGAAGATCAAAAAGTCGCAAAGTAGCTATAATTTATTTGCCAGGAACTGTATAGTATACAAATTAAACTGCCCACAAATTTCATATTCATTCACATCTTTTGTATGTAGACAACAGTAAGTGATTCATACGTGCATTTCGTGTTGCCGCACCTTGAACTGTTTTACTAAATTAGTCTTTACATGTGCTGAAGTATAGGCAACACAAATTTCTTGCACTTGCCAGGATGGTGGTTTAGCGTATTACCAGAACATAAAATTTACAATACCAGCAATTACGGCAAGTATAGTATAATGTCATTCGATGGAAGATATCAAAAGTATATAATGTATATATATATATATATATGCGTACATATGTATGCATATATAAATTATTTCAAAAGTTGTATGTGATGAATTAAATACGCGTATTAAAACAAGTTAAGTTCTGTTACCAAAAATAATGCTTGACTAGCTTTTACAAAGTAAAACAATAAAAGTATGTTTGAGGAGTCAAGAAATAATTTTTTATTCATCTAAATTCAGAATGTTTAGCATTTTACTAAATTTCATTTTACAGAAATTCAAATTTCTGTAGTAAACTTGTTATTTTTATTATTAACTAGCCTACTATTATTTATCATTCCATGATACTAATATCATTGCAAAATCAGTGACAACACTATTTCGCTTTTTATACCAGAAGAACGCACTTTAGAGTCAAAAATTGACGCGTGGGAAAAACCTTTCTTAAAAATGTAAATATAACAATTACAAGTTTTCCTTCATACTTTACCAACACATTGTAAAATATGTAAAAAGAAAATAGAATATGTAATTTTAAATACATAACAATATATTATGGCGTTACAAATAGCAAGGCAATTTTAATATTCGCTCATCATATACAGAGCGTTAAAATTGTGTCACAATCTTTGAGTAAATATAGTATGGCCTAAAACGTGCAGAAAAGTCGAAACATTTGTATTTATGTACAAACAAGTAAACAATGCCATTTATCAACAAACAATAAAGGCAAAGAGGTAAATAAGATATTCAATTTTACAGCAGCCATCTCTATTATGGTAAGTTAGGTAACTGCAAACATAAGTGAATGAGATTTGGTTAAGTACATCCTCTGATCGATAATCTCTTTCTTGGAACTCAATTAAGTATCTGCATGTTGTTGTTTGTCATAAGAAGCTTATTTGTGGCTTTGGTCAGTTTTGATAAAACAGCAATAAAATCATCCACGTGATTGATATTGACAGTGTTAAAGTAGTCTTGACAAAACACCTTCCTAAATAATCTGCCAAATTTTATAGGTAGTTCGCTATTGTAGCTTCCTCTTGGTTGCCTAACTATTCTAAAATGAAGTTCCTAAGAATCATCCAAGATTCACCTTGTCGTCAGATATTAATATCCCATATATTTTAGTTGTTGCTGTAAATACTGAATGTCGTTTGTAGAGACCTGGTAAAACTTCAATTTCATATTGATTGTTATATCATTTGCTGGTATATTAACAACTGTAATACTTATACTTAAAAAAATCGTCGTATCTCTGGGAAACTTGAAAAGAAATTCATTCAAGGAAAAACAAAAATTAATAAAGTGTTGTTATCTTCATGTCTCTTTCAAAATTGTTTTTTTAATACTCAAGGTTTACGTTTAAAAAAGGACCTGCAAAGTAATTTAGTGCAATTTTCCTTTACCTCAAACGTATATAAATACGTTTAATACCAACGGATGATTCAAATACTTAGTACTATATACTAACGCATGAAAATTTTTAGTTGTCATTGCTTTTCTATTATCGTTAAGGTTTTTACGAGCGCCCTTTTCTGTTATGTAAACAGCGGTAATAGGTGGCACAGATTGCCAACTTTATGGCGGAAAAATCTTAAATCCCAAAATGGTTATTTGGTATTCAGGTCAGTCGCCGTCGTACTTTTTATGGATCCGCAAGTCACCGAATAAACGAAGAGTAAACAGTTTTTATTTTCTTTTATCGAACAAAGGAAGTTGGAAATCTGCGAAATTATTTGCAGTTAATAACAAAGTAAATTAATTCTTAACGTGGAAATTTCCGTAGAAGTATGTTTCTTGCGAAAGATATTCTAACTGTTGACAAATTTAAACATTAGTTTTGACGTTTTGAAATATTCAAGATAGAAAAAAATTGTTTATACCTCTACGAACTTTACTTCTAAGATTTATCATAAGAGTACTCAGTGATAATAGGTTAATTATAATTAAGTCGGATTGATAAATAGTTGTAAGATATTTATCAGTGGGTTTATTTACTTGATTTTAAGTACTGTTAAAAACGATTGGCTTGTTTAGGTGACAATTTTAACAAGCCAAATGTAATTGCAGATAAAATAGATGCCCTTTATGCGATTATTATCGCTCTACTGTTTGCCTTCACTTTATAGATCTACTGTATATTGTCTAAAACTTATTTGCTTTGATAAATCAAGCATATTAGATATCTATATAAGTTTTCACATTTAGATAGTAAATAATATTCTAAACTTTTGGGTAACCTTAGTTTGATTTACTTAGTCCTTATAGATCCAAGAAATTAAGTTTAATTCACAGGTATAGCAGTAAACTCCACACACACACAAATTTATTAATTATTCGGAACGCAGCGTTTCGAGAGCACGTGGGCTCCCATTGTCAACCGTGTCCACGTGCTCTCGAAACGTTATTTATTTAAATTAAGTTTAATATGCAAAAAGATAATATAAGCAATCTTTATAAAGTTCACTAAGTTAATAACACACACATATGTTCCGAGCTTTTCAAATGTTACTTATATATACATATTTTAGCCAATTCCAATTTATCCAAAATTGCATATTTAGAAACACTTATAGAATAGAAAATGAATATCTTGTCTTCTAGAGAGAAATATCTTTATTAAAGTGATGTACTTCATTATTCTAGATCAAATCGAATTTTATTTGTTGCAAAATTTATGGGATGCAGAAAAAGTACTTTCTTGTTGTAACTATGTAAATAAATTTAATGATTACCTGTAACGATAGATTAATGAACATAGATCAAATTTAGTTAAAGTACTGTACTCGTTAATCAATCTGGTTTATTTCGGGCTTTGTCCTGTCCCCCCGTCGGCAATTTTGCCTGTTGCTGTATTAAATGACTCTGATAAGCTTGCACGTAACCTTACTTGATTCGTGAAATCTGTCTAATGTAGCTTACATGAAATTTATTCTCCAACAAAGTACATTTTTCTTATAGTAGCACAATTCCTGCTATTACAAAAAATAATAATAATTTCAATTGTGTTATACTCGTTAGTACACTTTGACCTCTACCCTAACACTGTGCTAACGTACATACAGCAACGCGAACAAATAACTAAATAAATGAATATTGTTTAAAACATAGAGATTGTTTTTCTTTTCTATTACAATTACCAAAATGATCACAATAATTGCGAGAAGTGTCTAGGTATCGCAGCAAAAGTCTACACACAAATTAATTATTTATTCGCAATACAACGTTTCAAGAGCACGTGAGCTCTCATTATCAATCGAGTTACCGATAGAATTGCAAAAATATTGGGATGCAATATTTCTTACGCAGGCATTGGGTGTATTTGAAAAGAAGACAACGTATCTTCTAGCAGGGCATATTTATTATGACAATAAGTTTATTATAAACTCGAGTATGTAATTGGGGATAGTTCTCTATTGGGCAAGTTTTTGTCCTTTTTCATGGATATTTTTTCGTACGCGTCTAATTCTCTGTGAGAATTTACATTTCTAAGTAGCTTAATTTTTTTCAATACTATTAGGTTTGGATTTTACCATGTGTTCTGCTTATTGTGGTGTATCGAAACGATAATGCCTGCTATGTTCTTTAAACCTCGTTTCGATACTCGTTTCTCCAATGTAAACTTTATAACAATTACATGCAAATTAAAAATTTCGGACCTTTGCTCCATATTCGACTTATCTTTAGGACTGCCTATAAGGTTTTTCAAAGTGTTTTGTGATACGAAAGACACGTTCATATTTTTTTGGCCAAAAATTTTACTTAACCCTTTTACTGTTGAGTGGAAGGATAGTCTTATAAATCTCTTATTACCGGTGTCTGTTAGTGTTAAGGTCGTGAAATTTCTGATGTGTCGTATTCATTGGACTTAGAAAGAGAAACTATTGTACACCGCTTCATTTTTGATTTTAGTTTAGTATTTTAGTTCTTTTTCGTACCTACTCTTACTTAACGAAAATCTAACGAGTCTATTAATTAGAAAATTTATCGCATTGGTATGCGTTAGCCATAATAAATAATTCTAATTTATTGTTATTACGTATGACTAATTGACTGACGTATCTACAAAACGAAGCCAATTGTTCACTTCTTCTTATATCATAAACTTGTAAATATTTTGAATTGAATTCTGCTACCAAATCTTGGATGTTCCCTCTATTTGTAGCAGACACAACAAAAATGTCATCCTCATCCAGATTCTCGGAAAATATTTGGTTTCGTACTGGTTTCATAAGTAGGTTCGCAATGAATGGAGATAATGGATTTCTCACTACCAGCCTTCCACCTGTTCGAACCATTTTTCACCTATTTGAAAGTAATTTTGAGACATACACAAGCTTATTAATTTATTACATTCTGCAATCTTTACATCATCCACGTTCAACCAAATACTCAATAGTTTCTAGAATTGCTACGATGGGGAAAAAATGATCGACAATCGAACGATACTAGGGTTTGCTCTCTGTTACTTGAATATTATTAATTTTATTTGCAAATTCTGAGAAGTTTTCTACACTTAGGCTATCTACTTTATGGGGCAAATTCTTGTATTCATTCACTAGCCATTTAGACAACTTATATGTTAGGGAATCAATGCCGGAAATTATTGATCTCATGGAATTACCTGGTGTGTGAATTTTGCATAAGCAACACATTTTTGGAATAGTGTGGTTTAAACTTTATATTTTTAAATTTCAAGTTGTTGTTGGTTAAGTTAGGGTTTTTTCCTTAATCATCAGCACGTTCCTGACGTTAGTATTGTGTTAACGCAGTTGTAATAATACGATTTGGCCAAAACAATTATTTTATTTTCCTTACTAGTCTTCAAAGAAATTATTATTTCTGATACACTTAATAACTTCTACATTTTTGCTGTTTTTGCTACAACTCTTAACATTTTTCGTGTTTCTAAAGATATTAATTAATTATCACACAAAAGCGTTTTTATTAAAACATATCAAAATTTAAATATGTTACAATATAATCCAGACTAGTATTCGTACCTCTGGTTTCTAGTGTTCTAACGTCCAAACATTTAATACGTGCTTTAATTTCCGATAGCACACTGTAAATATTTTATTCATGGCAACCTAGTAATAGCAGTTAGGAAATATTTAAATTAAATTTATTACTATTATCTTTATGCAAGGCCTCCACTCCAATGAGTTTGTGACAGTTATCCTGCTACTTGAGTTTCGATTTTTTACACAAACCTTCCATTTCTTTCGTTTTATTTTACTTTATATCTTGTACACTTGCAGGTTTTGTTTTGTCTTCTTCATTAGTAGCTTATTCTTAAACTGTTCTCTCATTTCTTTCCCTGTGTTATCTTGTTTTATTTCCAGTTTTTCATTATAATCTTCCATTATGTCCATGTGCTTGTTTCTCTATAACATGGATCGCCTTTTGCGATTCTTTCATTCATTTTATCTTTCTGACAAACCTTATCGTTTCAAAAAAGCTTTTGAAGAAAACTTTAACGATGTTTTTATGTAACAAATTTTAAATTAATCTATTTGCATAGTTAAATAAAATTAACGAAGAATGTTATAAGATTTATTAACACAGTACTGTCGTCATTGTTACTCTGTGATGAAAAATTAAATCCAAAAGCACATAGTACTTTAAAAGTTTTATTAACTCCTATTAGTTGATTTTGACTGCAATCGCCTGTACAGCTGTGGCCATATGTATTCGCCACCCTTTTTTGTTTTTTATTCCGACGAATATATAAGAAATAAAAGAAAATTGATAGATGAAAATGTTTCATTGTGAGTGTATACAGATATATACAGATATTGCTTAATATTTGGTAGCTCCTCCCTGGGCTTTTATCATCGCACGAATTCGTCGGGGCATACTTCTCACTAAGTTGTAGCACTGTTCGGGGGTGATTTTATTCCACTCTTCGAATGCTTTTGTTTTTAAGCATTGCTTTGTGGTACATGAGTATTTAGCTACATTTTGCTTTAAAATGTACCATAAATGTTCAATTGGCGATAAGTCCGGGGATTGTGCCGGCCATTCCAGGACCCGCACGTTATTTTCCTCGAACCAACGCATTACTTCGCGATATTTATGGCACGGTGCATTATCTTGCTGGAAGTAATACTCTGGCTCATCATTATCGAATAATTTTAACTCACACGGTTCCAGAACTTCTTCCAACATGTCGATGTACGTCCGACTGTTCATTCGGCCCTCGTGGACGAACAGTTCTCCGACGCCTGTTGCACTCATGAAACCCCAAACCATTATGCTACCACCCCCAAGCTTGACAGCCGGGATGATATAGTCTGGATGGATGGCCACTCCTCGCCTGCGTCGCACGTATTGAGGCCCAGGTTTACCACAAAGCTACCAACAAAAACATGAATACTGTTACATTTTGGAACCCATTAAAAAGAATAAAAACATTGTAGATACCAGGAATTGAATACAGAATACCGCAAATACAATAATTATGTATTACTTACCTCAATATTTGACTCATCCGTCCACATAACATTGGCCCAATGGTCCAGTCGCGGTGACTTTTAGCCCACAGCAGTCTCTTTTTCTTTTGTTGCGGAGACAACCGTAATTTATGTCGAGCTTTGTATCCACCTAAATTTAATTCACAAAGGCGTCTTCTAACCGTGCGAGGAGAAATAGCAACATTATGTAGCCGGAAAAGCTCACTGAAAAGCTGTTTAGACCCTTTTTTCCGGTCTCGCAAAGACATCGGCTCTAAGACTCGCTCATCTCTGCTAGTTGTCTTTCTTTTTCGACCAGTTTTCGGTTTGTTTGTCAAAGATCCACTCTCTTTGTATCGTTTTATCGTCATTCTAACTGTCGATCGCGCACATTTCACTTGTCGGGCAATAGCAGACACCGACAACCCTTGCTTTTCTAACACCACAATTTGTCCTCGCTCTACCTCCGTCAATTCGCGTGTTTTCGGCATTACTTTTTACTGTATACTATCGTATTACACAGACAAAATCACAGACACAATATCTTCACTCTAACTACCTCAACCTTACTCTTACAACTTTTAAGAAAGACTGAAGAAATATTCAGAAATTACAATTTTACGTCTATTTTCTAATTTACTCAGAATGACCTACAATAAACCATTAAACCCTCATTACCAGGTACCTAGTTAAGTCCGTCATCGACCCTGCTTCTTAGAAATACAATAATATTCGTGTAACACGTTCAAAACGAGAGTGGCGAATACATATGGCCACAGCTGTATATCTTCGATACTGTCAATATAGAGTTAGTACTTCCCAGCAAATAATTACATTCTCAAAACAAATAATTTCTTTTCTTAAATCTTAATCTTAGTTTTAAAGAAGAAATTTTACATATTAGATTCGAGTAATTTACTTTTTCGGATAAACGTTATCGAATTAATGCAAGAAAAATAGTGTTTATGATAAAACACTAAGCCAAAGAAACTAAGTTGTTATACCGACTTTCTTAGCTTAGACAATCTTTTTTCATGCAGAAGATTAAGTTCTTCGAGGAAACATTTATATCGGAAAAATTAAATTTGTTATATGTATAAGGTATAACAAAACGTTTGCCTGCAGGATATTGTTTTTTGTGTGTGACTTTTCATTTTTTTGGTTCCACATGTTATGTTTTATACAGTACTTAAAAATTTAATAAACTAATTAAAATAAAAGATATCTTAATATGGTATCGAGTATACAGCCGAATATTTAATAAATTTATTATATTAATGATTTTACTTGTATAGTATATCCCTGCGCTATTAATAACTGATTAGTAGAATATCAATTTAGTGCAGCAAATACATTTATAAAAGAATAATATGGACAAATATGCAAAAATATGACTACATACTTACAGTATTTTAGACTTATTCACAGCCGTTTGTCATAGTCCTAACGGTTGTCGGGTTCCGCCGTGTTACTAGGTGTTTTGTCCCTGACGTTTCAGTACCTTTGAAAATGCGAACCGCAGTTCGCGAAACGTCAGGGACAAAAAATCTAGTGACACGACGGAACCCGACAACCGTTACGACTATACATATTGACAGTTTAATAATATCGCTTTTGTATGGATGTGTGCGTCCGTGTAAGTTTTAAACTGTCGACTCAAATTTCTTTAGTGATGAACCAATTCATGGAAATCTTTTTCGTACCAGATTTGAATTTTCGTCGATATTATCGATGAACTTAATTACTTTTATCTTAGATTTGAAATTAAAACTTCATATTGAAGAAATAATTCGAATGTCCAAAGCTTGTTTACGTTACCTATTTTGTTTTCAACGAATCGACTGGGTTACCAATCTAATGCCATCCATATTTCTATATTATAGCCTTCACGTTATTTAGTTTTAATGTCTTGTTGTAAAATTTCCAATATTTATTGTGTATAGTGTTTTCTGCAATATTTTTACTGGACTATTTTTTTAAATTTAAATTTTTTTTTACTTTATGAAACGGCATATTTTCCTTTCCAGTACTTAAGTATATTTTCCATTTGATTTTTGATTGTCCATCATTCAATTTTTTTCACACCATTCTCTTTAATTTTTATTGCTCCACATACTTCTTACTGGTTTCTAAGATTTATCTTTATAATAATTTTAAAACACTTCCAGTTTATTATATTTATTTATATCTTTGTAGCAGCTGTTTTAATTATTTCGATTGCTTATTGAAATATCTTCCCATTTAATTTAATAAACTGATGCAGACAATTTGGAAAAAAAATCGTAAATGACATTTTAACATACCATTATGAAATGCCATTCGAAAACAATCGATTTTTACAAATCTACAACAGATTTATAAAGCAATGATTCTTGTTGTAAGAAATGTCTGCTATTTTAAGCACTAAAATTGAGAGAGGATGAGGTTCAGATACAGGATAAGAAAATATGCAATGCATAAACGTTAGTATATTTATTATACAATGGTACTGAGTGGACAAAATATATCAAGGAATATTTTTATGAAGATTCGATTTATTTAGGACATTTTTGACTTTTAACGAGAGCATCAGCAAATGCGGCGTTTTCTTTCGTGTTTGGTGTAGTCTCACAGCTAAAAATTCACACACGTTACTAATTGCCAATAATTACTGTATAGGAAGTCACTTACATGTTAACTGCTTCAAACAAATCGAATTGTTTGCATTGAAGTTTCAAGCAAGCGCCGGGTAAATCGAACGATTCACCAATGTTGATATGGATCGTTGGATATCCGTCGATATGACAATGTTGGCTATGATCTGCAATATAGAGTAAGTAAAAGAAAAGCGGTTCAATACAAAGCCAGAGAAAATAATGGCAGTGAGAAAGTAGTTTCGAAGAGAAAACTTGCTAAAAGGACTCCTGCATTGCATCTTCTATTGACGATGACACTTAAGCGCAATATGTTCTATTGTAGTAATATGTGCTTTTCATTAAACATCTTTAGATTCATTAATAATACTTTTTACCTTTTTAACTAATTTATCGTTAAATATGACATATTGTCTTGCATTTACTTCTTCAGATCATGACCATCTCTCAAGGATTACATCTATTACAAATATCTGATTTTAAATGCAGTCATGTATTTTATTTAACGATTGCAAGGTCTGTGTAGATGTACAATTCACAGGTATAGCAGTAAACTCTACTCAGACAAATTTATTAATTATGCGGAACGCAGCGTTTCGAGAGTACGTGGAGTCTCATTGTCAACCGTGTTACCGACTGCGTTCCGCATAAGATAGAGTAGAGTTTACTGCTATACCTGTGAGATGAATTTTATTTTCTTATTGTATATGTTAAGCTGGAATATTTTTCAAAATAAAACATACAATTTTTGTAAATATTTTTAAAGTTCGTTTCTACAAACAATTTTTGCTTAACCCTTTTGTTGTCGATTGGTTAGCTAAGCAGAGACACTTGCGTGTGGGGGTTACTAACCAATTCAAAAAAATGGTTGGCTATTTAGGAATGTCCGCAACAGATTTTTTCTTATATAAGCTGCACTTTGCATTAATATGTTTTCAGGTTTTATCAAATTCTGCCTGGCCTACCCTTAAACTTACTATTTCATACTAAGTAACTTTCTGCAATTATTAACAGATTAATACGAATGTTATTTTAGATAAAATTTTTCCATGCTCTAATAAAGCGTTGACACCATGCAAGATGTGAAATACTAATCGGATGATTTCTTCCTTGTTTTCTGAGTACGTAAGTAAGAAGAAATTACAAATAGTCAAACTTAGGAGCTTGCAGAAGTTTTGCAAGTATTGACCAAATATGCAAATAAGAAATATTTAAATGAACAAGTATTTTAATATATTAATCCACTGTAAGATTAGACGGGTTAATATTGTCAGACACAGGCAACAAATTTACTTAAGAGTCTGATCCTCTGAAACTTTTCTATACTTTTTCTACTTTTATTATCCGAAGTGGTAAAATTCTGTAAGAATTCGTTAAAATAGTTTTTTAAACGATAAATATATATAGCTTCAAACAGTTAATAAATTCAACCCACCTTCTCCATCATCCCAGATATCGGCGGCCTTAACAACTACACTGGCAACAACAAACAACAAAACGCAGAAGAATTTCATGTTGCTTCTTTTAGGACGAACGGATTGCTCACTGAAGATTTTTTAGGTGACTGATTTGCACCTAGTTTGCCTTTCATTTTATATAAACGTCTTAATAGGCCCCACTCCTGTAAAACCAGCAGAGTTACATAATTATTTATACAGTGGAAAAACAAACCGCCATCATTGTCATCACTATGCTGGATTTTTAAGAAAATGAATGCATACGCTTATCCGTAAAAACGAAGGCCGACCATATGAGGCTTTGCTGTGCTGGTATTCTTTTTTCTAATTTCAGAATTCGACGAATGAGTGTGATTTAGTTGTGTTAATCGATATCACCTATGTCGCACGAAGGCTATTGTTTCTGCGAGCGAGCCAGCTCCAATAAAAGTAATCGGCATATGACAGAGCTATTGTCACATGTGCAAGTGCATATTGAATTAATAGACTATACGGGTACTCTCTTTGTAACTGGGAAAAAACAACGTACATTATTTAGAATAGTCACGCGGTGCATGATTTAATTTTATTTTTGTTATCAAGTAGCTGCGGAAATGAATTACGTACTTCTCAGGTGAGAAAAAAATTATATTGTTAAAGAATAATGTAATAAAGCACGTACTAAAAAATCTAATCTAAAAAAACTATGGAAAAGTGTATTATACACTGCATAAAAATTAGAAAATGTGAACTTGTTCTTCGTTACTTTAAATGCATACGAAATTAAAGTCCTTTTATACATTTTCCTAAGAACATTACAAATCCGGTTGTTTAGATATTCCCACAGGGAAGAAGTCGCTAGATGTGAACGTAGAGACCAGAAATCTGAAAACCATCGAATTGATCTACAAAAAGACAAGTGATCAAGAAAACTACGTGCTTGGCCTTGCTGTCCGCTGGAACACTACCTCGTTGAAAATACATTCTTTAATAGATATTTAACGGTATACTTTAAACACTCTTAATTTCTATTTTATCTTCATCGGCCAACAGGGTTATTTTGATTTCAAAACAAGTAGCAACATACAGAAGGAATTTGAGTTGTACACAATCCTAAACTTGAAAATTGTATAAATTGATTTTATCTTCTTTCTCCATTGACCGTCATGTAGATTGAGCAACTCCAAAAATCTGTTAACTAAAAGAAGATAATTGAAAACTTCCCTTCAAAAGGCTGAAAGCTGAATGTAGCAGTTGTTGGTAGATACATACAAAGACCACAATCCTTTGTTTGGAAATGGTACAGTAATACAAAAGCAGTTCACAATTTACTAGAACGAAGCATTTCGCAAACCACTACGAAAATGCAAGAAAGGATTATTGAAATCCAAACTTAACGCTACATCAAGCTCAGGCAAAATTACCTAGAAAATAAATATAAGTTCGCATAACTACAATTGGACGACGATTCAAAGACTCTTCAACAAGTACAGTAGCAAAGTACAAAAACTAAAATCTTAGCTCTCACAATATCACATTAATTGACATCTAGTATGGGTATGCGAAAATATCAACAGAGATTGGAGCTATGTAGTTTCTACATGTATATCTTTATTTTGCTTGTAGACAGCTAGAGAAAAAACATGATCATTTACAGTGCTGCATAAAAGTGCATCATAAAAAATCCCAATAAAATGTATATTTGGGGTTGCTTCAATAGTCGGGATTTTGGATCGTTGCACTTGTTTACCGATAACTCAAATGTGTGAAAATGGTGAAAGGTTATAAAAATTGTTTATGAAAGTGTAGCAGACGTTGGTTTCATGATTCTACAACGGAATAGATACTATAAGGAAATAACGATACTAACCACTGCAGACGCCTGTGTGTTCGGAAAACATAAAATGGCTTCAATGTGCTAGAATAGCTATCACAATCACCGGTTGTTAACCCAATCGAGAACTTGTTGGCGACGAAAACCAAGTTTACACGCTATAAGGCAATTGTATTTCCAAATTTAAAGAGCTTGATGTTCTTTAACTCAACATAATGCCCAAAAGTTAATAGCATGGGAAATGTCAATGTATGTACATATGTCAGTTTGTATTTATTGATGAGAGCAAGTGGGTGCCTTACTAATTAAGACATATTCTTGAGAAATATACGAAGAAATTATTGCAGTGTATGTCCACCACCAAAAACGCATATTCTAGTGTTACAGTACTCATCTAATGGGAACTTATTATTACTTTAATTTTTCATGTGAGCATTACATATTGACATATTTCTTCAATTCCGAAATAGAATTTTTTTTAATCAAGTAAAATATCAGCTATTTTTTATTTTTGATTATTTAAAGTACCAAATTCCGAATCAAATGGCCATTAATGAAGTGTCTGCTATACTGCACACTGTTGTAAATACGAAAGCGATTTGCTGTAACACCAACACCAAAATATATTTAAATATTCAATTCTTAACCAGCACAGGAATAGCCGCAGATAAACCAAATTTAGTTTAAGAAATCCCAAAACGGGCAGTCTGTGGTTGGTGGAACTATCTTGCCCACTTGAAATAAATATTTATTCCAAAGGAAAACAAAAGAAAAGAGGTACAAATATAAAGACCCAATATATGAATTAAGGAAAAGATCGTCTTATTCTAGAACTAAATTAGTACCTACCATTATTGGTATGTTACGGGAAGTTGAAGGTAGTTTATATGATTATGTATGCGCAGTTTTTAGTTATGATGGATACCAAAACTAAGTCTTCTGAAGAATCCAACGAGTGATACTAGGGCCTTTGCACTTACCCACTACAGAGGTAGTGAAGCTTATTACCGCTATCGCAAGACCAAATGGCGACTGGTCACTATCGCTCTAAAAAAACGAGAAAAAGCAAAGAGATGACTAGCAGCATATTAGGTAAAACTGGTGGTTTGGGAGGCGACCCTATTTATTAGTTTGTGGAGGCTGGCACCTTAATATGGGAGTGAAGCTAGAGAGGAGGTATAAAATAAAAAAAATAATAGCTTTTACAATAATAATAAAAAATAGGAATAATAATAAAATGACTAATGAGAATCATATCCCTCAACGGCTTTTGTCAATTAGAGGGGCCGTCAACCCGACATGAATTATTATTATGTGCCCGTGGTACGTCTTGAGATATTCGTTCTCAGCTTTCGTGATAGATTGAGAAAAAAAAAAACACGAAAAACCTCAACTCTGAGAAACAACAGCACCGGGATTCGAAATCCGGGACATCGAGAACATTAGTCAAGCGAGTTGAATGCTGAGCATCCAGGCTCCTAAATGCATTAATGTAATCATAACGTATTTCTATTTTTATAGATTTCTTTTATTTCTTAATATACAGTAGCATAGCCAACAATATTCTTAATATTACTTAATTTGTCTTTAAGTTGAGGCTAACTAGGGGCTACTAACAATGTCGACGCAGGTCTTAATGGTCGAAAACATACATACATACTACTGTAAATGTGTGCAGGTATATACAATGCAATATAAAAAATAAATGTTTGGATAGGTAAATAATGTATTAAACTAAAATGGACTGTTTAACTTCTAGGTTATTTTGTTTAAGTAACAATTTAAAATATTATATTGTAAATGTAATGTACTTTGTAAGCTTAATGATTGTGGAAATTACGTTTTAGGGCCAAGTTTCGCTTGTAACCTCTTGTTTTCTTTTTATTATATGCTCTGGCAGATTATTGGTATGAATCATACTATTATTTTGTATATTTTTAAACATATAAAGTTGTTTTTCTTGCCTAATAAATAACTGATCATTAGTTAAATAATGGTTGACCAAGATCTTACTTTATACAATTTGAGTAAATAATATGATATTTGACTAAACAATGTATTAATAAGATATCTGCTTAAAATTCCAAACATAATATATTAAATAAATAGTGTTTACCTATGTTGGGAGATATGTGATTAACTTATTTACGTACTTTTAAGTTCATTTACTTTTGGTGTAATTGCTTTCAGATTGTATCGAACAAAAACGACATACAAGGTACACGCATTTTCGCTCGTTTAAAAAACTATCCCGAGCAAATACTGCAAAATATTAAATTGTTTAGTTGCTATGGCAACCTTTTTTTTAATGATAGTGTACTTTCTTTCGCAATATTCCCAAGGTGCTTTAGGACAGATTCATTTGCAATTTCCGAGACAAAGATCCATTTTACATACAAATATGTAAAATATAAAAGGTATCAAAAAAAGAAAGGTTTACAGAAGTATACTTCAATAAGTTATGTAATTAATTTATTAGTAATCTCTCTTAATAAATAGTGTCTGTATCATATATAGAAACTGAATTAAAAATATTCTAGTATACTGTTTAATTCTTGTATGTTTTTTCTTAGATCTTTACACATTTTATACACGTTATTGTTCAAGTGTCCGAAGAAGAAGACGATTAAAAGTTTTTTAAAAACGAGAATAATATGTGCTGTTGATGCCTCTATTGCGATTTTTAAAGTCAATCAGTAAAATGCTCTTATAATCCGAAAATATTACGGTCATAATCTTTGCGTTAATTGAATGCCTTTTGCTTTTATGGAACGAGGCTCGTCTGGTTCTATCGATACCTTTTTATATAGACGATAACAATACAGAAGCATTGAACCAGAAAATTGATTTTAGACCATCTCTACGTATATTTAAAAAACGAGCTGGTGTATTCAACACAACGTTGGCATTGAGGTGTAGAAAGAAGTGAGATACTTATACTGCGCTAACTGAAATGGTCATCCAGGATTCGTCGAACACTTGTTTCAGAAATGTTAGACATTATAGCCTGTTTCATTTTCAAACTGCCATCTTCTTTTGTGAATTCTTAAATGAATGAACTTTTTCTTGTCCTAAACAGAAACATGGCCACTTTTTCCAGTAGAATATGTGGTAAACAAATCCATAACAATGTCTAAGCGTTGTTTTGGTTGGAGATATTTTTCTATTTTGTTAAATATTTAATAATTACATGTTATGCATTTTCCGTTAATTGAGCAATTTACAATCACTAGTGACGTTACTTAATTGCAGATTGGCAACTATCGCTCGTAGAACTTTATGGCGTAGACTAAGCACATGTGTAACTATTTTACACAATACACTTTGAGCAGCTTGAACATGAATAAGTCCGTTAGGTCGAGAACATACGCTGCTTATCCCGTACGTTGAAAAAATTTGAAATATTCAGCTTAGGGTTTGACTTGCAGGATTTCCACATGTTTGGTCCCTTTAAACGCAATCTCTAGAAAGACCCCAATGCAATTCAAACGCTAAAGTAGAATTTTCTGTTGAATTGTTCCTAAACAGCCACAAGAATTTTACTAGCAAAACAAAATGCACTAAATTAGCGCACCATTGAGACTCATGTCTTCGATATCCGGCTTAAATTTGTTGAACAGAAATTAAATTCCTTTACAACCTTTACGTAGATCCCCTTTTTAAGTTTTTACAAGAACTATGGTACAAATATTTATACATTTTTGCATACGTTCAAGCTAATTCTCGAAACATTTTTCCACTCTAAATTTGGTATCATGACTTTTGGAGGCTTCAACGGCTCTTCAAGGTGATGAAATATCGTTGTCCACGCATTTTTTGTTTGACATTTGAGAACAAAAAGACGAAGCAGATAAATACGGGCAATAAGACATTCCTTCGATGATCTTCTTTAAATAATCAATTGTTTGTTGAACTGCTGTGGGAGAGCTGACATTGCCATGATTTTCCTGACTTCGTCTGTGACCTTTGGGAAATAAATTATTCTGTACTATTCAGCATTAACTGTTCTTCGATAATGGAATTATTTAGATATATCCACTACAACCGAAGAAACAATCGATAATTTTTCTGGAAATGCTTCGCAAACGGGCAACTTTTCTGAGATTCGATAGGTTCACCTTGGAACATTCAAACAATGAATACGAGTATAACAAAGTTCCTTCACCTGTTACGTTGTTGTATACGGACTTTGGTGTTCCTCGATGGAATTTTGTGGGCATTTCCTTACACCGATTAATACAAGTCCCTTTTTTGAGCTTCGGTCAAATTATGTGGAATCCATCAGGAATAGATCTTTTTCACAACTAAATGTTCATACAGAATTGACTGTACTGCCTTCGATATGTCTAAGCATGCCTCTATCCCACTGTGAGACGTATGCCGATCTTATCCAATTACGTTGTGTACATCATTTTTGGAATAACGACCGATTTTGGTCGGTCTTCCTGAAATGCATTATCGACATACGCACGACCACGACGAAATTCTGTAAGCCAATTGTAAACAGTCTTTTCTGATAGTATTTATTTTCCAAAAGTTGAGCGAAGTGATTCTGTGCGTTGTTGTTAAGTGAAGGCTTTACCTAAGTTGTTAAATATCAACCTTCACGTGAAATTTCCATTTTTTCACAAAATTGCTTTTTTAAATACTAACTACAAACAAAAGTATACAATTAATTATTTTCTCACTTACGCTAATTAAGGGTTGAAACGTTATGACGTGTGTACCATTCCTACACCATCTTCCTTCTCATAATCTATTTTATACATGTGAATAGTTTACGATTTCAAAGAATAATCCATATATAGATATTCTGTGAAATAATGAATAAATTTTGTAAAGATAGCATTTAAAAATAAAACAAACTCGGGTCATCATTTTAACTTCCAAACACAACACGTTTAAATATTTTGAAGTTACAATTGTGATTTATATAAGAATATATTTACATATTCTCGTAGCGTTGAAAAACTACTTAGTTGACAAGTAACTAAGCAGAGATTATAAAAATATTCTGCCAATATGCTAATCGTCTAGGATTAGATTCTGGTTTGTATGAATATGCAAATTATGTAAGAGTTCACATATACATATGTACATACATATTAACTACATTAATAACTATGTTAAATAGTTATAAAATGGCATCTACATCAATTCGTTTCAGTATAGTCAAGGGTCAAATGTAAATAACCGTAGAATATGCGAACAAAATATGGATCGTATATACTACCAACATTTGATGTTTTATTTTGAAGTAGCTAAAATAGTTGTTTTAATTTTCTAGGTATAAATATCACTAATTTAATTTTAGTAAACGTCATTGATTGAAATTGTACGAGACGTGATTATTCGATTTACGGAATAACTGCGTAATAATAATTTTCGAGTTGTACATGTTGAAACTAACACGTGCGTAAATTTGAAGTCAATTGTTAGTCAGCTACTGCCGAGATAGAAGAATCCATTGTTACTAAGTCTTAGACATTGCAACATTCTGCTTGAAAAAAGAGGCAAAAACTGTACCCTGACAAATGACAATAACACATGGGCTAAAAAGTCCCGAGCCTAACAAAGAAAACACGGTTTCTTTGGTTCAAAATTAGCTTTATTCATCAACGTAATCTTCATCAAGAGCAACGCAATCATTCCAGCGTCGCTCTAACATTTCAATACCACTTTTGTAGAACGATTTATCAAAATAGGCCTCAGTTTCAGCGATAACCTCTTCATTCGTGCGAAATTTCCTACTGGCGAGCATTTTTTTGAGGTCTGCGAACAGCCAATAGTCGCTGGGAGCCAAATCTGGCGAATACGGTGAATGTGGGAGCAATTCGAAGTTCAATTCGTGTAGTTTTGATTGACTTGTGACACGGTGCGTTGTCTTGATGAAACAAAATTTTTTTCTTTGCCATATGCGGTCGTTTCTTTACAATTTCGGCCTTCAAACGCTCCAATAACGCTATATAATATTCACTGTTGATGGTATTTCCTTTCTCAATATAGTCGATGAATACACTAGGGTGACAGAATAAAATAGACACCTACTAACTAAAAAAAAGATTCTATTTTCGTTATATATACAAAATATTTTAAAATTTTTAAATTAGACTAATATTTTGGCGATCCACCTTTACTTGCGTGAAGTGCTGCGAGTCGTCTTGGCATAGAATCCATTAAATGATTAATGGTGTCTTCTGGAATATTTAACCACTCTTCTGTAACAGCTGCCACGAGTTCTTCCTTATTGCTGGGTTTTCGAGGTCGTTTCGCCATATTTGTCTGGATTATGTGCCAAACATTCTCTATCGGATTCATGTCTGGTGATTGGCCTGGCCATGGTAAAATCCGAATCCCCTATTCCTCTTTCCATGTGGTTGTTGTTCTTGCTTTGTGGCAGGGTGCTCCATCCTCCATAAAAGTGGCGTCTTCTTTAGATAAAATGGCGTTGACAAATATCGGTAGTAGTCCTTCTGTTAATTGGATATATTTTGCTGCATTTATGTTTCCGTCGCAGATTACTAATTGCGATCTTCCACCATACCATATCGCGCCCCACATCATGATGTTCATACCGCCGTATTTCACCATCTGATGCAAAAATTTGTCGTCCAGTTGCTGTGACGAATGTCTCCATACCCACGTACGACCACTATCACTGAATTGGCAGTATCTGCTTTCGTCTGAAAAAATGACAGACCGCCAAAACTCTTCGGGCTTCGTCCGCATTTCGATTGCCCAAGCCATTCGGCGCCGTTTTTGAAACGCCGTAAGGAGAGGTTTTTTCTTTGCCACCCTTTTATACATCCCCACACTGTGGAGGTATCGCAGAACGGTGCGCTGACTTTTCTGTGAAGTTGCCGCAAGCTCAGCTGCACTTTTTCGCAGTTCTCTTAACACTTCGCGCACAAGCACCCTTTTATTTCTTTTAGAAGGTCCGACACGACCTGGTCTCGGCTCCACTGTTGTTTTTTTCCTTGCGTTTAAATTGTGTAATCACACGGTTAACTGTGGACAACGGTATATTTAAAAATTTACTTATTTCGTTTGCGAAGCGCCACGTTCACTCTGGCCAACCATGCGACCCCGGGTGAAGACGCTAACATCACTCGAACCTTGTAAGCGAGGCATAGTTGTAACGATACTAAACTATGACGAATTCCTTCCAATACATCCCTAATGACAAGAGAAAGTTTTTAATTCGTTCTTAGAATTTAGCTGTTTACATATTTATACCGCTTTACCTGGTGTCTATTTTATTCTGTCACCCTAGTGTATTACACCACGCGCATCCCAAAATACTGAGGTCATAACCTTTCCAGCCGATTGTTGTGCTTTCGGGCGCTTTGGACGAGGTTCACCAGTTGCTGTCCACTCAGATGACGATCGTTTTGATTCCGGAGTGAAGTGATGGATCCATGTTTCATCCATTGTCACATATCGACGCAAAAATTCCGGTTTGTTACGTTTAAACATGGCCAAACACTGCTCAGAATCATCAACACGTTCTTGTTTCTGGTCAACAGTGAGCAAACGCGGCACCCACTTTGAACAGAGCTTTCTGATAGTCAAATGCTCATGCAATATAAAGCCAATACGTTCTTTTGATACCTTTTCGATGTCAGCTAACTCATGCTACTTCACTTTTCGATGATTCAAAACGATTTTGTGGATTTTTCTGGTGTTTTCTGGTGTTACCGCCTCATTTGGATGTCCACTGCGTTCTGCATTATCGGTGTCTCTACGACCACGTTTGAAGTCAGCAAACCAACGTTTTATTGTTGTTTCTGATGGAGCGGAGTCCCCATAACACTTTTCAAGCCATTGCTTCGTTTGAACGGTATTTTTTCCCATCAAGAAGCAGTGTAAAATTAAAACACGAAATTGTTTTTGATCCATTGTTTTGAAAATAACAAAAGTAGCGTGACTCTTAGCACAATAACTCACAAACTAATGAATAGAATATCATGAAATTTTAACAGCTGTCTTTTGAAGGTTAGTACTAACTGAGAGAAAGGTGACTGCAATAAAACTAGCGCCATCTATGTGTTAGGCCCGGGACTTTTCAGCCCATGTGTTATATCAAGTCGCAGTACACTCTCTGTAAAAGACGTTTTGGTCAGAAAAGTGGTTACTCAATTAGATCATCTTACTTATTCGTTCGATTTGCCTATCTATGATTTTTCAACAACACCAATATTTTATAATTCATCTGATGGCAGATTGTAGTGGCGGAAATACCATTTAAGTCAATATATAGATGCACAAAGGGAGTGCTTTGGAAGTGACAATAGCCATTAGTGTATAGTTCCAGGTGTGTAGTTTTAAATGTGGATTTCTGAAATTAGATTGTCACACCTCGCGCTAATACAAATATTTATACATAGTTTCTCAGACTTTCACGGCCGTTTTGTCATCGTCTTAATGGTTGCCGCGTTCCGCTATATCGTTAAGGTTTCTGTCTCTAACGTTTCGCAAACAATCATTGTTCGTATTCTCAAAGTACCTTACGATAACTTGACCACTATCGTCTCTTTGCTATCGTCTGATAGCATATAAACATCCAAAACGCAATTCCTTAAAAATCAATATTTTACAATTAAGTAGTAGTGATAACTCTTAGGTTAAGTTTTTGACTGAAATTAATTTTTGATTGTAAGATATTGGAACGGAGGTAGTTATTTCTTATATACATATATCAGCTTTCACTACAGCAGTTAGTGCTATTAATGTATCTTTAGTTGTGGGAAAGGGTTTTTTTTCTGAAATTACTAGCCATGCTTTGTAACAAAAAGCAAACAGGGACATACATACCTACGTTTCATGCCATACGGCATACCACGACGAGTTTATATAAGACATACGGTAATAAGGCCACGATTTACAAGGCTCATATAAAAATATGTATTTAACATTTTAATACGTGTTTTTTTCTAGAAGATTAACAATACATGCAAACATGTTCCATTGTTAAACGATAATATTACTATTTACTGAAAACGTGATGATAAATTGTAGGATATAACACAGAAAGTGTGCTTCATCGTATTACCAATGACTGCATTGAAAAGTGATGTAATTACGTCTCGTAGCCACGAAGCAGGCTTAAATGAAACGCAATAATATGCTGAGGTGTTATTAAGAATTGTTTAATATTTGTTTTGACTTTCCCCTCAATTTCTCCGTTGTTTATTATTCGTGTACCTTTTGTCCATAATGCATAAATTTCACTGAATAAGTAGTCAACCACAGTCTTCCTACATTTTGCATAGTGATCGATAACCTGCTTCTGGGAAGTATTATATGGGTTCTTAGGTTTTACCTATACCAAAATAATCTTAAGCATGCAGTTACACACAAAGATTATTATTTACAATTTACGTTCGCAAAATATATTTAGAGCTTATTAAAATTACGATACTTAAATTTTGCATTTACGCAGGCTAATTTTTGTAATAGTAAAAGTTTACGTACGTTTTCTTTTTTCATAGTAATAGAAAAAAATCATTACCTATCGCTCACCTTAATGTACTTGCAATTAGCCAATGGAATAAAAATGCGAAAGTATGTATACTTAAAACCACGACATGTTTAAGTTACATCATAGTTAGTTATGATGTATGGTTAAGTAGCTACAACTTATGTTATACACTTCTATTCCGGTTGTGTATACGTATGCTTCTCAGTTTTAAATATACCGCTTGTCTTCACTTTATCGATGAAACAATGATGTAAGTACAAACTTTCGTGATTTCATCTGTACGTATAAAAAGGAAGATAGCTTACAGTATGTAGTAACACAAGAGCGTGTCGCTGTCCTTTGGAAGTTAACGTATGCTGGAATGATTTATTTATGTATTAAGTACGTTTTAATCACTACCATGCACTTTATCGTCTTCATTCTCGCGTATATATATTTTGACATGCGTTTCTCATACTTCCTGACAATTTTTGGGTATATTGTTCACTTCAAAAGTGCCAAATTGTTCGAATTTGAAAAGATAATTACTTGATAGTATATAAATATTTTCCTTTATGCTTGGTCTTCTTGCAAACCCACACGTCTTTTCAAGCCGTACACTGGCGGCTTCGATGGTTAAAGTCGTTGTCTTCCAATAGTATCCAATCCGTTGTGGAATCGTCAAACCAATGCTTAGTAGACTTTAATATAATAAAATAAAAAATACGTTGCTCTCTGTCATATCCCCATACTAATCATCGATTAATGTGATATTCTACGAGCAGAGGATTTAGTTTTACACTTCGCCACTTTCGTCATCTAATTGTAGTTAAGGAAACTTGTATTTGTCTTGAAACCAATTCCATCTGTGCTTGAAGCAGCATTAGTTTGAGATATTATACTACCGTAGTATTATACCCATTTCCTGACTAAAAACTTTTGCGTATATTCATCTTTGGGCGTTTTGGGTAACTTCGAAGTGGGAGGAGTAGATACGCAGCGTTTATATTAGAAAACGTTTGTACTTATTGCAATTTCTAGCGATTCTTACAAGTTTTCTATAACTCATTTTATGCTACAGACTGTACATGGGATTTTTGCTCTTTTACTACTTGTTTTCTTCGTACCGCAATTCCTAACGAATAGCATTACACATTTGAGGGGTGACAATTTGCGCATTGGAATCAAGGGCGTGAATGTTACCCTCGCACCCTCCGTTGAATATTGCACACCCCTAGGATTAACCGTGAATGCCAAGCGAAATGCTTTGCATGCTGTAGGCGAACATCGTTCCAAACTAATTAAATTAGTATCGATAATCGATTTTCAACAATCGGAAAGCGTAGCAGAATTCAGAACAAAATTTAGGCGAAACAAAATTACTTTCATTTGGTGTAATCTTCCTGATAGGTGTTACTTATTTACTTCATTGAAACGAATTTCAGGTAAACATTATTCAGGATTAAGTGGTATCTGGTGTATATATAGTGTTCAGCTTTGCCTACGCGTAACTTGTTTATTTTGAATGAAACACCCAGTAGACTGTTGTATTTTTAGGTACCCTAACGTAGTACATCAGATACTATTGCTAAATTAAACGGCTTTTCAAATATTCAGCTTTTAAGAAAAAGAACTGTATTTATGTCGTGGAGGATCGATATCACTATTTGCAATTTAAAAGTCTTGGATACTGTTTGCTGTACTATACAGACTATTTTAAAATATAAATGAATACGGGTATTCACAAATGAATAAAACTAGCTTTTTTTCAAATGGAACAGCTCTTATGCTGACTGATACAAATTTAAAAACCCCTTCGACCGGTTTTTTTTTTCTTGGAACTTTAAATTGGCAACACTGTTTTCTGTGACAGCCCATTTGAGAGTTTTCAGTTATTTTGGTGTTAGTTTGGTTTGACAATTCATCATGAATAGATTCACGTTTGCAATTTGTTCAAATTTATTTTGGAAGGATGGTTCAATTCGAGACACTTATCGGACATTACATTCATTTCATGGTGCTTATAATCGACCATCAAAGTGATTAATTCCAGAAACTGTGGATCGTTTCCGCAATACGTTTAAACAGTAATATGCATCCTGTGTGCAACGGGGTGTTGATGATGGTCCAAATGCGCCAGTTCATCATCGTACTTAACAATTAAAATTATGTCCATCCACTTTATGGAAAATTTTGCGTAAAGATCTTGGTATACGTGCTTACAAGATTGAACTTGTAGAGGAATTGAAGCCACCCGATCATCGTTCGCGCCGTGCATTTGATGAATGGCTGAGGGAAACATTTCTATAGATTGATAATTTCATTTGAAAATTTTGTTCAGAGATGAAGCACACTTTTAGTTAAATGGCTGGCTCAATAAGTAGAATTGCTACATTGGTTGCAATGATAATCCACAAGCCATTATCGAAACACCATTACATCCAGAAAAGGTCACCATTTGGTGCGTTTTATGGGTCGGTGGAATATGCCTTCTAAAATGATGGTTGTCCGAACGTTACAGTCAACGGTGAACTGTACAGAGACATGATTACTAACTTTTGCTTGCCTCAATTGGGAAGCATTAATGTTGCAGTGATGAAGTTTCAGCAGAACAGCAGCACATGCCACACAGCGCGTAATGTCATGAAAGAAACACTTGATGAACGATTAAATTCACGAAATGGATCTGTTAACAGGCCATCTCCTTCGTGCGATTTCACGCCATTAGATTATTTTCTCTAGAAATATGTAAAGGCATGTCTACGCTGATAAACCAGAAACAATTCAACGGTTGGAAGCCAACATTCGACGCGTTATTGCCGAAATACAGCCTGATTTACTGCGAAGTGTGTATGAAAATTGGATCTCCAGATTAAGCCATGTACGCCGCTAACTGCGGCGGCCATATGCCCCAAATCATATTCAAACAATGCTATAAAATTATCTTTTCATCATATCATATCACGGATATTAAAAACACTTCTCTGTTTTATTTCAATTTAAAGTTCTACACAGCTAGAGTTAATACTTTCTGAGCTATTGCATTATTTAGTAGAAAAAGTTAATAATAAATAAGCTAAAACGAAAGTAAGATTACAGGTTAATTGGATAAGTAGCTGAATATGTTTTATTTCTGTTAATGGTTTTAGTTAAAATTGGAATTACAAACATAATAATAATAAAATGCTTAGCTAGTATATGTGCAAACGCGTTTGTTATAAGATACGGAATATACATTTCAATTTGTTACCACTTTTTGTCCAGATAAATACAACTTTGGAGAATGATAAACAACCACAAAAATTTCGATTATTTTTGAAGCTTATTAACGTTATACTGGAAAAAACTGAAATACGGAATAATTTTATATTTTTACAATTTCGAGACAAATTCGAAATTAAATTACATATTATTATTGGTGTATTTCTTTTGGGAGCACAAATAATTTTGGCTACCAGTGTACATAGCTTGATTAAAAAGTTAATTGTGGGGAATCCCCAGATGTTATCATGTCATTGCGTGGTGTAGTACCAAACGGCTAAATGTACTATTGAGAATTCTGAGAAATATGAGGTGTGCCTGTAGTATAGCATCGAAGCCAATTTTGTTGGTATAAAGAAATATTAAGTTATCAAAGACACATTTAGTACAAGTTAAGTCTTCTTAAGAGAGATGTAATATGAACTTTCATACTCAACTATAGTTAAATTATAATTACTTATCTTTTTTTCTAGGAGCAAAGAATATTTCTTACGCGCAATCAATAGCTAACCAACTCGTTTAACAACTTTTTATGCAGCGATGATATTAAGAGAATACGAAGTGGACCTCGGCAACAGTTTTCGTTTTCTGGTTTTTAAATAAAAGCTATCAATCAACGTTGACTTATCATCAGTAATTTTTATGTCTCGGTCATTCTCAAATAATTTCAATCCCGCATCCATATTTTCGTAGAGCTTACTTTGTTTTTATAATTGCATTAAGGCCAGCAACGTATTTATATACATACATTTACATTTTATACAATAATATTTGCATATCGACGGACGCATTTAACACAGGGAATTTTAAACTTTAGAAAGTCATTTTCTGCGAAATTTAATATAAGTATCACAACGAGTCTGCTTATGTATATATTATGCCAAAGGCAATGGCAACTCCTGAATTTAACGTCTTTATTCTTCATTATTTATATTTCTTATGAAGATATACGAATGACCTTGTTTGCTGATCGTAAAAAGGTTATTGCCCGAATCATAATTCCATAATTGCAAATATTTGCACTTACATACAACTATAGTTACGCTCAAAGAAAGAGAATAGTCAATTTATATTAACAGTTTAAAAAGTTATTAATAGTTAATACTTTCTTTTGGTTTTTGCGGAGTACAGATTAGAGAGCAAATATGAACTCATTGTTGGACATAAGTGACCTAACTGGAAAATGAAAAAAAAAGCCGACGTGCCGACGATCCTCCCATAACGGTAACAACAGACAAAAACATAAAGAAGGTACACGATATCGTACTGCAAGACTCACGAGTGCGCATCAGAGACATTGTGGAAGATAGTGGCTTATCATATCATGTAGTGCACAATACACGGACTAACGAATTAGATATGAAAAAGATGAGTGCAAGATGGTTGCCTCGAATGTTAACCATTGATTAAAAAAGAAATCAGGTGTTGATTTGTAAGAGTCTTTTGGAAAGGTACCAAGCAAACAAAGAGAACTTTCTTAGTCAGTATGTGACCATGGGTACAGAGGTACAGCATATAGATCCATCACGTATAATTGTTTATCTTAAGATCTTTTTACTAACTTTTATCAAAATATACACTAACCGTCAGAAATCCGTTAACTCATATTCTTATTTAATTAAAATTTTCTATATACATACACTTATTTGTTGTCTATACTGAGTTGTTGATGGCGTGTGGATCTTCGCAACATTGATGATTTTATAGCATAATTAATTTTGAATAATTTATTTTTGAAGTTTTTATAAGTAATACGTATTACATAGCAATAATAATCGTAAAAAAACAAACAAAAAGTCCTTTTCATGTTAAATCGCTGTTTTCCCAGGTCCATATATATTTATGAAGTTCCACGAATGAACGCGCTCGGTATGTTAATATTTCTTACAGAATGAGAGCTGTGATGTTCTAAGAACCTATATAAATGTGTATTCATGGCTATTCGCTTAAAACAATTACATGTATTACGTAAATTAAATCTGTATTTAGTAATTTACCGAAGCGATGCTGTATTTAGTATTAGCCAGAAACCTCACGATGTTTAACGTAAAACCCCCGATATACTTCGTTTGGTTACTATATAACACGATCAATACTTCTAGTTCTAATTAAATACAGGAAAACAAGCAAAACGTCGGCTAATATTCTTTTTAGGGCCCTTAAAACGATAATGGAAGAAGCGGTTGAACGTGGAGATATATCTTGTTATTGTTTCCCAAGGGTCCAAAGCGGCGTTTAAGGTGCGGACTAGTCGGCGCTTTTTTTATTAGGGTAGGGCTAAAGGTCACCTCGGAGGCGAGGTTCCATATTACAGGAATATATCGCCGACGCTTTTTGGGTTAACAAATTCGATTAATCGACACGATAACCATGATAAATCGTGAAAAATATGAGCGCTAATAGTACATCACATGTTGTTGTTTATATCTGTCACTGTTGGAGCCTTATATATTTATTTGATTATATTTTTGAAACAGAATTAATAATGTCTTATAACTAAATAGTATAATATGATTTTTGCGTGATAAGTTGTGGGTTCCGAAAGAGTTACAAAGATACTTTGAAAGTGATAATAATCATTATCAGAAATTAGGTCAACGCATGCCAAAAGGAAATTGGCAAAAACGTAATTTAGTCATCTATCGAAACACATATCATCTGCACCTCTTTCGAAAGATAGAATGTGTAAAAGTAGAGCTCTTTATTTCCGTTCTTCTCATTTTATGTTATTTGTTGTATACTACTTTATAATTGCCTTAAACAAATTGTGAGATTTTCCAAGCATACATCTGACAAAACAATTTTCAGCATGAATTTTAAATAAAACTTTGACGAAACAAATATTGGTAAAACTAAAACAATAGATTACCTTAAATAACTAACACAATAATGCTGCTAAATACAGCTACTCATGGAATCATTTACGTGAAAGGCAATGTGAGGAGACAAAAAACGCTAACATACGGACTAGAGCACTAGATAGCGCTAAAAATGCTCACTTAGGCTGTTAATTTAGATACGGTGATAGTATCGGAGAAGGAATTGCAATGTGTTCAGTTAAAAATCGCTCGAAACCACGCTGATCATGCCGGGTAGGTAGAGGGCCGCGTGTTAGTCACAGCGAGACAAGTGACTGCAGTTTTCCGACTCTTTTTCCGAACAACTCATGGACTGCTAAACCAGAGAGGGCGCGCATCAATAATGCATAGGGTAACTACACATGTAAATAATATCATCTATTTCAATAACAAACACACATAAATACAAAACAATTTGAATGCATATGCCTGAAATAAGTCAAAGAAAAGACAAACAATAATTACAATAAAAGAAACTTAAAATTATGCAGACCAAAAGTCATCTAAGTGATAAGCAGAAATGCTTAATAAATGCTGCTTAAACAATCTTCTAAATAAATTAAAATTTGTGGCATTTTTCACAATAGCAGGAAGATGATTATAAAGTTTGCAGCCCATAAAATACGGACTTTTTTGATCGCATAGTGATGCGAGTAATTGTAAATTAAAACAGCTCTTTATGTTTAAAGACGTAGCACAGCGTTTCGTAGATATATAAATCGTAAAAAGTAATCAATGCGTTTTCTTTAAAAGTATTCCTTCACGAGACAATGTAGTTCGTATTAGAAATAATTCTAACTGCTCGCTTTTGCATAAGAAAAACTCTATCTAAATCAGAACACATTTCCCAAATGTATACCATAACGCATGTACGCTATAAAATTTGAATAATAAAATATTTTAGGCATTTCCTGGTTACAAGCACGTCTTACCTGTTTTAGGAGAAATCATTTTTTTGAAAGTATATTACATTGATAATTAATATGGTAAGACCAATTTAAGGAATCGTTCAAAATTTTAATTTTTGCAACAACATCGTAAACATTTTGATTAATTTGAATTTCCTTAATTGACGATGACATTTTGTTGTGAAAATTAAGAAATTCCGTTTTTTCTCTATTTATTATTAAATGCTCCCTGAGGCTTACCATGATATTAAAAATACATCGAAAATACCTAGAAAACAACGCCTAACATAGCACTCTATTAGGTATTGTTTTCTAGACATTTTTCGATGTGTTTTTAATACATACCTTAAACATAAGTATTTGGCCACCTATGTTTTTTTTTAATTTTGAAATAAAATCGCATTTAAGGCGTGGATATTATTATTTAATGGCGCTTAACTAATATTTACACCTACATAATGCTATTCAAATATATATACAAAATTAAATCAAATTTTGTGCCGCGCATAATTGACGTACACTACCAATTAATTTTGTCAGAGTTTCTTCTAATATCGTGTTCCATTCTTCCTGGAGAAGAGTTCACAGGACGGTAGCAGATACTAGATTGGTTTGTTCTACCTTTCCGTCCAATTCATCCCATAATAATCCAATAGGATTAAGGTCAGAAGATTGAGAGAACGATTCCATAACTATAAGTCTACTCTCCCTCTGTTTTTCTTGCAAGTAATGACAGTATATCTTAGCTGTATGTTTCGGGTTATTATCACGCTGAAATGTGAAGTTTTCCGTGACTAGTCGCACCTCTGATGGCATCACATTGTTTTTTAAAATATTTATGTATCTTTCCTTTTGCAGATTACCGCTAATTTTCATTCAGTCCCCGACAAAAGTGCAGAACACGCCCAAACCATCACCGAAGCTCATCCGTGTTTGACGGTCGGTACCATTCACTGGTCCGACATTCGTTTTCCTGCCGACCTTCGAACGAATACACGTCTGTGTGAGCTGCAAACTTCTAACTTCGACTCATCACCCGCAACACCTTTTTGAACTTTCCATGGTTAAACTCTTATGTGTTTGCGTATACTCATATCGCTTCCGCTTGGTTTATTTCCTTAATAAGGTCTTCTTACTGCTACTCGCCAAAGGAGTCTAGCTTTTACCTGTAGTCACACTAATCTTTCTTTCACTATTTAGTGCGACAACTAATCGATTTCATGCATCCCCCGTTTACTTCATAAATGTTATCGTTTCTGTTTAATACAACGACCTAAATTTTCCAAAGAAAAGAATTCGAAGTTAAGAATTAACCAAGGACTACTCCTGATTGCATAACGTACCCGACACAAGACACAGATTCCATCTCCTTTTCTGAGATACAAATATATTTGACAACAATAAGTTCTAAAAGTTAGTAGTTTCAGATACTTTAGAGCCTGCCCAGGAAATATTAAATGCGGTTATAATTTTTACTTTCCATTCGGTAACTCTGTTGACGATGAGAGCTCATGCTCTCGAAATGCTAGATCGGATAATTAGTTTATATGGTATGGAGTTTACTGAAATATTTGTGTAGGTCTAATATAGATTCGCTTATTGTATTGTATACTATCTGACAATTTGACTTCATCTCTAACTGTGTAAAAAATTTTGTACGCTAATTCTTGAACTATATATATTATATATATATATTATATTATATATATATATATATATATATATATATATATATTATATTATATATATATATATATATATTATATTATATATATATATATATATATTTTTTAGTATCTTGAAGCCCCTATGCACAACATTATTAATGTGATATGATCGAATTTATTAATAAATCCAATACTGTAGTGAAGGTTAAATTTCGTCGCGACTTTTGGGTGTTCGTTAACGCTTATAGCTTATTTGATAACTTTTAACTATTTATAACCACTATATATAGACAAAATTGCTTCTAATTAATTTACCTTTGCCCATTTAATGCGTTGATGTTAGGTGGAAATTTGTATTCACTGCGCGTGTCTGATTTACAATTGATTGTAAATAAAACAATTTACATTCTTATGTGAACGATTAGTTTGAGGAAAGGAACAAATCGGCGTTATTCTAATCTTTCACTAACAGAAGCGCACAGAAAAGCTTTTTTGGGTCAAAGAAGTATATTTTTCAGTAAATTTCTGTAATGTTTTACACTCAAGAAAATAAAAAATTCTAATAGAAATAAGAAAATAGTGTTTTCGATGATTTATTTAGCTTGTAGAACATTTGCTTTCACTGAGAGAATATTTCATCAAAATAAAAAATAGTGACATTCAAGCAAACATCGCGATTTGCCTAATTTAAAGTTTGTATTCCGTTGATTCTGTTTATATCCAGGAAATTAAATTTTTCGATAGAGTAATGGTTCTGTAAGATTCAATACCTTATTGTAAAGAAATACATATTTTTCATTTAAAGCATGATCATGCATATCTTCTGGTTATTGGTATGTCGTTTGTGGGGTTAGAATTACGAACTACAATGATCTCTTGTGCTAATCAGACATCTAAATGAAGATAATAGTTCATAATTCATCTTTTAAATTGGGATGCAGTAGTTGTTATATCACATTAAAATATAATATAATAATTATAATATAATTGGCCATAACCGATTAATTGAAAAGCTTTTCTATATGACCTTGTTAAGAATTATTACTGATTTTGAGTTCCTCGAAAATGTATCGTTACATGTGTAAAATTATCCTACGCTTATTATGAGTTTATTTAGAAAACAAAATGATCTTTTATATACGTTTATTTCGACTTAAATCAAAGTCTAAATGTTCGCCAATTGTTATTTAATGCAGGAGTTTCGCACGACCTGATTTATGTCAAGTGACTTAAATATTAGTCTCCGATATGTAACTTACTAATTCATCAACTAATATCTCGGTACTTAGATCAGCAGATTAATATACTGTCGTGCTAAATAAGAAATTCGCATTTACATGTCTGCTGTTCGTTTTGAAAATCCGTTATTTCGGTTGATATTATATCTCAAAGATACAGATATAATAAACTTTCTAAGGGGTTGCTTGTCGTATCGCAGTCAAACCTTACAATAGTTTCTGGTATTCACTGGTACTGGTGGCATTAAGCGAAATAATATTGGCTTTCAAAACGAACAAACATGCAGATACGATTTTACTTATAGTAGGGACATTCTAAGTTTCGTTGCAAATTCAGGACTTCGATGTTGCAAATTCAGCGAGTTCGATGTTGCAAATTCCCTTGTAATTATTGACAAAAAATATTACCCTATAATGCAAATAAACTTTAAAAGTTATAGTTGTAAATGTTATATAGAAATTTTGGATTTGCTTTTGACTTTTGCCAATAATTCAATGTATTTAAGCACACCTGTATAATCTACTATATTAACCATTGCAGCTTGTTTTTGTTAATACAGGATTTTTTATTCATGCTTCTTAATTAACCCTGGAATAATAGACATTCGTAAGTTTGGCTGTAAGCTGGAAGTTTTTGATTCGTTTTTCTTGTGTTAATTAAATAGTAAACAATGTGTCTGTATGTATATCCCTTAACTTCGCTATTTATATTTTTTGAGAAATAAGGTTATTTACTTTTACTTATTGAGTATTCGAGTGAGAAATGAAAATATCAACCGCTACATATAACAATATGCATATAAAATTGGAAGGGAAAGTCAACATTTCTAAGTTTCTCTTACAGGTTTTTATCAATATACCTATAAATTCGTATTTTATCAGTTATCTTGTTAAATCTTGACATACATAAAAATTACAGTGTGACGAACTGCTGGAATGATCACTAAATTTGCTAATAATATGTGCATCACAGTGATGGATATCAGAATTTATAAATATATTATCTAAGCAATTGCCGCCTCGAGTAGCTTCTGTTATTAAGCTAAGACAGCCATGAGAATTTAAAGAGTCTAACAACATGCTAGTATGAAATTAAATGACGATTGCAAGGACTGTGTGGATGTACAATTCACAGGTATAGCAGTAAACTCCACTCACGCAAATTTATTAATTATGCGGAACGCAGCGTTTCGAGAGCACGTGGGCTCTCATTCTCAAACGCGTTACCGGTTGACAATGAAAGCCCACGTGCTCTGGAATCGCTGCTATACCTGTGAATTAAAATTGAAATTGATTGAAATATTTCTGCTATAAATTTAAGAACATAGTAAATATGGTTTCAAATTGGGCAGTAATTGATCTGTAAACCAAGTTCAAAAACTGTATTTATTTCATGATGGTAATTAGTTTTTTTTGTTTTGGCAGCAAATATTTTAGGTTGTCTACATAGAGTTACAAAAAGTCAATACGAGCCAAGGCAACATAATGCAGCTGAGTTAGTCCTCTTCTGTGATCATCTTTTCTTCCAACGAATAGATTTTTAATTTTATTCGCTTGTTTAAAACTGAATAAAGAGAAGTACTTCTTTAACAGCTGCGATAGGTATCCTAGAACCACCGTATCACGTTCAATTTCGAAATACTTATCAAAGAATTGGCCATATTCTTCGCCTGTTTATACAATGTTTTCAACATGCTTCGATATGGTATGTATTCGTCAATGAATTCTTAAGAGAACTCCAAATTACAATAATTATAAAAACCAAAGTAAACGACTAAAACATAAGCGGAAAAGAAACTTTTTATTGATTTTAACAGCACTAAGGTAATATCGAAGCATTGCAATGGCCGGCGACGTCTGATATTTTGTCGTACTAGTAACTATTAAAGGACAAAATACTAAAGATTTCTCTTAGCTATTGTACAGCAAAAAGACGTAATTTTTCTTTACTTCAACGTAATTTAAAAAAATAAATTATGTATGTTTTGCACAATAGCTTATTATTTATTGGCAAACTATATGAATTTAAATTTTAATGAAATGGCAACAGATCTAATGCTCATAATGACGTGGAACAGAACTTAGAAAATCTTTACTGTAGCACACCCAAGGGAGTATTCCATTCCTGATAACAATTCTGCGAGCCTTGTTCCGTTAGGCTGTTTAGAACCCGCGTCGTGACTCTTTGGATGTTTGTGTAATCATATGGAGCCATGTCTGGATTGTAGGGCGAGTGTGGAAATACTGGAATGTTTTTCTCTGCCAAAAATTGTCTAACCAACAATCAGCTGTGACTGGGGGCATCCTTATACTTATACTATCAATAATGATAATCAATGATTTTGTGATTCATTGGGTTTATTTATTTTCGGAAACATGGAATGGATTGTTTTCCAGTGTCTAAAAATGTAGAAATTTTAAATTGAGTTATAAGCGAGTTTATAAGTCAATTTGCTTACCAACAGAGGCTTCAAAACTCATCATATTAAACTTAAATATGTATTTGATATTACAACTTTTATTGCTTGATAAGTTAAAAATAAAGTCTATTACAAATCTCTGTATGCTATATCAATATTTTTTTTAGAAAACCTAAACAAGTAAACTCAATAAGCACTACAAAAACTCTTGAAAATAATTAATACTCCGCAGTTCATTTTTTGCTTGTCGATCTAAATTTTTGTCATGTACTCTATAAACCCTAATTAAAACAGTGGAGAGGACGTAGTCCATGCGGTACTGTATGAAATAAACCCTGCTACAAAGACCGACGGGCTTTACCACAAAAAATATAACCTCATTAGTGAAAGAATAAAAGAAAGAAGTATGGACTAAAAACGTAATTATACTTAGCTAGCTACGCAAATACTAGCAATTAGCGGTAGGTGTCTTAATTACTGAGAAAAGTACAGTAATTATTTCATAAGTATCTCCGTCGTTTTACACAACATGTAGAGCACATCAAATATAAATTTTGGAAAGTTATTTACTTGTATCTATTGTAATATTTTACAGAATTATCGCGGTTTAGTTTTTATCTTTACAAACAACGTCTAGAGCAATTATTGTTGGATGATAAAATCTATAGATAAAACTTCTTAACAGTGTTGTTTCTTGGTGAGAACGATTTACTGCAAGCATGAGATATAATGGATCTTCTGCGTTCTTGCAAAAACTCGTTTTGTAACAAGTTGGACACTAAATTATTCCATAAACATTAACTCCATGTTTAAAATTCTTGTATTCATGTTTTCGAAAGAATCAATGTCACAATTATTAATAGGGCGCTAATGTTGTTTTAAATTTATTTTTCAGTGCCTTTTTTACAAGGTTAATCCTGTTTTACAAGAACGATTTTCGATTTTGGTTTATTTAGTTTATTGGTTCATATCTTAAAAGAGTTCTTAAAAGCATTTAAGTTATACCTGATCGAACGTATCTGTAATTACCACCATTAATCAAACTAAAAATATTTTACATCTTTGTGCGTCAAACTAAAGCATAAAATATGAATATATGTATTCTGTCAGTTTTTAATTACACCTCAGTCATTCAGTTTCATTTTTACACTTTTCACTAAGCTTTATTATTTATAATTGAGTTTTTTCAATTTGTTCAACGTTGTTTTATAAAATTTCGTCGGTTTAAAATAAACGGAAAATACCACCTTTCCAAAATCTCTATAATCGGCCATCTTCTTTAGTTTTGTGTTAAACTATCTTTTCGCCAATTGCCAACAAAAAAAAAACGATTGTGTAATGTATTTGAAAAACGAAAAATGTCCACGTTGACGAATTCTGTTCCTCTTTAGTCAAACTAGTACTTGTTTTAATGCTGACTAATATACTAATTATCAACAAGAAAAACAAGTATATTACCCTTTGCACGGAATACTCAAATTTTATTCAAATTCAATCATCTATTGTGTTTATAAATATAAATATCGTCTTATATCGAATAAGAAACAAGTCGAGGTATATTGTACATTATGCCAAAGATACACATTCATTGTTTAAAATATTTCACATGACTGCCGTTTATCAATATTTAGACTTAATTTATATATTTATTATAACTGACAATCTGTCAAAAGATTTTGAAAACTAAGATTTCTTTATCAAGGGTGTGTCGTGAGCAAAAAGAAGAATGTCAGTACTAACATTTTGAAACAAGTAATTAGCATAAATTGCGAGGGCGAATCAAATACTAACCTGACCTTGGTTTTAGAACCTTTATTGGTACAGTAAAAATATTGAATATATCTTATTTTTCTATATAACCTCCTCTTTTATTCACACATTTTTCCCATCTTAGTTTTATAGTTCCAGTGCTTTCCAGTGAATTTTGTCCAACTTATTTTGAGTCAATGCGGCTGTGTTACCGAGCATTGTTATGCAGCATAATCGCACTTCGAATAGGCAGTTTGACTTCATCAAGTAGTTAGCAGTAGTACACAGCATTAACTGTACATCGTTCGTGAGCAGTGCACTGCTGCTTCTCCAGTTTTTCGCCATTCCATGCTTGCCTGCTTAGATTCCGGGGTGTAATGGCGCACCCACGTCTCATCATAGGTGGTAATGTGTCTCAACAAATCATCCTCCTCTGTTCGATATCGTGCCAAAAGTCTTTTACTGCTAACAGCCCATCTGTTTTGGCGAATCGAACCGGGTTACTTCCCTCCACTTTACTCCCGCGCAACACATATCAAAACGTCATGCTACTCATTTCACCTAGAGGGCAGATCAAGAAAAGTCCGGTTCATATTCGATTCGCTCTCGTAAAAAAGCACACTGTTCTCAACAAAACCCTGGGGAATCTCAAATGATAGACATTTTTTATCTGATAAAATGTTAACATTTTACTACTTCTGATCTATTACTTAAAAAGATTGAATAAGTTAAATTATCAAAATAATATGTCACTGGTTTTGCAATTAATGGCCTTGTTAATATCGCAAAAGGTACCTTACAGGTACTCATCGTATTTAAAACAAGTCATAATTATCTCTACAAAATTTAAAGTTACATTGTTGGTGACCGTATATTCCCACTTTTCCCTAAGTCCGTCATCAAACCAATTACTTAGAATAGTCTTATTTTTACTTTCATTAATTACTGCCTTTGGAAAATAGACTGCTACTCTTCCATAGGAACATTTACATCATTTGCGAAGTTAAAAATAATTTCAATAACATAATTATAACTTACAGGTATCTGTAATTGATCTGATAACACCTGGTTTAGTTGTTAAATCTTGACATACATAAAAATTACAGTGTGACGAACTGCCGGAATGATCAGTAAATTTGCTAATAATATGTGCATCACAGTGATGGATGTCAGAATTTATAAATATATTAACTAACCAATTGCCGCCTTGAGTAGCTTCTGTTATTAAGCTAAGACAACCATGAAAATTTAAATAGTCTAGAAACATGCTAGTATCCCTGTCCACAGAGCCAAAGCCTACACTAAAATTACCAATTTTGGTTGAAATTGAAAGAGAGCCTCTTTTATTAAATTAACAAATACATTAATACCACTCTGGCGATCTATACACAATAAAGTAATAAAACCATCTAAGCTTAAATTTATTATACATATCTCGCATTTAGAAAAAATATTGATGGATTATATGTTTAAAGAATATAGTTTAAAATAGGGCTTATTGGTTTTACCATATTTTCATTAGTATATATAATTTGAAGAAATTTATCCTTACTTTAAACTTTACGACGACAGCGCATATGTCCATCGGCTTTGGCTTCGGCTGAACAACGACTTGCACGATATGTTTTGTGTACGATCAAATCTTTGAACTTAACTTTGGCCACCTACCAGAACTACGATAGATAAAATGGTCAGTATTAGAAAGAAGTGAAAATAGAAAACAAAAAGTGATACATTAGATTTACGTTACCCTTACGGAAAAACAATACATAACTGTTTAATTCTAGTGCCTCCTCGAAAAGACACATTCAATTTGGTATTACAAGTAAGCTCAGATATTATTATATAACGTACCTATTAAATAATAAATCCAATCGCCAAATCCCTCTTTCCTTTGTTCCGCTGTCGGATACTTCCGCCCCACATTCTTTCGAATGAGCTCAATCCAAATACCTCAGTTATCGATTATTTGAATAAATACAAGCGCCGATCAACATAAAGAATGGCACAACTCTGTATATTGTATGTATGTTTTACATGTACTGCATGTATGTACCTGTACATTTTATTTCTCATCGAGAAATTTCTACGTATTGCCCTACTTGAAACTTATGATACCTGCTAGGCAGTAAAAATTTTATTGCAGGTAATATAAAATTGCTGCATAGACTAGCATATCTATGTATGTATGTGTAATTGTAAGCTGCAGTACACGTACTGAAATGGTACATTTGCCATTACACCTGAAATTCGTTATTTATAGAGGCATATTGATGCATTTTATTGCAAACGAGATATTTTATGGTATTTGAAAAATTGTAGAGCTCTTAGTTAATTAAATTCTCATGCAATATAAGAAAGCGCATATTTGGATTACTGATAAGTGTAAACCCAATTCGATATTAAATATTTTCAAACAGTATTTAAAATTAAAGCATACAGAGAAAAAAAAATGGAAACATTAACCATTTTAATACCAGAAAATTGACTATTACGATTACCGCTATCACTATTGCACTAAGTATGTCTGTATTATTCAGTGTTCTAATGTCCAAGATTAAAATAAAGGTTTTTCTTTCCTCTTGAGCAGTTATAAGGGCAATGATTTCTTATTAAAACTCTTTGCCCTATTGTTACGTACCTAATTTTAGTGTAGTTACTCTTCACTTCAGTATTTTGTACCGCAGAAACCAAATACAGTTACTATAAAACTATACTAGCTGATAATAGTTAATCCTTTTCGAGATTTTATGCTTAATTCAACACGCCCATTAGGAATTTTTTTTTAATTACCTAACATATTTGTTTAAAATGAAAACAGATAGTGTGACACTACATCTTGCATCTAACTTAAATGAATACTTGTTTATAATTAATAAAAGAGTTCTAATCATTACTTACCATTCATTTCTCCGTCTCAGCTGTATTTTCTTGTTTAAATGTATTTAATGTAATAATATTTTCGCATCTTCAAAGAATCGGAAATTTCGCAACAAATTTATCATCTTTTTTGCGCAATATACGCGTATATTGCTTTATGCGGTATTCTACCATTCTTTTTTTCTTTTCAAAAACATTTTATAATATACAGTATAAACAGAAAACCTATGGTTGGGAATACCACGCAGCACTTTACTTGACTAAATACAGTAACTAAATATAACATTTTTACTGTGATTTTATTGTCTGTTTTAATCATATGAAACTTTACTCCAGGGGACACCAAGTTAGTGGTGCTTATATCTTGAAGAAATCTATTATGTTGCTACGTACGATGTTTATATTTGTGACATTTATCAAAAAAAATCTTAATTCATCATTGTGAATGATTCGTCACTCAATTTATTGCTCTTTGTTCTTATCTGCTGCGATTCTTGCATTACTTAGAAGCTGTCCTTTAGATATTCGTATGCGTTGTGTCAACGATTAGCGAAATATTTCTGAAATATGTTGGATTTATGCGTTTTCATTTTTTTAATGTTGTTATTGTATGGTTAAGAGGAAATCAATAATTGAATCAGTAATGTAAAGCAGTGTAAAATGATTACGCAAATGTCGCGAAAATAGTAATACTTTAACTAGAAACCAGTCGAACACTGACACTAAAAGGTGTTATGAAATTGAATTATTACGTGCACAATATATCCCATTGAATTATTGTATTACCTTTGTTGTTATGGTGGAAGTTATATTTAGTTGTAACCTAATTCCTTTAATAAGACAGTTTACCTATAATAGATACTTAGTTTTGTAATTTTAATATTATTACATATACAGTAGAACCCGGTTATAACGACAGTCACGGGACTGCGAATTTTTTGACGCTATAACAAGGTGACGCTATAGGCGGAGTTTTTACAAGCTCCATGTTTACATACAAGAATTGGTGGGAAACAATATTACGGGTAGTAAACAGATACATATGTGAATTTAATTAATTTAATGTACTTAACCATATAATCTTACACATGTAGGTACATACTAACTTGTTTGTCTAATGAAAGAAATCTTTAATTTTCCGTTGCACAGTTTTCGCGCGCCAAAACTGTTTTTCTATATCCATTTCTAATTCTCTCACTTTATCAATAATTTGAGGTGACGTTTCTCGCTGTCTATAATAAGTTTTTAAAAGTGTTATGGCACTTAGGGCTTCTTCGTTTGTCGGTACGTATTCCGCTTTGTCGCATGAATCTTCTTCCTCTTCGATTTCATTATCGTTTTCGTTATCCCGCTGTTTTATGTTCTCCACGATATCAGAATCTGAACGCATTCCCGACGTAATAAGGCAACTGTCCACGGATGTAAAGTAGTCGAAACAAAACTGGTTTTCGTCACTCTGATTTTGCTGCCACTTTTTAATAAGTTCGCATAACGGAACGTCATCTTCATTTAAGTTGTCACAAACTGGATTATTCCTTAATCTTGAATCACTAAAGCAGTTTGCTATAGTGTCAGAGGTTATACTACGCCAGGCCTTCTCTAAAAAGTCCAACGCGTCGAGAAGTGAAACTGCACATGGTGCGTTCTTGTCCATACCCGGAATAATTTTCTGCAAAAGAAATTTTCTGTAAAAACATTTTAAGCTTCCTATTACGCCCTTGTCCATTGTTTGAAGGATGCTAGTGCAATTTGGGAGCAGAAACACCAAATTAATATTTTTATCGACTAAAAACAAGATTTTTTTACTTTTAACCGCAAGTTCTTTATCCCATTTTCGATTTTCATTTTCAAAGATTTCTGAAGTCATCCATGCTCTTTTGTTTGCGCAGTAATTTGTTGGGAGTGTTTTTATGTTTTTGAAGCAGCGTGGCTTTTTTAACTTTCCTATGAAAAGAATTTTGCGTTTCTCCGTACCGGTCATATTAGCACACACAAATGCAGTTAACCGTTCTTTGGCTAGTTTACCGCCTACACATTTTTCGCCTTTAAACCTCAGAGTCTTATCTGGAAGAAGTTTATAAAAAATTCCCGTTTCGTCGACATAGTAAATTTAATTGTCTTCATAATCTTATCTTAAGTTAGGCCACACTTCATTTAGCCACGTCTCTGCTTCTGTCATATTAACAGTTTTCGCTTCACCACTCACTTTCCCGAACGTTATTGAATGTCTCTGTTTGAAACGCCCCAGCCACCCATTGCTGCACTTAAAATTTGTGTCTCCAAATAAACTTCCAAATTCTTCGGCCTTTTGTATAAGCAGTGGTCCATTAACGGGTAAATTTGCACTTCTACATTGCTTAAACCACGTAATAAGCGCTTCGTCGATTTCAACCTTTTCACACGATCGATTTTTTTTTTACTTTTCTTTCCCTTCGACAAAGGTATTCATGATTTTATTCTCATTTTTCACAATTGTACAAATCGTAGAATTAACTAAGCCAAATTTGCGACACACGTCCGCTTTCTTCCTTCCACTTTCGACTGCTTTGATTATCGCGACTTTGTCGTTCACGCTTAAACTTTTTCGCTTTAAACCTGACATTTTCGATAAAGAAATCTATGTTTCACTCACACGATTCAAATGCCAACGGAGTAAATTTCTTACGAACTTTGCCTGGCGCATTGCAAGAAACGGTAATATTCTTGGAATCCCCGAACGGTCGAACGTTGCAGGCTAGGCAAATTGCAAGAAATCTTAATTCAACGAACCGATAATATTCTTGGAATCCCCGAACGGTCGGCTGCAGGCTAGGTAAATACCGGGAATTGAGTCATAAATGATAATATAAATACATACCTCAAGTGGTAAATATTTGTCGTTATATCAGGGGTTATTGACGCTAAAACCGGGTTTTTCCCTGTACGTTTGAATAGTAAAGTACGGGACCGCTTAAAATTTGACGTTAAAGAAGAGTGTCGTTACAACCGAAGTTGTTATAACCGGGTTCTACTGTATATTATTTTATTATATACGCAAATAAATAAAAACAAACAATAATTCACAACACTTTTCATACAAATGCGCCGCCAATTCGATGTAGCTTCGACACCCATTTTGTTTTCCCAACATAATCCACTTCTACTTTAAAGGGACTGCGCGTTTATTTATCCCTAATTTTAAACTAAAGAGAAACAAAGGAATTTTATACGAGTGATGACATCTGGTGCTTTTAGTTAGTTTAACTAACAGTTAATTCACAGAACTACAAAGTTTACTTGTTGAATAATTATTAATTAATTAATATTTTGTTAAAAATATACACAAAACAAATTCAGTTTTTATTAAAACTATCAAAACCAGAGAACAACATACCAAATATGTTTTTTTATGTAGAATTCTTTCCTTTTTTATCAAAAGGTTATAGTACTATATTTTAGAATTTCAAAGCCATGTCATACATACTTGGCAACTTGAGAAACAATTAAGTATTCGTCTAAAGAAATATAACAAACTGCAATAATAAACTTAATAGTAAATATGTTCAACTGTCTTGTTGCTAGTAGTTATTTCGAAAATACATCTTGCACCGATCTATATACGAGAATAAACGTGGAGCAAGTACAAAATTTTCCAAAAAAAGCATTTACTTTCTGAATATACAATACATACAACTATCTATTCTTTCACATAACTTTCTTTCCCTTAATAACGACTTTTGATACGCTCCTCGTCGACTTCTACCTTCTTCGATGCTAACCAATTACTCACGATCGTTTTCACATCAGGGGTCCAGGAAGAACCAGAATCTCCTGCTTTACTGAATTTTTATGTCAACTGTCTGCATCAGATGCTCGTTGATTACAGATTGTCGATTATCAATGCTGTCCCTACCTTCATTGAACAACCTACTGCCACTCTCCCCTATACTTCTACCCTACTACGTCTATCGATGAATATTCGCAGGTTTCATGTCTTTAGCTGTTAAGAACCAGATGAACCATAGTTGGCGAGTCGGTCGATAAATCAAACAATTTAAACACTTTAAGTAAGTTAAGTTCTGTATGAAGACTGTTTGGAGCCTGCGCACCCATTCTTGCCCACGGGCGACATCTTAAACAGATCTTACTCAAAAAATTATCCTCGTGCATATTCGATATAAAAACCTACTGCATTTCTCTAGCTAAAAATTATTAGAAGATTATTAGAAAGTTAGAAAACCTTTTCGAAGATTTAGAAGAATATTGAAGCCATATATTTTAAGTATAGTATATTTTTAATCGTAAAAATGTTAAAATGGTACTCCGAACGAACGTAAAAATATCACATTGAATAAACATAGCTCTATCGCTCTGAATAAAAGTTAAAGTTTCATTTTCGATAAATATTGAATCTTACAACGATTTTTGAGGCAAAAATCTAAAGACAATAGATTGGACGTAAGCGTCATCCGTGATGTATTTGTCTACGTGTTCAGGTTAAATTGTTGACAATGGGCATTTCTATAACATCAAACAACTAACATCTGGTATTAAAAGCGATTTAAAGTCACGTTCAGTCTCGTGGTACAGTTGGTAGCACAATTCGCCGATAACGCAGAGGTCGTGGGTTCAAATCCTACTGTGACTGATATTCTTTCAGGAACTTAAAAACGTTAGTTAATTGCAAGGAAATCTCAGTTTTATCATTGTTAATACCAACGCCAGTTTCGTATGAATATTAATTTCATTCAGTGACGTTCAATCTTAAATACAAGTTACATTGCTCATTAAGAAGTGTAAATATCCATTATTTTTTGCAGTTCATTTTCAATCAAATAAAGCTGACAATAATCCGACGGAAATGCCCTATAAAACGAACAAATGAAACAACAAAATTTAGCAAAAGAGCCATAAGGAAAATTAAAATGTCATGGAACACATAATTACGGAAAACTGAAAAAGTGCCATTAATCACGTTATCAATAAAGAAAATGAATATATAACGAAACAATGCCTTTAATTATTAAGACAAAATAATTCGGACACAAAAAATGATATGCAATATGACTCTACACAGAAAGCGATACTTAGTATATAAAAGCGTTTTCAAATAGGTAAACCATACCATCTATGTTATTATTGTCACAGGAGATGATAAAAGCGTGAAAGACGTTAGAAGTTATTTTGTGATAATTTGAAAAGAACTGTAATCTCGCTTAACTTTTCACAAATACATCTGTTTAATCTGTATACCTATAAATAATTTTGAACAACATGTTTTAATACAAATGCATCTATAAATGCATCTGCATTAAAATTCCCTATACAAGTTTTTGTTAATGTAACATTTAATTTTGTTTACCAATACGAACGACCATTACTAAACGCGCGTCTCTCTTATACCTGATCTGATATTCATTTTTGAATCTTGTGTGGCCTTCAGACTTTAACCTTATAAATATGAATACTAAATTGGTTATTAAAAGGCTTCAAAACCAGAAATTGATCGTATGTATTTTTTCTTTTTCAAGAGGCATGTCTTAATACGGTTATGACAACATTATTAAATAAATCGAATTTTGTATAAAATTAAGATATAGTATTTAACAGTGTTTCGATTTTGTTTCAGGATCAGCCCGTCGTTGAGTTGTTTGGCCGTAGAGTCCGATGGGGGCTACTATACGGCAATGCCGCCGACAGCCATGAGGCTGGAAAGTCCTCATTGTACTAACAACAATAATAACACTACTGCGGTTTCGGGGCCCGAGTTAGCCCTTCTCGCCAAACTGGAGGAGGCCAATCGTCTGTACGAGTCCGACGCCAAGTCACTCAACTCATTGAGCGGAGCGTCGGCGTCGGGACATTCCAGAAAAAGTTCAGACACGTCCCAAATATCATTGATTTCTGGTAATAACTTCCTTTTCCTTTTCTCAGTACAATACAAGTTCAGTGTAGAAAGAAAAATTAATGTGTCGTTAGAACTGGTGATTTCGCCAGCGTACCAGAGTGGCCAACTTCGCGGCTTCGTAATAAAAGTAAAATAAGTAATGCTAAGTAGAAAATAACAATAAGAACCTACATATACGTTATACTTTGTGGAATACTGTAAACCACTTGTCCTCCTAAACATCTGGTTTCGCTGAGTTAAACATCTGTGGTAGTGATACGCTAGTTGAAAGATAGTTCCGAATGAATCTATTTCTATTTCCCTAACAAATGCAAAGTCGAAATGGTTAGTATCAATCATAATCGTTAAGGCGACCAAATTGATTAGAAAAATGCATAAGAATGTACATAATCGCCACTGAATCTCAAAATACGAGGGCGAATCAAATATGGACCGAACTTTTCTTTTCAACGCCCTCTAGCTTAAGTGTGTAGCGTGACGTTTTGATATATAAGGGAGTAAACCGGCTCGGTTTGTCAGAGCAGATGGGCTGTTAGTAACATCATGTCTGAGCAAGAGGTGCACACGTCTGTAGAGCAACGCGCTATTATTAATTTTTTGGTATGGACGCAAAACCTGTCGAAATTTTGTGTCGACTAGCTGCGCAGTTCGCTGAAAAAAAAAACGCTTTCAAGGACCCAAGTATTCGATTGGCACAAAATATTTTCTGTTGGCCGAGAGTCAGTGGAAAACGAGAGCCATGCACGCCGACCACGGAGGAGCACCAGGGAGGCGAATATTCGTGCTATCCGTGAGCTGATTGGAGGTGACCGCCGCCTTACAATATGATTTGTTAAACTAATAATATTAAACAAAAAAAATGTTAACAGACATAAACCAAAGTCCGGTTCATATTTGATTCGTCCTCGTATATAATGAACAATGCGTAAAATGCCTGCTCTATTCATTGTGAGACATGTATCTAATTTTTATTGCGAGGTACTGTTTGTAACCGTTTAATAATAGATGGTTTATACAAGAAAATAATTTGTTGCGATTATCGCGAAAACGTTTAATCAAGTGATCGGAATAGCTCTTTTTGTTTTGTTAACAATGAGAATAAAACTAAGGTATGGATAGATTAAAAACATATATACATAAATGTGTAATTCTGTCCTTTATAATATAAAGGTACTCCCATATTACAAACTTCATACTTAAATACAAAACATAAAGTGACAACACAAATTATTAAAAATAAAATCAAGCAACTCCGCATGTAACTATTCAATAATACAAAAATTAATTTATTGAACCAAATTTTGTACAGGTTTGTGCAATAAAATAATGGCGCACAAATATTTATGAGCGATAGTGTACGCTACTATATACGGAAACATTTGCAACTGCATACAAATGACAGAGATTTCAATTTTAAATACATTCAATACCATGCTTTACTCTGCTTGAAAAATATGCGAAAATGTTTGTATCAATTTTTCATATCTTGTTTTCGCAAAAAAGAGAAGATGGATGTTTGGAGAAATAGTTGTGTACTACTCGTAAAAGGAAATCTATAATCAGTAGAAACCGGATTATATGCAAAGTGCGTATATTTTATTTTATTTATTTATGATATTTTACGTCTATTTGTAGGTGTCTTAGACTGATTAAAGTTAATTAACGCTAATTAACTTTAATCAGTGTAATACATCTACATATAGACGTAGAATATAATAGATAAATAAAATAAAAAATATGCACTTTGCATATAATCCGGTCTCTAGTAATCAGTAATTTGTGATAACTAAGAAGCGTTTAAATAAATTTTATATCTAGTGGTTCATGGCAATACAACTTTTGTCGTAATGTGTACTATTTTCAGTTGCATTAGTTGTCAATTTCACAGATTATTCGTTCAGATGTATAGTTGACAACCTAAGACAATTATAATTTCAAAGGCTACTTTGAGGTAACATTTATTTGAACGCTTGTTACAACAAATACCTAATTCGCATACCATTGACGAATTAAATGACGCAAACTCAAATATAAAAAGTAATTTCAATTAGTTATTGGATACATGGTTACTTATGTATATCTAGTTCATTACGAACAAACAATAAAAATTTGACACCGAACTTTTAGCAAGAGATGGCTTTAGTTGGGTAGGATAGTTTTATTCTATAAAAAAGTCTGTGCGAAATAAAGCCACCAGATTGAGTATAAGTAACACAAAATAGCATTCAAGTAAGAAAAGACTCGCTAATGTTAGTTACTGATTTGATAATTTAATTTACAATGAATGTTTATACTGTGTCTATGAGATACTATACAATGTTGAATTAATCATGGCAACGTTTATTTCACGAAACACGGCGCTTAATCGTTCATAATTTCCAATTAAATCTTTGGTCGTGTTGATCGATAAATTAAACATAATCCAAAATTTATTACATCACAAAAATTTTAAATCAATGTAAACTAGAATGCAAATAATAAACTAATAAAAGCGCATATTAAAAGAAAATTTCGGCTTATAATTAATTTTTTACCTTATTTTGAATGGTGCTATTATATGTATATACTATTCTACCATGACTTATTTAGTCTTCTTATTCAATTATTTATGATTTTTATTATCGGCTGACAAATGAATGTTTCATTTGTAGTTTAGCAATACTTCCTAATGATTGTAAAGACTCCGGTGATATTTTTTGAGAATGGAAAATTTTGAATTTAACTATTGTCTGTTGATTTCAAATTCCGAATAAAATGTTTCGTGTGGCATATTAATTCCTAATAACACTATTTCAATAAAGTTTCCTATATTACTTTTTATATATTGAATGTTTTATGCGAAAATTAAATAAATGGCGATATTGTCTTCCAAAGTGCTTTCATTAAATTATTTTCAAGGCATCAAAATCAATCTTTATAAATTCGCTTTTCTAAGACATTTGTTCCATACCCCATAAAACTTTGAAGATGAATGTGAAATATTAAAACGTCTACAATTAGAGTAGGTTTTTTTTAACTCCGAAACGCTTTATCTTTCCTGTGAGAAATTGAAACTGTCGAGTTCATTAGACTATTAGACTATCTATTCTATCGATTAAGTACGTTATCGTGATAAAAACGAAATATATTTATTTGAAGTTGCAATACTAGAAAATTGTCTTTGTTATTAAATTGTTTATTTGTTGAAATTCGTATTGAATTCATATAAAATTTAAAAACTGAAACTATCAGAATCAATTATTTTCTATTGCAATATAATATGCGTTTGGATAGTTTTTGATTATAGACGAAGGAACTGTTGGAAATGCTCACAAAAATCAGGTATTAAAAATGCATAGTCATTTATTTAAGGATACATTTCACAAATACCTAGTTCATGTTTTATTTCAAAGCTTTTCCTCATCTGCAGATGTGAAGAAATGTATACTTCTTACTAGATACATTATTTGAGAAGAGTACGAGTAACTAATTACAACAATTAGTTCATTTACTTATCAAACAGATTAAAATATTTCACCAGATATTATTTAGTTAATGACTGACAGGTACTTCAGATAAATATATAATTAAAATAAAAAAGACGATCGATTCTAGAAATATATGTATATATTCTGCCCGTAAAAAATGCTACGTTAAGTTACAAAAAATCATCCTAAAAGATGTTTAACTAACTGAATACTGACATCCTGTTCACTCTACAAAGAAGTAGGACCTGCAATTAATATATGTTGAACAGTTATAAAAATGGTTGTAGACAGAATGTCGAATAATAAAACTAAATCATTAGGTCATACATATAATACAATTGCATAAATAACCGCACGTATTCCATAAAATAATCGATGAAGTACATAGCAATTTCACTTTAATTTTACACCCATAATATAATTATAATTAAAAACTATAAACTATAAAAAACTTGAGATTAAAGTGAGTAATCTGCTTAAATACCTATAAAATGCGTATTTATCGATTCGGTCTATGTAGATATGTTTGTCTATCATTTATACGTTGCACCTGCAGCATCGACTTTCGCTAAACTGGATGTGCAAATGCAGAACAATTATCTTATTTGGGTGATCTATATAACGGAATTTACGTAGAATAAAACGTGCCGGTGGCGGCAACTTTGTGGTTACCCCTCTAAACAGTGTAAAGCATGTTTCTTGAACTATTTGATGTTCGTTGTAGTGAAAAGTTATATATTAAGAAAACGACCATTCTAGGTCTAGTCAGGTAATATTAACATAATTAAAATAATCTTAGCAATTATGTGGCGAAACCGTAGTAACACTACACATATACACTAGGGTGACAGAATAAAATAGACACCTACTAATTAAAAAAAAACAGTCTATTCTCGTTATATATACAAAATATTTTAAAATTTTTAAATTAGTCTAATATTTTGTCAATCCATCTTTACTTGCGTGAAGTGCTGCGAGTCGTCGTGGCATAGAATCTATTAAATGATTTATGGTGTCTTCTGGAATATTTAACCGCTCTTCTGTAACAGCTGCCACGAGTTCTTCCTTATTGCTGGGTTTTCGGGGTCGTTTCGCCATATTTGTCTGGATTATGTGCCAAACATTCTCTATCGGATGCATGTCTGGTGATTGGCCTGGCCATGGTAAAATCCGAATCCCCTGTTCCTCTTTCCATGTGGTTGTTGTTCTTGCTTTGTGGCAGGGTGCTCCATCCTCCGTAAAGGTGGCGTCTTCTTTAGATAAAATGGCGTTATCGAATATCGGTAGTAGTCCTTCTGTTTATATTTGGATATATTTTGCCGCATTTATATTTCCGTCGCAGATTACTAATTGCGATCTTCCACCATACCATATCGCACCCCACACCATATTGTTCACACCGCCGTATTTCACCGTCTGATGCAAAAATTTGTCGCCCAGTTGCTGTGACGAACGTCTCCATACCCACGTACGACCACTATCATTGAATTGGCAGTATCTGCTTTCGTCTGAAAAAATGACAGACCGCCAAAACTCTTCGGGCTTCGTTCGCATTTCGATTGCCCAAGCCATTCGGCGCCGTTTTTGAAACGCCGTAACGAGAGGTTTTTTCTTTGCCACCCTTTTATACATAGCCACACTGTGGAGGTATCGCAGAACGGTGCGCTGACTTTTCTGTGAAGTTGCCGCAAGCTCAGCTGTACTTTTTCGCAGTTCTCTTAACACTTCGCGCACAAGCACCCTTTCACTTCTTTCAGAAGGTCCGGCACGACCTGGTCTCGGCTCCACTGTTGTTTTTTCCTTGCGTTTAAATTGTGTAATCACACGGTTAACTGTAGACAACGGAATATTTAAAAATTTACTTATTTCACGTCGCGAAGCACCGCGTTCACTCTGGCCAACGATGCGACCCCGGGTGAAGTCGCTAATATCAGACGAACCTTGTAAGCGAGGCATAGTTGTAACGATACTAAACTATGACGAATTCCTTCCGATACATCTACCCCTACCCTAATGACAAGAGAAAGTTCTTGATTCGTTCTTAGAATTTAGCTGTTTACATATTTATACCGCTTTACCTGGTGTCTATTTTATTTTGTCACCCTAGTGTATTTATTTTGAGTTATTATTACTATTATTAATTCTCTAAATTTATTATACATCTCCGTTTTCTATGTAAAAGCGATCTTTTTTTGATGAATAATGAACAAACTTATTATTAAAAAGATGCGGGGGTATGAGGTACCCCGTCCCCCGTTATTAGCTTTTTGCGAATACGGACGACGCCACCCTTAGGACCATGTAATATGCTGCAAATTATGTTAACAATAAATTTTAATATCTATTATAATTTAGGAAATATTTGCAAAAATTGAAAAATCGTCCAAACTTTGGAGGGGGCTGTACCCTAAAATCGTGCGGATACGCCAATAAAAAAAAATGTGTCTCATATTTTAAGGCACTCTTTCGATATGTTAAGTTTCATCGAAATCGGAGGGGGACACCCGCCGGTGTTCCCTTGTAGGTAACAAAATTAGCTGAAATTCTGAAGCTTCCTATATGTACAGACCACTTACCAAAGTACAAACCTAAGATGGGACTTAACGTACATCTATCTGTACGTTGATAAAAGTCAAGCAAAATCTCACAGCAACTGGTTTTTACTGAAAACGATATAATAATATATAATAGTCTAAGTAGACAGGAATAGAAATAGAACTAATCAAGCCTAAAACTATTAGTTCGTGTAGAAAACATATGTATGTTGATTAGTTACATGTTAATGGCGTGTAATTTACCATTTTCTTTACTGAATCACTTCTGGAATAAACATAGTGACAATATGAAGTTACCATAACAGAAACCGTTGTATGTACGTACATACCTTCTATGCGAGAACAGATCTAAAACTATGTGAAATCCGACAACCCCACCCCTATCGTTCACCACCCATGGGAGCTGTCCCAAACTTGTACGCTCTGCTCATGATTCAAGGGACTCCGATTGGTTATGTGGTTCTCACTAAAGGAATCTATATGATCATCAGATTCACTGTGTTAATAAGGGAAGATAATAATACTCTCTTTTAAAGTGATTCACAGGTATAGCAGTAAACTCCACTCACACAAATTAATTAATTATGCGGAACGCAGCGTTTCGAGAGCACGGGGGCTCTCATTGTCAACTGTGTTACCGACTGCTCTTTTAAAGTGCTCTAAACTCTTGAATTTAATTTTAATTCTTCCTCAGAAAGAACATTTATGAAAGTTGTTTACGTATGTTAATAAACTACCAAACGTCATTCAGGAATTTGCAAATACATTGGAACTATCAACTACAATTAAAAAAAGAATTTAGTTACAGTTTAAAAAAGTTAAAATTGAACTTAGAATCTCGTCGACAGAATAACACAAATTTAAAGATCAGAGGAGACAAAGTTAATAGTTTATGCGCTAATAAACAACGAAAAATATTTCTAAGATTGCATATTCTTGGTTTCGAAAAAAAGAGAATTTGGCTAAGTATGTGGTTGTATGGATTAAGTGACTATCCAATCATGCGAATATTGTACTGCATTTGTTCTAATCTACTAAAATGATAAAATAATCTATCTATTGGTCTTATGGTGCGGCTTGAATTATCCACAATTTGCTGTTATTAATTCAAAACTACTTAAGAGGACCTACTAGAACAAAAAAATTATAGAAGGATAAAGGTATATATACAATTTCCCATTTTAATTATGAATCTTATCTGTATACTCTAATTTTCTAATGAACAATTTTTGGTGTATAATATTCATAAAACTCATTATTATTGATTACATACGCCCAATGAATTTACGAAAAAAGTAAAACCCACAACCGCCTTCCGTGACATACTTGAGTTTTCCATTACATTAAATTCAAAGGGCACACCTTTCGTATACAACCATGTTACGTAGAAGTTTGTTACATTTATTTAATTAGAAGATTGGAAACTAGTTTGTTGGTGCAGAAGACGTACGGTTAGAATTTCGATCAACACTGTTTTTTGACTGTACGAACAACATACGTATATTAGTAATTATCGTAATAAAAGTCATTCGTTAGACTTATTTCCATTTCAATTATATGTTAAAAAGGGTGTATTTTAATCAATACAATGTCTAAATTGATCTATCTCTTATTTCATGAAATAGGTGCGAGCTTGACGCAAGATAAAACCGAAGAGGGAGAAGATTTGTGGACGCTTTGGGGAAGGATAGTCATCGATTGGGATAATTACTGGAAAAAGGCTAATGCCAATGTCCGTGACCTTTGTAGGCGAGGCATTCCAACCCATTTTAGAGGTATTGCCTGGCAACTACTGTGCACGGCCACGGAAGCACCGGAAAAGAAATTATATGCGGAGTATATCAAAGTACATCTTTTAACTCCCTCTGCTACCTCGTCCATTGAATAGAAGTTATTCTTTTTAGACGAAATCGCCTTGCGAAAAAGTCATCAGGAGGGACATAGCCCGTACCTACCCGGAGCATGATTTTTTCAAGGAAAAGGACGGTCTCGGTCAAGAATCTTTATTTAACGTGATTAAGGCCTACTCCCTTCATGACCGCGAGGTTGGTTACTGTCAAGGATCCGGTTTTATCGTGGGACTATTGCTTATGCAAGTGAGTGCGATCTGTTTTATAGGTGTACTGAGATTTTACTATCCTGCCGAAAACGATAAAAGCAGATCATAAAATTCAACATAAACGGTCGCTTAGCTATATAGCCGGTATAGATTTTTCAGTACATACGCGTTTAAAGCTGAATAATTTTGAAACAGTGACGATCAAAATTCAGAAAACAAACTTTTAGGATGCTAACACAATAAATTATCAACTCTTACTACTGAACCTGGTTTTATTTTCAGATGCCCGAAGAGGAAGCGTTTGCAGTTTTAGTGAAGATAATGCAAGATTATCGCATGCGAGATATGTTTAAACCCACCATGGCGGAGCTAGGTCTATGCATGTTTCAACTCGAGAATCTCGTAGCTGAGCAATTACCTGACCTAAATCAGCATTTTCAATCTCAGGCGTTTCATACGACAATGTACGCTTCAAGTTGGTTCCTAACTCTATTTACAACAGCTCTCTCGTTACCACTAGCCTGTCGAATAATGGACGTTTTCTTATCGGAGGGGATGGAAATCATCTTCAAGCTGGCGTTAGCCATGTTAACTTTGGGAAAAGAGGAACTTATGTCCCTGGATATGGAAGGAATGCTTAAAGTAGGTTATGCCACACAATGAAAAATACTCCTTTAAACTAGTAGACAGTAATTCTATAAAATTTAAAAATAAGATGAAAAAATCATAATTGTTTGTCCTTATTATCAATGCTCGCATTGATATTTTATATTCTTATTAATTTGCAGTATTTCCAAAAAGAGCTTCCACTAAAGGCGGAAGCGGATCCAGAAGGTTTAATGCAATTAGCATATACGATGAAATACAATGTCAAGAAGATGAAGAAACTAGAAAAGGAGTATAGTGTTATTAAAGCAAAAGAACAAGAAGAAATGGTGGAACTTAAGGTAAGGAGATAGATAGTTTATGATTTACTTCGTTGCATCTCATAAAAATTATACAAAAATTTAAGAGCTAACAATACTATCACAGCAAACCATGAGATGAAAAGGTTGAAAAACAGCTATATTTCTTTCTTCATTTAAGTCATATGTGGGCAACCACCGGCCCGCGGGCCGGATCATTTTGAAAAACCCAATTAAAGAAAAATATTACACTACTTACTCATAATCACTCCAAATGAGGAAGATCGAGTGATATGGGGTTTAAACGCGGCCCGCGAACGTATTTGCACACTAAAGTTTTGCCCGCAACATGTCAAAGGTTGCCCATACTTGATTTAAGTCTACAACTAACTGGACGTCTCTATATTCTACTTGGGAAAAGGAGGTAATAAAGAAATACACACCACATAAATACGTAGTCCTGAGTTTTAAGCTACTTAAAATTTGCTTCAAATATTACTTGAATAATACAAATAAAACATATTATTTTTTTTTTAATCAGCGTATTTAAATACCTTAAAATCATTTTCAAATACATCATTTATTACGCAAAACAAGAAAAAATTAACTGAAAGTATGAGTGTCCTAAAAGTCTTTTTCAATTTGTTTTGTTTATTGTGCTAACACAATCATTGAGTGGAGAGTGTGGGTTATGGCAATCGCTAGCCCCATCTTTGGGAATTTAGTCGCTATGAAGGGTTTTACTGGAGCGATGACCATACGTGCTATGTGCGCGAGTTTCACAAAAACAATAGTTCTATCACTATTGCGCTGCGGAACATTTCTAATCTCTATCAGTTTTGTGACATTAGACCAACATCATGTACTCAACTCCTCGAAAAATGGGTACAGAAGTTCGAGGACACTGATTTGACAATGGACAAACCTCCGACAGGGCGACCAAGGACCCGCAAAATGACAAATACCTGAAGTGTTCTTAAAAAATTCACACAGCACATATTGCGTAAAGATTTGCATATCCACCCCTATAAGTTGCATTTAGTCCAACAACTAAAGCCAAGTAATGCTGCTTAGAGACTCATCTTCACTAATGAAATGATTCAACTGCTTCGGTTCTTCAACATTCTCTCATACAACCTCTCATATGAGGTGCATTTTCACCTTAATGGCCAGTAAACAGGCAAAAATACAAGGTATATAGAAACATATCTCACCTTTTGTATGAAGGAAAACAGATTATTTAAAGAGAAATAACTGCTGTCACAGAAAATATGTATGGAGCAGTTCTCAAAAAGTCTTCCTCACGTTTAGTTGTGGTGCCAGGAAAATTATGGAACACATTTAGAAGACATAATTTTTAAGAAACAAATTTCTAAAACCTAAGTCCCAATATACGTATCAATGAATGAATATTACTCTTCTACAAAAGACGCTTTCATCGGTCATGATTTTCATAGATGTGTTACTCAATAGTCAAACATGAAATATGTTTTCCCATTGGATTTGTGTTCGCTAAGGCCGTGACTTTTACGAATTGCTGGTACTGGAAGGTCAGAATTAATTGGCGATTTTGCACGTAAATTTGAACATGACTTACAAGAACTTCAAGAGTTTACTATATTTTGAAGGTGCATTGGACTGCATATTTATTTCGTAGAAACAAAACAGCATTAATTACAGACATTACAGGATAATAGTGACAATTAGTGATAGTTACTGCAGTGCAGTTTAATCATCAGTTCGTTCACGGACAGGAATATAACAATAACTTCTACAACATAAAAATGTGAAAGTGTTAATCATATTATACTTAAACGAAAGGAATAATGAAAATAGTATATATTGACAACTTTTATTTACAAGCACAGGCTAAATATAAAACCAGTAACACTTATAACTTGCTAATATTACAACAAAATGCCAAAACCCAGTAATGTATCAACATCAGGCTTTTTTTATCGCTGACTTAGTTATCTTCCTCATCGCATGAAAATAGGAAGATATCATCAGTGCCTTCTTCGAAATCAGTAATAAAAACCTAGATATTAATTCATTGTATGTTCATCGTCAATATATCTTTTTTCGATATTTGCAGCATGTTGAAACGCAATTTACCCAATCGTCTATAGCGATATCGACTGCTCTATGCCATCTAATTTAAATGTCACGTTTATTATTAAATACATTTATTTCTAAAAGATATACATATATTCAACGAAATTCATCGATTGATTATCTTTTATTTTACCATAAACACACTAAATGGTTGTCTGAACGATTCTTCTTAAAATAATTGTATATTCAAGATTATTGCGCGAAAATGTTGAGGAATAATCATTTTCTTCTTTGGAGCGCCCTCTACGACTGCTGCCATTCTAACCAAGATATGCATACCTGCAGAAACGAATGCGCGCTCATTAGCGGCGATGTTACATTTCCAAAATGATCAGACATAACCGAAATCGAGATTCATACACGTATGGTTAGTATGTGTATGAATGCTGGATTAGATTGGTGTTGGCGAATCGACGGCATTGTTTGTTATGTTCGACGAGTATCAATATATTTCTTAACCGATTTCCGACATTATAATGCACTGACACTATTACTAAATGTACTGTTTGCAATATTAATATTTTACCGTACAGTATTTTTGTGTGTAAAAGACGTATTAATAGTAAACAGCACCGGTTAAATGCGGAATAAAGTCATATAGGTACCTCTATATGACTTTATTCATATGTTAAGTGTGTACAACAATCCATATTGTTGACAATAAAGAATTTCGAAAGGCAGAGCTAAAACATCAAAAAAATATTACTGACCGTAGATGAAACGACGAATTCAAGAAAGAATTAAATGTATTGGTACGCACTTTAAAATTATTCTTTTACGTAGTAGAATATTACAGAATAAAAATGTGGAAAGGGTAGTAGAAACTATAGCATATACCTTTGGGAAATTCAATATATCGGCAACCCAACTTGTAATGTTAGTTACATATGAGGCTTCGAACATGACTAAATCTGGAAAGTTGCTGAAACAATCTTATCCTCAATTGTTTCATGTAATTTTTTTTATTAGATTTCCAAAACGCATTGAATGAGTTTAAACAGGCTTGTCTGGGCATTCCTCAGCCACCACAGCCAGTATTGACGAGATGGGAAACGGCTCAAAAGTTGTTTCATATTTTGAGAAATTTTTACATATTATTAAATCTTAAATTTAAATCCGCAAGAAGCCCAAGCAATTTTAATAAACCAGCGGCTAGTTTCCGCGAAAACTACATCATTAGATGTAGACCGTCCCTTTTCCAAATAGATCAACATATTTTCACCTCGCCGTAGGTGCATGACTGAGTCAGCACTGGAAGACATGTTAATGAATGACACAATACTACAGCAAATTTTTGCGCCACTCTACATCAACAACATAATCAAATTAAAATAGGAAGTAATTACATTCATTGTTTTTAATATTGATAGTAACCGAGCCGTATGCTACTGCGAAAGCACTCGTTTCTGCAGCCTTAGCAATGACATAACCACATTACAAGTGGTATAGTTTGTAAAACAACTATTTTGAACACATAGAAAATAAATATCCAAGAAAATAACTCCACAATAATGAACCCTAATCAAAAACGAATTGCTGACCGATAGATGATATTTATAAGCAGAGCTTTAAGCGATAAAGTAGATCTGTTTCACTCTATTTAGTAATACGCAAATTGGTTTCTGCGCAAGTCTCTTCTGATTTTAATTGTACTCTATCAATACTGCTATATGTAAGCCACGCCTCGCCCATCTAGAGCGCTATCAAAAATCAGACAATTTTTTTACATCTTCCACCCCTTAAGCCAGTTACGGGAATTTCGACTAACCATAATTTACTACTAAATTTGCCCTCGTAAAGCTTCTTAGAATTCCTTACTTCTGGGAACACAACTCGAAGTTTCATTCTAGAGTTCCGAAACTAATAACTGATTTTACTAAACACTATAAATACCATTGCGTAATCAAATCTAATTCCTACGAGTAATATGATGTACTGATGTATGTATGTTAAACTACTAAGATCTCTCAAACATTTTAAAATATCGATTGAAATATGCAATTTCAAGATTAAATATAATGAACATATTTTTTTTTCCGCTAGACTAAGGGTAACGTTATTTGTAGCGATTAAGAACCGAGAATAAACAACTTCGCCATCGATGTGAAATGTTGGAGGAGGAAAGTAAAGCCCTTGCGGACCGGCTAGTGCGCGGTCAAGTTAGCAGAGCGGAGGAAGAGGAGACTACGTTTTTTGTTCAAAGAGAATTAGACGTTTTAAGACACACGTACTTGGAAACCACACATCAGCTAGCGTTAGCGAATGAAAAAATTAAACAACTATCGATGATAATGGAAGAAACTGTAACTATATTTCTCATTATTGTATTCAAATTTAACGAAACAAACGCACTTTACAGCATACTTCGAGACAGTCATCGATGGAGGAAATATCGTTGAAACAGGAGCAACTACAGCAGCGTGAAGAAATGATCTTATGCCTACAAGAAGAACTGGTGAAAGTTAGACTCCGAGAAGCCGAAAACGACGCGTTAATTCGAGATCTACGGTCACGAATACACGAGTTGGAAGAGGATAAGAAGACGCTTAGGGAAATTACTCCTGACAATAGCGTTGCTCATTTGCAAGAAGAGTTAATAGCGGTTAAATTAAGAGAAGCCGAGGCCAATTTATCGTTAAAGGATTTGAGGCAGCGAGTATCAGAATTGAGTGCACAATGGCAACGACATCTTCAGGTACGCTAATTTAGTTAATTGATGTTAAAGAAAATAACTTAATGCACGGTCTAAATTACGCCGTTAATTTTAATCACGTAGGTTTTTAGTAACTAAAATGTAAGTTTCAACTGTTTTGGTACTCCACATGTTTTACTGTTACGCAAAAGATAAAACTTTTAGTTAATTTAAATTATTTAAATTAGCGTAATGTTATCAAGAATGGTCACTTATCCTAATTCACATTAAACTTGATACATACAATACAATATCTCCATTCACGTAATGTACTCAACAAATAGCATAATCGTCCAAATAAATACAAATTTTGAAGAAACAAATACACACGCTTTATAATAACATATATTCATCCTGTTGGAAGGTTTTAGAGGCATTGATTAACCAGCATTAAATCCAGAGAATGGATAAAATAATGCATAGGCATGCAATGAATAGAAATCAGGCGCATATTTATAAATCTATGAATGCAATACCAGTCTCGACGATCCGCTTGTTCCTCCTCTCACTCCTTCACACACGTTTGTTACATCCACATTGCGTATGTAATAGGCTAGCATATCGTTCATCCCATTATCGATCGGTGCCAGCTGCTATTTCATTACGTTATTGTAATTCTTATAAATAAAAATCAACTAAATTTAAAATACGAAGAAATAAATAATGTAATAGTAAAAATAGAAAACTGCAATGACGTCGTGGTCATTACCTATCATCTCTAGTAGGATTAAGTATTATTGTAGTAACATTAGCTTGTTCCAAACATTGCAAATTGAAGCAAATTGAATATCCAAAGCGTTACAACTGTTATACTGATGAAACTTGGTAAGACTGGTAGAAAATTTGCAGCATTATATAAATTTTCACATTTGTCTTGGGGAACGATATTCGCTGTCAGAAAACATATTCTTATATGTTCAGAACATTACACATAATTTTACCACCATTATCAAATTTTTTGTGTTAACAAATGGTTGTTTTTACCCCTCCATACATTCAATATATTTATTAATTATGTATTTACAAAGCCCAAAAGAACACAACGAGAAGACGATTAACTACCTCACTTCAAAAGCAGAAAGGGACTAATGCAAATACGTTGACGACCACCGTAAATATTCCTTCCCGCCGGTCATCCTACTTTCTGCATTGCGAATGACGTACTTACTACAAATCTGGCGAAATGACAAGTGTGTTGCAATTTTTTCGCTAAAATTACGTCGACAGTTTTCAAAAAGGGGATTCTATGCGATGATCGTGCAAACAATGTCTATAAAGTTGTTTTTAGTATCATAAATTAAAGAAATATGGAAAATAACGATGACACCCTGTATATGTAAAATTATGAAGTGCTACTGGCAATCAATATACTAAGAATTGTGTGTTGTAACATCGTATATTGTGTTTTACCAAGGCTAACATTTAGTAATAAAAACTCGAGTGTTTTTTAACGTATTCGATTTGAAATTAAAATCACCGTAATTTGGGAGCTCAATATTTATTTCTTTCAATTAAAATCGAAGAAAGGTAGAGAAAATATTATAAAAGCACGTTTTTTTTTATTAGTTCCATGTTTTGCTGTGTTTCAGGAGCACAAACAAGAATTATCCTCGTCAGGAGAACATAGTACACCGAAAAAGCTGCTATTTTGGGAAAACAGAAGTAACGAAACTCAAAAACTGGAAGAAGAACTTATGACAACTAGGATACGGGAAATGGAAACTTTAACCGAAGTCAAAGAGTTACGACTGAAGGTAAGTCATATTGCCTTGTTACAGTTGCATTGTTTTTTATTTTTATATTATCTTTTGGACAACAAACCCAAAACTTTAATTCTCAAACAGGTTATGGAATTAGAAACCCAAGTGCAAGTTGGGACCAATCAACTACGGCGACAAGATGACGAAATAAAGAAACTACGCGAGGCATTGGAAACGGCCGAATTAAAAGACCGCGAAGCGGCTTCCAAATTGCTAGAAGAGCAAAGGCGATACACCGATTTAGAAAGTAGAATGAAAGACGAACTAATGAACGCAAAAATTAGGGATGCCGAAAAAACCCAAACAGTGGCGGAATTGACCCAGAAAATAAGCCAGTTGGAATTGAAAGTAAGACAGCGTTTGTTTACAAATGTTTCACAATAATACTGATTTGTAAATTTAGAATGAAGAGATAGCAACCGAAGGTGAACTGCGCAGCTATTCGGTAGATGATAGCGAAAAAGTACGGGACCTACAGGATAAAATCGCTGACCTAAAAGCGGAAGTAAGTAAAGAACTGATAGATAGTTAAGTGTAAATAAAAAAGGCACTGAATGAATGATAATCACTCAACTCAGGGTTTCATCACTATTATTCTCACACATTTTCTAGATGTTCAGTAATTGTAAATTTATAAAAAATACAAGTTAGTTTGTAGTGGTAATTGAATTTTTTAAAATAATTACAATGGAAATTATCAACCATTCAGGTACTTTCTGTACTAACCTTACACACTGCATAGATTATTAGTTTATGTTTAAATTATACGGAACGCGAAGATACACAGGATGTTCGACAAGGAACTGCAACTGTCCATATTTAGAAAGAGAAACATAAAATTTGAATGGATTTGTAGTCAATGGTGCCAATTTACTTACAGTATGTTGTCATATTTATTATTTCTGGTTATACTATACTATATATGACCTACGGTGTCCGGAAAGTTCATCAACTACAATTAACCGATGCATTTTAGTTTTCCTTGATCTAGTAATGACTGCAGATATATCGTAATGTCTGAGCAGATGCAATATTAATATTGCCAAGTTCATAATCAATTAAGTTAAATGATATATTTCAAATTTCCTTGCAACTTCCAACGTTAGAATTCAATGAGAGAGTTCCTGTTCGGCAGAGAAATGCATTTCGCCATTTACGCCTGAGAGACCGCAGGAACGAATCAGATATACCGCAATATCTAAGCAGACACAATAATATACAGTCTGTAAAGTAAGAGCGTGTAAGGCATAAATGGCAGTAAATATCGTCCTAGTTCTTTTGTGACTCGATAGATGAAGTCTTTGTCGTGAATGCTTCGTCACAAAAAATTCAGTTGGCGTCGAACTCTGACCTGGAAAATACGTTAACCGCAATGCGTCATACGCATCGCGCTACGAGGCCATGTTCCTTTGTCTCATTCTAAAGGACCAAAAATGTCATATGCAGTGGCTGCTAAATACAGGGCAAAGTCAAAATCGTTCGTCGCTAAGTGAGTTCAGCAATATAAGATCCAAAATGTCGATGACTTGCTAGAACGTGATTCGATAGGCAAAGTGACGCCGAGTATGGAAAAAGAAATGTGAATCTTTTAAGCAGAATGACCTTAACATTACGACAAGAAGCAGCAAAATTAAAACAGAAGGATATAGAAGTATCACATACAATTATTCGAACCTACCTCCTTGCGCATAATCTTTAATATCGAAGCACAATGGAGAAACGGCTGTTAGGCGAAACATATGTGACGAAAAGACTTGCTTTGGACCGAGACTAGAGCAACGGATCTTTACGAACGAAGCTTCTGTGTGGGGATATACTGCCATCCGACGTACCTGGTCAACCTTTACCAATAGATTAATACAACGGACTGTTAAACACCCTGTAAAAGTTCATCTTTGGGGCTGCGTTTCGAAACAGGGTTTTTGAGCATTACATCTGTTTACATCCAATTTAAATTCTCCAAAAATGCTTAAAATTTATGAGAAGTGTTTGTTGCCGACTGCTGAACGATACTTGATAAAAAAGAAAAACGAAGACAGAATCTTAGAGGAAGACAACCATCCAATACACCGGAGCAAGTTTTGCACCGAGTGGAAAGAGCAATATGGCATCGTCACACTTGATTGGCCATCGCAGTCGCCAGATCCAAATCCCATGAAAAAGTGTGGGTATATCTCAAGCACAACCTCCGAGGAAGAAGAATGCGCACTTTAAAGCAGCTGACACGACAAATTCGTCTCATTTGGAAGTCTTTACTGTAGAAATATGCAGTCAACTTAGTGGAAAGTATGCCTCGGAGATGCCAGGCAATTATCAATGCCGGTGGTGACTGAACTCATTATGAATGATATAGCATTTTTATTCTCATGGAGTACACAAATACATGTTCTTAAATATCATTAAAGATAAATTTTTCTACACATTAACCCGTACACGTTTTTACTTTACAGACTGGACGCTTTGATCAAAGTATTAAAAGTGATTCGTTCCTAAGATCGTGAAGAAAATATGAAAGATAGAATACTAATATTCTCCACTGCAAATAATCTTCATTTATTTTAAAGTGGCATATGTTTGACTAACTCTGCCTAATACGTGGCAATCAGCTAAACAATTCCACTTTTGTATGCTCCACTATCGGACAAAACGAAGGCCAAATATGCTAACTTATTACTATAAAAGCAGCTTCAACCAGATGCTTCCCCAGCAGTAGTTATGACCAATTTCGAACGTATAGTGGTCAATACAGGAATTTCAAAGGATATCGAGTCTTCTCACAGTCTGTATTCCAAAGGATTCAAGCACAGTCTTAAAAAAGTACGAAATTGACGTCAAATTTACACTGAAAATGCCTTTGTTGCCTATTAGCTTTTGTCGTAACGGAAGATGTGGTAGAGGCATCCCCCGTTTCCGCATAGAAATATGGAACTGAAGAGTAAATAACTATTTTCCGAAGGTTTATTTGCACAACATCCTATCTGGAAATTTATTGAAAGACTTTTCAGAGCACTTGGGAATTATAACAGAAATGATATTTTAGAGTTTTTTAGAAGTAGTAGATTCGTTGCCGTCAATACATACAGCATAACCGTAGAACCGGTGTATTGCCTTTATTAATTGCGCCACGATTAACTTTCTAGTCGGTGATTTGTAGCTGGTGGACTTTCCTCGAACTACTTTCTATATCTACGAAGGCTGTTTTTTTGTCAACCTCCGATAGCTCATAAAAGCTAGACAAGTGTTAATAACAAAATGAATTTATTACCAAAAGTTACATGCAAACATGGTTAGTTTTCATTTATCATATCTATGGAAGAGCCTTCCTCCGTCACGTTGTTTTGAAGTTCTGCTTCCCATCGAAATTGTTCAAGAAGTCCCACTTCATCGTGAGCATCGACTCGGCCTTCTTTAAACTTCCTACACCATTCACACGCACAACACCATCCGCCATAGAGTTTTCGCCGTATACTCGACTCATTCTTCGATGATTTTCGGGTACATTATTCCGTACTGGTTGGACGAATCGTATTACACTACGCAACTCGCAGTTGGTGAGAGGATCAATTGTAGCAGCCATGTTTACGTGCCTGCAACTCAGCTGAAAATGGCATAGTGACGTTGCAAGTGGCAGATATTATACTGGGAAAAATGCACAGTCACATCCCTGTCCACCGCTCGCGGAACAGTTTACAAGCAGGAATGGAGGTTGAAAAAAGACAGCCCTCGTATATGTAACTATGTTTGAATTATTTGGAATTCTAAAAAATTGATGTCTGTAGCAAAGTTTCTTATAAATTGTGCTATATGTTTTTAGGAATTTTGTAGCGAGTTTCGATTTGTCACGAGATACAAAGACATCTTGTTCCGATACAGGATGCACCTGAGTCAGCTTGATTCACAACACTAACCGAATTTTCCCTTATTCATAAGGTTTCATATATGATAGTTACAGTTCCCGGTGGGACAACCTATACAATTCACACAATCTCTAATGACAGCACTCGCTTATGCTTCTGTGTTGTATCTATCTTATAGACACTAACACTCTTCAATAAATGTAAATAACAGCAAGACACTTCTGCGTACTACACTATAATACACGTTAATATTCTCATATTAGTTAGCTTCTTTTTCATTTGATTGTCTATATAGGAATGATACAAATCACAACAGACTCAAACTAATGATCAACTGTGTTTTGCTAACATTAATGTAAAATTTGTGCTAATATATGTCTGTACAGTTTCCTACGCCTATCACAAGTCCGGATACTGAGCCTTGGAAATGGCTCGAGTAAGTTAACCATACTAACGAAGTTAGATGCTTGTGTATTGTAGACTTTAAAAGACATTATATACGGTCCAGAATATTGAAATGTGTATTTACTGCATTGCATGTTTCTGTCTAAACCAATATTGTACATATCTTTATATTGTCTTAGTAAATCACATTGAGCGTATTTTTACCCCAGTAATCAGTTGTATTGAAATTTATAATACTGCGTTTCTTAACCTTACGTAAGTATGAGGCATGTGTTTTGTTGTTTTGCTAGCTTTTCCGTTTTCCGTTGCACTTAGTATCCATTTTACACTAACCAACACACTTATACATATGTTTCAAAATAATGTAACATTGATTGATGGTAATCACTGCCAGTTCAGTAGGAATAATACAATTGGAAAATATTGTAATACAGTAATCGCTTGTCCAACCATTATACACTCCTGTACAGGGTATTTGGTAAAGGCGTTTCTTAAATTCGAAAATAGCTTTAGCGATTGGAATCAAGTATTAAAGAATACAAATATGTGGGCTTCAGAGATACTTGAAAGTAATTTAGTAGCTTTAAGAAAGCAAATAATTTATTTGGTAATACGGAATCTTATGGCTTGCATTTGACATGATTCATGTACGCGCTACCTATGACTAGACAATGTTGGTAAAAAACAAAGCAATGTCAGATTACGATATCAATATTAAAATATCAGAGATACGTTTAAAATGCCACAGTACATGTATTACTTGTTTCACTAGTGTAACAACAACTTGTGTCCCAAATAATGAATTAAAAGCGGAAGTAATAGAAACTCAGAAAGTGTTAACAAATACTTACAAAAACTAAAAATCCTTGATAGGATAGTGGCAATAACAAAATTTCTTAGTAACCTTGTATTTGACTAAATAGATTCTCAGGCTTTCACGGCCGTTTGCCATTGTCATAACAGTTGTCGCCAAGGTTTCTATCGCTAAAACAACTGTCTTCGGGTAGTCAAGTTTTGTGCTGAATGATATCTAAACTAATAAACGGAAGACTACGCGAAACTGAAGGTCTCAACATCAAAATATTGTACCGTACTTCGTACATCATCACAATTGGATTAGTCGCGGCGGTCCTATCTTATGGCCAAAGATATCTTCTGATCTCAATCCTTCACAGTTTTTTGTTTGGGGTTTCATTAAGGAGAAAGTTAATGGCTACTCGAGACACTAACAAAGTAAACGTAGCTGTGTTACAAAAGCTCGAACGTTCAATATGTATTATTTTGGAAATAAATAACTTCAAGAGCAACTCATATCTCGCATAATGTGTAGAATTTAAAAAGTAAAATCCCATCTGCTAGTACTAATTATGAGTAAAATGTTTTCAAAGTTCGAAATTCAAAAAAACATTGCAGGTACTATTATAGTAGCGTGCGAGGACAGTGTTGCCAAACGTATGTTTCTTTGAAATGATTCTTGAAAACGAAGCATGATACAACATTTTCAGATTTAGATTTTTGATCCAGAATTAAACGAGGAATGTCATTGCTAGTAGTATTTACGCTAATTTGAGACCATACAAGAGGAATATTCAAAAATAAATGCGGAGACAGCACTATTTGAAAGGGTGCCGGATCTATATAAAGCTGTAAGAACACTTGCACCTGACCAAGATAAAGACCGCATGCGTGTCTTTAAATGAAGAAATGATGATTTTATCTACTGTTTTTCATGATTCAGAACAGATTATTATGGCTTTTGTAGAAGATTAATAAAATGATCGAATATCGAAGTTATAATCGCATATTATTAAACTGGAATTTGTTGATAACAGTGTAATACACATAAAACATAAAATTTCATCTTAAAGCACCATCTAAGCCCTAAGCCTATATATACACTTCTATGCTTAATCTATTTTCGATTTTACTTAGTTTTTAACTTTACCAAATATTCTGTATATGAATAGTCATATCTATATCATCTAATAAATAATACGAAATCAAATAGTTGCACCTTAAGAATGAATTATATTATTTTTAAATTCCATTCTTACAAAAAGCAGTGTGTGGCTGATTTCCTACATATTCTGTAAATAGTTGGTGTAAACGATTTTTTATTCTAAGTTATTTGTGTAAGTGTCAAAAGCACGATAGAGAATATATTGGTAGGATACATTATAAGTAGTTCTCGGCATATTTTCGGCTGCTATGTACGTATTTCACGATTGTGTACGCATGAAAATACGTATAAGACGAATAAGCCACCGGTATACCCATGCCTGCAATTGATGCGTAATCAATCACGAAAATAGTACAGATTAGCTCGCTCGGATACTTGTAATATTTTTACTGGATATCTGCGGCCGACTTGTTACGCGATATATTTATATTATCAGGAAAAATACGATACATCATTTAGTGTAGGAATTCTATTCATTAAATATTAAACTAAATTGATTGATAGATTGACGAGATCATCGGTCACGAGGGTGTTTCATTATGTATATATATATATCGGAATGTTTATTTTTGGTTATGAATTTTTGGTATATAATATGGTTGTTTCGTTTATTACGTATTCTCGTAAATCTAAATAAATTTTAAAATTCACATCTATTCGTAGATTCTTTGTATCGTAAGGACAGTCAGCGTGGAGTTGAGTTCTTAGGGCTTTTCTTCCCTACTACGTACTTTTGACATTCTTCTATACCTGGCCGTCCTTACAACCTCTCATGCTCAAATGCCATATAACAGTTGAACGTCGTATATAAATTAACAGGTTGCGAACGCGCACTAGTTTCGTAGACAATATCATGCAAAATTGTCAAAAAATGCCGAGGCCAACTTATAAGCTTAATTAAAAAAAATATACAGCATGAGCTTCATACCTAGTTCCTAGCACCAATAACAGAATTATATAGACATTGGTTTTATGGTATATTTTACAAACGTATTCGAAAAATTTAGGTCATGAGGCTGGAATGTAGAAGTAGAGGAGGTGTTGCCCGACTGCAAACAGGACGTTCCTCATCGATCGACAGCAACGATGAAGATATTAGAATAAGATTGGACGATCCCTCATTGCGCCTAACCCTCAACGATTCACCTAGTCCACCTCAGTCCGCCGATCACCTTATAGAACACCATCCTCAACATTTTCAAAATCAACAGCAAGTCTTCGGAGACTCCAACGTCATATCTTGTAGTAGTCCTGGCTTGAAAAAGAAAATTGTCGACTTAGATTCAAACATGAACGCACACAGACCTTCACTAAATAGCACCACCCCACCTCTTGATCAAAATGCCCCATCCCATGTTTGACATTACGACTGAAATCCGTATACCTTACGGTAGATATTAGATGGTTAGACTAAATAACATAGATAATTTATACCGTTGTAACGTTTAAAAATTGAGAAACTGCGTATGTACTAGAGATAGTCGTATTGAATATTATAAAAGTAGGTAAACGTTTGTAATGTCGGCCAAATTTAAAGGACTGCTGGTAGAGGTAATCTAATAGAAAAAACGTAGAAATATAGTGAAAGAACTGGTTGCAAGGTAAAACAAAGAACAATTAATTTGGTCAATTATAATTATATAACAATTAAAAATAAAATTATATCTTAAGAAATAACAGTATAAACAACGTACCGATAAAAACAGCATTCAGATTTAACTGTCAGAAAACTTTTACATTTTTTTATGCATACAAAGTAAAAAATATGGACTTCCAATATTTATACTAAATTAAATTATTATTATTCAAACTTCTATAAGTTCATAATTTCTCTGAAGGACATCATCAGTGTAGAGAGTTTAAAATTGGTCTTCCCATTCGGAGTTACAAAGTCGTCTTTAAGGCTACGAGTTGTTTTTGACAAATCTCCATATTGCAAATGTTGGTCATTTTATAACCATTTAATATTCCCAAGGGATTAAATGACATAAGTATGAAAATATTGGCATTTATTAAATGAATAGCACTACATATCAGACATTATCTATCACTATCTGGTGTCTAATTATATTAAAATAGCAGTGATAAATCTTCAGTAGTTGAAGTAGTGTACAAGCACGTGTATCTTGACTTCAAATATTACGACTAATTTGTTCACAATAAAGCAAATAGTTTCTTTCTACATACTTCGACGTTTTATCAAACATACGTTTATTATGTAAAATATTACCTTGCACATTTCGTAGATGTCTTAACAATTTGAAAACAACATTATATGGTAGATATTTGTTAAAAGAAAGTCACGTAACTATTTTTTACTTGCTTATTTTTTTATTTTTTACTTATCCGTTTATCTTTAATTATATTGCTATAAGTTGTAGCTATGTATAAACAAAAACGAAATATTTATTTATTGTCTGTAAGATTCTTTCTAACTTCAAGAAGAAAACAATATACAAAAAATATGTCATATTATTTACATAAATAGTGAATATTGTAACCATTGTACTTAATTTACGTCTATTCCTACTATTATTGCATATTATTACTTAAAGTACATAAAAATTATTTCTCGCATTTCATTTTAAATTCACATTATAAGTAGCTTATCATAGGAATGAATACATCAAAAGATGTCAATCTCTTGACTTGACGAGCAAAGTAAATGAGAAAATTCACCAGCAAGTCAGTATCTCGTAAATTAGAATAGAATTTCCAGTATCTGTGTTATATATTAAAATCTATTGTATATCGGCGTATGAATAACGTTGATTCTATAGAATGAAACAAAGGAATTTTTACTAAAATATATGTACTGCATAAGAATGAAAGGTCCAAGCTATTCTTAATAGAAACTCATACATAGCGGCTCTAAAATGTCTTGTCAAATACATCACTCACCCTGTCGATCAGTTAAGAAAACAAACAGTTATTGCTTAAACTTCTGATAATATCTAACAAAATCTAAATAGTCTTCATAAATCTTTACGACAAGGCGTTTGAAATTAATTAAGTACACATAGGGATGATTATTATATCGTTTGATATAATATTGATATTAATACAAGAAAAAAGAATATGATTAATATTTGTGATGTGTTGTTATTAGTTATTTCATTAATTTGATATTGTATATCTACGCAATTAAAATTTTATCTATTAATTTTGTTACTTCTAACATGTATAGCTGTGTAGGGCTGTGCTAATTAATTGTGCAGTTTATTCTCCAATCTGTCCACTAAAATTATAAATATGGATAATACGTAGGTATTTTGTTATAAAATTAATTTTATGAAATACCTGAATATGTTATATGATAACATTCGTCTCTGTGTAGTATATATAAGTGTCGTCCCATTTTATTACTAAAATCTTGAATTTTAGAAATACGTGTTCTAAGTTTTTTTACTTAATTTTGACAGCTATACTATAATGTGTATATATTTAACTTATTATATTAATGTGTGCAATTTCTGTAGAATTACTTTGTCCTAAGTCTTTGTACATGTTTGAATATGTATGGTAAATACTAGTAACAGTATTTTTGTTTCTAATAGCATTCCTTATTTCTACATGTTGCACGGTATGTATTTCTACCGCTACTATATTTATATACTCGAAATTTGTTGCTTTTCTTAAATAGTTTATCAAGTCTTTTTATATTTACTTAAAATGTGTTATTTATATTTACAAATTTATATTATTTAATATCAGCAATAAGTATTTGTCCTTCAAACGCAAAGAGATTATGTATTTTAGTGCAACTTCCACAGTATTGGCGGATAATGATATATGATTATTATTTCTGTATTAATTTTATCAAATAAAAATTTTGAAACACATTTAGCTTTTTCTTTAATATATTTTGATCAAAAATAAATATGGTTCTAGAACACTATTTTATTACCGCGAGACTTAAGTTGGTATTTCCGGCAATGGTAATAACCCCAACTTCTTTAGAGCAATATGTGCGAACATAGTCCAATAGTCTTTACTTCCAGAACCACCAATTTAAATTGTCTGAGACTTAAAAATGGTTGACAGGGTAACAAAAAAAAAATAAGGCGACCATTACGTAACCCTTTTAAATCAAAATTCCAACAAGACAAAGTTACATAATTTAGCAGTTACAGGATCATCCAAGATATTTGCATCTGTTCTTTAATTGTATAGCCTTGACCAATTGCATTAGATACCCTTCACTTTTATAGATTGGGACTATAAGTAAAAGATAGTAGTAAGAATAGAATAAAACTACAATAGTAAAAATGTATATAACGACAATTTATTTACAAAATAGATTTCTTAATATTTACTGCTTCCTCCATCTGTTTTTATAACAGCATGGACTCTCTTTGGCATGCTTGCCACGAGACTATAAGATCGATCTGCAGATATTTTCCCATTCTTCGAATATTTTTTGCTAAAGCATCTTCTTATTTTTGCAAATATGTTTCGCCACTTTAACTTTTAAAATCTGCCGTGTTCAATGGGAGACAAGTCGGGAGAATGCGCCAACTCCTCTAATATTCGCACATTATTATCATTGAACCAACGTACTGACTTATAATTTATGGCACGGTGCCTTATCTTATTGGGAATAAAACTCCGGTACTTCAGCATCAAATAATTTTAAGGCGAACGACTCTAACACATCTTCTAACATCTGAATATAGCGCTGGCTGTGCATGCGGCCCGCACACATGAAAAGTTCTCTGACGCCTCAGGCCATGATACTACTACCACTGAGGTAGGCACAATACAATCGGGATGATATGCTTCTCCACGTCATCGTTGAACGTACTGTGCTCCAGGTCGCTTTAAAAGCTGTAAACAGTAGTAATAAAATTTACCTACAGCAACCTTCTTTGTTTCTAAAAAGTACAGGTAATAGTAATTTGAATTATTCACATCTTTATATACACTATTTCTTAATTCGGAGGAGTGTTTTTAAATTGAAGCGCCGAAAGGTAGGCTAGCTGTTGGTCAGTTTTCGGCAAAAATTACACTAGCGATATTTGATATATTGCCGGCCGCCATATTGTTACAACTGATAGATGTTTAAATCGCGCATTTCTCCGAGTGCGTTTGTATTTAATTTTTCTCCCTAAATTTGCATTGTAATAATAATTTCATAACTACAACTTATATAAAATTCAAGATGGTTTTAAAAAAAACTACCGCCAAAAAGTAGCTTTGAAAAATTCCATTGTGTAAACGCATCTTTTCGTTTTACTCCTCCTAATTAAAAATAGATAAAATGGTCATACGTACATACCTATGACCTCTATGTTACCTTCCTTTGTCCATAGCGAATTACCCGTCTTCGACGGTGCAATTTTTTCCCCTTTGAAGGCAGTTTCTTGTGTACTACAGTCAACCGCAATCACGAATATTATTGGCAACGCAATTATGCAATGTTATACATGAAACAAGATAACAAACTTCGGAGTTAATCTTAACCATAAGATCTCCTGTTAAGATGTCTTAATTGATGTACACTTAATTGTGGCACTGAATAACACTGACATTATTACAATATACGGCAATGACGTGATATTATTACACTATACGGCAACAGCGTAGTTTATGAACATGCATCAATATATGTAGATAGAACATTGACCTCAGCGCCACGATGTTTTCATACGTATTTCATCAATTTGAAATGCATATATTTTTTTAATGAACTATACGCAATCTTTTAACCTTTTATGCTCATAATACGGTTTAAGATAGTTTTTTTGACTAAAAATAATTTTAGAAAATGATCGCGAATGCTCTGTGTTTATGACGAATTTGGTTGTTCGTGCATTAACTCCAATGTACAATTTCCTAATATGATTGGTAATACAGTTATGCCAGATAGAATATTCACAGGTATAGCAGTAAACTCCACTCACACGAATTAATTAATTATGCGGAACGCAGCGTTTCGAGAGCACGTGGGCTCCCATTGTCAACCGTGTTACCGACTGGTTGGTAATTAATTTGTGTGAGTGGAGTTTACTGCTATACCTGTGAATTGTACATCCACACAGTCCTTGCAATCGTCATCAGATAGAATATTGCCAATTGAATTTTAAGTAAAACGTCGAATAAACTTTTCATCTGCTACTTACTTCATAACATTCAATATATACAACTACTCTTGTCATAACTTACAATGGTCCATATTACCAGGTGTATGAATAAGTTTCTTCCGGTTTTTTGCTAAAAAGAAATACGTAATTCTTTTATTCAAAATATTGACTATCGGCTGATATACGTTTCACCCATCTTTCAGGTAATTTATGGATACCATGCCAGAAAAACTCCTTGCCTTTTGCGGTAAGTCATTCGTCGAGCTATTTTCTAACTTCCTCAAAATCGTTGAAGTGCTGCTCTGGGAACGCATGCCCCATTAATGCGAAGAGGTGATACTCAAATGGCGTCAGGTCTGACGTCCCATCCAAACGATTTCAAGGTGTCTTTCATTGGTTTTGCTGAGACAGGGCATTGTCATGTAACAAAATCATTTTGCCATGTCTTCTGGCCCATTCTGATAGTCTTTCGATTAATGCGTGGTTTAAATTAATCATTTGTTGGCGATATCGTTGTGTATTAACGGTTTCGCCAGGCTTCAAGAGTTCATAATACACAATACCGCTCTGACCCCACCAGACACAGAGTATGGTCTTTTTGCCGAAGCGATTTGATCTTGGTGTTGAAGAATCGGCTTCACCAGGTGAAAGCCAGGATTGTTTCCGCTTCGAGTTTTCAAAATACATCCATTTCTCGTCACCCGTTACAATTCGACACAAAAATGATTTCCTTTTTACAGGTGACGATGTGCGATTTTCTATTTGACATTCATTCAAATCGTGTGGGACCCGCTTACCAAGTTTATTGATCTTCCCCTTTGATCGTAAACGTCTGTTGATTGTTTCTTGTGACACATGTAATGCTTCTGCAAATTGCCGCCGAGTTTAAGTTGAGTCATCATCAAATAACTCCCGCAGTAGCTCGTCTTCGCATTATTGTGGTTTACCAAAGCGCTTACTGTCTTTCACATTGAAATTACCACTTTTAAGTTATCGAAACCATGTCCCACTTGTTCTAATCCATGGAGCGTATTCACCATATGTTTCTACCAGCAAACGATAACTTTCAACAGCCCTTTTCTTTTGACTAAATAAGAAAAATAATGCGCGCCGCAGATGTTCTTTTTCAGGTACAAAACTCGACATGATCACTAAACCATAAAGTAAAAGACGCTAGTTTTTGACGGACTAAATTTGCGCGTTTGTAGTTCATATGTCAAGCAAACAAAATCACGCCTGTCAAATTAATACGCTGCCTACTTTTCGCTAGTGCCACCTTTTAGTTAAATCGGATAAAAACGTATGCGCACACTTGGCGTGTACCTATATATAACACATGGGCTGAAAAGTCTCGAGCCTAACAAAGAAAACACGGTTTTTTTGGTTCAAAATTAGCTTCAACAACGTAATCTCCATCAAGAGCAACGCAATCATTCCAACGCCGCTCTAACATTTCAATACCACTTTTGTAGAACGATTTATCTTTTGCCTCAAAATAGGCCTCAGTTTCAGCCTTTCAACCTCTTCATTCGTGCGAACTTTCTTACCGACGAGCATTTTTTTGAGATCTGCGAACAGCCAGTAGTCGCTGAGAGCCAAATCTGGCGAATACGGTGGATGTGGCAGCAATTCGAAGTTCAATTCATGTAGTTTTGCCATTGTTTTGTTTGCCTTGTGACACGGTGCGTTGTCTTGATGAAACAATTTTTTTTCTTTGCCATATGCGGTCATTTATTTGCAATTTCGGCCTTCAAACGCTCCAATAACGCTATATAATTCACTGTTGATGGTATTTCCTTTCTCAAGATAGTCGATGAATATTACACCACGCATATCCCAAAATACCGAGGCCATAACCTTTCCAGCCGATTGTTGTGCTTTCGGGCGCTTTGGACAAGGTTCACCAGTTGCTGTCCACCCAGATGACGATCGTTTCGATTTCGGAGTGAAGTGATGTATCCATGTTTCATCGATTGTCACATATCGACCCAAAAATTCCGGTTTATTACGTTTAAACATGGCCAAACACTGCTCAGAATCATCAACACCTTCTTGTTTTTGGTCAATAGTGAGCACACACGGCACCCACTTTGAACAGAGCTTTCTCACAGTCAAATGCCCATGCAATATAAAGCCAATACGTTCTTTTGATATCTTTACGATATCAGCTAAGTCACGCAACTTCACTTTTCGATCATTCAAAACGATTTTGTGGATTTTTTTGATGTTTTCTGGTGTTACCGCCTCATTTGGACGTCCACTGCGTTCTGCATCATCGGTGTCTCTACGACCACGTTTGAAGTCAGCAAACCAACGTTTTATTGTTGTTTCTGATGGAGCGGAGTCACCATAACACTTTTCAAGCCATTGCTTCGCTTGAACGGTATTTTTTCCCATCAAGAAGCAGTGTAAAATTAAAACACGAAATTGTTTTTGATCCATTGTTTTGGAAATAACAAAAGTAGCGTGACTCTTAGCACAATAACTCACAAACTAATGAATAGAATATCATGAAATTTTAACAGCTGTCTTTTGAAGGTTAGTACTAACTGAGAGAAAGGTGACTGCAATAAAACTAGCGTCATCTATGTGTTAGGCCCGGGACTTTTCAGCCCATGTGTTACAATATATAGATTATGGACTAATGCGGAAGTATCGCAAACGTGCGAACAGTAGCGCGCATTTAAAAAAAAAAGCGGTATTCGTAATTGCGACGTTATTAAACTAAACCGTACAGAACTCCTAACACAATAAACATTCGTACAAATAAGGTATCTGTTCGACTCAGTGACAACCTGTCACCTACTAAATCTGCTACAACGATTCCACTTTCTGGAAGGACACTACTGATTGAACGTTTGTGGTGCCAACTCTAGTCATAAGATTTTGAAATAAAACAGCATAATCGTAGTTTAAATTTTATTAATTGCCGGTGTTTCTGGCAAACGGTAAAATAAACAAAAAATGATTCTTGTAACATGTATCTTACAAGTGGTAGTATTTACAGTTAGGTACGCGATCTTACATAATGTTTTTTTCTGTCACAACACATCGTTCTTATAATGTGGTTTACAATTAATTTTATACTTATGTTAAACTACTCGGAGCTGTGGCGACCTATGGTATTATCTGACTATTACAGAGGCGTGTTTTGTCATTTTTATTAGAAGACCCAGCTAATACAAATTAATAAACGAAACACACATTGAATTTGTTTTCTTTTCTAAGTCACGACCTTTTCTGCGAAGTAGACGCGCGATATATATAATAATAGAAACGAACAGCCAGTTGAATGTTTTGTTTTAAAACTAAAAATACCATTAATTACTGATTTTGAAATAAATTAATAACATATTAAACTATTTGGATATTAATTTATTAAAATACTGCTTTCAATTGCGAAATGAAGAGTGTCGCGGAAGGATACAAAAACGGATGCGTGGACAGCCTAAATCCTCAACGCCTCAAAGAAAATGTTCGCTACGCGTGCGTATACATGGAAGCAACTTCAACTATACATCAAAACATTTCTTTGCGGCGAGGATTTCCGCATCCGGAATGAAAAATACCGGACACCCTTCATCGATCCACAATTAAAAGGAGTACCTTAAAGTGTTTTGTCGACTTTCCGAATTCAGACGCATTTACAATTTGAATAATTCAGTTTTTATGACACGATGTGATGAAAATTTTATTTATACTATCTGCACGGTTTCTCTTCCACGTATGCAATTCAATTAGAAAACGGCTTTAATTTCGTCGTAAAGTACTAGTACAATGGCACCGCCTGTGCCACGAAGAATGTTAGAGAAGGCGCCCTTGAAGAAGGCCTTCGAACCTTCTGTCCTGGCGATGGTAGCCCAGCAGTGAATTGTGTTCTTGTAGATAATTTCGCTCTTGGCACGTCCGGACTGCATCATCATACGCCTACGGACTGTATCGAATGGATAAGATATAATACCAGCAACAGTGGTGACAGTCTGTAAAAAAACAGATATTTTTTTCAAAATTTATGTCTACGGGAAGTTCACATAAGTAAACACTGACGGGGAACAATCTTGAGCACTATACAGAAATACTTGCATAATTTCATAATGTGCTAAACGTTAATGGTCAATGAATGAATCATATATGATACACTTCATGTAATACCAATTTTGTAAATCATATAGAGATTCATGGAAACGTCATATAATTTGAATAGACAACGCATCCGGCAAATAAAAATCAATTCGGAACAAAAACTGTATACAGATTTTATAGCAACTGAGAAATTACGTGAAAAAAAAAAATCACGCAACATACGAAATTATGTATTATTACAAAATCATGAAATAGTAGCAATTAACTACGATAAATAATGAAATCTGTAAAACCTAGAACTGCAGTGCCCGTAATTTACCTACTTATAAACACGATCAATACCAAATGAATCCCTACCAGACGCAGTCAGCGATAAGCAAGAGCGGCAAGTGACGATGATGTCAGCCTCTAGAATCGTTTCACATAATTTTGCCAGTGATTTTTAAAGTACTGATCGTATATAAAAAAATAATATATTGTTTAAAAATGGTTTCACTTGGCGAGTACCGTGACCTGTCTAAATTATATGAAGTGTTTGTGAAACATCCTGTATATAAAATGTTAATGTAAAACACTTCTGATGTATTCTGCAAAATCACTGTTGCTGAAATTTGCGAGAAAATTTCATTACTCACAATATATTTCAAAGGATATATTCTCAGACGTTTAATTAAGAAAAAATAGATTAATATTGTTAAGGTCCGATTCTTAACCAAAAATGGATATAGTGGTAATTTCCTGTTTCCTAGCTTCAATAATCATCGATAAAGTACAAATTTTATTGCAGACCATAAACAACTAATAAATTTAAATAATTTAACAAAATGCTTTGTTTGGAAAAAGTTTTAGTAAAACGCTTCTAAATTTAGATGAAGATAGAAATCTCCTACTTTTTATAATAAAAAAGACAAACTGAAATTCCGAACTGTCACAATATTATTTCTGAACTAGTTAGAACTTGCTTTTTCATTTTCTTATTCTTTTTTATCGTACCGTTTAGAATGAAACTAGCGACTCAATTCTAAGAGCCGAAGTTGTATAGTAGCGCTTACTCGGGGTACATATTAATGATCAACTTGAAATGCATTCCTGAACAAAAAACTTCTGTTAAATTACTTGGAACAAATATCATTTCCATATTTCCTTTTTAGGGTTAATCTCACTACCTTTCCACATAAATTTTTCATCTACAAATTTGAAGCTGACCATTATATTTCTAACACTTACTTGAGCAATAGCCCAGGAAATGAGAATTGGTGTATTCTTGGGATCTGGCAGAAGTCCTTTGGCAGTGTCGTAGATACCGAAGAAGGCTGCGCGGTAGATAATAATACCCTGTACAGATACACCGAAGCCACGGTATAATCCAATAAGTCCGTCACTCCTGAAGATCTTCATGATGCAATTTCCAAGACCCGTGAATTCACGTTCTGTACCTGCTTTGCCGACATCGGCAGCTAGCCTGTAAAAACGCAAAAAGGATTAGGTTTTAAAATTGTATTTCCTCTTTCTTTAATTTAATATAAGGAATCTTTTGAAATATCGTACATTTGTTTACTGAGCTGACCATACTGAAATAAAATGAATTCAAACTGCACAACGAGGTAATGTGTATTTCTTAATAACAATAAGCTAAACAAGGCGGCAACAATAATTTGAAAAGCGTCCAATTTCAAAATACATATTTAAAGTTTCTTACTTTTATACCTTTTGCAAACGGAATTTACTATAGCAAAAAAGCGCATAAAAAGTTTTATGGAAAACTGACATCCTGCATCTGCCAATTTCTTCCCAAAACATGTGGTAACTCAAACACATAAGTATAGGAAATTTCACATCATTTTCACATAGAATATTATGCTGATTGGAAAAATGCAATAACATATAGTCCCGACCTCCGCTATAACTGGGAGCAACTTAAACATTTTTCGTGATATCGATAGTTGAAATTCTCGGGACATTATACAGAACCTACAGCCTTTTTCATTCATGGAATAAGTTGAAATGGTGTACTTTTACAGGGTAGAATAGTATAAAATTATGCACTGCAATTTCCGTAAAACACAAGTTCGTGTTGTTTGGGGTTTTACCTTATTATCAATATATATATATATATACACGTTGTTATAGCTTTTATAAGTGTAATCAGAAGTGTTATTTTTGTTTTATTCATGTAGAGAGGAAAAATAAACAATAGATAAGTAAATATTGTACCAAATATTTTGTATTTTGTTGAGATACCCCGTTAATAGCAATAATAACGAACTTGAAATAATGATTTTTTTTTGAACAATAACAAGAACGCTTACGCACTTCTTTATTGCTATGTACAAATGATGATGGAGAAGATAAATTTTCTTTATACTTTCTATGAATATATAGGTTTCTTTTACAAAAGTTTTAATAAACGAATATTAAACATTTATTTCATTTATTAGTACATGAAAGTATGGTAGAACTCTATTGTACTGCAATTGGCTACTTTGGCAACACCTTTACCAAGCATGTTTTCAAAACCCACCAAAAATATAAACTATTTAGGAAACGGTTGCAGTGGCAATAATAGATTGGAAAAATGTTACGTTACGTATAAAGAAGTATACAACTGTAGAGTCTGCAGAAAAGCACTTTGCATGAGAAAATATTGGAAGAAATAATAAATTAATACCACTAATTTTTCCTAAACAATACTTACCCGAATATCAGCAAGTTCACATTTTGTCTTATTCTGAATTTATATATTCTATTTAGAAACAGATAGAGGAAATACTAAAAACCTGGAGAGGAACACACTAAATAAATTGGACTTCCCCTCGAAGGTATCTTGTAACTTTGATTATAAATATATATACATCACTGATTAAAATAGTTTTATTGCACCTTCCTTTTTGCTAAATATTCTGCCACATGTTCTGTTCTTCAAAGGCAAACTGTAGCAAAACATCAAAATTACATGTAATATCAGCATAAAATTTACCTATATCACGTATTTCTTATGCATTATTCGATTTAAATTCAAAATATGTTTTTAAAATAAATAGTGCTAATATTGTTAGTTACTTCAAAAACGAATAGGTGGCGCTAAATATACAACCTTCAGTGGCATGTGATTGTTCCGTCTCAATTATCTCTGCACATGCTCTGTACTAAACGTATCTGAGTACTTGAAATCGATTGCCGAACTCTGGTTGATAATGCACGAACCCAAGAATCGATTCCGTCGATGTGAGAACTAAAAAGTAGTATTTAGATTCCCGATTACGTTTATATCGTTTCCGAATATTTCCATCACCCATTATTACTTAAGTGTGAGTAAATAAAAAATGAAAGATTGCAGTCAGTTCTGACATTACAAAAGGGCGATAATACTGATAATCGTAAGATAAAAAGAACAATCAAAAAGAATGCTATAAATATATCACACTTTTATGGCAAGAGAGTGCCGTAAGATACAAGCGCAATGTATATTATACAGGGTTCCTCCAAAATCATCGGAGAACTGTTGGAGATAACATGAAACTACAAAACAAAAACCTTTACTTAGTAGTTTCCACTCCAAATCTCTTACTTTAAAGTTCAATGATAGCCCTTCATCTATAATACTTCTACGCTGTTAATAAAAATTCGTAACATTCTAAGAATAAATGAATAAAACTTGAGACAAGTCAAAATATCGGCGGTGGCAGCCAAAACGACTAAAAAGAGTCAATAAAACGTCACTCTAATAGAAGACTCCACGCAGTCGCTGCCAAACTTCCAACAATTAACGAATTGTACGATAATTTTAAGAGCACATACTTTGTTTTAAGACGATATTTTGTTTTTTTTTTTTTTAGTATTATCACGTTAATAAGAATGGAAATCTTGGTTCGCAATATTGATGCTTTTCAATATACAATTTTTAAACATCCGTCATGTTTGTTACAATTTACTCCTCTATCGTTCGACAATCCGCATCACACTAGTAATACAAGTAAATCCAGCGTAACTCAGGATTACACACACCGGATTCTTATTCTTTTTAGGAAAGGTTAATTGATATGAACTAGTCATTATCAATTGTAACTTTGTTCGAATAATTAGATTATACGGTAAGTGATTTGCGGTCTTTTTCCTCTTTGAACACGCAGCAGAAGCACAGTATTATGGATAATTTGTTTAGCTTCACAAAATGAAAAAAATAGTTTAGGAACTTGGCGGCTCTATTAGTTGTATCCTAACTTAGATGTATTTTTTTAGTTTCATTCAAGGGGTTTCCGCAAATGCCTATATCTCGGAAAGTCTTCAAGTAAACAGAGACGACGATCAGCTTTCTACCATACTGTTTAACGTTCTGTTAGAAATAGCAATTAGGGAGAGTGGGATAAGAAATGAAGCTACATTTAACAAAAGAACCAGTGCTTAGCCTGCACTGATCTGCACAGGAAATTGGAACGCATGACAAAGGACAATGGATTAAAAATCAAAGAAATCAACAGGAGATTTAAGACTAAAAGCCAAAAACGGTAGAGTTTCGAAAGGTTCGAGAATTTTTCATATCTGGAATAGCCGCAGGTCCAAGATGAGTTCGAGTACAAAAACAACTTTTGCAATGAAAGAAGGTATTTCAGAATGCAGACATCTAAGAATACAAAACTCTAGAGATATAGGAAAGAAAATGCCGAGATTATACGGGGGAAGGAAAGTAAGTGATCTTTAGAAAATAAGATCCAACCGAGAACTAAGGGCTACATCTGTTTAAACATCCTTCAATCACAAATGAACTGGAGCGCAGGGAATGAGATGGCTGGGTCATGCATATAGATATTCAAATACAGCATCGAGACTGGTGCTTGAAGGAGGGATAATGGCAAGATGCAGGAGAAGCAGACACAGGTCAACGCGGTTACAAACAGTGGAACAGAATTTGATCGAAGTGGGCGTTGAAAACTGGAGACGAGCAAAAGGAAACAAGGAGAGATTGAGTAGTTTTGTTTTGAAGTCGTGGGCAATCTGAGCTTGATATACAATTCAAGGCATTTAAATGAAAACTTTTATACTAATACCATTTACTTCTGATGTAAGAGATTTTAAGGAAAAATCACCAAAAAGTGACCTTGTTTATTAAAACCCTATATATTCGACTTTCTTCTGTAGAGTTTAAACAGACGATAAATGTTAGTAAGTTACACGTTACAAGTTAGATATACGCTAATTGATAAATGACGCAGCAACCACTTGCATTTATTTTATTTGTTCTACTACTCGAGCGATTTAAACTAGTTATGAATTAAATAATCATCGCAACGTATTAGGAGCATTATACACGTCATTAGTATTAAAAATAAAAGCAAACTTTACGAAACGTTATTCGCCGATGTTACGATTAAAAATTTTTATGCGAAGGCATCTTAAAATAAATTCTTAACGTCTACACGTGCCGTACCTACAATATGAAATAAAATCAATAGGTAGCGAAAAGGAAATATTAAAGTGCGTTTAGCTTTAGAACGGGATTACGACAGCGCATCTTAAAGGTCATTTTTTCGTGGGAATCTCTAAAATAGCGAGTAACGCGCGATCCGCCAAAATAGATTTTTGTCGTATCACGTGAATGCAACAAAGATAACCGCGTACGTAGGTAGGTTATGTAAAAGAACGTAAAATAGAACAAATATTTGTATTATAATTGTATTGGATTTTGACGCGATATTTGCATAGGAAAAAATTTGAATTATAATAGCACGATTTTTTAAATGGTGATGGCTGGAATTGAATGATGACTAGGATGTTTTTCTCTAATTACATCAAGTAAGACATTATAATTTTACAAATACTCTTTTAGACTCATGAATGAATAAAGTGGTCTAATTCTACGAAAGTAATACGCCTGTTAGTATTATTTGATTTTCATCTTCAGTCGGTATATCAAATAAGGAACGTGATTTGATAACACAATAAAAATCGTGAAAATACTTTGAAGAATCAGCGATAAGTTATAGTTATTACATTTATGCAGAAAATCTATCACATCTATCACTTGGCCACAAAGAAGCGAAATCTTAAGTCTTTGTTTGCGTTCATTCTACGAAATCCCAACAGCAAACATGCTGCGTAAAAGAATGAGACCCCAGATAGATTTTATATCGATAAATATTTACAACTAATACAATATTTATATCAGTAAATAGTATACTGAATATCTTCTTAATACTTTGTATGCCTATTCTTATTTTTGATAGTGTCTCTTACGTAAGCCTGGACACTATCAAACAGTGTTCTGATGTAATTGTTCGGAATACGATACCACTCTTGTTGCAATACGTTCGACAACTCATTTAAAGTCTTTGGTGCCCTTTCAATCTTTTTACGGTCAAGAGAATCCTAAACATGTTCGCTAATATTTAAGTTCGACCTTCGTGACGGCCAGACCATAGTGCGAACGACTCCGTCCTCTAGTAGCTGAGTTAAATAGAAAAGTATGTTTAGAATTGTTATCTTGCTGCAGGAGGAAATTATTACCAATTAGACGATGTCCAAAAGGCATTTAGCATTTTGGTCCAATATTGTTCCATATTTCTCCGCTGGAAGCTTCCCTTTCTATTTAATATCATCAATTCCTTGCGATGAAATGCAAATGCCCCAAACTTGGATATTGCCACGCCCATGTTTAACAAAAGCTCGTAAACATGATTTTGCAAATGATTCTCCAACACGTCGTCGAACATACAGACGCCTCTTCGATCCAAGTAATAGAAATTTAGACCCGTCGGATCGTATCACTCATCGTCTGTCCAATTTTGATCGTCTTTAGCATATTTGAGCCTTTTTACTTTATTGCTTCGTTGCAAAAGCGGTTTCCTGACAGCTACGCACCCATGTAATCCCGATTTTTTTGAAGACCACCTTACACTCGAAGCATGTACTGACGTGCCTATAGCTTCCTGTAACTGTCGCACCTGTTTCACGCTTACTTTTTTTCTGTTTCTTAGAGCTATTACTTTCAACGAAAATGCATCCACTCTGGTAAGTTTCTTCGGTCGTCCAGGCTTCAGTTTATCCACGACGTCGCCTATTTCGTTATATTTTTTAAGAATCTTTTGTACACTGCACCGAGAACACTTCATGCGCGTTATAACTTCTGCTTGGCTGTAACCTTCTTGATATAAAACAACAACTTTATGTCTGTTTGATATCGATATTTTCTGCATTTTTTAAAATGTAACCACTCTATCATAACCTACACACACCAGCTTCCACAGTATACTCGCTTCTACGCAATTATATTTTTTGTTAGGAATGTAACATAAAACTTGTTATAATTTACACAAACTTTTCGGATTCAGGAAGTACAATGAACAATAAACACAGACAAAGAGACCCAACCATAAATTTTATTGCCTCTCAATAAAAATATCTAAAATTACCCTGCCTGCGGCATACCTGCTTATTTGTTTATTTATCGCATTCTTTTATATGTATGTGTTGGTATAGCATTTACCAGATTGTAGTAAATCGCAAATATCATTACAATTAAAAAGATATTAAGAAATATTTCCGAAACCCTAACCATTACCTAAACTTTTAAAAATATAGCTATGTGCCTCTTTCTTTTACGTAGTAGTGTATTTGACAAATTTTTTGTATTAAAAAGAATTTATAACCGCACTAAAAATATATATAAACTCTTTAAACGAATAATACACATAACTAAATAATGGCCTTGCCTTAACAACATAGCTCAAACAACCATTGAAAGTATAAAAACCAAAGTACATATGCAAAGTAATACAACATGGAATTGTCCATTTACAGAGTGTCCATGAAATAAAATAGAAAAGTATGGAAAACGGAAAGATATAATCTTATTAGACTTAAATCCAAAATATTTTCCGAAAATTCCTTCGCAGACGCGAGAAAAAAATTATAAACATAGTTAAACTAAAAATTTCTTATTATTCACGGCCGAAATATTCGTACGTTAGCATGTTATTGAACTCTTAGCACGCCGTTTGAAACCTAGACAGTATTATCTTGTTGTTTTTATAACATCGACAGCTATGTTATTGCAGTGTATGCAGTCTACGTGTATGTATGCGGGTTTAGCTGGATTGATGTATTATATATACACATTCTGTACCCACAAGCAACACATATTATAATTTTGCTAGGTTTTTTTTATTTAAACGTTCGCGTAGTAATTGACTTAATTTTTCGAACTTTCTTATATTATTTCAGACACCCTGTATACTGTCTACAAATTATTCCATTCATTTCCGACTAACCTGGTTCTGGCGAAATCGAGTGGGTATACGAAGCATAGCGATGTAGCACCAGCAGCGCCACCAGATGCCAAGTTGCCCAAGAAATACTTCCAGAATTGTGTTTTCTTGTCTACACCGCTGAGGAAGATTTGCTTGTATTTGTCCTTGAAGGCGAAATTCAAAGCTTGTGTTGGGAAGTAACGGATAACGTTGGCTAAGTTACCACGCCAGTATGCAAGTACGCCCTGTTCTTTTGGAATGCGTACAAAGCAATCGACCATACCTGCGGAAGATGGAAATATGTCATTTTCATCGACTATTACTAATGATACAACAAAAAGCTATAAATACAATCCGTGAATTTCTAAAACCTCTGCGAAATTTTATTTTAGGTCGATGTCTAAGTCTAAAATTATGACGAGAAAATTTAGAATTGCAGCTATTCTTTCTTTGATTTTTTCTTAGATTTTGTATATGAATTGGGGCGTGCGTAGTTGGTAGTTAAGAAAACCCATTCGTTCCTTATTTAAGTGAAATCAAATATACTAAGGAAACGTAAACAGCAATAGTTTTAACTCACATCAGAATGTAATAGACAATGCTCTTCATCCTTAAATACTTTGAAAACAATTCCAAAAAAAAGTATTACACAAATTCTAGAGAATTGTTTCAGTAATTTTTAAAAAGTAGTTACGTTATTTTTATTTAGTAGGGGATATCAATAACATTTAAATAAAAATTTGTTATCAATGTAGTAAGAAGTGATTTGGTTTTTTCAGAAAAACAAATCCCTTTATTCAAGTTTCGCTCAACAATAATTGCTATGGAACTACGTTGTTGATAAAAATGGTATTATAATCGCATTTTATTAGATTAAATTTTGCTAGGAGTAATTACGTAATGCGTACTGTAACATTATACATATTTGCGTGAGATAAAATTTAATATCACTTAGTCCAATTTATATTAACATTGAATGATAAGTAAATACTTCTAGCATTTTATTTTCAAACGCACGCGGCGCAACGTAAGTAGCAAGTTCCGACATAATTAGACCGAAATGTATAATATATTAGTTCATTATTAATCAATACTGCGATCCATGCAAAATATCTGAAGTTTACGCTATATTGAAATCGAAAGTAGATTAAGATCGGGAATGTGTAAACAAAAGCATTTTTAGAATGAATTAATATAATTTGACATTGCTAACAAATCTATCCTTCAAAACACATGCTAAGATGCTAATGACGTCGCAATGTGTAACTCCTCTCTTACGTAACGATCGACGCAGACGCCAAGTAGCCTCATTAACATGTATTTTAAGTAGGTGAAGTTTAAGTGCCATTACATTTATTCTTTCGATCCTACTGATCCCAGCGATTTAAAACTTCGTATTTTATAAAATTTATTTAAGAGATGGAATAAATTAATTACATGTGAAAGTATATAGAGAATGTAATGTAAATCGTATTTATAGCAATCATTCTTCAAAAGTACAAACAAGAACGCAACTTGATTAATTCTGGCACAAATTTAGGTAAAAATAAACGATAAAGAATTAAAATTATAGGTTAAGGTTATGCAACTTTTGTACTAGAGCGCATGACTGCCCTTGCTCTATACAATTATATGGAATCAATATATTACTCTTACGCAGTTGCTTGCTGCAATTTATCTAATAGTAAAAAAAATCTACTTTTAAATACGATGTATTTGGAATTACGTATAAAATTAATTATTTTAGTGCATATGCAAATAGAAAATAAATTTCATAATTATTGATGTTCCACATTCTTTGCACTACTTAAAATTTCATGGTAGATCAAGAGATGCGCACCCTCTACCCTTAGTTCCAGGCTGCTATCTTCCTATTCCATATTCAAGGAATTTACAACCAAGAATCTTAAAATGTGATGAATGATCATATGATATAATAAAACTAAGAACACGATTGCGCGTTCTTTAAAACGTGGCCTTTTACTTAATATAATCATGTTTTACACGTCATCAACGTTGCAATAGAGACATTTCGAGATAAACCGCTGTCAGATAATTACGGGAATTTAGCGGATACCGATAAAGCTTCAAGTCACATGTTTGACTATTTGAGAAAAATCGTGTGCCAAAACGAGTTATGTAACTGAAAATTGAATTAAATCCCACAACTAATTAGCGTTACCATGTTAATTGACAAAGATCAAGCACAATTTTCCCGAATTTCAACAGACCGGTGAATTTTCCCGGCAAAACGTTGAAAAAATCAATATGGCCGTTGAAACACGATAAACTCGGAAGGAAAACGTAATCGTGACTCACCCTTGTAACGTTGCGCTTCTGAAATTTGTTTCGAGATGTGCTGTACTTGCAGGAGCAATTTAACTCTTTCAATAGGAGCTACAGCGGTTTTGGAGATGGCGGCGGATATTCCTCCAGCGAGGAAATCCTTCATGAAAGCAACTGGATCCGCGAGAGACATTTTGTTAGTTTCTTTTGGGTATGATACAACGTGCTTCTGTACTGGTCGCGCACCAAACTGCAAGTGGGACAGGGAGTTGGTCTCGATCGACGATATGCTCGGTCATGTGGCGATTCTCCCAGGCGCGCTTAGCAGCGGAAATAAACCGTACTACGTCACGGACGGCATCGTGTCACCGATACGAACGGTTAGATAACAACGCGTGTGAAATATACAGGAGTTCTCTCCTTCGCAAAAATAGGTGCACTATAATTCAATGGGCAGACAAGTTCAACGGTTGTCATTGAATCCTCCTCACCTTGTACACTTGCTTCCATCGCATTGTTTCTGCATTTCTTTGTCATGTGGCGAAAAGCGCAATTTAAACGAAGAATCTGCACGATAAAGTAGAATTCTGCATACATTTCTGCTCTGGCTTCAAAGGTTTTGCGGAATGCCCGGAAATCCCCACTTAATATGTGAAGCGGTGAACTACCTAATTTCCGATAACTGCATGTATTTCTTCGTCTTACTGGTAATTTCTACGATAGATCAAAAAGTGTCGCAAGTATTCATAAAGCTTGATTTTTTCATAATGTGAGTAAGTACAGTGGACCTCCCCAACTCACGAAAAGCCGGACTTATAAAATTTCTAGTTATATGATGAATACCAAAATCCAATCCGATTTATGAAAAAAAGGGCTAGTTTAGAGGAACGTTTAATAAATCAAACGTCTATATTATTGTTTTCGTTTTAGTGACCGAATCTCACAGGATGGATCAATAACAGGACATATTATATTGCGCAACTGCGATTCGGACTTGGATTTGAGCATATACACTGGCAAAGATTTTTGGATCAATTTTGCCATGAAATCACAAATAGTAACTTTAATAAAAAACGTGGACGCATTCATCTTAATAAAAAATTAGCACTAACTTCAAGCACTAATTATTTCAAGCTTGTACAGTTAAACATGCGACGAAATATACTGTTTCTTATAAACTGCATCCGCAGCTTCCTTTCCATCATCCACTAACAATTTGTTAACTTAGCTGGATTCTATTTGCCCTAGCACCGCTCTTCCATTCCCAAATTGTTTTGGTAGAACCGTTTAGCGTGGTCATTATTAACTGGATCTGTTCGATCTTTACTTGGTGTAAATCCATTATCTTCAAGGGAATAAAACACTTATTGTTCACCACGCAGTGGCTTCCTCAACTATAATTATATCTGCCACTGTGTGGTGAAACAATTGTTATAGTTAGTTATTAAAGTGTAAATCATAAAATGTATGTTTTGTTCCTCATCGTTAACGACCCTCATAGTTTTAGCGCAAGTATCCAAGTGGCAGTAAAGACTGGGTATTTTAAGGGACATTACAGCCAACTTAGTGAAACGCTGGAAAGTTTTGTAATACTTTGTTTCCCAAGAACCTAGTAAAAACTTGTACCATAGACATCAATGTTGTGTGTTCCTGCGCTATTAATTGGGTATCAAATATCGCATCACTTACCATTTCTCGTACATGAAGCCCAACAAAAAGACCTTTTATTTTTCCTTCTGTTATTTTTAGGAACTTTTCTTGAATACATCGAAAACCGTCACCTTTGCGATTCAATGCTTTAATAAAAATGTTCCTTTTTCATAAAAGACTGATATTGTACGTTGTCTTCCCCATATATGCATAAGTTAATTCGTAATGGCTAATGCTGCTTAATACAACCATACAATGGTTTTTTATTTCACGATTGTCCCAAAGACTTAAAAAGCAACGGCATTTAATGTAACTTGAGGACATGACCAAAATAGCAATAATTTTGATTTATTGCTTGTAATAGGCTTAAATCAGTTATTTTTTATATAACAGAGCTTCAAATTTTCTAGTAATACCAATGGTACAAAAAAATGTCAGTGGATAATCTAACAGTAAGCTTCCACGTTTTGGAACTTTTTTTTTGGTTTCTGGAGTTTTAGAAGATTTTAAAACGAATAATATTTCAAATAAAGTAAAAGATACGAAAAAAAAGTGTAATTCTCAACGAGAATTGTTGGCTTTCGTAAAAGGTGTAAACATTGGGTTTAATGTGTTAGAAACAATTAACTGGTATTTCTTAAAAAATTATTTCAATCAATGTGTTTGTTATATCTACCACAATACGCAGTGGTATAGATATTATCGCTCACTGTAATTTATCAAATAATGGATAGCATCTAAGGCGATTGGATTAAATTCCACATTAAGCACCTGGCTAATATCATAGCTTATCAGTTCATAGTTTTCGAGTATTACAAAATATATGCACACGAGAACGTTGCACGCATTAGAATTGAATGAAAATGAGATGTATACAAACACATCCGCTTAAGAATGAGAATGGAAATAGATTTGGTAGTAATGACTTCTTCAAACACTTATTCAATATTATTTAGTTTGGCAGAAAACGGCAAAAACTTCCAATACAGAGCTGATTCATCAGCATTATATAATTCATTAAGTGTAATTTCTAATTGCTCTATTTTATTTTTTAACTGGACTTAATGGATCAGTTAGTTCTGGCTAGAATGATAACTTTTCACCTGCAATTGTTTAATGTCTAATTCCGAATCTTTTTTTAAATCTTTGCAACCAACCATCTTATTAGTAGTAAATTCTTCAAGTTTCTTCATTTACGAATTCAATGCGTCTTCTTCGATCATATTACTACTAACCATAATGGTTTTACATCCTTGATTTAAGAACCATTTGTGCCTCTTTTCTCCGATTAAGGATGTTTAGATCTCTTTAAAGTTCCTCTTTGTGTTGGTCCTGCATAAGTACAAGTCACTGCACGTAATATTAGTTCTTATTTAGTTTTTATTTTACAAGTTGTGGATTTAGCAATGCTTTATTTTTTTGATAAATTTGTTACACTTGCACTTTTTTTTAATTCCTCAATTATACTTAGGATTTCTTCGCCACCTAAGTCACGATCAAACGCTTCTTCAGTCATATAGATACTGAAAGAAGTGTTAAGGCATCAAGCTGCATTGCGTAAACAACGCGTATCATATAACCCGGGGAAGTACAGCAGTATTAAAACATACTGTGCGTACCGCTATGTACATGACCTGTTGACTTTAGCGAATGCGAGCCTGTTCACGTTATACGGCGTTCATTGTTATGAAAATGCTTGTTCACGTAATCCCGAATTTCCATTGCCCGATGTTCGTTCACATTATCGAGTTGTTTTTCAGTAGTCAACACAATAGAAATTTTTCACAAATGCAATGGGATTATAACAAGATTGCTTAGGTCAGATATATATGTATATATATATATATCTATATATGACGTAAGCAATCTTGTTGTATATATAACATGTATAGAAAGTGTGTAGCTAAACGCCCCTTCTTGAAATGCTCTGTAGACCCATGTTTGGGGTGGCTCGGTTTCCATTTTACATTCTTTCTATACATACATGTTCTAACCTACTTTTCTCCTTAAATTTATGTTACCTCTTTGAACCATTTCAACCGAGGCCTGCCTCTTTTCCTCCGTCCTTCAGCTTCCCTTGTTATCGCTAGCTTCATTATTCATTCTTCTGCTTCCCATACGTGTCCTAAGCATTTTATCCTCTGGCGTTTACTTTCTATATTATATTTCTCCTACCTCCTGTTTCAGCTCCAAACTCCTTCTACGTCTGTATCGATTCGCTATTCGGGTCTAAGTATTGTTCTTAATATTTTCTTCTGTAACACTCTTTTTTCTATAATCATCGTTTGAGCTACGTACATCACTTATTATAAACCACTCTTTCGCTTTCACCATTGCCTATTTTAAATTATGAATGGCATCTATCGCTGTTGTTTCAATACAAAATTGATTAAAATTTTACCAAAGTCGAATACATATTAAAATTGTACCATTTGCCTGAAGAATATAAATTTTTGATTGATATGAATCGGCAAGTCCTATTCTATATATACATATCAGACTGTGCTAACACGTCCAAGTTTGGAAGTAAGATGAAATTCCTTTAAAATAATATAGCTGATATTGTAAAATTCTTAATTCCCTATTATAAATTATTGTATGCAAATATAAAATTGTTATACATAATCCGTAAAGTTCCAAAAACAGATTTAGGTTTCACACGAATACATTGTATTGCTCCTTTTCAAGAGTAGTTGTAGTATAGGGTAGTTTAATACTACATTGATTATCGGTTAGTGCATGTGGTGAAAGTATTAATAGTGTCTTATCGCTTTTCTGTGCGAAATTAGTTTTTCAAAATCAGTGCGCATTTGTAATAATTTGGTAAAGCATTGAGCGTAAAAATGCCAAGACGCAGACAGTTGACTGTTGATCAATGTAGTAATATTTGTATTCTTCGCGACAAAGGACATACCAAGAGAGAAATTGCTCTACGGTTAAGGAATTCCCCGAAAGCTGTGCATTACACACTGGCCCGGAGAAGAGAGACAGGACAAAATGTTGATAAAAGTCCAAATGGGCGGCCACGGGTGACTTCTCGCGCTGAAGATAGATTTATAGTAACGACTTCGAAGCGAGATCGACGTCTAACAGTACCGGATACCGCAACGCGCGTTAATACACAACGACGAACAAATGTTTCTGTTACCACCGTCAATAGGCGACTATTGGTAGCAGGTTTAAGGGCATGCATCAACCGGAAATAACCTTTTGTAAAATGCATGCTGATTAACATGAGCAAGATAGCACGCAAACTGGTCAGTGGATGATTGGAACGCAGTCTTATAGACTGACGAGTCCAAATTTCAATTATTTGGTACGTAACGGGTAGTTTTTGTTCGTAGACGACCAGAGGAAAGAGCTAGTGAGGACTACTTAGTGCCGTTCGTCAAACACAGAGATGGTAGTGTTATGGTTTGGGATTGTTTTGTTGGAACAACTACGAGTGATTTAGTGAAAATTAGTGGTTCATCGCGGAAAGAAGAGTATATTAATATTTTGCAAAATCATGTTATTGTATGTGTGGAAATCGTGTTGTTTGTGAATCGTTTATGCAAGACAATGATCCCAAACATACGGCTCGAATCTGTAAAAACTTTCTAAAGGAGAAAGCAGTAAGAACTGAACTAAAATTTGTGGTTTGGCCTCCTCAGAGTCCGGATCTATTTCCCATAGAGGTATTATGGGATGAGCTTGAAGGGACAACCTCAGAACACCCAACACCTATGAGAGTATTTACAGAACACTTGGCAACAAATTGGCGTGGATTGTCTCGAAAGCTTCGAAGGATGCCTAAAATTTGAGTAGTGGTTATCAAAACCAAAGGATATGACCGACGAAAATAAACGAGCTAAATAATGCATAAATATTATTATCTTTGAATTAACTTACTTTTGTTTGACGACAATCACTTATGTTCATCAATAATCACAATAAAATTTCACTGTATCAATGACCTTTTGTAAAATCCGTCGCTGCTTCCAAACTTTTGGACGGTAGTGTACATCACTACATAAACATAAAGTAAGATTGATTATCGTCAAGAAAACTTTATACTGCTGACTTCAGTCGGTGCTTAACATTAGTTTTAGTTTATACAGCGGTTTCTAGACATATTTTATTACAAGTTTCTAAACACCTGGACGTTTCGAATATTTTTTCTGAATTATATGAGGAAAGGCTGTTCATTAGTCAACAATTACTTTGTTACTACGCGATCTATACAAACCATTTCATATTTTGAAACTATGTATGTATTTGTTATGCATTTAAAGATCTATAATTTTTAAAACTCATTTAGATATTAAATTGACGCATAATTCAATAATCGCCATTAGTTTCTATTGTTATCCCTATACATGTATCAATAAAATATACTATTCAAATGCACTTTTTTCTAGCTAACAATTAGAAATAGATGAATAGTTCTGTAGAGTCTTCGTAGCTATTACATTGATTATCAGAAAACATGGATTACACATTAGAAATAAATGCCAATGTATGTAATGCAATTTATGTAAATACCCAAGAAAAAAAATATAAATATTGTGCTAAAGATCTACCGCAAAAGCAAACTTTAAATAAGGTTTTTGCTCCTTTCCAAAAGCTTCATTTCTTATAGGGGTATTTAGATTAAACATTGTAGTGTAACCCAATAGCGATGAATAAGGGTGAGATCTTTCATATATTAAAAGATGTTTAGGAAGAACTTTTGTGCGCAGTATTATAGTAATAAAACCTACTTGTTGTTACAAAGTCACTCAAACTATGTTTGACATACACTAAAAGTTGATAGGTGTAAACACTTGAGGAAAATTTTTTAAAGTTAAATTCTTAAAGTTTATTGCCACTGACAATAATCCTTATTGCATGTTGTGCGACTTATAATAGTTGTATCCATTTCAAAAAATCCCAAAACAATTCTAGTTTGAAAATTAGCGTAGTGGAGCATAAGCCTGTTGCAATCGATACAAGGACTAGGAGATCGAAAAAAACTTCTTTAAAATTTTCTTCTGACTTTCATCAGGAAACTCTTCTTTAGAATGGTAACAGCAGATGTAAATGCAAGAAACGAGTTATCTAAATATATTTGGTAGATCATTAACAAATGTAAACAATATCGATCTCTAAGCAATACCAATAGTCCTTATCTAATTTATTATTGCCACTTGCTACAATAGCGATTTTGTTAAATATGCAATGAAAAACGTATTGTTCAAGCATAAGTTTATTTATAACTGTTTATAGATTTCATCACAACTATATAACAAATATTTTGTAATGCCTCTATTGACTTTGATAATTGCTCTTATTCTTTTTGACATACTGTTTGTGCACGCATTAATGGGATGTCTAATTGTAGCGTCCTTCTGCCACACATCCTCAATATTTGTTACTAATTGCTCTTTTGTAGTATTTCTTATCGAATACACGCGTGATTTTAGAACACTCCACACGTTCTCAATTGCATTGAGGTCGGGAGAATTTCCCAGCCAAAGTAACACTGGCACAGCGTGCGTTTCCAAAAAACTTTGGATGGATGGACATGGTGCCTTATCGTGCATGAATGTATAAGGGCCTTCATTCGGATCTAAATCATTGATATATGGCTTCAAGACATCCTCCAATAGACGCTTATATTGGCGTTGATTCATGGAGCCTTGGCAAAAATACGGGTGGTCTAAGACCTTCGACTGATATACAGGGCCATATCATAACTGACGGAGGGTGTTTCGCCGTTTTTAGTACACTAGCTTCACCAAGCCGTTCAAATGGACGTCGTTCAACAAATTGAGCTCTTTCGGTCATGGTTTCTAGTTTAACTCATCGCTGAATACGATTTCTAACGAAAAGACATTGTTGAAACAAAAAAGAAATTGCTTGATTTATATATTCATTCCCGTTATTTTGTCTTACCTTTCGCCAATCTTCAATTCTGTAATGTTAATGACGTTTTGCCCATTTATAACGTGCTCGCTTAATCATCGGTGTTAATCTTGACTTTTTCAGGGGGCGTCTGCTTTTTAATCCGGCTTCGTACAATCGTCTACGTACTGTAAGCGTGGATATTTCCACTCCTTCTTGAGACATTACATTTCCTATTTCTTTGGAAGATAAACCTCAGTTTTCAGATGCTAGTTGCAAGATACGTCGATCATCTCGATTAGTTAGATTTCTTGCCGCAAAACTCTACCGGTACTTTTCTTTCATTAAAACGACGATTCGCTGCACTGTTTGTCGGGATACTGACAGCTTGAAGAGACTGGAGCACCGTTTAAAAAAGTGTATTCATCTTCGAGGAGACTGCATTGAAAAAATTAAATAAAAAACCACACCAATACCGTGTTTCTCTTGTCGATTCCGGAAATATTTCAAGTCGCCCTCGTATGCACACATTTTTGAATATTTTTTCTTTTCAAAGTTTAAAATTAAGTTACCAGTTATGTAAGTTACTGTCCTTTGGTACACACAAATTTTAGAATGTACATGCTTTTTTGCTAACTATAAGCACCTTCATCATTACTATAACAATCAGTTTTTGTGTACATATTAAGTACCTATTTACTTATTAAGAGCGTTTGACACATATTCTTATCAAGGTACGATGTCCGAGATTCGCTTATTGTATTTTCCAAATCAATGAGCAACGAACGAAATGTTGAAACGACGAGTGCGTTTACATGAGACAAGCTAATGTCCAACGACATCAGTCTAGGGTCAAAGTTTGTAACAAAATTATCGCGTTGCGTATATGCATTGCGTATGAGTTTATAAAAGTAGAATACGAAAAAAATATTTGTTACTTAAAAAATTTCACTTTTGAAATTAGTTAATTTTCTAAAAAAATCCATAATTTGATATTTTCAATTTCCTGGTATTTACTCTAGAATAACATAGTACATAGTAGCGATCGAAGTAGGCGTGTAACACATATATGTTAAAGAGTTATTTATAACTTTATCAAACAATTCAGAAAAAATATAATATCGACATATTGCAACGCATAACGTTGTTATCATAAATCGTGATTAGGTTTTATCATATTTTTATACTTGATAATTTTGAGAATATCGTTTGTAAGACAACGAGGACAAGCAAAAAATGATCGTAACGGCACATAGATAATCAATATTATAGAGTTTCTCATAAACACAAGTATACAAAAGCTTCGATATACAGACCCCAATTTCGAAGAAAAAATTTACCCAAAAATTTGTCACTTGTTATCAAACGGTACTAACTATTTCTATTTCTAGACCTTGTTTGTATCTTTATGCGTTCTTAATCACATTTTCAGCTGAATTTAAATCGGGTGAACATGAAATAAATAAAACAGATAAATCACCTATAAAACATAACGTAAAAACACTACATATTTATGAAGCATCCTGTATGATGCGTTGAAACCAGATATGTATTGTGATACGAAAATGGGTGTTGACAGCACTTTAGTAAAGTTAAAGAAATAATGCACATTTATTTTTAATTAAAACGAAAAAGAATTAAGTAATTACGACAGGTTTGTTTTTGATTTTTAATTAAATAACTTCCTTACGACCTGTACATAAATGCAAAATAGCAATGCAGCAATTAACATTTTCAGCAAAAATTCAAATCAGCAACTTTTAAAATGTGCGGCTGTGAAAAAATGCAACTTTTGCTGTATTATAGCAATATTCACTAAGAGAATATACAGAACTGGCAAAAAGTTTGGAGACGTTGATATAGTGTCCGAGAGAGTCAACTTATGGTTCTTGATTTTTCAATTTGAAATAAATAAATATTCGCTTCGTGCCCGGCCGTTATCTTTACTTTTCTTAAAGGCGTCTTCACGTCTTCTTTACGATAACAGAAAATTTACTTGGGCTTATGAAAAAATATTCCTAAAAATTAGAGAAAAATATCGAAATAGCTTGCCGTACAAATTGATATTTTAAAGAAAAACAACAGCTGACGGCAATAAATGTTACTGATTGTTCGTCATTCATCTCGGTTAAAATCAAATCATTCCTGAGATCACCAATTAACAAATCTATGGTTGAAAACATTTTTAACAAATTTTCCAGAACTGGCAGTGTGAAGGATGGTCCCATATGTAGCAGACTGCAACAAATATCAGTAGCATCTTAGAGTATTTACTGAGAGTTTAAGAAAACCCAAAAACCGCACTACTTAACAAATACCATTCATACAATGTACATAATGTACAAAGGTTTTTAAAGGACGACTTTTGTAGAAAGTATGAATTTTGTGAAGAAATTAGACGTGAAATTAAAAAGATTGTTATATGGCCCGTTTTATCAAAAATATATGAATATATGTAGATTGTTATAGTTTTTAATTTTTTGTATTCAAACGCAAAATCTTGCCTAATTCATCTAGATTTAATTAGAAATTAACTTTCTTCAATGCAATATTGACTAGATACCCTCACTCATAGTATCGCAATGCTACATTGAATAACTGCTGCAATAACAAAAATATAATACAATATAATTTGTTGTAGTAATCTTGAAAAAAGTTAATTGAATTACGCTTATTAAGGAGTGTCTTGTAACCTGGGGCAAGAATCGTATTTTTGCAAGCAAATTGATTAGTTATCCAAATGCTCGTTATTCTTCGATGTAAGTAATGCATATACACTACCGTTCATAAGTTTCCTCGGCTTATATAAAATAGAAAAATAAACTAGACAGATAATGTTTGCGAGAAATTTATTAAAGAAACAAACTTTACTCATTAACTTAAAATGTTTTATTGACAAAGTAGCAGATTCTTATAAAATACATACTGTTATAATGTTTCTTCGAAGTAACCCCCTTTTGCTTTAATAATTGCCTGACAGATACTCGGCATCCTTAGAACTAGTCCCTCCAAATATGAATCGTTTATAAAATTCCACACTTCCTGCAGACCATTCCGAAATGCTACTTTACCAGTCGGAGATTGTTACCGGATTTCACGATCCATGTGATCCCACAAGAGCTCAGTGGAGTTACAATCAAGGCTCTGTGACGGTCACTTCATTAAGAATAGGGCTTCTTCGGAAGATTTGTCTTGAAAGTAAGCTTTAACCACGTTTGCAGTGTGTGCGGGGTCATTATCTTACTAATAAATGCAGCTGCCTAATTAATTCATATTTAGATGGTGCCGCATCGCTTTCTAGGATTCCCAAATACACATCTGTCTTTCTTTCATCTATTTTAACTAATTTTGCAATCCTCCCGCCTCCCAAGCAACTTCACCTTTCACTATTTTTTAAATAAACCTGTCTAACATTCTTCCTCCAGGACGACAACGAACAAACGTTCGACGTTTACTTCCGAATAATTCGAATTTCGATTCGTCCGTTCATAACATATTTTTCCAATGATTTACGCTCTAGTTTGGGTGAACTTTTGTCCAACTTAGTCTTTTCCGTTTATGTATAGAATTTAACCGTGGTCTTCTTACTGCTATACGACCGCTCAGACCGGGGCTATCACGTGGGCCACATATAATTACCTACTTTGAATTAAATGACTTTGTACGAAATTTAAACATATCAAACTTATAAGCAGAACTTGGAGCATGATTACAACAATGAACTCTTTTAACGAAAGAAACGCGAATTAATATTTTTTGCAACAGACACGAAAATCTTATTAATTTTTAGAAGATGGACGGCAATTTGGACTACCGCTGTGACATTTACAAATTTTTTTAAGCTTTTGGAATATCATGACAGTAGTTCCTGTGAATCATTCAAAGATGACTCAAAGATCAACCTTAATACAGTTCTGTTACGTATTGAAAACTTTCACTCTTCCATTCCAATAGGTTATTGCGTTTCAATGAAAAAATCTTGTGAAAACTTAAAAATTTTATTAGGGAAGATAAATTACGATGCCTGTTCCTCCAATATTTATAGGTTATACGTAAGTATTGATCTTATTTTGGGTATGCAAGCAGATTACACCAAATATTGTTATTTTTATGTCTGTGACAGGAAAAATCATTACATTTAGCAAAGGTGGTCATTATAAAAAGACTTTATACCGAGAAAATATAATGTGTGGTATCATTTTTTAATAGAAGAAGGACGGCGAGTAATACCACCTCTACATGTAAAACTGGAGCTCATGAAAAACTTTGTTATGGCATTAAATTGCGAAGGTACCGGTTTTCAATACCACCAAGAAAACTTTTCCAAAGAAGGAAAAATAAAAGTAGATATTTTTGTTGGAAATACGGGAAATAGTAATTGATACGTTTGAAAGCAAAAATGATAAAAGTTTTTACCAATTTTTTTGGAAACAAGAGGAAATTACAAAATTTTGGCCTTTGCCCTGAAAAATAGGCTACGTTTGTACATTTTTAATTGTAAGAATTTGAAATAATTAGGAAGGTATGTTACAAACACAGAAATCTTTTCATTAAAATCCAAACAAAACTAGAACTAATTTCATCATCTATCTTTTATCAACATAAGTGTTTGCTATTAAAATTACTATGTCATTTCATGACAAAACCAAAAGTAAGATTTTGTTGGTCAGTGGAGCCTACCAGAACTGTATTGTTAACAATTAACCAGAAAGTCACAGTAACCATCCTTTTAATTCAGAATCCAAGAACTAAGAATTTTAATGGTATGGATTCTAATTCTAGTGGTTTCTTAGTTAAGCTCTCGAAAAACAATAAATGGTGTCGTACATTGGATGGTAATAATTTTCGTTTCAAACAAATTATAATATACCTTGATCATTTATTAAAATACAACATTTCGAGTTCTTCATTGTTTTAGCCAATCATAAATTAGGAAAAATTACGGTGTTTATATATCAATTTCAACAAACATAGTTTAATTATGAAAAGATGCATTTCACGTAAGTGGCTTACAACTTCTACTTTAATATAAATCCAACCTCTGACCTAGTCAAATTATCTTTTTAGTTATTGGACTGAAATTTAGTAAAAAGTTAAACAGTGACTCCAATATCATTTCAATATCAATTTTGAATCAAGAAATCTTAGGTCAATTCGCGTCACTCCTATACTTCATCAAATATTCACAACCGCAGAGAATGCATGTTTGTCCATTTGTGCAGTCGTCGGAATCGGTGATTGTGCAATAAAGCGCAATACTATAGATGAGTGTAACGTACTGTCTGAAAGTATTTTTGATAACGTTATCAAGTTACTCTAAATTATAGTATCAATTGTACTATAAACTAGGATTGTTACATGTTTATAGTATTTTATCTAGAAACTTGATAAAACGTCTCGACTATAGCTGCGCGCACACAATAAAACATCTCACATGAACCTTAATCTTAAAATATACATACCTTTGAAATTATTTCATTATTGCTGTAATCTTTTATGTCCATTCTCATTTATGAATGTATAGTGTAATGGGAAGAAAAGATGACGTCGATGTGTATTATACCGACACCTATCTTTCTGTACGACAGCAGTGACAATATTAGTCGGTGATTATATGAACTCATTTTAGCAGGACAATACTTTCTTTTAGATAGTGTCCCTATGTCCTTTAATTTCTTTGTCAGTACGTGCAATTGTTGTTGTTTTTAAAAGCAAACTTAAAATTCGTAGGGTGACAGAATAAAATAAACGCCAGGTAAGGCGGTAAAAATATGTAAACAGCTAAATTCTAAGAACGAATTAAGAACTTTCTCTTGTCATTAGGGTAGGGGTAGATGTATCGGAAGGAATTCGTCATAGTTTAGTATCGTTACAACTATGCTTCGCATACAAGGTTCGAGTGATATTGGCGACTTCACCCGGGGTCGCATCGTTGGCCAGAGTGAACGTGGCGCTTCACAACGTGAAATAAGTAAATTTTTAAATATTCCGTTGTCCACAGTGCGATTACACAATTTAAACGCAAGGAAAAGACAACAGTGGAGCCGAGATCAGGTCGCGCCGGACCTTCTGAAAGAAGTAAAAGGATGCTTGTGCGCGAAGTGTTAAGAGAACCCCGAAAAAGTACAGCTGAGCTTGCGGCAACTTCACAGAAAAGTCAGCGCACCGTTCTGCGATACCTCCACAGTGCGAGGATGTATAAAAGGGTGGCAAAGAAAAAACCTCTCCTTAAGGCGATTCAAAAACGCCGCCGGATGGCTTAGGCAATCGAAATGCGAACGAAGCCCGAAGAGTTTTGGCGGTCTGTCATTTTTTCAGACGAAAGCAGATACTGCCAATTCAGTGATAGTGGTCGTACGTGGATATGGAGACGTTCGTCACAGCAACTGGACGACAAATTTTTACATCAGACGGTGAAATACGGCGGTATGAACATCATGGTGTGGGGCGCGATATGGTATGGTGGAAGATCGCAATTAGTAATTGCGACGGAAATATAAATGCGGCAAAATATATCCAAATATTAACAGAAGGAGTACTACCGATATTCGACAACGCCATTTTATCTAAAGAAGACGCCACTTTAATGGTGGATGGAGCACCCTGCCACAAAGCAAGAACAACAACCACATGGAAAGAGGAACAGGGGATTCGGATTTTACCATGGCTAGGTCAATCACCAGACATGAATCCGATAGAGAATATTTGGCACATAATCCAGTCAAATATGGCGAAACGACCCCGAAAACCCAGCAATAAGAAAGAACTCGTGGCAGCTGTTACAGAAGAGTGGTTAAATATTCCAGAAGACACCATTAATCATTTAATGGATTCTATGCCACGACGACTCGCAGCACTTCACGCAGGTAAATGTGGATCGACAAAATATTAGTCTAATTTAAAAATTTTAAAATATTTTGTATATATAACGAGAATAGACTGTTTTTTTTTTAATTAGTAGGTGTCTATTTTATTCTGTCACCCTAATGTATATCCCGTTGTGCGCTATCGTCCATAGGTGAAATTTCTTTAAAATAATGCAACTTCACGATATGCCTCGTGAAATCGCTAATTTCCATTATAAATTATTGTGTGTAAATATAAAATTGTTACAGTCAGTGTGCAATAGTAACAATTTGGTAAAGTACTGAAGTACTGAAATTGGTTAGGGATTTCTCCGAACGGTGTGCATTAGATGTTGGCCCAGAGAAGAGAAACAGGACAAAATCTTGATCTGGAGCTGAAGATAGATTTATAGTAACGAGATCGATGTCTAACGACACCGGATGCCGCAACGCGCGTTAATACACACCAACGAACAAATGTTTCTGTTACCGTCGTCAAGAGGAGATTATTGGCAGCAGGATTAAGAGGATGCATCCTCTTAATTCTTCTTATGGACCAACGAATCCAAATTTCAGTTATTTCATGCGCAACGGAGCTTTTCTTCGTCGACGACCAGGGAAAAGATCTAGTGAGGCCTGCTTACTGCCATCCGTCAAACGAGGGTGGTAGTGTTACAGTTTGGCGTAGTTTTGCTGGAACAACTACGGCTGATTTAGTGAAAATTAGTAGTAGAATGCGGAAAGAACAATATCTTGATATTTTGCAAAATCATGCCATTCTATGTGGAAGCCGTCTTGTTGGTAAGCCGTTTGTGTTCCAGCAAGACAATGACCGCAAACGTACGGCTCGAATCCGTAAAAACATTTTTGAAGAGAAAGCACCAAAAGATGAACTAAAATTTGGCCTCATCAAAGTCTGAATTTATCCCACATACAGCTCTGATAGGATGAGCTCGATCGAAAGGCTAGATAGCGACAATCGCAGAACACTCAACACCAATAGAACGCGTTCATTGATGCGGTCTGTCTCGAAAAGTTGAAGATAAAAAATTCTGTTGTTTTCCAAAACAAGATTTTTAAATATGATGCTGGTAATTGAACGAATATTGCAAATCTATGAACCATTCAAATATTGTGTTTAATCGTTTGATAGTTGCCAAACAATTACTAAGCAGTTTTTTAATAATCCGATCTCAAAAGTGTGGATGTAGTTTGGATATGGGCTGCTTCTTAACATTCTAGTCACTATTACGAATCAAAAGAAGTTTTTAAAAGGTATGAAAGGAAAGTATATATTTCAGCTTTAAAAATAAGTCAGGGAACACTGTCTAAATGAGTTATTTTTGCCACAATGCGGAAAATTGCAACTATTTTGTTGAAATTCTGTGTCCTATTTGAACAACTTGAGCTCTAATTTAAATAAAATTAAACTTTTTGAATGGATATACTTACGAGGTAAAATTAACTGGAACTACGTGAAGATCTTCAAAGCATATTTGGGAAAGGTATTAAACCATCATCAATCAAGATCAACTCTTTGATGAAGTCGGAATATTAATTAATCTGTTAACCATTTATTGAATGAAACAATGAAGAGGAGAGTAACGAAGATCGTTGCGTGGAACCTCTCAAGTGTCTGGATACAAATAGTTCGAATTTAAATGTATTGCAAATATTATGTGTTCTATCTCGCTGATACCAGGGCCGCTACTGAATGATTGTTCTCCATCCTAATTACTAGAATTCAAAGAAATCGCAACTGGGGAGGCAATAATGCAAATATACACAATTTGATGACGAAACTTACAATGACATGTTTCGTTCTCTTTACAGTAAAAATGATAAATATGACTTGTACAAAAAATTAAAAATCGAAAGAGAAGTACGTAACCCGATACATCAATAGAAAATTCTTAATTAAATTAGAATGAATTGATTTGTTATTGTTTTTTTCAAGAAGTTTAAATTCTGTTTTATGTTTCAACTTTTTGTGGATTATCAAATATTACTCAATAAAAATTTTATATGATTAATACCTACAAAATAGTTAATTTGCAAAATAAAACACTTTTTTTCTATATAAAACATCGTCATATAGGTATCGGAGGCGACATATCGGTAACGTGTTGGCCACTGAAATACGCCCAAACCCGCCCTCTCCGTAGGCATCTATAACCCCTGTGTAACTCCAACCTCTTTCATACAGCCCTATCCCAGATATTTTCATGACGTCAGCATCACCAATCCATTTCTTATACATAAATATAGGCAAAATTGCAAAATTCATTACATTATTTCCTTTTATAAATATTTTAGAGTATGTTATCTAGTTGCTTGGTTAATTAAATGAAATAGTGTGACGTGTTACTCAAAATATGTGTCACTTTTTTTTTTTTCTTTTTTCATATTGTCATTTATAATTTAAATGTCGGTTTATTTATTGACCGTTTTGACAAAGCATCGCATAATTCTTGAAATAGAAAATTTCGTTACATATAACATTTGGCAATAAAATTAGCCTAGCCTCGTGCAAATATTCGCACGTTGTAACGTAGATTGGCACTTTACTACAATTATGTACAGGATTTTACGATGCTCTAGTAGTGAGATACAATAGATGTCTGTTTCAGCTTTTCTTGCCTCTGCTTTTTCAATTAGCTTAAAATTAGTTAATTAGGCAGGTGAATTTTGTTCCAACTCATTAATACCATTATATTTTAGTCAACCGAAACATTATATTGCAAACAGTATATAGGGTCATTCAAAAATAAATTCCCAAATTTTTTTAGATTCCGGAAGATTAAAAACAAAAAGAAAAACAAGACACATTTTATTATGATCACCACCGCAATGTTCAATTAAAAATAGTCGCTTTTCTAAATCATGAACGGCATTCTGGACTGTTTCCGATGACATTTGATATCGATTGTTTCTGTTACTCACACGTAGTATATCTACTAAGAATTATTTGTTTGAGGTAACCCTATAATGAATAGTCAGCTGGATTTGTATTTATATGTTTGGAAAATGACTAGCAATTGTATAGCATAGTAGTACCTTTACATTATTATCAATGCAGGATGGATGGAGCACTATCTTAACGATGTTGTCAATATCATGATTCTGAAATGCTGGTAGTACAAAGCTTTGCAAGATTCGAAAACATCGTCCCCCACTTATTATGTATGTTCCATTTCTTTGTAGGAATAAGATTCAATTCCAAAATTTTACGTAAAACCGTACCAAACAGTCAACTTGACATTGTATGATCCTTGCTGAACGATCGTATTTGAATTATTTTCTGCATATATCCTGCAGATGCTTGTGGCAGCTCCTCCTTCGCATTCTACTTACCTTGGTCTTTACAGAAATTAAATATACGTTTTATAATTTACGCTTCAATAACTAAATAACACATGGGCTGAAAAATCCCGGGCCTAACAAAGAAAACACGGTTTTTTTGGTTCAAAATTAGCTTTATTCATCAACGTAATCTCCATCAAGAGCAACGCAATCATTCCAGCGCCGCTCTAACATTTCAATACCACTTTTGTAGAACGATTTATCTTTTGCCTCAAAATAGGCCTCAGTTTCAGCGATAACCTCTTCATTCGTGCGAAATTTCTTACCGGTGAGCATTTTTTTGAGGTCTGCGAACAGCCAGTAGTCGCTGGGAGCCAAATCTGGCGAATACGGTGGATGTGGGAGCAATTCGAAGTTCAATTCATGTAGTTTTGCCATTGTTTTGATTGACTTGTGACACGGTGCGTTGTCTTGATGAAAAAAAAAATTTTTTCTTTGCCATATGCGGTCGTTTCTCTGCAATTTCGGCCTTCAAACGCTCCAATAACGCCATATAATATTCACTGTTGATGGTATTTCCTTTCTCAAGATAGTCGATGAATATTACACCACGCACATCCCAAAATACCGAGGCCATAACCTTTCCAGTCGATTGTTGTGCTTTCGGGCGCTTTGGACGAGGTTCACCAGTTGCTGTCCACTCAGATGACGATCGTTTTGATTCCGGAGTGGAGTGATGGATTCATGTTTCATCCATTGTCACATATCGACGCAAAAATTCCGGTTTGTTACGTTTAAACATGGCCAAACACTGCTCAGAATCATCAACACGTCCTTGTTTTTGGTCAACAGTGAGCAAACGTGGCACCCACTTTGAACAGAGCTTTCTCAAAAGCTCATGCAATATAAAGCCAATACGTTCTTTTAATATCTTTACGATGTCAGCTAACTCACGCAACTTCACTTTTCGATCATTCAAAACGGTTTTGGGGATTTTTTTGATGTTTTCTGGTGTTACCGCCTCATTTGGACGTTCACTGCGTTCTGCATCATCGGTGTCTCTACGACTACGTTTGAAGTCAGCAAACCAACGTTTTATTCTTGTTTCTGATGGAGCGGAGTCCCCATAACACTTTTCAAGCAATTGCTTCGCTTGAACGGTATTTTTTCCCATCAAGAGGCAGTGTAAAATTAAAACACGAAATTGTTTTTGATCCATTGTTTTGAAAATAACAAAAGTAGCGTGACTCTTAGCACAATAACTCACTAATTAATGAATAGAATATCATGAAATTTTAACAGCTGTCTTTTGAGGATTAGTACTAACTGAGAGAAAGGTGACTGCAATAAAACTAGCGTCATCTATGTGTTAGGCCCGGGACTTTTCAGCCCATGTGTTATAACAATTGTTTTACCGCACAGTGGCTTCTTCAGATATAATGGTCATTATACCATTCCTGTATTAATCATGGATTTACATCAAGTAAAGGCCGAAGAGATCCAAACGTTCTGTAAATATTCCCATAGGTGTTGAGTGTTATTTGGTTATCGCTATCTAGCCCTTCGATCAAGCTCATCCCATAAGAGCTCTATGGGGTATAAATTCGGACTTTGAAGAGGTCCAAACCATTAATTTTAGTTCATTTCTTACTGCTTTCTCCTCTAAAAAGTTTTTACAGATGCGAGCCATATGTTTGGGGTCATTGTCTTGCTGGAACACAAACGGCTCACCAGCAAGACGGCTTCCACACGGAATAGCATAATTTTCCAAAATATCAAAATACTCTTCTTTCCGCGATGTACAACTAATTTTCACGAAATGGCACGTAGTTGTTTCAACAGAATAGTCCCAAACCATAATATTACCATCTCTCTCTGACGGACGGCACTAAGCTCTTTCTCCTGGTTGTCGACGAACAAAAAATCTCTATTGCGTACCAAATAACTCGTCGGTCCATAAGATCGATGTTCCAATCATCCAGGGAGCAGTTTGCAGGGTCTCTTATCCACTTTAATCATTTCTCTTTCCGCTTCTTGACGGGAAATATTTGTTCGATATCCAGTGCCGTTAGTCGTCGATCTCATTTCGAAGTCGTTAGTATAAATCTATCTTCAGCTCCAAAACTCACCCGTGGCTGCCCACTTCGTTTTCTGTCAAGATTTTGACCTGACTTTCTTCTGCGGGCCGTAGAGCAATTTCTCTCTTCGTGTATCCTTCGTCGCGAACAGTACAAATATTACTACATTGTTCTACAGCCAACCGTCTGGGTTTTGGCATTTTTACGCTCAGTACTTTACCAAATTGTTACAATCGTGCACTGATATCAAAAAAATTCCACACAGGAAAGCGATAAGACATCAAGGATTAATATCTCTATCACGTGCACTAAACGATTACCGAAGTAGTACTAAACCGTTTGACCTAAGTAATTACTTCAGGTATCCTGCCCCATCCCCGTTAAACAGCAGTCGTATTCTTCGAAAAAAACAATAAAATGTATTCGGATGAAATTTTTAGCTAAATGTTTGAACTTTACGGATTATGTAACACAATTTTATATTTGCATAAAATAATTTATAATAGGGATCTACGATTTCACAATATGCCTATCAGTTGCATTATGTTGTTTGTTCGATTCATAATTACATTGAATAAGGCCAATACTAACCTATAGCAACAAAACCATTTTGAAAATTGCTACCGATACTCGAAACAAGAGTATGACAGTTATTTTAAAATAAGAAAAATTCACCATAGCAACAAATATTAAACGATTAAAGAATATATATACACTAGGGTGACAGAATAAAATAGACACCTACTAATTAAAAAAAAAAGATTCTATTCTCGTTATATATACAAAATATTTAAAATTTTTAAATTAGACTAATATTTTGTCGATCCACATTTAGTTGCGTGAAGTGCTGCGAGTCGTCGTGGCATAGAATCTATTAAATGATTAATGGTGTCTTCTGGAATATTTAACCACTCTTCTGTAACAGCTGCCATGAGTTCTTCCTTATTGCTGGGTTTTCGGAGTCGTTTCGCCATATTTGTCTGGATTATGTGCCAAACATTCTCTATCGGATTCATGTCTGGTGATTGGCCTGGCCATGGTAAAATCCGAATCCCCTGTTCCTCTATCCATGTGGTTGTTGTTCTTGCTTTGTGGCAGGGTGCTCCATCCTCCATAAAAGTGGCGTCTTCTTTAGATAAAATAGCGTTGTAGAATATCGGTAGTAGTCCTTCTGTTAATATTTGGACATATGTTGCCGTATTTATATTTCCGTCGCAGATTACTAATTTCGATCTTCCACCATACCGTATCGCGCCCCACACCATGATGTTCACACCATCGTATTTCACCGTCTGATGCAAAAATTTGACGTCCAGTTGCTGTGACGAACGTCTCCATACCCACGTACAACCACTATCACTGAATTGGCAGTATCCGCTTTCGTCTGAAAAAATGACAGACCGCCAAAACTCTTCGGGCTTCGTTCGCATTTCGATTGCCCAAACCATTCGGCACCGTTTTTGAAACGCCTTAAGGAGAGGCTATTTCTTTACCACCCTTTTATACTCCCCATACTGCGGAGGTATCGCAGAACGGTGCGCTGACTTTTCTGTGAAGTTGCCGCAAGCTCAGCTGTACTTTTTCGCGGTTCTCTTAACACTTCGCGCACAAGCACCCTTTTACTTCTTTCATAAGGTCCGGCAAGACCTGGTCTCGGCTCCACTGTTGTTTTTTCCTTGCGTTTAAATTGTGTAATCACACGGTTCACTATGGACAACGGAATATTTAACAATTTACTTATTTCACGTTGCGAAGCGCTGCGTTCACTCTGGCCAACGATGCGACCCCGGGTGAAGTAGCTAATATCACTCGAACCTTGTAAGCGAGGCATAGTTGTAATGATAGTAAACTATGACGAATTCCTTCCGATACATCTACCCTTACCCTAATGATAAGAGAAAGTTCTTAATTCGTTCTTAGAATTTAGCTGTTTACATATTTGTACCGCTTTACCTGGTGTCTATTTTATTCTGTCACCCTAGTGTTTATAGAAAGAACCTAATCTGTTAGATATTAGACGATAATGATATTAAAATAGAGCCAAACTGTTAATACGTATAAAAGATAGAGCCTTACAAACTGGTAGTTTACTTTTGAATAACCTTATATTTTGGAATAATATTCGGCCTTAATGTGTGGCGTCGCAATTATATTTCGATACGCTCACGTATCTGCCACAAGTGCAAAGACGATTCCGAAGGACATGGCTAAGTCTATGCAGTGATTTACGATGTGTTGATCATTAAAAATAGAATCTGTGTTAGCTTCGATGTCCTCGACCTACTGCCTGCATAGTTTGTAAATAAAATCAAAATTATTGAATTACTTATAAATGGCACCGCGTATGCCTGTAACGATCTTCCAAACGTGTAATCTAACAATGTCACTTTTAGTACGTTTAAAAATAATTATGTTATAAAGCTATAACCAAGGTCAGATAGACACTTGCTGTCACATGGATGTATATGTATGTATGTTAATTTATTTGTAAGGTAAAAATTTGATACAGTCTATTTACTTTTGAAAGTTAAATTATTTGGCTTCCAAGCAATGTATCAGATAAAACGCTATTTAAAAACAAAATGCTTAGTAATTTTTAGTGTTTATCACGTCTTAAAAGATTTTTGGATAGAAATTTTTATATACGTATTAATTAATTAGGAATAAAACTGTACCAGAATTATTCTCAAGTCAAACAATAACTTCGTGATTAGTAGCACTTATGTAATTTTACTTTTTTATTATTAGCTGTTTTGGTATACATTTGCTACGATATGCTATCGTTATTAATTTATTAAAATTAAGGTACTAATCTACCATTGAGCAATTATGCATGGTTGATTACCGATAAGATATTTAAACTATTCGGTATAATATTAATTTTAACTCTATTAAAAAGTTAAATGTTACACACTTTTGAAAAATATAGTGTAAGAGAAGAGAAATGTAAGTCTATGTACTAATCTGTTTCTAAAGTTCTTTCAAAGAGAAAATTCTATTTTTTTTTCTTTTGTTATTAAACTATGATAAAGTCAAAATAATTTTCAACCTAACGACTTTAGAAATCTCACATTAATGATTTTAATTTTTCTGAGCGCATCAGTTACAAGTTTTAGAAAATAAATTTGTCGCATTTTTCCAAAGAAAAATGTTTAATTCTCGAACGCTATATACAGTATGTCCACAAAAGTATAGCAGCCACGTAGATAAATCGTTTGACATAGTTGCTAGCACACGTAAATCAACTTAAGAAGTAAATATACCGCTTACTTCGTATGTTGATTTACGTGTGCTGTCTTCGGCCTTACAGGCTTATATGTACATGCTCATACGTGTCAAAGTGTATTGTGTTATAATTGCCCATGCGTCAAGCATATGCTGTAAATAGTAACATTTAACGCGCAGGTAATGTCTTAGTTAACTAGTGAATTTATCACCGTCATATTCTACTGCAAAAATGTGAGCAAAGCGTTTCGAAAGATGAGCATCCGGGTTGAAGTGGTAATACCATAAAAGTTTCCTTTTTGTTGAAGAACTATTATTAGAAGATCGCCGTTTGAAAGTAAAAAATTATCTACAGTACCTAACATTTCTGAAGCAAGTGTTTTCTGAATTCTACATGACCATTTGGGCACGAGCAAGAACACTCGTTTTTAAGGATGTGTGGAGACAACCAAAAATCGATTTTGCAATCCATTGCTACAGGAGCTAAAACAATGATCACAATATTGTGGCATTGTAAGGATATTTTACTGATTAACTTTAAAGATGGTAATAAAACTGTCAACAGCACATGTAATTTTTTGCTGCATAAAGCGAGCGACGGTATGCGTGAAAAACGTCGATGAAAATTGTTAGTAGGTGTTCGGCTACCGCATAAGTGCGTATCCACACTGCTTTTACAGGCTGCAATTCGCGAACGAGGTTTTCAAGAAATTAGACATCCACAGTATAGTCATAATATGTCTCCTACTAACTATTATTTGTGTTCCTATTTAAGAAGAAACATCTTAGAGGACGTCGTTTTTATTAAGTTGCGAACAGTTGTAATGTAACATTTTGAAAGGAAAACATGAAATTATTTTTATGAGGGTAAAGCATTGTGAATTAATCATTGTGATAAGAGATATTAATGGAAATTATATTGAAAAATAAAAATTATAATAAAACTTTATTTCATCTATGTTATGGAGCATTCCTTGTAACACAGTAAATAGCAAAAAATCGAGTGTTAATATTAATATTCAATAGTGATATGTATAGATCCATACTCGGAGAGGTTTTACCAAGTATTTTCGCATGTAAAAGTATTTTCCAGAAGTTAATCGTTCCAGAAATTGAATAAAAATTTTAAACACTCGTATGTACAAATTGGATGTCACTAGTCATCGGCGATATATTGGAAATTCCTTTTGCTTCGAGGAAAAAATATTAAGAAAGTGGTCACAAATAACTCCTTACAAATATTTTAATGTTCTAGATTTTGCCGCAAGCAAGTGCAATTGCTTCGATCACGAAAAATGAAGATCTCGATTAAAAATTCTGTAATAATCTCTACATTCCGGAATGGCAGTGGAAAGTCAAGCAATATGTAATCCATGATAGAGATAATTTCCAAACGAAAGGGCAAAAATTTGTGTTTGTCGAAGGAAAAACAAAGTTATTTCAATTCGTAGGTTTACCAGAAATCCATAGGTTTGTAAAAAATAAAGAAAACTGTTTTTAAAAATATTGAAAATGACAACCTTGGCAACAAATTTTTGAGTGACAACTCAATCAACGACTACTACCTCGTCTTATGTCTCCATTTTAGAGACATTCTCCCGTTCTATTCTTAAGATGAATCTTTTTCCGTGTATTATTCAGTAAAGACGTACATGATAGGTAACACCGACCAATTTGCAGTTTTGGTTGCCTGTAGGCGGGCAGAATATGTATATAGATATAATCTGAGCAAGTTAACGATGGGGAGGTATCTACAATCTTACGTTCATACTAGCTACAACCATGATGTAGAGGGCAATAGCGACAAATTAAGTTGGTATTTCCGTCAATAAAGGTCATATTCACAGTTTTTTAGAGCAATAAGAGCGAATATGTTACTACCGGAATTACCAGCCTAAATTATTCGCCAGCTTTAAAAATGGTGGACTTGGTTGTTTTAATGCAAGAAACCGCTCGTTTTTTAGTACAATTCATGGTATTTATTGCATCAATGTAAATATATTTATAAAACGTTAAAAAAAATATTAAAGATTTTTCATTCTTTTTTCTTATATACGAAATTTAAAAAAACATTATATATAACTCTCAGAATATTTTGTAAACGTAACATAACTAGATGTACTATATAGGAATAACAAAGAAAAATAACATTTAATCTGACACTATATTATTGACATCCTAACCTTCCCATCTATCTCTGGCCTTGAATCTCCGGATATGTAGGACCTCGGAAAATTGTATATTATGAATGATATATATAGTGTATATCAGTGCACTATAAAATGAGGCTCAGTGGTGGTTACTTAAAAGTGTTTGGATTTTTTCTTCGTATGATTATGCGGTTAAAGTGAGTGATTTAGAAGAAAACAAAAATCTATTGAAGTAGACGGAATAAAATGAAGGTTTGATTTTTGTTACAGCGTATTGAAGGATAAGTGGCATACCTATTCGGAAATATATCGAATTTGTAAGTTTTTTCTAATTATTTCTCGATCAAAAAATAAGGCAACATTTATCATTATATAAAAAGTCAGTTGTTTCAAAATTATTCGATAAAGCGTAATATGCAGTTTTCACCAATATGTTGTTGAAAATTAATATCAATGTACATTCATCTTTTTCGTTGAATAAATTAAACGACATAACATAAAAAAGTACAGCTGCTCACAAAAGCATCCCGTCATTATGCATTTTATAGAATCGATGAAAATATTTCGAAATTATAAATAAATAAAGAATAACTAATGTATATATTACATTTATTTATTAATACTCTAAGTAATTTTATATCTTTAAGTCTAAAAGAGTTTTAAATTGAAAATAATGAAAAATGCAGTAATAAAAAGTATAAAATAAATACATGCATTTTTTACCAGCACAAAAGTATCCGTTCATTGCGGGATTACCCCAATGAAACACACGGGAAATCACTTGGGTCGCCGGGAGATATATATTTATTAGTGTATTACCAGAATAACATGGCCATAATTCGGGAAAGAAGGCTTGCAGAGAGGCGACTATTTTTTTCTTTAAATAAAGAAGGATATTCACAAAGAAAAATTGCCAACGATACGGACATTCCACGCAGTACTACATAGGTTATTATGTGTAAGTTTGCTGTTCACAATAGTTTAACTAATAAACGTACTGGACGACTAAACACATTAACCGTGGCGAGAAAAAGCAAAGTTTTGCAGGTTATTAAGAAAAAAACCCTTCTTGGGCAACCACAACAAGGTGTGGAAGCTATTCGTCTACTAATACAAAGCAGTGGGTATACTGGACGTATGGCTAGGAAAGTGAGCAAAAAAAAGGTCAAGATTTGCTACCATTTACGTGAATCAGTCTGACGAATATTGAAATAACGTTATTTGTATCGACGAGATAAAATTTGAGTTGTTTGACACTTCTAGTAGGAAATTTGTGTGATAAGCACCAAAGCGTTTAATCACGAAAATCTACAGTCAACAGTGAAATACGGAGGTGGTTCAATTCGTGGCGGTGGTTGGATTTGGAAAATTAGAGTTTATTGACGGAAAAATGGATCACATTCGTTACATTAATACATTGAAGAGGAATTTAAAAGGGAGTATAGAAAAGTTAGGGCTAGGAGTTGATTTCATCTTTCAACAGGACAATTATCTTAAACACTGCACAGCAAAAAATAAGAAATGGCTTCTACATAAGAAGTCATGTGAGAAATCAATTAAACACCTCTCCTCAGTCGCCTCACGTTAATCCAATTGAACATTTATTAAAAACAGTTCAGTCTTAGCAAAAAACAAATGTCTAACACAGAAATGCTAAAACAACACTGGAAGAATGCGAAGTGGTAAGCCCTGATGCAACAACAAAATTAGTTAAATCGATGCCAAGTTAGTTGAGAGCTATTATAAAGCTCGGTGGTTACCCTACTAAATATTAATTACCCATGTATTTAAAAAAATATGTTTACTATTTTGATCTTTCTATTTGGGTGTCCGAATATTTTTTGGTATGCTTGCCATAATGTATATTTTTATGTTTTATATTTTATTTTTTTTTATATTTCTTCTTTGACACTAACTCATTGTTAAATTTAAAGAATATGAATAAAGGAATAAAATAATTCACATTTGTTGTTTCGTATTGTTTAAGAATTACGAGATATTGTGTTTGTTTGAAGAATCCGAGCGGATACTTTTGGGAGCAATTGTATATGCTTCAAAAAAGTTTGCTACTATGAAAACCAAGTGTAAAGAGGCGCCTCACAGCAGCTTATTTATAATACTCGTGTGATATAGGTTGCATACTTATTTTCTTCATCATTTTTAATCATAGCTTCTAAGGTTGCCTATATTCCTTTATTTAAAATGTCACATTGTTTATGCGACTTTAATGTTATATGATTAGAGTCTTTTTATGATTGTATGTTAGAGCCACATATCCAATGAAATCTAACCAACAACTGTTCAGCCAACATATTCGACGAGCGAAAAATAGTTGCTGTATGTAATGATAGGGCCATTACTAAGCTAGGATTGTATCATGCGATAGAAATTGCTACGTTATCAGAAACAAGTTTGAGGGACGATGTTAGTAATTGGTCCCCGTACTAAACATTCTAGGCGGGAACGTAGCGTATAAATACATTAATTAAAATTAAAATATTAAATTATATTCTTTGAAATATGCACGCAATCCAAAAGGTATGTGCCAAAGGAAAAAATTATAAAATGTAGTTTGACTCTGAGCCCATGCTACGTAACACCCTTTTTCCAAATCGAGTTATTTATATCTTGTAAATCTACAAAGCATCTATTTTCTATAATACTGAACCCTTTTTATTGCTTACTTATTTAGTAGCACTGGAAATATGGTTCAGTATAATAAAAAAAAATTACAAGTTCATCTTGTGAAAAATGATAGTTATGATATTGAACTACTGAATTGTAGTTTAAATTAATGCGTAATTTGTAACATATCTTTTTGATATAATATCCCTAATGCAATAATAAAATATTGCTTACTTCTTCGTCCTTGCAAGGAAACCTATGAATAGACTTAAACAACTGAACGGAGTACAGCCTAACATTCAATTCACGATGGAGCTGGAACATAACGGAGTATTACCTTTTCTGGACGTTAGTATCAATAGGGGCCAAACACGGGCAACAACCAGTGTGTTCAGGACACCTGCGCATACCGATCGTTATCTACACAATAAGTCTAACCACCACCCTTGTCAGAAGAATAAGGTGGTGCACACGCTGGTAGAACGAGCACACAGGGTATGCAGTCAGGAACAGCTGCAAAAGGAATTGGACCACCTGAGACAAGCACTGCAGAGTAACGGTTATCCTGAGAATATAATCACTCGTGCCACCACGAGTAAACCTCGATCCAGGGACAAGAAATAGAAACGTTGCGCACAGATACCTACCGTGTATAAACAACACTACAGACAGAATAGGACGAGTGCTGAAGGGTTTCAACACCCGGACGGTTTTCACTCCAACAAGAAAAATGTTTAGTTTACTACGACAAGTCAGGTGCATTGTTTCTAACCAGATCAGTCCACACATTCATTTTTTGAGAATGCTGTATATCGACTTGCACCATCCAGTTAAAGTTTTCAGTTAGCCAGTAATAACAATTGTTCCTGTTAATAGTAATACTAAAGCAAAGCGTTGCCTCATCAGAAAAGACTGTGATTCACCAAGTTAGGCTGTTCTCTGGTAAATTCTGTCATTAATTTACAAAACCGTACTCTCCGATTTAGATCATCTTTTTGCCTGGAGAACAATGTGCATTTTGAAGTGTTCTAGTTTTACAGACATTTCGTGGATAGATTTCTGGGAAATCTCATGAATTTGTCCCAAGGCCGTTGTCGATAAGTATTTATTCTTTAAAGTGTTAGTAAATCATTTACACTGGTATCTTCAATGGTTGGAGGTCTTGGTACTCCATTCTTGATAAATCTTTTACTCAGCGATATATTTCGTATTTTTAAATTGTTTGATTCACGACACTTTTACTGATTTAGCGATCCAGAACAACAATATTAAACAGCAGTGCAAGCAGTCAATTCGTTCAGATTCTATAAGAGCGATGGCAAATTAAAATACAATATCAATAACTTATAAAAACAATCTGTTGCGGGAAAATGCCAATGTTTTCAAAGATGTCTTGATATTTCACTATTAAGTAGTTTTTTTATTGCGTTTTTAACAATAGTAAAGAAGGTAGTTTTTCAGTCTCTATCTGAAAAGGTAACAATATACTGATGCCTTGTTAAAAAAAATAAGAAGCATTTGCTGTCAAACCAGAAACGAAAAAAATGTGAAATAAATTCGTTATTTTTAACTTTATGCATACCAATTTTCGTTCCGAGAATTTGTACCAAACCTATATATACTTAAATTACTACAAATTTTTTTGAATGGTGATGTGCTTTGTTGGGAAATTTCTTCATCCGACAACGTACTGGAGGAAGTTTTATCATGCGCAGTTGATGACGCTTCAGCCAATAATTCAAGCTAAAAAAACAAGAGTATATACAATAAGACTATCCTCTCTAAATACCTACTATCGTTTGCTGCTCAGAGTACTTCGCGTCCAACAGTCTCAGAAATAGTAGTTTGCTATTTAATGAACCAAATATATACGGTTCTACGTTTCTTACGTTACTAAATGCTACACGTGGAGTTGCTTAGCGCCAATTTGATTGGCAGCTTATGTCTTGCGTTGCTATTGACGGATTCTCTTAAATAAATAACTATTACACCTTGCCAGGAACCGATTTCGACCAGTACGAGATTACTTTCGTGACGTCATCGATCACGTTTATATTGGACTAATTTGATCCTCAACTGCAATATTCTTTTTGCGCAAGAAAAACGGTATGTCTATTTATTTTCTCCCATTTATTAATGTTATGTTACGTATCTTATGTAAATAGTTACAGCAACTTATTTGATTCTATTGTATTTTAGCCTTTTACATACTTAGGATTTAATTTATCCTACCGTTTCGTTATTCCATTGCGCTTTTTGAAACTACAATGGTTCCAACGGCTAACAATATCGGCGTGGCGTGGGCCGAAGTAGTTGGTGTAGTTCTTTCTTTAAAACCATTGATTGTCTTCATCATCAATTGCACGCTGCAAGATTTCATTTCTGATAAAAACAGATTTGAATTGTATTCTATCTTCAATCAACCTTTTTCTTTGTTTCACTCGCTCTAAGCAGGACACCAACACAATTCCTGAGAACGATTATGATGCTGCTATCAAATTTAGTAATCCAACATCGATAGTTGATACTTTCGTTACATTGTACTCTGGTGTCTTCTACCAGAATCTTTGGGCTTTGATATCCCAGATATAGCTTCTAACTTGCTACCGTTGTTTTTGCAATATGTTTCGGTAGATGGAGTAATACAGTGTATTAAACGTTTAAAGAACGAATTTCCAGCGGGCGATAATAATATTCCTTACCTTTTTGTGGAGTATTGTGGTACTATCTTTGCTTCTCCTTTGTGTATGATCTTTAATCTAGCTACACGTGCACGTTTCCTGATACGTGGAAAGTAGCCAGAATCTTGCCAATCTTGAAAAAGGGTGATAGTTCCAATTACAGACCTGTGAGCGCAGTTTGCTCTGTCGCAAAGGTTTTTAAACTTTTACTTATAAGCGTATCTCTTTTGGTACTAAATCATATCCTTCTGTATCTCAGCATGGACTTATGTCTAATTGATTTACTGTAATCAATTTGGCGCAGATTTTCCAAATAATAGCTGAGACCGTGGATGGGGATGGCCCTTTGGATGTTATTTATACCGATAGATCATTATAAGTTCTCGGAAAAGCCGAGTTCTTTCGGTGTCGGCAAAAATTTCCTGAAATTTATTCGATCATATTTTCTAAACCAAGTTAATTGTGTTTGTTTTATTGGCTTTAAATCTCGAACCTTTTATTCCAACTCAGGAGTACCACAAGAATCGAACCTTCGCCTGCTACTCTTTAATATGAGGGTTGTCCGTAAAATAAAGTTCCCAATGAGCTGCAGTCGCAGCGTGGTTCTCCTTCTCTCAGTCCTCACTCCCTCAAACTGTCTGCAACGCCTCAGTTATGGCTTGGCAGCCGCTAGAGATGGAGCTCCTACTCGCTTCTTCTGCGAATTACGCTGTGATTCGTTTTTTTGTCCGCCAGTAGACATTCATTCGCAATTGTATGAGGTCTACGGACAAAAGTATATGAGCGTACAACACGTACGCATGGTGCAGAAAACTCAAAGACGGGCAACGCTCGTTCGAACGCCGACCGTGTAACAACCGATCTCATCAACAAATTTGGATTGTATACTGTAGCACACCCGCCCTACAGTCGAGACGTAACCCCAAGTGACTACCATCTCTTCCCCGAATTGAAGAAACACTTGGGTGGGACGCATTTCAGAATCGGAGAGGAACTGAAAGAAGAGGTTTTAAGCTACTTTCTCGACGCGGCGGGAGAGTTTCACTATTCAGACATAAAGACATTGCGTGCAAACATGCATTGATCTCAACGGCGATTATGTCGGGGATAATAGCAAAAAGTTTAAGCTTTCCAAAAATGTATCATTCAATGCCAATAAACATGTTTTTCATTGTGATAAAATTACAATTTTTCTTAGAACGTATTAAATTTCCGAAAAATTGGTCTCGGAGGGACTTGAATCCAACATCTCTATAGTCCCCTCCGAGACCAATTTTTCAAATTTAAAACGTTGAAATTGCAAGAAAATTTGTAATTTTATCATTACTAACGCCAACGGTAGTTTAGTATTAATATGGATGTTAGTTTAATTATGTTTTTCATTGTGAAAAATCATTGGGAACCTTATTTTACGGACAACCCTCGTATATACATCCATTATCTTCTAAAGTTAGTTAACTGCGCTTCATTAGTGTATGTCATCGACATTAAAATCCACCACGTTAACTCCTGCACTGATGTTGACTTTCTACAACGTAATCTGGACAAGATTCTTTCACAAAAAGGGTGTATAGAATCGATTCTAAGTATTGCATTAATAATATTAATATTGCTCGCCAATCTTCTGTTAAAGATTTAGGTATGATATAGTGTCTCGACTAGTTATGTCTTAGACGTCACAGCTACCGCCTCTAAATTATTAGGATTCATTTTTCGTACTTATAAGGATTTTACTTACAGACCGTTTTCTTCACATACGTGGTTTCCAAGCTCGAATATGCACCAGATGCTTGGTATCCTTTCTATAACATCCAAATTAATCTCTTTGAGCGAATTCACCGGAAATTTTTTATAAGAGCGATAGGCGTTATCCTATGCGAGGTAGATCTTGCGAAGAGCTAATTGAGAGACATGAGTTTGTTACGCTTGTTGAAAGAAGAAACCGAATCAGGGCTACATTTATGCAAAACATTGTCACTGGAAGAATTGTTCACTTGGTTTGTTAATACCCTTGTTAATACGCCTGGGATTAAGACCGTAACCAGCTGCTTCGCATCTGTATAGCTCGGACGAACGCACTCTGGCAAGCACCGTTGGTACTCGCGGCAAGAAGCTTTAATAACTTCAACTTAGATTTGCTTTAATTTTTTTAATTTTCATATTTTTTATTTGTTTTATCTTACTGGTATTTTTTTTTCTTTCTGATATTTACTGAATGCATTGATTTTTTCTCTTTTTTGGTTTGTTTTTGATGCATGTATTAACTTTTATTTTTTGTCCATTTTTTGGATATTTATCTGTAGGGAATTTAAATAAATTATTTTTTATCGAATTTTTTCGAAATTGATTTTGGTTCAAGTGGATATCCTTATAGATAATAAATGTGCACAAAAACTACTTCCGGATATTTTATTTATAGAGATTTTGAATCACATTGATCGTACAGCTACATGTTCCACAGATACGAGCATTGAACAAAAAAAAAAAAAAAACAATATCTTAAAAGTACATATAAAATGCATTTTATGCAATACCGTAGAAACATTAAATATGTATATAAACAAAATAGGGATTAATATTAGAGTAGAAATAGAAATAAAACTGAAATTACGACTAGAGTATTTTACAACAAAAAGTTATCATTAATAGTTTTACGAATTGTAATCATTCATTTTATTTGTGGATTTATATAAAAGCTACATATATAAAAATATTTTTAGTCGAACGTTTAACAAAGCGCAAAGCTGTGGTTGGAATGAATTTGTAAAAAATGGAAGAAACTTGGGAGTACTGTACTTTTTAATCTGTTTGAGCATTGAATATATCTTCTTCAACTAAGCCTTATGTAATTGCAAATTCATCTAATACGTCAATAATGATCATAGATAATTTTTAACACAGAATTATTGTACGGTTACAAATATGCACAATCCCTTTTGATTTGCGTTGACGTGATATACACAGTAAAGCTGCACACTATACATATTTCAGCCAAATATACGCAATAATCTTATTAGTTTATCGCAAACATAAGCTTTAATAATAAACACTTTTACACAATATTTTCATTGCTCAATATTATAAAGTACGTGTAAAAAGGAAGCAATTTTTAGAACGTACATAACATGGAGTTGGAATGGAGACCCTTATTAGGAGGACATTTATTTTAATTGACCGTACTAATTCTTAAAGAAGTGAGAGTCTAGAACAGTACAGATGAAAAATATTATTGCTGTGTTCATTTTACAATTTTATCGTATCATTTACAAAATACATTACATATTACTATAATTTATAATGCATTAATTCTTGATATTAAAGCTTGATAATCATTTTTGTGTTACAATATGTATACGTACGCATTACGTAATAGTTCTAATTAATAATAAAAACATCGAAAATTTACACTATCTATATAGTAATAAAACTGTGGAATTATAAACGATATAAAAGTTTTTGCATAGTATTTATAATGCCTGTTTATAGTACTAGGTATTACAGACTAAAAATCAGAACGTTTATCTTCTCACAACTATTTAATTCTCCACATCTCTGAAGAATTATTGTTTTATATATGAATAATGCTTTAAATACGATAGATGACAATTATAATAATAACTACTTGATCGCTCAGTATTAGACATAAACAAATACTCTACTGAAGAAATTTGTTTTCCGATAACAGTGAGCTTTACGTTAACACATTATCATGTTTTCTTGTCAATTTTCTTTTACTGCAAATAATGTTATAATCCAAGTAGATAACTTTATTGCATTGGAACTGTCGGAAACAGATATTGAAAAACAAAACAAAATATGTGATTGCAATATTCTAGAACAAGTAATATAGAGTAAAACCCATAATGCATATTGATATGATCCCACAAAATTTATAAGAATATCACTGTTAAATTGTTCCAGTTTACCAATTGCACCCGTTAGAGCAAACTACTCTTTTCTCTTTTTAAAAGGTTTTTCTAGGAAATATGACAGTCGTTATAATGTCTCAAATTTGAATATATAAAGTATAGTACTACACTAAGTTCTATGGTAAACCATCAATAAGTTGATTCGTATATAATATACGCTAGTAATGGATGGAGAGCAAAACATAGTTATCATATTTGTGAATGTTGAGAAAGACAAAGTTTCTAATAATTCATTTTCTCAAGACGCTGAGAGAGGGTGGTCAACATTTTGAAAATAATAAATATTTTAACACTTCTTGGGCACAGGAATATAATCAGCGTCATAAAGTTTGCAAGAAATGGAGAAATTGGTTATTTTCGTTTTCTTTTAAATTATAATTAACCTATTAATTTGTGCTTATCTAAACACTAAGTAAGTCCAAGTCAGATCTGTTATTTATTCGGGAATATATACCATTTTAATAGTCAAAATTAATTTGTGTTCATGTGTTACACTACTCTTAATAAAATTCTGCAGAAACCATTTTCTTAAAGTTTGAGATTCCAACGTTTGTAAAACCTCGATCTCTTATTTCATATCATGATGCGAGTTAGTAATTGTACAAACACATTTTTATAACTGCAATATGAAAAATATTTTTTCACTAGTAAAAATTAAACCCACACAAAATAGTTGCAATTTTTAATGAATGGCATTTGAATAAAAGACGTAACGGCAAATGAGATTTATAATAATAAAAAATTAATTTATCGAAATTACATTTTTCAGAATTCCATGTCTTAATATTTCGCCATTTGTTCAGGAGTTGGTAGCGCAGGTGAGGTTGGTAAAAAACCAGGGAGTTAGACTGTTGGTATAAAAAGATGATTATTATGATGATGGGTTTTCTTCACAGATATATGCGGATGGAGCCCCGAGAGAAAAGATTTCCACAGATTTTAATGAACATAGCGAGTTTAACTGCATATTTAATCGGGTTAAAGGTTATTTACTTTTTGTTAAAAGGGCAATGTTGATTTTTCATATAGACCACAAGAAATAATGTTACTAATAGTTTTTAATTGCATAATTTTTGATTTTAAAACAAGTCTGTTGGAGTGTAAGACTAACAGAATTGGTTTTGTTTACAATCTATAATGTCAAGTATTAATAGGCTCTACAGAAATACACTACGCACAAAGAGTTTACTCAGAATGTTCTGATAATATTGCGGAGAACGTGCTAGATTTGCTCTGATATAAGTGCGACGAACCCACCTCATGAATGGAGAGAGTAAATGTGTTAATATTTTATTAAACAAGGTTTTACTAGAAAATGAAGTTTTCCTCAATCTTTCACGGAGAGGGTATTTCACTTTTGATGTGTTTATATAAATTTTTGCATTTAATTATTATTGCGGTTAAATTTAAATAAACTCCCTGTATGAAAGACTGAGATCTTAAGACGCGTAATATACAAATATGTTACCATCAAACAGTATTTTGCATGAAAAACATTAGAAATCGTATCAAAATTTGTCCCGCATCCAAGAAATTAATTGTATAGATTATTATTAATAATTTATATTATTATAAATAAATAAGTACTGCGACCTTCAAAAAAAATTGGAAGTTCTCGAATTCCAAATTTACTTACTCAATTTTGAAAATCAAATTTTGTTGATCCGAAAGCTTGTAGTTATTTAAAATTTCACACACTGTGACAACATTTGTTTGAAACGCTACATAATTTTCCAAAAATAGCATTATTTTGTTTCTGCTCAGTTATAGAAGCGACATCTACTTCAAAATAGTTTTCAGATAAGCAAAAATCAATTGCATAATTATATTTAAGAAAGTGGAAATAAAAACTTTCTCGTTAAGTACAAACATAACGGTTATTGTATGTTGAAAAGATGGAATAATTAATATTCATTTCATTTTTTTCGCAATAAAACGATTCTAAAGAAATAAATGATTCATATATGGGACATACATGGATCCTCATGTTATAGTTTCTTCAAAATAGTTTCTTAAGTGACACAACTACATTTTTCAATATTCTACGTCAAAAATGGAACATAAACACAAATTCTTGCTTCCTACTGAAATACGAGGGATGTCCAATTCCATAGGTACGTTTGCACGTTGGCAATGTGTATATGTACTGAATAAGTGGCTATTGTCATTGCCTTAGGTTCAGTACAACGTGTGCAGTGACAGCCGCACAATATCAGTTCCGATCGAAATATAATCCAAGTTTGAAGTGTCATTCGTTTTTTGCATGCAAATAATGAAACACCTACCCGAAATTCATAAAAAAATATTGAAAAAGAAGGCGTTATGAGTCGAACATAAGTTAGTGTTTGGTGTAAGCAGTTCAAAAGTGGACGCACAGCTCTGAACAATGATCTAGAAGGTGTGCGAAAAAATCATCAACAACATCCATTTAAGGTCGATACGCTGATTCGAAGAGATCGTCGGTTAAAAATACGGGAAATTGTTCTACTGGCCGGCATTCCTAAATGTTTTGTTCATAAAATCGTATCTGAATTAAGCTATCAAAAAGTTAAAGGGTATCAAAACTGTTGACCGACCAACACAATATACTCGGAATGGTGGCGGTAATGGAACCTTTAACGCGCCATCGTCAGGAAAACGGATTTATAGAGTCCATAGTTACAGGAGACGAAACGTAGGTTCACCACCATAATCCCGAATCAAAAAAGACTCTACGACGTGGAAGGATCAACACTGAAAAAATGTAAAAAACTTCAGCAGTCTGCAAAAAAAGACAATGGTAACTGTGTTCTGGAATATACAACGCATTTTGTTCATAGAGTTTTTACCACTGAAAACGACAATCAACAGCGATATTTATTGTCAAACTCTCGAAAAACTACACCAAGTCATTCGACAGAAACGAAGAGGAAGGTCAACGAAAGGATTCAGGTTGCTGCATGCAATTGTGAGGTTATTATATCTATCCGCCCTATAGTTCAGACCTGGCTCCTTCTGATTTTCATTTGTTTGAGACGGTGAAAGCTGATTTGTCGGGTAAAAGGTTTGAAGATGACGAACTTCAAGATGAAAGTAAGGCAGTATTTTTAAAAAATATGGATCGCAGCTTTTACGAAGAAGTTATACAGAAGCTTGTGCCTCGCTGGGTTAAATGCCTTAACATTGGCGGCGATTATGTTGAAAAGTAGCCAACAGTTCACGCTTTTACTTAGTATATGTTTGATTTCTATAAATAAAGTACCTTGTCTGTAATTCACAAATGTAACTTAGTAACCGAATATCTGTCGTACGTTCCTTTGCTTATTTGATGTTTAATTTCTTATTGCTGCGTTTTAACGGAGTAACACCAAATTGATTACCAAGTAATTTTATTCAGTCGTAATTTTACAATCTTGAATTATCATTATTACTTTTCAAACTTGCAATAGTTTAATATCAATCGATTAAATACTTTTTCATCGAAAATCGTTTTCTTATTGGTAAGAATTAAATAACTTCTTGAAGATTCATTAACAATCTTTAATCTTTCATCCGTTTAACGATTTATTATTATAACATATAGTTCTATGTAAATTCGTAGCGTAATTAAATCGTAGTTGCATGTATAGTTAATAAAATAGGGTACGAATATCTATTTTCATTCAAATTTGTATGAAACATAATTTTGAATATTGAAATGCTACAACTATGTCAATAACAATGGAGTATTCAAACACAAGTAACTTCATTCCTTAATTTGAATCCCATAATCAATATCACGAAGTCATAATGTTGCACATGTAAATTTATTTACGCCACTGCTGTTACAAAAATAACATATTCGATAGCTCGGAATATAAACCAACAATAGCAACTAAGATCACAAGCTTCTTACTTTCAATCAATATCGACTGTTAATCAATATAAATGCATAGCAAAGCAATTTTTCAAAATTCATACAATCTGGCATGTTTATTCATATCTCGAGCTATGTATCTTTATAATTTTGGTAACACGTTAACTACTAAAAAATCTAAACGGTCAACACTTACTTAAAATTGTTAATAGGACTGCTTTAAATATTACACTCGTAATTTAATATTGTAGGTTGTACAGACACTTACAGGGACGAACTAAAGATTAAATACACAGATATCACTTAAAATGGAAATAAATATTATATTCCATATATATTCCAACAGCACAATGACTCCAAGCATATCGCGCGTTTGGTGAAGGATTGGTTACTGTATTATGCTCCATGTCAGCTCTGTAGTCCTCCCCAACCACCAGATTTAAATTCAATAGAGCACGTTTGGAAATTGTTGGCTCGCAAAATTGATTATACTTCAAAAAGCAAAGACTCTTTTACGGAAGCTCTAACAAAGACCTGGTCAAGAATCATGATATACGAAACAAAAAGAACTTAGTTCTATCTATACCACTGCGTCTAAAGGCAGTTATTGGAGCTCGCGGTGAACCAACCTAATATTAATTTAAGTTTACATTTTTCAATTTAATTAAAATTAGCCAAAAGAGATATATGTTTATATTGTATTTAAACTTATGTCCAGCATATTTTTTGTCTCGTGAATTGACCGTTATCTATACAACAAAATATTCTCTTTAGTTTTTATTAGTGTTTATTATTAAGTAATAAATACACTGCATACATACATTTGTGTTACAATGCTTTATTTTTAGCTTAAGTGATGTTTGTGTATTTAAACTTTAGTTCCTCACTGTAGAATCAGATGGTTTTGTTTGCATTTAGAATCATTTTTACCTGGAATTTTTATCCCTTGCAGTATAATTTCTTATATTAATAAAAGCAACTGAAACTACGCCAATAAAATCGACACAGTTCAAATGCAAACATCTTTTGAAAACAAATTAGTCCTATTTTGGTCCTAATGCAATTGTGAAGACCTTTGGTGGTATATATTATGATTTATCACGACTAAGCAATATTCTAATACGAAAGGGATAAATATCAATTTATTTGGAGATTCTACAGTTTTAATATGTATGTACATACATTAATATTACAACAAAGTATTAACACATCTCTCAAGATTGGAATGTAAACGAAACATCAACTATGCGTTACACTTACTTTGCTTTTAAAAACAAATATGAAGCTTACCAATTAAATAAACACAAATATTGCTTAGTCTTGAAGTTAACGTCCTTCTTGTTTATAAGTTCCTAATGTGCTTCGACCGTTTAAGTAAAATACAACTCGACGTAAGCCCAGACGCTGTTTTTGCTAGTTGGGAAATGTTTATACATCTCCTGGGATAGTCTATTTTCTCCGAAAATACCTGGAAGTATAAGAAACAAGTTCGATCACAAAGAAAAACTTTTTAATGCGAAAATACATTGAAATAATTAGGTACTCGTTTAGATGTCTGAAATTATTAACCAGAATTAATTTGACTGCAAATTATTTGGTGAAATCTGCATAATACGGATATTGTAGAAGGCCCAATAATTTCCTATCACAGATCCTTTTACCATTCTGTTATGATTGCCGTTATACGAGGGTTGTCTTTTAAGTTTTGCATATAGAGCTGTGATAAAACAGTAGATGGCTTTTAAAGACTTTATATTTTTTTTCGAAATATTCTGCTCGAAGGGCAATGCCTTTTTGCATACGCTCGGACCAACTCCGGAAGCAGTTATTCCACTCATTTGTTGATACAGTCAAAATTGCGTTTGTGAAGGCATCGACTGCTCCTTTTGACCGCGTAGTCCGTTCTTGGTTTTCGAAAGGAAAAGAAATCATTGGAACTTAGGTCCACATTGTACGTTTTGTTACGTTAACAATTCAATGTCTTGTGTGTTGTATGCCAGCTTGCATTGTCTTGGTGGGTTGGTTTTTCGATGCTCGGCGATGACTTGCGACAAGCAAATGGTTGTATACCAATCGGTAGTATCAGTTCTTTGATATTGTAGAAGAATTGTGGATACATGACCTGCTTTCGAGATAAATATCGGGACCATCTTTTTGGAAACAGTTCGAGAATGGTTGATTTTGTTGGCTTTTCTTCACCTTGAGACACCCAACGAGACGACTGGCACCTTTTTTTTTTTTACTAGTATGACTAAAACCAAGATTCATCACCGTTGACGATGTTGTACAAGTTTTTAGAGTTTTAGGCGTTGAAGCGGTCTAGATTTTTTTGACATCAATACATCATAGCTGCTTTCTATTCTTCGATCAACAGATGCAGAATCTAACTGGAAACTAATTTTTTATATACAATTCTTCATGCAAAATTTTTTGAATTGAGGACTTTGAAATTCCCAATGATGCCTCAATCTCGCGATATGTCACTTGTCGATCTTCGTCGATGATCTTGGGTGCAGTGTCGATGTTTTCCCGAGTGACTTCCGTTTTTGGGGCATCTGCTCTTGGATCGTCGTTAAGACTAATCAGTCCACGTTTGAATTCTCCATACCAACGAGAAATTGTTGGCTGATGTGGTGCTTCATTGCCGAAAGCAGAAACCAATTCAGCGAGGCATTCTTGTTGAGATAATCGTCTTCGAAAATTATAAAATTATTTTACGGATATATTCTCGGTTTAATTCTATTTTTGAATTAACTTGTCAATTTTGACAGTTCGTTATAGCTACACAACTACACGTATCGCATTGAAACTTTGGATTTGGGTAAACTAAAAATGGAGGTTACTTTTTCGTACTGACATTTGATTAATGGTGCCCTCTATATGTCAATATGCAAAACTTAAAAGACTTCCCTTGTACATCGGATGCGTAAAAAAGAAATTATGTCTAGGATGAATTGTTTAATTTTGATAATAATTTACTAATTCTACTCTAAAAAGCAATAGCTCTGCTCACCTTAAGCAAATCATGGATGAACTAGTGGTTTTCAAACATCTTGGATATCAAATAATGTTAGGAATAAATTCAAACTAAATGACAATGAGCCCTGAATTTCAAATATGAATAGGTAATGGACAGACAACTCTATAACAAATGCATTTCAACGGCATACGAAGGTTACGCCATATTCAAGTTAAAAGGGATAAAACATTGTGTGTCTTTCACTACTTTTATCGCATTATTGGAATATCTCTTCTTTTAAGACCAATTATAGTTGTTTCAATTATTATTTGTATACTACATATCTTAATTTGACTACAAACTATCGATTTGATTCGGACTTAAACATAACTGTCAACGACGGGTAAAGATCCTTTGAAACAAGTACAGTTGTGTTTATGCGTTTAAAAGGGCTGAAAACCTTTGAGCAAAGCAGGTAATGCAGACGACAAGTGATTTAGTGAAGATATTTACTTAGAATTTTATGTATAAAAACAAACAAATATAAAACTTGTTATTGGTATAAACCTCTTGTTATTGATTGTTAAAGATGGCAACAAGTAATAAGATGTAGGTATGTACTCTACGTGACTTTATTACAAAATATGCTTGATAAATATTAAGCGATAACTTAAAATACTATTATATATAAACGATTCAATATCAACTTATATATATTCAACATCAAAATTGTTCGAGGAAAAGAAAAATACTAAGAAGGCAAGTGGTATAATTTGTCAGGCTCACGTTTTACATGTAAAATTGTAAACAAATGCAAATGCTGGAAAAATCACGTATGCTGTATATGTATAATCAGAGGTTTTGAATGCATCCTTTACATCTCTCTTAGGAGCATTTGTAGGTAACCATAATCTTTATATATTTTGCAATATAAGCAGTATATCATTTATGTTCTACTTCACGCTAGGTTCTAAATTAAAGGAATAATTTTGTAATATAAATATACTCTTTGATTGTTTTTAACAGTTGAAAACTATGAGTTCTTTGAAAACCACAAAGCCGATAGCAAATAAGGATATTGGAACTGAAACCGATTAAATATGGGAAAGATATTTGCAAATGTCATTGCTTATGTTTATACGAGGTGTGGTTCAAAATTAATGGCCGATTGCTTATAAAAAGCGATTGGCAACACTGATTAGTTTGCGTATGCATGGTAGCGGTAACTCGTCTGTTATGAATGTAACCTCCATATTGCCGTCAGTTCATTGTTGTCTGCTTTCGCAAGATGGTACATTAATATGAGTGTGGTAACAACAAATTCCGCTAGTCGCAAAATTCGACGAGTGATTAGATTTTTAAATTTAAGGACACAATGCTACAGAAATTCATCGTCGATTGTGTGAAATATATGTATATGCCTAATGCAATGAGTGAAGGGAAAGTGAGGCAACAGTGCCGTAAGTTTAAGGAAGGAAGGTCATTGAAATGTTCACGAAAAGCAGATATGTGGTAGAGCTATTGTCCGGACTGACGATTTCGTTGTGTGTGTGAATGTAAAAGTAGGAGAAAATCATCGCTTTGCGATGGGCAAACTTAACTTAATGTTAACTCGGGAGTATACCGAGCCCACCCGAAAAAGTACTGTCGCTCTACTTGATGGATGTTGGTTTAGAACGCATAATACCTGAGTTGCCAAATTCAAGTGTAGACCCTTTTAGGACTGGACCACCGAGCCGTTGAGAATCATAATTGAAACACTAGTCTATCAAAAACTGCGTACTCGATGGGAATCGAAAATAGCATCTGCATGTGTTCTTCTCGACTATTTTAACCACAAACGAGATGAATATTTTTCCCATATAGTCACTGGTGATAGACTTCGTACTACAATTCTGAGATGAAACAATACATTCACTATGGTTCACATAAATCGAAACAAGTTTAAACAAATTCAGTCTCAAAGGAAAATAATGACAATTGTATTCTAGGACCACAAAGATGTGCTTTTCATTAAATTTGTGGAACTTGGAAACAATGCCGATGATGGAGAATGCTGAGATCAGGAACTCTTTTCTTTCATGATAATACACATCCGCGCACAGGCTGCATACACTAGCAAAACAATTCAAAAATTCTGATGGGAGATTTTTGATCATCTCCCTGATGTTTAAGAGATGGCTCTTCATTTATGAATATAGACTTAAAAAACGTAGTTTTAAGGTAAGTATTATAATTACTAGAGCCGCACAATTCAGTTTGCATCCCAGTGCAGATTGGTGAGTCGTCATATCATCTAACCAGTGAATCGTTCTCATTTCAGTTTTGCAATAAAGGTCGAAAATAGTACAGTGTACACTTTGGTACGTGTTGATGCTGTAAAGTGCTTCTTAAATAAATAATGTCGAACATACGGTCGAAAAAAAGTGGCGACTTGCTAGTTAAATAAATATAGGGGAATTTGAAGACTTGAATTATAATGGTTTGAAAATAATTTAATGAATTTGTGATCGACTGTTGTTATGGGGTAAACGGGACTGTAGGAAACATGTACGCAGTACGTATTATTGTGATAGCGGCTACATTGGAACCTCTGCAACAATCGCATTGCTTGTTATTAGTTAACCTTTTTAGACACTTACTGACTAAGCAATTATAAGGATGGTGCTGAATCTATTAGATGAATTTAACCTTTCAAGGTAAGTGTCAATGTTTGACTGGTGGTACCACAACCATCCACTATGGTGGCTGTAGTATTAAACAAATATGTGATCACACCGATAACTTCTTACATATTAATGTGCTAACTTCATAGGCTACACCTTATAGCTGAAAATGTCATCGAAAGGTAAATAAATTAATGTAATCTACTACAAAAGCAGCTCTAAAATTCCTAAGACGTATTCGATTTTTTAATTTTATAAACAGTGTTTCGACGTCTCTAAACCACCAAAGCCGATTCTTGCTCGCTGGGGAACTCCACTGTTGTCATTAGTGGAAGCACAAATATTAGACACCGTGCACACACAGATACGTGATTTAAGTGACACAAAAGATTGCGACAAGGCTTAATAGTGTTTTAAAAAAAGATTTAGACTTTGCCAGATTAACACATATCTGTAATGTATTTGCGTTAGTAGATTAATTTAATTATGTCAATATTACATACATCGGACAAAAAATACCAAATGTTATAGAGTTAATTGAGCTCATTCACGCGATAAACGCTGTTCAGAGGGTAAGAGTTTTAGAAACCAGGTATAAAGTATAACCAGGTACTTGTTATTATTATTATATTACTTTGATTACATATTTTATTTGAATTATTGATCCCAACACCATTTTTTTTGCCTTTGAAAAGAAATACAACAAATCTTTGTCAATTGTTAGAAATAAAAGAAAAACGTTTAAAATGTATTTACTGAAACAGTTAATTTAACATAGTTTGGAATAGATCATAAATAACGCAACGCTTTGTTCTATTACAAACTCACTAACAGGTGCTCTTAAAAGAGATATCGTATACGTACTGTTAAACTTTCGTTGTTTGACAAAGGACAACTTTAAAGCGTTTGATAGTATCGTACATCTGTGCTGTTGCGTTATAGTTCGTTGTATAGCAACATAACTACAAAACCGGGAATATTCATGTATGATTTGTAAAGTTGATCATTAAAGTCTTTTTACGCTTCATTTTGTGATTCAAGATAAAGTACCATAGCTTTTATTACCTTAAACGAATTTGGTATTTCTTCTATTGTCCTGTGCACTAATGTCCCGTTCAGATAGAGAACATTCGCAGCCCGATCCTCTGGTAACGTTAAAGTTTGATAACTAAACGTCGCTTCTCTTTCCATCCGCTTTAGTACTTCCTGTGCTTCCTTTCCGGCTCCGATACATAGTAAATTAGGTCCTCCCATTGTCACAAAAGATTTCAAATGTTTGGACTCTGGTACCTATGTGAAACAGAGATAAATTTAATAAATATTTTTTACTTTATTCTTAGTATCTCTTGCATGAATATTAAGAATATATACGTACTTCTTAATGAATTATATGTAAGATAGTAAACATTATAATACAGCATCATCGATGATGGTCGTCTATTAGATATACTGAAAGACACAAGAAATATTTTCGGTCTCGTAGCTTTTTGACTGCATTAAAAAGATATGAGCACCTGCACCTCATGAATTCCTTTTAAATGCAAGCCGATGACGACATTAACATGTTCTTGACCTAGCTATAAAAAATATTTTAAAATGCTTAGCAAGCTTTGGAATATTAATTGCATTTTTTTAGCTCTCTCTCAAAAAAGATGTGGTGAAGCACAGTGGAGATTCTTTCATAGTGTGAGTCTGTACGACAGCAAATGGTGTCGACATATTAGGCTTTGTCGATGGAATAATTGATAACCGTATGTACATTAACATTTAAAAGGACAATTACCTTTCAGGCGTAGACAAACTGGGTCTTAAAGACAAAACAATCTTCTTAGAAGATAATGATCCCAATAATGATCTGGTGCGAGAATGGTTACTGTATAACGTTACGAAAGAAGTTACGAAGGCGACCTGAAATGTTTCCGGAATCGACAAGAAAACACGGTATTGGTATTGTTTTTTAATTCTACTTTTCGATGTAGTCTCCTCGGAAATCAATACGATTTTTCAAACAGTACTCCAGTCTCTTCAAGCCGTCGGAAAAGTAGGATTTTCGAGGTCTGCAAAATAGCCACTTGTAGCGGCGATGACCTCTGCATTTGACGCAAATCTCTGCCCTCCCAGTGACTTTTTCAGGTTCGGGAATAGGAAAAAGTCGCTGGGGGCTACGTTCGATGAATATGGAGGATGAGAGACTAATTCGTAGTGCAACTCATTCAATTCGGACACGACGATGCGGAATGAATGAGTCGGTACATTGCCGCTGTAAACGAGACCGTTTCTCCTTCAATACTGCATTGAATCGGGTCAATAAATCGCTGTAGTATTGCCCTGTGATCGTCCTTTCCTTCTGCAGATAGTCGGTGAGGATCACACCTTGGGAATCCCAAAAAATGGTCGCTAACACCTTTCCGGCCGATGGAACGGTCTTTACTTTCTTCTCAGCCGATTCGCCTGGAAAAGTCCAGTGCTTCGACTGTTCCTTGGTCTCCGCTATGTAGTGGCAGATCCAAGTCTCATCCAAGGTTACGAAACGCATGAAGAAATCCCTTGGATTGTATTGTATCCTGGCTAGATATTTCTTCGAAACGGTCAACCGATTTCGTTTTTGCTCCGGTGCGACCAAACGCGGTATCCATCGCGCCGAAAGCTTTTCATACCCAAAATTTCGTAGGATATGGCCAACGCGTTCTTTCGAGATGTCTGTTGTCTCTGCTATCTCTTTCAGCTTGAATCGGCGATCGGCTAACACGACATCATGAATCTTGCTGACCATTTCATCGTTGGTAGCGGTTCTTGGGCGTCCACTGCGTGGTTCGTTACTTGTGCTTGTGCAACCAGGTTTGAACTCGCTCACCCAGAATGATGGTCGAAAATGATGAAGTATATCCGCCATGAACCTTTAGCAAAATATTTCGAATTTCCGGGGCCGCTTTCCCAGCCATCCGGAAGTGTTTTATCACTGCACGAAATTCGATTTTATCCATTTTTGCGAAACCGCCCGGCTTTCTACACAAAACACACTCTTAAACAACAACTATTGACAGTAAACGTCTGAAATTTTAACAGTTGAAATAAAAAGGCGACTCTTGCCGACCAATGAACCTCCGTGCGCCATCTCTTGTCGATTCCGGAGACATTTCAGATCACCCTCGTAGAACATCCTCCGCAGTCGTCTTATTTAAACGCTATAAAGCATTTATGGGATTATCTCAAAAAGCAGTTAAAGTTTGCAAGGTAATATCGAAATCGAGCCTTAAGACTGCTTTGTTTGAGAAATCGGAGAAAATACCACAGGAAACCACCCGAAAGGTAGCACTTTCTATCTCATCACGACTCTCTGTTGTAATACAGGCCAAAGGGGGGTCACACTTCTTATTAGAATTCATTTTTAGTCGATTTTGAAAGCGTATGTATACCTATGTGAGTGCGCCTTAACGCCAAAAATCAGAAACTTTGTAATCTTATGTCTGTGTATAGAGAATACGTTTTTTAACCTTTTTTTTATATATATCAAATAAATTATTTTCCAAAAGAAAAAGTAGTTTGTTGCTCGTTTTATCAAAGAACTACAAGAAATCGTTGCCGTATGTATACTTATGTGAGCCTGTGCATACAGAAATTGCAAGGCTTAGTTCTCGGAATATCTTCCAGATTACAAAAGAAGTATTTATCATAAAATGACTCATGGTCTTCAGTGCTGACACAGAAATCTTATCTCGTTGACCGCATCCGGACACTACATCATCTTTATTAAATAGAATTACATATTAAGAACGTACATACAAACATTAGCTTAAGATTAAAATGATGCCTTCTCGTTACGGTGAAATCTGTAACCATATAATACAGTTGTGGCCATATTTATTCGCCACTCTCGTTTTGAACGTGTTACACGACTATTATTGTATTTCTAAGAAGCAGGGTCGATGACGGACTTAACTAGGTACCTGGTAATGAGGGTTTAATAGTTTATTGTAGGCCATTCTGAGTAAAATAGAAAATAGACGTAAAATTGTAATTTCTGAATATTTCTTCAGTCTTTCTTAAAAGTTGTAAGAGTAAGGTTGAGCTAGTTAGAGTGAAGATATTGTGTCTGTGATTTTGTCTGTGTAATACGATAGTATACAGTAAAAAGTATTGCCGAAAACACGCGAATTGACGGAGGTAGAGCGAGGACAAATTGTGGTGTTAGAAAAGCAAGGGTTGTCGGTGTCTGGTATTGCCCGACAAGTGAAATGTGCGCGTTCGACAGTTAGAATGACGATAAAACGATACAAAGAGAGTGGATCTTTGACAAACAAACCGAAAACTGGTCGAAAAAGGAAGACAACTAGCAGAGATGAGCGAGTCGTAGAGCGGATGTCTTTGCGAGACCGGAAAAAAAGGTCTAAACAGCTTTCCAGTGAGCTTTTCCGGCTACATAATGTTGTTATTTCTCCTCGCACGGTTAGAAGACGCATATTTGAATAAAATAAACGTGGATACAAAGCTCGACATAAACCACGGTTGTCTCCACAACAAAAGAAAAAGAGACTGCTGTGGGCTAAAAGTCACCGCGACTGGACCATTGACAATTGGGCCAATGTTATGTGGACGGATGAGTCAAATATTGAGATAAGTAATACATAATTATTGTATTTGCGGTATTCTGTATTCAATTCCTGGTATCTACAGTGTTTTTATTCTTTTTAATGGGTTCCAAAATGTAACAGTATTCATGTTTTTGTTGGTAGCTTTGTGGTAAACCTGGACCTCAATACGTGCGACGCAGGCGAGGAGAGGCCTTCCATCCAGACTGTATCATCCCGACTGTCAAGTTTGGGGGTGGTAGCATAATGGTTTGGGGTTCCATGAGTGCAACAGGCGTCGGAGAACTGTTCGTCTGCGAGGGCCGAATGAACAGTCGGACGTACATCGACATGTTGGAAGAAGTTCTGGAACCGTGTGCGTTAAAATTATTCGTTAATGATGAGCCAGACCAACAAGATAATGCACCGTGCCATAAATCTCGCGAAGTAATGCGCTGGTTCGAGGAAAATAACGTGCGGGTCCTGGAATGGCCGGCACAATCCCCGGACTTATCGCCAATTGAGCATTTACGGTACATTTTAAAGCGAAATGTAGCTAAATACTCATGTACCACAAAGCAGTGCTTAAAAACAAAAGCATTCGAAGAGTGGAATAAAATCACCCCCGAACAGTGCTACAACTTAGTGAGCAGTATGCCCCGACGAATTCGTGCGGTGATAAAAGCCCAGGGAGGAGCTACCAAATATTAAGCAATATCTGTATATATCTGTATACACTCACAATGAAACATTTTCATCGATCAATTTTCTTTTATTTCTGATATATTCGTCGGAATAAAAAACAAAAAAGGGTGGCGAATACATATGGCCACAGCTGTATATATACTATATGGTTATATATAATTGCTTCTTAAGTTGTTTCTTATCAATTGATTGTCTGCTTTATTAAAGAACCATGAATACTCTTTAAAATAGAAGAAAAGCAAGCAATACGCTTAACATTTTCTTTTATAGCAGTAAACAGTATAAAGCAGGAACAAATTTAACGAGTCGGCAGAAACATTGCTTTTTCCTTTAGTTTGAGCAAATGCGTGCATTTAAAAAGGTAATTACCTTTTATATTTTGTATATTTATGTCCGTAATTAATTTACCGACTGTTCACTATTTTATTATAATGTATGTAATAAACACGTAGAGAATTGAAACAGTTATATCATAATAAATCAATTTTAGATGCAGGAAATATTTGCAAATACTCATAAACAAACTACGCAGTAAGCACATTGTGGAAATAATATGAGAAATATTAATAATAGAAATTGATAACCTTTCTAAGTAACAACATACCTAAAATGATCTAGACATTTCACAATTTCATGTTTATAATTTTTCTCTTTACTATTTTACAACACATAAATGTAATTTATCTAGGAACAAGAAATAAATTAATTTACTGACTATTGCTGCAAAATGCTTTATATTGCATTCCATTCTGAGTGCATTATTTTACCAGCAAAAAATAGGCGTAGATTATCAGCCAAAATATATTTCAAACACATTTCACAAACTACAAACAAATGTTACTTCAATTACAATCGGCATAGACAAACTACTAGAAGCGACAAGCGTGTAGTATGTGATTTTCAGTACGGATTGGTGTAGCGTGCAGTTGGTCGAAGCGCCAAGGTGCACGCTCACCTGGAGAATACCCTGAGTAAGATCACCCGTAACCAGTGTTTGAGGTTTTACCTTAATGGGCGTGCATGGAAATTCGGGAAACGCAGCTGCCAGCGCTCTTGCACCTGCTTCGTTCGTCCATTCAGAAATTCCGACAAAGAACTCTTGCCCTAAACAAATTTAAACAAGATTAGATACATTGTATTTTTTAATCTTGTTAAAACATAGGCTTTATAACTAGTTTTACCGATGTAAAAAATACGTATTACGGTATCTCATCTAGCCAACTTCTTGATCAGCTTTATCAGGTAAGTTCTAATGGGAAGTCCCCAGTAATAAGCATTTGGGAGATAAGAAGTTAATGTAATGTCACATTTAAAAATATCAATGTCGAAAATTAATATCAAATATAAATAAAAAAAATTGAAATGACTATAGTTACCCTATTAATTTTTTCCTAAACTTTTGAAACAGTTTTAAAATTTAATATTAAAACAATCAAAGAAGTGCAAATGAAAGTGTAATATAGGGAAATAAAATACCTATTTTGTATTGTGCCATATGTGTGCGTGATACTACTTACTATAGGCACTTGGAGTGGGAGTATTGTCCCTAACCACGTACTAGCAAGCAGTGTCCATTTAGCAGTTGTAGTATGGTGTCGAAATAAATCAGTATAAAATAATTGGCTGTTTAAATATAATTAGTAAACATCACAGAAAGTTTATAAATCGTGTATCTTGCATGAAACATTTTTATAGTATTTTTTAGATTGATATAAAATGATTTTCTTAATTTGAAACACGCAAATGTTATTTTGGGTAATATACGAGGGCTACCTGAAATGTTTCTAGAATAGGCAAGAGCTGGCGCACGAAGGTTGAAGTGGATTCATTGGTCGGCAAAGGCAACTATGGCAACTGTCAAAATTTCAGACGTCTACTGTCAATAGTTGTTGTTTAAGGGTGTGTTTTGTGTAGAAAGCCGGGCGGTTTCGCAAAAATGGATAAAATCAAATTTGGTGCAGTGATAAAACACTTCCGGATGGATGGGAAAACGGCCCCGGAAATTCAAAATACTTTGCTAGAGGTTCATGGCGGATATACTTCATCATTTTCGACCATCAGCTTCTGGGTGAGCGAGTTGAAACCTGGCCGCATAAGCACAAGTGACGAACCACGCAGTGATGTCCAAAAACCGCTAGCAACGATGAAATGGTTGGCAAGATTCATGATGTGTTAGCCGATCGCCGATTGAAGCTGAAAGAGATAGCAGAGACAACAGGCATCTCAGAAGAACGCGTTAGCCATATCCTATACGAAATTTTGGATATGAAAGAGCTTTCGGCGGGATGGGTACCGCGTTTGCTCACACCGTAGCAAAAACGAAATCGGGTGACCGTTTCGGAGGAGTGTCTGAGCGGGATACAACACAATCCAAGGGATTTCTTCATGCGTTTCGTAACCGTGGACGAGACCTGGATCCGCCACTACATAGCGGAGACCAAGAAACAGTCGAAGCAGTAGACTTTTCCTGGCGAATCGGCTCGGAAGAAAGTAAAGACCGTTACATCGGCCGGAAGGGTCATGGCAACCATTTTTTGGGATTCCCAAGGTGTGATCCTTATCGACTATCTGTAGAAAGAGAAGACGATCACAGCGCAATACTACAGCGATTTATTGACCCGATTCGAGGCAGTATTGAAGCAGTAACGGCCTCGTTTACAGCGAAAGAAAGTGGTAGAAAAGTTTTCCACCAATTTTACCACGACAACGTACCGGCTCATTCATTCCGCATCGTCGTGTCCAACTTGAATGAGTTGCACTACGAATTAGTCTCTCATCCTCCATATTCACCGGACCTAGCCCCAGCGACTTTTTCCTATTCTCAAACATGAAAAAAATCACTGGGAGGCCATGGCCGGTACAGATGGCTATTTTGCAGACCCCGAAACATCCTACATTCCCGACGACTTGAAGAGACTGAAGTACCCTTTGAAGAAGTGTACTGATCTTCGAGGAGACTACATCGAAACATAAAAATAAAAGACCACACCAATACCGTGTTTTTCTTGTCGATTTCGGAAACATTTCTGGTCGCCCTCGTATTAAATACTATCATGTAACATGATACTATAATAAACATATATGAGAAGTATTGTTGTTGTACTGTTGAGTTTAAAACAGTCTGAGAATAAAATTTTGACACAATGTGGCAACCGCGTTGGCATTTCCCATAAGAACAATACTGGGTTTTAAGTTGCGAACGGACTATAAGTATGAATAATCTATGCGGAAGCTTTAATGAATCTGCGAAAATGGCGCGATAATCATGCGGATTACCAATCTACTATTTTAAATAATCCTTGTATTAAAAACGTTTAGTAGTATCTCCATAAGAGTAATATCATATGATCGAGTAATTTTACCGTCTAGCAAACCATGACATTTTCCTTCTTTAAACTTAAGTTGGTAGAATAACTTTAAAAACGTATAAATTGATTTACACTGTGGCGTTAGTGACAGCCAATTAACCAATACAGTACAGATGACAAATGTAGTTTATTTATCACTATCAAATCACTACTCACTACCTTATATAGATATTTTGAAGGTTTGCTAGAGGGTAAATTTATATGATCATATAGTATTTCGAAGCCTGGGTGATATACTCTATAGTTAAGTATGGTAAAAGCGCACAGCAAAATATTGGGCATGGGTCGAGCACACGTCCAACAAAGTTTAATAATCTTTGTTAATTATTGCGTTCGGAGTTTTGCGCGGTCTTATATAAATATAAGAAGTTTTTTTTCATAGCGAACTCGATTTGCTGAAAACCTATGCAAGCATATTTGATATTGTATGTACTTAGCCTGACTTATCTAGTTTTATGTTTTATAAATTATTACTTATTTTATTTGCTTAATAGGTAAGGTAATAAGGTGTACAGTGTGTCGCCCGTTTTGGTTTGTATGTATTATAAAAATAAAAGTAATAGATCTTATAATTTCACGCTAGAATTTACATAAACATCTCATCTCCATCATCTATTTTCTTCGAAATTGTTTAAGAAAAGGAAACGAATTTATAACAAAAACAATACCTGTAAATAGCACGTCTCCGCCATCTATCCTAGCGTCAGGGTCTGATATTTCTATTATGGGCAAGTCTAATTCTTTTTTCAATACGACCCTTATACTTTCTACCTGAAACAATAGACAGTAATCAAAACAAAGTTTATATTGCGTACGTTATAGTTGAATTAAGTAAATCGGATGAATACAGGGGAATAGTTATTATTAAACAAGAGTATAGTTATTATTAAACACAAATTATCAAGCTCTACCTATTTATTAAGATTGAACTGTTCTTAAATATAAAATTTACACCGTGTTTTAAATTTTTTTGATCGTATAACATTAATAACGACTGTGACGGAAATCACGCAGCAACCATCAACTAAATATATAAAGGTAAATATAAGTGCATACGAATTATAATTAAGTCCCACTTCATTAACTATTATGATTGCCTCAATGATTTTTTAAATTATTTTTATGTGAATAGTGAAAAAGTAGCGAAAGAAATATCTAATACTAGTTTGTATGTATTATTTATTTATTTATGATATATCTGCATCTATTTTATGTTGATTTATTTTGTGATATTTCTATTATACAGAAATTAATGTTAAGCTTAGTTATAAAAACAAAAAACGATATTCTCCTATTTGAATTCAAGATTGGATCGATGGGGAGTGAATAAAATTGTTACAATTACAATCAACACATTCAATATTTAAAATTTCACTGCTTAACTATTTTCATACACTCCATTTATAAAAATTATAGAAATAACGAGTCATATGGATATAATGAAAGACGAAAACATGGAAAAATGTAGCAAATAAAACAAAAAATATACCAGCATAGGTAACAAAAGTTTAAATGGCGGAATCGAGACAGTGCTTTATCATAAAATCCTACGCAACCTGATGTTAGAATGTCAACTTTTTAGAGGATTTTGGAATTTAGGGGTAATTTTATTCCGTTCTGTTCTGTTTCTATGAGTACATTGTATCCAGCTTTCGTTAAAAGTTCTTTATTATCGCTGTTATATTTTTTTTACGTGGAATGCGAATATATTTTTTGAATCGAGAGGTAATACGGGACAATTTGTATTTAGCACTTGTAAGCTCACATTATTTTATTACATTAAAAATTCGATGTTAAATTATGCATACAAATCCAAAAGGAAAATTACATAACCATAAATCCGATCTTATTGGTAACACAATTATGGCATCATTGTTAGATAAAAGAATACAAGTGAAGTTAGCTTAATTTCGCATCAATAATTTCTTCTCGTCAAGCTTAACTGTAAATTTCTTTTGCTAGTGTGTCTTAATTGGTGTACCTTTACATTTCGTCACTGAACGGATGTATCGTGCTACTCATTTTTAACAATATACTGTATGAACATGTGACACGTACCAACATTTACATAACACTGACGTCACCGCTAAGCTCGACGTTGTTGTGTGTATTTAATCGATTTAAATTTCACATACTTTTGATTAATTTATACTTAATTTCGAGTTTTCTAATTTTGGTCTTTGTATTTCCTAAACAGAAAACTCGAAGTTAAAAAAAAAGTATCAAGGTCAAAGTAAGAAAAATCAAATTAATTTATATATAATCTCTCAAATCCGTCTGTTTATAGTATTGCTGAAAATAATACTAAAAATAATGTTATGAAATCGTTATTTACATTATTAGGAGTGTTTACTCGTAAGTCAAAGTAAAATGCCGTGTGGCATTACCATACCAACCCCGATACAAAAAAGCGCGAGTGAAGATGAATGAGATTGAATCGAAACGTCAGCGAAAGCAACGTCCTTCTAAGAATGCATTAAAAACGCAGAATACCTAAAACACCAATCACGCGAAACATTCATAAATATATAAATTTAATCCTGGCAATACCAAGGAAGTTAAATTATCATTAAGAACCAATGGAAAGTACATTAAAAATAATGTAATTGATAATGCACTTAGCATTATTATTAAATATTGTATCTGGCTAGATATGGAGCCATCAATACATCGAGGTATTTAAAGTAGCAATTTAAATTTAGAGATTTGTTCATACAGTGTCTGCGGCGTAGAAATGGAAAATGTGCTTGTCTAGCGAACAGGAACTGTAGGTTCAAATCCTATCCGAACTGTGAAATTTCTGATTTCACAAACTAAATCAAATTAAAAATTTAGCGTTGGCAATATCAAGGAAATTAAATTATCACTTAAAAACCAACGCAAATTACATTAAAAATAACACTACTAACTAAGCAAGTAACTAACACCTGAAGATAGTAGATGAGACACTACCGAAACGTTGGACCAATTCTTTCCAGCACAGAAACACCAAAATGCGGAGATAAACCCGAAACAACGCTATCGCGCATAGTACCCGCGAAAACCTCATACATCAAATATACATAGGTACATATATGCATGTTATTTGCACTTAAGTAATAACTATTTACATGAATATACTATTTATGGTTTTACTTGCGTCAGAAAAATCCTATTTATATAGGCTCAGATTGAAGCAATAGGTATATTATGTTTTCATATTCCACTATCATATTTTTTGCAATTATCACTTATCACTGTTAATTAATTTTAAATATATACATTTAAAGTAATATAGATCTTTGTACCGCCACATATGTATTTGTTGTATAAAGCGTAAATTAACTTTCATAACACTACATGACGCAAAATGGACAGAAAATGCAAAGGCATAGTATATAGATGGTCTATTAATTTACTATGCACCATCTCAAGTGCAATAATTAAATTATAACCTAAAAGCATACATCCTAAGTAAGCAGGCGCCAGTAAATGCACATTTAATGGTAATGTAGGCAGAAATTTGCATCCTCTCTGCATTTATATAAGCTGTTAATACTATATAGAGATTGTTGGAGGTATATGTAACAACCGCCATAATATATTGAGCGAATGCTTACGATTTCAGGCACTATTACAGAATACTAAATAGATACATAATTGTTTCTCCTTCAAGTCCGGTATATCTACATACCATTACTGATTGAAAATACACTTGCATAATTTTCTTTTTCTAAGTATTTTACTAATTTATTATGCTCTGTTTGTATTAGATTTAATATAACACTACACCTCTACATGGACGTACCTCTAAATGATATCCATGTTTAAGCTCAATTATAGTGTTGGTGGTTATAGAGCATTACAATTGATTACTGTAACAACTATACAACAGTATTAGTGGTAATATTAACAAACTAGTATTGTTCATTCATTAATTCTGTTTATACATATGCATAGTCATAACTAGAGACCGGATTATATGCAAAGTGCATATATTTTATTTTATTTATTTATTATATTTTACGTATATATGTAGATGTATTACACTGATTAAAGTTAATCAGTGTAAGACATCTACGAATAAACGTAAAATATAACAAATAAATAAAATAAAATATATGCACTTTGCATATAATCCGGTCTCTAGTCATAACTAACACTAAAGTGTTTATTTAGTTTCACTAGTAGTGTAATGTTACTGCCTCTTTAAACCTTTCTATCAATTTCTGTTACGTTTTTTTAACAGCATTTCAAACACAACTTTATATCAAACAAGTAATCAACTATACAAACTAAAATACATTCAAATATTTCGGCACTAAATGCATCTCACATGGTGAAAACTTAGCAAATATTGAATAGTTCTTTGTACGATAAAAACTTTATCCAAAATGATGTTATACTGTGTGATTGATTTTTGCAACTAAATAGGTCTGCAAATTATTTAATGTAAGAGGTCAGATAGTAACTGAACATTTCTGGGGTTGTTGATATCTTGCCAAGTTTTCGTGTTATTAGTATTTGGAGTGCAAGGTATTCCACTTTTGGGAGCAATGATACAACGTAAACTTTTGCGTGAAACTGGAAAGTGCTTCAACTTTTGAACCAAGCTTACGGAACCGATGCTCTGGGTGATACGTACTGTTATGAATGGTTTGCGTGATACAAAAGTGATAGTCAATCAATTAAGGACGACCCTTTACCTCAATTGATGACGTCCACGTTCTGAAAATCAAGAATGTGGTGCGTTCAAATTGTCGTTTGATTGTCAGAGAACCGGCAGAAGAGGCAGGCATCTCATTGAGATCGTGCCATGATATTTTGATCGAAAATTCGAACATACATCAAGTTGTTGCAAACGGTGTTCGGTGTTCTTTGTTTGATGACCGAACAGCAGAAAGAAAATCGATGGACATTTTCCGCTAATTTCTCGAACAAGTCACTAACGACCGATCATTCACGGAAAAGAATATAACGGGATACGAAAGCTGGGTTTACGGCTATGAAATTTTCACACACGTCAGCTTCGATCCCTTGTCAAAGCGAAGCTTGTTGTTTCTAATGGAATTGTGCATTTTAAAGTTCTGCCTCAAGGTGTTTTATAATGGGTACATAAAAAGTTGTAGGAAAAAAAGTCTTTTAGCATGATAATTAATTCGCTAGTTCCGCTTTTTCATCTGTTTTACATTTGTATTTTGCATTTACGTCTGTGCAAACCTAGGAAGAGTAAATTTACTGGGAAACTGATGCGCGTGCTTAAAGTAAGCTCTAATGGAATTAAAATAAACTCAAAACCTCAGTAGTGTGCTTATTTGCACCAACGTTTTTGGAATTAAAGGACAGTGCAAAAATGCTCTACAATTTTTACTCTAACTATCTTAACGTTACAACTTTAATACGAACTGATTTTTTTCTGTGTTTAAAGCTTTTTTATTATCATTTTGGCCACCGAACATAAGTTTGAAAACACATTGTGCACGTTTATTCCCTTAGAATAAATATTTTAGTAGCAAATGTAATTAACGTAATCCCAAAGGTGCTGTCCCATGATTACGTTTATGTGTATGTGCTCCGTAGTAACGTAATATCTATAAATTCATGAAAATGTTCTTCATCACTTCCTTCCTGCACTGAACTAATTTATTGTAACAAAAACATTAAAGCCAAATTGGATTACTTCTTATTAAAACAACAAGTTACAGAGATAAATGTATTTTCTTTCGTAACAGGATGTCTTTATTCCAATGAATCAATAACAATGCATTCTATTGTATCTATATTTAATCCATCTGGTGTAAGCAGTTCGTATTGTCTAATCGTGGACAATAATAAATATTTTAACAGATGTTATAGGCTTGAACTATTTGTTTGTTTTTCAATATGGCAACGAAGACGCCAAAACTGTTACAACAATAGTTTACAGGAGATTGTATTAATTATCAACAAATTAAAATACACGTGTTTATTTTTCAATAGAAATGCATGCATTCCTACTAAAATGATGATGCCGATTGTGTTAATCAGATATTCCGAATATCTGATGAAGCTACAGTGATGGCGAAACATGTTATAATAACTTTGTGATAAATATATTGGAAATTTTTGTAAAAATTTGAGTTTTACTTATTTCCAACAAGTATCGGCCCACTCGATTGATATTAATTATATATAAATGTCCATAATTAGTACAAAAACTGGCTTATTCTGTATAGCAAAATTTGTAACAGGTTAAACTTTGCTAAATAAAATTAAAAAAAAATCTAGAACTGAAGAGGTATCGAAAATGACGAATTGGTAACATTTTTTAATAAAACATCAACATCAACTATAACTTGACTGGTTGCTGTACACAGACATACACTACCGGCCATAAGTGCTTATCCACACTTAAAATAGTACAAAAACAAGTGAAAACCTTATTATAAAATAAATCTTTGTTCTACACGTACAAAAAACTGTAACAGTTATAAAAACAATGTTCTTATCAATTTGCTAGCGAAGATAATCATAAACTAACTTAAATTTGCGATTCGTCAATGTGTCCACATTTCGCTTCTATTACTATCGCATGCAATCTCGGCATTCTTTCTAGAAGCTTTGCCAGTGTTAGCGGCTCTATTTTTCTTCACGTACGTAGTTGCGCCAAAAACATTATTGTGGGCTCAACGTACACACAGAACATTACAGACGAATTACATTATATATTGAATAATCGCCAATTACGCAGGTGGGTAAACACTAATGGCCGATAGTGTACGTTGTAATGCATTATGGATTTCATTTATGCATGTGTATGTAAGAACATCTGCACACCAAATTTAGACTAGAATAGCCAATTCAAATTTTATCTTACATTACAATTTAAAATGCAAATGTCACTACATTTATATACTACGTACCTTCCGTTGACGTAATGCGTCTAAATAGGAAATATACAATCCTTGCTTCCCAAGCCTCGCGCATAACAAATGTGCATGCAAAAATTTCAAACATTTAAAGAATACGTAAATCAGGGTCTCTATATATGATCATCAGATATTTACATACAAATTGGTATTGAATTGCGACCATCGTAAATTTATGATTTCATTTTTCACAAAAAAATAATCGAGGAAAATATATACACGAAGAAATATTTATATATATTGTAACCAGCGTCCGTTCAAACTTGAGTGTACACTATTTATCTAATATGCAAAACAACTAAGATAAGTCGTCCTAATAGAAACTGAATTTTCCACTAAAATAGTGAAAAATTTGCTGAATTTATAACCTCTTCAGGTAATAAAATAAAATGAAATGATGGTTATTATACTCCTCTTTAAGATTTTGTAAAATATACTGTAATATTAATAAAACCCATTTAAGAAAAAAATGTAGCATATAAAGTATACTTACAAACAAATTATTTTATGTTAAAGAAGTGCCCCCTATATTCGCAAACTATGATATATGTATATAAGATTTGTTTAAATTTTTGATTACTCTAAATTGGAGTTTCATCTCCAACGAAGTGTTACTAAGGTCATCAACATATTCTATTGCTGTTAACTTTTTGTTATGATTGCAGGCATCACTCTTTTATTTGTGCTGGCTTTTATTTGTGTATCTGGTGAGTGTGTTCTGCCTATCAATCTAATCAGTACTTTTCAACATTAAGGTCCTTTGACAAATCATTAAAGCTACTCAACAACAAGAGATAGTTGATAGTATTGGCACTTCCTGTTCGATAGCGTAAATTTTGAGTGAACAAAGCATGGCGAGAATTGAAACTATGTCGAAAATGCAAGTTATATTTCGTAAGGCCCCTTAATTTATAATTGTTTTGCTTTGATAAATTTTGATGTTTTATCTATTGGCTGTAATTTAACTGTATTTCTATAAGCGGCACATCCCTGCATACAATGCAAACTTTTAGAAAGGAACATTAAATTACTGTTTTTTTCGTTTTGGTTTATAAACCATCCGCAAGTCAAGTTTACAAATTCGGTATTTTTTTCGCTATTCTAGAGGTTCGATTTCCACCAAAATAACGAGTTACTTTGAGTATTACTAAACTTGAATAATTGTCGAAATATATACAGACATAATCTGAGCAAAGTTATTCTTTCTCGCTGCAGTATTCCACTACAATCAGTCTGTCATTCGCCGTAAGTAGCACTTCGCTGTTGCCCTACTAACACATGGCCTAACACATAGAGGACGCTAGTTTTATTGCAGTCATCTTTTTCTCAGTTAGTACTAACCTTCAAAAGACAGCTGTTAAAATTTTATGATATTCTATTCATTAGTTTGTGAGTTATTGTGCTAAGAGTCACGCTACTTTTGTTATTTTCACAACAATGGATCAAAAACAATTTCGTGTTTTAATTTTACACTGCTTCTTGATGGGAAAAAATACCGTTCAAGCGAAGCAATGGCTTGAAAAGTGTTATGGGGACTCCGCTCCATCAGAAACAATAATAAAACGTTGGTTTGCTGACTTCAAACGTGGTCGCAGAGACACCGATGATGCAGAACGCAGTGGACGTCCAAATGAGGCGGTAACACCAGAAAACATAAAAAAAATCCACAAAATCGTTTTAAATGATCGAAAAGTGAAGTTGCGTGAGTTAGCTGACATCATAAAGATATCAAAAGAAAGTATTAGCTTTATATTGCATGAGCATTTGACTATGAGACAGCTCTGTTCAAAGTGGGTGCCGCGTTTGCTCACTGTTGACCAAAAACAAGAACGTGTTGATGATTCTAAGCAGTGTTTGGCCATGTTTAAACGTAACAAACCGGAACTTTTGCGTCGATATCTGACAATGGATGAAACATGGAGCCATCACTTCACTCCGGAATCAAAACGATCGTCATCTGAGTGGACAGCAACTGGTGAACCTCGTCGAAAGCGCCCGAAAGCACAACAATCGGCTGGAAAGGTTATGGCCTCGGTATTTTGGGATGTGCGTGTAATATTCATCGACTATCTTGAGAAAAGAAATACTATCAACAGTGAATATTATATAGCGTTATTGGAGCGTTTGAAGGCCGAAATTGCAAAGAAACGACCGCATATGGCAAAGAAAAAAATTTTGTTTCATCAAGACAACGCATCGTGTCACAAGTTAATCAAAACAATTGCAAAACTATATGAATTGAACTTCGAATTGCTCCCACATCCACCGTATTCGCCAGATTTGGCTCCGAGCGACTACTGGCTGTTCGCAGACCTCAAAAAAATGCTCGCCAGTAAAAAATTTCGCACGAATGAAGAGGTTATCGCTGAAACTCAGGCCTATTTTGAGGCAAAAGATAAATCGTTCCACAGAAGTGGTATTGAAATGTTAGAGCGGCCCTGGAATGATTGCGTTGCTCTTGATTGAGATTACGTTGATCAATAAAGCTAATTTTGAACCAAAAAAACCGTGTTTTCTTTGTTGTGCCCGGGACTTTTCAGCCCATGTGTTACATCATGGTTATAGCTATAGTGGGAGAATCTAGGATTGTAGATACCTCCCCGTCGTTGACTTTGCTCAGATTATATCTGTATGTTTCAAATTAGTACTGTCGTGAAATAGTTTCAAAGTTGAAATAAGGTGGTAGGAAATTAATATTGATAAAGAAATATCAAAAGATAGGAGCATTAAAATGTACAAGAGTAGTTGTAAACCTATCCTAAGAAGAATATGTTGTTATAAATCTAGATAGCTACATACAGCTATCCGGTATACTGCATGCTATCTGTAGCTATTGAAGTATTTCTCCATAGCTCCATAACCTCGAAGAACACATGAAATATGTGAATATGACCTAAAAGTGGCACATTTTTATAGTAAAGAGAATAGAAGAACAAAATAGAACAGTGGCGTTTCATAAACCGTCATTGCACCATTCTGTATAGCTACAAGTTCTTTTCAATAAACTTTCTTATTTACACAATAGAGTGCAAATTCTAAATCATATTTAGTAATTTAAATTCGAAATTTTCAGTTATATGAAATGTAAGATTATATTCTACTTAAATACGAATCAAAACGTGGAACAATTATTAGAAGCGCTGAGATTGTATATCTCTTAGAAAAGAATGAAACCGGTTTGGAAATGTACGCAAGCTTTTAATTTAGATGAAAGGTACGATTATTTTTATTAAGCAAACTCCATATGCAAGACATTTATTCTTAAAAAGTCGTTGAACTAGAGAAGTAACCTACTTGCCATTCACATTTTTCTACTGTAAACGATGAAGTCAAGCGCAGCATCGTAATAATAATATATTTAACAACGATAGGTACCATGTTAAAAGTGAAGAAAATTGATATATTTATAAAGCAATAAAGACGAATAATCTTTCAATTATATCGCATGGCTGGAGCAACTTGTTAACACAATATCCTGTTTGAGCTGAATGGGGTAGAAATAATTTAATCTTATAGGCTTTTAATTAATTTTTAACAGGTTCATATGTAATTTCGAGCGAATTTCGGAGCAAAGTGTAGGCAATGAAGTGTAGGAACCCTTTTTGGTTATTCATGCGAACATAAACTCAGTAGGCAGATTTATCACAACAAAGAGGCCCCTTATCCGATTCTACAGAAACATAGCTCGTGTATGATTATGACTAGTAGGTGTATCTCCTCTTCGTCCACTAACTTGATTTTCTTAACGTATTAATAAATTACTTCCGCTAGTTCATTGACTCTATTTGTGTACGGCATACGAGTTTTAGTAATTTGATATTCTCCACTAAATGGATATACCAGACATGTATGTACATCATGCATACGGAAAAGAAAATAGTATAATGCAAAGTGCGTTTAATGTGTCGCTTAAAGAAACCATGAAACTATGGGTTATCTTTTAATTCCGCAAGCAATGTTCCAAGTTACGTTTACATTACAAAAGTTAATTGTTCAATTTGTGTGAAACAATTTACGTATCTTGAGAAAAGATTACAGCAAGCAACGACTATAAATCGAAAATTCAAAATGCCTGAAAATCAGGCAGGTTTAGGTATACAGAATATATTAAATAATAGACGCATCCATCAGAAATTAAACAAAATTGAGACGTATAGGATGTTCCACTTAAAATAACGACGAAAACGTGACACGAAAAATAACATTTTTGCTATATTCGAGAGGTTTTCCTTTTATAAAGGAAAATATTATATATTATTAAAACTATAATAATATTCAAGGTAAAAAAGGAAATATTAAATATTAGGCAAACTATAGCTATTTTGGAAAATTGTTGGCAACTGTTTGAAAATCAAAGAGTTTAGGTATAGACAATTCGTACGAGATCATTTTTCAATAAAAGCCAAATGTATACTTACAAGTGTTTTATTAAAAAAAGACGCCACTATGGTACGTACCTTGGTTTAGTTCACACTGTACATACCAAAAGTATGTTAAATTGTAGTTTTTTGTAATATCTCTAATAACGACGCTATCAAAGATTCTACTATTGCCATACTTATATATATATATATATATATACAGTGAAGTTCCCCTTCGCGGACACCCCTCTTACACGGACACCTCCCTTAAACGGACAGTTTCTCATTGTCCCGACCGGCTCTCATATATTTCCATTGTATTAACTCTTTCTTGGACGGACATACTCTTGAACGGACGCGGACACGAGAAAATGTTCTCTTAACCAGACAAAAAATAAAATAAAAAGAAACGCCTTATCTTATTTTTATATCGAGAGTATTGCTATTGCATTTTTCAATCGCGCCGCGCGCCAATTTCGCTGGGACTTCCCCAAGTAAACCGGAGATTTACCGACTTTAATCTTTCGGTACAAACGCAGCCTATGTCGTGAATTTCTGCCTGGCGAGAATTAGGAACTTCCCCAAGTTGATCGGGGATTTACCGTTCTTATTCTTTGGGTGTACGCTTTCGATTGAATCTGCTTTTAGTCTGATGTCTATGCGGAAAAGACACAGTGGACGACACATTCATTGTAGAAATGGCTCCAAATAGAAATATTCTCACGCTTAACCAAAAAATTGAGATTGTTGAAGTTTACAATAACGAGAAATTAAGTGTAAGGAACTTATCCAATAATTAAACATAAAGAAATCCTTCTAAACTAATGGATGTCGAACAGCAATTTGAATGAAAAAAGAAGCCTTTTGACGGGTGATGGTACTAAAATTGACAAATTGTGTTATAACTGGTTTACAGCAGCTCGGCATAAGGGGATTCCTTTAACAGGTATGCATATGATTTTTTAGATAAGGTTTTCTTGTATTAATGCGTTGATTTTCTTTTCATATTAAATTCTAAAATAGATAAAAAAAAGTGAGACTACCAATAGGTTTATCTCATCATGATACGGTCCAATTCCGGAAGTAGTTCGTTTATTCCTGACTCTTGCCGTAGAAGCCTACGTATCCATTTAAAAGCAATCATTTCCCACGAAATTTGTATATTTCTATATTTTAAATATAAATTAAAATTACATTCTATATCTAATCTGCAATAATTTCAGGTGAATCAGAGCAGCAGTTTATTGGGTATTGAATTTCAGGTACAGTTGTTGAATATCTTCCTCCACGTAAAATACTTTTTTAACGTTGCAATTTTATACAAAAAAACTAACCGTACTAAATTTCGCTCGGTTTTTGTAGTCCTCCACGGCCAACTATTTAATTTTGCAACATCCTATTGAGCATATCGTAAACAATAGCATAAATTACCACAATCGTGTTTAAATTTTATTATTCACTTTAGAAATATTTTATTTTTAATAACGGTAACTTTCTATTACTTGTAACAATATGCATAAATTTCAATAAAATAGTCTAAAGCATTGACAGACGTGTTAAATAATATATTATTATGTGCGCTGTAATTTTTCTTCTATATATTGTATGCCTTTATAAACAGTATGTATACATAGACATACAATGTCTGCTTCAATGAACAAAACTAGAAGAATAGAATTGCAACAGCGGTAACATTTTATGCCATTACCGTGTATTCCGTAATTTCCGTCGATGATACACGAGTTATTTTTAATGGGATATGAAATTACGTACGAAGTTCTAGGTTTGTAAGTGGTACACACGTCGATGTGAAACTGTGCCAGTTATTTGCTGCATTCAATTTCGTAAAAATTGATCACATTCTAAAAATAACAAATATAGGTCATAGGTCGCCTTCTATTGCAAATGTAGGATTCGAATTAAGAATATGACAACCTGAAAGGAAAAGAGCGGTACATTTGAACTGCTTTAGTTCGCGTGTTTTCGAGTTCGTAACGGAAAACGCTATATGTAGGGACGGGTGGGGTTAAACGTTAATTTACGTTTCATATATACTTAGATATCCGCAAAGGTCTGGCTAATAATAAATTATCAAAATATATTTTTTATTGTTAACGTCGTTTTTTCTACATATTTTACGTGCCAAGTCTTTGCTGGCTTTAAAATTGAACGGCAGCACATTTTTATTTTAGCAGAGGAGTGGTTAATGGAAAACTACTATTTATTGGATATTTTTTTCCGTAATACGTTGGAGACGATGGAGTGAATAGAATTTTCTGTGAACTTACAGAATTCATAGTTTACATAATCTAAATACAAATTAGGTGAATTAATGGTGTTTATTAACGATGGGTATGGCCTTCGACATAATAAAATTTGAACTACATCTTCACACACTACTATATTTCTAATTATAAAAATATGCGTTACGATTGACATAGTCCTCTTGTAACGGTAACCATCAGGTACGACTTTAACTCTGTATTTATTGAGTACGTAAAGTTGGGCCTCGCATTTTCAATTTTTAAAAATTTGAAAATTTTCACAATTTGTGTTGATTTGTGCCATAACAAGATGTTTTAAGTCTGTTTCATTGTTGATATATTTAAGATTAAGAGCTGGAGGAGACAGACACCGTACCAATTTCACGATTATCCGATAATATTTTGGTAACAGTAGTGTCCTGTGCTCATTTGCGTCGTAGAAAATCGTTTTGTGCTAATCTGAATCCGGCGATATGTAAGATGAAGGTGTAGGAGGTACCTATATTTCGTAGCTACTGCAACAGTTTTAACAAATTTTCTCATTTGTGATAGAAAATATGTGTTCGGTATTGAATGGGATGCGAGTTGTATCATCTATTTTCACGTTTTTTTTTTAACCTACATATATAATAAAACTTCATAAGATCCTGAAATTGGTATGGCCGCTGGGAAAAATCGGATCACAACACCCCTTAATTTGAATATTTTCGGAAAAAGACGAGCACAAAACGAAATTTTTACGACATAAATTAGCACAAAACAGTGTCGTTTTCAAGTGCTCGAAAATGTATTTGCAGTAGTTGCGGAATAAGGGTTCTTGACACCACTTGATCTTGAATATCTCGGGGACGAGAGCAGCACAAAGTAAATTTTTATGGTACAAATCAACACAAAATGGAGACAAAATGAGGACAAAACGCTACTATTATCAAAAATCTAATCTCCAATATTTCGGAAATAAGATAAACATAAAATGATTGTTTTACGGTACAACTCAGCATAAAATGATAAGATAGCTAAATTTTCAAAAATCAAAAGTGCGAGCGCAGCATAAATTAGACTGAACTGCACTTTTTAAGCTCGAATATCTTGAGAATGGAATGAGTAGAAAATAACATTTTGAAGACACAAATCAGCACAAAGCGTGAATATTTATAAAAATTTATAAAATTATTTCAAACTTGTGCTATTTCCAATTATTACAAAAGTGGATTCCAATATTCTTATTTTAAGTAAACCATTCGGTAGATCGATACAACATGAGATTAAAATAAATGGATTAGATCTTCATGTTTTCTTTAGTTAAAAAATGCTGAATGAATCAAAATTTTCAAAAGTGCGAGGACCATCACAGGCGTTAAGTTTAAAAATTAGATTTACTCCTGAACAGATAGTATTTCGAATACGTTTATGCAACGTAAACCTTGCCGTGCAATTGTAAGAATGAATAAAGAATAATCCCGTCAGCGACAAATTACTACTGTTATGAGTTCCTATTATTTGCATTTCGTCTAGTTAAGAATGTGATGGTTATCTTATTGCAATTTTAAACTAAACATTTTTAAAGATAGTCATCACTTACATGCGTTTCTACTGTAAGAAGCCCCGTACAAATCGATGTTGCCAAAAAAACTTGTAATTTAAGCAACTAGCAAATATTATGTATTTAAAAATTATAAAGTTTATGAGAATAAACTATTAAAGTTTGCGCAAGTTAAATAGAAAATAAGAAAGCTATTCCTTTCCAGTCATCATAGTACTATTGAACATTCCATGTTTTTTTTAATAAACATTATTTTTCTGTAATTTAATCTACACTACACCTTTGCTTGATGACAATAGTGATTATTATAAGCGTCTCATTATAAATAGATTTACTTTGATAGGTTAAATTGCTGATTTTATAAAGCTTTGTAGGAGAAAATTTATGTCATTATTTTTTTGTTAAAATATAGAAAGTAATTACATTATTTCTCAAACAACAAACCGACATAGCAAATGGTGAAATCTTAGGTGGATATTATCATAAATAAATACCGGTCCGAAGGGTGAAATACAAAAATAACACATTAATAATAAAAATACCGTTTGGTAGTATATCACGATAATACGATTCTCTTTTTTTTTCTAAAAACAAAGCGGAATTAAATTCTACTAATTTTAGCCACAGATTTTATATAAACGTACTATTAAAAGCAGCGTGTAAATGTTTGCAGAACTTTCAGCTTAATTTTTTAATTTTCTAATATAATACTACAGTTCAGTCCAGTTACTGGACGGTTATATTAAAACGATGCTTAAAAGGATTCTAAAAACAAAGCTTTTAAAGTACAGAGCACCGCTGACACAGATTTAATATATTTCAACATTTGAAGGAGTTTTCTTTGCTAAGATTTAGATTTCAACATATATACAGCAGCACATCTGAAAGAACAAAGGACAAGTTTTTAAGAAACTGATCCGATAATGCGCAACATCTTTGTATTCATTTATGTTTGATAAATTATTCAGTGTGTTTATATAAATGTAGATACATACACTATCTTCCATAAATTTGGAAGCGAGGTGAAATTCCTCTAAAATAATACAAATGATAGACATATCATGAAATCGTTAATCCTTATTATAAATTATTGTATGCAAATATTAAATTGTAACATAATCCGTAAAGTCCAAACATTTGGGTACAAATTTCACCCGAATAAGTTTTACTGCTCGAGTCCAAATTTCAGTTGTTTGGTACGCAACGGAGTTTTTGCTTGTCGACGACCAGGGGAAAGAGCTAGTGGGACCTGCTTAGTGCTTTGGGGTTGTTTTGTTGGAACAACTACGGGTGATTTAGACTAAATAAGCTTTACAATGCGGAAAGAAAAGTAATTTGATATTTTGCATCATCATGCTATTTCGTATGGATACCGTTGTTGCATTGTTGATGGGCCGTTTCTGTTCCAATAAGACAATGGTCTCAAATATACGGCTCGAATCTATAAAAACCTTTTAGAGGAGAAAGCAAGAAATGAACTAAAATTAATGGTTTGGTCTCTTCAAAGTCCGAATTTATTTCCCATAGAGCTCTAATAGTATGAGTTTGAAGGGCTTGAATGGGTTGAAGGGCTAGACAGCGACAACCTCAGAAGACCCAACACCTATGGGAATATTTACAGAACGCATGGTAACAAATCGAGGTGGATTGTCTGAAAAAATTGCTTAGAAGAATGCCTAAAATTTGTCGAGCGCTTAGCAAAGTCAAAGAAGGCCATATCGACAGAAATAACTTACGAGCTAAATAATGCATGAAGATCATTATGTTTAAATTAATTTACTTTTATTTGGCCACAGTCACTTATGATTATAAATTCATTAATAATCACAAGAAAATTTTACTATATCTGTGACTTTTCGTAAAATCCGTTGCTGCTTCCAAACTTTTGAACGGTAGTATATGTATAGAGACAACTTTTAGGAAACATTAGCTTAGCGTACGCGAATGTATTACATTTATCAATACGAAACAATAGAGACCCACAGCAAAAATAAGCATACCACACTGAAGTCGCAATACACTCCACCTGTCGACATTTTTATATTGATAACGTAAGGTTAAAGGAAAAAGTTTATTTAAAACAGCTCTATTTTGTGTACTAAAACAAATATCGTATATTCTGTTTATTAAAAAGAATACACTGAAATATGCTATCATAATCTATTATGTCGTTTTTCAGATGACGGATAATGTTGTTTCCATGCATTTAATATTTTAAGTTAAAAATAACTCAAGGCAAGTACTATTTAGTATCATTAATTGCTATTATTAATAATTACTATTTTTAAAAAAATAATGAGAGGAGAAAATGCCTATTAACGTGGTCATGTTGAAAAAATTATCTTTGCCAGTTCTTTACAGCCAGTTAGAATAGTGACAGAAATACATACAGGCAAGTTTGAAGAAAAAGAATTACTCTGTTGAGGTTTGTATATACATCTGCAGCAATTTCATTTAGAACAACATAATTTTATTATGATGGATTCAATGTGGTACAAATGATGGAGTGATACATATGAAATGTATACTTTGTTACCACATAGCAGCATTACTGTTTTATGTTCATTACATCAGTTCAACTATAGCACGTGTGTGGCAAGCATCAAAGCGAAAAACAAGTGATGAGATTCTGAAAATATTGCAGCAGATATATTCTCCTAAAAAGATCCACAGTAGTTTGTCTTCAGAACAAATTGCTAGATTTAAAAGTAGCAGTTGGATTTTATTGACATTTAAAACCAGAAGCAAATATTTATTGCGGTTCTACCTTCTATCCGAACGATTTTATATTCAAAGGAATATCCTAATTCTTCAAATAAGAAAATGTGCTCCGACGAAAAAAATGATAAAAATAATAATAACGTAAGAAACTATAGGACAACGTGCAAATGAAAATGGTTGATATCAACGAAAATAAGGTTAACTACGTGTTGAAGAAACAAATATCCTTCGTCGTTAGTAAAAAGTTTATTAAAAGGGTAGGATTTGAACACGGTTTTAGCGGTTCAAAGTTGAAAGGATGAGGAAACAGTTGATGGAACTGATGAAGGTAACCGTTATACCTAGAGGTATGTGGGTTGTTACATTAGGCTTCTTTGCTGCAAGTGTCGATGGTTTAATCGATACTGTCCTAGAAATAAAGCGTGCTTATAAATCGTCTAATGAACCATTGAGAGACGGAGTTGTTGATAAAAAATATTTTTTTATTAGAAAGGGAAATAATACGGTGATCAATGAGAATACATGATTCTCTACCACCAAATGCAAGGGCATTCGCTATTTAACTAATAGAAAAAGATATGTTTTTTGGTTGGATTCTCAAAGAACTCGAAAAATTTTTCTTCCAAAAAAAGTGTCTTGAGCGGTTGTCGAATCTATTAATTTGTACAATGTTTCAAAAATATGAGCTGTTGGAAGACGTGTGTACAGTAATACTAACTTATCGGTACCAAGTAATATGTTCATGCGAAAGTTTCGTCAATGATTGTTTTATTATTTGGTTTTTAATCTTTAGTATTCGTCCACATACTATTTTTAATTTCAAATTCAAAATTAAAAATTCAAATTTTAATAATGCTGATATATTAACTTCATACACTTCGATAGTTTTAAAGTATTCTCAGCTACAATGAACTCATCTTCAAAATTGGAATATTCACTTATTGTTCCTTCTTCCGCTGCTGTACTAGTACTGGCCAGTTTAAAAATAAACATTAAACGTTGGAAAAAGTTTATATACATTTGTGTGCACTGCAGACTTTAACAGACTCTCTTCACTTTTACCTCCCGGTAAAATACCTTCCCTACATGTCTTTCCAATAAGTAGCAGCTACACAATCGTACTGACTTACCAGGAAAATTAGTACGTCTGCTATATTGAAAAAAAAAACAATAAGATCTGATTTGTACATTTTAAATTCCTTTATATCTTTTGTAAATAGAAAAAAATTACATTTTTCTCTAATAGCGCAGTGATTACATTCAGAACCCTACCATTTGCCCGCTTTCTCCAGAACTAGCTACACCAACGTCACTAAAAGGTTACGTATGAAAATAAATATATAGAGCTTTTTTAGTAAATAAGCTCATTCGCATACCATATACACATATCTTTATTTACTGCTCAATCAATTACTGAATACCTATACAAAATTTATAGTTTTCCCTAATATTTTTCTAATAGCTATTTGCGTTTGTTTGGCATCAGGACACTAACCTTCGTCAACAAAACAGCGTCATGACGTCACAATAATGAAACGTTAGTAGTCAATGTACTAAAATTCATTATAGAGGGAAGTTCTAGTTCTGCTTACATAGAAACTCTTAAGATTGTTTTTAATATTACCGCAAATGGAACAAAGATTTTCTAAAGTCTTTCAAAATAAGAATGATTTCTATAAAAAATAGAATATTTATTTTTGATTGTGTTTGTTACCATAATTATTTTATAGTAGAATATAGAACTGAATAATTAGAATGTTTGTAAGCCTTCATTTTTCCGAACTATAGCTGTTTTTAAAATGTAAAAAAATTCGAACTGTACATAAATTGCTCTTAATAAAATAATAATTTTAATTTCGAGAACAGATGAGAGCATACGTCAATTTTATTTTCAATTAATTTTTGCACAAACATAGCACTGGGATGAACAGATGCGCTACCCTAATGAAAAAGTACTGCCCAGCAGAGAATTCATCATTACTAATTTTATTTCTTTTTGCCAGGCAGTCTATCGTCAAAATACTTTCTGCGTAGCCGTTGTATCCTTATGACGTAGTTCTGTGTTTTGTAAACATTTTCGATTGTTGTTTGGACTCAGATATAATACTAAATTTACGATTCATTACAAGAATCATCACTAATATAAACATCTCCAAACTTTCAAATGGAAGGTTGATGACAGGCAAAACCATTAGGAACGGAAAGTCGTCCGCAAACGCTACAATGATCTCTAACATTATCGGTTATTTTTGTTGCCTACTGCAAGGACCTTCTTTCAACCTGGTTCCGCCTTGTCCGAATCCATGTTTCACTTTTAGATGATCTAGATTTTCTATTTCATTTTGAGTTTCAGTAAATTACATCCTTTTCTCGAAAACCTATGCGTTTAATAATAGCAGGATGCACTAAAAGCTGTCAATTTTGATAAACATATTCAACACATTTACTTTCAAAATTTCACCAAACTTTATACACGTAAATAAACAACGGTAACATATATTTATTTCACATTCGGCTGTCTTCTATGAATAATCAAATAATTAGGTTTCCATTCCATCCTCGCATACGATTGGCAAAAAGATTTATTCGAAGAATGTTAAATATTCCTCTCAAATTTCATTCTCCAGCTATTGAATTATCTTGGAATGACAGGAACAGACTGTTTGATTGACGAGTTTCCAGAAAATGTATCGTGATATCACACGATTTCGTAGCCAATTTGGGTCCCTTAATTGGAAGGTTAATATAGCATGCAAATTGTGTACTGCACCGTTCCGTTGGAGCATAATTTTGAAAATCAATACAATCAAATTTATTCCTCGACAATCCTTGCATCACTATTATTATACAAAAAACATAAATAAGCTACGACATACATTTTCAAATTTCATGACATACTTTTATAAATATAAATAATAATGGAAGCTAAACTGTTTTTGAACATTTTTGAAAGATATAAAATAAACTGACGTGTATAGCGAATGTGGTTACTGATGCTAAAAGTTCGATGCGGCCATAATGTTTTCATCAAATTGGTCATTAAGTGAAGACCATCGAGCATAACTTAATATTTAACAGGCGTTTGCATTTTTTTGTCGTTATATTTTAAAAACCTAAAAGTTATGTTTTAGTAAACTTGTGAAATTTTCAAGAAAACGTAATAAAATAAGAAAATCCTGGAATATATACTGATATACACTTCGTCTATTTTCAGTTTTTACCTACGTCATTGATTTTTATATGTATAAAACATCTGGGTCAAATTAAATACCGTATAAACAGTTAACTTGAAAATAAATTTAATGTATTGTAGCCCAAATTATTTTATTTTAACAAAATTAATTATCTTTTGATTTATTAATGTTTTACAGCAACTACTTAATGAAAATATATTTATTTGAATATCTAACATAGAACCTAAAATAGGTTAGGAATTTTAAATAACAAATATGGACCAACATGTGAAGGATTAATATAGATTTCGGTCGAATTTGTACTTTTAATAAATAACACTTAGTGTGAATGTTTATATTCCAATTATTATTAGAAGATAAACAGTTCACGTAACACGAATAATGCGGTAGTAGATACCACTATCCTTATCTGCTACTCTAATAAAAATCAAACCAAGTAGATCTTTGTCTGTTAGACAAGCGCAAATCTTGCTTCCCTTTTCAACAGTACTTGCGAAAGATCATCAAATAAATAGATTGTCTTAACTTATACAACAAAACAATGACGCAAGTAAAAACTGAAAACAGACGAAATGTATAGTATATAGTATACGAATAACTCCATGAAGTCGTTTATAATCCTCTTGAACAAGGAAAGGTAATGTTTTTGGATATATCAGTTTATTTGCGAAATTTTGAAAATTCGCGTCACAAAGCGTTTGGAAGCTTTACTCTAATGCTATTTATTCGTTTGGCATATGCTAAATAAAGTGGTTGCCATACAGCGTCACTTGTAAACTCACTCATTTTGATATCTTGTGGTTTAAAAGTGCCCTAAATAATACTAAAATCTGGTATATTGGTTATTTTTATATGCTAGAATTCTGCAATTCTTTTGATGCCCTGTTTTTAAAATAATGTATTGATTGCAAAACCCGAAATAGGATCACCTTGAATTTCGTGAACAATGAAGCTTTCATCATTAAAAAGTTCCAATCACATGGAAGCAGAGATGAATTGGAAAGAACTTCTACGTCTTCTTCAAACAGTCCGCCCAATAAGCCATCCAAAAAGTGGATAATTGGATTAATTCCCTTAACTAGGTTTAGCAACCTTCGAGCCTTGAGGAACTTTGACGATAAAATCGGTTCTGCCCATAAGAACGTGTCTTTGTTGGTTCAACGCTGTGCATGCCAAAATAACATGAGAAGGTTATTCATGATGCAAAATTGGGATTTAACACCGATTACGAACAAAACTCTTACCATGTGGTAGCCCTTAAAACAAACTACTAAAACCACCCAAGAAATTAAAAGAAACTTGAATAGAACATAATTCCCACTAACACCTTTTCCGTTTTACAACAGAAAGGCAGGTAACTATTATGGACCGATTAAAGAACAAGCGCTCCACAGGGTAAGACGAGGTTTTTTGCAGCTGTTATAGTAAAAGAATTTCGGATTCATATTGCAGATGTATTAACTTATATTATAAATTTATTTCTTATAGAGAGACAATTTCAAAATGTATTAAAACCCCATTCACAAGAACGGGTCACATACTGACACCTCTAATTGATGACGTTAATTTCTACAATTTCTAGGGTACTGGACTACTGCGTTCTGAATCGTCTAAATTCGTTTCTCGAAAAGTATAACATAATTGCTAAATGTCAACACAGCTTTCATAAAGAAAAATCTACTGTATCAGCGTTGGCAGATTTCTATTGTGTAACACCGCAATAAATATAAAAAGTACAACGATTGGACGTGGGAGCTTTTCGTGACTAACAAAAAGTTTTTGATAGTGTACAACACCAAATTTTGCCGAGGAAATTGGAATTGTATGAAATTAGAGGAAAAACATCTGGGTGGTTTACTTCATACTTTGAGAATAGTATGCACCTAGTTAAAATAAGATATCGGACACCTGACAGTAACAGTCAATTTGTAAGATCCGATTGTGTACCTATAGAAGATGGAATTTTGCGTGTCTTATTATTGGCTCCTATTTTATTCACCATATATGTGCGTAAATGACAATGTGAAGCTTCTATCTAATGTAGCCTTTCTATATATCTTGACAATATTTCAATTCTAATAAAAATTATATAAATGGTATTTAGAAAATAACCTGGGTTTGAGCCTGGTAAAGATGAAATACATGCTATTTTATGCGATAATAAGAATCCCAGGTAATAAACCACATAAATGACGAACCGTTGTCCATACGTAACGACTCAAAGTTACTGCGTGTGACAATAGATCGTACGCTACTGTGGAAGGAGCATTGTGAAAGGCTTATAGTGAAACATATGCTTTTCGTAGATTATCGTTTGAAATTTGAATTATGTTTTATATCGATGTACTATGGTGATATTTATTTCAAGATTCAACATTGCATCTTATCGCTGCCTCTGCGGGAGTACAAGTCCTAGCAGCTCAAACCACACTTTTAAGATGTATGGCTGGTGCAGGCCTGTTTTTAAACAATTTAAAAATATTATCCTTGTCATGTCTATACAAACTGGGAACCGTAAACCATATATCTAAAATCAGGAGAGTATAAAATGCAATATATCACAATTATAAAACTCGTATTAGACACCACTTGCAAACAGAGGTCAGGAGCAAGGATTAGTTAACCGTGGAATACATAATTTAAGTGCAAAGTTATTTAACCAGCTGCCTAGAAAAATGAAAGCTGTGCAGTCCTGTTGTGGATTTAACTTTCATATCATACAATTTTTAACAGAAAAGTAATTCTGTTTAGGAGCAGTTCTTGTCTAGACTGTAACTCTCTGTGTAGTATACAACCTCTTTTTATTAAAATTATTTATAGGTAGTGACATGTTGCACCAATTCTGTATTTTGTTCTTTTTACCAATTGCATACACTTTACGTGATAAATAATTAACAAATTATTATTATTATTATTCCACAGCCAGTTCTGTTAACAGACATATTGCAGGCTTTAAGTTTCGTTCTGCTGAATGTAAAGTATGTTAGCAATTACATATTGAGGTGGTTTCGCCACTGTTAGTTTGCTGTATACACTGTATTTGTAATCTCTTTAGAAAAGTGGTCGGTGGAAATACAAACAAAAATAAGATAAATAATATTAGCAAATTACAACATTTAATGGACACCTAATCAGCGAAATAATTTAAATACTGCTGGAATTAGAAGAACTATTTCTGTTTAGTTATATTGATCATTAAACGTAGTGTTATGCGTATAAAGACTAATTTGCTACGCTCAACGGATCTTTCGTATTACAAAACAACATTTTTGTTATAGTGTATATAACGACATTTTATTTGTTTTACCTCAAACTACGCGTATTTAAATGTTTAAAGATCGATTTACAACCGTATCCTATTAAACAGAAGCACTAAGAAAAATAGCGTTGGTTTACAATCCGCTCACCGCATGCACTACTTCTTGCAGCTTTCGTAACGCCTAGATCCAGTCCAAATCTAACCAAAAGAAGTTCTTTCTTGCTGATCTATTATTGCATTCATTGCCATGCTCTCGTGGTCCAGTATTCACACCAACGTAACTTTGTTGTGCTTAGATAGAGTACCCTACTCTTGCAGACACTTCCATACCACTTTGAAACTTATTTGATAAAAAGAGTTTATACTGGCAATACGAATTTCTGGGCTTGTAAGCCACGGTCACCATTAGTCAGACGACCAACGAACTGTCAACATCGTCTTGAATATGACAGCCGCACTGTTTGGCGAAACGTCGGTATATACCCACTCAACACCACGGCCTACAAGCCCGGAAATACGCCCGTGAAAGCGTAATGTTATTTATGTAATTAAATGTTTGTTGATTATTGAATAAAGTACGAACCTGTTTACCTATAGGTAAATCATAAAAAAATAATAAACTCAGGTTTTATAACACAAATTTCAATTTTGGCTGCTCTTAGTTCAATTTTAACTGCAATCCCCAATATTCCTTCCATTGTCCATGTCCGTGTACTGTCAGTACGTTTCCTGAGAATACAAGGTTCAGATTCTCAGCTTTTATTCCTCTCAGTTAAATAAAGCATGGTAGATATCAGCCTTATTAGCTTATTGCTTATATGAGTAACGCAACTATTGCCAGTTATCATTGTATCTGTATGCTTAATGGAGATATCAGGAAAAAACATGCTCAACATAGTTTACATGGTAACATTAGCCGACTCCCTTATAGTTTCGCACATATGTAACTCATGAGGATATTATCTATTCAGTAGAAACGCGGAGGAAAAAGTAATTCAACAGTGATGCTCATGTTAATTAATTCAACAGGGATGCTGGTTTACAGTGTTTCAGTAAATTCAGTGAAATGTTATTTTTCATGTTTTGCAAACAGTTATAATTTTAACGTAACGTGGTGATAAAAAAGCGGAACTGTAATTACTGCATAATAACGACTTCTTTATTACATGTATATTACGTCTATAGTATAGGCACATACAGCACTGCTGCTATGAATACTAATCCTCGTAGCACTTTTCCATTTGGTTGCTCTTCTGGAAAAGTAGAAAGATGTGTATATACAAACGTGTCTTCGTTATTGCGCATTAATGGAATTCTCAAATGGGTTTGTATTAAAAAATGCTATATAATTTTAAAAAGCAGAATAGAACTAAAAATCTAGTGATTTATTTACACAAAACGATGTGTACTCTTGCAGTATACATATGGTGGTAGATGTTTCAACTGGGCCCAAAGGAATACTGACTGGATTGATTCTCTATTAATCTCATACAAAGCATTTGTGAGTTTCTTTGGTTCTCGAAAGGGGTAACCTTTTTGTGAAAACATACAGGTGGGTGGGAGGTTAAACATATAAATAGATATGACATGCGTTCAAATAAATTTTACTTCAAAGTAGCCTTTGAAAATATAATTATGTCTTAGCTTGTTACTGAAACTCTTCATGCGAAATTCGTTTGGTATAAGCTATTTGAATGACGTGACAGATGTCAAAATCGAATATTTTTAACTGAATTGTCCGTCAATCTTACGTCCGTTTCGAAAATAAGATTCTACCGTGACTGATTTGTGCTGTACAGCAAAACTATTACAATACAATTTTAACAAGTTCCTGTCAACTATACATCTGACCGAATACTCTGTCAGATTGACAAATAATGCAACTGAAAATAGTACAAGTTCCGACAAAAGTTTTTATTGGAATGGACTACTACAGCTAAAATTTATTTTTAGTGGAAATTTGAAAATTTGCAAATGTATATTATCAAGTATGCTCCTTTCACCGAAAATATTTTCGACATAAAGCGCTTAAGGCGAAAGTAGATCGGTTTAATTGTTATGAACTAGGTTGGTCGCTACATCCAAGTTTCACCATTTTGGAATCATTCAACTTTCTCTAAAAGCTTTGGCAGATGCGAAGTGTGCTTAACAAAGTAACATTTCAACGTGCTCAGAAATGGAAAATCGGTCAATAAGTTTGCCTATGGTCAAATTTAGATTGGTCGCAAATTGCACAGGGCGTTCGTACGGTAGAACAATATGAGAAAGCTCAATTATTTTTCTTTATATTTTCATATTGGATTTGAAATCCACATCAAAATTTTGTTTGATGTTTGACAAATTTGGCGTTAACACTATGGAACACCGCCGAAAATACTGAATAGACTTATGTTTCAACAATAAGTCAAGCAGGGACTCGCCAAGAGGATCTAGAAATAAATGTGCTGTTTTTTTCAACGCGAATCCAGGAGCATTCTTATGCAACGCCTAAGCTACTTTGAGAACAAAGTTTGGAAGAACACAAAGGATTCTGAGAGAATATAAGTTGGGCGCCTTATTGGTTACTATCATTTACTGTAGCATATAAATGGCAATAAGCAATGTGTACAGACTGCCTCTTGTGGTTCTTTTTCCCTAAAAATTCAGGAATTAGAATGCATTAACATTTTTCGTTAGTCATATTTTTGTTATTATTATTTATTATCATTTTTTGTGTTTACGATTATTAATTTTCAATGTTTATTTATTACGCATTCTTAATAAGCAATAATATTTCATAGGAATCGTATAATTATGCACGAATGTATATGTAATCATATTTTCTGTGAAAATGATTTATTCTTTATATGAAATATATTACACAAACTTCAACTGAAACTTGATGCGAATTTTAAGAAAGGAAGAATTGACATGCTTTAGGTTTTCTTTTTAAACATAACACTTGCAACATTGTAAATGTTGGTTGGTTTTAATGTACATAGCATACAATTGGTACTCGTAAACATTTTTTTACTAATATGTGGCGAAAGAATGTTCTAAATCATAAATAACTAGAATTAAGCATTTTTTAAATAAATTTAGCAGAAAATATGTAAAAATAGCAGACAATAAATTACAAATGTCGTTTTCCTGGCTATTCAACGTGACCGAACTACAAATGTAACCAATATCAAAAGACTCATGTAATTTTGACTATGGAATATTGGCACAATAAAATACAGGTCAAACAAATTTCATAAACTACCTTCATATTAAACGTATCTTATTGTCGCCCTGACTTCTTCTGCGCAATTATACAATACCAAATCGAGTTTAATCCCTACATCAGACGAATTTCACTAAAGGGATAGGGAAGACAAATTGGCGTCAAATGGTAATCATATTTAGATGTATCTTTGATGGAAGGACTTATAAGAACTTTTGGGGATTCAAACGCGTTAGGAAAAAAATCGCCAATTTATTAATGAAGAAATTCACCCTCTAACTGCAAATAACTTAACAATGTAAATGTGTCCGCGTCCATTATTTGGGCACGCGTTAAAATTGCCTATTAGGTGCATTTTATTCACTGCTGTGCTCAGTAGCTCAACCTCTCATGCAAAAGGTAGTCTCTCAACATGCCAAAATGTGCCTAAGGTAGCAGTTAATAGATAGAATTATAATATTGCAACTGTGAATTCCATCTATGAGAATCGGGAACAATTAATAGATGTGTTTGAGAAAATAAAAGAAAATGTATAATATTAAAAATTCTATTGGAAATGACATTAGACGTGTTTTAGAGAACTCAGAGTGTTTCCTTTGGGTAGCATTTTTTCATAAAATTCTTCAGCGTGTTGATATACTTTATAGGCAAATGCAGTTCCGAAATAAAGAAAGTATTCTACTCCAAAAACCTATATGATATTTTGGAAAAAGTATTTCAAATATTAGAAATGAAACTGGAGTTATCCAAGAAACTGTGAAAACAATCTTTACATCGACAAAAAGAAACAGGAATGAAAAGAACATGCACAGGAAAGAAGTTTGCGATGTAATTATGGCACAAATGAGAGATAGATTTTCTTATGGACGCATACAAGCAGCTAAATTGTTTAAAAATTTAGCATTTCAAAACTTTGCGCTGTTTTTCCGTCATTATCTTTTCAAATAACAAGTAACAAGTTCGTGTATATTACCATTAGCAAAGTAATACCTCTGATCGACATGTTTAAAGAAGAACTTTATTCGTTTTCGATAAAAATTCTTATATTATATTGCAAAGCAGATATAAATGTTATATACCTATAGGTAATCACTAGTTTTGTATCTTTTGCACAAATGTTATCTCATTCAACCACTTTCGCAAAATTGAAAGCTCCGATCCATATTTCTCAGAACTTTACATAATTGCTCTAATCTTCTTTAGTTTAAAATTTGTTTTGTAGATTATGCGTTTTATGGTTGATTTTTTTTGCATAGTTTTATTACCAGTAAATCGTTAAATAAAACACAACTTTCGGATTGCGCAAGTTTAATGGAATTCCGGTATGATGTCACCTTATTGCATTCATTCAAAACAGCGAATTGTAAATCTTGTAAAACCAGATTATAAATGATTTAATAAACAAAAGTCGCCGGCACACCGGAGCTTACATATATCGAAGCAAAATGCGAAGAGTATTTATTACCTTTCAAATATTTTGTCTTGTGCCGGCGTGGTTATGTATTTTTGACTTTGTCATAATACATTTATAAAAACGTCAATAATCATAGAGTTTACGTGTGTGCTTAAATACCTCTTTAGCTCTATGTGCTGCGCCTGGCCTGGTTATGAGTGCAGTGCCGTTACAAATAACGGCAGTGTCTTCAACAAAAACGCATTCTGGTAATGTTTCATCAGGTGGCAACTCGATAACGTCCAGCCCTAACTCTCTCAATAATCTGACATAAGCTTCATGCTGTTTCTTCGCTTCTTCCAATTCTATTTCGCCCCTAGTACGAAGGGATAACGGGATTCTGCATACAATTGCGTGCGTATAACGAAACGCCGCCATGTTATCGACAGCGCGACGCGAAACTAACTGCTTTTGTCGCTTTGTCGGTTGAACTCCATGTTAGAACGTCGGGGTCCTATTAAAAGCGCACAATTAGAAGCAACTTGTTCGTGACCGTTCGTTAAAATTCGTGCTGGTACTGCCATAGCGTGCTTTAGCTTTAGCGTTACGATTTTAGCATGCACCGTAGTTAATTGACTCCTGATTAGAAAAATAAATGTGTTGAACGTTTAGAGTAAAGTTGTATATTTGTTCAAAAGATTGATGATATATAGCTGCGAAGTTATGCATTGTCAGAATGCAGTATTTATTTTACTATGTTTACAATGAAATAATATATAGAACTAATTTTAAAAACCTCCGTCACATGGAGCTTTTATAGTCAATACCATAATCAGAATCTACTGCGAGCAGCTTGTTATAAAAACTGAATAGATACCTCAATACTGGTTATTATACCATTTGTATGCGGCAATTTTTATATGTGATTAACGCAATGAAAGCGTCTTCACCTTTGAATTACTTCCGGAAGATTTGCTATTCAATCATGCACCAGTGGTTAATGCTTTATAAGCGTTATGTTAAAGAATTTATTATTAGCAACACTTGAAGAGATTTTTTACGCATCTCGAAATTTATAATTGGATCACTGTTCCAAAGTAATATTAGGAGAAAACATTCTAATTTGTTAGTTTCAGCAAACTTAAAAGGTTTATAAAAGGCTGCGTTAGTGTAGTAAAGAACCACAATTGTAAAGAGTTCAAATGTTCAAAATTCGTGGTATGTCTCTGTGCGCAGAATCGGGAAATTCATTCTTTCAATATGGCATAGTATCTACGTTTTCTAATAATCTGGGCATAAGGCATGATTTGCAAGAAACTGTTTGCGTTATTTTGGTAAATTCGTTACTTCCCTTCGTTTTGAACATCTCTATATATTTTTCTATTCGTGTTATCATCTTAAATGGACATATTGCTAAATAAAGTGCTAAAAATGTTAAGTGTAATACATTGCAACGTTTATAAATGAACTATCTTACATTTCGTTATTCTCAAAAACTTTTAGCAATAGTAAGGGGCGTTTAATAATTAATGAAACAAATGGCTGCAGATGAAAAGACGTTTTATTCAATGACGATGAAATTTATTTTACTTTTCAACGTAATCTCCATTAACATTTAGGTACTACAATCGTTTTGGGAGTCGTAAAGTATTCTTGAGCCGATTGACGGAACTACATGTGTATAATTTTCTTGTGGTGTTGTCTTCAAACTTGGTGCCACGTAAAAACTCTGAGTGGACTGAGTAGAGGAAAATTGAATGGTACAAATCGGAACTATAAAGTGCATTTGATCACAACTTCCAACCCAAGTTTTCGATGATAATTTCGCGGTTCCTAGCAGTATTGCGACAGGCTTTATTGTACAGTAGAACCATATCTCTAGGTTTCATGTTATGTTGAATCGTGCTAGAATAGTATTCACTGTTCATAGTACGCAGTTCTTCTAAATAGTAAAAAGAAAATGGATATTGGGAGTCCTAGAATGCCATTAACATCACTTTGAAGACTGCCGTTTTGATTCAGGTTTATAGTGATTTGCACGTTGTAGGTTACAACACAGTCTAGAAAGTTATTATGCTTCGTCAAAAATCCTTGTTTAAGTTCAGAACTTGAGTCAACTGTGTTGGAATCCAAGTTGAGCAAATATACGTTTCCAATAATAACATTGCACAATTGGCGCGATTTTGATGTCTGCCATTGACAATAAGCTTCTTTTTATCTGATTTTGGATAAAATGGATATCGGCAACACCTGTGCTACTTGATTTAAACTAATTCACACCTCCGGATAACAAAAATCTTATCAATGAACGTTACTCCTTGGCGTACATGTTTCGAAAGCAGCTGACATTTTGAAATCGGCAACAGATGTTTTTGGTCCTTTGAAATAGCCAACTAAATTTATTTTGGAGGTTGTCAATTTGTTCCTTAGAGAGTTTCATTTAATAATATTCAATACTTTTCCCGCTAGTGCAACTTGTCTGGTTAACTATTGTATCCTTTTACTAATATCTTTATTATATATTATGTATTATAATTTACTCCCCGTTTTACCATCATGTACTACATTTTAATTGATGTATTTATGTGTGCAAGTTAATATTTTAGCATAAACCTATTTCACATTTAATTAATATATTTTTGAATTTATAACTCTGGAAATCACATTTCAGATTACGAAAATGCTCTTTCAAAGAAACATTATTTGAATACAGTGTATTTAATATTGTTGCTTATATCACTATTGCCGACCCCTCCATCTGAAGATGTTTGTTTAGATGCCACTGAAAACTGTCTATAGCAAATAAAAAGTTTCGACATAAATGGTCATGTTATTCTACCGTGAAAAAACTTTCAAAGCAATGGAAATAAAAAAGAGTTTCCTACGTTATACCTTAATATTAATTTACAACGATAACGATTGTGTAACAAAAGTTCTAAAATACTGAACAAAAACCAAAACATTGTACATGTCTACGTGTGAGAATGAAGATTTATTTCAAAATTACTTTTAAATTCGTCAAAAATACCAGCATAATTAAGACGTAAATTTGCAAATATTTCAAGCAATACCTTCTTATCGAGATTAAGAGGATTAAGAAGGTAAAGAAAAATCTCATGCAATTAACTCTCAGTTTATGTGCATTGTTGTCATCATTTAAAGTTTTAATATCATCAATTTCTGATTTGTAACACTCTATAAGCATGAATGCAATATATTTAGCGTTCCCTAAGTCTTTTTTCTTTCAAACAAAGGTAATGGAATTAACTAAGAATATGAACTCATTAACAATAAATGTAACTTTGAATTGATTTGTTTTGTTCATTCATTGTTGAAGTGATGAACTATTTTCGGTAGGTAACATGATACTGACTTCTACTGAAATCCGCTACAATGCCTCAAAGCTGTTTTGAAAGTGATAAATTATCCCAAAATGTTATCACGAATATAATGCAGTCACTAGATGATGTTTAAGAATGTATGTATGTTGAAATATTTCCTGTGTACACAGGGTATGTGTTTGTAAATGTAATGAAACCATTGCTTTGGCGGGGAATATTATAGGTAAAGATCTATTTTCTAAAAAGGTTTCTAATGTTATGGTACACTTAATTAAACAGGAAGAATGAATTCGTATTGTGTTCAAATTCGTGGATTTAGGGTGTACTACCCTTGGAAAATTACATTTTTTCAGCAATTATTGACAGGGTCAGGATTAACTTGAAGCGTCAATGTATATTATTTGATAATGGATCTACATGAGCAGTTTCAACATTTTATTGATGACGTGACTAGCTACTTTTTCAAATATGTTCACTGATTCTTTTTACTTTTTTAAATGTAGATTGTGTATATGTCAATAACATAGATAGACTTGTTTAAATAATTTGTTGATGAATATTGACTTAGCTTAAGACGAGTTCGAACCCAGGTAATGAAATACAAATCTCTCACAGAACTGAACTAATTATCTAAATTCGGGTGGTAGGTACACAATTGTATTACCCCCGCTGTAAATTTTATTGCTTTGTCTGGGTAAAACTGAACGTTTACAATACAAGGCGACACTCAGTGAGTCATGTATATTCCAACTGTTGCCAGTACAATGTACTTTCCAAGAATAATATATTTGAAGAAATGTTTATCTTTTACAAGTACCCTTGTAAAGATTAAAGTTTAAAATTCTGTTTGGGAAATTCCTAACACTATCTGTAATTATAAATATATCCACATTATATTAATTTCATTTCTTTTAAAGGCAACTCCAATTTTTGCCAATATTCACATACACTACCTAAAGCATCATGTTTTAATTTCTATTCAGAAAGCTCATACCTTTCCGAATTAGTTTAAAAATTAATGAAATCAATCATCTTTCAGTATAAAGCAACATTTTTGGCAAGATAAGCTTTGTTTTGATTTGTACTAATCAATGGTTAGATATCAACTATGAAATCAAATATATATATATACATGTTGTTCTGCATTCAAACCACGACTACCTCAAGAAGGAGATATATGGGATTACACCGAAACGTGAGAACATATCCGGTTCTTCTGAGAACGCAGAACGCTGAATGAAACCCGGGAGAACAGCAGAACATTCTATACCCGCGAAAACATCGGCGTGAGAAAATTTTAAATACAAGAAAAGGATTTAATGCCAAAGCCTGTCAGAGGAGAAACCGCAGGCACGTGACGTCAAGGAGCAAGATGAGAAGCAACATGGGTCTGGTGGTTGTCTTGGTATTCTCTTTTTGTCGTTGTTTTGTATATTTTGTGCTTGTAGACATCGGTCGGCTATGATAGGTTTTCAGATGTCCGAGAAAGGGGATTCACCGAAACGTCGGGAAAACAACGGTTCTCTGGAGAATCAGTATTACACACGGAATAACATCCAAAAGGAATATACAGAATACTTTGGTTGCAGAGATATCCGAAGAAATGCGAAATTTTTTTAAAAAGTTGGTAGACTTAAGATCTACGGTATGTTATATCGTTGAGCGTGTCTTTAAAATAAACTATTTAAGAAATTCACCATATATAGATATTCTATTAGATAAGAAATTTCAGACCCGTTTTCGGTTATATCGAGTCTAAAATTATGAAATTATAAAATTAAACATATTTTCAAAAATACATCTTTCTACACAACATCCATCAAAATTTTAACACGATAATATCTTTACTTTTAGAGATACGTCCAAGAGACGCATGTCGTAAATGATGCTCTAGAGCTAATATCGAATAAAGGATATAAATTGGATCCCGCAGCTGTCAACATTTTCAAAACAAAAATTGTTTGTTAATGTTGGTTAGTTTAGTGATTGTAGAATACATTGATTTCACACGAAGCTAATTTTAAGTTTAACCTGAACGATGTAGTTCAGACTGTGCAATGCCACCAATAACGATTTCAGTAGAACCTATAGAAATCCTAGGATATTTAAGATTGCTCCTAAAAAGTTGTTCATAGGTCGGGGAATGTGAAAATGTTTAATAAAATTTGGAACGACATACATATATTCTTCAATTCCTGTTATAAAAGCGTTCAAATAAATGTTACTTTTAGTAGTTCATTTCAATAAAAACTTTTGTCGTAATTTGTACGATTTTCAGTTGTATTAATTATCAATTTGACAGAGTATTTATCATGTCTTTCAAATAGCTTATACCAAACAAAATTCGTATTAAGAATTTCAGTAACAAGCTAAGACATAATTATAATTTCAAAGGCAACTTTGAGGTATGATATATTTGTATTCATATTAGTTGGATTATGTAGACCAATAAATGCGGCGTATACAGCTTGCTCCAAAAAATAGTATGTCAAAATTCTTATTATGGAACACTCTCTATTTCATCACATTTCTGAATTGTACCTATGTACCATACATTTATAGAATAAGTTAGACTTCCATAAGGGTTTCTTTAGGTATACCTTATAAATGTTTTAATTTATTTAAAATCTCCTGTTTTTACGCATTAAATACCCTGAAATAAAAATGATTATGACAAATTTATTTTTAGGCTTAAATAATAAATCAATTCCTTAATTCATTTAGTAACTTAACACATGGGCTGAAAAGTCCCGGGCCTAACAAAGAAAAAACGTTTTTTTTGGTTCAAAATTAGCTTTATTCATCAACGTAATCTCCATCAAGAGCAACGCAATCATTCCAGCGCCGCTCTCACATTTCAATACCACTTTTGTAGAACGATTTATCTTTTGCCTCAAAATAGGCCTCAGTTTCAGGGATAACCTCTTCATTCGTGCGAAATTTCTTACCGGCGAGCATTTCTTGAGGTCTGCGAACAGCCAGTAGACGCTGGGAGCCAAATGTGGCGAATGCGGTGGATGTGGGAGCACTTCGAAGTTCAATTCATGTAGTTTTGCCATTGTATTGATTGACTTGTGACACGGTGCATTGTCTTGATGAAACAACATTTTTTTCTTTGCCATATGCGGTCGTTTCTTTGCAATTTCGGCCTTCAAACGCTCCAATAACGCTATATAATATTCATTGTTGATTGTATTTACTTTCTCAAGATAGTCGATATTACACCACGCATATCCCATAACTGACCATGCCATGATCACTAGTTACCATTTATCATACCCATTCCGCACACAATCAAATTTGTCTAACTTTCAATTAGCATTACATATTAATATCTTTACATCAGTTCTTTGGAACATATTTCCCAAGATACATTATTGTGGAAATATACTTTAACATTAAAAATAAGATTATAATACGATGAAAAGTAAGTTTTTTATCCTCACATTACTAACACCAATTTGGAGTTATCATTTACAAATTTTGTAACCATATAATTGTTATGTACCCCTCATACATATTTGGTGATGATGCATCCGCATATTCTGCAAAGAAAAAAATACAATAGTATTATAGTGTATCAACAACACAAGAATAATAGATTAAATCATACAAATACATATATGTAATTTAGCAAAAAAACTGTTTTTGGTGTATTCTATGAGAATGGTAAACACTTAACGGTGCAATTGTGTTCAAATGAAGATTGTGGCGTAAACTTAGCTACTTGTTAAACCTCTCCAATGTTTTTTGTTGGCTCAAGGAATTTATAAATGAACTGTTTCCGGAATTGGATAGTGTCATAATAAAGCACAAGAAGAGAAAATAAAATAAAGTTAAGGGAAAAAAACAAAGAAATTAAAAGGAAAAGGATGAAAGGATGAAAGGATGAAAGGAAGAGGAAGGAGGGGGGTGGGAGAAGGGGTACAGAAACAAAGGAAAGAAAAAGAAAATAGAGAAAGAAAGCGGAATCTCGACGTTTCGCCTCCGTCTCAGGAAGGTTCTTCAGGAGAAAAGTAGGGAGAACCAAAGTGACATGGTAAGTCGACGACCACGCTAGAGGCGAAACCAGGCTTCAAGAAGGTTACGTTAACCTAACGTGTTAATCACGCTAGAGATGAAAACATTTTGAGGTGTACCGCCGTTGGCGGAAATGAGGCATTTGGCCGCTTCGAAACGGACTTGATCGGCAATGACACTCGATAGAGCGCATATAGACAACTCCACTTCAGCAATAAAACCCGGTCTGGGGATATTTTTAGGAGATACAGCAAAAATTAGCGCTTTAGCAAGTTCACTATTCACTATTGGATAGAGGTCTAGAAGATGGGTTAACAACGACCTTTGGTTTTGGAGGTGGGCAGGACTTAGTGAAGATCATTCGGAATTTTTTTTTTGTTCTTCCGTCATCTTTTCAAACATTATTTAGATGTGAATATAGGAAATGTTGTCAAATAAGGACCAGTCTTCAAAAGAAATTATAGCTGAAAGTTCTAAATGGATCTGAATACGCGATCGGGAAATGGTATTGAGTTCTCAGGGTGTATGCTAGATCCATTCGCGAAGAAGAGCTAAGCCGGTGCGGCGAAAGATATTTTGAGAAGCTGGAGTAGATATGTGGTGGCGAATTTGGAGAAAATTGGGAATTATTTACTCGGCAACAACAAAGAACATTCGGGGTGGAAAGGACTTTAGAAAGTTTATGACGTAGTTTAGAAAACGATAAGATTTTAAAAGTAATTTCCTCTCCGTAGCGATTGTTGAAATGAATACGTAGGCTTCCATGGCTAAGGCCAGTAATAAACGAACTCTTTCCGGAATTGGACAGTGTCATAAGGTGTAATAGGAGAAAATAAAATAAAGTTAAGAGGAAGAACAGAGAAATAAAAAGGAAATAGGTGAAAGCAAAAGGAAAGAAAAAGAGAAAAAAAGGGGGACAGAAACAACTTAAGTTTTATCTTCGTGGCCAAACACTGCATAAGGATTTAAGCTGTTCAAATTCCTGAAATCACAGAATATAGAGGAATCTATTACTGAAAAAACTTACCGCACAGCTGAATCCATAAAAAAATAATCAAACTAACAAGAATTTATTACTATATATGTTACTGTGGCAATACTTTTAATAACGATGGAAGTAGAAGTCACATTTAACCTTTAGGAAGTAGAAATACTTAAATTTACTTACAATGACATTTAGAATATTATTTCTAGTTTCAAAGTTGCAACAATAAACGTAGCTATTTTGTAATATCCTAAATTAATAGTATTAGGTATTGCGTAGCTTCTGTGTGCTAAATTAATACTGTATTTCAGCGAATTAAGTGTATGTACTAAATAAATAAGGTCTGTAGGTGACTAGGTACGTCTCCATATGTAAGTGTAAGTAGTTACACGTATGCTTGAATTCATTCCTATAGTCTCACTTCCACATTTAATAACGCCCAGATGCATCAACAACATTGATCTCGTCGAAAGACCGCACCGTACATCAATTGCTTGTTTGTAAATTTTAATTACATACAAAATACGACAGAATAAAAAATTAAAAACGTTTTCTAAAATAAATTGTAAAAAACACTAAAACGCTAAACCTCAATCAACAATTTGGTAAGTGAGCTTCATCACAAAGTTATTTCTAGAAGCAAAAACAGGAAATTGTGTATAGTATTATTACAAAATCAGCATCATAACTCTGATAATCATTTTAATAAACGAACAACAATTTAAGATAAGAAGAAATGCAGAAAACTTTTGAAAATTTTCGGCACTTTCTTCATCTTTTTCTAATCTTCTATCTCTGTTTCAGTTATAGTTGCAAGACACGTTTTGACTGCTATTAGTAAATCGGCAGTTACATATACCTTTCTAGTTAATTCAGATTCTAACCAAAAATTATTGTTAAGATGTATGCAGTGTATTAACTAATTATGACTTCTGGGCTGCTGGATGCTTTTATAATTATTTTTTTGGAAAACATTTATATAATACCATATTTCTAAGGTAAATATCCTTTAATTTAATCTTAAAAGAGTTATGCTGTTTAAATGCTATTAGTACACACTGTTATTGAGTAAAATATGAGCTGTTAGACTTTAAATGTAGAACATGAGATATTACTCATCATGAATATTAGATAGTTACGAATAACATTGTGACGATGTAACGAACTTTCGACGGTGTTTGCTTTTGTAATTGTAGCAAAAAACGTTTTTGAAGTAATGCAAAGATGGTAACTAATTCACAGATAAAAGCTGTCACATTTTCTTTACAAAATAACTACCAGTAAATATGTCCCATTAATATTTCTGAATACGTGACCTCGAAGCAACACAATGATGTAGATGATTTTTTATGCTCTCAAGTAGTTCTTTGAAGATACGGCGTCATTTTTTGGTGTGTTTATGTCAAAAATAATGCGAATACTAATCGAAATGCAAATTTTTTGGTAAAAATTTGCATTCCGATAGCAAAAAAATTGTTTCTATGGCAACAAAGAAATAAGGAGTAATTTGCATTTTCCAGTATTTAATATCTCGTTCCGTTACTGGAAGGAAAATAACAAACAATAAATTAATTTTCTGCCAGCAAAATATAGCTGTTAATACAAAAGTATTTGGACAGTAGTACTGACATAGAACTATTGCAACGTATTAATTGTAACATACATACATATGTGGATAGATGTGATGAAATCGGAGACATTTTCGCAACCTATACAAATACAAGGGCGACCTGAAATGTTTTAAGGATCGGCAACAGATGGCACACGAAGGTTGAAGTGGATGCATTGGCTGGCAAGAGCAATTTTTTTTTATGTCAAAATTTCAGACGTCTACTATCAACAATTGTTGTTTAAGAGAGTGTTTTGTGTAGCAAGACAGGCGGTTTCGCAAAAATAGATAGAATCCAATTTCGTGCAGTAATAAAACACTTCTGGATAGCTGGGAAAGCGGCCACGGGGTGAGCGAGATCAAATGTGAGACCAAAGGAACTGTCAAAGCAGTGGACTTTTCCGGGCGAAACGGCTCCGAAGAATGCGAAGACCGTTCCATCAGCCGGAAAGGTAATGGCGACTATTTTTTGGGATTCCCAAGATGTGATCCTCATCGACTATCTGCAGAAGGGAAATACGGTCACGGGGCAATATAACAGCGATTTATTGACGCGGTTCGATGCAGTATTGAAGGAGAAACGGCCTTGTTTGCAGCGCAAAAAAGGGTTTTTCCACCACGACAATGCAGCAGCGCATCCCGCATCCTCGTGTCAAAATTGAATGAGCTGCAGTACGTATTAGTCTCTCATACTCTATAACCACCTAATGAAGAGGGAAGAGGTTCATTACCGCTACAGATCGCGGACCTCGAAACATTCTACTTTTCCGACGGCTTGAAGAGACTGGAACACCGTTTGAAACAGTGTATTGATCTTCGAGGAGACTACACCGAAAAATAAAAATAAAAAACTACACCAATACCGTGTTTTTCTTGTCGATTCCGGAAACATTTCAGGTCGCCCTCGTATAATGGTTTCTGTTAGTAGATAATAAACAGTCAAATAATTATAAAAATATTTTTTTATTTAATTTATATAATACAATAGCATATGATCATATGCTTCACAATCATTTACCTTAATATAAATAACAAGATGACTAATACATAGCAGAAGGTGCTATAATATATAAAAGTACTTTTGGATGCTATTTTAGACGGAATAATATTTTCGAGAATACTTTCCGTTTCCGTTTCTACCGATGTCGAGATATCTTCTGTCGTTTCTGGAATGAATTTAATTAAATTAAAATTACTTAACTGTTGTTGTTCACTTTTTGTTAGCAATGTATAAACAAATCATTGCCTATTTTACCTGTTCCTGCGGTTGCAAATTTTAAAGTAGGACTGGCTTTTGACCATCCGTACCGGTTTCTAGAAAGCACTAAGGCTTCGTACATTGTTCTCTCTCTTAAACCTTTGATGGTGTACATTTTTGAATACGTATATCCTGTACTGGCTTTATGCTCTGTTGGTATTGTTAACTTGTTCCATCCTGGTTTATGAAGATTGGAGTAAGATTTATAAGGCCTAAACCATAGGCTGTATTCTATTATAGGCGTAAAGCTATCAACTTCCCAAATAAGCGTATAAGAAGTTTCGGCGTTGATATTTTTGTCATCAGTTTTCTTGAATTCTGCTGGGTTTGGAACGCCTGTAAATAATTTTTGAATACATGAAATATTACAAAGAGGCTGCTGAAATTGAATGAAATTGAGAGACTGATCCGTGTCTGAAGAAATCACTGTACGGTGCTTGTTGAACACAACCAAGCAGATTAAGCATTGAGATTTGCATAAAAGAAGCTTACGATGATTTCTGAAATAGTTCAGTACAAGGATAACAATTATTTATCGTGGATTTATTGGCTTTTTAGCCAATTTTTATGCGGTTTGTTTATTACTGACATACCAACGTAATAATAATTTTCAATAACTACTTCGCTAACAATTTTATTCTTTAATTCCAGTGCTTTCAATACAGATATTAAAAGCGTTGGTTGCGATTATGCTAATCGTTTATATATACAATGAGTTGTTAAAATGTATTTCCTCCCTGTTAACTTTTGAATGGCAACGACTAGCCTTATTAGAAAAAAAAAATATGTCGATTTTTACTGTTTCTAAACTAACTCTTAGTGCTATCTGCACTTTAGTTCTACCTCCAGCGTTACCGAAAGTGATATCAACTTCTTTATTTTATATAAATATAGTTTTGTTTTTGCCTAGAAAAAAGGCGACAAATTGTTTATGATGTTACGTGCATGTAAAGAGCTTATGGGTAGCCATCGTAATCGCAACAATTTTCAATCTGCCAATAATATTCAAATCTTAATTTTCGAAAAGCAAATTATTTTTGTCTGATCCTTATTGTAACAGCTTTTGACTACTGTTCATCATAGTGCCCTTGTTTGAATCCATTCTGTTGAATTTTATAGTAAATTAAAAAACATCATCTAATTTTGTCTTTAATAATCAAATATCTATCATCTCTAAACAATGTAAACTAATGGGTACTTTTCTTGAGTGCAATCTTACTTGGAAGGATCAGAATGATTATGTGTGCATACAGCTCTTCAAAAAAGGCATTTTTGATAAATACTTTCAAAGACATATTGTTTTTGAATTTGCACTTTTCTACAATATTATTATCTGGGAACAAGCAAAAGATATGGGCTGTTTCCTTATTGTACAAACGCGTAATAAGATTAATATTTAGCTTAAGCTTTCGCAAATCTCTCAAAAAAATAAAAAATTAAGATCCTTAATTTACTAACTTTATTTTCGTTATATTTATATAAATTCATACCCTTCATTTTTCCAGATAAAGGCAGCTTTGTAACACACACAAGTATACATAGCTCTAAAATAAGGAGCAGAAACAACATTGTACAAAGCAGGCCTAATTACACTTACTATCAAAATTGCCAACTATTGCAGGTTCCAGAATTTTAATGCACTTCTGTCAAACATGTGAAGCTGAACTGGTGGCTATTTTCAAACATGAATTAAAGAAATATCTAACTGGGCACAATTGTTGATTTGTTTGAATATGGATTGAAGTAGACGAATTTGCAAATCGTGGCAACTGGACGGAGCCGTTCAATCTGGTTTCCTTTTTTGTTTTTGATTTGTTCTTCCCAATTGTTCTATTTTTATTATGACAGATTTGACGTATCCTATTTATTTTCGAAACAGCCAAGTCCAAAACTATTCGTCCTCGAAATATTATCAAAATTTTATAAAAGCGACTGTTTAACTTTAACAATTATATATAGCAAAACGTCTGCTAAATTTGTTTGTCACTTTTTTAAAGGGCACATTTTTTTTTGTTTAGGGTGCTATTGTGATTTTCATACAATGATATCATATCGTTTATATGAATTAAAGTGTTATATTTTTACCTTTATGTTATAAATGGACTTATTTTCCAATTTTTTTAAAAGCAGGTGTGATGTTTCGTTAGAAAAAAAACATGATTTTGTTCCGAACGCACTATTTTTTTAAATTACATTAATTATCATTGAAAACACTAATGTAAATGTAATCTAACTTAGTTGTAGTGGAGATAATAGTAATCCATAACTTCATTTAAATCAGCCGATATATATAGGACGTCTTACGACTTCATTTACAGAAAAACTTTTTGTGTAACTCACAATAAATTATTTCATATATATTATATACATATATTCTTTCTGAAAACTGCAAGAATTTGTGACCTGATTACCACTGCTAAAGTAATTGTTTAAGTACAATGCATTGCATAGTATTCAAATTGGTACGACTCTGAAAATGCATGAGGATAGCTAATGGACGTCCTAGGAAAACCCAGCGTAGCCTAGCCTACTCTTTATTACATATATTTTATATTTTGAAAAAGAAATATTATTTTATCTTGATATGAAAGTAACTCATTTTTAAGATTGATGTTTTTTTTTTAATCCTATGTCCTTTATACCTTGCGGTGTTGGATAAGATTGATGTATAATTGAATCTAATAATTTAACATTTTATATTTTATAAATGTAAACATACAAATTTAGTCGATAATGAGTACGGAATAAATTTAAACGAAAACTATCAGTCAACCATCCATTCATCAGTAGACGAATGTGATCAATGCGTTATTACCTAATATAGTATTAGTAGTGTCATTAATATAAAATAAATATAAAGCTAGATCCAAAACAGAACCCTATGGAACCGAAACAGGTTTTGACAAAATCAAATATGGCTTTCAGGAAATATACGGCAAGAATGAAAAATCATGTAAAGTTGATGGATGTATGACAGTAGTATGTATTGTAATATTATTATTTTTCTTTTTATGTCACTATTTTGGGAAATTTGAAAATTGTTTTTTAATAAAATCTAAATATATATTTAAAAATGTGATAAACAGTATAAACACTAAGAATTTGGGATAGAACAAATAGCATATTGAAAGTTCGGCGAGAAGGTTTTCGTACAATATAGGATGTACCTGATAGTTGAAACTCTAAGGTTTCCTCGCCAATTTCGTTTACAGCTTTGCATGTGTATATGCCAAAATCACTTTTTTGAATATTCCTTATAATTAGACTGTATTTTTCGTCATCCCCTAAAAACATTACTCGATTATCGTAAGTGACTGGGTTATCGCCTTTGTACCATATTATTTGACTAATAGGATCTGATGTAACACGACAGTCTAACTGTGCTCTAAATCCAGGTGCCGTGTGTATCCACGATTTCATTGTTGTTAATTCTGGAGGATCTGAAAACAGCGAAATATTTCATTAGAGTTAGAATAATTTTCAAACTAAAAACAAAACCAGATAATAACTATTTTTTTCTTTGGTGTATAATAGATATGTTATCATCATTAATACATAAATTGCAAAGAGCTTCAATTCTCGCACACTGTAACTAATGTAAAATTAAAAACCAACTTGCCTGATTATTATCAAATACAAACCAAATAAGCGGAATTTAATCATTAAAATTGAAATGTACCTGAAATATCGATGTATAGTTGAAGTTTCGCTGACAAACGGAAGATCTGCTTAATATCTTGCCATCAATAATTTATTTTAAAACAAATGACTTTGTTGTCGAAAGTTATATCTCTTTTTTCAATAATACACTTGAATTTCTGCAATTAAATATTTACGAGATACGCTCCATGATTCGTCTATAGTTAAAAGTTCATTGAATTCCGAATTAATAACACACATTATTAAACATCAGTTTCCTTCTTCGTTTTATTTTTCTATTATTTTAGCAACTTTAAGGATTGAAAATAATAGGCATCTGAGAGGATAGGTGAAACCATTTTACTATTTGGAAGTTTTAAATTTAGTTTTTATCATTTGTTGTTGTTGAAATTTACTGAGACAACATTTTTTTATTGGTAGTGCAAGACTATTTTGCTATGTGATCACATGCATTCATATACTGCTTTTGGATAGATTTATTACTTATTATAGTTGGTAATGAAAGGTGTCTCAAAAGTCCTTTTCAAAGTAAAAAGAGTATAATAAAATAATGGCCAGGTTTTTTTAATTAATGTTTATTTTTTATTAAAATACAATCTTTGGGAAGATTTCGTGAAAATTATATCTTGTAACTGTGTTTCGTCATTTTGCTGGCACTCTTCTAAACATAAGGCAAAATTGTGGAGAATTGCTTGGCCCATTTTCTCTGTGAGGGCCGCTGTTTCTCTTCGAATATTCACTTTTAATTCATTCAGAGAATGAGGAGCTTTACTGTATACCATTGCTTTAAGGTAGCCTCATAGGAAAGAAACCATTGGTGTCGAGTCGGGGCTGTGTGTCGGCCACTTTATGTCACCGCGTCTGGATATCAAATTTCTAGGAAAAATTTCACGAACAACTGGTAAGGACACGTTAGACGTGAGATGTTCCTCCATGATATTGGAAAGCAAAGCTGAAGTAAAGAAGTCGTTAATCATCTCCACATATCACTCGAAATTTACGGTTACCATACGATCTCATTTTCGAAAAAGTATTTGCTGCCCAAACAGTAATTTTTGGCGAGTGAAGTGGTCTCTCATACTACCGTTTTGGATTTGTTGAATTCCAATAACGGCAGTTCCTCCTGCTTACATGGCCATTAGGGGGAAAATGCACTTCATCTAAGAAGTTTTTGTAAAACTCGCGCACACAGCATGCACGCCCCTCTCCTGTAAAATGCTCCACAGCAACTAAATTCCCAAAGAATCACATTCCCTGCATTCCCCACTTAACAATTATGTTCGCTCAGTGAGCAAAATAAATCGAAAATGACTTTTGGGACACCAGTGTATAATTCTATATTTTCCTGTATCAGTTGTTAAATAATACGATGGCCATTCGGAAAATAAAGAACGTTTTGTTTCCACCACTGACCTTGGTACTCATCCGCTTCAGTTTCGTGGCAGCTACGATCCAATACGGCTGATTACTGCTTACCTGTTCCACTTTAAAATGTGTGATAAAATTAACGATCCCGACAAATGTAAGGTGCCCAGTATTATCCGCTTGTTAAACCCACAAAAAGTCCGAACCATCGAAATTTATAGAAAGATAACTATTCAAAACCAGCGGCGCGGAATGCTAAGCAGTGGAGCCATCCCGCTTCACGATAATGCACGTCTGCATGCAGCGAGGGTGAGACAGGACTTGCGGTAGGAAATTTTTCACCATCCGAAATACAGTCCTTACTTAGCCCCAAATGACATTCACTTATTTCCGAAATTGAAAGATTTTGTGGACAACACCACGGAATCGGTGATGAATTTAAAGAAGCCGTTAAACAGTAGTTTAAGAACTTGGCGGCAATTTGGCATACAGAAGGTGTAGAAAAGCTGAACGATACTGCAAGTGCCTAAATTTGAACGATGACTACGCAGAAAACTAGCTTGGATATCTAATTTTATGTAAAATACAGTTTCGTTTAACTACATGTAATAAAAATTTCTATAGAGAAAAACGTTCTTTACTTTCCGAATGGCCCTCGTATTTCTAATTGTAGATGTATATGCATGTATTTTATCGTTTTCATGCTAAAGTCTTAAAGTCAGACTATCAGCCTTGCGAATTAAAGTCAGGCAAGCAAAAATTTGCATTTCTTAAAGAAAACCATTAATAATCTGTCAATATACAGTCCAGAGAAAAACTTGCTACGTCGAGAAAAGGAATATTGAGTATGTTACATAAAAACCGTGAGAATAAAAGCTGAGCTTTGCCCGAGAATTATAGCACAAAAATACGTAATTATACACAAGCAGTAATAAGCTTTCATAAAATTAAAATAAATAATGTTTGCAAATAGAATCATATAATAACAAGTTAATCAGGGTCGTTAGAGCAATGGAGTTACGAGAATGTTCAGAAAAATTCGCTCCAAGCAATAGCATTTTTCTATTTGATATTCTTTAATTGTGTACTTCTTTTGTTTCTGCTAGTTTAACAACACAAGCTTTTATGTTTGCAAATTGATTTCAGTGCTCTTTTTCATCTTTATTAAAAACATATTAGCGTTGTAATTAATATTTAGAACTGCATTCAAAAACATTGTTTTTTTATATTGACTGCAAGAAGATTACTTAATTTTAATATGCCACCTTACTTTGAAAAAGTTGACAAATGCCTTTAATAATTACAAAAATACATTGATGATATAATTATTAACCATTATTGTAATAATAATAATATACGAAAACTTACATGTTATTTTTAGCTGAATTTTTTTGGTTGCTGGTTCACCAACACCATTTGCCGCTATACATTCATACGTGCCGGCTAAATGTCGATCTGCCGCAGAAAATCTCAGAACGTTCCTATTATCTATAAGCTTTAAATCTCTGCCCTAGAATAATTAAGTTTTTACAATTTAATGCTGTGAAATGAATCTATGGTTAAAGTGATGCAATTATTTTATAAAATGCGTACAGTTAGGGAAAAAGTATTCAAACAGGGTTTGTTACTATAACAAATATTAAATATTACTTATTTTATAAATTTTATATATATTATTAAAGTCTAATAAAAAAAAATAAATTAAAGAGCAGCAAATTCAATATAGTCACATATCAAGTAATAATTAAAGACTATTTTGACCTATTTTAGTACATTCGTAGCAATACCCCATTATTAAGATTGTTCTTGGTATAAAGTTCCTGTAGTGATCATAAATTAAAAGATCTATTGTAACAAAATTCTTAATGTGATTGGAATAGTTCGAAGTTTTTAATAAACCTTACCACTAGTCTAGGATCTTTATCCGTTAGTTGAGAAGATATTCCCTTTATAAAAATTTATGTCGTGGGCGACTGATGGCAGGGCTGACGTTTCCAAATTTTCCTGACTTAGGCGGCAGAATTGCTCTTCAACATTTCTGGGTTTATGTAAATGATATTGAAGGGTTATATATTTTGTCAGTATCCCTGTGAGTAGTTCGAAAGATGTTTTTGCTGTTCTTAGCGAGAGCGATAGAGCTCTGACGCTTGAAAGGCAATTTAGCTGCTTTTTCAGCCAGTTTATCAGAGTTTGTATGTTAGTCTAGACCTTAATGGCTTCGGACCTACTTCAGGATTACGAGTTTGCCATAAGTTTTGTACGGAAATGCATACTAAGTCAAATTCAGTTGTATGAGCTTGTAAAATCTACAATGCTGTCCGACCATCCGTAAAAATATTAAATGCTGCATCTCGAAGTCCTTTTTGAGGTTCCTTTTAAAGTATAGATACTAGGGATAGATTTCTGTCTGAAATATATTTGTTTGGAGTCTTACAGCCAATTTTAGGTGGAAATTAGTTATATCAGTTCTGACGCAGTTCTATTCTTGATTACGTGTACATTTTTATGCTGAGTTCTCGCAGATCCCCACTCAATAAAATCTTTTCTGACCACTTCATACGATTGCATCGTACTACAATGAAATTTCTTAGGGCTTTATATTAATTTTCTTCCTTTGGGGTATGGGATCTTTTATTGAAAGTTTTTTTTTATTGGAATAATAAAATGTTAAATTTGCGAGCCAAAAATATTTTATTAATATAAAACAATGGAAGGAGGAGGAACCACGGATTTTCAAATTTATAAGCTTGTACCTCAGCAACTGGCTCTTTAAGATTCAAAAAGGACATCAATAGGCTTCAGGCTAGGGCTAAATGTTTTGTTGAAGTATGAATGATAGTCTCCTCGATCTCAGGTTGTTGGATGAATTAACATAAACAATGTCTTAAGATATATTTAGGTCAATTTAACTTAGAAATACGAAAAATTAGAAGTTTCATTAATTTCATCAAGAACGGAGGAATACAAATTAAATACATCGACAGGATAATGTCGGATAAAGTTCGAGAATGGTTACTCCACGGGGAATTTGTGATAAGTAGAGACCGGATTATATGCAAAGTGTATATATTTTATTTTATTTGTTTATTATATTTTACGTCTATGTGTAGATGTCTTTCACTGATTAAAGTTAATTGGCGTTAACTAAGTTTAATCAGTGTAAGACATCTACAAATAGACGTAAAATATAATAAATAAATAAAATAAAGTATATGCACTTTGCATATAATCCGGTCTCTAGTTATAATAGTTGAAAATTTGAAATTTGAATATGGAAGCATTATCCTAAATATTTGACACTTGCTTTGTGAAACACTAATTATTTTTGGAATTAAAATATACATGTTTTAACTATTTATTTAATTTATTACCTTGTAGAATAGAAGAAGCTGAAGCTTCTTCGAATGGCGTTCGGAAATTATCTCAATATTGTCGAATGTACGAATACTTATTTCCTGACTGTATTTCATCTTTCCACAATTTTTACAAAATTTCTAAATTATTATTAGAGTTATCTATTTTTGTTTGCCTAACACTGACGTGCGAGGTGAGAGATTTGACAATTCGAGACAGGCAAATTTCTCGATTTGCTGTGTCTTATTTATGAACGTGCGTAGTTGTTTATCGATTTAGTTATTAATCTACACACACATAATTCGCTAATACTATGACAAAAATTTTATGGCAATCCCCGGACGGCACACAAGACATGTGACAAAACTTTATTATGTTGGAACACACAAATATGTAGACTACTTTGTAGACACTAATTATATTCTTTTATTAGTTTGTTTTACGTTTCAAGAACTTTAAACATATGAATGTAACGGAGTTCAACAATTTTAATTTAAAAAATATATTTTCGTGTAGGTTTTGATTTCTTTGTGACGCTTTTACATTTACACCACAAAAAAATAACAGCATAATATTTGTAGTTTGCCGCGATTTGTTCCTCTTTTAGTCTTACCAATATTCTTCTATTTTGTATCTTTCTAGTGCCATTGTTGGGATCGCATTGCATGTGAATTTGAAGGTTCTTCGTACGTATTTACTAAAATTGTATGTAATGTATTTGATGTACAATAGATAGGTGTTCTTACTGAAACTTAACAGAAGCAAGGCTGGTGTTTTCTTATATCATAAAAAAGAATAAATCGGCTAAAAGGGTAAATACCAAAACGAAAGAAAACCATACCAGTATAATGCGCGTTAAATATTTTAAGTTTAATTTGCTTTGGAATGACTATCTACAATAACATTATTAACTACGGAGAGATGGTTCTGTACGGATATTGGTCAAGGATCTAGAATCCGTAACCTTTTTGATCACGTTTGCTGAAATACATTTTTGCCCCCAAAAGTCATTTAAATATGATTGTAATAATAGTTACTGAAATGATATACAGCAACAGATTTGACATTCAGATTCTTTTAGCAGCCGTAAATAAGTATTAATGCAAATTACCAGTAATTTTAGAAGCAGTGACTTGTCAATAATATTACATCCACATGGTATATGTAACGGAATTACATTTTCAATAATTACACATTAGTAAAAGAAGCGATATTTATACCAAGTAAATTTGTCAAATGTTAGTAAATTAAAAATGGATAATTAAGATAGCTCGTTTGTGTATAGTGTCCGCCAAAAACCTTACATTTCTTTTCCACGTTATTACAGGCGATGGGACACCTTTTCCAGTACAAGCCATCTTCACCTCTTCGCCAAGCTTAACTTCTAAATATCCATGTTCAGGATCAGATTCGATTGATGGAGGATCTAAATAAAACTAATAGATTAAAATAGATTTAAGACATTTTTTTCTTACTACAACAAATTACAAAATATTAATTATTTCTTGTTATTGTTGTAATAGACATATTAACTGAATATAAAAAAGATATCGCTGTTGACAAATAAAAATGTTGTAGTGTTTAATAATAAGAGTTTAGTTGAATACCTAGTAACACTTAAAGAACCACATCATTTATTTTTAACAGCACTTATTGTTAGAAGTACTTAGTGCGTTTAGTTTTTGAATTACAGTGCCACTAACAAAGTTAATAGAAAATATATTTATATCTTGTTATTTTTTTTAATAGCTTGCATTCTCTTTGTTGAGAGTTTCCATTATATCCTCGCAAATACTTTGAATAGATTTCTACTAATTTGCAATACATAATACATCACTCCACTAAAAACAAAAATCTGAAACTAATCTGTGAACGTTTTACTATCATTTAGGTCTAGTAGCATAAAAAACATATTATTGTTGTGGGTAAATCTACTTTGTAAAAGTATTTTAGCAATAGTTTATTCGATTTTACAATAGAATTCGCTTTAATACATATATTACTATTAAGAAAATTTCCATGAGCTAGCGATGAAAATGTACTTTTCCGAAAATGTATACCTGGTATAAAACCAGGCATACATTTTCACGATCCATTAGATGTAGTTTTGCCATTAAATAAATGCGACTCTGTAATGCACCGATATAGAAGCGATTTACGCTGACATTTGGTGGTGATTATCGGTGTGGATGCAGTGCATTCGAAGAATATATTCTTTAAAGTCTTAAGATAAGTATCCAATTCACAAGGAAAGGTTCCAGAGCGTCAAATTCAGATCTTAATGAAACTTGGTAGGTAAGTAGAGTATGTTAAGACTTGATAATAAAATTTTTTTGTTTATGGTGAAAGTGACTGGGGAAAGGGTAAAACACACCTTCGAAAATGTACAGATTTTCATTTTTCTTGATTTAATGCATGAACAGAAATAGATTGAACAAAAATTTAAACGCAAATGTTGTACCTTACCGAAAGGCCTTGCAGGACACATGAATGTGGCATATGCACGGTGTTGCATTTAAGCGCAGCCCTCTTATGCTAGAGCTGATCATAGCTGATAATATGCAAAAGAAATTAACGCAAGTTGTAAATATCCTTTACATATTGTAAAGCATCTTCAATTATACAGGTTGTTTTAAAGGTGTAGAGCAAATCATACCTTATGCTACTAACACCAAAACCAGTTATATATTGCGTGCATATGTTTTCTATTAAGAAAAACCATAATTAATTTGTAAAATTGTATCAGTTATTATGCCCTAATGATCATAATTCATACAAATGTAAACACGGGATTACACGTGATAACAAATCCTTATTACTAATAATAATGAATAAAGTATTTATGTTAATACATATTTAAATTATGTGTATATGATTTGGTATGGTAATGAATGTCGTCAAAAATGCTTAAAGCATAAAATATTTTCGCACCAAGAAAAACGAATGAATGCAAAAACATCACATTGAAAGCAACTGGAAGGAAACAGAAGAACTTGGTTTGAAAAGCCAAAATTCATGCGATATTCGAATGGCCCAGGTCGATTCTCTATATAACTGGACTTGTATCGGGCATATACAAACAAATTGATATATGTAGAGGACGACAATGGATTGTGTATTAATGATTACAATTTTATTATTTCGCAAATGGAGATTAACATGACGGTGACCTGTCCATGAATCTAAAGGTATAAGAATTTTTGACCCAATGCTTGCTAGATAAATATTAAGAAACCAATTGTTAAATAACTCAGTGGTTAATTTACTTGAAGACGAGGCTTGAATAACAATATTCGCAGGTCGAAATAGGGTTTGTTGTACTTGGGACCTAAAGTTGCCACCAGGTTCTTTTAGTACTATAGTAGTGGAGACATAAGTACAGTTATGTACTTTAATAAAATTTAATTAAGTTAATTTCATTAATGCGATACAAGTTGAACTACCTAAACTATATAAAGTGGGATTATATAGAGCAATTGATTCCCTTTTCTTGTGTGTGTTGTGTAGTACGTGCGTAGCACTACTTACCTATCACGTTTCATTAAGATCTGAATTTGATACCAGGGAACCTTTCCTTGTAAGATTGAAATGCACTGAATATCCAATTATTTAAATTTAGTAAGGCATAAATTGTTACATTTAAAGTTTCGTAAAAGTTTATGAGCAGTTTTGCTTATGTGAAGGAAAGGGAAAAATCGTTAAGGCGCACCCTACTGGGACCACTCTAATACAAGTAAATTTACATTAAGTACATTTATAAAATAATGAATTCATATCATATAGGGGCTTTGCAGGGATCCAAAACGTTTTTGGTCTTATATTAACGCAAACGCGGACGTACAAAAATACCTGGGCGTATGAATTACAATAACATTGAATATTGTACACCTGCTGATATAGTAAATGCTTTCGCGGAATACTTCAATAGCGTATACACTCAGTCCCGGAATAATCACTTGCCTGCCTTTCACGATATGATAAATTCGACGATAACAGTTACGTCGATTACACTAGAAGAAATTGAGGTAGCTCTTAGGCGGTCGAAGGATTCTTTTACATCGGGATCAGATAATGTTCCGGGATTTGTCGTTCGTGATTGCGCTTATGTATTTGCGAAGCCTTTGCACGTTATTTTCAATCTTGTTTTGAAGCAGTCTAAATTTCCAGCAGTTTGGAAGTTGGCACAGATATGCCTAGTACTCAAGAAAGGAGATTCTTCTGAAATCCATAATTATCGTCCAATTTCTTTACTTTGTAACTTTTCAAAAGCGTTTGAAAATATTTTTTCTCATCTTTCTTTAGAGTTGCGCGGTTGGATCTCTCAAAAACAACATGGTTTTGTATCCCAACGTTCAGCCGTAACTAATCTCGCTTGTTTTACGCAATATGTCTCTGAAGCAATAGACAACAGAAGCCAAGTTGACACTATTTACCTGGACTTCCAGAAAGCGTTTGATCAGATAGACCATTATATTCTTCTACTAAAACTAAATTCGTTCAGATTTTGAGGATCATTACGCTCACTCTTACTTTCTGATCAATAGAGAATTTCAAGTCTGCTATAGGAATTATGTATCATCCAAGCACATCGCTATATCTGGTATACTTCAAGGATCTAATCTTGGACCTCTAATATTAAGCTCTTCATTAACGACATTGTAGTATTGTTGAATGCGAAACGCTAATGTACGCTGACGACATTAAACTGTTTCTAAGCATTGATTCTACTGCAGATTGTGTTTTGCTTCAGAGAAGTATCGATTGTGTTTCCGGTTGGTGTAAGCTTAATTGATTGTCCTTAAATATTTCAAAATGCACTACCATGACATTTACTAAGCGTCAGCAAGCTATTACTCACAATTATAACATTGAGGGAGTGCCACTGCAGGTGTCAATGTCTGTCAAATATTTGGGGGTGCTTTTTGACACCACTCTGTCTTTCTCTGATCACATATCTCAGTTAGTACCACGATGTAATAAAATATGTATATGGATTTATTTACCGTAATTGTAGGGAGTTTCGCATTATACAAGCTCTATCTACGTTATTTTTTCTCTCATTCGATCTCGGTTGGAGTACGCCGCGTTGGTCTGATTTCCTATTTATGAAACACACATAAACTATATTGAGACGGTACAGAGAAGGTTTCTGAAATTTATCTATTATCTGTTGGATGGATCTTATCTACCTAGAGGCTTTGAACATGGTGTATTGCTGCGGAAATTTAATTTTGTATCTCTTTCTATTAGACGAACGATTTATTTACTAAAATTTTTATTTTGTTTAGTACATAACAGGATTGATTATCCCTGGCTCTTGGGTAAGTGTAATTTTCTTCCCAGAGTTGGCTCCAGGTTCTCATTTGCCTTCTATTGTGGTCGCGCTCGAACAAATGTCCTTATAAGGTCCCCAGTGCACCTGATGTGTATTAACTTCTACAGTATCTCTGATCTTTGTGACATCCACGCTGGCCCATTTAGATCTATCATTGATGCAGTCTTTCTTCGTCAGATCTCTTTCCCCTAACATTTGTCAACATTTCATCACCAATTTAATTTAATTTGAGTTAATTTGATTTGATTTAATTTAATTTTAGTGTTAGTCGAATAATCCTCTTTATACATACTCTTATACCATAGGGTAATTGTAATATTTACTACTTTATGCTCCCTAACGTGTTGGTATTGTTTAGTGTGGATTAGTATATTTATATATGTATATGAATTGCTGTTTACTTGCTGTTATGTATTTTAGTAATTTCTTGTAATTGGGTATTATAACCTGTAGGAAATAAATCACTATTATTATTACATCAATTCCCGAGAAAGACGGTTTTCGACAACCCTAATATTTATATCATAAACTTGCACTCAATGTAAATATCCTTAACTTATTATAGTAAATTACATGGTTCTATAAATTATTGTTAAATGTATACTTATCAAAAGTTAAGTTATCTACAACAGTATGTGCTTCGTGCCTTTACATCTATTTAATAGTAAAATTTATGTAGTTTCACATTCTTGTTCTCAGTGTAAGTTTAAGACAAGTGTACATGCGCATAGATTTAGTTTAGTATGAACTGGCACACCAATAAACGCACATACGGGTTAAAATGTTACATGTCTGGACCAAAGACTACAATTATCTGAAATTATTTTGCGCCGGTAATGATCCATGCACCGTGAAAGACAACTGCCTGAAAAATGTCAGTACTGAAAGTGGTTAGTTGAAAGTCCGAACTTACGAAACTAACAATCCAAACATGTATGATTTTATATATATAATTTACCAACATGATTATATAAATATCGTTTCAAGAAAAAAATTAAATTCGTTTATACTTAATACGTGTTCCTACGAATCTGTGCATTTAATTCAAAAAGGGTGAATTGCGATGTGATAAACGATACTAAATATGGCCAACGTCCTAAGGTGATCTCGTGCACGTACATATAAGTACATATGTACTACACATGAACGTGTGGACTGGTAATAGATCGCTTACGTAAAACTTCAATTGCGTGCATTTGTTTTACTGGGGCCCAAGGTTCCGGTCGTACCACTTCACACATATACTCTCCGGTATCCGGAGGTTGAACGTAAACAACTTCTATGGAGCCGTTTCCCCATAATTTAAATCGATCTGGCGGTAGTAGTACAGGAGGCCCACTGTCGGCTATTATCACTTCGTTCTTGTACCACCTTATCCGCACAGGATAAACTTCGTCTGTAAAACAAAAAACTGCTTGTTAACGTTGATTTTGTTGAAATACTAAAATGGAATTCTTAGGGGTGTCCTCTTTCAGTGAATATAACAGTAAAATTAAAAGCATGGTTCTAAGGTAGTTTCGAAAAAAACATAATTACTATTTTGAGAAGAAAATGTTCTCATCTAGTTTATAGTTGGTTTGCTATTTAAACAAGACATACTTGTAACACATTTCTATTGCCGTAAATATCAGACAGATTTTGTGTATATAAAAATGCAATTAGTGCATAGAAGAAACATTGAAAGCCATTTCAAAGGATAGAGTCCGCAATAGGAACTAGTCATGTTTGTCAGCGTTTAAAAAATATTTGCATGATTTATTCTCCCAAAATTACGATTACCTTGCAATTAATTTTTAAATTCCTTAAAAATATCAGTCACGCTAGGACTTGAACCCACGACCCCTGTGCTACTGGCGCATTGTGCTACCATTACACCACGAGACTGAGGATGAGTTCAAATCGCTTTTATTACCTAGATGTCACAATCTCTGTAGATACATCGTAATATCTTAGCAGATGCAATATTATTAAAGGCACGTTTTTACCATTAAATTAATATACGAGGGCAATCCCTAAAAAAAGGTCTCCTATTTTTTGAGGATGTAGAGAAAGTTGTAATACGGTTGTTGGCAACACTGTTGTGAGTGGTGCCTTCTCCGCTACCACATAAGCTCGCAGGCGCTTCGCTCGCATGCTCAGTCTTGGCTTGGTAGCCATTCGAAATGGAGCTCCCGATAAACGCTACCGCCAAGTGCGAAGTGCGCGCAGTTATTCGATTTTTGAACACAAAAGAGGTTAAACCGGTTGAAATTCACCGCCTATTGACGGAAATGTATGGACAGTCGTGCATGGATGTCAAAAACATTCGCAAGTGGTGTAGAGAGTTTACAGCCGGTCGTACTGCAATTCATGACGGGAGGCCGACGAGACAATCGCGAAAGTTGAGGAACTCATGCGTAAAGATCGGAGGATCACTCTGGATGCTCTCTGCATTTTGGTTCTTGAGGTTTCCAGAAGCACCATCCACAGGATTTTAACCGAAAAGTTGCAATATCGGAAGGTGTGTGCAAGATGGGTGCCGCGTATGCTGACAGAAGACCACAAACGGCAACGGGTTGATTCTTCCCGCGAATTTCTTCGCCGCTATGGAGACGAAAAGGACAACTTGTTGGACTCGATTGTCACGGGTGACGAAACCTGGGCATTCCACTTTACACCTGAGACAAAACAAGAGTCACGCGAGTGGCGGCATCCCTCTTCGCCCAAGCTACGAAAATTCAAGCAAACACAATCTGCCGGTAAAGTCATGGCAACTGTGTTTTGGGACAGGAAGGGGTACTGTTGGTCGACTTTCTGCCTGCTGGGACAACAGTCAACGCTGACAGGTACTGTGAAACACTGAAGAAACTCAGAAGGGCAATTCAGAACCGGAGAAAAGGAATGCTGAGCAAGGGTGTAAGCATTCTCCACGACAACTCCCGTCAAACCGTCGATCTCCTGCAAAATTTTGATTGGAACGTTATCTCAGTCCGGACTTGGCACCCAGCGATTTCCACCTGTTCCCTAAGTTGAAGGAACATTTGTCTGGACGGCGGTTCTGCTCCGATGATGAGGTGAAAGATGAGGTTCAACGCTTCCTAAAGGGCATGGCGGCAAGCTGGTATGACATGGGCATTGTAAAACTGCCACAGCGTCTACAAAAATGCATCGACCGAAATGCCGATTATGTTGAAAAATAAAGCATTCTTCAATCTTTAAAGTGATGTGGCAATTATAGAAAATAAACGGTTCTATATATCTAAAAATATAGGAGACCTTTTTTTTGGGATTGCCGTCGTAATTAGGCAATGTGGGTTCAAATCCTACCCTGAGTGATATTTTATCAGGAATTTAAAAAAGTTGGTTAATTGCAAGGAAATCGTATTTTTATCGTGGTTTAATACCAATATTAATATCAAAAAGAATTGTAAATAACTTCTTTATTAAAGGGAAACCATATAAAGCTAATTTAGAATTTTATCCCCGCTCTGCGATGCAGTAGATTTTACTAAAACTTTTAAATTATTGGTATGACAAATTCATTTTTGTTCCTAATGTAGTAGTTCATATTGACGTAGTATAAAATCGATTTTGCTGAACATAAATTCTCAAACTGTACTGCCACCTGCAAGATAAAGGAAAATTTAAGTGGTTATCCAGGTAGCGTGTGGAGATTGTTTTCTAATTTTTCGCGTCTTTAAAATAAAACCACTGACAATACCCAAATGACATTATTTTAACGAATTGTAATAAATGTAACATAGTAAAGCCCATTACTTTTACTCCAAATTTTCCATTACATTCTCTTTGAACTTTTGCTTGGCTCGCGCTTGTTTACGTTTTATTGTTGTTGAACGTTAGGACTCCTTCTAATTTCATTTTGAGTGTTTATATTGTACACTATTTTTGTAGATTTCTTCTCGTGCAGTTCAGATTACAATTATTCGAAGGCCAATCTACTTACCATTTACCGGCATTCACGATTTAATTTACCAAAATAATACTTAAAGAAAATCCCTTCAATTATAGTGGAGTCGTATTACCACATATATAATTATCGTCTTTTAAAAGATATAGCCTAAGTAAAAAAATTTCAAAATTATCCCATGGCATGCTACATTCACACGCATATTATGGAGCTATTTATCGTTCGCAAAATATGACTTATTCGGAAACATGCACAATATACACAATATTCTATATGTGGAAAAGGTAGTACGCTCGCAGCTTTATTTACAACTTTTAAACCATCAAGAGTGTTTGTTGTGTAGCCTACCAACCAGGTAAAGAACTTTAGCTCACAGTATTTACTTAAAACCATGTACGTCCTGACGTTTCGATGTTACAGCATACATCTTCTTTTTGAGGACATGATTTCGACTGCGACAAGGGAGGTAACCGACTCACATAAACGGCAGATGATATATGTATACATCATGCCATATTATATCTATATATATATATATCAAGTTTTATGTTATAGTGCAAGTTTTTACAGTATAACGAGCACAGCAGGTGGTATGCAATAACACTTAAACTTCAGAATATTTTTAATCAGGTACAGAAACTTTGAAGGTTTGTGTTTACCATCAAGGGTTGATGAGAAAATTATCGCAGTAAATCAGTAATGGGTTTGTTTACAATTGAACTATAAATTGAAACGGACTTTATATATATACACCTATATACACTACCGCTCAAAAGTGTTTAGGCACCCCTGTTTTCATGGATTATTCATATAGTATTAAGGTTACCAAAAAAAAAACATTATAATAAAATGAAATACGTATTTAAAATGTAGTTCAGTAAAATAAACACCCATTATATCGCATAAGGTTTACTATCATTTACCTGCACTTGGTCCGATTACCATAAACTGCGGTGCAATTACAATAACAATCCCTCGGAATTTACCGGGTAAATTTAGTCATCTGTTAGATTATAGGTAATGATGTTTAAATTACCTTCGTAGAAGATTATAGTGAAATCTGTAACCTATGGTCAGTTGCAGTGTGGTATTTACTCTATTCACGTCATGAGCGAAATATCGTGTTACAATTTTTTAAAATGCCCCCGCGAAGAGAAATTAGTACGGATACACGTGCGCTTATAATAGCTTACCGTAAAAGTGGCATAAGTAATCGATAAATTGCCAAAAAAATGAAAATACACCACGCTACGGTTGACTATAACGTAAAAAAATATCGGGAAACTGGCACTTTTCTTAATAAAAGACGGAATGGAAGACCAAAAGCGACAACATCTGCAGATGATCGCAGAATAGTGATTACCAGCAAGTTAAATAGACGCAAAACAGCCCCGGAAATCACCACAGAATTAAACGTTGGTCGCCAAAAACTAGTCAGTGCTTCTACAGTCAAACGTCGCCTACAGAAAGCCGGGCTCCATGGACGTATTGCGATGAAAAAGCCATTACTACGCAAACAAAGCAAGCAAAGGCGACTTAAATGGGCTCGTGAACACCAACACTAGACCATAGAAGAGTAGGACAAAGTCCTATGGACGGATGAGTCCAAATTTGAGCTGTTCGTAACCCGAAGACGCATATTCGTAAGAAGATCTGTGGGTGAACGTGCCAGAGAAGAGTGTATTGCTGCTACCGTCAAGCATGGTGGAGGTTCTATCATCATTTGGGGCTGTTTTGTTGGCACTAGTGTAGGGGACATTGTGGAAATTGACGGTATATTAAAAAAAGAAGGCTACCGCGAAATTTTGGAGAACCACGCAATACCTTCTGGAATTCGACTTTTGGGTCAAAATGTTATCTTCCAGCAAGATAATGACCCAAAACATTCCTCTAAATTACGCCATTTAGAAGAAGAATGAACACTCAAAATTATGGAATGGCCTCCCGAGAGCCCCGACTTGAGACCAAATCGAGTGACTATGGGAAGAACTAGCTCGGGAAGTACATAAATCGGCTCCGATATCAGCTACTGACGTGTGGAACAAATCGCAATCGAGTTGGACCTCAATAACACAAGAAACTCTGGCAAAACTTATTGCGAGAATGCTTTGATTGTGTGCTGCAATTATTAAATCAAGAGGAGGTCACATAGATGAAAGCAAAATTTAAATTAAACGTTTTAATTTTCACATTTACTTAATATATTTCTATTCAAGTACGTGTATCTGTACATAAAAAATAAATATTATTAACATTTTACTGAGTTTTTATACATTTTTGCTGTCAGTGAGAGTGCCTAAACACTTTTGAGCGGTAGTGTATACGAAATAATATTTCCTGGTTTCTGGCAGTGCGTGCTGTTGGTCCAGAAAGGGACCGTTTAGACGAGATCTCACACATCTTCTGGACGCTCTCGTTTGGCTAGCGATCAGAGATGTCTATATCCCATTTGTTAATATATTTTTGCTATTTAACCCTCGTACTTCGTCGCAGGTGCGGTTTCCCGGTGCCGAAGGTGAATTGAGTAGCCGGAAGCCGGGTCATTTGCATCCCGATGGGTGCGAGACCCATATCCACCCCGTCTAAGCCACGACTCACTCTAGCCGAAGGTGGATCGAGTAGCCGGAAGCTCGAGTGAGTTACCATAAGACGGAGAAACGACGTCCGCCAAATGCGTCGAGGAAAATTCGCTCGGGCGAAAGGTGAATTGAGTAGCTGGAGGTCCGAGCGAATTCCATTCAGATGGAGAAGTTGAGGGAAAAGATTCCCGGTACTTCGTACCCCCCATTCGATCTACGATCTTTTGCTATTTAATTGGTGACATTTTTATTTTTCTATATAAAATAAATATTTGAAAACTTTAAAGCAAGGAACTCATTCAGTAGAATAATTTTCTATTTTCCACTACAAAATGTATATAGAAATTTTAAGTTAATAACAATATAAATCCTACATATACTTGCCATTGTTTGTTAAACAATGCATGTCGGGCGCGAACAATCAAGATTTCCTAACACTTCTCTATATCTTTCAATTATCGAATGTATAAGTTTTTGAAATTTCTAATTTATTTGTTATTTAATATTTAGTTCTGCGTTCGTTATGAAGAGTAATTATTGTATTTTGCATTTTCCCATGTTTAATTCTTTATTTTACTCATATTGTACAAATAAACTTAGCAGAACTGCGAGCGATAAGTTAAAATATAATTGAAAACAATTGCCACCTTCAGGCTGCACAATTGGAACCACATATAACGAAATCTGCGCAGAAATGCGGTTGTTAAGTTAATTTTAGACAAGTAGGCGCTTTTATTAAAGTTTCTAAGGATCTATGTGTTAAAATAATAAAAAACTGTAGCTCAGTTAGTGATGCATTTGCATTACTACATTAGATGTTAAAACCGTAGTTCTATTGCCATAATATTCATTTTTGAACATTTAGATAATTTTCGATGTGGTCCTAAAATTGTAAGCGATAGTGTACATGTAGATAACGTACAAGAATGTCAACAAAATAGCCTCCGGATCGCTGCACTAGTACATTTTCCACCGAAACTCCCAAGAGCATTGGTTAATTAACCGGAGGTGGCTGGGGAATAAACTGGGGTATTCAGGAGCATTCAAAAAATAATCAATAATGTTGAAAAAATAGGTTAATTAATACAAATAAATAATTTGTTGTCATATGCAATAACTAATATTAAATAACGCTTGTTATATAATAATCTGTAGTTTATGCTTCCTTTCCTCTACTTTACATTAACGAGAACAGTAAAAGAATTTGGGGAGAGACATCATGAAAGAGACAGTGCTTGAAGTCCACGATAATAAATTTCAGAAGAGAATAATAATTTTCTGCTAACATCAGCCACATTTGATACGTCAGAATTTTAACGATTTCTCTAAAGAATTTCCGTAGTACTTCCGTTCTATTTTAGTAAGAATAGGGAAAATTATCATTAAAACTGTAATTTCTTTTTGTTACAAAGGCGTTGTGGCGTGAAAGCGATATTCTGATACTTATTCAAAGAGATATTGTCTCTTTCAATAACGTCTTTTTTCGATTTTCGCGGGAGTGTGTTTTTTGCAAAAAATAATCGCCACATCAAACGTTTTAGCTTTGAAGGGAAGTCGCGACAAACTATCCACAGAAAGATAAAGAAACGTAAGAAGAAAATGTTGAGCCACACAATACTGTTCTTATTAAAATTAAAATACTGTATTGTAATCTTATAGGTACACTATACTGATCGTAATCGAAAATAAGTGACCCTTCGTGTGATAGTATTTGCTATAATTTTCGTAAAGCTATCTTTGTTAAACTTTACGATGACTTAATGAATTTCCCTGACTCAATTTCTGAAGTTGAAACGGCAGGGCCAGAATTTTACGGTACCTTCTGACCTATTCTTGATTTATCTGTTACCAAGAGCCTAAGTTAAACAAACCAAAGCCTACGTCATATCCACAGCACCTTACCTATAACATAACAACTAAACTCAGGTTGAAGGCAGACCACCATAGGAGACGAACGCGCTGGTAGTGCTCTATGGTTCAACAAATTCACAAATTTGCGGACCTTGTAAAAGAATACTGCTTAACTGTAACTTCTTAGCTAAGGCTGAATCCGCCATACAAATAAATCCCATTGAACTGTGGCCGTACGTTCACCACCAGAATACCGCAAACAGCGTGGTCTGGACAACAACTGCTACTGCTATAATTCCTTAGGTTGCAATGTTGGACCTACCGACATTTCGATTTCAATTAGTATTTGAAGAATCATTGATATGAACCACGTTAGGGTTTTCTAATAAGTTTACCTAGATACCCAGACTAGATACTCATCTGCTTCGTTAGAGACAAGTGATCAGAGCTTGCTGTTCCTGTCAAAAGGATTATTACTTTGTTCGTCTCAATTGGTGTTTCCCCAAACTGTGGATGTGAGCGAGAATTGTTCTTGTGCACAAGAAGGCTGGTAAGAACCAGACAGCTAAGTATCGTCCCATTTCACCACTTCAGCATGGGTTGGCACCTGGAAGATCTGCAATAACCAATCTTGCTCCTTTCCTGCAGCATGTGAGTGAAACCGTCGATAATCCAGAATAATTTTTCTCGCGGCTTTGATCCTATTGATCATAAGGTACTATTACGCAAATTATCTCCTTTGGATTCTTTCCCTATTCCATCCGCTTTCTATTATCGTTCCAATTTGAATCCTCTGATTTGTTAGCATCTATAAGTCGTCATTGTCTAGACTATGCTAATGATGTTAAATTGTATGCAAGGATATCGTATGGAATACTAGTAAAAAAGAATTTATAAAAAATAAAGAAGCAGCGATAAAATAAAATTGGTGATACAAAAATCGATAGAAAGCATACCTAAAAGAATAGCTGCTGTTATTAAATCAAAAGAAGACCATACTAAATACTACATCATCATGTACTACTAATGTTCATAATGTAGTGACCAATGACTATATGTGTTTCTCTTACTACAGGCTAAATCAATATTAGCAATCACAAATGTGCGTTAGCTATTTGCTTTTAAACTGAACGCAATGAAATACAGAAAATACTTGAGATGCAACATGAAGATTGATATTTGCCAATTATAAGGCAATTATCCGAAAAGCTTTGGTAAAATAAATAAAGTGTAACTACAATGTTTGTCAGTTAAATTGCTAAGGAAATAATTGTTTATAGTTGTTTCGAAACTAGGCATATTCCGTAGCTTATTATCTATTAAAAAAACTAAGAATGCGGCAGTTGTTTTGCATCGATCGGATTTATTTAGAAAATTATTATAATATAAATTGCAAAAACGGTGGAAAATAAAAATTCTTGCAGAATAATATGTAATTGAAGCAACATAATTAACATTTTGCATGCTTTAAGCTACCCTTTATTAAATTAGTCTCAATAACAAGCCTGCAGACAGAATAAGACTAAAGGAATAGGCGGTCAATAAAAGAACGTACAAAGTCTGTAAAGAATAAGGGGAAACTGGTACGCACTATATAATTAAAAACAGTTAAGATACATTAATCAATTAATTGATTTAGAAAGGAAAAAGACAGTAAAGATGAGGGCGTGGGTTGGCAATTATCTAATTATGTAATTAACCTAGGAGAAAATATTACGGCAATTAAATAGGTCAAAGAATTGCTATTAAAGATTACATATGGTTCAGTTACCTCGAATGGTGTGACAAGTACGACAGTTTCCGAATAGTCTATCTTCAATTTTCTCACACATTACGCCTATTTTGATATATTAACACAGTTTTCTGAGTAATAATATGAACATGTACTACCTCGTGAATAGTGTCACTCGGTTATAACGTCAAAAAATTGTCGGTTCCTATGATGACGTTATAACCGAGTTCTACTGTATTTTCTTTTGCGTTGTATTAAATATGCGCTATTAATTAACTTTGATCTTAGAGGTAATATAGCATTTATTGTTTTCCGATGGTAACGAAAAAAGTAAGAACTTTCTCTGTATCTCACAGATAGCGCAACAGCTTGCAGCAACAGTATTTCTTTAACTGTTCTTCGAACAAAACTTCACCGTTTTCTTTAGTTAGAGTAAGGAACAGGGATATCTGCCCTGGACTTCGATGTAATAATAGAATGTGATACTTTGATTTTTTATTAGTGCTATCACCTTATATTAATGCATACAATACATTGTACGAGATATTATAATTTATGTTAATAATTACACAAAATTATAATAACTGCGTATATAGCAAATTTCACAATAAATGCATATTAAAACGTTGTAATCACTTATTGCTATTTCGATTCATATAGAACCTGCGATACATCTACAGACATTGTAACATCTAGGTACTAAAAGTGATTTAAACTGACGTTCAGTCCCATGGTGTAGTTAACACGTTCCGCTGGTAACGTAGAGGTCACGGGTTCAAATCCTACCGTGACTGATATTTTTCAGGAATTTAAAAACGTTAGTTAATTGTAAGGAAGTTATAATATTATTATTACTAATACCGACGGTGGTTTAATACTAATAGTAATATTAATTTCGTGTTATTTATTTCTTTTACTGTATATGCTGGCATTTGAAGAACTAAAGAAGATACAAAAATTGAAAAGGAAAATTAAATAATGTAAATACATCTATTTCCTGCACTCGCTAAGCCCTAGACACCGAAATACTTTACTATTTTTTGGATATATTAAAAGAAAGTAAGTACTTGAAAATTTGATTTACTGCAAACATTTGAAGTGGTCATAATTGTTTGGGAGACTCTAATATATTAGCAAATTCTTCATATATTCTACTAAATGCTGCTCGAAAAATATTATGGTATGTTTGAGTAATTCTTTGGTAAAGTTCGTCCATAGTTTCAAATGGTTGAAGTAAAATGGCGTAATAAATGGTATTGCTGGTTACAGCTGTTATTTATGGTAGTTTCTTTGTTGGAGTAGTGAGGACTTGGAAGTTGAACGAAAATGACTTGTGGTGAAATAAACATTTTTGCATTTGTAATGAAGGGAAAGAAAAGATTTTTTGATGAACCATTTACTTGTATTCTTAGTGATCCATTTTGGCAGTTTGCCATCTTTGGGCCAAACTGAAATGTATACGTACATAAAAATTAATTAAAATGTACATGAGTTAAAAGGATTGAGTGATGTCAACAGTGATAAAACTATTATAATTTGTAGTCTCTCAAAGATATTGTATTACATTTACATTGCAAATTAAAATGTCTGTATTACAGAATGTAAACCACAGTGGAATTTTCTTCAAATACAGTTGGAAGCATTTCCTTGTGCCTTAAAAAATGAATTCTCTTTAAAAAATGTAAAATGTGAAATCAAGTACTTGTGTAAGTTTATAAGTTAGACCCGAATACCTAATTTAGGGGTACAAGTGTGTTGGGTAATTGTCAGTGCAATAGACAAGCAACTTATCAGTGTAGATATGACGATATGGGGTGGAGTATGTAATTACGAATACGTACACGTATTTTAAATTGTTTTGTTTTATCGTATATTAAGAATAACGTTTAGAGATTCTTGAAATTTTTGTTCTGAATACTGGAGTTACTGACTTAAATATATAAAAGTTAAGATATTATGTATTAACTTAAAAGTTACGATTGAGTACAATATAATTTGATTTTATGTTTGTTTATTCCTAATTTATACAACTGATTTTAAGAGGGACAGTATAAAATGCAGCTTATTTAAAAAATTAAAGATTCAGTTTCTGAATATATGATTTTCTGGGAAGTCTGTAATGATATTATAATTTTTACGTTTGTGTTTGAGGATTTAACATTGTTCTAAAACTGTAAGTCTAATGGATTTAGAAACAACTATGTAATAATAGAATTTGAGTGGAAATTTCATGATTTTCAAGAAATAGATGTCTGCTCATAGCTGAATTTTGGTATGTTGTATGTTCTTTACATATTGTTTTGTTGTTTGTTCTTGTTTATACGTAGCATCACATTACATGCAATTTTAAAGAGTCAGAAAAGACAAAAAAAGCTCAAACACCTGGTGATGAACTAAAAAAGAACACCTGTTCGTTTCATCATATTAACGCTAGCTTTTTTTATAAAAAGCACAGCTAGCAATAGACATTGAGTCGCAATATTTTCAAAATTCCCGTGCAGGATCAGGAGGTGAGTGGATATTCATCCAATAAAATGGAAAAAATTATCCTTTTTCCGTTTGTTCAAAAGCAACATTATTTTTGTTAGAGATGCAAGATCATAAAATATTTGCCTAAGTAAAAAAATGGCTCGTAATGGAAGGTGCAGACCGTAAAGAATTATTTTTAACCTAATTACAACAGTATTAAACTTAAAAACTTAAATTACTTTAACTTAATTTCTGTGCAACATTTTGTTTCTCACAATTTTGAATTTTGCATATAATAATTAAGGCACTATACAATACTGTTATTTTTTTACAAGTTTGTTGCGTAATAGCTGCTTTGTTACCACTAACAATTGAGTATGAAAACCGAATTAGCAGCTTAAATTTTATATTAGGCAAAAATAAGCGGAAGTTGACGCATGTGTGACCTTTTTTTTACATTACACTCATCGACAATAGATTATAAAACAATCACTGTTAACACAGCACTACTATTGCTGGATTCTAATGAATAAATACGAATTCAAAGCTGTTTTACAAGGAGAACTTTTCTATATTTGTATATAATGAACACATATATGTTTGGTAAACCAAAATTGAATGATATATTATATAAATTCATGTGGTAATTTCATAAACTGTTGACATTCCAAATGGGTACCAGAAGCAAGTGTATTGATGTTTAATTATTTTAAACATAATAGACGTGCATGTTCTCCAGGGCCTTTATTTTTTCCAAGAATCAATAAACAAGTTTAACGAACAGATACGCTCTTTTGTCGGAAATTTCCAAGATAAAACAGCACTCTTAATTTCGCATATCCGTACTGCTCTTGAAAGTTATTCAATAGAGAGTGACTACATTTCTATGGCGACATCAGTAATGTATTTCCGACATAAATCCAATACTTTACATGAATAAGCTTTAAATTGTAAAACGCGATGATACGAGATCTAATTTTATTGGAATTATGTAATGCAGGACATATGTATATATATATAACAGTCACTATAAAAGATACACGAATATATACGACAATCGAGTCATGTACAAAGAATACTGCTTCATTCTAGTGGAAGAACTAATTAATTACACAATAAATTTTTATATTATGTTTTGGGATATGCTTTAGTGTTAGGGGATGCGTTCTGCATTAGCTAGGATATTGCACATTTATTTGTATTTATGTCAAATACGTGACCTACATACAGTTTTAAAAATAAAGATAAACCTATGACATATATATATATACATATGTACATATGCTTATTTCATAATTATAAATTTCGTTTAATTTTAACAACCATCATCATATTCTATAGAACAAATGATTTCTCGCAAATGTTTTTATTACATGCTGTTTTATTAATTGATATGAAGTTTAGTTGGTATATAAACAAAGTATAAGTATATTAATGTAGATACTATCTATGCTCTGTTTTAATTTGTCAAACGTATACCGGAAAAAAGGGATTACCATATATTGCACTTCATCGTGTAACTGAAGTACATATGTCGGTTAATATAAACAACGAATCTAAATCAAAGCAAAGACGCGTTTAGTTAAAGGTTATAAAATAACTACCATAATTTGGTACTTGTTTGTGTAGGTGATGTTAATATATTCAAATACAGCACGTGACGGAACGTTTTAATTCGAACTGTAACTTCTTTAAGAAACACAAAGGCGTCTTAGTTTAAAGTTTTTGATAGTTTTATTTGATGTTATGCCTTTTACTTTTTTCTTTCACTATTAATAAAGTAATAATCATCTTTCATTATTTATTTTCAATGGACGTCAGTGGTTAAATAACCATAAACTGCGTGTAAAATGAATTGCTAAATATTTGTTAGAACACAATTGAATACAAATTATTATAAGAGTGATAAATAGAGAAACCAAAGGAAGTATTTTATTTAAATTACATCTTGCGTAGGTTAAATTGATTTTGTTGAAAATGTAATTGAATCAGACTAATTTCCTTCCCATTTCGAAATAGGCAAGGGAGAAAAACTACCGAAATTGGGATTTTATTTTTCTTTGTAGTGTAGGGCTGATATAGTATAATTTGTAGAACGTAACAATATACAATTAACTTGATTTCGACATTCTGCTAGAAAAACATCGTTAACCAGAATTTAGCAGCAAGAGAAAAGTTGCCCTAGATTTAGAAATTGGTTTCTAAAAATATAAGAAAGGTGATACAAAGTTGTTTAAGGCAAAATTCATATCGCGATCTTTCCTACCTTTTTTCAAACAGAAAAAAAATAACTGTATTGCAAAACGTCTGTTTGTATCTGCATAATCAATTTTTTAAGTTGCTATTTAAGTGTACAGGCATAATTTGAGTATCTACTAGTCCTACTATCCCATCCTATCTATAGTTCCCGCACTATAGCTTTAATCATGATGTAGAAGGGCAACAGCGAAGTATTGCAGCGAAACAGAATAACAGGAGACGCACATGCGTATTATAACCGTTGACTTTACTCATATCATATCTGTAGATATAAATACAAAACATGTAAAGTATGGCAGAGTTATCATTGACGATATAGAAATGAATATTTGTTTAGCTATTGAAAATAATTGTTTTTCAGTACTACGATCTTTGTTATATGAATTTTAAGTACCAAAGGGAAGCTGTCATCAAATTTTGAATGAAGTCATATGAGATTGCTAGTGAATAAAAGTTACTAGGTCGAAATTGCCATAGTAGAATTATGTGAATCCTGTACAAAAAAAGCAAATGCCAATCCAAACAAAATATTTAAGTTTGTTTGGTGAGAACACATTATTTCGAATGAAGCTATTTATTAACGATACATATTTGGCCAAATAAAATTCCCATGTTATTCACAAGGTCTACATGCAGCTGTCAGAAAAAAATAAACACAGGTTGCACGCAATACTATTTTAGGGCCTTTTGTGAATATCTCGGTAAAGGAGAACACATAGATCTTGTAATTGTGCGAATTGGTGCGGAATTAAAGAACGTTCGGATGAATGGTAATATTTTTCAGCGCGATGGCGTATGGACCTCAGTATGCTCGAGAAGAAAACAATTTTTGAAATCGGTCGTTTCTAAATCGTTGGCTAGGATGTTATGGTCGTTATAAATAACCTGCCAGATGTCCCGATTTTTCAGTATAGGTTTTGTTCTTTTGAGATTTTTAGCGCAAATACGAGAATAAGTTTTGTAGTAGATTGGACCTCTGCTTAGTATGTGCTTGTAGGTTCCCTTTCCTTCGAGATTTAAATCTTATCTTCGACATTCTTTTTTTTATTTTAGAAATTATTTTGTGTATGGTAAGCAGCTTTTCTAGTAGTTACTGCTCAATTCTAATTTAATAATACCAATACGGCTATTGAAGCAATGTTGTTGTATGCGATAAGATAGACGAGTGGTATGTAGTCATTTATTACTTTTTACTATAAAAGTTTCTTAATTTTGTTAAAAGACTCAAAGTAATCTGTAAAAATCAAAATTATTGCTATTTATCTAAACAAAGTTGTTAACGTTTGTAAAGTACCAACCACGTTCATGCATACAATTTCAACGCTAAAAACTTCACAAAGCATTCGGTATTATTACTGACGTTTGAATCATATAGTCGTGAATACTTTCCGTGTATAGAAATATAGTGTCGAATCTAACAGTTTTAGTTTGTTTAATTACATAGAATAGTTAGAATTGATGGTGTTATAATGTTATGGTGCTGTTATTTCTATAGAGTTTCAAATATTTTAATCAGGGGCATAGAGCTTTAGGTCTTAGATGTTGAACATTTTAATGTATTCACACAACTAATTGCGCGAAATTTGCAAGAATAGAATCTTTGACATTTACCCATTTAGCCCCCATTACCCCATAATATTATATAGACTGCAGTACTTAACTTGAAATGACCGAGAAATTAATTGCAAATAAACAGAAGTTAACGCAAGTGTGACCTTTAACACAATGCAATTATTGTCAATGGATTTTAAAACAAATGAGTATCTCAGTAGTGCCATTACTGGTTTCTAAAGAATAATTTTTCTTTCTACTTCCGAGATATATTGGATGTGGAACAATTCAATGTATTCGCACATTTAATTGATTGAAACTTGTAAGAATTGGAATTTCAACATTTAGCAATTTTTTACATGTTGTAGTACTTAAGTCAATGTGATCGAAAAGTGTCTTGGCTACTTTTTGGAACGAACTCCTCAATTATATTGGAGCACATTTCTGTTACAATATTGAGGTCCACTTTGATATTAGAATTTTACCACTACCGTGTGGAAATTCTTCTTTTCGGAGTATTTCAACACAATACAATAATCGAGTGTCGATGGTTTCGATCTTACGTTACTTTTTAACTTTGAACTGGAAACAATTTTTTTGCTGTTATATATTTTTTACCATTGGCCTGGAAAATGGCAATAAAATTTAGTTCAATCTGTTGAAAAGTAGAAAAAAGTGAAAGGATTTGGAAGATGCTAAAGGCCAACCTAAATGTAGATAATTAATAAAATAATTCACATCCAGAAAGAACAACGATAGATTATCAAGAAGCATGCTATGAAGGAGGCGCCGGGAAAAAGTGAATATATGGTAATAAAAGTTGAAATGACTACAATTAATATATTATAGATCGCAAAAAGGATTTTTCAGATAGTCAATGAATCTTTTTTGGCAATTTGAGAGCTAGAAATAATCGAAATTTAAAACAATCAGAAATAACGTACGTTTGAAAATCAACTAAAATTCATAGAAAGAATAGAATGATGGTATCCTTCTCAGCAAATTATAAAAAGGAAACGCGTTGTCGGATATCCTACTGTTATTAACAATATTTTTTATAGCATGCATTCATAAATTTTAACGTACACGAATTATACAAAAAGGTATTTCAAATAAATAATCAAGTAAACATGAAATCAAAGATGCTCACCGTTATTCGTGGCGTCTAGGTAGCAGGGTAACAAAACGGTAGTATTTTCATGAGTTTTAACGGTCGTGGGAGCACTGCTGAAATCGCTTGATACCGGATAAGTGAATGTCGCTAATACGGAAAAACACAGCGCCACTATCTGCTTTGATGACATTGTTAAGACGAGCCGAGGAACTGGCATGTACTACGGCAAATAAAATTATAGGAGTAAATGTACAATTACTCGGAGACCGATCATTTTAAAGTGGTTACGTACCAATTAGAACTTATTCGTTCACATCTACTATGATAGGCCCGCGTTAAATGGAAGCGTGCTTTTTTCTCATTAATTGCATCGTGTCAGTGTACAAAGCGTATTATATTACCTACATACATGCGTATTTCTAGTGATTTTTTAATATCCTAGGGGTAGGGATTAACTGTATTAGGTATAAAGGTCGCTGAACAATAGGATTTAATACGATATTGTGTTCCTTTTGATTGATAAATAAAGAAAATTGCTTTTGTTATTTCGGCTATTGTAGTCTCTTGATTCTTAAACCAATATTCTTTAAATAGATCAGTAAACACGTTCTGTATTCAGAATCACTTGTCACTCGTCATTGTGTAGCTTAATTCAAAACTGCCAAGTGATGGGTTCATATTTATGCCTTACGCGTAAGTAAAATTTTATGAAAGCGGGTAAATTCTATTCCCATACACAACCTTTTTCTCCATAATAGAAACAAATACATTTTTTTAATCAAGGGAGGATGTTAGTGTAGTAATAATCGGATGTACATTATAAATACATACTAAATATAGCGCAAAGTAAGGCAATAACACAATGAGCGAATATACCTACCGTAAGGGGTGTTAAATACAACAAACTGGTTCTAGAACTGGATATCCAAGTACTCAAAATTTACTCAACTGTTCGGTTCTGGATCTCAAAATGAGTGGTCGTTTCAAGCAGTAGTATATATATATTAAAATTATGACTTTCTTGAATTTTACCAACGTTTTAAATTTTTGGAAAAATATCAGTGAGAGTAGGATTTGAGTTCACGACCTCTGCATTACCAGCGGCACGTGCTGACCACATCACGGGACTGAACGTGATATTAAAAATTCAAAAATCGTAATTTTATCATTACTACCACCAACGGGAGTTTCATATTAATATCATTAGCCTAATATACATATATATATATATATATATATAGAGAGAGAGAGACCGGATTATATGCAAAGAAAAACTGGAATATATGCGCATATATATACATCGATTTTTGAGAAAATATGCATAAACCTGGGGCATATATGCAAAAGAATTGCGAGAATATGCAACATTTTTACATAAAATAAATAAGAGCAGAAATTTAAACATTAACTTTATTGCACCAAATTTTTTTACAGCATATTTCTAAACCAATTTATAATTAAATGTTTTTCAAAATTGTGTAAAAGAAAGTTTTATCTTCTATCGGAATACGTTTTCGAAACACACGTATTCCGGTAGAAAAGCTTCTTTCAACATCCACAGATGTAATTGGTACACTTTTTAACTTTGCAATACAATCTAAACTAAAATTAAAGACGAAATCGTTTACTGTTTCACCTTTCAAAATTTTCTTAACTTTCTTCAATTTCAAATATCCCGCATTTTTTTTATCCCTTTTTAAAATTTATCGTATATAGAATTACCTATTGTACCCTTAACCTTCTTACATAGCATATCAAATTCGTCTACTATTTCGACTGATTTCAAGAGCGACATCCCTTGCGTTTCTAGTTTACGAATGGAACTTGAAACAAAGCTATAATTTGACTTAATATACAAAAGGTTTTGTAGCAATTCTGTTGGTGTTACTATCTTTTTACAGTTTTCTAGAGCAATGCAGTCAGCAGTGATTTCAAGAATTACATTTTTTATTCCTTCAAAATTATCGGCGTAAAAAATTGCAGCGTCTAACCATATCCCCCATCTCGTAATAACCGGTTCAGGAGGCAATTTAACATCGGGAAGTCGCCCTTTATAAAATTGGATTCGTAAAAGTGCTTTTAAAAATACTTTTTTGACATTGCTAATTAAATCATCAATCAAAGGAAATTGATTTCTAATGTCTTCGGCTACACGATTGAACCCATGAGCTAAGCAAGTGGTACGAATAATGTTACTTAAAAAAATTTTAAAATTTGCGTGTCTTTTATCGTATATGGTGCAGCATCGGACAACATTAGTAAAATTTTTTCACAAGGTATACTTCCAGGTAAAAAGAAATTTGATAAACCTTCTTGAACAAATTGGGCAATTGTCAACGTTCTTTGCAATAAATTAAATATTATTTACCTACAATATCTTCACGAAGAATTTCTATTAACAAATGGGCAACCAGACTTACCCGTACTTTCATGTACCATGATATAAATAAAATTATTCCCTACCAATTATTCTGCCATTGTTTGCTCGTAACAAGATATGACATAACTTTTCCGTAAGGTACTTTCGTAAGGTATATTATGTTTGCAAAATTTTTGCAGAAATTATTTCAAATTAACATTGTTTAATCTTGCTAATGGTATCTTAGACGAAATTGATGCGTTACACAGATCCGTATTATATTCTTCTTGTTCTGAGTTTCGTGAAGTTGATGCTGCACATTGATATATAGATTGCTGTAGACATGCGGATCGCTTTAGTTTTTCCAATATGTGATAGAGTTGTAGTGTGTTGATCAATCAGGTATTTTCTCTCACAAGACACCTACAACAACAATTGTCATTTTATATCAAAAGTTAAAGAATTTAAAAACAATTGTAAGGCTTTTAGTAAAATTAAACTTACCAGTTTACTGCGGGACCAACAAAATAGTTTTTCGCCATCTTTTACCAGTTCAGGATACGGCTTAATCCATAAATAAAATTAATTCATGTACGCTATACTCATTGTATGTACGCACAGTATTTAAAAACGTAACACAATTACATGCTGTTTCGCTCAAAGATATTCAATGAATGAATAGTTTATTTGGGAATTAATAATAATAAAAATAATAATTAAACACATGCAGTTCTTGGAGAAAAGCATAAGAGAAACCAATGTAAAAGATTTATCGTTTTGAGAATTGTCCGTTACTAATAGAAAGGATAAGAAAAAGCCTAAATATCCAATATATGCAACTTTTGTAAAAATATGCATAGAAATGCCTAAGTATGCAATATATGCAATCACTAATTAGCGCTAATTAACTTCAATTTGCCACACACACATAAGCGGTGGGAAACGAGGATGCCCAGAAGGTGACTGTGCATCTCCCCCACTAGAATATCTTATACCTAAGAAGATAGGATGATTCCATTCTCTCATCAACAATTTTATAGTATAAGTTGAGCAATTCCTACCGCAAAAATAGCGTTAAAAGGAGTAATCAAAAACTAATTCGAAGGCAGGGTTCACAGATATTTCGGTTGTCCTCTTCTGATAATGCCACGGCGCAACAAATAAAATGTAATTTAAATTTCTCAGTAACAAACAGGTGTGTACAACAAATTTTATCCGGCAGTAAACGTTTTCGGTGGCTAACAAAGGTTTTAAAACGACCCTTAAAAGAGATTATGTGTCTCACACAAAGATCATATGAGATGGTATCATGAGCGGAACAACGTCATACTTTCTATCGAGAAGAAATTTAACTTCGACGGCCCTGATAATTTCAAATATTATTGGCACGATTTACGCAAGAACACTGAAGTTGTGCCAAAGTTGAGCCGAAATTTTGGGGCGGTAGTGAAGTAGTGTGGGCGGCTTTTAGCCATAACAATAAAACTCCTATATGTTTTATTTCTACGTTAATGAATTCTAATTCTTATATACAACTTCTGGAAGTAGTTCTGATAGTCTTTGGTGGACAATTGCTAAAGCAAGACTGGGTATTTCAGCAAGACAATATAGCTAACCATAATTCCAGTGGTTTCATGAAAAGGAAATTAATTTATTATGATATGCTCGCTCGCTTGATCTGAACCCCATCTTTGGAGAATATTGGCAAGAAAGGTGTATGCCTATAATATACAATACGATAGCGTCGAAGAACTAAAATCTGCGATAATGAGGGGGAATGATGTTCCTATTTCAACATTGTCCATATTGATAGACAGCATGAAGACCCGGTTGTTTGAAGTTATTTTGAATAGAGGATCTGACGATCACTATAAAGTTCAGGAAGAATTATAAATTTTTTGTCTTTATTTTATTTACTATTTTTGTGTTAATGGACCTATAGAACTTTCGCTGTTTCGTGTTGCCATTATTGTAAATATTCTTTGTATAAAATGTAGTAATTTTTTTTAATGTTATTTTCTCTTGCATTTGTATTTCTTTGTAGTTCGGCAATAGTTTCGGTGCATAATTTGCCGAAGATATCAAGAAAAAAGAAATATTCTATTCAAAAGTTCATACGGAACTATAGAAATTTCCCTGAGAATATAAACTCCATGTAGTTGTCCCACAGCATTTTATTCCCTTCAAGAAAAGAATTTAAGGGAGTCAATATTTCCACGCCAGTAGTACGTGCTGGTAGACATCGTTAGATTGATCTATTTTAAATAAAAATTTACATAACTTCCAGCGAAAACAAAGTACATCTTGCTGCTAAATCTGTAATGTGCTGAGCTACCGTATCATTTGAAAATGGAATGTTAGGTATATTTACCTAACATGCATTTTACCATCTCTATAGCCGAAGGCAGTTGAGTAGCCTTCATTGGGTTGAGTTTTCTGATAGCTGTCTAAGTAACAAGCCGCAGTTGCTTTTATTATTTACGTTATTGTGATTTGAGCCATAAACGTTTTTAATTTGAAGAATTCATCCTACTTTCAAATCAAGCATTCAAAATTTTATTCTTTAAGCTCGTCATGGACAGATTCTGACTGATGACTAATTTTATCTGGAACAAGGGGGAACTTTGCTGGATGTAATACACTGAGGATTACCATTATTGTTCATGCATCCTAAGGATCCTTTTATTATACTTCTTATGTTTTTTAGTAATTGCTCTGGCTTGATTACTATCTTTGGCAAAAAAGCTAGTTGTTGACTTGGAAGCAGAAGTTTTACCGTAGAATGTTTTAGATTTCCTTTTTATCCCACCTTTCCATCCTGCAACAATATATCAAAAATGAATTTTGATTTAAAAAAAAAAACGGCCAAATTTGGCCAATGATTTATATAATATATAAGAACTACAGTATCCTTGCATTGTTTGAGAATACTGTGGTTCGTTCCTTTTCTCTTAGCTGTCACATGAGATATTCTGTCGCTTTTGCATTTGGATGTTCACATTTTTGGATGGATTTTTTTATTGGATATAATGTATTTTTATTTAAAATTCTACATAATTATGTGTGCCTACAGCACTGGAATTCTCTTGTGTATTATTAACACATGGGCTGAAAAGTCCCGGACCTAACACATAGATGACGCTAGTTTTATTCAAGTCACCTTTCTCTCAGTTAGTACTAACCTTCAAAAGACAGCTGTTAAAATTTCATGATATTCTATTCATTAGTTTGTGAGTTATTGTACTAAGAGTTACGCTACTTTTGTTATTTTCGAAACAATAGATCAAAAACAATTTCGTGTTTTAATTTTACACTACTTCTTGATGGGAAAAAATACCGTTCAAGCGAAGCAATGGCTTGAAAAGTGTTATGGGGACTTCGCTCCATCAGAAACAACAATAAAATGTTGGTTTCCTGACTTCAAACGCGGTCGTAGAGACACCGATGATGCAGAACGCATTGGACGTCCAAATGAGGCGGTAACACCAGAAAACATCAAAAAAATCCACAAAATCGTTTTGAATGATCGAAAAGTGAAGTTGCGTGAGTTAGCTGACATCGTAAAGATATCAAAAGAACGTATTGGCTTTATATTGCATGAGCATTTGACTATGAGAAAGCTCTGTTCAAAGTGGGTGCCGCGTTTGCTCACTGTTGACCAAAAACAAGAACGTGTTGATGATTCTGAGCAGTGTCTGGCCATGTTTAAACGTAACAAACCGGAATTTTTGCGTCGATATGTGACAATGGATAAAACATGGATCCATCACTTCACTCCGGAATCAAAACGATCGTGATCTGAGTGGACAGCAACTGGTGAACCTCGTCCAAAGCGCCCGACAGCACAACAATCGGCTGGAAAGGTTATGGCCTCGGTATTTTGGGATGTGCGTGGTGTAATATTCATCGACTATCTTGAGAAAGGAAATACAATCAACAGTGAATATTATATAGCGTTATTGGAGCTTTTGAAGGCTGAAATTGCAAATAAACGACCGCATATGGCAAAGAAAAAAAAATTGTTTCATCAACACAACGTACCGTGTCACAAGTCAATCAAAACAACGGCAAAACTACATGAATTGAACTTCGAATTGCTCCCACATCCACCGTATTCGCCAGATGTGGCTCCCAGCGACTACTGGCTGTTCGAAGACCTCAAAAAAATGCTCGCCGGTAAGAAATTTCACACGAATGAAAAGGTTATCGCTGAAACTGAGGCCTATTTTGAGGCAAAAGATAAATCGTTCTACAAAAGTGGTATTGTTAGAGCGGCGCTGGAATGATTGCGTTGCTCTTGATGGAGATTACGTTGATGAATAAAGCTAATTTTGAACCAAAAAAACCGTGTTTTCTTTGTTAGGCCCGGGACTTTTCAGCCCATGTGTTATTTGTATGACTTTCGATTATTAGATAATGGATTAATGGTGTTGTTACTTTAATATGTTTATGTCAGTTCACATAATTGCATTAGATTGGTATGATTTAGGCATTGTACGTGTTTTTATTCTTATATGTATATTTTTGCAATTTGAAAAAAGACGGATGCTTTCGAAATGTAAAAGTGAAAGTATATAGAAAGTAACCAATCAATAATTGGTAAAATTTGACCAGTCTTTTTATTAAATGCATGACAAAGAACGACTCTTTACATTGAAAATTATTTTAAGACAAAAAATATAGTAACATAAATATATAGCATCTAGGTTTCAAAGCTTAGATGGTAGAACGAACAGTTTGACCAGAAGCAAAAAATTAAACTAAACTTCAATCAGTTTATATTTTATGAGATACACATTGCAAATGACTATTATATCCGTCTGCTCACAGCATCCTTTTATATTCAAATATACTCCGTGTTTTTAAAACTGGCGGTTTCCTTATATTTCGATTTGTGTGATTTCCTATGTGTGGCGATCAATAAAAAAATGAGCATATTGCATTTTAACTTACTTCCTTGAATGTTATGAAACAAATCACGTAAGTTTCGCTTTGTTCGTGAGTAATCTCCACTGAAACGCCTAGTTTTCTCTTATTTCTATCATTATTACCTCACATTTATTGCATTTAAATTTACAGGAACACCTGAACAGATCGGCAACCAATACAGCAGCAGCGTATAAGAAGAGAGCCGTAGTTAAGGCAATTTTTTTCTATGTTAAAGTACTCCTGGTTGAATTATGTTAACTTTTTATTTTTATATATTTATTTTTCTTCACTAGTATAGCTATTACAGTATAAATATTGTGGGGTATAATAATTTCACATATCGTTATATAATATTATTATTAAACGGTGTTATAAGTCTACCTTCTTAGTCTTACACATAATTACATTTGGATTCTAAATTTATAAAATAAAACGCAATGGGAATAATAACACAACTTCTTGTATTTCAAATAGTATGCACGTTCGAATCCTATAAATAGCTGATTAAATAAGGCAAAATGTGCGCTACGTTATCTACTTTTCCAACCAAAACAATACAATTTAAATGTTGTTACCTAGCTCTGTAGAAAAACTTAATAGTAACTAAATTATGAAAGTTATTTACATTTTTATGTGGAATTCAAATTATGTAGGTTTTACAAGTATACAGATTTTTATATAAACTATCTTATTTTAAAAAAATCGTAGGTAGTTTTGAGTGCGCTAGAAGGAGCATAATTTACTGATTTCAATAATGCATTTGGGAATATGCAGACGTAATGCTGTAATAATTTGTCTGTCTAATTTTGTGTAGTTATCATAGTGTGTATTATTGTATGTAGTGGTATTTGTCAAATTATTTGAAAGCAAGTTATATATTTGGCTATATTACTAGAAACCATAAAGCAATGAACTATTTTGAAACACTTTTTATGTGTAGTTATTGTCAGTAAAATATGCCTTTATAATTGGACTAAAGTTATAGGGAAAATCCTCTATACTTATTATACTATTTTGCATTGGCATAGATTTTTTATTTTATTTTTATAGAAATCCTGCATACAAACTAATATGCCTAAAAGTTGTGTATGCGACGCACACTAAAGCTCAAACTACGAAGCAAATAATCTTGTAAAATGAATTGTTCTGGTATCCTTACCTTAAATATTATAGTATTTAATTATATGTGTCTGCTATATACATCATTGTTATTTTAAAGAATATTTTAAAATGAAACTCCACTATTGATATTGGAATATATTGTTTTATATAAACAATACTATCTCAATTTTTTTCAATGCACATCTGTAAACTATCGTAAATACACATCAGAAAACAGTTTATTGCTCACAATCCATTATTTATAAGAATTCATGCTACAATCATGACTTAGATATGTCACCAAGCATGTAGTGTTGTCTAACAATCAGGCGAATAAATTTATTAGGAGGCCACGCGTTTTTAGAAATGACTGGAATTTTGTAAATAACACTTTCAAAATTACGATATTGAAATTTTCATCCAATTTTAAAATACAAATAAATCATGTCGCGATGAAATTGAGTCGAACTACTAATCTTCAAACATTTTCGGAACTTCCAACGTTTAAATTCTGTAACATGGTGACGATCCTGGATTAAGAGTGTATAAATATCGATACAAAATTTATAGAATCAAACTTTAAAATTCCGAGAGAAACTGGAAGCACCATTAGAAGATACTTAACATGGATTCAGAAAAGGAAGAAGTACCCAAGACTTAATATTTGTAATCGGACAATTAGGAAAAAGCTAAGAGAAAAAGGGAGGGAAATACATATATGTTTTATAGATCTTAAAAAAGCTTTTGATAAGGTAAGAAGAGAAAGTGTATGACAGACCCTGGAAAGGAGAAGGTTAGAGGGAGGAATGATAGAGATGATTCAGGCATTGTATAAAAATAACAGGAATAAAGTCAGATCAGCCATCGCTGATTCAGCTGAATTCGAAACACAAATTGGATTCAAGCAGGGATGCGTATCAAGCCCATTGTTATTCTCTATATTAATATATGATGTTATTAAAAAAGGCAAACAAAAAGAAAGAAATATGAAAGTACGAAACTGGAAAATGTCATTAACATACAGGACTAATGTTTGCAAATGATATGGTATTGATGGCAGATTCAAAGAAGACATTACAGCAAAACTTGAAGATATACCAAGAAGAACTAACAAAGATAATCATGGAGATAAACACGATGAAAACAAATACAATGATAATAGCGGTAGAAGAAAAAAAAGGATAACATCAAAGTCGATGGAACAATTTAAAGTTATAATTACTTAGGAACAACCATTGGAAACAACGGAAGAATAGAGAAAGAAATAAATGAGAGAATAGGAAAATCCGCAAAAATATATAATACATTAAGAAATACATTTTTAGATAAAAAGAAATACGAAAACAAAAGACAGAAGTGTATAAAAGAGTGGTTAGAGCAATACTAATATATGGCAGCGAGTCATGCACAACCACGAATAGGATTAGAAGCAAGGTCACGTCTATGGAAATGAGATTCCTAAGAATAGGAGTAGCAAGAAGAGAAAAAATCAGAAACACGACAATCACTAACAGTCTAAATATCAAGCCAATAGAAATAATCATAGAGGAGAGACAACTGGGATGGCTTGGAGATATACACAGAATGGAAGAAGATCGAACAATAAAGACGATTTTTGAAGCCAAAATAGAGGGCAAAAATAGCATAGGTAGACCCCGAAACACCTGGAAAGGGCAAATGTGTAGAACATTAGAAGAAAGAAGTATGGGATGGATTGAAGCAAAACAACTGGCTCAGAACAGGAAACTGTAGAAGACAAAAATAAAAAGTAAAGGACGTAGGATTAAAAAGAAACTATTTTCAATAATATATTTTAATAGGTACACCGGGATTTATTTAGGCATATGTTTTCATGATCAAAATGAAATTGTAGAAAATGATATTATTGGCAATATAATGTTCATTTGATACATTTCCCAAAAAAAAGGCAATAATTATACATTTTTGAAAATTTTAAAGCGGAAACCCTGTATAGTAAAGTAAATAGAGATTTTTTCACGACAAGTTTTGCGAATGTGTACATATAAATATTATAGGGAATCCTAACAGCATTTTGCCTACAATAACAACAAAACGGAAATGGTAAATAAATACAGTAAAAAGTTAAAAGAATCTGAAAACCATAGTATTCACATCTAGAAATATTAGAGAGAAGTATAGAAAAGCAATAGTGAAGGTGTCAAAAACTAAAAATAAGATTATGGGAAGTAATAATAGTGTCAATTTCAAAATTGCAAAAAATAATATAGAGTAGTCATGCCTGCCAAACCTCGTTCGCGGAAAAGCATCGATTACGGAATTTATAACCGCTTACACGTTCATTTAAAGTCATGACCACGCAAATTCACATCATCTATAACATAAGTATTCATGGAGTTGAACCTTATGCATCTATGAAATCACCACACAACCATTTCTGTCTTTAATGGTCAATCACCTTACATTTAGACTTATAAAATTGTTTCTAGATATAAATATACTTTAGGCGATCAGTTATTCGGTGTATTTCCTTAATATACCAATAGAAGTGCAAAAAATTGTTTTGTTCATTCTTAAAATACTTATGCGTATACGTAACAAGCTATTGCAATTAGCATATTTTGTAAATTTAGTACTAGAGTAAGTAGATAAAATTATAGTAATATAACTATTGAGAAATTGATTAAAATGTCGTAGAAGTTGATTAGGGCTTGTTTAAAAAGGGTTTTTATGTTTTGCAGATGCTTAAATCAATGACTTGTGAATATATATTGTACTTAAAAAATAAATGTTTTATAAGAATAACAAGAAAATAGTTTTTATAGTGACCAATGTTACGTTACTCTGTAACACGGTTGACAATGGGAGCCCACGTGCTCTCGAAACGCTGCGTTCCGCATAATTAATTAATTTGTGTGAGTGGAGTTTACTGCTATACCTGTGTATTTTTAAGTAGATTCTTATTAGCTTTCTAAATTGTTAACTAAGAGTTCTTTAGTTTTAATACTTGGTTAAGTACAAATTGCTTTAAATTTACGGAGCTCTATGAAGTGTGATAAGTTGCTAAATCCGATTTTATTTTATATTATCCAAAAAAGTTAGATCATCTACAAGTTGCTCCTTTTGAATAGGCAGCTATTTCTATTGCTTCTTCACTGTAATATGCAAGCGATATTTCCGTTTTCTCTGCGCAGAAATTTTGGAATAACGTATCATCAGCTTTCATTACAAATTATCTAAATCATTTGTGTAATTGTAAGAGCTATGGTTTAGTAGCATTTTCGCAAAATACGACAATTTTGTGCCTAGGAAATTATGAGCGGAAACATTCTTTGCTATAGGTACTCTATGAGCAGCACCATAGGTATTTATTTAGCAACCGGGATTAAAAAAAAATACCAAACGAAATACCATTGTGTAAAAACGTAAAGCAATTGTTAGTGGGTTGTTTTGTGATTAAATATTTTTGTGCTAGTAAACAGATTGCGATGATTACTTTTAGAGGGTGCCTGCAAAATTTATACAAACGATATGCAAATGTTTGCAAGCATGATATATTTTTAGTAGATACATAAATAACACGCATTTGCAAACGCTTACAAGCATTTGTTTTTATTTGTGCGTGTTCCAACTGAATTTGCGACCGTCAAAGAAGCTGCGTTGTTTGCGTGTACTTTTGTTTTGTGGATGGTGACAGCATATCGTAGCTAGAAAACAAATGAGATTTATCGTGTCGTTTTTACACGTGTAGCTTATGGATCTCATTTAAACTTAAGTAAACTACATATATTTTGTTTAACGATGTCGAAATAAGTGAAGTGGAAGAAGACAACGAGAAAAGGTTAATAGACTGTAGTAGACTAGACTTTGACTTTGACTAGACTTTGCAGACTAAAACCTAAAATATGACAAAATACGCACAGATTTTATTTCAATAGATTAAAAAACCAAGATGGAATGAAATTGAAAATGATATGGGGAGCACTGGTGATGTAATAAAAGTTAAACTAAATTTTCTACTCTCTCCATCCAGAAAAAAAGAAGTTCAGAAACAAGCTCTATGGGAACAGGAAAAGGTTCGTAAATTTTTCTATGGTATGGTCAACCTTAAAGAAAGTTAAGTTAGCTTTCTAAATGATATATGGCAATTCCATTGGTTAACCACATCTTCAGGAGCCAGTGGTTTGCGTATAAAGCATTCAAGTTCCAGACATAGGTGTCCAAAAACTGTAAATACCACTCACAGGAGAAACTCTTAAGAGCTAATAATTGTAGATACCTGTAGGATAATATTCATTTTGCGATGATAAGCTATTTAGCAGAAAATTATGAGGTATACATAAGACGTCATAACTAACTGTGCCTTCTGTGATTCTAAACGCATTAACTTTCTCAATACTTGAAAAACAGACGAACTTCAGCGAGTTGACCTAGTACCTTACGATACAATAGCGAGTTATTGAAATTCCCTGATGTTAATCCACCACCTGCTTCTTAGTAAGTTTTGGAATCTTCGAAGAAGTTACAATGTTGGAAAAGTGTAGTCCCTTTGCTAATACAAAATTTACGTATTTTTTCCGTAAATGTCTTATTATAGCAATAATAAATGAATAGTTTTTTGGGGATAAAGACAATTGTGACTAAATGTGTGAATAATTTTTGACTTAGCTGTTTATTATTTTGATATAATTTTGTAGCTTCAACAAATTAAATTCTTTGTTACATTAAGAAAAAAATGCTCTTATTTACCTATACTTGCTTTACTAACACATGGGCTGAAAAGTCCCGGGCCTAACAAAGAAAACACGTTTTTTTTGGTTTCTAAATTAGCTTTATTCATCAACGTAATCTCCATCAAGAGCAACGCAATCATTCCAGCGCCGCTCTAACATTTCAATACCACTTTTGTAGAACGATTTATCTTTTGCCTCAAAATAGGCCTCAGTTTCAGCGATAACCGCTTCATTCGTGCGAAATTTCTTACCGGCGAGCATTTTCTTGAGGTCTGCGAACAGCCAGTAGTCGCTGGGAGCCAAATCTGGTGAATACGGTGGATGTGGGAGCAATTCGAAGTTCAATTCATGTAGTTTTGCCATTGTTTTGATTGACTTGTGACACGGTGCGTTGTCTTGATGAAACAATTTTTTTTCTTTGCCATATGCGGTCGTTTCTTTGCAATTTCGGCCTTCAAGCGCTCCAATAACGCTATATAATATTCACTGTTGATGGTATTTCCTTTCTCAAGATAGTCGATGAATATTACACCACGCACATCCCAAAATACCGAGGACATAACCTTTCCAGCCGATTGTTGTGCTATCGGGCGTTTTGGACGAGGTTCACCAGTTGCTATCCACTCAGATGACGATCGTTTTGATTCCGGAGTGAAGTGATGGATCCATGTTTCATCCATTGTCACATATCGACGCAAAAATTACGATTTGTTACGTTTAAACATGGCCAAACACTGCTCAGAATCATCAACGCGTTCTTGTTTTTGGTCAACAGTGAGCAAACGCGGCACCCACTTTGAACAGAGCTTTTTCATAGTGAAATGCTCATGCAATATAAAGCCAATACGTTCTTTTGATATCTTTACGTCAGCTAACTCACGCAACTTCACTTTTCTGTCATTCAAAACGATTTTGTGGATTTTTTTGATGTTTTCTGGTGCTACCGCCTCATTTGGACGTCCACTGCGTTCTGCATCATCGGTGTCTCTACGACCACGTTTGAAGTCAGCAAACAAACGTTTTATTGTTGTTTCTGATGGAGCGGAGTCCCCAAAACACTTTTCAAGCCATTGCTTCGCTTGAACGGTATTCTTTCCCATCAAGAAGCAGTGTAAAAGTAAAACACGAAATTGTTTCTGATCCATTGTTTTGAAAATAACAAAAGTAGCGTGACTCTTAGCACAATAACTCACAAACTAATGAATAGAATATCATGAAAAGGTCAGTACTAACTGAGAGAAAGGTGACTGCTATAAAACTAGCGTCATCTATGTGTTAGGCCCGGGACTTTTCAGCCCATGTGTTATGTCTTATTGGGTAATACATTTAGTTTGTTGTAAATAACATGGTGGGAGGGGAATTGTACAACACAGACATTATTAGTGTTATAAATAAATCGTTGACAAATGTTTGGAGTACACATGAACTTAAGTCATGTTGTTTGCAGCATTGAGATCAGAGACAACGCGAGACATGCAACTCAATATTATAAATGTTTAGCCTTTGTTACCGCTGGAGTATATATACATAGTAGTATAGTGTGAGATTGAATTTTGTTATTTTTTGTTTCTATCATTATATTGCACTTGTATGTGTAATCAACGGTTCTAAGAATTAATTCAGCAATAATCATATTTGGAATATGAATTTTTTATTAGTTGCCTGTACTATAAATTTATTTTTTATAGGTTTCAGTTTTTGTAATGATAACTTAGTCCAGAAAATATGAATATAGGGTCAAATAGCGATATGAATCCAATTCTAATGAGAAAAAGTATTTTAGCACTTCTATTGATTTAAATTTCTTACGTTTATAAACCTTTAAAATAGCAGTGTTCACTATTACTTCGCACACACTACAAGTTTAGTACTCGTAACGACGGATCTACGATTTTCCTTTTGCGGAAAAGCTGTGACTGGACGAAGTTATTTAGAATTGCAGTGCTAAAAATGTGCTTGAGTAACTTGTGACGATGTGAAATTGAAACTTTAGGGAGCGGTGCAGTAAAATAGAACTTGAGATATTTTGCAGATCCGCAAAAATGTTTTCATTTAACCTAGTATTGTAACTAAATTTGTATTCGTGTTTGTAACGTTTTTAAACATTTAGTTGCATGTTGCTTGATATTTGTATGTATGAATAATAAAATAATAGAAGGAGCAGTTGTGACCCACTTTATTATACTACGAACTGTCTAAATTTAAAGAGTTTGTGAAGCGGTATGTTTTAGTAATACTCTCATCGACATGACTGTTAAGAAATAAATTTATTTATTAATTAACACCTAAGAACTTAATTATTGCATTTTTCCAAAAAAAGTATATTTTTTAGCTGTGTAGTTGACCTTAGTTTGCTGCTCTAAATTGCACAACGGGTTTTTCTGCGATTGCTAAAAGATTCTCACGCATTAATCATTTGCGTTTACGGTCACACGTCTTGCATCTTAAGATTGATATTTATCTATTTGTGTATGTACAATTCACATGTGAACTTTCATAAAACCAACTTTTAGTAAGTTTATCGGAGTTTATATAAGTTATTATTTTCTATAACGGCATTTATGCAGTAGATTAAATAAATTCATGCATGTGTATATATAAAAAAAGCATGTGCACACTATTCGATGTGTAAGTCTTCATTTACACAGTGCATAAAGTGAACTTGCTGCAGCAATTTCCGTACTACTTCAGTTACAAACCAAATATAACGCGACCTTAATCTTAGAAGGTCGAAGGTCGCCCATTAAATATTAAATTATACTAATGTATATCTTCTATTGCAACATAAATACTGCGATGAGTTTTCGGAGATATGTATTCACTTTAATATTAAAGGCAGATTACACACTATTGTATTAAAAACTGTACTAAATTATAATGCTATATAATTGCGAATTTTTAGAAATCGTGTACATTTTTAGAGGGGACTGTACCTTGAAAATAGGGCAATTCGTCAGGTAGAAACACATACAAGTGTATTATTCCTATACTGAGGTTGCTAATGGAAGTGTTCGTGCGAATCAATCCAGAAAGAAATGTAGTAACAGTCTGTTCCATATCTTCACTCTATGCACAGTGAGCATTGATGCCACTAAGGCAACATAAATAGCAGAAATCTACGATTTCATATCTTTTAAATCAATTGCCTCGCAAGAAAATAAACACATATATACCTATTATGAGAGCATCAGCATAGGTAATCACCTCACCCATTATTATACAAAATGTACTTTTATTTTAATTATATTTTAATCGAAATATAATTCACGCTTTATACGTACCCTCAACACTACAGCTGATTCATAACCAGTAGTTCATTCCAAGAAGAAAGAGACAAAATCCTGAACAAACCCCCAGCCCAAATTACAACCTATAAATTTGTGGAATAAATTTTAAGCGGTAAACTTAAATTTGAGGATCAGATACAGACTTAATATTTCAGACAATATTAAGTCTGTACCAAATAAAATTGTATACGGATATTTCAGAGATAATTCTACAACTAAAACAACAGAATAGTAAATGTAGTAGTGACAACACACGAAAGTAAAGTAAATTTGTCTAGAAAACACATTTCACTTATTTGTTGAAAAAAGTTCAAATAGCACATGTCATTATATAGATAACAGTGTATATATAGTAACATATAATAAACACTGGTGTCATCACTATGATTGTCGTCTCCAACAGAAATTATAAATGATTCTATAACTTCATGGATAATTCCATCAAGATCCTTCATATTCGATTCTTTTCCGATAACATGATTTATGCAGTTCTGCCAAGTTGTTGCAGTTTATTGATGGCATTGTGTAAATGTTGCGTAACTTCGTTTAATTTGAAAGTTCTGTTGTGTGCAGCAACCTCATTTCTTATTTGTGCCTATATGACCTCAATTGGATTGAGCTCACAGTAATATGGAGGTAAACGAAGAACAGTCGTGTTCTTTGACTTAGCAATTTTGTCAATTTCATATGAATTGTATTTACTTTTGACCATGCTTACCAAGATCAACAGTTCTGCTCTAACCACATCCTCTTCATACTCTGTCACCTTACTTTGTAACCAATTTGATACGTCCATTTTTCTGCACATTGTTGTTGGTGTCTTTTCAACCTTGCGGCTATGATACGGTGCATTATCCATCACTACGATAGCATTCTCTGGTAAATAATATAATGTTTTAGTAAACCATTTCTCAAAAACTTCAACTACAGAATTGTAATTTCAGTACAACTAAAACTATTTGCATATTACTTACATAATCTATTAATTTTCAAATCAAAGCTTTGAGAAGAACTAATCTATACCGCAAAATAGCTAAGGTAATATAATAATTACGAACAAAACTGCCGCAACGCAAACATGATATAAACAATGACAAGGATATCAAAATCTTTGACAATTTACGGCAGAAAGGGAATGTTGTACGGTGTGATATCGCCTCGCTTTCAACCAATAAGAAATAACTGTCATTTCGGTATGTTCAGAAATTGGTCTTTCTCTTTTTGGAATATTGTATAGTTACTACAACCGTGAAGTAGGGGGACACACACATGAAAAGAGAGTAAGAGTGCAGCGCAAAACAATTAATAAAATTGAGGGTTTGTTTAAAATAATGAGGTATAATTGACACCTAGCAATTCTTTTTACGTGGAATGATTAATATCTCGGATTGTAATATACGAAATTGCAGGAGTGTTAAAGTAGAGAATTAACATTCGTTGCCTAAAATATTATTAACTAGGAGCAAATTTTTTGTTTAATCTATTTTACTCTCTAGTTTAAACGTATGTGGAGATTTAAAACACGATAAATAATATTTTCTCATTATGAATATTTGTAGAAAAAACTCTTATCTTGCGTGAAATCTTTTTTATCATCTTTTGATTTTTATTGTGAAGTATTTATCTACAAATTTGTTTACTAATAATTTCTTGAACTGTGAACGGGTCCGAATGAGCATTACTTTCATCTTAATGCTATGAATATTAGTTATTTTACCAATTTGCAGGAATATTAAAAATCAACATATAATCAAAGTGAGTGTGTACACTAGCGTTCGTAAGTTTGATCGCACCTAATATATTCTGTTACACTTAAAACTATCTGGGAAATTCGTATTAGTCTTTTTAGAATGAAATTTACAATCTAATACATGGGCTGAAAAGTCCCGGGCCTAGCACATAGATGACGCTAGTTTTATTGCAGTCACCTTTTTCTCAGTTAGTACTAACCTCCAAAAGACAGCTGTTAAAATTTCATGATATTCTATTCATTAGTTTGTGAGTTATTGTGCTAAGAGTCACGCTACTTTTGTTATTTTCAAAACAATGGATCAAAAACAATTTCGTGTTTTAATTTTACACTGCTTCTTGATGGGAAAAAATACCGTTCAAACGAAGCAATGGCTTGGAAAGTGTTATGGGGACTCCGCTCCATCAGAAACTACAATAAAACGTTGGTTTGCTGACTTCAAACGTGGTCGTAGAGATACCGATGATGCAGAACGCAGTGGACGTCCAAATGAGGCGGTAACGCCAGAAAATATCAAAAAAATCCACAAAATCATTTTGAATTATCGAAAAGTAAAGTTGCGTGAGTTAGCTGACATCATAAAGATATTAAAAGAACGTATTGGCTTTATATTGCATCAGCATTTGACTATGAGAAAGCTCTATTCAAAGTGGGTGGCACGTTTGCTCACTGTTGACCAAAAACAAGTACATGTTGATGATTCTCAGCAGTGTTTGGCCATGTTTAAACGTAACAAACCGAAATTTTTGCGTCGATATGTGACAATGGATGAAACATGGATCCATCACTTCACTCCGGAATCAAAACGATCGTCATCTGAGTGGACAGTAACTGGTGAACCTCGTCCAAAGCGCCTGAAAGCACAACAATCGCCTGGAAAGGTTATGGTCTCGGTATTTTGGGATGTGCGTGGTGTAATATTCATCGACTATATTGAGAAAGGAAATACCATAAAATGTTAATATTATATAGCGTTATTGGAGCGTTTGAAGGCCGAAATTGCAAAGAAACGACCGCATATGGCAAAGAAAAAAATTTTGTTTCATCAAGACAACGCACCCTGTCACAAGTCAATCAAAACAATGGCAAAACTACATGAATTGAACTTCGAATGCCTCCCACATCCACCGTATTCGCCAGATTTGCCTCCCAGCGACTACTGGATGTTCGCAGACCATAAGAAATGCTAGCCGGTAAGAAATTTCGCACGAATGAAGAGGCTCTCGCTGAAACTGAGGCCTATTTTGAGACAAAAGATAAATCGTTCTACAAAAGTGGTATTGAAATGTTAGAGCGGCGCTGGAATGATTGCGTTGGTCTTGATGGAGATTACGTTGATGAATAAAGCTAATTTTGAACCAAAAAAACGTCTTTTCTTTGTTAGGCCCGGGACTTTTCAGCCCATGTGTTAATGTTGACAGTACATATTAAGACTTATTTACAAAATCCATTCAAACACGAAAACAATGTATTCCTGTATTAAATTTTATGATGGCAATAGAGTAATAATGCGTTAATAGTAGGAAATTGGATATGAATGCGTTATGTAATGGAATTTATGAGTGGTACTGAATCATCCACCTGCCTTATAATAAACTGCATATTCAGTATGCATCCAGTATATTGCCGAAATACTGGAGATGTATGTAATTACATTAAGAAGACTCTATTTCATATTGTTAGTTTATTTGATCATAGATATGCCAAAAAGAAAGGAATTGGACATTGAAGCGTCCGCCAGAAAATGCGTTTTACACAAAATAAATGTTACAAATAGAGAAATTGCTCGACAATTAAATATTTCTGAGCGTTGTGTTCGCAGAGGAATTAAAAGAAAGGAAAAAAGTGCTAGGCTTCAGGACATAAAGCTAAGTGGAAGGCCCAGATCAACGACGAAACGAGACGAACAGTTGATCCGAATGATCGCTGGCTCACTGCACAGAAAATTACGGCAGAATTCAATTTATAATGCTCTCACTCAGTAAGTGTATCGACAATAAAACAAAGACTAATCAAAGCCGGTCTGGGGCTTCGTATAGCAGTAAGAAAGCCACAGTTAAGTTTTATACACCAACGATAAAGATTAAATTGGGTAAAGCTCACGCAAACTTGAGCGTAAATGATTGGAAAATTGTGTTACGGACGGACGAATCGAAATTCGAATTATTCGGAAGTAAACGTCGCTCATTTGTTCGTCGTCACCCTGGAGAAAGAATTTTAGACAAGTGTATTTCAGAAACAATGAAACATGGAACAGGAAACGTCATGGTATGGGGTTGCTTTTATCCGTCTAGTATATTTTGTTATTTTACATAGTGTGATCGAACTTATGAACGGTAGTGTTTATAACCATTATGACAGCATTAGTATAGGTAGTCAACTCGCCCATTATTATACAAATTATATACTTTAATAAACGAACTACTTCCGGAATTCGACCGTGTCATGATGAGGTTTTCGCCTCTAGCGCGGTTAACACGTCGAGTCACAGTGACCCTCTGCCAAAGTGGTTTCGCCTCTAGCGTGGTTTACACGTCCAGTTACCGTGAAGAAGCTCCCTACGACGGAGGCGAAACGTCGAGATTTCACCTTCCTCTTTTCTTCTCTTTCCTTTTCTCCTTTCTTTCTTCCCCCACATTTTCTGTCTATCTTTCCTTCTCTTATCTTTTCACCTTTTCTCTTTTCCACGACCCCCTTTTTAATTTTTCTTCTTTTATCTCTTTTTCTTTTTATTTCTTTCTCCTCTTACTCTTATTTCATTTCTATATATCTCATCAAGACACGGTCCAATTCCAGAAGTAGTTCGTTTATTACTAACTCTGGCCGTGGAAGCCTACGTATTCATTTTAAAATATACTTTCATTTTAATTCAAATTTAATCGGGACCTACGTACTCTTAACACAACAGCTGACTGATAATGAGTAGTTACTGCAACCGTAAAGTACTCAAACGATGTCATATGAAAAGAGAGTGAGACGCAAAACAATTAACTAAATTGACACATTACTTGGAATAATAAGATGTAATTTACACCTCGCAATCCACTTTACATGGAATGATTAACATCTTGGATTGTAATATACGAAATTGCAGGAGTGTGAAAGTGGAGAATTAACACTGAAACATTGTTGACTGAAAGCAAAATTTTATATTAATATATTTTACTTTGTAGTTCTAGCGTGTGTTAAAATACGTTTTTTTCTCTCGTAGAGAAAGAGATTATCTTGCATGAAATCATTGTTACCATCTCTTGATTTTTTACTGTGAAGTTTTTTCTACAAATTTGTTTATTTACAATTTCTTGAGCTGTGAACTGGACCGAACGAACATTATTTTCATCCTAATGGTAGGAATATTAGAATGTTTTACCAATTTGTTGGAATATTGAAAATCAACAAATGCATTTGTAGACAGTTTTTAATTGCCTTGTTTAATCTGTGATGTGACGGCTTACTATTTTAGAGATGTTTTAACGACTACACCATTAACCGAAAGTTTTCTATATTGTTTAGTTTATTCTAACGAAATAATCCTTTTCGCCAATGTAAATCGAATTTATTATATTTTCCAATGACATTTTACATTTTACAAAGACATGTTTTCTTCAGTGGTATAGGTTTACTGCACTTTGTTTCGATAATTAATTCCATAATAAGTTAGATAATTAATGCAATTATATGACATCATCTGTTACATAAGTAACGATAAGGACGTAGAAATACATTAATACTGTAACTACAACGTTAATGGCGTATATTTTTCTCAGCGTTGCACAAAAACAAAAATGTACACAGAGACGAGTTCTCTTGAAGGTTGAACTACCTCGGTTTTAAATAGATATATCTTAAGAGTTGCTCTAGGATCAAACGCATCTAAAGTTTCCAACGTCTTGTACTGAAGTGAACATGTACGGTATTTTTATAGTTTTCTTCAGATAACGATTATACTTTCAAACATTTATAAAGTACAAAGCGATTGTATTAGGAAATATTGCTACAAAGTTCGGTTTTATAAACTTTTCAATGATCTTACTCGTTATTATTATGTAGTCCAAATTTCACATGTCCCACAAATATGATAGTATTAAATTACTAATTAATGTACAGAAATATTTATAGATGCGGAATTTGTAGGAAACCGATTTCATAACTCTAAAATTTGTGACCCAATTCTTTTGTCTGCTATTTTTCTAAAATCTATCGAAACGTGTTTATACTAAAATAGCATTTTACAGCTGATTAAAATAGATCTTTCTAATCAGAGACAATTTCATACCTTCTGTTTATAATTTGCAAAATCTGAGAAAGTTTTAATACGATTATCAACATTAAATACATGCAGACACGTAACCTCTATGTACTATTGCTAGCTATTGACAGTACTGAGGTAAATTCTCTCTCTTTTACTACGTATCAGATCTTCAATTAAATCCTTTTTTACTTTGGGTCTACTTCTTTCTTCCATCGTGATGAGCATTCCAAACCAAACTATGATCTTTTTTCTTATTTCAGTATTTCGCATCTTCATCCTATGATTTTTTTTAACATTTTCGATTCATTCGCTCGCATTCTTTTCTTTTAATCGTTCTCAGGAATCAGAGTTCATATTGAAATATCGGGGTTCGCACGCATAAGGTGTTTGTCTTTGTTTGTTTGCCGTTATTGTTGGTTATTTTTTATTAAATATTTCCTTTCTTTAATGAAGTTAGTTGCAATTTTGAGTTGGTTTTTCCCCTTCTCATGTTGTTTCTATTTTCCCATCTTTTGCAATTATCATTTCTGAATATTTAATTTTTTTTGCGATTAGGGCGAGGCCATCAACAAATGTAATACGGTTTGCAACTATATAATCTAAATATTCCCAATTAGTTTCCTTTATTTTAGTATTCCAGCCTTTCCTTGTATTGTCGAATATAATATTAAGCAGGTATGGACTTAGTGCTCCTTATTGTTTAATCCTGCAGGTAATAATCAATTTCCAAAATAGTCTATTTTTTCTTCCTACCTAATTTATAACTTTAGTATACAAGCTCCTCATATCGTTAAATATCATCCTCCTTCATAGAGAGGATGCCTCTGTAAAACAAAAATAAATTGTTTTCTTGCCTTCTGCCAAAATTAAGGAGCATCTATAGTTCATCAAAACATCTTTTCGTCGAAATGCTTTCATATAATTTCTCAAACATACTCACTGACTCTCTGAGGCTTCTACGCTCAATTGAGTCGCCTTCCTTAAAAAACGGAAACTGTGAATTCCTAGTTCTCAGATATTGCATTTTTTATTCATGGCGAATCTTTTGATATTTGTTTTCATTCGTCAATTGTGGCCTATCTATGTCAATGTTTGGTCAGGGTAGCTGGGATCTAGGCATCTGTTAGAAATGCAGGTATTTGCTTCTATTGATGGTAACTTTGGTATTATTTTTGTTTAGAAAAGTTATTGTTTATTGGTTAGCACAATGTTATCCATTTCAGGTGATCTAAATTAGTACAATCAAATTCGAACCAGAATATTTAGGATGAGATTGGAGAAAAAAATCGAATTACTACGTCATTTGGTTTTCATGAGGATCCAAATCAACTAATATTCCAATAGGAATTCTTTCCGTAGTACGACTCGATTCCCGCAAGACAAATGTGTGCATATTGCTCTTCTGAGCTGATTCAGATTTGTGTAATGTGCTTCATTTTATATCACCTGACTCGTAAGCTGGTATATTACCATTAAGCTGTTCGACGGATACATAATTGTGATAGTTGAAGCTGCTCGATTTTGTCAGCAGGCCAACGTTGCTAAATATGTGTGAATAACTGCGCCTCCGCTCGAACAACCGAGTTTCGTAGTGATGATTACAAGGATGTAGTGGTCAGGATATTACGAGAGCGGTGTATTAGAAAAATGTTCCCTTTCAAGAAATCAACTGTTATTGTTTGTGATTGATTATGCGTTTTGTACGCCGTTGTTTTAAGGAAGACTATGACATTTAAACTACATGAGTTACGTCCTGTGGCTGCTGAAATTCGAAGACGTTATTTATCTAAGTATAAATGGATTAATATCATTTGTAAAAGCAGTGTTTCTCAAATCCCCTAAACGTATTCGAGAGTTTCACAAACAGTGTTCTGATCCACCTACTCTCGAGGGAACGTGCTCAAAGGCAACGTGTTATACTTTTGACCATTTCCACAGACTAATGTCCGTAGCAAAGTACAATTTGATCGTAAAGAAGCAGCTGCTATCAAAAAAGTCAAGCGATATTTGAATAGTTAGAAACTAATAGCCGAGATAATCGAAAAATTGTAAAATTCTTCATTGCCCTTAGTGAAGTCAATGCAAATAATGAACCATAGCTGAAACCATTGAAGAAGGATACCTAATTCTTCATATATTTAATCGAGCTAAATTAACTGCTAACGTAGATGGTTGTTGTTGTTTTCTTACTTACCGTTAGTTTTTCTTATTTTATTTTGTTTGAATTATTACGGAGCCGCGAAGGTTAAGGCGATGAAATGAACTGATAGCAGTGATAACTTTACTTAAAAAAACTATAGTTTGAAACCATTTGAAAGAAGTACTTATTGTCGTAGAAAACAAAAAGAGTCAAGAGCTCATGTATTTAGGTTTCTGGATGGTTAAATATCCGAATATTTTTTCAACAAAGAGCTGTGCCCTGGCAACTGGATATGATGGATACGACGCTCAGTTAAAAGTCAATCTTTCTAAAGAATAAAGAATGAAGCGGCGTTGAAGCGGTCTGGAGTTTCTTGGCAGCTTAGTTGATTTTTCATTCTTCTGTCAACAGATGCAGAATCCAACGGGAAACTATTTTTTTTATATTATTAACAAATTGTGTTATGACTGGTTTACAGCTGCTCGGCATAAGGGGATTCCTTTAACAGGTAAGCATATGATTTTTTTAGATAAGGTTTTTTGTATTAATGCGTTGATATCCTTTTCATATTAAATTCTAAAATAGATAAAAAAAGTGAGATTACTAATAGGTTTGTCGTGACAGAAACGCAAAAAACTTATTTTTTTATTTAGGTCCGAGTCACTCGATGCAGTTTATTTGGTAAAAACCGCTTGGGATCAAGTAACCAAAGAGACAGTTCAAAATTGCGTCCGCAAAACAGGATTTAATCATGTAAATATGCAAAGTAAAGGCCGGTTAACTGAGACTGATACATCTGATCTAGAAGATGATTTGCCTCTTAGTGTACTTTCAGATATCCTCAAAAATAAGAATTTATTGAAATTGACGGAAAATGAAAACCTTAATGATTTTTTGGACGTAGACGAAGATTTGTATGTTGAAGATCCAGATTCAGAACAAGAAATTGCAAATCCAGTTGAAATACAAGAACTTTCGGAAGATTCTGATGTCGATGAGGTTCCAGTGCCAACAGAAGCTATCCCAAATTATGGTAAAGCTATTACCCTGACCAAGCAGTTCAAAAGTTTTGTCAAAAGTCACGGAGATACAGAGTCTTTGGAGCTTCTTTCTAAATTAGAAATACGATTTCAAGACGCCATTTTGAAAAAAAAAGAGAAGACAAACAACATTAAATTTAAATTAAATTAAATTTTTGCGTCCTTAACGTGAGCATTAATTTCATTGTTTTGTGTTACATGCTACATCTATGTATCTATGTACACATATTATACTTTGTATGTATATATCTAAAGGAAATAAACTTTTTTTCTTAAGTTTAAAGTTTCTTATTTATTTTAAAAATATTTATATACATATACGATTTAAATATCCCAGTTTTTTTAATATATTCATTTTTCGTTAAAACATGATTTTTGTTGTATCTACTACATATTTCTTTTATGCGGACATCCTTCCTAAACGAACATCTTCAGTTGGTCCTGTTGGTGTCCGTTCAAGGGAGATTTCACTGTACTAGTTTCTTAAACTAACTTGTGTCTTTTAGACATCTTCTCTTTATTTTAGTAAATTAAACGGAGAATGCCAGAATAATCGGTAATACATATATATACTTCTAATAAACATATAAACACATTGTATACAGAATAGTGCGATTTAATTCAAATTGTGCTAAAGAACGATGTTAAAAACTGCATCAATACGTCCAGGAACAAGAAAAACGGGTTATTAACTAATGAATTAATGATTGTTATTATGATGGGCTGTTCTCAAGTTTTTTGCATCGCTACATCAACGTCGAACAATAATTAGCTACTTATTAGGTAGGTCTATAAAAACTATAGTCTTAGGGCAACTTAAATATTAGAAACCGCACGCAGGCGCTGAACAAGGTTCGCTCTAAACAGACAATTTTCAAGAATCGTAACTGAACGTAACATTAGTAACGTTGGGTACGCGTCGCTGTTGAACTCGTTCTTGAAGTGAATGTGGATTTAAAAAACGCTACTTGATCTGCCGTCGTTCAGCTTCAGGATACGAAAAGTCTGTACGCATAGATCGTCGAACGTATAAAGTGAACCAGCAACGATGAATATCTTCTACATTGTTTCCTGCGCGATTCTTATAGCAACAGGTATGTGAGACTAACGTTGTACATCTTAAGAATTAATTTTTGAAATTTGAACCGATTATGTAATACAGAATTATTCTAGCCAGATTTTAGTGAACTGTGTTTGCATAAATCTAATTATTTAGCTACGTCAACAAAAAAAGCGGTTCCCAATTTATATTCTTATGAGTCGTCTGTATTCCTTTGTAGCACGTTTAATTGCTTTAAATTATCAGGACACGCTCGAAACTTTTCATCGGTGAAATGATATAATCTAATAGGTCCATGCTATTCAATACGTTTGTCATCGGTTCATCCTAATACAGACACTTTTGATGCGTTGAGAGAGTATTTTTCAGCAGCAAACGGCGAAAATGCGGAAGCTTCTGAACCGTTATTATTTCAGCCCGTAAACGGTTTATAGTGAATTATTACATATATTTTTCGAGCTGCATGGAACATGGTGTCGTGTATATTTCTGAAAAAATATGTTTGTTTATATACTCGCAATCTGCTATAATATACTCCCTTTTTAAAACGCTGTAATGAATGTAAAACATTCTAAAATTATTACTTCCATTTCACGCATTTAACTTTGTTGTAAACGCTGTTTTGTCCTCAGCCTACAGTATTTTACATGCATTTGCATAATTAGAACGGTTCATCAATTTTGCATTTAATTTAAATCGATTTTATTTCGTATAGCCACACCCGTCTATTTTTTACAGCTAAGTTGTACATGTCGAGTGGGTATATGGTCAGTTTAATAAGATTTTTCTAATACGCCTCTGATCTCTACGTACAGCATCATGGCTATGTCAAAACATATCGAAAATATGTGTTAGTATAATTTTCGAATGTATGTGATGCATTTGTATATAGATACCTGTTTTTGCTACGATCCCAAAATATAGATCAAGTTAGTGTTAGTGGTCGCGATGTCTGTTGTGTATCACGGATATTTTTATATTATGTGCCGTTAGGTTCGTGGTCTTTGGGATTTGGAGCGCATCTTATTTTGGGCAATTAATTTCGAATTTAAATAAAAGTAATCTATTTCCTTGCAAATCTATAAATAGTTTCGATAAATATACAGTGACTTTGTAAATTATTCTCAAATGATAAAAAAACACAAATATTGTCATCATCTTTTAATTAACTTTAAGATATCATATCAAACAATTTACTATCTTCTTAAGTGAAATATACTAACACAATCACATTTAAACATTTTGAATTACTTATATTCGATTCTTATACAGGCTACGTACGTTTTTAGTAAAGCTTAGTATTTTATTACACCGAAAGATTAAATGATTTAGAAGCTACATGGTGTAAGTTGTAATATTATTTTCAACGTACAGGATGTTCCGAAAGCAAGTAACATTGAGTGTTCTATTTTAAATTCTTTCGTACTCTGTTAAAATTTGATTTATTATATACATATTTATTACAACATTCTTTGGAAAGTACGAGGGCGGCCCAGAATGTTTCCAGAATCGACAAGAAAAACACGGTATTGGTGTGGCTTTTATTTTTATTTTTCGATGTAGTCTCCTCGAAGATCAATACACTTTTTCAAACGGTGCTCCAGTCTCTTCAAACCGGGAAAGTAGGATGTTTCGAGGTCTGCAAAATAGTCATCTGACCTCCTGATTTGCGGCAAATCTCTTTCCTCCCAGTGATTTTTTCAGGTTAGGGAATAGGAAAAAGTCGCTTGGGGCTAGGTCTCATGAATGTGGAGGATGAGAGACTAATTCGTAGCGCAACTCATTTAATTTGGACACGACGATGCGGGATGAATGAGCCGGTGCATTGTCGTGGTGGAAAAGCACCTTTTTCTGCTACAAACGAGGTTTTGGGCGTCCGCTGCGTGGTTCGTCACTAGTCATTTGCGGCCACGTTTGAACTCGCTCACCCAGAAGCTGAAGGCCGAAAATTATGGAGTACATCCGCCATAAACCTCTAGCAACATATTTCAAATTTCCGTTACCGTTTTCTCCAGTCATCCAGAAGTGATAACTGCACGAAATTCGATTTATCCATTTTTGCGAAACCACTTGACTTGCTACAGAAAAGACACTCTTAAATAACGTCTATTGACAGTAGACGTCTGAAATTTTGACAGATGCCATAAAAAACATTTCAGGTCGCCCTCATATTAATTAACACCTTGATAAAGCTTATTGATATACATATGTACTAGATATCACTTGTTTATATCAGGAACATAATTGTTCAATTTTCATCAATTTTAATACGTTCTAATTTAATTTTTCTCGAGTTGGATATCATGTCATCACATTAATATTAATAGACTTTCAGATTTTCTCAGTATACGCAACAGTTTAAACAGACCTTTTTTGCATTCTACGGCACTTTTGCAAATACCTTAATTATTCCACACCATCTTGAAATTTTTGACAGGATGTTCCAACAGTTAAAATTTTTTATATAAATATCCAAATCCAGAAATGTTTTTTTCTTCTAAGGAAGAATCTACAGCTACGATATATGTACATACATTCCTAGTACTAATGGTAAGTCTAGTTTGCTTCTTATGCGAATTTGCAATCCAATAACAGAGTCTTCGCAAAGCTCATGGAAATATATTAAATATTGAAGTCGTTACATGAAAAAGAACAGGAGGAAAACGTTACTGAATAAGGAAAAGTGTGTTTGCAGTAATTATAAGCATTATCGAATATATCCAAATTGCAAAATATTTACATGTTTTTCGATAGCAGCTTGTAATGTGTTGGGCATCATAGTGGAAATTTTGATCATATCCAAAACATTTTTTTGTTTTACGAACTTTTCACTTTTTGATCTGTTTGTTCTTTTTCGTAAGGCATAAGTATTATTGTGACTTAATTAAGCCTTTCGCTTACCAAAATTATATTTTTGCCATTACTGCTTTTAGCTATGGTCTGCAGTTAGAGGCCATTTCATTTCAATACATTAAATAAAAAAGTAACCGTTTCAGACACATTACACAATTAAGAAAACCTAAAAGTATTATTGCTACAAATTCTTTGGTTGTCATCTTTAGAAACGCTTTTCCTTAGAAGTTTTTATAGCAGGTAAATATTTTCGCGCAATAATTTCTTATAATTGTCGAACAATTATCTCAACAAGAATGCCCCATCGGGTTGGTTTCTATGTTCGCTAATGGACTACCACGTCAGTCAACGATTACTCGTTAATACGGATAATTCAAACATAGACGGAATAGTCTTAGTGACGATTCACGAAGAGGTGCACCAAAAACGACAGTCACTTAGGAAAACGTCGATACTGTGCGCAAGATCGTCAACGAAAATCGACAGGTGACATATCGCGAGATGGATGCATCATTGGGAATTCCCAATACCTCGATTCAAAAAAATTTAGGTGAAGAATTGTGTGTAAAAAAATTAGTTTCCCCTTGAATACCGCATCTGTTGACCGAAGAACAGAAAGCAGCTAGGGTGAATTTATGTCAAAAAATTCTAGACCGCTTCAACGCCTGAAATCCTAAGAACGTGTACATCATCAGTGGTGACGAATCATGGATTAACTCATACGAACTAGAAAATAAATACCAGTCGTCTGTTTGGGTGTTCCAAGGTGAAGAAAAGCTGACAAAATTCATCCATTCTCGAAGTGTCTCCAAAAACAGCGTGTAATGTAGCAATAGTCTCTTTACAGTATCAAAGAGCTGTTACTGGCGATTGGTGTATAACCATTTGTTTGCCGCAAGTCATCGCCGAGGTTCGAAAATCCCACCCCGAACGACGAATCATCCTCCACCAAGACAACGCAAGTTCTTACACAGCACGCAAGACAATTGAATTTTTAACGCAGAAAAACGTCGAATTGTTTGACCATCTTCCGTACAGTCCAGGCGTAAGTCTCAATAATGTCTTTACCTTTCCGAAAATCAAGAACGGATTGCGGGTTCCAATCGTCGGAATGACCAGTGGATGCCTTCAAACACGCAATCAACAGAGTGGAATAACTGCTTCCACAGGTGGTTCGGGCGCATGCAAAAGTATCTTGGTGGGGTGTACTTCGAAAAATAATAAAGTCTTTAAAAGCTATCTACTGTCAACCCCCGTATTCTTGCCATTCCCACGAACAATGTAAAAGTTCTTATTGAGAAAAAATCGTTTCTGTATTAATATAAAAAAAATTACTTGAATATATCAGGTTCCTTTTTTAAATTTCGTGAAATTCTGGATTATCAACCTACCTATATATAGTGTTATATATCAAAGACTGGTTTAGACGTATTATAAATTCAAGGAAATTTTAGGGTAGTATTGATATGAATTTAATCGCACACTAAGGTGCAAGATATTCTATTTGAAAATACGAAATTAGAACATATTTGAATTGATGAAACTTGACCAACCTTGAACTTTACTAAAACGTCATTATTTTCGCAAAAATAATTGATTTAGTTGTAACCAGTTTGGGCTTATAACTTTTTAATAATAATAATAATAATAATAATAATAATAATAATAATAATAATAATAATAATAATCCTTTATTGCCCAACAGCCCAGGGGCCAATTACATTTAAGGTAGGTCTGCGAGAAGTCAAATTAGGAAATAAGTTGGTAACACTTTCAAACATAAAGGTATGACCCCGTATGCCTTATATCGCTGAATATAAGTAGGTAAAGAACTACAGACTGTTTAATTGACAAAGTGAATGCATCTTCGCCGTATGGACGGCGTGCACAAATATCTTTGTAATACCCTTAATGATATAGGAGATATTCTAGTTTGCCTGACAGTTTTTACTATACTCATAAATTTATTTTAGCGCTTTTCCGTACCGCCTTTTTTCATAGAAGAGACAGATGGATTTACGTAAAAAGTCTATTCATATCTTTACCGCAAAAATTATGGAAATGATATTACATTATTAGAAATTCTGGAAAAATGTAATTATATTTTTATTAACTCAGAAATCCTAAATTATTATTACTATTATTATTATTATTATTATATTATTTTATATTAGAATTTCTTATATAAATATACGGAGCATTATTTTACCATAGACTGATGTATAACTTGGCATGGTTAAGTATATACATACATATATGAACTATATAGGTATACGGCTCAATATAAAGGTTTAAAGTAACAGGAACTTTATTTGCAGCGTTATACATCAGCAAAGAAGATAAATGGATATTAAAATATTCTGTAGTTATTTTTTCCTCCTTTCTAATTTAAATTGCTATGGATACTATAATTGTTGTTATTGTATTCTCTCGTTCTTGTAGAAACACTATACTTTTTAAACGCATTCTCTAGCCCTTCTAATACAGCTGCTCTAGTAGGTATTAACTAAAATACAATTAAACGGACGCTTGAGTGAAAAGGTGTTTCGAAATCTCGACTTTCTCGGAAGATGCATTGTGCTTTATTCATCTGCTCCTTTACCTGTGTTATTGACTAATTCTTTCTTATTCTGCTATAGTCAGTAGTTACCGTAATAGCGAGCGGGTTTTGTACAGTGCTCCTAACTGTACTTATCTTTGTGTCCTTGCACTTAAAACCATCAGAATTTTATTGAAATTTTATTTGTAATCATTTTTATCTTATTCCAAATAAATAAAATCACGAAACAAATGAATGCGATAAAATAATACTTTACATAACTTAATGATATTAGTAGTGTTACTATTACTTGTTTATTGAAAACATTAAGAAATCACATCTCAATAGAAATTAATAGAATTTTATAACGACTGTTATTTTATATTTTCTAAAAACTTGCATCTACGTATTATATAATTTGCGTTACCTAGGACGAACATATACAATCTGTTAGTTTGTAATCATTGTTCAAACCATTTTCAGCTTGTACAAATCTTCCGGGAAGGTTTCGTAATCCAACTTGTATTTAGCAATTGTTGTACTTAAATTTCTATTGTGGATAGAAAAGTTTTCTTGCATAAGTTAACTTTCTGCCTGTTTCAATAGTAAGGTCAATTTCTTAACTAAAATGCTTGCATCATACATGAAATCACTGCTAAATACTGGAATTAAGTTTGATATAGTATGAAGCAGTAACTGAGAATCTTTTGAGTATCAATTTCTTTGACGTAATGAAGTATACCATAGTGACTTCTTATCTTTAACATTGTCCTACAAAAATTTAAATTACCAAAGTATCATATTTTTTTCTAAACATTTCAAATTTGGTATTAAAATAACTGATACAATCAATCTCGTCTTGTAATATATCATTAACATCGGTAGTTAGAGTAGAAATTCGACATAAGCTTTCTTAAATATTTAAGAGATCAATATCACGATGTTGGACATGCACAAATAATATACCTTAAGAACTACTGAAGGAAAAGGTCAAGAAGTATACACGATACTTCGTAGAAACATCACATGATTTTGAATAAAAGACCGGCACGCTAACCAGAAATCTATTTTGAATAAAAAATATCACACCAAGTGAGATTTTCCTTGAGTTTTAGTAAAGGCATCTTAGCCGCACAACAATTCAGTGTATATTGATATTCAACAAACGCGAAACTTATTCGGAAAAAAATGTTACCAAAAGGAAAGGACGATGAATTTTAGAAGAAGTAAACAAGGATGCTAAAAAAAGGCACCAAAGCCAGCAAAGGAAGTAGAATAATACTTGGACAAAAAAGTTCATCCCAAAATTATTAGAAAAGTGTGGAAAAATCGATTGCATGGGCGTATCCATAGAAAGAAGCTGTAATCAGCGACAACAGTAGGAAACTAAGAGTGGAAAATACGCAGACGAGTATATAGGATATATATAGATGAAACAAAAACAAATTTGTTTGGATTGAATGAGCGACTAGATGTGTGGCTAAACCCAAAGAATTTGACATCAACCATAGAACACGAAAAATCGCTAATGTTGTGGGGTTGCATGCCGGCGGCAAACGTACCATTTCAAATAACAACTCAAACATCCAATTGAAGAAAGATGGTTAAAAATATCTCCCAAAGATAATGTAAAATGAACAACAAATACATACGTTCATTCAGCTACTTTTTGGTGCTTTGCATTTTTTACTTGCACAAACAAATTACGAGTAGTATTTTATTCTTAATAGTAGTTTGTCATTCCATAAAGCATTCTATGTAGAAATGAAGGTAAAATACGGATTATTTAAACGTGCATGATTAGTGGCTAAAAAGACGTGTTCATTTCAATGATATACACGATAGAATCTAATATACCCGCTGTGTAGATCTATGCACAGATAATACAGGGTGGCGCAGGGGAACGGGAAATTTTGAACATTACAGTTGTCAGCACTGCAGAGCCGGCAGTTTTTCGTAACGTCACACAATTGTTGTGAACGCATTGCCATTTAGTAATCATGGATCGTTGGACTGGTGCGGAACGTACAGTAGCTGTGAGAGCATGTTATAAAAATGGTGATAGTGCGACTACCGCGCAGAGAATATTTCGACAGCATTACCAGCTTGGACGTCATGGACGTGTCCCATCTGCGCATGCGATCACAACGTGGGTGCGTAATTTTGAAGAAACAGGATCTGTCTTGAAAAAGAAAACTCCAGGTGGCATTCGAATGGTACGTACCCCAGAGAACATTGAGGCTGTTAGAGCTGCAATCGAGAGAAGTCCTCGCCGCTCCGTTCGACAGCATGCATCTACGCTAGGGATTAAGCGACGAAGCTTACAAAGAATACTACACGAATTACATTTCCATCCCTATAAGTTGCAGATTGTTCAACAATTACATGAACGAGACCCAGCGTCACGTATGGAGTTTAGTAGACAGATATTGGCTAAAATTAACGAGGACGCGAATTTCATTGGTAACATAGATATCAGACGAAGCCCATTTCCACCTGAACGGTTTCGTAAACAACCAGAATTTTCGTTATTGGGCCCAGGACAATCCTTGTGAGTTACACCAGTGACCACTACATAGCGACAAGGTCACAATATGGTGTGCTGTATCATGTCATGGTGTTATCGGCCCTTATTTTTTTGCACGTGAGGATGGTAGTGTAGCGACAGTAACATCCGCTCGATATGTTGAAATGCTTCAAATATTCTTTACACCGAGACTGTACGAGCTTAATCTTAACATGGAAAACATGTGGTTTCAGCAGGACGGAGCTACGTCACACACTGCTCGACATTCGATGGCAGCAGTTTGTCTATTGTTTGGAAGACGCATTATTTCACGTAACGGCGACATTGAATGGCCTGCGAGATCCCCTGATCTTAGTGTGTGCGACTTCTTCCTGTGGCGGTATCTTAAAGGCAAGGTATACCGTACACGACCTGCAACAATCCATGAACTGAAGGAGAACATTCAACAAGAAATCACTGCCATTCCCCAAGACTTGCTACACCGCGCATTCCAGAGTTTTCATAACAGGCTGTTAGAGTGTGAACGCCGAATGGGAGGACGTCTTTCCGATGTCATCTTTAAAAAGTAAAGAGACACTTTTGGACATTTTGATTGTAAAAACATAAATGGCATGCTGCATACATGCACTTTCGTTAATAAATTACTAGTTTTATGAATTTATTCGTGGAAATGGCGTTATTTCAAAATTTCCCGTTCCCCTGCGCCACCCTGTATAAGATAGAGAGATAGTTTATATTACAGAAATAAAAATACCTATGTTATATGTATCTTAGCATTCAGACCGGTCATCTCTATTATCCCGTATAGCCCCTACAGCAGATTCTGCGGTAAATATCCGATGATATGACGAACTGGTCAGCACTAATTTAACACTTGTTTATTTACATAACGTCCAAAGCAAGCAGCACTAATTTCGTAGATGGTAGACAGCCTAATTCTAGTACCTACATGCATACGTCAGATTTGGTCGAGAAAATAAGAATGAATGAAACGAGTTATACTAAACAGTTGCCACTAGCTTATTATTTGTGAATGAAACTGAGAAACTCTAATGCGCTTAAGTAAGACATATGTGTAACGTCACGTTTGTATACATACGTATTAAATTGACTTTAATTAATTTTTAGATTATGTAGTTACGTAAAATACACAAAGTATTTCAAAATTAAATTTTTTCTTTGATTCCGGTTTATGCACGCAACGCGCATATCTTTATTCCTACGTGGAAATGTGTGAAATATGTATGTATTAACGGAATTACCGTGATTGGATTTGCGGTAAAACATATTGTATATATATTTTTGGTTAACTTCAAACGGAAACGTTTCTGCAGAGTAATTAATTACAGGTATAAATATCACATTTGCGCAACTATTTCTCGAATTTTATGATTCGATCTTAACATATACCTTTCTTGCAGCATAAAGTAATAACGTTTGGATTTTTCGGAATATGCGTATTTATATAATAGCTATCTTTTGAGTCTATTATTAATTTGTTCCAGTAATATTAAATTTTGAAAACAAAAGAATGTATACGTATGGTTAAAAGAATGATGCTTACCCAATTCTTAAAATAAATGAAGAAGCGGAATAATAGGTTTGGCCGGAAGAAATCCGTTTGTAGGTTTCGGGATCGGATTTCAGTAATTCTCAATTATGTAGGCTATTCAAATTTCGCAGAATAATGCGGCGATCTCAATTATTCAATATAACAGTTTAAATTAGTAAAACTGTTAAATTTAATTCGATAAATAGTTAAAGACTTTCGATTATTTTGAGAATTTAGTGGGTGTCTTAGGAAAAAAGAAAATTTCATAATTATGATTTTTGTTTTGTATTTTTTTATAAGTTTGCGCCTTATTATTATCGAAATAAAAACTTGAGGTAACTTCTTAAATTTTTAGTAGAGCACAAAGATTACTTAAAATATAACAATCTTTATTGCAAATGTTATTTCCTGCTTGCATTTTATAGACGTAGTTTCCTTAATTCTATACAGTTTCAAACCGAATACAAAGTTGATCAAGAAAACGTTTGCGTAGGCCTCCAACTCATTTCAGCTTTGTGCAAGACACGATACAGAAACAAATTATTCCTGCTTGTAATCAATATAACATTGTTAGGATTGCGTTCCACGAAAATGCAAAAGTTGTTAGACAAAATTAAAATTTATTTTAAAAACAGCCAGTGCTTACATATCATTTTCAAGTCGAACTAGAACAAGAATTTATGATAGTAATTGAAGTATGTATAATGCGTGCTTATTTGCATCTGGCTTTTAAAATGTTTTTAACACAATTGCTGTGATGTTTGAAAATCTCATTGGAGTTTACTGTATGTTCTAGTGCTAAGCACTTTAAATTTATGCATAGAAAAGTTTGTGGGGAATTATGATCGTATGCTTTCAATAAAATTGTATTCTCAGTTTCGTCAAGCTTTGAAGCTATGATGATCGTTAAAATAGATTTTCATCAGCACTGATAAATAACGAATGTTCGCTGCTAATATAGTTATTTTCCTGCATGTTAAACTAATTTATTTCATAAATAAGGATTAAAAAGAATTATTTCCGAATTATAATGCTGAAAAAGTGTAAGTTTCTTTAATTTTTTCATAAATATTTACTGAAAAACTGAGAGTGATTGGTGTAGGCAGAAAAATTATAATAAGTTAACTTGTTGCAGTGTTGATAATTAATTCTAACGTTTCATCACAAACAAAAGAGAAAAATAAAGTAACATAAAATATCAAGGTGAATTTTGTCGAACATTCAGCGCCAATCGTCTATCGTATGCATACATGCAAAATGAAAAACTAAATTTTTCACACACAACCTTTTACATCATTTTCACCTATACACATAAATGCAATTAGGCAGAGGATTTGATGAGAGAAATAATACCTATACCTATGTACATAGAATATGCATTGCTCTAGAAATATATAGTCCAAATGAAGATAAGAGTAGAATTACGGTTGCGTATGATCTGAAGAAATAAGCAGCATGCAAGGTAGTAGTAATTCATAGAAAAGCGTAGAGTTTATGTTGTTGTAGATTGTTAATTGCATAAGTTTGGCGACGTTTTGCTCTACATTGCATGAAGTTTCTTCTGCGCTGTTGCATGTGGAATCGTTGTTGTGAGAAGAGAGGCTTTCTTCTAACAGGCAGTTGATGGGGTAGAGTTGTGTAGTGCCTGCGTAAAGTAGTTCTACTATTTTACTACCTTTTGGTTTTTTGGTCAAAATTGTGATATTGGCTATAACACTGTACATGTCTTACATACAGCAACACATACCTTACATACATACGTATAGATTATTATCCACTTCACCGCGAAGAGTGAAAATACTGTATTGCCTAAATGTGGAAATTTTGTATTTTGATATCCTTAAAATTCTTGCAAAAGTTCAACGAATACAATGATTTTTTGAGGTCCCTATACGCAACCAAATTTTAGATCTCAATTAATCGTGTTTTAGATAAAAGATTATAAAAGATCTGAAAAATACTGTCCTTTCTTGCTCTTATAATCTTCAGATCTAAAGACGATATATTACCAACATATTACAATGTTATGAAAACTGAAACATTCCTTCTGACAGGTATGGCTTATGCCTTACTAAAATTACCTATTCGTATCTTACTCAAACCAAATACTAAATTTCAGTAGATTCGTACCAAAAGCAAAAGTGTAGGGATTTATCGCTGGTTGCATGCACATTGAAAAACTCACTATAAATTTATACTCAGTTTACATGATCAACATTGTGATATTAAATGACTGGTCATGTAATGAAGGAAATACATGTCCACACGAATACAGAAATCTTTAACTTATGTGTTATTGCATACTGAAGTGTAAGTTTATAGTTTGGATAGCGTAAATATTGCTCAAAGCTACAAGCAACATGTAACTTTTACATCATGAAATTTCGTTTACCTACTGTAAGTGCAATTCTACGCATTAATGCTTTTCCATATGAATACAGAAATATTTTAAATTAATACAATTTAAAATATAATATTTAGTTGGCTGCTACTACGTATAATTACTCCTATAATTGTAAATATATACACTACCGCTCAAAAGTGTTTAGGCACCCCTGTTTTCATGGATTATTCATATAGTATTATGTTTACCAAAAAAATATTATAATAAAATGAAATACCTATTTAAAATGTAGTTCAGTAAGATACACCCATTATATCGCAAAAGGTTTACTATCATTTACTTGCACCTGGTCGGATTACCATAAACTGTTTATTGCGGTGCAATTACAATAACAATCCCTCTGAATTTACTGGATAAATTTAGTAATCTGTTAGATTGTAGGTAATAATGTTTAAATTAATTACCTTCCTAGTAGATTATAGTGAAATCTGTAACCTATGGTCAGTTGCAGTGTGGTATTTACTCTATTCACGTCGTGAGCGAAATATCGTGTGACAATTTTTTAAAATGCTTCCGCGAAGAGAAATTAGTACGGAAAAACGTGCGCTTATAATAGCTTACCATAAAAGTGGCATAAGTAATCGACAAATTGCCAAAAAAATGAAAATATACCACGCTACGGTTGACTATAACGTAAAAAATATCGGGAAACTGGCACTTTTCTTAATAAAAGACGGAGTGGAAGGCCAAAAGCGACAACTTCTGCAGATGATCGCAGAATAGTGGTTACCAGTTAGTTAAATAGATGCAAAACAGCCCCGGAAATCACCGCAGAATTAAATGTTGGTCGCCAAAAACTAGTCAGTGTTTCTACAGTCAAACGTCGCCTACACTTTATTTAATAATAACTTAACTAATTGACAATAAGTGTCCTAGCTCCGGTGCTCCGCCAGAGGCACTACACCGGATGTCCTCAACTTAACTGTTCGATAAGAACGCAAACCTAGCTAACTTAACCTACGCTAACTTAACCTACGCTAACTTAACCTACGCTAACTTAACCTAGTGGAATAAAATAATGCGGGCCTAGCCCGCGTCCTACTTAACTTAAATATTTACATATTATTTCCTGGCCCTGAAGAAGCAGATCGATACGCGATTAGTTACTTAAATTATTATAAGTTATTTAAATACATTATCACAGAACACAGAAATACGCTTCTTTCCTTAAGACTGCTACTTCTTCAAGGCTGGTTCGTCTCGCTGGTTGTCCCTTTGGTTTAAGAAGGTCCTAGGGTCCATGAGTGGTCGTCCAGGTGATCCTCTCTCCGCTCCGGGATCCTGCATAACTGTCGTCCCGTCGCCAGTTGCTGTCTCGAGCTTCCTGAAATAATGGGAGACCGCTAGTCATAACGCTCAGCATAATCATGCCTACTGAATCTGATTCATTCTCTCTCATTCATTAGACATGTGTGCGGATGCATATCCTTGTCATCATTCATAATCTCTCCTACTAAATATTAATACTCAGCCAGATGCTCCTGTCGGAGCTTGTCCTATTCTTTTCCCTCCGCTGCCGAAGGAGTACGCTGAAAATAAAGAGAGAAAATTACGCGCCCTGACTGTAAACGTCGCCTACAGAAAGCCGGGCTCCATGGACGTATTGCGATGAAAAAGCCATTACTACGCAAACAAAACAAGCAAAAGCGACTTAAATGGGCTCGTGAACACCAACACTGGACCATAGAAGAGTGGAACAACGTCCTATGGACGGATGAGTCCAAATTCGAGCTGTTCGGAATCCGAAGACGCATATTCGTAAGAAGATCTGTGGGTGAGGGTGCCAGAGAAGAGTGTATTGCTGCTACCGTGAAGCGTGGTGGACGTTCTATCATCATTTGGGGCTGTTTTGCTGGCACTAGCGTAGGGAACATTGTGAAAATTGACGGTATGTTAAAAGAAGGCTACCGCGAAATTTTGGAGAACCACGCAATACCTTCCGGAATTCGACTTTTGGGTCAAAATTTTATCTTCCAGCTAGATAATGACCTAAAACATTCCTCTAAATGATGTAAAGACTATTTACGCCATTTAGAAGAGGAAGGAACTCTCAAAATTGTGGAATGGCCTCCCCAGAACCTCGACTTAAATCCAATCGAGTTACTATGGGAAGAACTAGATCGGGAAGTACGGAAATCGGCTCCGACATCAGCTACTGACGTGTGGAACAAATTGCAATCGAGTTGGACCTCAATAACACAAGAAACTCTGGCAAAACTTATTGCGAGAATGCCTCGATTGTGTGCTGCAATTATTAAATCAATGGAGGTCACATAGATGAAAGCAAAATTTAAATTAAACGTTTTAATTTTCACATTTATTTAATATATTTTTATTCATGTACGTGTATCTGTACATAAGAAATAAATATTATTAACATATTTGCTGTCAGTGAGAGTGCCTAAACACTTTTGAGCGGTAGTGTATGTTGTGATGAAGTGATATATTGGATCATACATAGATTTACAACTTCATCGAATTTTCACGGAAAGATATATCGATATTGCTGTAAAAATACAAATCATGTTTTGCAGAAATTTGTAGAATTAAATGCGACAGTTTCAAACCACAAAGTAAAAACAGAAAACTCTTACAAAAACAATTCATGCAGATATGTTTCTGACAATTCGTACACGTTTATAATATGCGAATGTTTAGAAGTAATCACCATTTTCCATAAACTTGCTGAGGAGTCGTAAACACGCTTGTGTAAGATGAATAAATAGCCATTTCACAATCATTCATTTCAACTAAATCTCTATTACATTACGTCAGGTAAGCAAAACTACAGGATGCAATCGCACACCAAAATGTCGCAATTTGTATAGTAAACAGGAGATACATTTATTACGTTGTAATTAAGATTTCTTTGTAATACTGTAATTTTTCAGCTGAAAACTTCAATTCACACAATAGTACATTTTATCACTGTTGTTATTTTATCGAAATACAATCTTTAGAAAGTAAATATTTCATTCAATATTAAAGCACGTGTGGCTTCATTCATTATTTCATTATCTACCATTATTCAATGTTTATTGTTAGTTATTATAAGTGCTCGCGGGACGAGAAGATATTCTTAATCGTCTGTATTTGATAATTTGTAGGGTTCGTAGAATTGGATTAATTGTTTCTGTTTGCTTCTGTATGTCAACAATGGTCCACAATACAAACACCGATACTCTTGAATTTTATCTTATTTATAAGAAATTGACTACAACAGTAATAGTTTTACTGATCATTCAGGTTATTTTTTGACTACTGCCTCATTAGTAGTTTGTTGCCTTTTAAAAAATGCTTCTGAATTTACAGATTTAAATTAATTTTGTGCAGAGCATACAGAGTTGCTCATGAGCAATTATATTAATCGAAAAATATTTACAAACAGAGCATGTAAAAGAATATTAAACATAAAACAACATGTATGTACTCATTTACAAGTAAAATATGTTTTCAAATTTGTGTAGTAGAGAATTTCTGAGAAGGAATGCTTATATAGTAATTAAAACAGCTGACTTGCGAAGGCCTACATTCAAATACAAAGTCATATATGAATGTTTTCAGCTGTTGAAGACTTCTTAATAATGATAGTTTCAAACGATTGAACAGCTGTTTATTTTTTCCCTTCTTGCAATCAGAAAATTCAATACAATTAATGTCAAATTTTATACAATAATATTTAATACGCACGTATGTACACACGGCAAATAGCGAAGATCACATCCAAGGCCTACATATCCATCTCTAAAAATTCTTAGGAAATATTTCCTGCCATGATGATCTTGCCGTACTAATTTGTCACCTAATATCAGAATCTAATAGCGGTTTACGAGCGTGATCGATATAAGACACACCAAACAACTGACGGTTAGCTTCGGTAGCTAATACAGAGCACCAGCAGAGTTTCTACGCTCCTTATTTGTGCGAATTTATGTAAGAGTGGACAGTGTCGCCTCAGTATATTACCCGGATGCCGGGCGAACCATTGCTGATCCAGCAGAAAACCTCCGGTAATAACCTTACGCCTTCTATCGTCAGCGTACTATTGCAGAGATAGAAGACTCGCCAATCTAGAATACCAAAATACGTGTAAATTTATTTATTAATTCAAGTTTCAAAAAAGAAGTCTATTCGCTAGCCAGGGATTAGACCTAAATTATACAATATATTGTTATTTCTCGATTTAATATCTCCATACCATCACCGAACCTCCTCCGTGTGATTTGTGGCAACTTTTTTTTCTTTTAGATGTCGTTCAAACAAAGTTTCTCGTTTATTACCAAAAACTTCAAAGAACATTTGTCCCATCTTCTTCGGTCCAGCTTCTATATTAATTGATGGTGGCTATTTCTTTATTTTTACTAAATTTTATTCACTAATTCTCTGCATTGTTGCTAAAAATATATTAATTTCTATTGTGTATTAAAAATGATTGAGATCTAGAAAAAAAATCATGAATGAAAGGGGAATAAGAAAACGAGCCGTTAACAAAACATAATCCAATTAATTGAGTCGGCTTGTCTATTACAAACGAAATCAATGAATAATATGATGAATATGTGTTGACTGCATGTCACTGGACAAATGTATAACTCAATTAAATGAAATACGACGAGGCATAAAATGAATGTCCTGAAAGAGTTGGACTAAAATTAACCGTGACGTTTTCATCGAACAACTTCAGAACTATAGATACCAATTAAAAGAAAAATTAGAACATTGTAGAAATTGCGTCACATTCAGTTCGAAATATACGCGTTTCCGGTTTAATTTTCAGACTGAAATCGCAGCGACGTAAGTCGACTTCGTTTTATGTCAAACGGACGATATTAATTGCAGGATATGTGTGGATTTCTGAAATTCTATACAGGTCTTGACAATAATTCTCGTTACTTTTATGTCATAGCGTGCGTTTACTGCACTAAATATAACCCGCACGTTATGGCATAGATGCGTGTATTGTACTGAATTTGGAATGCTAGAAAAATATTGAGGTCATGCCAAATATACATATCTCAATATACATGTTGTATGTATTATCGGTAACAACAGGTAACGTTAGTGTAAACAAAGCTGTACTAAAACTGTTAGTATGCGGTGTGTTTACTGTAAAGTTGCCGTTTCGGGCTATACATCTTTCCAGTCTTAGTAATAATAATTATAATAGCGTAAAGCCAGACCGCCTTTTTATAAGTTTAAGGAAATAAATAGAACTTTCTTTCGCTTGTTTCCGCGTCAGATGTTTTACGTAATTAAATGCTTTCTTTTTAACATATATGCAGTGTCATTTTAACGCATAAGATTTCTAGAACTACCAAACACAGTGAAAGCTAAGGTATGCGTATTGCGTATTGTAGAGAATTAATTAGTATTAATAGATTGGTTATTTGTAAAAAAAATATATGGAACTCCAATGACTTCAAGGTTGAATGTATTAAAATTATATAGTGAGAACCATAAAGTTTGCACCCGATGAGAAATTTCTGTACTTTTGTTGTTTGAAAAACATAGTTATAGTTGCAAAACTGAATAAGCCCAAGTCAAATTTAACGAGATGTTATTTTCAGAAATTAAAATTAGACCAATACTATTTTTCAAAACTAAAAAAATTCAACGATTATATTATGAATTAAATTTTGTAAAAGTTTTGCACTATCTTCTAATTTCAAGTAATTTAAGTTGAATAATTTCTAACTTTTCATTCTTTATAATAAAAAATATATAAAATTTGACAATTAAGTTTTTGAAATTTTGGAGTGAAAAGAGTTTGTGTTTTTTATGTTTTAATGGAAACTACTTTTAATAAGTGAGAAGCATTATACCATACCTTTTTCTAAGGTGTTTCAATTCTGATCCATGTTCAAATGTTAGCAATTTTTTAGTATTTTTGTAATGCAATTTAATGCAGTATCTTCTCTACTATATGATTGAAAACTATTTTCATAATCGAAACACTGGTTCGCTCAATCAAATTTGGGATTCCCTAGTTTTTAGAGAAGCACAAACCAGTAAGAAAAGAATGAAGAGAAGGTTTTTCCATTTGGTATAAGCTTTATAGCAGCTACAATATGGTATAAGTACAGGATGTTTCAATACGGATTTTTTCGGTAACTTACTTATTTTGCATGTTAAAAGAAAAAGTTTCAACGAAACACGTTCCTTCTTTTATAGTTTCTAATTACAACGTACGAAGTAAAATAACCGCCGAATTGTAGTTAGATTTGTCTGACTATTACTAATAATGTTTCTCGTTTTACAGATATAGAATTTCTGGCGCCTATACTTGAAGACTTTCCAATACCAATAACTTGTCTGTACTAAATCCTCTCAGTTTTATATTAGGTTGTCCACATTTATATCTAACTTTTTTAGTAAAAAATACAACTATGCAGCTATAAGATATTAAATATTACAATCTTACGAAACTGGAAGATATTTACATAGAATGTTTAAAATATTTTCCATTTTGGGGAAGAAAAGGCGAATTTCTATTATTGTAATACTGCTATTAGTTCTATACAACTGGTGGTCAATATATGTAGGTTGTCCTTAAATGTGTGGACAAGTATTTTGGGTACTTACTCACACATAATTGGTTTATGTTTCTTTAACCAACTCCTAAACGGACTCATTCATGTGGACTTTTAGAGAAATGAATTGCACAAATGCCAAATAATGTTGCTCTAGTCGCTTAATGGAGCGTGCAGATACAGCATGATGATATGCATAATGCAATTAAAATTTGCCAATTTAAAACTTTCCATAATAGTTGAAGTGCATACAGATCTTCGAACTTGGCAAGTTATGATTCTATTTTTGGGAATACAATGGGAGAAACTCTTTCCTAGGAATATTTTCGTTGTGTTTTATACGTTGTTCTTTTTGTTGAGTAGTCTTGTATTGTTTATTGGACCACTTTCTAAGTATTTCTTTGATGTTTACGTTTTTCTTCAAGCTCAATGAAATATGAGAGACAAACCAATTTCTCCGTATTCAAAATAAGTGTAAACAGTTTGGTATCGAACCAAACAACTCTGAATTGTTCATAATGTAAATAGAAATGGAATGTTTCATGTAAGGAAAAGTTATTGGTAGTCAAAAGTTTTCAAAATTACGCACCAGTGACTGGATAAAACGAGCAGAACGAGTGATTCAAATATTGCGCATATTAACATGTGCGAACCACTTTGTAAAAGTAAAACATCGTGTATATTCCGAAATATTTTACAGTTGTGCTCTGTCTAAACAGGAACGACTTTTGTTGGAAACTTTTCTTCTGAAATGCAAAATAAATTCGGTATCGAAAAAACACTCGGTATAATGTATAATAGATTTACTTTTATATGAAAGTAGCTTTTCTATTGTCTAAAAACGGAAGGGAGCACTTTTCAAACCCACTCATATATTTTCTTTAACTGTTTGCAGTATGTCCAGGAACGTCCTCTCAACTACAGTTTGGATGGTTGTATTCGCCTTGTGTCGCACCTAGTTGTGTAGCGCGTGTTTAATAAGCAACCAGACTGAGCTACCAATTTATTATCGCGTCCGTGTTCTTTCGTAATTTGCGATGCAAATGTTTGCCAAATTTTTTGAAGCTGGTGATATTTTTCACAGTTCTTTTACCTTTTTACATAAGAGCCAAAACATTCGCAATAAATTAGAAAGATTTTTTGTTTTAGAAACGAATTAAATATGTTCTTGGGTATAATAAACACAGTGTTGATATGTGGGGCTAGAGTAAAATAATAATTTTAGCAGAATTATTCTCGTTGATGATTGAAGTCAATTATTTGTAAGGTACGATTCAAAAACGTTGGCGTTTGCTTGAATTGTCTGTCAGTCTGGATATTTTTCGAAAAATGTCACTTTTTGTTTCAACTCATACAGCAAACTTATGTACAAATATACCATGTTCCTAGTGACTAATTAATTGAGTTCTTGTTACAAAGTAAAGCACCTCTACAAGTATTGGTATTATGCGTTTGTTATTGCAGTTATCATTCAATTTAGCGTAAGGGCAATATAAACGAGGGTAATTAAATAATATTGCATTGAGCTAAAGTTGGATTTTATAAGAGAAAAAGATGAAAACTCAAACTTAACTCAAATTAAAAAAACTCTAGTAACTCGTAGCGCCTATTCGAGCTATTATAACCGCGTGTATTCATTGAGGTAAGCTACTTATTAAGTTTTGAATGGTTTGTTGGACAATGTCTTCCCATTCCAATAGAACAGTACGCTCCAATTATTGCAGGTTCACTGGAGCATATACTCGACGCTGAATCGATTTTTTCAGAGCATTTCTTATTACGAAGTGGTTAAATATTAACCTAGCGAACTAATTTAATTAAACACGAAAAAAACTAGCGAGCATTAAAAAGTAACCTCAAACACTGTACTCTTCAAATTAAAAATTAACACGAACAAAGTAATAATTTTTCTGCTCTTAGCTAAATGGCATTATAATCTTACCGTACAAAATTGAGAAGAATACCTGTTTAACATAAGCCTCCTACCATTTATTACAGTAATCGCCAATGTTTTCTTAAATATTCAAATTAAGTTTGAGGTTAAATTTCGTCTTTGATGCATTTTCTTTATCATTGATGCTACTTGTAGTTAATTACTTTTGTGGTAATAATGATTAAAAATTAAAGTTTTCAGTGAGTCGACAGGATTACTAATCCAATGTTGTCATTCTTTTATATTATAGAATTTATGTTTATTTTTAACGTGCTTATGTTGTTATTCAACAGTTTGCAATATATATTGTCATTTTACGCGTAATTTTAACAATGTTGTGTGGTACAGTTATTCTATTATAAAGATGTGATATATAGTCTCGACAAAGTGGGGCAAGTTACCATGCAGTGCGGAGAAGAACGTTGAGGACTCGAGCGGCCGGATCAAGGCGGGTGTTCAGCAACGTTTACGTACTCGCATCATTTATGATCGTGACCTTCAGCAGTGAGCATAGACGATGCGGACGCAGGAATGTTTACACATAAAATAATGATAAAAATATATTATATAACGTGGTGAAACACTTACTGTTTTAAGAAGTTTTCACGAAATCACAAACTTGGTGGCATCTATTAAATATTAGAATCATTAAATATGTTTCCACACTTGTTTCAATCTCAAATGAGTACGGCGTGCCGATTAAATATTTCACATCGACTGATGTTATATTTGTAAATTTAAAGTAATCCTTGTGACAACTTAATGGATCCTTCGACGCATCTTCACAAATTTGTCTTATTATGAGAAAATCTGAATCCTTGTCAATAACACCTTCAAATTTTCGTATTACATTTTTACTTTTTTCGCCTTCCGACGTATATAGATGTGGGCGAACATCATCGACAATTTGAATACAATCCACAAACGACATCGAATGGTTTTGTAATTTTTCAATTCTCTCCGCTAGTCCGTAGTAGTTCTTGCGAGTACTTTCTAAATCACATTTTACCTGACTATCATGAAACATTTTCTGGCGTTTCTTGATAGCTTTGGCGTGTCTTGGATCGAATTGTAAAACTACGTTCTTTACATGATCAAAATGTTTGCAGTAGTAAAACGCGGCCTCTAACAGCGTTCCCCAACGCGTAGTAATCGGCTGTGGAGGTTCAGACACTTTGGAATACAGTTCGTGAATTTTTTTGTACGTTTTGGGGACTTTAGAAATATTGCCTTCAGATAAGATATTAAAGCATTTATTCTCGGATAACATTTAAGGATCAATCGCGCCACGGGTTTTAAAGGATGGATTTTATATGTTACGTGTAACAATTGCCACCCTCTTCTCTAAGATATCGGCCTAAGGAAAGCATGTTAGCCGCACCATCACTCACAAGCATTAAAAGTTGGGTTGTTGAAACTTGAAATTTGTTCAATACCATCAACACCACTTTTAAAATTTCATCGCTGGTACATTTTGCAGCTCACTAAAAATAAGATATAGGATGACGATTCAAATCCTTCTATTGTACGTACCATCACATTCACCACAGAATATTTTTACCGATCGGTTGTTTAGTCCACACGTTTTCCAGTTTATTCGAAATACGCCTTTTCCGAAACGTACGTAAATGCATCATTTTCTAAGTATGTGTATGCTAACAAGCACTTACAACGATCAGTCGAATAATACTTGAACAAGCGTGCTTTAATACGAGCAGTCGATTCTCCGAGCCGCGCGCTTTACCCCTCCACGTTGTTGCCCCTATTTTCCAAGACTAGTGATGTATTTCATTATTACAACAATACATTCATTTTAATTAGATGCCAAGATACTTTTTAATTGATTCATAATAGTTTGGTTAATTTTATTGTGCCTTTAAGGGAAATTAAATTCTTTTAAAATACCTTTCCACTTCAATATTACTTTATAATACCTTGTTTATTACATCTTCATAGAATAAACAGCACATTAGTTTCCAAGTCCTACTTTCTGAAACCTACTTTTACAAGTCTACGCACTTAAGGGAATCATCTCGGATCAAATTACGTATTATGGAAATAGCTTCGTTTTAAGGTCAAGAATTCAATTACAATTTCCACGCACATTCCAGCGACAGTAGGGCAGGATAAATAGAGCGCCACCCTCGTGCATATCTGACACGTGGATGTAAATTCTAAAAAAAAACACGGCTGAGTGCTTTGAGTAGCAAACAAAACACGGATCAATAGAACAATATCTAGAGTAAAGACGGAGACGATACGATATGGAAGAATTCAAAAGCTGTTATCTTAATACAAAGGTGTCCCCGAATCGATACTATAACCGACACGTTTGTACCATAACCGATCTTGTTTCTCCATTCCAGCGTAATACGAATAGATTATATGTATATGGTGCAGTCCGTTAAGAAGAAAATTTAAGATAATTCGGCAGATCTTAGTTTACGCTTTAATTTAACTTAGTAGTATTTGCGGTAGCGCTGAAGATTGCTGTTAGTTACTAAGTGGCTTAAGCAACAGATGAATAGAAAAAGAAGATAAAGGAAGAAACCCGAATAAAACGATACGGTATTTTTCCTTTCCAAGCTAGCTAGACATTAACGTCATCTACATTTATAAAGCCCCACTTAGATAATTGATGGAAATAAGGTTAGCGTCGGTATGAGAAGGCGAGAAGTATGCCGCACCCAAATAATATATAGGTTTTCCAGTATTATTATTTTCCTGGAGTGCCTATATTTTTAATTTCGTGATTAGATGGTATAAAAAAATATTTGTTCCACCGTTTCATATCGATCTATACTAATTATTTAGCAACCTTTAGCTGAACGCAATACAATGAAATCTCCCTTGAACGGACACTAACGGGAGCAACTGAAGATATCCGTTTAGGAGGGGTGTCCGCATAAAAGAAATATGTAGTAGATATAACAAAAATCGTGTTTTAACGAAAAATGAATATATTAAAGAAACTGGGACATTTAAATCGTATATGTATATCAATGTTTTTAAAATAAATAAGAAACTTTAAACTTAAGAAAAAAAAATTATTTCCTTTAGATATATGTATATAAAGTACATATGTACATAGATACATAGATGTAGTATGTAATACTAAACAATGAAATGAATAGTCACTTTAAGGACGCAAAAATTCATATATTCTTGCTTGTCTTCCTTTTTTCTTTAAAATGGCGTCTTGAAATTGTATTTCTAATTTAGAAAGAAGCTTCAAAGACTCTGTATCTCCGTGATTTTCGACAAAACTATTGAGCAACTTGGTCAGGGTAATAGCTTTACCATAATTTGGGATAGCTTCTGTTGGCACTGGATCCTCATCGACATCAGAATCTTCCGAAAGTTCTTGTATTTCAACTGGATTTGCAATTTCTTGTTCTGAATCTGGATCTTCAACATACAAATCTTCATCTACGTCCAAAAAATCATTAAGGTTTTCATTATCCGTCAATTTCAATAAATTCTTTTTTTTTTGAGGATATCTGAAAGTACTCTAAGAGGCAAAGCATCTTCTAGGTTAGATGTATCTGCCTCAGTTAACTGGTCTTCACTTTGTATATTTATATGATTAAATCCTGCTTTGCGGAAGCAATTTTAAACTGTCTCTTTGGTTACTTGGTCCCAAGCGGTTTTTGCCAAATAAACTGAATCCAGTGGTGTAATTTTCTTTATTAACTCAAAAGCTGTACCAGCAGTTTCAATGTTTACTATAGTCCGTCCCAACCTCCGTATTCAGTATACGTCTTATGGGAATTTGTTTCATGGTTGCCAAATCATCCGATCGGCTGTACATTACTATTTCCGGTTAATTATTTGCAATTTCACCCGATCAATTCATAACCTTTATTAACGTTTATTGACGTTGAAGGTGCAAAATTATTGACATTCATATGACATTTTGCTTATTATTTTATTAAAGTAACTAACTTTTAACAGAGTGCATAGCGACTTCGCTGCACGTAAAATTATAGGAAAAATACTACAGATAAAATAGTTATATCTCAATATTTATTAACAATACTATACACACATCTATAAACAAATATACATATGAACGATATCTATGCAATGTACAGTGAATATTTGCTTCGATATTGGGTGCTATGCAATTTATTAAATTAAAAAGAAGATGATCCTTATATATATACAAATAATAGTTTCCACTTTTGTAACAAAAAGAACTGGAGTCATAGAAATACGTATATGTATAATACAATAATATTTAAGAAAGGAATAGCAATTACACACATATATCTATGTCTTACGTTAATTTTCTAGTCATAGTCTGTTATTAATACATCCAAGCTTTCTTGTTGTATTTCCAAGTTACAGGCAGATTATTTCTATTAATGTTCTTAAAAACTCTGGGTTTAGCTGCCCTAATAATGACTAATAATTTTTCTTTTTCACCTGCCATATTTGCACAATGCAAAATTGTAAGCCTCTCTTTGGAATACTTAGCCTCAACACATTTTTCGTTCTTTAATGTGAGCGATTTGTCGGCTAGAGCCCTAAAATACAGGCCTGTCTCATAGGCATTATAGATGTCTCTCGTTGAATATACCTTAATCAAAGAAGGACATTTTTTTTAAAAACGATGAAACATCTTCAGCATTAACCGAAGCTCCTTCTCCGAAATCGCTTTAAAACTTATATTGTGGCGGATTCTAAATTTATTGAGCCAACCAGAAGAAGCACTGAATGTAGAATGTCCCAAAAAGGCGGCCATTTCTCTTGTAAACTTTTTGCGTTTTTGTCACGACAAACCTATTGGTAATCTCACTTTTTTTTATCTATTTTAGAATTTAGTATGAAAAGAAAATCAACGCATTAATACAAAAAAACCTTATCTAAAAAATGCATACCTGTTAAAGGAATCCCCTTATGACGAGCTGCTGTAAACTAGTCATAACACAATTTGTCAATTTTAGTACCATCACCCTTCAAAAAGCTTCTTTTTTCATTCAAATTGCTGTTCGACATCCATTTGTTTAGAAGGATCCCTTTATGTTTAACTATATCTACAGGTTGTGTTCTTCCACTATTAAAACGCTTGGATAAGTTTCTTACACTTAATTTCTCTTTATTGTAAACTTCAACAATCTCAATTTTTTGTTTAAGCGCGAGAATGTTTCTATTTGGAGCCATTTCTACAATGAATGTGTCGCCCACTGTGTGTTTGCCGCATAGATATCATACTAATACTGAAAGTAGGGTCAATCGAAAGTGTATAGCCAAAGGATAAGAACGGTAAATCCTCGACCAACTTGGGGAAATCCAGTCTGTGTTTGTACCGAAAGATTAAAGTCGGTAAATCCCCGGTTTACTCGGGGAAGTCCCAGCGAAATTGGCGCGCGGCGCGATTGAGAAATGCAATAGCAATAGCGATACTCTCGATATAAAAATAAGATAAGGCGTTTCTTTTTATTTTATTTTTTGTCCGGTTAAGAGGACATTTTCTTGTGTGCTCGTCCATTCAAGAGAATGTCCGTCCAAGAAAGGGGAATTTACTGTACATGCTTTTTAATATACGGAGGGAGAAGTAATAAGCCGACAATTTGGGAAAAAGATCAAGAATATTTTGTTAATTTCAATCACATTCAAAGGTTACTAATTTCACAAAACTTGTAGGCATAGGGCGCATTTGTTGCGGTGTTATTCTTTTCGATTACTAGATATAGTGGCAATTGACGATATACAAGTTAGTATTTATTTTTAGCTATTAAAAATCCTTCTTTTTTATTACTTCCCTATTAGATGAATTAAACAAAGTAATTGATACAAGATTTTAAAAGAAGAAAAGTACACGTCATACAAAATAGCCTAAACTGAATACTTGAAAATTAACATAATAAAATATATTTTGTGAAAATTGAATAGAAAAGGTAACTCTACCTTATAGAATTCTTTTTTACTTACTGATGAGATATTATATTTTTGTTAAACAAAACAGGCGTATTTGGGCCAGGAAAGCTCTCATGGAACAAAGTTGATATTATTTTTCAGTACGACGATGAGACACCACCTTATTATGGATTAGATATTCCGGCAATGTGGAGCTTTTCGTTTTAAATTTTGATTGCAAATAGTTTTTCGAATGTCGAAATACCAACACTATACACACTTCTACGAGAGTTGGAAGTTTAATAGGCAGTAGTGGCAATAGAGACGTTATCCGACGAAATCAGATAATACCACTTCTACTACACATTATTTGCACATACCTTTTGCCTCAAATCTGTCGGTCCTCTCCACTCTATACACCTTCATAGTGACGAAAAGAACAGAGCCCATCAGGAGTTAGTAATCCAATCTAGTCTAATCTAATCACCATGTTTTTCAAACAAGAGGAGTGAAGTTGGGTAAAAATTGAACATGCTTGAGATCGTACCTCACTACAGTGTTGCCAAGGAATTCAAGAAGCTTGCAACGAATCTGATTTAGCTTTTCAAATAGTTATACGGTAGGTAAAGAATTTGAACGAGCACACAAGCATAAATGAGGAACGAGTGTATACTACTTCTGTATACACAGGTTGACACTACACTATTCGCAAGTTAACCTTAGAAACCATATTAACTAGAAAGAGGTCTGAAAATGATAAAAATTCAAGCCCAAGCGCTATAAGTATAAAGGGAAGGCTTTTTGCGTCGTATGAATACACTTAATAAGATATGTTAGATCCTACGAGCCGAAATTAAAGCGGCATCCAACGAATGGTACCAGTACGATTCACCACGAAGTTCAGAAGTTCTTCAGATTTCCAACTATGTGAAGGCTATGGTAATTCTTGTATATGACTGCAATGGTGTTATGCTAAAGCACAGATACCTCAAAACCAGACCGTAAGTGCACTGTTCTTCCTTGGAAAACAAGCTATGGTCAGCCTTTAGAGGGAAAAGACTAGGCTTCCTGTAAAATTCACTTATCACTTCACATGGTAACTTAAACTTGTAGTTTACAGGCTGTTACTGATTTTTTGAATTGTTGGAAATGGACTACTCCCCGAGTTTAAGTTCCTCTGATTTCGATTTGATTTCCAAGATGACACCGTTACGCAACGGTATTGGAGATGCTGCTCATAGTAGTTCATCACATACGCTCCACCAGTAGATCAAATCTTGGTAATTGTATCATCCTACACCTTCCACATCACTGGCAATTACTTTTAGAAAACGTTGGTGACTATTTCGAAGGATAATAAAGCTTAAAACGATTGTACATATTTTGTATAAAATTATGAAAATCAATCAAGTAACACAAAAAACAAATACAATTTGGCACGACTGCTAATTGACTTTTATATAAACAGTGATAATATAAAGATATTTAAATCAAAAGAAAGTCTAGGTCATTCCAAAACAACTTTTAAGATAAGACTTTCGCTGAAACACCTATTAGTTTTCTTCCATTACAACATTAATTCGTGATTTTGTTGCTATCTGGATTCTCTTCCGTTCATTTGTTCACCTGATAAAACATCCAAAAAAGTTTTATCAGGTGTATTGAAAAAATGAGTGGAAATATTTTTTTACAGACGGCAAAGATATCGTTTACATAATGTCGATGGATCGCCGTAGTACTTTCAAGAAAACTGATATTTAGCGCAACATTATGATAGAGAAGGTGGACTGTCTCATCTGTAAGATTCGCACCTTCGCAGATTTGCAGGAGTGAAGTCCAAAGTTCAGACCTCATGCACATTATTAAATTCATGTAATTTATAAAGTCATTCAAAACAATTTGCTATTTTAATATAGTGTTGCTGCTTAGAGAATTTCAATAAATTTATCCCGTTTCTAAATCATTGACGGAAAATTCTGTAGATCTGTTTTATAAGTGTGTGTAGTATTAAACAAAAGGAGCATGAACAAGACAGGGAAAAACCAGTATATGGTTACGTTGTTAAGGACTTAACATTGTTTTTTGTATTTTCTAAATTTTTTACTACTATGTATTTTATCTTCTTTGCATTATTATTTTCATTTAGAATATTATTTTATTTTCATTTTTATATTTATTTATTTTGCTCTCTTATATCCAATTTTATTTTAATATGTATGTACATTACGCATTGTATATGTATGCAAGTCAGCCATTCGCATTACGCTAGCTAAAACTGCCTAATTAGAAATCATTCACTGCAACGTCGTCGGATATGTAATGGGAGTTTTCTTGAAATTTAAGGTACACAAGCATAGGCAGTCGTCTCCCGCGCGACAGTCGAGGTATTAGCGATCGTGCACTCTCGGTCACCTTTCGTGCCTCGTCGTAACGTGTACAGTAACGTCGCCGTAAGATTATTAGAGATTTCTAAGTTTTTCTAGTTTTGGCGGGAATCGTCGAGGACGTTGTCTATACATTTATTTCTGGCGGGAGTCATTTGGTAACGTCGTCGGACCACACGTATAGATTTTTTAATAAGTATAAATTCTCGATTTTCTATCATCGTACGTCGAGGCTACTGTGTCCATTGTCGTCTATACATATTTTTAGTCTTCAGTTAAGTTTGTGTCGGAAATTATTTTGGTGAGATTGTCGGCGCGCATGTATAGACCTCCTCTACAAGTACGATCACTGCGGTTCTTGCTGACGGTCGTTGCGGCCGCAGCGCCCGTTGTCTTTTGTACGTTTGTTCGGTCCTTGTCGTATCGGGACTTAGAAATTTTTCATTTAGTTGCTCGTCGTAGCGGACGAGTGTCACGGACCAGTTTTCTTATGTAATGTCGGCATCATCGCTCCGTTTTACTTGTCGGTGCGCAGTTCGCACATTTGCTGGTTACTGGATTTTTCCTTCTTTGGGGCGCAGTAGTATAGAGCTAAAGATTGCACATAGCGTAATATTTCAAACGAGAACGCCTGGGTAGCTGTGACATTACTTTTGTATTGAGATCGGCTATTATCGCTACTGTCGCCCTCGACCAGGCGTTCAAGCTCTAAGAGATAGGGTGGGTTCCCTATAAATGTGAATATAGCAAACGTATTTGGTCAAGTACAAATACATGCCAATAATACAGGGCCAAGTCCCTTAGGCAAATTTAAAACAAGGAAAGTATATTAGGCTCCCGGAAAGGGACATATAAATAAGCATAGCACCGAGGTGCGCTTATAAATTTAAGAAATAAATAGGGTTGGCTCCTATAAAAAGGTAGTGGTGCATGCAAACAGATAGAGGCATTAGTACATGCCTCTAACAAAGCTTCAGCGGAAGCATATAAGAGTTTAACCTTTTAAACAGAATTAAGACATGGCTTTGCAACGTACATGCTGAGGCATTACTTTATGTTGCTACCAATGAAAATACATATACAAATGCTAATGTACATTACATGTATAAGAGAGCTCGAATAACTGCAATTATTGCAAATCTATATATCTTACGTACATCGTACATGTACATAGGCAAGAGTGGAAACCGTGTAACCATTTCATTTTTAAATATATTTTTTTGCGCATGCGCATTGAGTTTCACTGTACGCCTTTCCTCTAGTAAATAAGCGAACATACTCTACAAGTAAGTATTGGTCAAGTAATTTAGGAAATTACGAGCAGGCTACAGCGGCGTTGTTCTTCAAACCAGGAGAACGTAACATACGTACTATTATATACTAAGAAATATTAGTTTCTTGTACGCTAATATTACGGTTAATATCTTATATGGATATTTACTCAGTAGGTAGTTGTTTAATTACGTTATTGTTATAGCAAATAACGCACATTAAGCATTACCGTTTACTTTGCTTAAAGGTCATATTAATGTTCTGGAATGGATTTATTCTATAATCGTTGCGAGCTGATGCACGTAACTAAAAATATATTCCTTCCGCTTTAGTTGTAGTAGGTAAAGAACTAAATGAGGGAATGTGCTTATTAAATTATTATTTTCATACAGTTTTAATTTAGTATCAGATCATTTTCTAAACATTGATGGTTCAATTATTCAATATGAGTAATTTTTTTTTACTAGAATTCGCGCTTATAGACTTCTCAATTAGAAAATTGCGTCGATATATTAAAAATTTTGCGGTCAACTGTAACAATTGATATTTTCAAACAGAATATCGATATCTGTCGTGCTATTTCCTACCGATCTATCAACAGTAGCATCAATACCACACTTTGCTATCACTAGACTATTCGCTTGGGTATTTACTCAACAACGTAGGTACATAGCTACTTATGTCATTTATTACCAGTCCTTCCGAATCTAAGGCTCGGTTCTACTAAGCTCTAATTACGATTGATGCGATCCTCCGTACTCCTGCACTCCCCAACCTTGATATTTAGTTGGTATGAATTGGTCAGCGTCATTAACCCATAATTTTATAACCTACCAAAAACAATATTACAACTACTCATAAATATTCATAACGTGATTACATGTGTTTAACATACATTTTGTGACATTTCCTTTGGGTCTGGCAAGATATGCCACCGGCCTATTAATCTTAACTATAATTGATTTAAGGGAGATCCCACAAAACTAAATTCTTATACCGGAAATAAAATTTGCCTATTAATTTTTCCAACAATAATGACTACTTCGTAATGATAATTAGGCATGCTAGTGGATGTACGAGATAATGCGAAGTTACGTAATTAGGTTGACCCTCATAGGGTTACTTCGGTCCTTAGAACAGTACGCTTGTGGGTATTAAAGTCAGGGTGAAGATAACTAGTTCTACTTCGTTCATGGAGGATACTTTCCGGGGATAGATACGTTTTTTACAGTTGCTTCCGGGGTAGGTAGTATTCGTCTTGCCGTGGTTGTGCTGCGTTTATACTCCGTTGATTGAGCTCGGTTCTACAATGGGCAGGAGTTTGATATTGACAGCAGTTTCCGTTAGTTTGCGTAGGTCGGTTATCTTGCACTTTTTCATCACCTAGCTCGTTCGAGAATGCACTGGAATCTTTAAGCCACGATCCAAAGTTGTGAATATCAGTATGCTCTTCTCAGTACTTTTATACCCCTTACAACTATACTGCCCATCTCGGTATACCCATTTTCTGTCGCAATAATCATCCTCTTAATTGCTTGTTGCGATTATTTTATAACATAATTTTCGAAAAGGGGTTTCCATTGGTCATAATAGAGATGAGACATGCACAGTGCCTTCTTGTGTTCTGGTAAAGCTTTTGCGATACGGTCTAGCCCACTATGAATTTCAGTAATGAATTTTGTATCTTTAAATGATCATCTTCTATAGTTCTGGTAAAACGATTCGCTTAGAAAAGCAGCAACAAAAATTGCAGGAGCAATTTTACAATTTTAAAAGAGTACTGATCCTAAACCTAAGTCCGGTGTTGTAAGAGAATTGCTACTTTGTAACTGTCCAAAAGTTCTTCAAAGTCCATTGCACTCGCCACTCTTAAACGTAATTAGCACCTATGGCAAGAATTAAAGTTTAAAAAAAAAACTACTCAAACATGCAAATGAAGAACAATGGTTAAAAATGTCACCCGAAGTAATTAATAAATTGGTGCTTTTTATGAAGGACGGAACAAGTGCCGTCAAAAATATCAATGGATGGCCTACTAAATATTAAATTATTGTTATTAAGATAATTAAAAAAATTAATAAATGCTTTATTTTTCGTGTGCTCTTTTATGCGAATAAAATATATATTTCTGTGTAACATACAGATTATTTTATAAAATGATATATTAATACGAAATTGATTAAGCCAGATTTTGCAACAAATTAACCTGGTATAGTAAGTGGACAATTTTTACCGTGACTGGCTCTACATCCTTTGATTATCGGTAAACAAGTATATTAAAATATACTTTTCTGTAACCTTGTGCACACCAGGTTTTATTTTGATCTCATAAAAGAGTCTGTATACTTGTTAAAAGTATGTGTACTATCGTCCATATTAGTTCGGATACGCAAATAAATTAAAAAAAAAAACAAAAAATATTGCAAAATTTAAAATTTTTATTGCACTTTATTAAAAGGGATTAAAAGTATAAAAGTAAAAAAAGTAATTCTAACAAAAAATAAACAAAAACTCCACTAGTTTTTCAAGGACTCTATTCGGCATATTAGTCCATTCCTTTTGTGAAATATTCCACAGGTACGGAGGTAGGGCATACTTCTCGGACCCTCCTGTCCAATTCATCCCATCACAGCTCGATGGGGTTTAGATCGGCGCTTTGCGGCGCCCATGTCATTATTTGTAAAGTGCCATTATCTTGTTCTTCATTTAAGAATTTTTTATATATCACTGCTGAGTGTATGGGTTCGTTTTCCTGCATGAATACAAAATTTTCGCCGATTAGGCGTTGCCCCGCTGGTGCTGCATTTTCTTGGAGTGCTTCTAAATAACCTTCTTTTCACAAAATGCCTTCAAGTCTCCTATACCGGCGTAGGAAAAATAACCCCGAACAAGCACAGAACTTCTTCCTTGCTTGACAGTTGACACTATACAATCCTGCAACATTCTTTGGACTTTCGCTGTTCTTACAAAAGCCTTGACTGTTATAACATCTCAAACTTTGACTCATCAGTCCATAGCACCCTTTTCCCACCACCCACTGTCCAATTTCTATGTGTTTCTGTCCACTGTAACCGTTTTTGCCTATTTCGTCGTCGAAGTAGGTTTATTTTGTTGCAATGTGGCCGTGAAGATTTGCAGCTTTTAATCTTTCTTGGACGGTCGCGATTCATTTCGACGGCGATTTCTGGCGCTGTCAGTCTTGCTCAGCAATCATCGTCGGCGTGAGTTGTTATTCTCTTACGACCTGAACGTGCTCGATCTCTTAAACTTCGTGTGCGTTGATGTCTCCGAATGATATTATTTTTTGGGAGATTTGACGCATTGAATAACCTTCATGATGAAAAGCAACAATTACAGAGTGCTTTTCTAAACTTGTCGGTTTTCTTCTCGGCATTTTAATAACTTTAATCAGTTTCACACAAAAAGATATGCTCTTACACTAACGCATGCACAAGCAGGTTTATTTAGAAACGAAAGCATTTACACGATACACTTTCGGGTGACCTGCTCCCATCTCAAAAAGTTACCTAAATTTATTACCAGCAATATTGTCCCAAAAATAATCTTATTTGTGGCGATGAGGATTATTCTGAAAATCACTATATGGGGTCTTAAAATTCATTCTCTAATCGGTATTCTTGGAAATTTGCCTGTACAATTAAACAATAAACTTCATAAAGGAGCTAATATAAATGTTATTTATATATAAAGGCAATTATATTATCTTTTAGTAGAGTTTACATTTTACTGGATGTCCGAACTAATATGGACGGTACTGTATATTAGATGGAAATGTATCGATTTCGACTATGAATTGAATTATCTAATTCAATCATACTTATACAAAGAGGTTGTTGTAATTTATGCAAAGTAAATTCTTTTTCATAACAAGGTTGCCCTCGTTTAACTAATCTTTTCCGATGTGAACGAATGTACGTGTGTATAGACCTACTTTACCATTCACATTTCGCAAACCCACTAGTCGGCTAAAATTATTTTCAAATACGTTCATACATATTTACGTACAATTAACGCAATATCATTTTAGCTACAAAAGAAAGTTGATGTAATCCGCTGGCAAAACTATCCTAATGCATAAAACTTAATAGCACCGACCTTGACATGGATGTAAAAATACTTCACTTACGTTTGGTGTGTCGAACACTAATGTCCGAATCGTTCGGATGGAACAAAATATCTTTGTACGCAGTACAGCATGTTCTATTTCCAGTAGCTCACCTTTTTGTTTGAGATTTATTTTCGATTTTTTTTTAACTTGTTTACAATTTTCTAATTCAGTATTTGCTTATGATTTAAGGCAAACTAAACATCTACCAAGCATAATTTTACAAACGTATATGCGGTGTATGACAGCTTCGATTGGAAATTATTAACAAAATCAAACGTATTTCTAGATCATGTTATTTACTTGCTTATGTGCTTAAAAACCATCATAATTTTAATTTGTTTATATTCATCTTTCAAATTTACTTTCTAGCTTCCATTTTATGTTTATACTTTCTATAGGTGGAACCTTATCTTCTACATTGCATTAATACATAAATGTAATAGTATAAAGATCTGAAAAATCGTAACAACGGTAAAAATTATACATATTTTTGTAATTGTGATTGGTGAGTCCTTCAACGTATCAATTACGCTAGTGTTTTATTTCGTTGGCGACAAAATAATTTCAGATTTTAAATATAGATAGGAGTGGTGTTTCTTTTGAATGACTTCTGTCATTGTTACAAATATATAGTTTTGACATTTGTCACTTGTGAACTTCAGCTTTCTTAAAAACCAAATTAAGTGTATGCTTTGTGATATTTGTTTGTGTGTATGGTGTTGAAGCCCTAAAACAAAGACAGTGCCGGAATTTGTTTAATAAATTTTGTTCTCCTGATTTTTCACTCAAAGATAAATCATGATCTAGTAGGCCAAACGGAGTTGATGATAATCAATTCAAAGCCATAATTGATTCGGATTGTTATGTTCCTGTCCGAGAGATAGCAGAAAGGTTAAATATATGGCACACGATAATTGAAAATCATTTAAAATATATATTCATTTAAAGACTCGATATTTGGGTTCTTCATGAGTTAAAGGAAATGTAACTCAGCACATTAACATCCGTGATTTGCATCTCAAACGAAATGAAATCCATAGTAGAAATGTTTTCCGTGTTTTGTCGTGTATTCACTGTTTTACTTGACATTTCGCTGATCAGCTTCTTCGGAAGGATTCTAAAGACTGGTGTTGTTTGTTTTTGTCTTTTGCTTCTCGTTATATTTCCCATTTCTGTTCCGCTTTGCTGATCCATAACCATTCCGCTTTGCTGATCCGTAACCATTCCGCTCCGTTGAATCGCGTCGTTCGTAGTATGATGACTCCGCAGTGCTAACTTCCACGTGTTGCTAATCTTCTATACCTCTTCACGATTGAAGTTGTTGGTATTCTTCATTATTTCTATTGATTCGCGTATTATCCTCGGGTAGTAATGGCTAGTCCTGTCTAATACCTTAAGGTCGCTGAAGGTAATCCGGTGGTCTCCTTGTTGGTGCAGGTGTTCTGCTACTGCGGATTTTTCAATATGTCTGAGGCGTGCGTTTCTCTCTTGTTCTTTCACCCTGCACTGAATACGTCGTCCTGTTTGACCGATGTAGCTTTTCCACACTGGCATTTTACTTCGTATTTGCCTTTTGTTCGTAGTTACGGTAATATCTCCTTGTTGGGAGAGAGTAGCTGGTCGATTTAATAGTGATTCATTAGAAATACGTCGAAAACAGGCTGAGTGTAAATTCCTATTTACTTTACTTCATAATGGTCTTGATGTCCCTGAGTTGTTGAGTAAAATCAACTTCATTGTACCACGTTTAGGATCTAGGCAAACAAATACGTTTTACTGTTTCGCACCTAGAACAAACATCGCCATCAGGTCCCCAATACACAGATTGTGTAGCAATTTCAACTCTATGGAGTTTGCCAAGTTGGATATACATACCCGCACTTTACCGTCCCTTTTGACGGTATGTAGACCGCGGGTGCGTTACACTTAGTTGAATGCTTTTTCCGTTCTCTCTTATTTCCTAACCACTGGTAAACTACTTTTTTTTTTTAATTTAAATTAAAGCAACTAGTTACAAAGTTTTCTAATTTGACATACTTTAATTTTATGTTATTTATATTTGCATGTGTACATTATTTAACATTGCCTTGTAATTCGATATTTGTATCTGTTGGGCATTAAATATTATTATTATTATTATTTTGGTCACCGTGTTGTATCGTGTGATAATGTTCTTTTCTCCTAGGATCTTTTTTAGCCTATCGCTGACTCCGGCTATGTATGGAAGATATGCGTAACCTGCTGGTTGTTATTGGTGGTCTTCCTCCTTCTTCTGTTTCCGTGGTTTCCTTATATCTTTTGTGCTGTAGCCGTTCTTCTGCAAGGCGTTTTTTTTGACGTGATGTATTTCACTATTCCTGTGATGTTTGCCACTGATTTTCTTAACAATGTGTTGATGAGGGATCTCTTCCGTTGAGGATGGTGGTGGGATGTTGCATGCAGGTATCTGTCTGTGTGAGTCTTCTTCCGGTACACACTGTAGCCCAGTTTGTTGCTGTCGGTGCGCTCCACTATGACATCTAGGAATGGTAAGTTGCCCTCCTTTTCAATCTCTCGATATTTGGGTTCTTCATGAGTTAAAGAAAATTCGTTTAACGCAGCACATTAACATCCACGATTTGCATCTCAAACGAAATGAAATCGAATCTTTTTAAAACGGATAATCACTGATGACGAAAATGGATGTTTATCATTATACGGTCATGGTCTAAAGAAAGAAAACCAGCGCAAAGAACATCGAAAGCTGAAGTGCACCAAAAGAAGATTATTCTACCAGTTTGGTGGGATTACAAAGGTGTTGTGTATTTTGAGCTGCCTCCTAGGAACTGAACGATTCATTGAGATGTGTACTGTCGCCAATTGAACAAATTAAACTCTGCAATTCAAGAAAAACGGCCAGAGTTGATGGATCGTAAAGATGTACTTCACCATGACAACACTAGCCCACACGCCTCTCTACTCGTCAAAAATTATTGACGCTAACCATCGGTTTACCATTTCTTCAGAGCCTTACAAAATTCCTTGAATGGTAAAATCTTTAATTTACGAAACCTGCCAAGCAGTTCACCGACAATCAGTCTAATAAACTACTACTAACGATAGTACACCGGCGCATTGGGACATGGCTGCGGATCCCACTTTTTTCCTCGCCTAGGCAAATAGTCATTTAGCTACGTACAAAAATCTAAAATACAAACGTCGAAAAGAAGAATCGAAAAAAAAATACGAAAGGAACAGCATAAGGATAGACACTTCACTTTGAAATTGAAAAGCTATAAAAATGCTGCCAAAGACGTAAGACATATAATAATAGTAATAGCCATTGTTATTAGTAGAGACCGGATTATATGGAAAGTGGATATATTTTATTTTATTTATTTATTATATTTTACGTCCATATGTAGATGTATTACACAGATTAAAGTTACTTAGCGTTAATTAACTATATATATATATATATATTATATATATATATATATTTATATTATATAAATATATATAAATATGTACTTTGCATATAGTCCGGTCTCTAGTTATTAGTAACAGTTTCGTAAGCTAAACATAATTTGATAAAAGACATCATAAACAGCTTTTGTGAATGATGTAATTGGATTAATTAAAACCATTTGCCTTTTTTAGTAGAAATTATTCGTTTTCTACACTGCAATTGCTTACGGTGTATTATTTAACCAATTTAAAGGCTTTATAAAGATGAAAGAGCAACCAAGATGAGTACAACCAAAAAAAGTTAGTAGAACAAAAGACTCTCCAGGGTACGATCAAAGTATCGACAATCTTCTTATAAGTGAGTTTCGACTTTCGCTTGGGTCAAATGTTTCCACTAGCTTTTCAAAGAGCATTCCATTTGATTGCTTTCTCTGTGTACATATTCTTTATACAATAAATCCTTGTAGTAGTAAGTTAATCTTATCGTGTACAACGAAAGCATATATCATTTCTATCAATTCTTCATTAGAAACAGTTATGAATTGATGATACGTTATAAAACAATTCATCATTCGAATGTGTCATAGCTATCATGTTAAAAATTTCACAAAAAGCTGTCTGATGATCAAGACGTTTGTGAAAGTACTCGAAGGTATTATTAATATAAATTTAACGACCTATTAATATACGAATCATCTTCAAACACTATCGATAGAGATAGAAGTATTTAAATGATTGATAAAACACGATCAGCAATATTAACGCTACATCGAAAAGGATGTTCTGTACGGAATATGTGTAAGCGACTTAATGTAAAAAAAATCCAAAGTAAATTTAACTGTTCTACGCATCGGACAAACTGGTACACCTGCTAGAAAAAATCGTCCAGGACGTCCTCGAGCAACACCCAGGAGCGACGATGAGCGCATAAAATCACCTAGTAAGAGAAATAGACAGTTAACGGATCCTGAAATTACAGCAGAAATGAAGCGGGACAGAAACAGGAAGATAGCCGTTTACACAGTGAAACATCTTTTAAAAGAAGCAAACCTCCACGGCCGTATTGCTACATGAAAACCGTAGCTACGTCGTGGGAATAAACAAAAACGTCTTCAGTGGGATAACACTCACAAAAACTGGACAATAGAACAATGGCGAAGCGTACTATGGACTGATAAACCAAATATAAAGTGATAAAATTACAATTTTCTTGCAATTTCCAACGTAATTAATTACTGAAAAGATATCGGTCTCGGAGGGGACTTGAACCCATCATCTCTACATCTCCGGTGTAGCGTACGTAAGCCTTGCACCACGAGGCCATAAATTCAAGTCGCCTTAAATCCCCCTAGATGTCAAGATGTCAGTAGATATATTATAATATCTCACGGGCACTACATTATTAAACGGTAAGTGCGTAATAGTTAAATTAGCATCCATATAAATCCTAATATTAATATGAATATCAATACTAAAGCACCGTTGGCAGTAGTAATGATAAAATCACAAGTTTCTTGCAATTCCCAACGTAATTAATTTCCGAAAAAATATCGGTCTCGGAGTGGACTTGAACCCAACATCTCTGTATCTCTGGTATAGCGTGTTGCCAATTGCACCACGTGCTTGGCCAAAACCGCAGAACATTTATCAGGCGTTCAAAAGACGAAAAAATGCTTCCTAAGTGTATTACACCAACAATATAGAAAGGTGATGGTTCCATTCATGTATGGGTTTGTTTTTATTAAGTGGAACAGGTAATCTTGTGACAATTGGAGGAGTGGTACAGTTTTCTGATATATATATATATATATGATACACTGAGGAAAGTGGTGGAAAGAATGCCACAAATTGTACGAGCAGTTGTGGATTTTTCGATGAGAAGAAAATATAACTTACTTTATGTTTTCTAATACATATTTATTATTACTTTTTCTTTTGTGTACACATGTGCAATAAGTCGTAAATAAATAAATATTTTTCTTATAATTGTTTGTGTGTAAAGTTTTGTGCAAGCGTCAAATTTTGCATAAAATGGGAAATGTCCATATTATTATTAGCGGTAGCGTACATGTGCTAAAAATAGTATAGTACACACACATAATTGGGTGAATAATTTAAATCACTCTCCCCACTTTTGGAATAATATACGGAACTAGTGTCTTAGTATTTTGTGCGCTTGGCTGTTAGTCTCAGGGTTGCAAGTTCGAGCTATGGAGCCGTTGCTTCACAGAATTGAGATTTTTCTCATTCCATATCGAATGCTGAGGGTAAATACCTTTAGATGGATTAGATGCAAAACACGCGCAGATGTAATAATAGCTTGCCGAAGCTTCCCATAGTTGGCGAAAACTGAATTTTATTATCAAAAATATAATAGTGTATTTTCATGAATACAAAAGAGCACCTTCAGTGTGTTAATTTCAATATTTGGTATATCGTTTTTAATTTTTTTCCCGTCCGGACATAGATTTTAATTCATTTTAGGTCCCTAATGTACTTCATTTCACTTTTCTCTTTGCAACCCTGAATATTATTACAATTTGTGTGTGGCACCTCCCATCTATGATATACGTTGCTAAATGAAGGCTTTACCACTTAAATTACAGTAAATTATCGTTAATTAATACGCAAATTTCAATCAGGCCTAATTAATTGAATGTTTTCGTCATATTATTTAATTGTTTACAGTTCGTAGAGGATCGATTAGACGAAAATATGGTTTTGTGCAATTATAATAAAAATATAAATTAGGGCACACAGAACAAACATGCAATTGAAATCGGTGTAATAAAAAAGATATAATGTGTTAAGAAATTAAGTTTCATTAATTAATTGGAAGTGCACTTTGATCTGTAACAGTTTTGAAGAAACACCAACTATAAATTATCGGAAGGAGCTACTCGTCATTTCCAAGATATAGAAGAGTTAACAATATTAGAAAAGATACATGAAATTCCATAATAACCTTACGCTTGATAGATGAATGAATGTAAACATTAGCATTTAGTAAGAGTAATAATTTTACTTGAGTTTTGGTTAAGTGGTAAAGAAAGAATTTTTCACGCGAAAGGAATTTCCCCTATTAGAAAACTATCGCACGATTCTTATGCTTTATCAATAAATACGGGGACACCTGTTGAATAACACCTGTTGTTGTATTGTTCTGTTTTTTCCTTCTTGTGACAAATTTTTAGGAAGATTCAAAGAAACGGCGCTCACGCATGCTACCCATGTTGGAATATTAACAACTACCTTGAATCGTACGTGAAATCATTCGTATTAAAGTTGATGGTTTCGTATTGTACCTACTTCTATTCAATCGATATGTAAAAAACAACGCCGAGATCACAAGCTAATGTTGGGTGTGATCGCTTAACAAAGCCGATTTACCAGAGGGAATTTTTATTTGTTTATGCAGTGTAGTCGTTATTCATTATTCATGTGGAAGGTTTATCAACCGGTTCTGAACGTAATTGCTGCATTCTTAAGACGTACTTATGTAGGGTTGGCTTCCTTGGTTGCACCGAATTATTTGACAAAGTGATGGATACCATCAGATATTTTCAACGCTTTGATGAGTTAATTTTGTAACAATACGTCGCGCATCTTGTGATGAATTTTGGTTAATACGTCGTTCTGTCTTAAACCTGGATGCTACATTAATACATCTGATGCACTGTAGAATTTCATATAGCTAAAGCTATTTTCGATGAAATACAAAAAAGCGACAAAGTCTAAAGGCATCAAAATATTGGGTTTTAATAGAAGATTAGGTTTTATTAACTACAATAGAAATAAAGTACCTAGTGTAAATATTATAACTGCATTAGCAAAGTATAGTATATGATAGTAGTGCATCTACTTTTTGTTTGAATGTAAGTCGCTCTGCAATGATTAATAATGAGTTGTACAATATCCACTTTTAAGGTAGTATATAAAATATATATTGAAAATTCTCATTCTCGAATAGCTTTTAATATCGTCAAACTAGAGCCTTAGCTAACGTTTCTACAACCAACGCCTTTACTATCATTACAAGCATTAACATAGTGTCTAATAATTGTTAAAATAATATAATACCAGTTTATAATGTCTATTTGGCATTTTAACAATCTATAATCTGTAGAGCTTTAACTATTGCTTTTAAATAATTACCCAGCTTAATAGCCTATTATTGAAATCCGAAAAAGTAAGCTATTCAGTAGAAAAACTAAACAATAAATATACATACTTAATGTATAGTCGTAGCGGTTGTCGGATTCCGCCGTGTCACTAGGTTTTTGTTTTTATTTTAAAAGCAGTTGTTCGCGAAACGTCATGGACAAAAACCTAGTGACACGGCGGAACCCGACAACCGTTACGACTATGCCGAACGGCCGTGAAAGTCTGAGATACTATTTAATACTTAATATATTTCTTACAGAATGTTACCGTAATAAGCTTCAATTTGCTTTCGTTCTCTTTCAAAAATCAAAATCAAATTTCTATTTTTAATTAAGCACGATTGGGTACCACCTAGCCGAGAACTTCAGAACCGAAGAACAGCCAACGGCAACGGTCGTGAAAGCTTGAAAACTATCACGTAGGAATATATACGACTAAATAAAAACGCAGTATCTAAAAACATAAATGTGAAGTGGTAATTCGTACCGTGAAAGAACTTTTATTATCAGTAATACCTGTATTTATGTTGCCCTTTAAGTTAGTCTAGAATTCTGGACCTCAATCTTAGTTCGCTCCAACGCCTTACCAAAGAACTAGCGTCGTTTCCGATCAATTGCAACATTGACATTATTATCTTCCTGACGTAGACAGACGTTCATCTTCATAATTCACTGGTAGTTCCTCTAAAAAGCTAATGTTCACTTCCACACGAAATCTCTACAGTTCTATATTGTAGTTTCCTATAAGGATTTATTAACGGTAATAGTTGAGAATTACCTAAAATTGTTTATCTCTTATGATTAGTGGATGCAAAATACTAAGCTGCATAATTATTATATAACCAAAAGAATAGTCTAGGAACAGAAAATTCTCTCACTATGGAGGAGTAGGGATAGCAAATATAAATGAATAATGCACAAATCTGGATACCCCTTTACAAGTGCTATACTGCTACGCATTTCGATAATTTTTAATATTGATGGTTTAAGAGAGTTAAAAACCTCACAGTACCTCGATCCTTAGGGGTACATTTACCCATTCAAATGCTTTTATCCCAAATAGAAGACGGCTCTTGATAGCAGATTTGGAAAACATCGAAATGTAACGTAGTGAATGAATTAACGTTAAAGTTATAAATATAATAAAACCCATTATAAGAACTCTGCATGTCTTAACAAATTTTCGGACGGAAGAAGAATATTGGGGATTGCAGGCAAAGCTAAACTGAGTTAATAAAATTCTCTTTTAACGTGCTCTTAGCTTTAGAATCTAATTGAATTATAACTCTCTGATGAAGAATCTTAAAGTTTAAAAATTAAATTGAATTCGAAAGCTTGGAGCACTTTAAAACTTGTTTATTAACTCGTATCTGCCCAGCTTTGACTCTGATCTTGACGGTGCACACTGCTTCTTAGCTTAAAGTTACTTGTCCTCTCAATGTACGTAGGAACATGGTTTCTTGCACGGTACTCTGTTTGGTATTCTGCTAAAGTGGTTACCCATTCCGTTTGGTTCAAAAGAATGGTTGAGGTGAAAATCATGAGCATTTATAGCGGTGACCCTGAATGATCCTACTAATAATAAGTAACGATAAAAACTCGAACTGTAAACTGTAAATTATCTTGAAACAGTATACACTATTTACTTATAAATGTAGTAAATATGCTATTGCAATTGGTAATATTTTCTTCAAGTCTTTGTGAAGAGCACCGCTAATATTTTGACAAATGTTCGAAATTTATGCCTTCCCGACAAAATATACGCGAAATTTACATACTTCTATAATAATTATTTATATCCTTTCACGGAATTTTTTCGCTATCACAATAAAAAGAATGTAATTAGATTAATCGTACAATTTATCCATGCACGGCGAAATGGAAATTCATAAATCTCTCCTAATATTTCAACATTCGATTTACTAAGTGTCGTGACCCATAAAGGAAATAAACAGAATTCTTATAATGTAGCTCTTTTCTTACTTATCCGAAGTGTGTACTTTATTCAGTGTAATTACCAAGTGACCTACTTCGTTTATCTTTTAAGTTCATCTTATTAAGTAAGTAAGTGTCTATTAGGGAACGTAAGTCAATCAACAGTAATCTAATTTATACGTAGAAAATATTCTTCGAAGTTCCATTTCCTGCATGTCAGGAATGTACTACAAAAATGTTCGCGGTTGAAATATGAAATTTAATTCTTCCGGGTGTTAATATATATATACTACCGTTCATAAGTTTGATCGCACCATATAAAATAAAATAAATAGATGGATAATGTTTGCGAGAAATTTATTAAAGAAACAAACTGTACTCCATTAACTTAAAATGTTTTATTGACAGTAGTACATTCTAATAAAATACGTACTGTTATAATGTTTCTATAAAGTAACTCCCTGTTGCAGAGTTCTGTGACTGCCACTCTATTAAGGTAGAACTGTTTTAGAAGATTCGTCTTGAAAATGAGCTTTAACTTTGCGATGTGTTTGGGATCGTTACCTTGCTGATAAATGAAACCCTGTTTCACGAACAAACGTGCGACGTTTACTACCGAATAATTCGAATTTGGATTTGTCCCTCCATGACATATTTGTCCAAACATTTACACTACAAATTTGCGTGAGCCTTTTTACAATTTAGTCTTTTCCGTTTGTGCATTAACTTCACCGTGCTTTTCTCACTACAATACAACCCCTCAGAACGGCTTTTATTGGTTTTCGTTCTGCTGTCGATACACTTACTGACTGATGGCGTTGTAAATTGACCTCTACTGTAATTTGCAGTACGGTAAGCCGGTGATTTCTTATACTCATATTAGTCGTCTCGTTCCGTCGTTAATCTGGGTCTTCCACTTCGCCTGCAGCGTTGAAATCTACCGGTCTCTTCATTTCGTTTAATTCTCTGACACACACAACACTCAGAAATATTTAATTGGCGAGTAATTTCTCTATTTCAAACATTTGTTTCGTGTTTCAATGTCCAATTCCCTTCTTTTGCTATTCTAAGAAGACTAGTATGAATCTCTCTAAATACTTTTATAATAATTTTAAGTGTAACACAATATATTAGGCGCGATCAAACTTATGAACGAATTATATAACAAGTACAACATATTTATTCGGTGATTTACTACATTTAAAATTTTCCTAACTCTAAATAAAAATTAGAAGAGCTTGTTTTTTCAAATTTATCGGTTGCTATTCAAATATATCCTAATTCTACTACACTGACTCTTAATACTGTATGAATAGAGTCTTTTGAACGCTATAGCATCGTTTCCAGAGGTCTGGCGATCCTGTTTGCAAATAATTATTTGTTTGTTGACAATTCTGCTAGTAAATTTATCAAAAGCGCAAAACGCACGTGCTTTACTAGACGGTTCTTAACTGTTCAATGCGTTTTTTTGCGGCGAACCAACATATAGATCTGGGTACAAATACAGAGTGATGTAATGGGATAAATGTGTATACAATAGATTAACTTATGCTGTCTGTTTAAAAATAAACTAGATTGTTTGTAAAAATATTTATGTAGACTTGACATTGCTTTGATTTAATGTTAAAATAATTAAAACAGTATCATATCATTTGCTTGCGTAAGATTTTCTATAGATTAATTACTAAAATAATAATTGATATCATTTCCACTAAAACTATTTTAAAAGACGAATTGTATTAAAAAAATGCACAATATTTTTGTCCCCTGTCGAAATTTCGCACATATTGCAAGGAAACGCTCCTGTATTTTTTTAAAACAATTTTTTTATTAAGCTTCGATAAACCTGCGAAGCAAAGCTTTAGAAATAAATTTAGAAGCGCAAAGTAAACAAGCAAGTCTATATATATGTGGATTTTAAAATGCCGTTAAAAAGTTATTCAGTTACCTCTTTGAATCGTGTTAAGTATGCAAGTAGCAGTAAAAATTAGATCATAAATAAACATTACTATTACTTGTTTAAAAATCTAATAGCGTGTCAAAGAATTCAAATTGTTTGGCTCTTATTTGCACACCGTGACTTTAAATAGGTAGTTTTCAGTAAACATGATGATTTATGCATATATGTATACAGGATGCTTCGGAAATACGTAACGGAATTTAGAACGAATTACACTACTCAGTAACCAAAACCATTTTGAGAAACGCGTACGTAATTTTACTGTACATAAATTCGGCATGGTTAAAAACTGAATACCTATTATTTTTTATCGCTGATAAATATTTGAATTTTAATCTAAAGTGCAATTCAACGCGGTTAAGTGAAAAATTTCAACACTATTAACTCTGATGTAAGACCGTTTTGAGGAGAATATTATTGCTAGGAAAAGGTTTTCATTTCATAACTTTTATTTGCCGACGACAAGTGCATAATCTATCATTCTTAAGAAATTATACTGTACCAGATACTTCAGTAATTTTTATTTACTTTTTTAATTAAAAGATGTCTTGAACATCGATGCAGGAACACAAAATAAATAAACACTTGTAAACGTCGAGAAGTTATTGCCATTTATTTTCAAGTTGTGGTAAGTATCTCGTACTACGTAATGAATAAAATCTGATCTACAAGAACTCTTAAGGAATTACGTAAAATGGGGCACTGCAAAAAGTAACGCAATAAGTAGCGTATTTGAGAAAATAAATAACACTGGGGTTTATGCGTAAAGAATCAGAGCGCGCTCGAGAAACTGGGAGAAACAAATTTCAACATATTACTTATTGGTACAAAGATCGAAACAGACGTATAGATGGAATAAATATAATATGATTTAACTTTTGTTGCTCCACCAAAGGCAAAAAAAGAAAGAATAGAAGAAAAAGAAATGGATTTTGAAAATTCTTTACGCATACCATATTCTTATAAACACGATTCCTTTAACAACTAATAATCACTCCATTACGAAGCACCATCATATATACATATCTCTGCAATTGTAGAAATACTAACACCACTACAGTGAATTGCAGTTTGATAATTCAGTGTTGGTTTTATGCAAAGACCGATTTATGTTACCAAATGTAAGCGACAAAGGTATATCCGAGATGAGAACGTGACATTACGTCAGAAGGTAAAATTCACTGTGGGTAAAAGTGCAACCAATAATACGCCTACTTTTAAAAATGACATCATCCTTGAAGCTGTTTTGAATAGAACGTCATAAATTCATAAACATCGGTTCTTTTACGTCGTCGTTACAATCTGTAGAAAAAGCTTTAAAATATAATTATTCATTATTATTTATTTATTGTTGCTTTGTAAGCAGTATAAATAGCTGTAGAATGTCTAAAAAGGAATGTTAAAAAATCATTTATTTGTGTAGGAATTTAAATTGCATGGCGTATGCAATTTAAAAGTGGCGTAGTGATAATTTTTTTGCCACGGAAAAGTCAGTGACGTAGTGTTAAGTTCTCATATTGAATACACTGTATGATGACAGCGTGACAACTGCTTAAAAGTAAACAAAAACACAATCCTATAAAAGATAAACTTTCAATTCCTTTCTAGTTATGGTGAATTATTTTGGAGGGAATAAATTCTATATTAGTTTAGTACTGAAATGAAACACAACTTACTTTTTTTACATTATAATAAAAAAAAGAACTATACAAAACCATTTATAAATTTAGTAAACATCCTTGCGTATTTACATATTTATCTTATTTTTATATATTTATTTATACATACTCATGCTTATTAAATTGTTTTTCTTAATTTCTGTTACAATCGATATCGTTGTTGTCTGTATTACCTGATAAATTAATTATTAGGAGTTCACTACCATCGTGTAAATTATCCACTCGCCATACTTTTTCTTCCAATTTTTGTAAATGAAACATAATTTTTCCAAATCTTAGCGTTCGCCCCATTGTATTCTTTTCTAATTACTTCATCCAATAATCGGTCTCATGTGTCCTTTTACTAGATTCCATACCACTCATTTCATTAACAGTGATGTCACGTTAGTCTAAAAATAGTGACATAGCTATTTTTTGTAATCATTTCTATCTTATGCAGATCAAACATTTCTTTAAGTATCCGCCGTTTCAAGCAGTTTTATTTTTAAATAATCTTCAGTTTGCAAGAAAGGTAAGATGCGTTATCTAGCACAGCTTCATTTCATTTGGTACTCTTTGGGAAACTAGGTATTAATGATGTTTTCGTATCATTCCTCATATAATGGTCCATCCATTACTTCATGGTAATCATCACTTCCACTTTTGCCAAAAGCATTAATTCAGCGCTTGCCAAAAGTGCATCAGTGTATCCAACACGAAGTAGCGCAAATTAAATAATATTTTCAATACCCTAATGGTGGCAGTTTCTCCAATTAAAAATGATGCCTTTTAGATAGCTATTTATTTGGTTAGTAAGTATTGGGTAAAGATAACCCACCCTTAATACTTTCTTTGCGAATCTTGTAACTGGTGTGGTTCGACAAAGTACGTTTGCGACTTTTTCCGCATTTTTTGATACACAGTCATCATTATTTAAATCCACATGCTAATTTAGCACATTTAACAACATTTGTCAATTAATCCATGGTAAACAGGATACCTTGGTATCATCATAAATTCTCAACAAGGGAAGTGGTTAAATTAAAGTATATTATCTAATTACGGAAATATTTGTTCTATTCCGTCTTCTAAATGTCAGTTTGCCAGTTTAGCAACCTTGTCACTTACTTTTGACATTTAAAATACGTTGCTGTAAGATGCGCATGCTGAATTCTCGGTTTGAATTCCACTATAGAGTGATACTAAGCATTCTAAAAGTTTAGTTTAAAGGGTGAAACTAAATCCGGAAGGAAATTATGTATATTTAACGTTCATGAATTCCGGAAGAATGCTAGTTATAATTTTATTAGGGCATGTGTACTTTATACTTCCCTCCATATACACGTCACTTGAATATAAAACTGTAATCAAGGTGCTGCGGAACTTTATCTCCAAGCCGTTAGTTTGCGTTTGCCTGAAAAGCAAATATTCATACCTTTACTGGGGAGTGATATTGTATGTTTATTCGCATACACTCTCACAGACTATGTACACCATTTCATCTTATGAGATAGTGTACTGCTTAGTTAATCTTTGTCTTACGAGAAATACCTCCATCTTTTACGATGTTGAAATTGAAGAAGTAAATATAACTTTGCCGGGGCATGTTTAGTGTTATAGTTACCACTTTGTGTTTTTAAAAAGTCGCCTAAATTCACTTTTTAGCAGCAGGTGAACACCTATTTTTAGAACGTAGACGAAATAGAAAAATTCGGTCATCGTATTTTTATCTGATGTTTGAGATATAAAATGAGACTTTATTTTCAACTTCCCCGAAATTATCAAATTACTGTTAATACTATTGATAGACTCGTAACACACCGCGGATATAATTCAGGTCAGATAAATAAACTAATTGTGAATTCGAATTAAGAATATTTTTACTTACTCACTTATAGGCTCGTATGTACATATGTATGTAAGTATATATGCGTGTATAGGATGTTGCTGTATTTACTACTACATCCGTAAAACTTGCACATACGTTGTAATTCAACATCGATTATATCATAGTGAAAAGCTTTAATTAGTATTATTATTAGACAAGTATAGGAAACCTTTATACATATAATATACTGAAATATTTTTCAAAGTTGAGCACTGATAATTTGACATTATCACTGTTCTAAGTGTTTAACCTAATTCAAAATAATACTAATTTTTGCTTTAAACAGCAAAATCATCATCTCAACGACCAACTTAACTTGTATGTCACACATTAATGGAAGTGCATATTTTTCGCTCTTGAGAGTTCATTTACGACAATACTCAAGTAAGCTCATGAATAATACTTGTCATTGAGCTTGACTGTTGACCAGTTGTCACTTGCTTGCCATACAATAACAGCATCAACACCAAATCGAGCACAAAGATACTAGATAAATAATTTTTACTAAAGTTTTGTAGATGATATATCATAAATTGAATTTCAGTTTGTTAACGCATGCACACATATCTTATTTTACCATTTGGGCATGTCAATTATATCCTTTAACTCTGATACTCGAGGAACCAAACAACAGCAAACGGATTCTTAGGTAATTATCATATTGGACCGGGACACACTCATGTAATTAGTCGTCCGTGTATGGTACTACACTTAGTGAAGAATTTAATACCCAGACGATGTAAGAGCGAAGGCGCATTCCTCTTCGCCGAAACCTGCTTTAATTGCATTTCTAGCGGCACAGTGGTGGTGACGATTAAAACTGATCTCTTCTCTTTTTCTTGATCGTCCGGCTACTTAATTCTCCGGCCATCTAAGTCGAGCATATGTAGTTGATGGAAAATAGGTTTTTATTTCCAAGTATATGAGATCATATACTAGGTGGAAAGGTGCGAGCTGTCGATTGCATTCCGGGTGACTGGAAAATGAATCGAACAGCGGCTTCACTTGAAACGAATAACGCATGTCTAACGATATACCCTCGCAGTAATTCGGAATGAGAGCTTCATTGAATCAATTCAAATTGAAAACTTCGATCTGAGAATAGGATTTTGTAGTAGTAGTTAAACAAGGGTAAAGAACATCATTAGACAGAACTACCATACTGACACACAATCGCCCTGCAGAATAGCATGCGTATCTCTCGACTTTGTTAACTTATAGAAATCTTATTTTATCCTCCTCTTCATGATATACAGTAATTACTAAATTACTACTACTGGAAGATGGCGAAAGTATGATTAAATTTTTCAAAATAAGGAATTAAAGAATTGTGCTCTTTTTTGGGATTCTTTTGCCGCTACCAAAACAGCTAGGAATAGTTGCGAATGAAATCTAACAGTCGCCATTAATTCTTTTGTATTATTTCCATCAGTTTCCAAACGTGTTTCGATACTGTTTTATTCCAAATAACAGAATATCTACAGAATACTCGGAAAAAATCACAGTGACTGTAACAATTAAACATAAATTGTTTATTTGTTCGATCCTGTGTGACCGAGAAACCTCAGAAGCTTTGAGCCTTATCCGGATCCAGTGTAACCTGTTACTCCTAGCGGATTTATTTCAAGTTGCCCAATGGATTCTTCTCTAGTAAAATGAAAACATATGCATCGGTTTCGAAAAAATTAATTCTTATTTCATTTTAATCTTAAAAATCTCTGGTAACGTTGTATTTCGATAGCAGTCGTTTCTGTTTCGTGCCAACAATCAACCCTCACGTAATTTACGTTGCCTTAATTTGAGATAACTTCATATGCATTCGTGGATGACTAGGTATTGTATTATGACGGCAATCGTACCATCTTCTTCGTAGCTATGTGAATTTTGAGTATAATTTTGCACAAAGGTAGGTCTCGGTTCTTGAGTACATATCGTGAGAAATATGTTTATCTTCTATTTAGTTTAGTAACAAATATTTACATGAAATACCTTATATAAACAACATAGTTTTACATAACTAATGGAGTTTACATCTTCACTGTGAATGTTGCTATGCGGTAAATAATAATAGTAATATTAACTTACCCACAGAAAACTGTAACCATGACATCTAAATTGTGGGCATTTGCCTAAATAATAAATAGAAACTTAGAGGAAGTTTTAACCATATTTCGCCTCACACAACATTAATAAAACAAATGTTATTGTAAAATAGTGAAAATTACAAATTCAAATTTTTGTTGATATTTCTATCTGAAATTTGATTTTAAACATATACAAACCTGCCTGTTTATCATTTTATTCATATTTTCCAAATTTGGGGAAAAACTTGATGGCACACCTATTTCTTCTAGGATACTATGCAAGTGATTCATTAAGAGCATTAAAAGGCAACTCTGGCATGTTGTTATGGAAAATAAAGAAAAGCAAACGGTATATTTTGATATGTTCAAAGAACTAAAACTAATTTATTGATTAACTAGTGGTGTGATGTAAATAAAAATGCTTTTAATTTGAATTATTAAAAACGAGAATAGACGTACATATCCTTTCTTATTGTTCTAACCCATCGCAACGATTCTTATTCGAATATAATAAACAGTAGCTAAAATGCGTACATTTGGCAAGCTTTCCACATACCGGGCACACGCGCGGAATTCCCTTAGCAGTTATTTCACTTGTTTGTGCGTTATATGTGTTATGCAAGAGCGGATAATAATGTAGATTTTATTTCACTGTTAACTTGTTAGTGGTATAAATAGTTTTGTTACTAATCTTGGTTACACAGATTTTATTAAATTTCAATTTCTAGGTTTGCAAGGCTAGATTAGCCTATAAATGTAACGATCAATTTGTTAAAAAGCTTATTCCAACACACTTAGAAAATCGTAAATTTATCCAGTACCTGAGCAATTAAAATACAGCCTTTTGTAACATGGAAAAGGTACTGGAGAATTAAATTCACTTATGTTTGCATACGTAATTGGTATATACACACGTAGACAAGCATAACACATGACACAAAAAACTCATTAAAAATTCTAGTATGAACGAGTTATGTTATGTACGTACACTACCGCTCATAATAGCATGGACACTTCCTATTTCATGTAAAACTTGACGATTACTTTAAAACTTTAAACAAAACAATTATAAGAAAAAAATGCATTCATTTGTGTACACAAATTTTATTACACATGCGTACACAAAAGAAAAAGTAATAAACATTAGAAAGTATAAAGTAAATTCTACTTTCTTCTCATCGAAAAACCCACTTCTTGATTTAATAACTGCTTGCACAATTCGTGGCATTCTTTCTACCAATTTCTTCAGTATATCTTAAGGAATATTGTGCCACCCCCTCTGCAATAAGTGTAGTGACTGACTCACAATATTAAGACAATATAATAAACCAATTCCATGTATCGTGGACATTCATTAAAAGAGGTAACTTTCTTAACTTGGGTTCGTCAACCTGAATATCCCGAAGGTGAACCTGTCTTTCCCTGAAAACTGGCAGACACTCGAGAAGCAGATGTACAGCAGTTTCCTCTGTTCTCCCGCACTTTTGCTGTTAGTGCTCTCAGTTAGGTCTTGCTCATAAGGACTGCCTTACGCAGTCTTCCCCCATCTGGATAGATCCCGAGAGATTTGTAGTATATCAAACCGGCTACACCATTCCAGTAGAACCGGTGATTGTCGGCGAGGTCAAAGCTCTTAATACAGCCATAGGTACTCCCACATGTAAGTTCAGAACCTGAGAATGGTCCACTGGCTTCTCTTGCTAGCAAATCAGCTACTTCGTTTCTTTTGGTCCCTGAGTGGCTAGGTACCCGTATCAGCGTAACGCTGTGATGTTCCGCCAGTTGTTGCAACCTTCTACAGCAACCCAACACCACTTCGAAGCCAAACTTGACAGTTATCACTTACTATGAATTGAGTTGATCTAAGCTGCAGAATAAGTTTTATTTTTTTTTTTGTTTCTAATAGTAAAACTTGTCTCTTGTTGATATAGAAACTTCTATGATATTAAAACGAAAGTACCTGTGTACATAATGAGGCTGCTTTTTATATAAATTAATGTCCTTAGTTTGATTCTAACATCGGCTATGGATTTATCTGAACTTTGTATGATTGTTCCACAGTTTACAGTATAGTAGAATTATTATTTTAAGCAAAAATGACAAGTAAAGTAAATTAATATTTAAAATCTACTAAGAAAACGTTGTAATTATTCAAATACAATGGATATGGATTACTCAGAAATGACGTTTAAAGGTTATGAGTGAAATAAATCCTGTAAGAGCTTAGCAGAATAACACTTATTAAAATATATTTAGCTAATGGGCTACCTTGAGTTACCAACATAATACTTATATATTCCTTAAGCAAACACCAACAAAGTTTATTATTATTTTTGTTAAATTATCTTTGTTTAAATAATATACAGATACGGATGTTCTAAACATTGCAGTATGCTTGCATCTACAAAAGAATTTATGTAAATGAAATGAAAAACTCCTTTCCTTAAAACAGCAATTAAAATGCACAGATTGTTCTCTTCAGTTTAAATTGGGATTAAATACAGTAAAAAGAACAAAGATTAGTAACTAGGTCGAGGTTATACGGTCACAGTATCACTAGGTATTGGGATTTGGTTATACCACGTGATATGTTGCCATTAAAATAGGTCATCGTAATTTCTTAAAGTGCTCTTATTTCGACTAGTGTCTTTAATGAACAGATAGATACATATATTTGCAGTTCATATTCACAATACCATACCTATTCATATTTGGCAAATCTTTGGACTTAAGTTCTTGTTCCGCACATATTAGGAAAATGTTAATATATTCACAGAAAGATCTCAAATTAGATGTTAACAGCAATAGTAGGACATTCAAACAAATTAAGACATCTATCGTGCATTATTTGACTACAATATGAGGTTTCCCATTGTTATATTACATATTTAGACAAGCTGAGTACCTCCGGATACAAGGCTCATGTGTTTGTATACATTCGCATATATATTAAAACCAATAATCCTACTTCTTCATTGATATCTTCCTCACTACTTACATAAGCGTGCGGTCATCATTATACATAGTTAATTTTCACTTCATGAAATACAAATATAAAAACACAGTTCGACATTAACTGCTACATGTTAATGAGAATTATGGCTTAGATTAAGCTATCGAACGTACACGTATTTGTTGTTAGTAGATGCTTATTGTTGAAAAAAAGACAATTTGTATTATTCCATATAGTAGTAGCATCACAGAAGTAATACGTTTGTCTACCTAAAAATAGCTGTTACACTTGACATTAAAAGCCAGTACCTATCAGCGTAATTGTGTCAAAAACAATAGAAAGCACCAAAAACAGAGTTTTAAGACCTCACCCTCGGGCATATCAAGTTAATTACGTAGCTAAAGTTAACAAGAATATATAGATATATAGTGTTTTATGCCACTTCTATTCCTGGAAACGTTGTTAATTAAATCTGAAAAAACTTCCATCACGTTGGGTTTAATTCATGTCGTATTAAAAATGATTTTGGCTGTATTAAACATAAAATGCGAATAATAAACAGTATGTGAAATTAGATTATAGTTTCTTAAGTAGCACACCTGTATATTACAGTACACTTAAAGCAAATGTGTACTGTCATATACAGGTGTTCTATAACTAAAACGCTTACGATCACTTTATATAAGGTTACCTATACCCTAGACTGGAAATTTTCCATTTCCCGTAATCTCAAACTCAATTTTGAATTTCATAAATTTCCAGTTTTGGGGCGACCTGAAATGTTTCCGGAAGCGACAAGAAAAACACGGTATTGGTGTCGCCTTTTAATTTTATTTTTCGATGTAATCTTCTCGAAGATCAATATACCGTTTCAAACGGTGTTTCGGTCTCTTCAAGATGTCGGAAGAGTAGGATGTTTCGAGATTCGCAAAATAGCTATCTGTAGTGGCGATGACCTCCTCATTCGAGCCAAATCTCTTTCCTTCCAGTGATCTTCTCCGGTTTGGGAATAGGAAAAAGTCGATGAGAGACTAATCCGTAGCGCAACTCATTCAATGTCCGGTGATCGTCCTTCCCTTCTGCAGATAGTCGATGGGAATCCCAAAAAATAGTCGCCATGACCTTTCGGGCCGATGAAACGGTCTTTGCTTTCTTCGGAGCCGATTCGCCCGGAAAAGTCCACTGCTTCGATTGTTCCTTGATCTCCGGTATGTAGTGGTGGATTCAAGTCTCATCCACGGTTACGAAACGCATGAGGAAGTCTCTTGGATTGCGTTGGACCCTGGCCAGACACTCCTTCGAAACGGTCACCCCATTTAGTTTTTGCACCGGTGTGAGCAAAAGCGGTCCCTATCGCCCCGAAAGCTTTTTCAAACAGAAAATTTCGTGTATGATATGGCCAACACGTTTTTCTGAGATGCATGTTATCTCTGCTATATCTTTCAGCTTCAATCGGCGATCGGCTAGTACGACATCATGAATATTGTCGACCATTTCATCGTTGGTAGCGGTTTTTGGGCGTCTACTGCGTGGTTCATCACTTGTGCTTGTACGACCATGTTTGAACTCTCTCATCCAGAAGCTGATGGTCGAAAACGATCGAGTACGTCGGCCACGAACCTCTAGCAAAATATTTAGAATTCCCGTGGCCGTTTTCCCAGTCATCCAGAAGTGTTTTATCACTGCACGAAGTTCGATTTTATCCATTTTCGCGAAACCGCCTGACTTTCCACACAAAATACACTCTTAAACAACAACTATTGACAGTAGACGTCTGAAATTTTGACAGTTGTCATAAAAAAAGTTGTCCTTCCCGACCAATGAATCTACTTCAACCTTCGTGTGACATCTCTTGTCGATTCCGAAAACATTTCAGGTCGCCCTCGTAGTGGATATACTTAATTCTTATTATAATACAACAATGCACATATAATCAATAAATCCTGTTATTTTATTTCATAATTTTGTTTGTATTAGTTGATAAATTAAATTCATTAAGTAAGGCCAAAGTTCAATCATATCTAGAACAGTAATTTCTCTTGAAAGTGTATATACATACATTCAGCGATGATAGCATTTATCTATATTCTCTAAGTTAGTATTCTGCACTTGGACTTCTAATAGTAGGGTTTTAATAACATAATTTTAATATTTATACTTTAAACTTCATTCCGTTGGGTTTGATATTTTGATACTATGTATTTTGATAAATAGGTAATAATTAGTTTGTTAACTGCAAAATACTTTACAATGCAAATAGCATACGACAATTATCGTTATAACAAAAATAATATTGCACTAGTATTGTGGTTCTTACACAAGGGAGACTTAAAACTAAGTTAATACTGAGTATAATAATGCATAGAATTAACTTAATTGAATGATGAAATAATGCAACATATAAATTCTATTGTATTACAAAATATATGATCATAAAAAATGTAATCGAGGGGCTTTTTTTTAGAATTATTATTTGATCACACAAATAAGCTTCTTCTTAAAGGATAAACGGCTAATGTGTTAATCCAGGTCCATAACAGTAAAGCTTTAAAATTTATGAGATGCATCTAAACATCAAATGTAATTTGAGCTGTGGAACGTGCCAATAAATATCAAACGTAATTTGAAGTTTCAACCTTGGGTTTAGTCAGCTACAGTTGTAATCAACACAAAAAAATAATTAATCATTTCAATTAGGTGTTCTTATGATCATATTGTGTTTAAGCTAACAATACAATATTATAAACATATTGTTGATACGTAATACGTAGAACTCAAGAAGTGTAATTAACAATATAGTTTGCTTATTAAAATAAAATTGCATTCTAATAACGTCTGAAACGTTATTATATTTTTACACCCCGTATAGATGTTACAATGTTGTATAATTTTGTCTCGTGTTATATAGAGCCTTACAAAATTTGACTTATAAACAGTACTTTTTAGTCTTACCTTTCTATACTAAATTATCGTATACTGAGTACGATAATTATTGCTTTGGTTACAATACTTACAATAGTTTAAGCCACGGAGCAAACGATCACCTATTTCTTCCGTTTCGCTAGACATGCAGCTACCATAATTTTAAACTATCGAACAAGTGTGAACTGTGGTTGGTAATCTCGATTTATTTGCCATAAGTTATTGATAAAATACGAAGAAATAATCTACATCGACGAATTATTCTTTATCATCTTCATGTTTTCAGCAGCTCTGATATATTACTTTCCAATATTGAAAAGTAATGATTGAAAATCAGGACTAACGTTTACATTTCGTTAAGCGCAAACATAAATACGTAGTTGCTGTATTAATCATTCAATTGATGTAGGTCAACACAAACAATATTTATATTAATATTAATTACATTCCAACGCTTTTACAACTTGTCGCATAATTTAGCGCATAATTGTCTATTATTAGTATATTATTTGTACACCCATTTACGATCGGTACAATCAGCAATACCAATTTTGTACGCCGACATCAATTTTTTAAATTCAACGAGCGAACTTAAACTCTAAATTACGCCCATTAAATTTTGGACAATGAATCATAAACGTATTGTGTTGACGGGTATACGCAGATATAATATTCAATTATTATTAATGAAAGTTGTACAGTCGGAATACTATACTCTCATAATTACATCGTTGTTACCATGATTATAGTAATGGTTGAGCGTGCATACATCCTTGAAAATATCTATATTTTATTCGCTGATTATATGGCGCAGACAAGTTGCTAAGATCAGAGGGATGATAAGAATGTGTCAACAAGAATTTCGTGTTGGAATTTGATGCATATCACTATTACGTATGCGCATATCTCCACGATTTTTCTGGCGGATATATATGTTTGCTCGACTGCAGAGCAGATGAAGGAAGCGTGTCTGCCTAGCTGAGAATATGAAGAGTTTTATTATTTGTGTATAATAAATTTTAGATCATAAATAGAACGAGACAAATTATTAGGTATTTCGAAAGTAGGTGCATATAAATCGAAAATTTCTCTTCTGTAACGTTTTACGTAATATCCCGTTTTGTTTACGGCTTAGTGCTGTATATTATGAAATCTAATAATATCTCGAAACTACATGAAAGAAATCAATTCCAGATATTGATTACAACTAATTTGAACTAAACAGTTTCACAATTGTATGCGTTTATTTAAGAAAGTGGTATTATTTTTTGTTATAGTTACTTATATACTTAAAAATTATCTCCATTGTACATTAAGCGCATAATTGCATGCCGTGTAGCACCGGATACTGTTGCTATATTGATTAGCAGACTTGTTTATTTGGATGATACTGGAATGCTATTTAAGACAAAGACACATTTTTGATCTTCTATAATAAACTGTTTCCTTAGTTTTTATATTTCGAAATTGTAGCTCATTTGAATAGTAATCAATATTGTTTACATTTCTTTCTTTACTTTTCTCTTTCTAATACGTTTTGTTGATATTTTCTTTTCAATATTTTGAAGTATTATCTTTACGTGTAAATGTTGAACATATTTGTTAAAAATGTTGAAAACGTATCAATGAAACGTAGCGGAGGGAGAAAGGAAACTGTAAAAAACTTTGCGCAACATTGAAATGAGCTAAGATCAAGGAAATATGAAATCCAAGGAGAAAATTTGGATAAAGAAATAAACACAAAATACAGATGTTAATTTTTGATAATAAGTCGAAAGGTTGGCATGCTAAACCCTTAATCTACTTCATATGTAATAACTAGTCTCGGAAAAGAGGAGCAAGTCATTGCTGTGAGAACAACGTGGAGGGGTGAAGCGCGCGGCACGGAGAATCGAGTACCTGTATCAAAGCACGCTTGTTCAGTATTATTCGATTGGTCGTTATGAGTACTTGTCAGTGTACACATACTTAGAAAATGTCGCATTTAATTACGTTTCGGAAACGGGGTATTTCGAATAAACTAGAAAACTTAATAGCGAGTACGCCGGATTTAGAATACGAAGGCGATAGTATTAAATGTGTAAAGTGCGACAACTATTTGACGTGTACCAACAGGTGGAAGTGTGAACGCCACCTAAAAGTATAAAACACTGTTCTGCAATCCGTGACAAACGATACAGCGAACAATTAATATTTGATATGGGTGTTTGTTTTATTCTATGTAATATTCCGTTCACTTTACAAAACCAACAAGCATTTGTCTCCTTCTGGAGCAAGTATTCCGATTATACATTACCAAGTCAGATATCATTAGAGAAAAATTAAAAGAGAGAAAATAGTTGTTGTGTATGGACGAAACAACCGATCTGCATAAACATTCTGTGATGAATGTGATAGTACGTAGATTGGAAGAGTTTGAACCGCCATCCCCTATCTTACTTGCTTCCAAAAGAGTTGCGAAATCTACTAGCGATGAAATTTTAAAAGTAGTCTTGAGTGCATTGAACAAATATCAAGTTTCAACAACTCAACTTTTAATGTTTGTGAGTGATGGTGTCGCTGACATGCTTTCCTTACGCCGATCTCTTAAAGAAGAGGGTGTCAATCTGTTACATGTAACATGTAAAATCCATGCTTTAAACCTTGTGGCGCAATTAATCCCTAAATGTTATTCACGGGTAAATGCTTTAATGGCTCATACGAAGACAGTATTTGTAAAGTTCCCAAAAGGATTTCACGAACTGTGTTCCAAAGTGCCTGAACCACCACAGCCGATTACTACGCGTTGGGGAACATGGTTAAAGGCTGCGTTTTACTATTGCGAACATTTTGATGATGCAAAGAAGGTAGTTTTATAATTAGATCCAAGACACGTTAAAGCTATCAAGAAAACCTAGAAAATGTTTTAAGGAAATCAGGTAAAATGTGATTTAGAAAGTATTCGCAAGAATTACTATGGACTAGCGCTGAGAATTAAAAAATTACAAAATGATTCGATGTCGTTTGTGGATTCTTCATCGGTCAAGCTGAGATACATATGTGCTGTTCGATCACTAACTCCATAATCTTCGAATATGGTACATATTTTTCGCGGCGCTACTGCAGTCTTGACACCAAGTTTGTACTCATATCTATTAGTTGTAATTTCTTATGATTTAGTGTTTACACATCCACTAGGTATAATAAAATGCGTTGCGCTTGTCAAGGTAAAATGCACCCAAAGTGATAGTTATAATTTCATACGAAGTTTACAACTTGCATTAATTTACATATGAGCATTAGTTGCGATTTTTAGATTAACGTTTTATAAAAATTTCTAAGAGGTACTAAGAAGCGGTTAAATTATTAGATCGCTCTACACTTTTCTAGACGCTTTTTAAATTAGTACTATTTTGTTAGCTAATTATAATTACAAATGGCTGTATGTAATTTGCTCTCCCTAATTAGATACGATCCGCCTTTTTATAACTCTTATACTCTGCTGACGATAGATAAACATAATGCTCACTTCTTTATTATGGATGTCTTCTGTACCGAATACTATGCGTTAATGATGTTTATATTTATCGTTAACTGTAAAAAAGAGCAATTATGGCACGAGTAGTCTTGGCACAGGAAGTCCACGCGTGGATACGACCACCAAAAACATATGAATCACTTTTTTATTCGAATAATCTTTAGCCTAAAGGATTTTAACATTGACATTGTATAACATGCGTTCAACATATTTAATTGTTATTCTATATGCACTTCTGATGTTGTTCTGATTTCGTACACGTATATTCTTTGAAGATTATTAATTTTAATGAATGCATAAATGTATTACATGACTATTAATTAAAATTAATGTAGTGTTGGTCTTGCGTTCACATCTTGACCTTCTGTATGCACAAGCTTTAAACTTGCTTAAATATTATTCAAATAAGTAGGTACTGGTGGCCTGTCAGTCACGATTGTGCAATGTATAAATGGCGTGCAGTTAACTAATCATCCTTATAATTACAATTTCCGATTACGGAGCAAGATCTCTTGTCATATCAGTGTACTACCGCATCTGTGATCGTTTAAGGACTATAACTTTAGATATCAGGTATTTCGCTTGAACCAATACAGAACAGTTTCAATCACCCATTCGAATGCTGTTGCATTGTGTGCACTAGTGAAACATTTACCTGAACAGTTCAACGGTTGAATATTTTTGATTAAATTTCGACATTTCAAATAATTTGTGGCATTTCCCATTTAGAAACACAATATCATCAACAGCTTTCATGTAAATCTTTTTAATAATTGTCTAAAACAAATGCAGCTCTGGGAAAACAAAAGATAAATTTAATATTGAAAAATTGTTGAAATAAATATTATATAGCAACGATGATTTCATAAGACTATGTGGGATGTAGTATTTCCACTAAAGCTTCAGGTAGCCATATTCTCCTGTAGAACAGAATCACAAAGAAAAAGAAGAAAACTTAAGCTGCAGAACTGAATTATTTTCGTTTCCAAATCTAAAAGCTTAGTAACATTATTGCCATAAATTTGACAGAGTAAATGAACATGTAATTTATATTTATGAACTCTCTTATAAGAGTATTTTAGCTATATAAAGGTTCTCTGAAATTAATACTATAATTTGGTAACTAGGAACTATATACAATACCTTCAATTCAAAGAGTAACCTAAAACACATCTAAGCGAATGCCTAGAAAATAACACCAGGATAAGAAAACCCTGTAAATACAGCTTTCTCATAGTATTAGTGAAACCAATTCACGAGAAAGACATGTGAGACGTAAAACGCTAACACACGGACATGTTTCTGCCTACGCGGCGTCATCAGCGTGGTTTCGAGCAGTTTTATACTAACACATGTAATTCTCTCGCTGCTTCTATCACCATACTTAACTCAACGATACAAATGAATATTTCCTATGTACTGCCTTTGGTGCAAAAACGCCCTCACGGGAGAGCTATCGACGAATTGCACGAGAGAAGGGTGGGGAACTTTACCCGCTTCTTTTCGCTGTCTGACTTTGCGGACAAATGTTTCTTTCTTTTGGCATTAGTTAGCACCGGGAATATTCATTTGTATCGTAGAGTTAAGTATGGTGATAGAAGCAGCGAGAGAATTACATGTGTTAACATAAAACTGCTCTGTATGCACAATCTTTAAACTTGCTTAAATATTGTGTAATGTATAAATGGCATGCAGTTAACTAATACTTATAATTACCATTCACGATTATGGAGTAAGACTTCTTGTCGTATGAGTGTACTGCCACATCTGTAATCGTTTGAGGACTATAACTTTAGATATCTTGAACCAATAT